>CM058161.1:13485729-14964062 GCA_030254885.1 Vitis rotundifolia
CCTCGTTAGTGGGTTTCAAGTGATTTTGGAAGTATTTTCGTGTGATTCACACCCCATGATCGCCCAATTTGGAGCTAACTATGTGTTTTTGGAGATGTTTTTGAATCTACTTTCATTTAAATTGGGTGAGTTTAAAAGTCCAAATAGTGTGCAGAACTGGGGCATAACAGAAAGCAAAGGTTGGAAACCCTAGATTCCCACCTTCAGCCATGAGGATTTGCTGTCCAAATGCCTTCCTGAAGTATTATCTTTTGATGCCCTCAGCTTAATTTCACAACTCGAATCCACACCATTGCCCTGAAATTTGAGGTGTGTGAATTTTGGATTGTTTGGATCATTAGATCTCCACTTATGCTTTAAGATGGAGGTGTTTTAGAGGTTATTGATACTGGGCATGACCAAATTTCCAGATGAAGAACTGACTCAGTTTTTTCTCCATTTTGGAGGCCTCTTGTCCTTTGTCACTTCTAAGGTTTAAATTTTCTCATTCTTCTTCATGGATTAACACAGATTAGTTTATGGTTTAGCTCTAGTTTAGATTATTCTTGATATCTGCATCATCCATCTAACTATGGGACTCCGTTTATGTAGTATTACTCTACATTTTCAGATGAATTTTGGTAGTTTGGTTTCATTAATGGAGATATTTATGCTTTCTTTATTTAACTAGCTTCCTTGTGCTAGGGTGATGGCCACATAAGGCGTGAACTCCAATGGTAGCAAACATTATGAGTTTAATGTTGAAATCTACATTTTGGTTTTGCGTTTATGGTTTATCCCTTGTTTTAGATTATGAAGTGCTTAAGAAATACTTTAGGTGTTTGAGTTCCACATCTCTTGACTAATGGTTGCTATATCTTGATTTTAGAATTTTAGGGTTTGAGTTGGGATTTAGAGTGAGTATTCTTCTTCCTCAGAGCCTTATTTTAAGTTATGGAATACTTGTGGACGCTTTGGGTGCTTAATTGTGTTGTTAATCACTTGGTTTTGTCATGACTTCTTTTCATAATTTTCGATCTTGAGTTGGTGATTTTGGAGTTTGTGTGTGTTTATTATCAGAGGCAAAACATCTTGTAGAGAACATGAAAATGAACAAGTGATTTTAAAGTTATATCGTAGAATTTTAGTCAGTCGCCTCCCTTATTGTATTTGGTGTTTGGTGCATAAGAACTTGGGAGAGAACTCTAAAAGGATGTTCATTCCCTAGTGTGTTTTATACTTTTTTTACTTCAATATGCTTCAATTTCTCCTATCTTTTCGAAAATGTCGACACCAAGCATTCTACTAATTTCTATCCATTTCACTTTCATTTACCTCTAACTTCCTCTTGATACTCTCTCTTCTTCTTTTTCCCCGTGGATTGACACTTGGCTCATTGATTTTTTTTTTCTCTTTTGCAACCAAATCCTTGCACTTAAGGTAGAAGTGATCACCATTTGTATATAAGATTATTAGAACGTAGAAGTGATCACCATTTGTATATAAGATTATTAGAACGTAGAAGTGATCACCATTTGTATATAAGATTATTAGAACTAACTTCACACTAATCATATTTTTTAAAGTTTTGTTTCTCCTTTCCACTACACCATTGTGTTGTGGTGTATAAGGTGCTATTGTTTGTTGGATGATACCATTTTGTTCACGAAAATTAGTTAAACAGGTTATTAATTTATCATAGGTTTCAATATAATTGGTTTTCTACTTCATTTTTTTAAGGTTTAAATTTATCAAAAGTTTCATCCATAGAAGCAAGAAGATAAATCATGCAATATCTTGTATAATCATTAACTAAAGTAACAAAATACATTTTACCTCCTCTAATTGGAATATATTTAAGATCACATACATTTGAGTACATTAATTTTAGTGGTCATTAGGTATATATTTCAATATTTTTATAAGGTTTTTAACGAATTTATTTCAATGAATTAAATTTAAATTCACTAATTTAGCGTGCCATAAAGAGTAGCATTAAAAAAAAATATATAAGCAAAAGAAACATTATTTATTAATATAATTATGAGATATATATATATATATATATATAGATATCATGTTTAAATAACAAAACACATTCCTACAAAGGCCCCATTTTTGGTGATGACACATTTACCTGATTCAATCTCTGTCTTAAAGCCCTTCTTGGACAGCAGAGATCCCGAAGACCATATTTTAGTGCTTTAAATTAGGTTAATATTTTTGTTTCATTCATGTACTAGTTCCACTCAACTTACTGTCTTCAATCTATATTGTTGTAATCAACTTCAAGATGCTTAAAAGACTATGTTGGTTATGGTAACTAGGTGTTTGGAGTACTACAACAATACAATGGTTATTTACAACTAAATAAAATGAAAATTTATGGCAAAATGTACTTGCAAACAACAAAAAGAAAAAAAAAATGTGGGGGGAAGGGATGTTCAAATGCCTCTTTGGGAACATACGTTCAATGTTCCATAGACATTTAGACATTCTATATGGGGATGTTCAAATATTCCATCAGCATTCAAATATCTACAACAATTTGAACTTTACTTGGCTAGGTAATTTTTTTCCCTATTTTACAACATTTAATATTTTCAAATGCACATTTTGGTAAATTTACCTTACCTAAAATGACTCTAAATAATTAAACTGTAAGGTTTTTCCTAAAAAACATAGGGCATGTTTGGGAACTGTTTTCAAGAACAGTTTCTATTTTCTAAAACAAAAAAATTGGAAAATACATTTGGTAACCAAAAAATAGGGTATTTTCAGATAACATCTTTTAGTTGTTTTTACTTGTTTTTTTTTTAAGTTTTAAAAAATAATTATACAAACATTTGTAATGATTAAAAATAAAGTTGTGGACATAAAAGTTATTTTTAAAACATATTTAAAAATATTAAAAATGTGTAAAAAAAATATTTGAAGTTCCTAAATAGACTTTGTTCTACAAAACATCAAAGAACAGTTTTCAAAAACTATTTTTGAAAACTATTTTTAGAACTATTACCAAACAAGGTCACAGTCTTTAGACTTTATTGGTGTTGATACATATATTGCAAAGATGGTCAATTACTTTGCCCTCAAACTCATAACTCTCAAAAGCTTCCAAGATTGTAACTTGAAAGTCCTTTGGGTAGAAAGGCAAGATGATGCATAAATGTATAAGCTAGTCGATACAAGCTTTGAGGTGTTTTGCTAAGGAGCAAGGAGCACAAGGTACTATATCGTAGATGTGATAAAGAGTATAGGTACTAACTAGTATAAGACCATTATGTTATTTTTGATTCCCAGAAAAATACTAAGAAAAAAAAAAAGATAAGGAAAATGATTTTCTCATGTTTGGTTGTCTTATGGAAAATATCAAAGAAAATCAAATACAATAAATTTATATATTTTCAAATTATTTAATTTTTATTTGGAACCGTTAAAATAAGTTAAATGAGTATGAAGTAGTATATAAAAATAATTAATTGATTTTAAATTTATTTTTTATTTGCCTCCCTTTTTTTTTTCCTTCTACTTTTCCTTTCTATTTTCTTTCTCTCACATTTTCCCTCAAATTTTCTAGGGATCAAACATAGCCTTGGGAATGGTGCATCTAAATCAAATAAAATTATGTCCTTCTGTTTAGATTTAATGGAGTTAATACTTTTCAATCTATAGAGTTTTTGTATAGGTGGTTCTTTCTTGCATATATATCTCTTATCAATTGCATGGATAGATTAGTCTTATATTCCAATTTGAATTAATTTACATCTAACAAAATTTGAATTAAAAATATTGGGATACATAAAGCTTAGACTAACTATTGACTCTCCCCTAGGTAGATCAATCTGTCAATTAAGAACAGACTTTCACATATTTTTCCTAGCAGCACAAAGCTTGTATTGCTCTCCCTTATATCAGGAACATGTAGAACATGGCATAAGGTAAGTGTCCTTCTTGCAGTGAATCTCAGTCCAACCTTGCTTTGGCTTCAGTTTCAACTTTCAATTAAACCCAAAAACAAGAAACAATCCCACACAAGGCTTATTAAGCTTACACTACTTATATTAAAAGTTAAACATTTAAACTAAATAGTTTAGTGCTTCTCAGGGACTCAATAATACTCCAACATTAATCATTCATTATGTAACGATGCATGATTATCAGAATACGGAGCATTAAGGCTTTCTCAGCCATTTTAACTGAAACAATATCATCAACTCAAATGGACTAGTCACTTCGCATGCACAACTTCTTACTTTGAACAGTTCAAACACCATTTGTCAACATGCTTACATTGCTGGCAGTTTATGTGGTCTATCAACAAGTGGACGTGAAAAAAATCAAAAACCACTTTAATTATCCAAAGGCATATGCAAATTTCCTTGATGATTATTCTTTTTCTCATAAGATAGCTACAAAAATATCGACACACGTATACCACAAATTAAATTCCAATCATGAACGATCTTCCTCTTTCAAGCAGACGCAAATCCAAGAGATTCTATTCCTATATTCATAATCTAGCATTTCAGCCAATCAAACACTCTCTCCACCATACAGGGGGTTCATATTTCTCATGTTGAGCAAGAAATTGGCACAAGTATAAGAAAAAGCTTATGGATAAAATGAGAATATTAATGATTCCCTTTAGGTCGCACTATAGCACTTGCCTTTGCCAGTCAACCCGTATAGAGAATAATTAGGATGTCAGCACTCCTCTGCCTATATAAACGTCAACAATGTTGCATTGCAAGACAAGGATTTGAGAAGCTAGGATACAACATCAAATTAGTGCTAGCTAGCTACTCCACATTTTGCAGGTGTGGAAATCAATTTCAAAAATTTGCCTGGTTCTTGATGCTTTGTTTTGTGTCCTGAGAGTTTTGCATGAAGAGGTAGAGAGGGTGGAATCGAGTCAAGGATGACTTGCTGATATATATTTGCTGAAGGCATGGAGGGGCCTTTAGCTATGTGTAACCGGCAAGTTGCCTTGACTCAGTTTGGCCCTCTTCTTCTCATGTGAAGCTCTGTGGACTATCGGTGCTGTCAGAAAGCTACAGCCAAGAAAGTTAACACTAGTAGGATGCAAACCATCACTAAAAAAGAGCTAAAACAAATCTTTTTTTCATTTCTTCTTTTCTCCTTTTCCTTTGTTTATTTACATTATTATTGCTAATAATTTTCCTTTTTTTTTTTCTAAGATGTTGTTAGGAGAATAGTGATTAAACTCTTCATCACGCAAAGGCGAGCAGGAAATTATTTCCTTCTCTTTCAGACATCCTTTTTCTCAACCATGTATGTTTTACAGAAACCAAAATAAGATCTCATGCATGCACATGCAGGTTCTTTATTAACCAGGAGATTGGATCCTGATTCTTCAGTCATGAACCAAGTGCCACCAAAAAGAGTTGTTTTCTATAAATTTAAAATCATTAAATTTTCATTCAAGAACATTATTCAGAAAGCATTTCTAGATTGGACCAGCAGAAAAAAAATGAGCACCTCTTGACTTTGGAGCTTATCAGCACACAGTTATCATTTGCAGAGCTCTGTTCTAAATCCCAGAATGTCAATCAATTGACATACGGCTGTTAGTGCATGAGCATCTATCAACATTGCTGACAGAATTTTGGAAACATAACGAAAGGGATGAAATGTTGTAATGATTTACTATGTAAGTCAAAAGGCTACACATATGTTCGATTAATTAACAGTAAATTATAAAAAGATGTATCTTTGTTGAGTTCAATTCCCCTCCTTAGTAGAATGGTTGTATGTCCAATGTAAATTTAATGAGAAATGGTAAGGAACACGATTCTTGACTTGTGGTAGGGCGATGAACACCTCATTACTGGTTTGATTTTTGAAGTATTTTTGTGCAATTCACACCCCATGATCACCCAATTTGGAGCTACCCTGGAATGCCAAGCTTGTTTATGTTTCCCATGTGTTTTTGAAGATGTTTTTGAATCACTTAAATTTGGCAAATTTAAAAGTCCAAACAGTGTGCAGAACTTGGGCATATCAGAAAGCAAAGGTTGAAAATCAGAAAAATTGCACCCTAAATTCCCACCCTCAGCCATGAGCATTTGCTTGCCAAAAGCCTTCCTGAAGTACTATCTTTTGATGCCCTCAGCTTAATTTTGCAACTCAAATCCACACACTTTGCCCGAAATTTGAGGTGTGTGAATTTTGGACTGTTTTGGATCATTAGATCTCCACTTATGCTTTAAGATGGAGGAACGTTGTAGAGGTTATTGATCCCAGGCATGGGGTTAAATACCCAATTTCCAGATGAAGAACTTGGTTTTTTCTCCATTTTGGAGGCCTCTTGTCCTTTGTCACTTCAATTAAATTTTCCCATTCTTCTTCATGGATTAACCTAGATTAGTTTAGGGTTTAGCTCTATTTTGGATTATTCTTGCTTTGTGCATCATCCATCTAACTTTGGGACTCCATATATGTAGTATTACTCCACATTTTCATATGTATTTTGGCTGTTTGCTTTCATTCATGGAGCTATTTATGCTTTCTTTGTTTTAACTAGCTTCCTTGTGCTAGGGTGATGTCCACATATAAGGAGTGAACTTCAATGTTTGTTTTGTATAAAACATAATGAGTTTAATGTTGAAATCTACATTTTGGTTTTGCATTTATGGTTTATCCCTTGTTTTCAACCCTGTTTTAGATTATGAAGTGCTTAAGAAATGCTTTAGGTGCTTGAGTTTCACATCTCTTGACTTACGGTTGCTATATCTTCATTTTATAATTTTAGGGTTTGAGTTGGAATTTAGAGTGTGATTAATCTTATTTTAAATTATGGAATACTTGTGGACACTTTGGGTGCTTGTATTGTTAATCATTTGGCTTTGTCATGACTTCTTTTCATAATTTTAGATCTTGAGCTGGTGAGGAGTTTGTGTGTTTATTGTCAGAGGCAAAACCATCTTGCAGAGAACATGTTTGTGAAAATGAACAAGTGATTTAAAGTTATATCTTCCAATTTTAGTCACTCCCTTCCCATATTGTATTTGGTTTTTGGTGCATAAGAACTTGGGAGGGAACTCTAAAAGGATGTTATTTATTCCCTAGAGTGTTTTATATTGTTTTTTGCTTTCATATGGTTCAATTTCTCCAATGTTTTGGAAAACCTCTAACCAAACATTCTACTAATTTCTATCCATTTCATTTTCATTTACCTCTAAACTTCCCCTTGATAGTCTCTTTTCTTGTTTTTCCCTGTAGATCGACACTTGGCTCATGGGTTTTTTTTTTTTTTTAATTCTGCAACCAAATCCTTGCACTTGGGGTGGAAGTGATCACCATTTGTATATAAGATTATTAGACCAAGGTTTGGTTTATCTCATTTTTTAATATAATAAAGCAAAGGTTAAACACACTAATAATTTTATTAAATGCATAGGTTCAAAAAGATCATCTCATTCTATATGTCAAAACTCAAGGTCTCTCCCATTCCAAGAAGCAAGAAAAATAGCAATATTTAAGAAGGAGATACAATGAAGTCTAAAGTAACAAAAGTGCGCTCAAAGGCAATGAGTTGTAGAAAGTAAGATGGTTCAACCAAACGGTTGATTGTCTATGTAGTAACTCTCCTAATGGTCACTTACAATGCATTAAATATCCACTAGTTAGCTAAGTGATCAACTGGACAATTGATTAGATCTTCTAGAAAATGTCTCTAACGACTAGATAGAATCCAGTTCATATATAAAAAAAATTAATTATTCTTAATGTAAAACAAGAACAATTGGGTTTTAAGCTCTATTGATTTCTATTTATGGGCAATCATTTAAAATGGATATTATGCTTCTACTAAAATTGAAAATGGGGTGGGTGATCATTTCAAAACCAAGTCATGATTGGGATGAGCTAGAAAAGAGAAATGCTCAATTAAATATTAAAATATATGTTGTCCCCATTATACCTTATATAGAAATGAATGTAATAGGGTCTCCCAATGTGAATTAATCAAAGATAGATATATAGACTCCTAGAAATTACCCATGAAGACACCAAGCCAAACAAAAAAAAAATCTAAGATAAACATCCTAATGCATAATTATGAATTACTTTCTATGAAAAATTTGAATTGATTGATGAGATGTTTACTTGGTTCATGGAGATAATAAACAAATTCAAGCTTTGGGTAAGACCTACACCGAGGTTGAGAAGGTCATGATGATATTGAGGTATATACCAAACAAGTGGGAAGTAAATGTGACAACAATTCAAGAAGCAAAGGATCTCACTAAGCTTCCTTTTCAAGCATTAAGAAGTTGATGAAAAGATGAAAAATGGTCCTACATTCAAAGCTTCAATAATTCATCATGAAGAGAAGGAAAGTGAAGATGAAAACGTTGATCTCATCTCATAGAAGTTCATGTGAAAAGAAGACTTCATCCAAATAAGGAATCCTCAAGTGCCAAAAAGAAGAAAGCAATGGTGGCAACATGGAGTGAGAGTCATAAAGATTCTAGGAAGAAGACTGCATAAATGAAGTTGCCAACATGTGCTTCATAGATTTGGAGGAACATGAAAATAAGGTATATTCTTCAAATAATGATGAATTGTAAGATGCTTTTGAATATTATAACTTGATTTTGAAAAGTTGCTTTAAAGAATGTCTTTCTCATGAAAATGGTTTATTCTCTTGAGAAAGAGCTCAATGAGCTCAAAGAAAATTTTAGAAGTATTGAGAACGCTAAAATGATTTTGAAAAAGAAAATGAAGTTTTGAAAAAGAAAAACAAATGGTTGACATCCTCTCTTGAAAATATTTTAAATGGGAGAAAAAAATTTATTATGATTTTAGCAAGTTAAAAATGCATTTTTGATTTAAAAAAAAAGGGGGCATTAGGTTACAAGCTTCATAAAAATGAAAAGTATTAAAAAAAAATAAAAAATAAAAAATAAACTATTTTGTGAAAAAGGCTTCAACCAGTAATCATTTTAGCAATTCAAATTTTTATAGGAGATGAGGTCTCATTAGTGATAATTATCTTTTGAGAAAATCCTCTCATATTGCATCCAATTTTAAATTTAAGAGAAGTGCTAACGCTTTAGGACCCAAGAAACTATAGTTACTAAAGGTTACTTATTTTGTTTTGCAAGGATTCAACCAATAAGAAATGAGGATATGCTTACCTTAGAGACAATGCAAAAAAAGAGATCATTGGCATTGGTAATTTCAAGTAATGTTACCTTTCCTAAAGTTAAAATGTTTTAAATTGAAATACCATTTTGGTAACAATAAATCTTCTGAGTGAAATGCTTTCAAAATGTCATTTGATTTATCATTTGTCATTCCACAAAATTTGTATGCAAGTGCTTTAATCCTCGAAGTAAAAGAAATTTTTCAAGAAAACTTTATTTTTATCAATGAAAAGTGTTTCTTAGTTTTTTTTTTTATCAATCTAATCTTCTTTATTGAGCATGTATAAAGATGATGATGAGCTATATATGAATTGAAGAAGAATATTAATGAAGCTTAACTCAACAATAAGAAAAAAGTAGAGAATGATGTAAGGTCATAACAAATTGAAGAAAACTCTATAACAAGGAAAGCAAGCAAACTAAGAATCTTCAAAGAAATGGGGATAACGCCACTCATCATCTAAAGAGGGGTCAAAGTTTTTGCTTTGAGCTTAGAAATGCTTGAAATATATTTTTCTCTTATAATCTTATTGAAATAAAATAATAATAATAACAATATAATAAGGCAAAATTGATAATTTTTGGATTATGGTCATAGAAAGAAAAATTGATCAATCATTTTGATAAGTATAATCACTAGCCTAAGGTTTGTCTCAAGAAGAAGACAAATTATGAAAACTTTAGGTTAAATAGAATGCTCATGTATTTGCATGTTTCAATGATATCATCTTATGCATGTTATGTGTTTCATTTTTTACGAAATACTTTGCATATATTGTCTATTCTCCTATATTCTTTAAAATCATGCTTTAAATTGAAAAATATTCTTTGTGGTTTAAGTTAATCTCTAAGATCTTGACATAAAAGGTTGAATGATTTTTTTACTTGAAAAATGATTTTAAATGAAAAAGGAAAAATGATTTAAATTTGCTTTTTTTCTTTGTTAAATTGATGATATTTCCTATTGTTTAATAGTTTACTCTTGTACTAAAATGATAATTTTGTTTTAGCAATCTTACATGTTGATGCTTTGTGCTTTAATGATCGTATGTATGTATGTATCTTGATTGACATCAATATCTTAACATTTTCCTATTTCTGTTTTCTCTTAAGTTGCTTTTATTAATTATATTTTTTCTTAGCACCCTTAATATACTCCTCAATGTTATTTAAGTTGAATGTTTTCTTAAATAAAAAATTAAAAAAAAAAAAAAAAAAACATATATTGAGGGGGAGAACTTTAGTAACCTTGGTTTTGTCATGATCAAGAAGGATTAGTTAATCTCAATTTTAATGATACAAAAGCAAAGGTTTCACACTCTAATAATTTTATGGTCTAAGTACATATGACGAAGTTATTGAGTGTTATAGGGCCCCATTGGTGACTAAATTATGGATTTCATTAAAGGCTTGGCATCAACTACCATGATATAATGAGTCTTGTTGTCAACTAGACCATAATTTGTCTTTTTTTTAGTCTTTCTTTGTCTCATAGCTGGTTGCTTCGACAATTAGTTGTTAATAGCAAATTTCTTCATAGACATCTCTCCGAAGACATTTTTATGTATAAGCCACTAGGCATCAATGCCAGTTATCATACCCATGTCTACAAACTTCACGAGGCACCATATAGGCTTAAATAAACCCTACAAGCCTAGTACGCCAAACTATAATAACTAATTATCTCCATAAGTTTTGTAAATTCTAACTCAGTTACTTCTCTCTTCTTCTTCAACTATGCTAGCTTTACTCTTTATCTTCTTATCTATGTAAATGGTTTAATCCTTACTAAAAATGATGAGAGGTTTCTTAACAAGTTTATTACTCAGCTTGCTAATCATTCTTCAATCGAATACCTTAGACCACTCTTGATACTTCCTTGACATTAAAGTTATTTCTACTTCACATGGGTTATTTCTTTGGAACAAAAGTACATTACCAACTTGCTAGCTTAAGCAAATACGCTCAACACCAAAGCAATACATATTTCACTACCAATCAATCAAGTTCTTACTCTAACTAATGAAAACTCTCTTAGTGATGCTAATGTAAACCAACACATCAAGGAGAAAATCAAGTACTAGCTATTGCAAGATCTTTGCAACCGGCTATCATATTTGACTATTCTTAATTATCTCATTATAGTTAGGATAGTCTACCATACTTCAAAAATTATAGATATGATTTTTCAACTCAAGAATCATATCATTTCTTTCATTCTTTCTTTTCAATCTGTTGCAACATATGTGTATAAAGATTGCAAAAACATTGAATAAAAAAACAAGTAGCAACAATTCTCTCCTTCATTCTTCAAATCTGTAAATTTATTATGGTATCAAAGTTTGCCTCTTCAAAGACCTTGTCTTTCCCAAACTCTCCATTCAATTTTTTCATCAATGCTTCAGCCTAATTTCCATTCAATTGTCCACCTCAAACTTTCTCCTCTAGAAGGCACAAATTCTACCATTTATTCGAAGTTTTAGCTTGGAACACCATATCAACAATCATTTACAACCATCCAATAAAGTCATTGATTCTGCTAGAACTATGTTAAAAAAATCTAAATAAGGAATGATAGAGTTTGAATAATGGCTTACTTACATCCTAGCTTCTTGCAAACATGAAGGAGGAGACTATTAGTTTGATCCACATGAAGGGGATACAACATATTCAATATGGACTGAAATTCATGACCAGTTGTTTTCCAACACCGAGGATAGTGAGGCTCAACTTAAAAATAGCCTTTACAAAAGGGACTCTATTATTAGATGAATACATTAGGAAATTCAAGGCAATTTGTGACAAATTAGCAACCATTGGAAAATCTCTTTTAGATATGGATAAAAGTGTTTCAAGTCTTAAAGGTACTTGGAAACAAATATAAAGAGTTTCAAATTGTTGTTTTAACAAAATCACCTTATTCTTCATTTTATCAATTTATCATGTCTATACAAAATTGTGAACAAGTTATCATGTAGAAGAAAGACCATCAATTGACAATGAGGAAGAGGAAGAGGAAGAAATATGCATGGGGTAAGAGGAAGAGGACGTGGATAGGGCCTTAACTTAAGTCGTCCTCTCTACAATAATGGTAACAACAAAACCTCAAACCCAAGATTCCACTCAAAGTTCAACAATGATTCAAAAATACAAAAAAAGCAACAAATTTATGGCAAGGAAGCTTGTCAAATTTTTTGTAGAACAATAACATGCTACTAAAAATATAATTATACTACTAAAGAAGAAAATACACAAAAAGCATTAGTAACAATGAACCTAAATGGTTTCAAGTTAACTCAAGAGCAATGGCTCACATGAAAAACTAAGAAGATAAATTAAAAACTTTAAGACCTTATTTTGGTACTGATCACATTCTTGTTGGAAATGGACATATCTTGCCAATTACACATACTGATAATGCTTCTCTTAATATTCCATGTGGTAAACTAGCTTTAAAGAGTAATCTAGTTGTTTCTAAGATAAAAAGTAACTTACCATCTGTTAGTCAACTTATTGATGATAATGTTTGTTTATTTGAATTTAACTTTTCTGGTTTTGTCATCAAGGTCTCCAAACAACATATAATAGCAAAATGTCATAAGCAAGGGAAACTTTTCACCTTTGAAGACAGATAATTAAAGCTTTCACTATTGTCAAAGCATGAGGAGCACCTTCAAAAATTTGGCATGTTCATTTAAGGCATCCTAATTCTACTTTTTTTTAAAATAAAAAATAAAAAATAAGAAAGTTATGAATGTTTCTAATTAACTAACTAAGGACCCTCCTTGCACTAGCTGTCAACTTGGAAAATGTTATAAACTTTCCTTTAATAAATCATAGACTACAAATTTTTCTCTTAAAAAAATTCATACTGATTTATGAGGCTCGACATCTTTTACTTCTACACAAAAGTTTCAATACTATGCAATTTTTATTAATGATTTTACTCAATACACATGGTTATATCTTATAAGGCATAAATCTTATTTTTTATACTTGTGTTTCTAAAGTTTGAAGTATTTGTTGAAAAACATTTTGATAGAAAAATCAAACCTTCTAATGTGATAGAAAAAGCAAGTTTACTTCAAATAGTTTCACAAATCATTTACTTCAATGTGCCATAAAACAAAAAGTATCCTATCCTCATACCCTTGAACAAAATGGATTAATTGAAAGGAAACCTCAACATATTGTTGAGATAAGCCCGACTCTTTTTTTTCATGCTATTATTCCTCTCAAATTTAAGGTAGATGCATTCTTAACTGCTACTTACCTTATAAACATACTACCTCGTTATTCTATTGGTAAGAATTCTCCATATTTATAATTATTTGGTCAACACCTTAATTATTCCAGTTTACGCATCTTTGGTTCTCTCTGTTTTCCATATTTAAACATTTCTAAAATGCACAAATCTTTTAAAACAAATAAACTTTAACTAATCTTTTCTTAGATATAGTCCTTTACATAAAAGTTATAGATATCTTGATCTCATATTAAATTGGGTTTACATTTCTTGACATTTAGTTTTTAATGAGGCATGTTTTCTTTTTATCAAAAACTCAAGGCCTGTTTGGTTATTGTTTCTGAAAACTATTTTGGAAAACAGATTTTAAGAACAATTTTTAGTTTTTTTTTTTTTTTTTTTTAAAAAAAAAAATGTGTTTGGGAACTAAATTCTAGAAAACAATTATTTTTCTTAAAAAAAATATTTGATTAGGTTAATAAAAAAAAAAGTTTTTTAGAATAAGTAAAACAAAAAACATGTTTGAAAGATGTTTTTTTTTTTAATTATTAAGTGTTTTCTTCAATTAACTTGATATTGAAAATATATAAATAATTTTTAAATTCACACTTCATTTAAATTAAAAAATTATTCCATTTTGAAATTTATTTACACCAGTTATAAATTTTGTTAACTTTTAGCAAATAAATATGAACATGTAATAGTGACATAAATAAATATAACTACTGAGAAGAAAAATTACTCAATTCATATCATTTTTGTGTTCCATGGAAAAGCTCATTTAAGAAACATAGTTTATGATCCATTATCTAGCATAGATAGCATAAAATACAACATTTTCCTTCCTTTTTCTATACCCAGCCCGTCACACCATTTTTCATCATTTTCCTCTATAATTTTCTTATTTATCCTCCATCCAAATATCATTTTCTTTTTCTCATCCCTTTTAATCAAATATTTCTTTTTCTTTTTTTTCTTTTTTCTACTCTCCTATTCCCATCCACAGTTACTGTCAAGGCCCCTCATCGTCAATCAACTGACAACCATGCATGACATTGTCATGGCAGCACCATTATTGTCACCATCTTTAGAAACCCCACATCACTCCTTTCCACCCTGCTGCCATGCATTGTTGCTCATGACATCTCCCCCTGTGGCCTTGCCCCTCAAGGCACCATGCATCGTTGCTCACGACATCTCTCCCCGTGGCCTTGCCCCTCAAGGCGTCATTCCATCACTAACACCTTTCACACCCACAACCATTCACTCACACAGAGACCTCCATGGTCTCGATCACTACCTCTAGTAGCCAACATGGTTGTCATCTTCATCGTCATCTCACTATGTTGGAGACTTTCATTTCATATTGTTAAAGATGCACTCAATGTGCTAGAGGAGAAATCACAAGTAGAGAAACAAAAAAAAAAAAAAAAAAAAACAGGGAGAAGAAAACATAGAGTGCATTTATTCTCTAAATAATGAAAGAAAAACTACCAAAACACTTTGTTTTTTGTTATTCAAAAAGAGACCTTTTAAGAATACAAGAAATACAAAAAACAAAAATCACTTCATTTCCCAAACATGTTTTCAATGTTTTTTGTTTTCAAGAACATAAAACAGTTCTTGAAAATAATAACCAAATAAGTCCTCAATCTTTTTTTTTTCTCATAATCTTTCAATTACAACTTTTCCTAACCTTGATAAATGGTTTTTACGAACATCAAGTGGACAATTATAGTCTTTTCAACTTGGAGATCCTTCATGACATCAACCATTAAATATTCCTCCATAAAAACTTGTCAATTGCTTATTTATTGACTTTTAACACAAGTTTGACGTTCATTCTATCTCACTACCATGCTTGAGGGGTGATGTAAACCATCACGTCAAGGAGAAAATCAAGTACTATGTATTGCAAGACCATTAATTGCAACCAACTAGCATATTTGATTATCCTTAATTATCTCATTCCAATTAGGATAGTCTACTATTCTCCTAAAATCATAGATATGATCTAAATAATCATATCATTTTCTTCCTTCTTGTCTTTTTTTATCCGTTGCAACATATGTACGTAAACATTGTTGAAACATTGAATAAAAAAGCACGCAGCAACAATTATGTCCTTCATTCTTCAAATTTACAAATTCATTACTTAATAATGCTACTTAGTATTACAAGATTGTTGGAAATCTCTAATACCTCTCATTAACTCTCCTTGACATTGCCTTCACTATAAAAAATCGTTGTCAATGCATGCATTGACTAATAACAAAACATTAGACAACTGTGAAATGGTTTTTTCTCTATCTACACAGCACACTATATCATAGCTTGTCCCTACATCATGGATCTCCTCTCTTATTGCATGCCCTTTTTATGCTAATTAGGCTAGAAACACTAATAATCCAACCTTCACCAATTCTTATGTTATCTTTCTTAAGACAATGTCATCTCATAAGTACATCAAACCAACATTTTAGGTGTATGCTCCTTAATTGAAGTTAACTACCATGAAAGTGCTTCCACTACCTCCAAGTTCCCTTGGATAGTTTGTTATTTCAAGAATTAGGAGTTTCTCTACTAAAGTAACCAATTATTTGCAGTGATAATGTTGGCACCCACATACCTCTATAGAAACCTTGTTCTTTATTCACAAATGAAGCATATCGCTATTGATTTTCATTTGTTCATGATAAAGTCTAAAGTGTTAAGTTACAAGTAGCTCATGTCTCCTCTTCAAATCAACTCATTAACACACTACCAAGCCTTTAGTGTGGTCAAGTCGTCAACAACTTTGGTCCAAGCTTGATGTTACTAATGAGAACACCATCTTCCAGGGGCATAATAGTAATAATAGCCCTATACAACCACAATTCGAGGATTTATACTATTGTTGTAGTTAGACTCCCTAACTCCTTTAGATATATATATATATATATATATATATATATATATATATATATATATATATATATATAAACTAAACCACATCAATGAAAGGGTTGCTCATTTTATACAATTCTCTATGCCCATAACCATTGTAATATCTATGTATATCTTACCAAATTCTTGGTATGGGCACATCTATTAGAAAAGAGCCCTTAAAAGCATGATATGATATAACAGATTTGGAATTTATCATTTATTTAAGGATGTTTCAATTTCACTTTCATCTATTCTTATTCCATACATTATAATTTATGAGCATTCTCACCTAGAAGGTCTTACATTGTACATGACTTAGGTACATTAGGAGTTGCATAAAAGATCCAACTCATAGGTTTCTTACAAGTAGATGATTTGTTCATAATAGATTTGTGGACTTAAGCAATCCATTTAAGGCTACAATGTACTACCTTCTAATTGGAGGAATGGCTAATCTTGTCCATTGGGATGGGTTTCCCATGGTGAGTGCACTTATGATTACATGCTGGATAGGAATTATGGTGAGTCATGACATAAGACTATCGAGTAGTCATGACTTTACCAAGCTATTATATTATTATGTCTCTCAAACTTGAGAAAATACTGAGCTTGTGTCAAAGTTTATGGTAGTTTTGACCTATGAGTGAGATCCTAAAGTGATCATATATTTTTTATGGATTAGGTCATTATTAATGGAAACTAATAGCAATAGGTATTCTTAATGGAAACACCATGACATCTTATAGATTTTAAGACAGTATGTCCCCTTAAATGATACTAACGATGTGTGATAATGAAATCTATGGCATTGTACTAATTCCTTTAGTTGAATTTGATATATACTCTTCATGAGCTAGAATATGTCATTTGATCACATAATAAGAGGATCTATAACTCAAGGATGCTAGAAGTAATCTTAAGAAGTTGATAGCTTTTACCTTGTTAGATTACGGACACCAATTCATGGGGAGACTATATATCGTGGATAGCAAGTCAAATACCTGAACACTTAGTGTCTTGTTGTAATATACATAGGGTATTAAAGGGTCATTGGCTCTCTATAGTAGGATGTTGAGCCAACTTTAGAATTGGATTTTGAAGAAGTCAGTGTTGTCTTATGGGTCTCAATGGTCACTGTTTAAGCTCATATGCATTAATGACATAGTTTATGATTGTTGGATAAGTTCTTAGTTTACTTATATGCATAAAGGCGTTTAGTAACTACGCAAGGTTGCATAAGGGTAAGTAAACAATACCTTTAGATTGGACTAGTTGATTAATTAGAACTTAATTTAGCTAATTAATTAATTAGGACACCATTTTTAAGCTAGATTAAGTGATCTGAGCCGAAAGTGGGCTTAAGTCACTTAAGGCCAGTAAGAAGCCTATAAGTACCCCCTTAAGAGATAAAGTTTTAGACTTTTGTCATTCTCTCCCTCAAGTTCACAAAAAAAGTCCTAGCCTTCAACCTAGATATTTCCACTATCTCAATGCCTAGACTTAAAAAGAGTCATCAAGTGGAAGACTACCGTGTTTACAAGATTTTTTACAATTTTAGAGCTTTCTATACTGACAAAAATCGATCTAGGAACATCCAAATTGCAAGTATGTATCTATATCTTTAGATCTAGGTTTTATTATTATTTTTTAAATATCATGTTTCCACCATACTTAGATCTAAAAAGTGTAGGATAGGATTACATGCACTCTAATGATCCAAGGCTTAAGAATGAAGTAATTTGAGGTTTCCTACAACATTCTTAACAAATTTGATCCAAAAGTGATGTTACCAAGGAAAACACCATCCTGCAGGGGCATAATAGCAATAATAGCCTTGTACAACCTATATAATACCAATGAGATTTTTTTATTCATTACTACAATTCTAGGATTTGCATCATTATTGTAGTTACATCCTCAAAGAGTCTCACGTTAAGAAAGAGAACACCATTTTGTAGGAGCATAATAGCAATTATCGTCAAGCACACTCTATATAATACCAATTAGATATGTTGATTTGTTACCATAATTGTAGGATTTGTACCAAAAAAAAAAAAGAATTATTTGTACCAAAAAACTCACGTTTTTATTTCTTGGTCTTTGTACATCATAATTGTTGTGAAAAACATGACATAATAATAATAGAGAAAAAAAATAAGAAATCAAAAAACAAAACACACAAAGATTTAGTGGTTCGGCCTCAAGTCTACATCCACGAGCAAAGACAAAAAAGAATTTCCACTATTATTTAAGGAAATCTCAACCTTAGAGCTCTCAAATCCCAAAACCCCAATTTATACCTAGAAAGAAACTCTCACTATTTTGGTCAAAATCTCTTCTTATATTTTTTTCCTAATTACAAAGGAAGATTCCATATAGGAAACTAAATGTATAATTGTCAAAGATGTCTTTTTCTAAAAGAAGATTTCATAATAGGATATTTCCTTTATAATAATAAGAGACCCACTTACAAGACTATCTTTTATGAGAAAACTATCAATAACTTTCCGATTTACTCAAAATACAATTTGAGACACTTTCCAATAATTTCCACGTTGGCTTAAATTCCCAAGATTTAAACAAACTCAAAAGTCTTCCAAGTTACTTCGCTCTCAAACCCCAAAGGCGTCTTTAGATATTCCTAACACCAATTAAGTCCAAACAATACTTAAACTGAATTGTAGAGATGGACTTAGTCATCATATGTGCGAGATTGTCCACTATAGGGATTTTTTTCACTACAATAGCACCTTATGCAATCACATCCCTAATAAAATGCATTTTGACATCAATATGTTTGGTCCTCTCATGGAACATCTAATTTTTAGTCAAATGTATGGCACTTTGGCTATTACAATACACAACAATCAATTCTTGTTGTAAGCCTAAATTGCCAACCAAACCCTTAAGCCAAATAGTTTCTTTCAATACTTTTTTGGCCGCCATGTATTCTACTACAATAATTGACAATGCAACTATAGATTACAAAGTTGCTTTCCAACTAATAACACTACCACATAAAGTGAATACATACCCATTAGAGATCTTCTTCTATTCAAATCTCCAGCATAATTAAAATCAACATAACCAAGAATTTCTCCAGAAATGTCACTACTTTTATCATATACTAAGTCAACGTTGGATGTTCCTCTCAAGTATCAAAGTATTTATTTTGTTGTTTTCCAATGGATCTTTCTAAGGCAATCCATATATCTACTCACCACACAAACTACATGTGAAATGTCTAGCCTAGTGCAAACCATGGCATACGTAATGTTTCTAACTGCACTAGCATAAGGAACATGTGACATGTAGTCTCTCTCTTCTTAAGTCTACGATGATAAAGCACTTGAAAGTTTGAAGTGAGCTACAAATGGAGTACTCACTAGTTTTGACCCTTGCATTCCAAAGTGTTCCAACACTTTCTCAATATACTTTTTCTATGATAAGTACAATTTCCTTACTTTTTGGTCTCTATGAATCTTCATACCTAATATTTTCTTCACAGTTCCAAGATCTTTCATTTCAAACTCTCCTTGAAGTTAAGTTTTCAACTTGTTGATCTCAAGCATATTCTTGCATGTAATTAACATGTCATCAACATATAACGATAAATAAATGAAAGAATGATTAAACAAGTCCTTGTGATAAACACGATTATCATACTCACTCCTATGGTAGTCATTACCAATCATAAAAGTATCAAACCTTTTATACCACTAACTAGGAGATTGCTTCAAACCATAAAGAGATTCCTTCAACAAACAAACATGGTCTTCCTTTCCTGAAATAATGAATCCCTTTGGTTGATGCATATAAATCTTCTCTTCAAACTTACCATGTGGAAAAGTAGTCTTGACATCAAGTTGCTCTAACTCTAAATCCAATAAAGCAACCATAGCAAGTAACACCCTTATTGAGCTATGTTTCACAATTGGAGAAAACACTTCATTGGAGTTCACACCCTTCTTTTCTATGTAGCCCTTTGCCACCAAACGTACTTTGAACTTAGCATCTTCCACTCTTGGAATTCATTCCTTTTTTTTGAAGACCCATTTTCAACCAATAATCTTTTGATTTTTAGGTTTCTCAACTAGTTTCCAAGTGTGGTTCTTTTGAAGAGATTCAATCTCCTCATGCATAGCAACAATCCATTGTGTAGACTCTCTACTAGTTATGGCTTCATGATGAGTATGAGGTTCCTCCTTTTCAATGCTCTTTGTCACACTAAGTGCATAAGTAACCAAATATGCATAAGCATACCTTTGTGGTGGTTTAATCTGCCTACTTGTTCTATCCCTAGCCAAACAATATCATTGCTCTTATGGTGCATTTTCTTTATCATTAAGATGTTACACTTCTTCCTCATTTGGCTTTGTAGAAATAGTTTTTTCTATGATTTCTAAAACTTTAAGCACAAACTCCACATTTTCTCTCACACCAAGGTCATTTCCTATATGAAGTTGCTCCTTCTTAGGACTCAACATTGCAGACTCATTAAAAGTCACATCCTTGTTAATAAGGAATTTAGAGAATTTTGAATCTGAGCACCATCACCTATACCTTTTCACATTGTTAGGACATTGAGTCTTATTTATACGTTAACAATTTTGTTTCTTTTTATGTTTGTCATAGAAGCCTTTTTAGATATTGACTTACTCCTCATTGAAGATCAATAATTGTTGTTCATCCAACCGAGAAGTTACAAGCACATCTAAAGAGGTTTGGCTTGTAGCAAATTAGGTTACGTTAAAGTATTAAGAGGATCAGTTTTGTTTTAAACTTAAAAGATTTAAAATTAACTTTTGAAAAAGAATAAGACCGCTCAAGCGAGCCTTAGCACTCAAGCGCCTAAGGTGCTTAAGTGGTAGGTGAGTTAGCTAGAGTGATCATGCTGATTCTACTGAGATTTTCACATAAATTTGATTTGGATCTCTTTCAAAACTGAAATTCTTTAGGTTTTTGCCTTTAAATACCTCCATATTAGCCCCTTCAGGGTCAAAGATCATGGACATTGTAGATATAGGTCATTGAAAGACCTTATACTCTTTAAAGAGGATCTCCGAGAAAGAAAGCATAAAGTGCCACACCATTCCCGATCTCTCATTCGAGGATTAGATCTTCGAATCTAGGTTTAAAAACCTTCATCCCTTCAATGAGATTGAAGCGATCCATTGGAGCAATTGAGGGTTACTACATTGCAGATGTGAATCAAATTGTAAGTACTAGAGAGTAATTTAAGGTAAAGTAGTCAGGTAAATCTATATAACTTGATTTCATATAGTGGATTTAGATTAGTAGGTCTTGGATCTCATTGTTTTTTATCTACACAATTAGTTTGGGGGTTTTCCACATAAAAAATCTTGCGCCTCATTGTTTATATCTTTTATATTTGACATTCTGTTTGAATTGTCTATAATTGATAAAAATAGATCATCCCTAACATCTCGCAAAGTAAAAGAATTGGGTATAAAATATAAATCTTTATTGAAAATATTTAAATCACCCATTCATGCCCCCCCCCCCCCCCCCCCCCCCCCCCCCCTTCCCCCTCCTTGAGTGTTTCTTATTGGATTTTCAATTTTTCACCCTTCATCTGCATATCCTAAGAATATGCACTTCCTTGCCCTTGGTTCCAACCTATCTTCATTCACATGAGCATAAGTAAGACTCCCAAAAATTCTTAAATTAGCATAAATAATTAGAAAAGGAACCAGACCATACCTCTTTAGGAGTCCTATAATTAATAGGAATTGAACAAAATCTATTCACAAGATAACAAGCTGAATTTACCTCTTCAGCCTAAAATTCCTTTGACAATCCTACGTTCGAAAGCATGCATCGTGCTTTCTCTAAAAGAGTTTTATTCATTTATTCTGCAACACCATTTTATTATGGAGTAGGGTTAATTGTGTGGTTTTTCACAATACATTCATTCTTACAAAAACTCATTGAACTCTTTCCCATAGAATTCCATGCCATTTTCAGTTCTCAAGCACTTGATCTATTTTTTTGTTTACTTCTCAATCATAGCTTTCCATTGCTTGAACTTTCCAAAGACATCATTCTTATGTTTCAAGATATATACTAAAAACCTTTCTAGAGTAATCATCAATAAGGGTCAACACATATCTTCCACCATCATGTGATATAACCTGAGAAAGGCCCCAAAGATTCGACTTGATATAATCCAAAGTACCTTTAGTTCTATGAATACTTGTACTAAATTTCACCCTCCATTGTTTTTCAAACACATAATGCTCACAAAAATCCAATTCTCCCATTTTTTGTCCATACAGAAAACCTCATTTGCTCAAAATCACCAATCTTCTCTCACTCATATGCCCAAGCCGCATATGCCACAATCTAGTAGTCTTTGAAATTGATTCTAAAGTTGAAACTCCAACTACACCTATAACCATGCTACTTTCAATGTAGAAAGTCCATTAATTTTCTTTCATTTCATCATAACAAGAGAACCTTTTGAAAATTTCAAAACTCCACCTCCAACCTTATATGTGCATCCATTTGAATCAAGTGTCCTTAAAGAAATTAAATTTGTCTTCAACTCTAGAACATGCCTTACATCAGTTAATGTCCTTACAAGGCCATCATGCATCTTAATTCAAATCGTGTCTATCCCAATAACCTTACAAGCTACATCGTTTCCCATGAGAACCTTCCTACCATTAAGGATTGGTTCCACACCAATCCTTATTGGGAAACATGATAGGAGCACCCTGAATCAAGAATCCACTCATCACCTAAGTTATTAACAGTAACTGAAAGAACATATGCATTATTTGAATTTTCTTCTACAATTGTTGCATCACTAGAATTAGAAGTTTTTTTTTTTTCTTTTCCTTTATTGTCTGGATAATTTTTTGCATAGTGCCCTTCTTTCTTGCACTTGAAACATTTGTTGTTTCTTTTGGACTTTGATCTAGAACAACCTTTTCTACTATTATTTTTCTTTCTTGTTCTCTCTCTAGCCACCAAACCTTCACCTAAGTCATCTTCTCTACTCTCAAACACCCTCTTCTTCAATTCCTTTGAGTTCAAGGCTACTCTAACATCCTCTACAGAGAGAGTATCTCTACCATATATCATGGTATCTACGAAGTGCTCATAAGAATTCAGTAGGGAACACATCAAAATTATGGTTTGGTCTTCATCATCAATTCTAAAATCAAGATTCCTCAAATCCTTGATGAGTTTAGGTCTTTAATGGACTTACCTTGTTTCTTCTGGAGAGTATACAACCACTTCTTTAGATACAAGAGATTTGTAAAAGACTTTGTCATATACAAAGTTTCTAACTTCAATCATAACTTAGTAGTCGCATCCTTTTTTCAACCTCATGAAGCACCTTATTACCCAAGCACAATAGAATAGCACTATGAGCTTTCTTCGTAAGTTCATCATTCTCTTCATTAGACATCATTGTTGGTAGAGCCTCTTTACTTTTCTGTGCTTTAGACAACCCCTATTGAACCAATAAGGTATGCATCTTAATGCACCATAAACTGAAATCGTTTCTTCCATCAAACATCTCAACCTCAAACTTTGTCACCATTCCATGTCTAATAACCTAGGCTCTGATACCAATTTGTTGTGAAAAAACATGACAAAGAATAATAATAAGGAGAAAAGAATAAAAAAAACAAAACACACAACGATTTATGTGGTTCGACCTCAAGCCTACATCCACAAGTGAAGACAAAGAACTTCCACTATTGTTAAAGAAGATTATAACCTTAGAGCCTCAAATCCCAAAGCCCCAATTTATACCCAAAAAGGGACTCACTATTTTGGTCAAAATCTCTTCCTATATTGTTTTTCCTAATTACAAAGAAATTTTCCATATAGGAAACTAAGTGTATAAGTATCAAAGATGTCTTTTCCTAAAAGAAGATCTCATAATAGGATATTTCCTTTACAATAATAGAAAACCCACTTACAAGAATATCTTCTATTAGAAAACTATCAATAACTTTCCAATTGACTCAAAATACAATTTGAGACACTTTCAAACAATGATGAGTTCTAAAGAAAATATTATTTGTACCAAACTTAAATTCCATCTTCTTGAATTTGCTACTTCTTTCTGATTGTAGTATGCTGCTGAGAGTAAGAGAAGCAAATTCTTTAATCACAGATGTGCATAAAGAATATGGTTTCCTACCTTCTTTTAGTTTAGCTTGAGTTTGCGTGTTTCACACATGCCAAATTAGGATGCATATGAATGTATAATAATGCAGGTCCTTTCTAATTAATAATTAATTCTGAGAATCACAAAAGAAACGATTATGTATAATAGAATCATTTAAGAATTATTTATCAGAGAATGATTTGGAAAGGCAATTCTAGATTCGATCAGAGGGAGAAAACGGAAAGCATTCCTTGATTTTGAAGATGATTTGCACACAGACTTCGCTGGAAAGGGGAATGTCATAAAGTCCCGGCTTTCACATAGGGTTATCATTGCATCAACACACGTGATAAAGAAATTTTTGAATCAAAAGATGCCAATGCTGCAAGTCAAAGAGCATATGTTAGAATAGCAGCAACATTTAAATATTATTAGGTCTTTGTTTAATGTTCTTGGTATTAATTCACTCTTTAGTGGGGCACTTGGACGTCAAATATTGAATATATATTGAATGAACCTAAATATATGTAGCATTTTGGCAGCACCAAGCGGAGAAAATGGACAAAAATGAAATTATCAGCAAGAAGAAATTAACCGAAACAAGATCATAAAATGTAGCATCAACTTGATTTCGAGTCATTGCCCCCGATCCTGCCCTGGAGTTGTGCATGGCACTTCTAACTTGTCTTTAATTAACTTGTTATCTTTGGTAAGTTCTAGTTAAAATGATCCTGTTTTCACTGTACATGATGAGCTTATCACATAACCAATAGAATTAAGGGTTGCTGCTTTCTCATACACAGTTGATACGGCATTGCTCACGTCAATAGATATCATATCTTGTTTATACTCCATTACTAATTTTTTACTCTTTTTTCCTAAGCCATATCTATAGATTCCAACTACTTGAGAAAGTCCCCAACCATTCTCCTGGTTCTTTAAGTTACTGTCATCTTTTCATTCAGCAAACGAAATCGTATACAAATCAATCTAAGAATACCTTGAATTCTAAAATATGTGCCAAAAAAAAACAGCCTGGCATATTTTATTTTCTTCTTCAATGACAAAAGGTGGTTTATGCTCTTTATTATTTTGTTATGTACTATATATATTTTCTTCAAATTATTTCCAATTTCTTCTTTCCAAACTCTCAAATTCCAAATTACTTCGAAGGCAACTGATTTTTGTACTCTAACCCAACATCAAAAATTGAAAATTTTCAGAGCTTTCACGGCAAGCACAGTATAATTCAAAGTTAAAAGCATAGAAAACTGTGATTGATCCTAAAAAAAATGCCTGAAAAGGACTGCAGCTCCTTTTCCCCATGCGGGATATGCCTAAAGATGGGTCAATATGAAACTGACAGTGAAGCATGGCCACCACTACACAAGTCCATATCACCCTCAAAAGTAAGATTCTATTCCCACAAACCGACCAAGTAATTAATCTAGCATTTTGACCAAAAGCTCTTCTCTTTTGTGCCTAAAGTTGTACTAACCTGCAGTTGTTTTTGAAGAAAATCGAATTTGCATGATTACTTTTCTGGATCCTATATGCAATCATGCCCTTTGGGTGGCATGAGAGTCGCTTGCCCCTATTGGAAAGTCAGTCATGCAGAATATATGATGCCATAACCAGTCCTATATATACATATAGTAAAGAATATCAAAAGAAATATAGAGAGTTCAGAGAGTATATAGTACTGTATGCCTACCTCCCAATGCTGCTTCGTCTATGAGTTTTGCATGAAGAAGTAGAAAGTGGATTGCAGCCAAGGATGACTTGCCGGCACTTGGCATTAGGCACCATCGATCATCTTCCCGGCAAGTTGTTCCTGGCTACATTTTGCTCTCTTCTTTTCATGTGAGCCTCTGAAGACCCCTCCACGGTACAACTTTCATCGGAGAAGAACATCAATGGAGCATAAAAAATAACCATAAACTGTCATACACCTCTGTTTTTCAATTTTATTTTTTATTTTTTATCAAACTTTTTCACATCTTTAAAGAGACAACAAAGAGTTAAATGTATGAATTATAATTAATTATCCCATAATTAATTAATTAATTTACTTTTTTTTTCCTTGCATATTTAGGTGTCCTTTTGAATATACTTTTTATTTTTTATTTTTAAAATAGAAAATATTGAGACTTATTTTAAAAAGATAATGACTTTAAAAACTATTAAAATTTTGAGATATTAAAAAAAAAAAATTACTATATTAAATTTAAAAAATTTTAAAATTAATTTTTAATAACACAGTCTTACCATATTTGGCATAAAAGTCAATACTATTTTTTATTTTTAAAAATAGAAAATACAAAATATATCCAAACTAGTGTTTAGCTATTGGAAACTTCATCAAAGTATTTTCCAGGATTTCTCAAACTTTCTCTGGCAAATTCATTTATAAATAATGAACTTTATAAATGAGTTGGTTCATGAACTTAATTGTGAGCCTGGTATTCACATGAATCAAATAGAATGTAAATAATAAATAAAGAAAAAACTTTGTTTGGTGAGTGGAATATTCTAATTTTCCATACTTCTCCATGAACGAAAATAAAGTGAGGTATTCATTATCATACAAATAAAAACTTTCTTTTAAATTATGACTGCAACATGGTGTTAATTGAGCTCATTCCACTTGAATCCAACCCAAAAAGTTTCAAACTTTAATTAAAAGTTCCTCGACCCAATCTAGAGAGTGTTTAATTAAACTTAATACTTATTATTGAATGACTTAAATTGATTTTAAGTTAAATTATACTTAAATTATTGATTTAAATTTTATTACTTAATTTTTAATTTAAATATTAAAATTGTTTGATAAAATTAACTTAAAATTTATTTTAAATAATCAAATTGACGTATTTATCCCCATAAATGATAACTAAATAATGGAGGTTGTAGAGTAGTAAAAGAGATAATGGAAATAAGTAGAGTAAATGAAGATAAAAAGGTAATATGAAGATTTCACTTATTACTTAAAGTTGTTTTTTATTTAAATCATACCATTAAGTTATTTTACCAAATATACTTAATTTACTTAATAACTTAAATTAAGTTATTAGGTGACTTTAAGTTATTAAATTGGTTTACCAAACAACCACTAAGTTTGACTAGAACTTCTATCGTTACTTTACCAACATGAGCTCAACACATAATCCAACCAAAATATTAATATAATCATTTTGTATATGTTTAACATTAATTATATAAATGCATTTTTAAAGGTTATATATCAATATTTTTTTGGGATCAAACTTCGATACCAAAGCGTAGTTGTTCAATACATGCCATATGGTTGTACCAATAACTTGTTGTGACGTGTATATCAATAGATAAAATGCCAAAAAGAAAAATAAAAGTAAACTAATTAAAAAATAAATGCAGCTAGAAGAAAAGTTCAAGTAAATTTGAAGATAATTTTTATATAATTTTATAATTTAATAAATTAATAAACCAATCAATTAAGAAAAGATTAATTAAATATATTATATCTAACACTTAATTACCCAATTTAATATACTCTAGTAAGCATAAAAACTAAAATCTATTTATTTTTTGTTATTGAATTATTTTGGCAAAAAAAAGAATGAAAATTTAAAGATTTTCTTGCAAATGGATTTCTTTTTCGCAATGAAGAAAATATAACCTAGTTGAAAGTCTCATTGCTTTGAGGTAATATTCTTTTACTTATTACAAATATCAATAAATTGAATGTGAAAGTTTAAAATATCATTTTATTAGTGTCATAACCTAAATTTTGGGCAACCCAAAACTTGATCCATGACTGCAAATTAAGAGTTTGACCCTAAAGGTTACTCTTAATCTAAATTGGGAGTCAACCTAAAGACCTTGATTTTTTTTTTTTTAAATAAATCACAATTTATTTTAAATAAAATTCTCTAAACTAAAGTTTAACAAAATGAAAATTTTTTTCCTACCACTAGTTTTCACCAACTCATAAATGTCATTATTGTACAACTTGAAATAATTATCAAAGTCTCTGGTTTGGTGGAAAAATAATTCTTTTTGAAAAAAATAAAAAAAATTCCCACATCTAGTTTGGTTTTCAAAATATTTACCAATCTAATCTTTCAATCATGTGAACTTCCACTTTGTTATTTTAAAAAAAAAAAAAAAATTGTCTTAAAAACCACAATTAATAATTATAATTTTAGCTTTAAGTTTAAAACTATAGTTACTAATAATGGTTTTTAAAACCATAGTTAATTGGTTGTTGTAGTTTTAATCTTAAAGATAAAACCATAGCTACCAATTGTGGTTTTAAAACGAAATAAAATAAAATAAAAAATAATAAAATGATATAGACGCATTACTTTGACAAATATTTTCAGCACAAGTTTAGATTGAGATTTTTTTTTTTTTTTTTTTTTTTTAAATGTTACTTTGACTACAAACTCCATCATTTATACATCAAAAGTTCCTAATATTGTTTGTTCACAATCAACTAAAGTATAACCAAATTACATATACTCAAATTCACCAAACTAATTTTGTCAACAGTTTAACAAAAACAAATACTAATATTTTAAAGTAGTTCTTGAACCTTCTGGGACATTTTGAACTAATCCACTTGCGGGTCCTTAAGAATAATATCTATATTTAAAAAATTCTAAGAAAGATGATGTTAACTTCAACTCAAAATTGGGACTACATCCCATGAATTTCTTGGCACAAGACATATATAATTTTGAAGCTTAAGAAGTCAGCAATCCAACACTTCAAACAGATCACAATTCAAAGTTAAAACGGGGGAGTAATGGTCGATTGAAGCAAGGCTACGCAAAAATCATAGCAATACAGTAACGTCAAATTTGAGTCAAAATTGGGACTACTTATAGTAAGTTTCTTGATGTAAATCACATAAGGATTTGAAGATTAAGAAGCTAGAAATTCAATGCTTCAAACAGTTCGCAATTCGAAGTTGAAATGAGGGAAATATGCTCAATTGAAGCAAGGCTACACGAAGTGTATGTTGTTACGCAATTACATATAGGTCCAATTCCTTTGATTATTTGGGCTCTTTTTTTGGGCCTCTACTTGGGCTCATTTTTTGTGGCAATTAGGCCTTTCAGGGTTTTTAAATTTTTACTAACACTAATCTTTGGTTGTAGGGCTATTTTTGTAATTTGGGATTTTAATTACAAAATATGCAATAAGATCCCTAAAAACTATGAGCAATATTTCTATTTAATTATTCTCTTATTTTTGTTTAATTGCATACATAGCCTAAAATAAGATATTTTGATATTCTTAATTAAAAATAAATTTTCATGAATTTTTCAAAATGGGAAAACTTATTTAAATTAGAATGTGCATGGTTAAAAAAATTATTTAAGTAAAAGATAAGTTGGAAAAGGATTAAAAGCTTTCCTTCTTTTTAAAAATTAATTCTTTGATATTTTATTTTTTTTATGAAATCTTCTCAAATATTTGAGATCTCTAAGAATAAAAAATTTTCCTTTGAAGGCAAGGCTTTTATTTTTCCAAATCTTCATAAAATAATATTTTGCCTATTTTGCACAAGATTTTGATTTAAAGAAAATAGTTAATTTGAGAAATTCATGATGGCTAATTTATAATTAAGAATAGTTATCAAAATAAGTGTTAAAACACAAAGAAAAGTATTTTGGTATTCTTAATAAATTTTCATGGGAAGATATTTTCCAAAATTATTTATTTAAAGTGGTTGATGCTAAAAAGAATGTTATTCCTTTTGGAACTATCATTTTGATTTTCGTATAGATGGTTCTCCATGCTCTCTCTCCTTAAGAGAAAGAGAACTGCACCTATATGGTCTTCTAGGCTCTTCCCTCCTAAGAGAAGGAAGAAACCGTTCTATTTGGATATAGATAGTTCAAGGATAAGGAATAAAAGAGCAATTCTTTTAACATAGGAGTCCTAATTTAAAAGATAAATAATGAATTTGGAAAATCTCATAAAAGAAAATTTATGATAAGAAAGGTTGTCAAAATATTTTTGAAAAAATTTACTAATTTAATGGAGATATAAAATATTTCAAAAGGACTTTCCAAAATGGATTGCTTAATTCCTTTTAAGGAAATAAATATTTTTGGATGTTTTTCATAAAGAATATTTTATCTATTAAGGAATTACTAAAAAGATATGTTCTTGATAGTATTTAATAGAATAAATTATTATGAAATTTTCATGAAAATATTTATTAGATTGGAAAGGTGTAAGGATAAGGAATAATAAATTTGTGAGAAATTTTGATATGGGAAGTTAAGGAACTGTTTGGTTGCGGTTTTTGAAAATTATTTTGGAAAACAATTTTAAGAACGGTTTTTGGTGTTTTCATAAACAAAATTGTGTTTGGGAACTGAATTCTGAAAAACAATTTTTGTTCTTAAAAAAAAAAAAAATTGTTTGATTGAGTTAATAAAAAAAGTTTTTTAAAACAAGTAAAACAAAAAACATGTTTGGAAGGTGATGTTTTTTTTTTTAATTTAATGTTTTCTTCGTAACTCTTCTCTATTAATGAAAAAAGATGTAAACAAAAAAAATCAACAAAAGATAATAATAAGAGGGTGATGAATTTGAATGGAAAAGCAAATTACATTTTTAGCTTTTATTTTATTTTAAATTTTGATTTTGTTTTTTATTTTATTTTAATTATAATAAATAAGAAGATGAAGTATTTTAATAATAAACAGTTAAATATCATAGTAAATGAACGTGATCCCATTCAATAAATGGTTAGATTTTTAATAAATAAAAAAAATGATAAAAGGTTATAATTTAAATTTAAAACTTTTGTCAGCACTCTAAATTGATTGTAGAAACATTGCATGCAAATATTTAAAGAAAATATTTACAATTATGTAAAATTGGGTATATTTTATTATTTTGAATATTGATGAGAAATATTATTAACTCAAGGATTTATGATTTATAAGGATATATTTATCTAAAATTTTCTTAACTATTTTTTTTTTCCTCCTATTTTCTACCAAATCTTATCCCTCCAACATTCATTCCAATTATTCTAATTTTTAAAATAAAAATAATAAATATGTTTTAAACATAAAAATAATTTGAGAATTAGATTAATCTATAAATGTAAAGTCTTTTCAACATGTTTATTTATTGTTAAATAATTTAAAAAAATTATATTTTCCTTGTTCAACTTAATATTTTAAATATAATAATTTTAGATAAAAAAAATTATATACATTTTAAAATTAATTTTTATAATTTTAAATTTTTTTAAAAAAGTATACATTTTTAATTTAAAAAATATTTTTTAATCATTTTTAATTTTTATTTAAAAAAAAAAAAAAACCTTTTGCAATCACACCACTTACCCCTAAACTATTTTTTCATTTCCACCTTCTTTGTTCTTTGAGATCTCTCTCACGATCTATCCTTTCTCTCTTCTCATGGGTGTTGCTTCCACAAAATCCACACTTCTCTCTTCTTCTTTCATCTCATCACCTCTATTTACTTACTCTTATCTCTCACACACACATATTTGCCCACCTTCATTGCCCCTTATGAAGTTTAGATTGCAGCATGGCCACCATCACCAACACTATCATCAATCAATTTTCTAATTTGGATAAGTAAATTGGAAAAAAAAATTAAGAACACAAATTTGACAATTTGTGGGTTTGTTCTCTATGTGTGCATTTAAGATTTGGTTCAATTTGTTGTATGATGCATTTTTTTAGGGTTTGATGGTTTGTGGTTTGTTCTATGAATGTTTTTTTTTTTTCTTAATGAGTGTTTTTTTTTTTTTTTTTTTTTGTTCTCTGTTATCACAGTGGGGAAAACAAGGAAATCAACTTGAGATTATTCTCCAAAAACATCAAATTGAGAACACGAAGAACAAATTTGAAAACACAAGGAACAATTACCAAACGTGTTTTTGAGTGTTTTATGTTCTCAAGAATATAAAACAATTTTTGGAAACAACAATCAAATATGCACTAAAGTTCCTTTCTTAGATAAGGTGTTCTCAAGATTTTCAAAATCTCATAAATTGGTATTTTCCTTATTATACTAGTGTTTCAATTTGGAAAATAAATATTATGAAAATTTTCATTAGAGATAATTTATCACTAAAATATTATTACCAAACGCCTTAATATTTTGATGGATATAAATTTTTCTGAAAACATTTCCTAGATAAAATATTTATTAATTGGATTAATTGTGTGTAGGAGGAGAATTTTATGAAAATAGTTTTTAAAATTTTGAATAGATATTTTATCAAAATTCATTTTGAAAAATACTCTCATAAAAATTTTAATTTTTTTCATGTTGATATTCTCCTATTACGCTAGGTTTCTAATTAGGAAATAAATATTTTTGAAAATTCTCAAAGTAGATAATTTATTCATCAAGATAATTACTAAAGACATAAAATGCTCTTATTTATCTCAAAAGACTAAGTGGGAGAGGGCCTTAGACAAGCTGATGGCCTCCATTGTCAAGCTCATCTTGATTTTGGTTCATCACCACCCCCACAGTAGGTTAACCCTAAGAATTAGGAGATATGGACTCTCCACATGGAGGAGACTAAATGTTTGTAGTGGGAGCGACCACTCCCACAGTGGGGTTCTTTACCTGGTGACATTGATAGTTCAAGGACAACGTTTATACACTTGACATTGGCTATGAAGTGGTAGAATCACCCCCACTTGCATAGTCTATGGGTCAAATAAAAGGTATGTTGATCTTGTCTTTAAATACTTTTATTGTTAAGGTAGGAAAATCAATCTAAGAAGGTCTCTAACTAGTAATAAGGTCATGACTTGCCCTATGTAGGCTTGATTCTTATGATACTAGGATACCTTAGAAAAGAACATATAATTTGAGAGCAAAACATTTTTGCTAAATTAATTACCAAAAGCCTTGAACACTTAATTATGTCATATGAATGGTTGTATTCTTTGTTACAAATATAATGTCAATTATTTATTATCAATACTTTGTTTCTCACAATAGACCAAGCCCAACTAATCATTTGGATTAATCTTATTCTGAATATAGTAACTAATTACATAGAAACTAATTTAGGTAGAGGTAGCTATTCCTTATGACCTAACCTAGTAAAAAGAAAGAGTGGTATATCAAAGGTGACATGAAACAGATCAGAAGACCAAGTGTCTTATACTTTATGAAAAAATAAAGACTAATCTTAATAGAGAAAATACAGAAGAGGGGGGGGTGAATTAAGTTTTTAAAAAAAATCTTTTTCAAACACAACAAATTCAAGCAAGGAAGCACAAATATAAAGAGATAAGGTTAGAGGAAGCAAACTCATATTTTTAGTGGTTCGACACCCCTTGCCTATGTCCACTCTCCTCAAGCTCCTTATCGAGTGAGGGTTCCACTATACTTGAAGCTTCAACCAAGCTTCCAACATCTTTACACTTGAATTCCGGCTCCAATGGGCTTTTACACAATCCCTTCAAGTCTCTACTCACTTGAAGCTTCTAACACTCAAATAACAAATTCAAATCTTTCAACCTAGCTCAACAATGGCTCAAATATAACTTAAATGCTAAGATGAATCACAAGAGTGCACTAAAGAATATGCATATGAAGATTTAATGCACCAAGAAAAAAATGAGAGCTTTTAAGGCAAGAACAAGTAGGTAGACAAACAAATATAAGTGTTCTCTTAGTCATAAATGAAGTGGAGCTCTCAATTTATAAGTTTTTAACCTCGAGAGCCAAAATGCCAAAAAGCAGTCTTCACCAATTGAAATGGGAGTCGACCGATTGACTAGCCATTGGGCAATAAATGTATGGCAAGTGACCGTTAAGCCTCAACCAATCCTTAATTGCACCTCTATCGGGAAGGCACATCCCTCGACCAAGAATGCAAGGCTACTAGAAAATAGAGAAGATTTTTTTCCATCTCTCGATCGGATGTCAACTAGGAAGGTATAACCGGTCGACCAATACCATCACTGGTTGAGCCGGTTGGCCAGTGCCTTAACCGGTTCACCATTTTTTGCCTAAAAACCTATTTTTTCTATTCTTTTCATTTCTAACACTTAGGCAAGGTCTTTAGGTTATGCCAATTTTGAAACGATTTGCCTAATGTTCATTTGATAAAACTCGGGGTTTTGATGGAAATGTAACTTTAATGTATAAACTGAGTTTTTAAATATGCATGAAAATATATGAAAATCCTAAGTGCACTCATTCATCTTACATATGTTTTCTATGATTAAAGGAGTTTTTCAATAGTCTTGATCTTGCATCCATTGGGTCCTTTTATGAATTTCTAAACTAAAATTTGAAATTCTTTATAATTCAAACTAATTAACAACTTAGCCATGGTTTATTATCATTAAAACGCGATTAGGAGAACCCTTGGGCTAACACTTGGATCTTTGGATAATGTGTTGCAATAGCAACGCATGTCTATTACCATGGACTTTGTTATTCTCTTTCTAGTCTACAAGGGTTATTTGGTGATAAGGGTAAGTCAGCCTTGACAAACTGCCCTTAAGACTGTTATGAACACCAAATTTGATATGATTTTAGAGACCTTGTCATTTTCCTTCAAGATGGTTAAAGGGTTCTCAAATAACATAGGGGTGTTTGTATGGGAGTCAAGGGTTCTTCAAGTTTTTATACCAAGAAGAACAACAATAACACCAAATAAGGAAAGTTCAGGAAAAGAATAAGAGAGCAAGCTGAATAGCAGATAATTCCTTTATGATCTTTTAGGACACTAGAAAACGAATGCCCAATTGACCTAAGAAAAAAGGAAACTATACATCATTTTCTCATTATTGAAAATTTGGTAGTGGATTTCACCATTTGTGGTGGATAGATTCCAAGTCCACTATTTGTAAGTCCTTATAGGATATTCAACGAGTGAGAAAGTTAAATGATGAAATTATACTTTGCCTTAGCTTCAATCAGAAGGATAGTTGTGCAAGTTAGTGGAAGGTAATATCTTCATTTTTTATATGTATGTCATTGTCACTTTGCTAAATGATGATAATAGTTAGATCTCAAAATGAACCTAGCACTAATCAAACATTTGGTATCTAGATCTAAGTAATGCTAATCTAAATAGGATCCAAAGGATCTTCAAATCTACAAATCCTATATAGATGGTAGAATGATCGAGAGGATATAGAACCAAGGAATATTTGGAGTTAGTGCATACTTACATGCATGAACCTTTTAGTGTTCATGCATAGGGAGGGTATGGTTACTGCATCAATTTTATTGATGATTACTCTAGGTTTGGATATGTGTATAGGAAATCTAATGCCTTTGATAAATTCATTGAATTTAAGGTATAATCGAATAACCTATTGGGTATAAATATCAAGGCAGTTCAATTAGATCGAAGTGAAATGTCTAGTAAGTTTGATTCTTTCCATTGGAGCACGAGATTATTACCCAGTTATGTGCACCAACATTTTCATTGTAAAATAGAGAGGTAGAAAGAAGCTATCAAACTTTGATGGACATAGTGAGATAGTGGATAAGTTTCTCATATTTTCCTAGATTTTTTTTGGAGATATGTCTTACGAACTGTGTTTACCCTTATTTCTTAAGAGATATATTGGTTTATAAGATATCCAAAAGGCTTTCAGAGGTCATTACCTTTATAGTCAGAATCATCAAAAGATATTTGTTGATACAAATGTCACATTTCTAATGAAACTATATAATAAGGAATGAGGCAAAGATTGGTATAGATTAGAGGATACATTAGAAGATAATGTCATCATTGCATAGGATACTATGGATCTAAAGGGTTAAAGACATACCATTCCTATGATTTCTAGTACACCAATACCTCATCATAGTGGGAGGTCTATATTCCACGGATTATGATGAAGTAGTGAGTAGTTTTTGTGCTCATCCTTGGCAAGGAGCTATGCAAGTATAGTTAAAATCTTTGTATTTTAACATAGTTTGGGTTCCTATTGAAACACTTGAAGGGATAAAACTCATAGGTGTAAGTTGATCTACAAGAAGAACAAAGAAGTAAATGGAAAGCTTGAGTTTTATATGGCTAGTTTGTAGCTTAAGGTTATAGCTTGAAACTTTGTTTCAACTATTGAAAACCTTTTCAACAATGGCTATACTCAAATCCATCACATTACTCCTATCTATTGTGGTGTATCTCATTTATGAGATACAATAAATAAACATTTTCATAACAAAGGGCTTATGTATATAAAAAGGCACAGGGAAGAGTGGTGATGCTCTACGATCTTGTAGGTAGATGACAACTTGCTCATTGGATATGATGTGGAGATATTGTCATCAATTCTACTCAGTTCTAGATAAAAATCTAAAGGAATACACAATATATTCTTAGGGTTAAGGTCCTTTAAGACTACAAGAATGGGAAAATTGCACCATGTCACCTACATTGATGAGCATTTGGTCAAGTACATGATGCAAAACTCTAAGAAGGGTTTTTTGCCCTTTGGGTTTAAAGTGGTCTTTCTTAAGATCAATGTCCTTGGACATCTAAGGAGAAAGATTCAATTGAAATGGTATCCTATGTTTTTGCAATAGGTAACCTTAAGTGTGTAATGCTATATGGTAAACCAAATATTTACTTTGCTATAGGAATAGTGAGTGGATATTAGTCCATTTAAGAATTAAAGTTTTTGGCGAATGTTAAGCATATACTCAAGTATCTCTGGAGAATAAGGGATTATATGCTTGTGAGTCTTTGCGATGAGTTGGTACTCTTTTTTTATCGGGAATTAGACTTACAGTTTGATAAGGATTCTACAACCCTACCTCTAGGTATGTGTATACTCTAAGTGGTTTTTGTTGTTTTATAGTAATAAAGAAAACCTTTTGGCTTATGGGTTATTCCCTTGGCTATATTGTCTAAGATCCTAGGTATGTGTATGCTCTAAGTGGTTTTTGTTGTTTTTATAGTAATAAAGAAAACCTTTTGGCTTATGGGTTATTCCCTTGGCTATATTGTCTAAGATCCTAGGTATGTGTATGCTCTAAGTGGTTTTTGTTGTTTTTATAGTAATAAAGAAAACCTTTTGGCTTATGGGTTATTCCCTTGGCTATATTGTCTAAGATCCTAAGTATGTGTATACTCTAAGTGGTTTTTGTTGTTTTTATAGTAATAAAGAAAACTTTTTGGCTTATGGGTTATTCCCTTGGCTATATTGTCTAAGATCCTATTATGTGATAACAATGAGACGATGGCACGATCTAAAGAACTAAAGTACCACTAGAAAAGAAAACACATAAAGAAGAGGTGTTACCTTGTTGTGAGATATGTGACATAATACAAGGAGGTGATGTGACAATGGAGTAAAATCTTTCTATAGTGTCTAGTATAATTTTGGGGCTAGTGGGAGTATGTTGGGATTGAGCCCTTAAAAGTAAGACATAATGTAACAAAATTAGATTTAACTATCCTTTTGCTATCCTTTTGGTGTATTAACATTGATTTGAGCATTCAACTCATGTCTCTTACATTATGCATGACTTAGGTGCATTAGGAATTGCACAAAAGATATAAGTCATGGGTTTCTTATGTGTAGATAAGTTATCCACAGTCAATTCATGGATTTGGCCAATCCAATAAAGACTGTAGTGCACCACCTCCTAATGAAAGGGATGGCTTGTCTTGGCCATCGGGATGGGTTTCCCATGGTAAGTGCATTAGTGTATGTGATGCACATTGAATAGGACCTACGGTGCATCATGATATAAAGTTATCAATTGTTATAATTCACCAAGCTCTTATTCTACATGGACTCTCAACCTTGAGAGGATATTAAATCTATGCCAAAATCAGTAAAAGGGTTTGACCTATGGGTGAGATCCTAAAGTGGTCATATATCCCTATGGATTGGGTCACTATTAATGGAGGCCAATGACACAAGTATTCTCAATAAAGGCACATGATATCTCATAGATTGAGACAGTATGTCCCCTTGGGTGATTTAAAAGACATGTGATCATGACATTTGTGGCCATAACAATTCCTTCAGTGGAATTTGACATATGCTCATTAGAGTTAGAGTATGTTAGTTGATCACATAATAAGTGGGATCTATAACTTAATTATTTGAGAGGTAATCTTGAGATGTAATAGCACTACCTTATTATATTAGGAACACTGATTCATGAGGAGTCTACATGTAGTGTATAATAAATCATGGACTCAAACTTCATCTTGTTGTTATTTACATGGGGTATTGAAGTGCAGTTGATTATCTTTAGTGGAATGTTGAATCAACTTCAAAATTGGATTTTAAGGGAGCCAGTACTCTTATGGGTCTCAATGGTCCCCACTTTAAGCTCATATACCATGATGGTGATGTGAAAAACCCGAATCTCTCCATTTCTCAAGCCTAGATTAGGTTAGGAACATGCATAACTATCCTAGGTTTTTCTAAATCCTATGCATAATGGAAAAAAACATTTTTAAACTTTAAAAGGATTCAAAAAGTGTTAACAAAAACCATACCTCAGATTTGGATGTTCCCAAATCAAATCCATGTGGTGAAAATGAAAAACGAAATAGGGGTATTTATAGGGTTCCTTACTAAGCTTAAGTGATTTGAGCCCACTAAGGGCTTGAGTCAAGTAATCTAGCCCAAAATATGTCATAATTGATTAATTGACCCAATAAGGCCTACTAATTAATCAATTAGCCAAATCCATAGACCTTGTTCACTTACCCTTGTGCAACTTGTATAATTACCAAAACACCCTTATGCACAAAAGTGAACCTAGAGTCAATCTAACCCTCATAACCCATGCCAATAACCACTAGGACTCATAGGAATACTGGATCCTCATAATCCAATTTTAAAGTTGATTTAACATCCCACTACAAAGAATCAACTAAACTCTAGTATCCTATGTAAATAACAACGAGACACCAAGTGCTTGAGTTCGTGACCTGCTATCCATTGTGTTCAATCTCTCATAAAATAGTGTTCGTAGTTGAGTTTCAGATCCTTTTATTATGTGTTCAACTAACATGTCTTAGCTCTCAAAGAGTTTATGTCAAGTTTCACTTAAGGAACTACTATGGTCATAGTTTCAATTAACACACCTTCTTAAGATCACCCAAGAAGACACACTATCTCAATCCAAAGAGATATTATGTTGCCTCTATTAAGAATACATATTGCTATTGTCTTCCATTAATAATAACTCAATTTATAAGGAATATATGATCAGTTTATGATCTTACCCATAAATCAAAGCCACTGCAAATTTCAACACAAGCTTAAATATTCTCTCAAGGTTGAGAGATAACACAATGAAGTAGCTTGGTGAAGTCATGACTACTTGGTAGCCTTAAGTCATGACTCACTATAGGTCTTTTCCAATATGTAACCATATACATTAGTGCACTCACCATGGGAATCTCATTCTAATAGTCAAGACCAATCATCTCTCCTATTAGGAGGTTGTACACTACAACCTCTAATGGGTTGTCTAGACCCATGTACTAGTTGTGAACAAGTCAACTATTTGCAAGACACTTATGCCTTTGATCTTTTATGCAATTCCTAATGCACCCAAGTCACGTACAATGCAAAAGGTGCAAACCAAAGTGCTTACAAGGTATAATGCATGGAAATAGGATAAATAAGAGTGTGCTAGAACTTTATTAAATAAATAATAAAATCCAAGAGTTTATTACATCTTGTCATGCTTTTAAGGGTTCTATCCTAATAGATGGCACGGTTTATAAGGGTTGGATTGTCTCTAGGTTCACTCTTGCGCATAGGGGTATTTTTATAATTATGTAAGGTTACATAGAGGATAGTGAACAAGGCCTTTAGATTAGGCTAATTAATTAATTAGATGATCCTATTTGATTAATTAATCAATTATGACCCATTTTAAGCTAGATTAAGTGACCCAAGCCTTGGTTAGCTCAAGTCATTTAAGTCCAATAAGGGAACTATATAGAAAGCCTATAAATGCCCCTTTAGGGGTTAAGGTTTTTAACTTTTACCACTCTCTCCCTGCAATCCAGAAAGAGAACCCTAACCTTCATCCTTGGGATCTCCACCATCTTAGTGCTTGGGCTCAAGAAGAAACCATCTCATAGAAGACTATTGCGTTTAAAAGATCTATTATGACATTGAAGTATTCTACACCGATTAGAATCGATTTGGGAACATTTGGATCACAAGTATAAGATATTTTTCTCCAAATCTATGTTTTATATTGTATCAATATTGTTTTTTAAGTACCCAAGTTTTCCACTGCACTAGATTTAGAGAACCTATGATAGATTTTCATGCATCTTAATGATCCAAGGCTTGGGAATAAAGTAATCTAAGATTTCCATACACTAGGGGCAAAAGATTTGTGTTTGATTCCTTTAGCCTCACAAAAACAATCAATTTCAATGTTGTCAAATTCCATCCCCTTATCATTCATAATATGTATAATATGAAGCCCTTTTTCAATATAAATCCCACTACAAATAGCCTTCAAGTGTTTTATTATTTCTAATTTCTCTTTTTATAAAAAAAATGTGAACCTAGAGAAGTCATCTATAATGGCAATGGCATACTTCTTGCCACCTTTACTTTTAGTACACATAGTATCCATCTCTTTTGTATGATCCTTTGACTTGTTTCTCTTTTATAAAATCACCATATATAGTGTTACTAGGTGCATTCAATTTAAGGACTCCTATAAATAGTTCCTTATTGAAAAATTTTCACCAAATCCCTATAGACTCTTATAAGCTCTATGGTATCTAACTTGACACTTCTATGAACCAAAGAGGAATTAAGACTAGGATTAATGGCATAGCAATTATCACTAGTGTAAATTAACTTTTCCCTATCATCTATGACTTCACATTTATTTTAAAAGAATCTAAAACTGATTATTATAAAAAAAAAAAAAAAAAAAAAAAATCTAAGTAGTGCTAGTCATATTTGCTTTCAACCTCTTAACAAAAAGAACTTCTTTTAGTTAAGGGCATCTTGATATAGAAACTGAATCTACACCTCTAACTTGGGCTACACTCCTACCACCAAAAGTAAAACCACTATTGAAATCCTTAAAAGTGTTATAATAGAGCACTTAAAAGCGTGGCATGATGTAAAATATTTGAAGTTATTATTTATTTAATACGATTTTAGCTTCACTTTTATCTATCTTATACCATCCATTACACTATATTAAAATTTCTAGCTTGCTATATTTTGCATTGTACATAACTTGGGTGCATTAAGAGTTGCACGGAAAATCTAAGACATGGGTTCCTTGCAAGTAAATAATTCATAGTTGATTCATGGACTTAAGCAATTTGTTTGAAGCTATAATGCACTACCTCCTAATTATAGGGATGATTGATCTTAGTCATTAGGATGGGTTTCCCATGATGAGTATACTAGTGTGTACAATTACACATTAGATAAGACCTACGGTGAGTCATGACTTAAGGCTATTGGGTAGTCATGACTTCATCAAGCTACTATATTGTATGGTATATTAACCTTGAGAGAATACTAAGTTTGTGCCAAAGTTTCTAATGGCTTTGACCTATGGATGAGATTTTGAAGTTATCATATATTCCCTATGGATTAGGTTATTGTATATGTAAGCTAGTAGCAATAGGTATTCTTAATAAAGGCACTATGATATCTCATTGAGATTAAGACAATGTTCCTCTTTGGGTGATCCTAAGAAAATGTGTTCAAGTAAACTATAGTCATGGTAATTCCTTAAGTAATACTTGACATAAGTTTTTTCTGAGTTAGGACAACTCAATTGATCATACAATATGAGGATTTATAACTCAAGGATGGTAAAGGTAATCTTGAGAGGTTGATAGCATTCACCTTGTTAAATTATGGACATAAGTTCATAAGGAGATTGCATATAGTGAAAAATATGTCATAGACCCGAGCACATTGTGTCTCGTTGTAATTACATAGGATATTAGAGTGCAGTTGACTTTCTATAATGGGATGTTGAGTAAACTTTATAATATAAGGGAGCCAGTATTGCCTTATGGGTCCCAAAGGTTTTTGCTTAAGTTCATATGCCTTGATAACATAGTTTATAAGGGTTGGATTAGTTCTTAGTTCACTTATATGCATAAAAGTGTTTTGGTAATTACATAAAGTTACACAAGTGTGAGTGAATGGTCTCTCTAGATTAGGCTAATTGATTAATTAAAGCCTAATTAGGCTAATTAATCAATTAAGTCTCTTTTTGGGCTAGATTAAGTGACCTAAGGCCAAAGTGGACTCAAGTCACTTAAGCCTATGGGAAGCTTATAAATACCCCTTTTAGGGATTAAGGCTTCACTTTTTTATCGGTCTTACATTCCTGTCCACCTATAGAAAAAGAGAACCCTAGCCTCTAGCCTCCTAGATTCCCACTATCTAAGTGCTAAGCTTCAAAAAGGATCATCAAGTGAAAGACTTTTGAGTCTATGAGATTTTTTATGGTTTTTGTTAAACTTTTCACTAAAAATAATCAATCTAGGAAGATCCATATCTAAAGTAAGTACATCTAAACCCTTAAGTCTAGATCCTATAAAGTTTTTTATGCTTGTTTTTGCCTTTGTTGTTAGGATCTAGTAGACCTAAGAAAGTTGCATGCACCTAATGAGATATAAGGCCAAAGAGCGAAGTAATCCAGGATTCTCTACAAAAGTGGTAAAGAAAGACTTATCTTCTACCATGGGCCTAGAGTATTCACTATCAAAATGCCACTTACCAGATGTTGTAGCCATAAGTGTAATAAACATAATATTGAACCTAAGTTGGTCTTTACTAACCCAAACCCGTTTACCCTTAGGAGGCATGCATGTGTACCTAACTCTTCATATTCCTAACATTAGTATGAGACTTTTTCCATTCTTAATGTTTAAGATTTGATTTTTTAGGAAGTTGAACTTCTTCACTAGCCTATCTACATGTGACTTAAATATGCTAAAAAGTCTACTGTAATATTTTCTTTGAATGTGTCCAAGTTTGTTAGAAATAGTGTTGTAGGGAATAGTACTAATGGAGGCTTTGAAGGATGAAACACTTTCATAGGCCTTAATAAAAATGGGTTTTCCACTAGTAGGAGTCACATCTTTATTTACATAACATGTGCCTCTTTTATATCCAACAAACTTCCTTATGCTAATAATTTCATTAACATCTTAGTTCTTACGAGAAAATTTTCATTTTTAGAAGCCAAGTCTTTTCTCATTCTTGTGATTTCTAGAGATAAGGATTTTCTTTTTATTCTCAAGGATATTTTTATGTTCATTCTGTAGAAATTTTACGTCTCAAAATATATAAATATATATATATATATATATATAGATATCAAGTTTCAAGATAATTAAAATTTCATTAAGAAGATTTACATTTTGAAATTTGAATAAATCATTTATAGCATTTATTTTCAAAGCTCTATTGTTCACTTATAAGCTTTTGACCTTGATTTTTAGTTTCCCCTCGAGTAGGGCTTTATAAGAATCTTGTAAATTATCAAATTCTCATTAAGAATGATCATCAAATTCAATATTATTCAAAGGGTTAAAATTAGAATTTATAGATGCCACAAATGCAATAGTATTATTAGCTTCCTCATGCTTGCTTTTCATTATTTCAAGATTTACCATCACTTTATCTCAAAATCACTCCAAGTAACTTGCAGAGCTTTCTTAATCTTTTTGGGATTAGGACAGTCTAGAGCCATGCATTTTAGTCCACCACTGTTAAAGATTTCAATTTTCTTACTCCTAGATAAGGTTTTTTTTTTTCTTCTTTAAACTTATTATCAACCATTTTCCATTTTTAGAGTTTAGTTCTTGAAAATTCTTTTTCTATACTTTCATTATATTTTAAAATTTTTTAGTTATCAAAATTAAACCATCAAAAGTCAAAATATTCTCATTGGTTATCTCAGACTCTTTTCCTTCTTTTGAAGAAGCCTTCAGGGTTATCTCCTTAAACTTCTTAGAAGTAGGAAGTGATATCTCATATATTTGTAAGGATCTAACAAGTTTATCAATCCCCATAGAGTCAATGTCCTTTCTTTCTTTAATAGTAGTACTTCTCAATAATTTTCCAATAACCTTTGAATTGGGAATTTTTTTTCACCTAGGTTAAATCTAGAATTGACTATATCACTTAATTCATAATAGAATTTAGAAAAACTTTCATTCTCTTACATTTGAATGATTCAAATTTGGCAATGTACATTTGAATTTTGAATACCTTCATAGCCAAAGTTCCCTCATGTGTAACTAAGATAATATTTAGATTTCTTTAGTATGCTTAAATGTGGTTATCCTATGAATCTAGCCAAGATTCACCCTATTAAAGATGTTAGAGAAAACCCAAACATTAGCCTCACTGCCCTCATTGTCTACTTTGTCCCATTCTTATTTGGGTTTTAATTCACCAATTCCACCTAGTTTTAATGACAGTTCCCAACTAAATTCCACCGTATTCCAAACATTTTCCCCTTGCACTCTTAAAAGGAATTTCATATATATGGGCTTTTCCAATGAGGATAATTGTTACTATCAAAATATGGTGGATTATTTATAAACAATCCCACTCTTTGGAGTTTCATGATTTAAGATCTTAGAAATATATGAAAAAAATGATTTTTAAAATTTTTCCTACTCTAATACTAGTTAAAAGTTTAAAATCTTATATCATGAAACTAACTTTAGGGCCGGGGAGGGTTGGTATGGAATAGGTAATCCTCAAATATTTAACTAAAAATTCTTTTTTTTTTTCTAAGTTCTTTGATTGGGATATAGTTAATCATTAAAAACAAAGAACATTCAAATACATAATTTGACACACATTTATGAGGAAAACCACTCACAAAACCTCCCAAAAACTTTCTAGATGTTCTTACACCATCAGTACTTACATCTACCCGTCAAGACTTAGGTACTTTAGTGCTCTTTAGGGGCCCCTTAACAACTTGAGAAGATGTGATCCTACTACTATGAACTCATGAATAATGATGAATTCTTTTAAGAGTTTTAGGTTAAGAGCAAAGATTAACGATGTGAAGTTTAGGCACACAAAAGTGAAATAGGATAATACGATGCATGTATATACAAGATAAACCCCAATGAACTCGAACATTATCTAGAAATCTTATTTTACCAAATATATAGTTTAGGAAACTTCAGAAAATTGGAAATTCTACCAACTTAACTAATTAACCTAACAAATTGATTATAAATTTTTTAATTTAAATTATACATATCTTTCATGCCTTTATAATTTAGTTATATTTTTTTGTACCTTGGTTAGACTTTTCGTACTTAGATTACAAATTTCATACCTCAATACTATTATTAGTACCTTAGTTACATCTTTTGTATCTCAATCACATCTTTTATATTTTAATCACATTTTACATACATAGGTCACATTTTTTGTACTTAAGTTATTTTCAATACTTTAATACTTTAGTTACACATTTCATACCTTAATCATATTTTTGTATTTGTACCTTAATAACATTTTTCGTATATTGATCACATTATTTATGTCTATATCACATTTGCCTTACTCTAATACCTTGATTATATTTTTTGTAACCAAAGATTAAAATATCATGTATCGGTGGGCTTAAAAATGTTTTTTTCTACTGCTGTTGAGGAGATTCAAACCCCTAACTAAAATTTCAACCAACACCTACATCACCAGTAGGGCAAATTTGCCCCTTATTATATATTTTGCACCAAATATATATATATATATATTAAATGTTATCATATAAACAAAATATTAAAATAACATTTTAAAGAATAAATTAATTATAATTATTTTATAATTAAATGAAAATATTTCATTTAATTTATTAGCAAAAATATAAAAATTATCATGATAATTTTCTTCATAGTGTTTTTAATATCATTAATATATTAATTAAATATTAAAAAATTATACATTTATTTATTTTATATCTTTTAATACAATTAAATTAAATATATCATAATTTTAATATTAAATATATTTTAAAATTAGACATATTATAATCAAATATCACAATATTATTATCGAATAATATTTTATGTAATTTAATAATTAATGTACACTTATCAAATTTATATTTTTTATTGACACATACGATATTATTATCAAATATGATGAATTATATTATATATATTTGCATTTTTATAAATTTTAATCAATTTAGGTTCACAAATATTCTATGTCAAAATATCCGCCGGTATATCTTTGATATATCCGATATATCTATAAAATCGAAGTACCGATAAATCCATAATTACCGATATTTTCATCCTTATTTGTAACCATACTTATATTTTTGTCCTTAGTTATATCTTTATTTGTACATTAATATGCATTTTTCTTACCTTCAAAATTTAATCACATATTTTGAACCTTAGGTACATTTTTTTATTACTTGATCGTATTATTTACACTTCACTTTTTCTTTTGCTTTACAATGCATCTTGATCACAACTTTCATACCTAAATAAAAATAAATAAATAAATAAATAAATAATTGTAGTAAGTTGTTGCACATGTGATTGAATATGAACCATTACATTTGATTTGAGAATATATCAATATCCAATTCAAGCAATGCAAAAATCCATCTGCTGCAACCCATCAAATGAAAAACTAATATCCAACCCAAGCAATCTAAAAACTCATTTGCATCTTATGAAATTGGCCAAGGACTGAAAATCTATAGGCCTGAACTGGTGAGATTGGATAGGATTCTGATCCGACCAATCCACTCAATTTGTAATCATATTCTAAACATTCAAAATAAAGTTCAAGTTGGTGAATGGTCGGTTCTTGTTGAAACTAGTAAACCCTTTGAACTTTGTATGGCAAAGACCTACATGCAAGGTCCAAATTGGGCTAAGAATCATTCAAAAGTAGTCTATAATAAAGTGTTGATTAAGGATGTCAACACTTTTTACGAGAATGAGGGTATTGATTCTTGCAACAATTCATGTCAACCATTCCAAATCTTGAATTGAAGATAGAGACCAAATGGGAGATAATGTTATCTCTTGTTGTGGAGCCAATTGCACTTATCTATGGCCTTTGGGAGGTATGGGAGCCATGACTTACAGAATATGTTCATTCTTTTCCCCTTTTTTATCTACTTTCTCCACCTATATATATTTCACTAAGAATGCAGATCAAACATGGCCGGGTGACCATTGTTGGGCTTTGCTTGAATAGGAAGAGGGAGGAACAAAGCCAAGGATGAATTGCCGGCGATGAAAATATGCCCCCTTTTGATTAAGTTGGCAGGTTTGTCCATGGATCGGCGATTTATCTCTTGGCTATGTTGGGCTCTCTTCTTTTCACGTACTGCCATGACAATGAGAAGTGCAAGTAATGCTAACTATATACATTTATATATACATATATAGATGTTTCCTATTCTTGAATTTATATGCAGGCACACAAATTTCGTGGAAATATCGGCAATTTTTGGACCGATATTCGGGAGTATAGAAGAAAATATCGGAAGGGAAATTCAACCAATCCGTAATTTCGCTCATGATTGTCACGATATTTTGGATTTTACATTGATTCTTCCTTATCGTATTTCCGATTTATTTGGCCACATTTTGTGGGTTGGGATTTGGGAATCAAAGTGGCCCTCCCATACAAAGGAAGGCCAAAAATATATTCCCTCACGATACAAATGTTATGATTAATAATGTTTTCCAAATCTAATTAATAAAAAACAACAATAATGAATAATTACATTTTTATTCATATTCAAATTTCATTAAATTGCCTATTATAAATATAAAATTACCATAATTATATCCTCGGAAAAGTTCTTATTTATATTTTAAATTTTAAAGTATAAACTTTCAAAAACTACTGTATAAAAGAAAAGATAAAAAATAACAATGTACTTAAGATGTATTTATTTTTTTTATTTAATTCTAAATAGAACTTCAATACTTAATAGTGGTAAATATTAAATTATTTATTTTTATAATATTTTATTTTCATTAAGCATTAAAAAATAAAGAAAAACTAATATGTTACTTTTTCATTTAGAAAATGTCAAATATTTTAGGGTTTTTTATTCAGTAAAAAAATTATAATAAGTCATGAAAAAGTAGAAAAATAAATCATTTAAAGTCTGAAAGCAAATTATTTTCAATAAAAAACTAAAAAAATAAACACCCTCTTAGTATTCAATCTTAAATAATTTTAAATATATTTGAACCTCATATATAATCGTTTTATATTAAATATAATTTAATATGCTTAAAAATATTAAAATTCAATGAAAATATTTTAATCTCCACATTAATATTCAATATATTCATTTTTATTTGTTATCAACACAAATTTTATTTTTGACTAATATCATTAATTTTATTATGCATATATTATTTTTCTTAACAGATCTAAACATGGCATATTCATACTTGCAAGCAATATTATTCATGTTAGGGTCCCAATATTATATAATTTATTTATATTTAATAAAATCAAATGTTTACCCTCAAATGTATACTTTTAAAATTCTTATTTTTAATTTATGTATCTTATATTGTTATCGAATTTCACAAATATAATTTTTTTTCTATTACAATTTTTAATATTTATATTATTTTTGTTCCATCATTTATTGATTGTTTCCAAATTTCTATTCAATATTTCTCAAAATTTATTTAAAATTTAATTATTGATATTCTCTTAGTTATTGAAATTTTCATCCTTGTTTAGGTGTGTATTATATGAGTTTTTGTTAGGAAATATTAATATCATGCCTAAATGTGTATTGGAAAATTACAAATTTTTGCAATATGAAACAAAGATAGTAACGAAGTATTTAAAATTTTCATCAATTTGATTTGTTTTCTATTGTTATTTTCTTTGGCCTTTTTTGTTCTCTCAAATATTGGAAATAGAAATATATGGTCCGTATGGAAATGTTTTCAAAAACTATTTTCAAAAAATAGTTATATGATGCCTCTAAATATATTTTTTTAAAATAAAAAATATATAAAAATAGCCAAATATGTTTATAGAGAATACCATATTTTCTATTTTAAAGAATATAAAATTATGCATTTGTCTTTTTATTCTAAAAATTAAAAACTACTTTGGAGAATAATTAGCAATCAACGAATAAGAATTGGGAGAATTGTGTTTTGGGCCCAGCTGGGCCCAAAAATTGACCAAAGATCCATATATCATACATATTTAAGCTCAAAACTCAAATAAAGTGTAAAAATGAAGTTGAAGAATATTATCCTTCATTAATCCCTAAAATACCCTTAACCTTTACATAGGTACATAGGTACATAGTGAGTGTAATTTTTTTTTTTTTTTTTTTTTTTTGTGTTTTTTTCCCTTTTCTATTCTCAATTAAGTATTACTCATTTCTAACTTTTTTTTTCCTTTTTAAAGATATTAAATCTTTTTACTCTTATTATAAGTAAGGATAAAAAATTTTCATATAAAATTTAATGGATAATCAATGAATGAAATTTAATTCTTTTTATTTTTTTCATATAAAAAATAGTACTAAACAAGGTTTTCAATTTTTATTTTTAAAAATGGTTTTCATTTTTTAATTAAATATTTTTTTCAAAAAGAAAATATAAAAAATATAAATCATATTACCATTTTTTTAGAAAGTATTTTTTAAAATAATTTTTTAATGTAATTTTTCTTTATTTATAATTTAAAATATTATTTATAAAAAAAGTTTTAAAAAACAATGAAAAATCCAAATGGTTAAAATAGAATTGTTATGGTTGCATGAATAGTGGTGAAATAAATACCAAAAAAGTTTATGTGAAAGGTTAATGAGTATTTTGGTCTTTTGATATTCTATATCATTTTCATCAATTATATAAGTTATTCAAATAAAATCTTAATTTTTGGGTCGAGTTGGCAAAACATAATTATCCCGTAAGAATTCCCATCCACAAGTTTAGTTAGTAGTCTCATCCTTGAACCGACAACACAATTTATTTTAAATATTATTAAAATTAAACAGGATGTACCAACAAGTCTAGTATCTCTCCACAGCTTCCCCAACAACTCTCCAAAATATTCAAGAACTCTCAACCCTCACATAGAAAGAAAGAAGAAAGCGGAGAAAAATCAGAAAGCCATCCTGAGCCTTCTTCCTGCTCCAAGTGATCTTTTTATCCCAAATCACCTACCAGTTTTCTACCCATGCCCATACCCTATCACCAGCTGCTCTAACTGCTGCCAACAAACACTGCACCTCTCTTCCCGCTCTCAACAACAATCAACCCATGCAAAATAAAATGAATAGAATAAGATAGCAACAAACACAACCCAACACTAAACAGTAATAGCCTCAAAGCAACAATGCAGGCCCAAAGCAAATCTAAAGACTAAACCCAAAGTAAATTATAAATCTATGATGGCCCAAACTTATATCATGTTAATTAGAAACCCAAAATATTGTAATAGCAAGCTCAATATAATCGCCTAAAGCCTACTAGCTAATGTGAATGAAACTCAAAAACAACCCAAACACAAAAACTGGTCACTGTGCAAATCAACACAAGGGTTTTACCTCATGTTCTTGAAATTTGAAGAAGGATGGTGCAGTGAGAAGGTATCTACGATAACAGTAGTCATTGGCAGATAGATATGGAAAGGTGGTGGCCATGGAAAGTGGGAATGGAGATGGAGATTGTCTTCATCGGAGATGGAAAGGCGTGTGGTATTGGTGCACTATGGAAGAGATCAATGGGTGTAAGAGAGAAAATGATAAGAGAGAAATAGAGAAAGAAAGAGAAAGAAGGATGATTGGGCGGGAGGTGGTGTGTCGTCGCTGATAGTGGCGCCAACATCACGTCGTCGGCAGTGGCGGCGGTGACTGTCGGTGATGGAAGGCAGTGTGTGTGTGGGTGAGGGAGAAATAGGTATGAAAAGAGAGGGAAAGTGGGGAAGAAAGAAAAGAAGAACAAAACGGGGGAGAAGAGAGAAGTGGACCGGGAAAGGTGTGATCTTTTGGTTTTTTTTCTTTTTTATTTTTAAATGGATGGTGGAGATGCAATTTTTAAATGGATGAATAGGATTTGATACCAAAATGGGTATAAATAAAAAAGCAAAACAAATAGGTCCAAAACAAAAGCTCAATAAGCCCTAAAAATAAATAAATAATTATAAATAAAAATAAAATAAATAAGTAAAATAGGAATGGGTATGAGACAAATCGGGGGGGCTACACCAAGGTTTGTTAGCTATTAATGAATCCTAAAGGTATAATATTGGTTCCCTACTGTTCCAAAAGACTGATACCCCAGGAGGGTGGATCTACCTAAGGATAGTCCTCACGCCTCAACCAAATAGTATAATAAGTACCTTAATTGTTCCTTTTGTTTTGTTTCTTGTCATTATGCAAGTAAAAGTAAAAGGATATCGCACCAATGCAAGAGCATAATCATGTCAAATGATGAAGAAAAAAAAAAAAAAAAAAAAGGAGAATTATGTTTTGGGCCCAATTGGGCCCAAAAATTAATAAAAGATCTTCATAATTTTCATATTTAATCCTAACACCTAAAGAAAGTTCACAAATTAAAAAGATGGATATGAAACATTCAATTTTCCGAAAATGCCCTTTATTGTCAAAAAGAAAAAAAAATAACTAACTTCCCACTCTCTTTCATTCTTTTTTTCCCTCTCTCTTTCATCATTCACCTTATCTTTTTCTCTCACATATTAATTGGTGGGCCATGTAAATTAATTCTTTTCTAGAAAGGTGTTATTATTTTTATCAATTATTTTTCTCCCAAAAACTATGCCTAATAAATTAAATATTGGTAATCAATGGTTGAAAAGGATTATTACTATATTTTTAAAGTAAATATTTTTTAAATATCTCATAAATTTTTTTTTTTTAAACTTACAAAATATATAATAAATAATTTTTAAACATCTTAAAAAATATTATTATTCTTTTTTATCCAATATATATATATAAATATCTTTAAGGTTGTAGACAATTATTTGAATATTTTCTCTATTTTTTGGACAATACATTGATATTGTTTTAATATATTATTTTGTAACATGGTCATCTTTAACTAATGGTGATAATTAATTTTTAATTGAATAATGTATTATAACTTAATAATTTAAAAATATTCAAATGCCTTTTTAAATCTAAAATAGATGTGGACTTGACATGATTTAAATTATTAAAGCATGATGTCATTAAGTCAAGCAAATATATTATATTAAGAGATGTGTATGTAAATTATATCATAATTTTTTTTTTTTTTTTTTTCCTCGTACATGATATCTTTTGTATAAAGTTTTGTAGATGAAAAATAATAAAATCTTTTGTTATGTAAAGAGGTATAACAACGCATTAAAATTGAAAAGAGAATATAATGGAACGCAAATTAGATGAAAATCACTTTAAATAAGGATATAATAGAAAACATATAAATGTAAGAAAAAACAAGTTTAGATGAAATTTAAAATAAAAAATCAAAGAAAATAAATTAAAAGTAATAATATAAAAATCGTAGAATCTTCAAAACTATAATTACAACAAAAAAATTATTTTAAATTAACTTGATAATTTAAATTAATGATTTTTTATAAAAAAAATTACAAATGTTACAGAGATAATTTTTTATCCTTTTTAATTCTATTTAAATATGATTTTTTTAATATCTGCTGACATTATGTTTATAAAGGTAAAATAGTAAAAATATATATTCCATTCGGTTTACTTGTAATAAACACTTTAAATGTGATTAATTTTAATTTTATTTCCTATGTTTTAATTTTGATAGAGAAGATCTAAATGACATAATTTGGTAAAAAAATATTCATAATTTTTCCTCAACAGTTATTATATGTTGTTTATATTGTCTTAAGTTATTTGAAACAATGACATTAATGTGTTATCCATTTATATTAATTTGGTTTCACAAAAAAAAGGTAATACCTAAATATTATGGTTAATTTTCCTTTATATAGGATGTAAATGTAGTAAGAAAAAATATTATTAAAACTACTTAAATGAAATATGCAATTACAAATTTTGGATGATGAAATTTAAAATTTAAAATTAAAACAATTTTTAGGTGAAGGAATGTGTGGGGGAAAAGTGTTCAATCCTTAAGTGACAAGAAAAAAAAAGTTCAGAATTGATTAAAATCTTGTATAAAGGATAACCTTGTACACCCTTATATAATTAGTACATTTATCCCATACAGTTAGTACATTGCCTTACACAATGAGTGGAATACTCTTTTATAGTTAGTGTAACACCCTTATATAATAATGCAAATTTCATAAACAATTTATAGGTAACAAAGAAAATAAAGAAATTATTCAAAATCGACTAAAATCTTTCACAAATGGTAGCCTTGTACACCCTTGTACACTTAGTATATTTCCCTTGTACACTTGGTACATTTCCCTTATACAGTTAGTGTAACATCATTGTACAATGTTGCAATATATCCCTCTTAAGTTGTGTGTCCACGTAGATATATTAATCTTATTTCTAATGGTTTGGCTAACAAAATGGTGGATGAATTAGGATTAAATTTTTTTTCCCCAAACATTATTACTAAGAAAAGTATCGAAATTTTCATATGAAAGTTAAATAAATTGCATGACATAGATATGTAATATATGGGTGACAAGGAAAATGAAAAAGTGATTCAAAATTGATTAAATTTTTTTATAGATGGTAGTCTTGTACACCCTTATACACTTAGTACATTTTCCTTGTACACTTAGTACATTTCCCTTGTACAATTAGTGTAATACCATTATACAATATATCTATCCTAAGTAATGTGTCCATATAGGTGTGTTAACCATATTTCTAATGGTTTAACTAATAAAAGAATGGATGAATTAGGGTTAGTTTTTTTTTTTTTCCCAAACATCATTATTGGGGAAAGTACCGGAATTTCCATATGGAAGTTAAATAAAGTGCATGACATGAGTATGCAATTTGTGGGTGACAAGGAAAATAAAGGAATGGTTCAAAATAGATTGAAATCTTTTATAAATGGTAATCTTATACACTGTTTGTACACTTAGTACATTTCCCTTATATAGTTAGTAAATACTCTTGTATAGTGACACAAATTTCATATTTCCGTAGTGCATATATGCCTATATTTGTATTAAACATGATTCTAGTAGTTTGATTAAAAAAATGTTGAAAAACTTCAATCCAATTTTTTTATGAACATATTACATTTTTGTGAAAAAAAATATACAATTGACCAATTCCTTTATTTAATTGTGAACATATTATATTTTAAAAATAAAAAAGAATAATCAATAAATGAAATTTAATTTTTTTTATTATCTTAGTATTAAACAAGGTCTTCAATTTTCATTTTTAAAAATATTTTTCATTTTTTTAATTAAATGTATTTTCAAAAAGAGACAATATAGAAAATAAAAATAATTTTTAAAAATAAAAAAATAATAAAAACTAGAAAAAATATTTTAAAACCAAACTCAAACATAATCTATATAATTTTTAACTACTTGTTTTTATTTAAAATGAGTAAACATATCATTTAACCCTTTTGTATGAGAAAAAAATCAATCTCTACTATACTATGTATTGATATAATCCATTTCTAAATACGAAAACATTTTATTTGGATATTTAAAATAAAAACTCTTCATTTATCCTCTTTCTCTCTTTTTCTTTTTTCTCATTTCAATAAATTTTCAATTAATTCAAATCATTAAAAAAATTCCTTAATAAACAAATTTGGAACATTAATATAACTTATTACAAAAGTCTACGTTCAAAAAATTATTAAACTATGGAAAGAAAAAGATTAAAAAGAAAAACTTTAAACTTTTTATTTTATAATAAAAGAATAAATAAACTTTAAAATAATTTTTAGTATAAAAGAAAAAAATAGTAAATATATTTATTTTAAATAGTGTTTTAATCATTAAATTATTTACTTGTAAAATGTAAAAATTAATTTTTATTCATTTAAATTAATATTTTTTTCAAAAGTATGTTCCAAAATAATTTTTGAATCATTAATATAATTTTTATTTATTTATAATTTAAAAATAGAAAATAATGCTGATTTTTCAATTATTTTTAAAGGAGTTTAAAAAATAATAAAAAATAAAAAAAATGATTAAATAAAGGAGAATTTTATGGATGGGGCATATAAAGAGCGATGGTATAAAGACAAAATGATGGATGTAAATAAAAAGGGGTATTTTTGTCTATTCCAACCTTATATCCTTGCAATCAATTATAGGTGTTCGGAGGATCTTTTATTAATTTTTGGGCCAGCTGACCCAAAACACAATTCCCCCTTAAAAAAAAAAAAGTAAGAAGTAAAAAAAGGGTAAAAAATGAGGCGTGAGCACTATTCTTAAGGTCTAGCTTTGACTCATATTAACGACGCAAGAATTTTGTTGACCATCAAGTCCTCCAGTCCTACTCTTCCTCTACAGAAATCCCTGGAAAGTTCACACCCCCAACCTTTGGGTCAAAGCACCGAAAGACCCACTATTGTTGACAATCATGTAAAACAGTAAAAGGCTAGAAAAGAATAATTGTTCTTCCATATTTTCTTGATTTTGAACGCTTCCCAAAAGTTTTAGGCTTCCTTCCTACCTAAATACCCAGATTAAATTGCTCAGGAAGGTCACAGGAAGCCACTCACCTCCCCGCCTTTTTCTCAATAACAGTTTAAATATTAAGCTAGGCCTGCCTGGCTGTATCCTACTGCAAAGAGAAACCAAGCTTGATATTTTGTAGTTTTAATTAAGACAAGGGAGAGAGAAAAAAAAACCCAAAAATGGCTTTCACCAGCACCCAAATCGTTTCTTTTTCTTCTACTTCAATCCCCCGATGGAATCACGATGTTTTCTTGAGTTTTAGAGGTGAAGATACTCGCTACAGTTTCACTGATCACCTCTATACGAGTTTGGTTCGCAGAGGTATTCGCACCTTCAGGGATGATAAACTAAAGAGAGGAGAAGAGATCGGATCTGAGCTCCTGAAGGCTATTGAAGAATCAAGGTTTTCCGTAATCATATTCTCCCCTAAATATGCCCATTCAAGATGGTGTTTGGATGAGCTCCTGAAGATCATGGAGTGTAGGAAAGAAATGGGACAAACAGTTTTACCAGTTTTCCATCATGTGGATCCATCCCATGTACGAAAGCAGACAGGAAGTTTTGGGGAAGCATTTGACAATCACAAAGCAGAAACAGAAGAAAAGAAAGAGAAGGTGCAAAGGTGGAGGACTGCATTGACAGAAGCAGCTAATCTAGCAGGGGAGGATGTGAATGATGGGTAAAAGCTTAACTCAGCTTTCAACTTTCATTATAAATCAGTTTTATTTACAAGTACACTAAACAAGTAGTTTTATAAAGGCATGAACAGAAAATCATGATTTGGAGGTCTGCTAATTTTAAGTTTTGAAAATTATGTTTGACTAAGGGAATTCTAGTAACCCTGATAACTAAGTTACTTGAGTTTGTTTATCTGTGCTGCAACAAAGCTGTATCACAATAAGTGTAAGAAGTGTAGGAATTAATATTGAAAGAAATAAAATATTTTAAAGAGTTGCAAATAGAGTATATGAATTCGGCAGTCCTATAATCATGAAGTCATCCAATGCAGCAAAACATATTATTTATGTTGCTGGAACTTTTTAAGGATTGGGGGAGGTGGGCAAAACTTTCATTTGTAACTTGGTTTTATTCAAGTATATGAATTGTTGGGCTACAACTTGGGCAGGTAGGTTGGGTTGATGGCTAACCCCAACTCAACCCAAATTAAGAAACAATTAACCCAACTTCAACCCAATCCAACCTCTAACCCAAGGTATTCAATACAAACCCAACTCAATCTCATTTTTCTAAATTTGGGTTGAATTCGGGTTGGTCAAATTAAACTCGAGTTGATCAGATTAAACTCAGGTTGATTGTGTTAGGCTCAGATTGTTTGGGTTTATTGGGTTGCAAGATTCAAAAATCACCCATAGTAGGTTTTAAGAAACTTTTTCTTCTATATATATTTGTACCAAAATTTAAATAATAAATAATATAAAATTTTAAAATAACAATAAAAAGTAAATTTAAAAAGTGTATGTTATAATTATAATTTGATGTTTTTTTTTTCTTTAAAATGTAAAAAGAAAATAAATATTTTGTATAAAATAATAAATATTATAAATATTATAAAAGTATTAAATCAAGTTCGGGTTAAGCTTAGGTTGTATGAACCTCCGTTCAAACCCAACCCAAATCGGGTTCAAGTTAAAAAAACTTAACTCAAGTTCAACCCAAATAATGAAATGTTTGCCCAAACCCATCCAAACATGGGGTTGGATTAGGTTCATGTCGGGTCAAGCCAACTTGTCCAAGTTGCACCCCTAATGAATTTGGTAATCTAGCTAATAATTATGAACTAGTGCAAAGTTTCATGAATTTGGAGCTTTTATATCATTCCATTTTAAGCTTTGAAAATCGAGTAGCATGACCAATTAAGGGATAACTTTAAGGATACCCGATTTAATTATTAGAGATTGTTAACATATTAGGATAAGGACCATGTAGTGTGAAAAGGAGTTAATGGATGTTGATGTTACAATTCTTTGGTTTAAAAAGAATATCATTATCAAGATCCGTGCAATAAATTGAGTACTTTAAATAATACCATTGGCCTGATACAGTAATTTTAGTAGCTTTTAGAGGTTGTAACTCATCGCATTATGGTCCATCCCAAATCTTTAGAAGGAAACTTATAATCATGACCCCTCCTGAGAGTAATACTTGGTTGAGAAGATGGACGACACACCAGCAGCAGGTTGAGCCTTGTTGAACTAATACTTGATAATGGTTTTCTAATAATAACATCATAAGATTATAAACAATTCATATTTTGATATGTCCTCGTTGAAAAGCATATATTGCCCATAAAGAAGGTGTGCTTCAATTGAAAAAGATGAAAATGAAAGATTATTACATCTACTAAATGTTTCTTCTTATCAGTAGCCCATTTGTACTTATCATATGTTTAATCATATTTTATGATTGACAGGTATGAAACCATGTATATCAAGAAAATTACTGAATTCATTTTCAGGAGATTGAATCGTGGACTCTTACATGTTGGTAAGAACCTTGTTGGGATGGATTCACATTTGAAAGAAATGACTTCACGACTAGGTATTGGGTTGGATGATGTTCGTATGGTTGGAATTTGTGGATTTGGTGGAATAGGTAAGACAACCATCGCCAAAGTTGTCTATAACCAAATTTCTCATCAATATGAGGGTACTAGCTTTCTTCTAAATGTGAGAGAAGCTTCCAAAGATCATCATGGCCTAGTTAAATTACAAAAGCAACTTTTGGATGATATCCTAGTTGAAGAAACTCAAATTATAAGCAATGTTGACCAAGGAGCCAATATGATACAAAATTGTCTCCGCTTTAAAAGGATTCTTATGGTCCTCGATGATGTTGATGATTTGGGCCAGTTAGAATATTTGGCTGGTGATCATGATTGGTTTGGTAGAGGAAGTAGAATCATCATAACTACTAGAGATAAGCATTTGCTAAATGTGCATAGAGTGAATGACTTATATGAGGTTGAGGGATTAAAGGATAAAGAAGCTCTTGAGCTCTTTAGTAGGTATGCTTTTGGACAAATTCTTCCCAGACATGATTATAAAAACCTCTCAGGCCATATAGTCTATTATTGTCAAGGTCTTCCATTAGCTTTGAAAGTTTTAGGTTCTCTCTTGTGTAGAAAGACAATACCTCAATGGAAAAGTGAATTGCATAAATTGGAACGAGAACCTGAAACAAAAATTCAAAATGTGCTTAAAATAAGCTTTGATGGATTAGACCATATACAAAAGAAAATATTCCTAGACATTGCATGTTTTTTTAAAGGAGAAAATAAAGATTTTGTTTCAAGAATATTGGATGACTTCTATGTAGATATAGGAATGCAAGTCCTACAAGATCTGTGTCTTCTAACAATTTCAAATAACAAGATCTACATGCATGATCTAATACAACAAATGGGTTGGGAAATTGTTCGTAAAGAATTTCCTGATGAGCCTGAAAAATGGAGCAGATTGTGGGACCCTAATGATGTCAAACGTGCATTTGCAACCAATGAGGTACAAACCAAATGCATGAATATATAAGTTTTAATACTGTCATTTTTGTCTAAGAAATCATATATCCAAATAATTTTGGTTGTAGTTTATCTCTTTCTTTGTTTGCCTTATCCTTTGCTATTATTTTTCAGGAGATGAAAAATACTGAGGGGATATTCCTGGACTTGTCTAAAATAAAGCACATACAATTTAGTACAAAGGCTTTTGCAAAAATGAAGAAACTAAGATTACTCAAAGCCTATTGGAAGGATCACTATGGTTCAATGAAAAAGGAGTATAAATTGCTCCTTCCTCAAGATTTTGAATTTCCTTCATATGATTTAAGATATCTTCACTTGGAAGGATACAGCTTGAAATCTTTGCCATCAAATTTCTACGGTGAGAATCTTGTTGAAATCAACCTGAAGGGTAGCAACATAAGAGAACTATGGCAAGGGAGTAAGGTATGATTATTATTTAGTTGCTGTGGCTTTGCCTTATATTAATTTTCTCGTTTATATTAAATTTTAAGTTTGTGGAAATTTATTTACTAAAGCAAAATTTTTTATGTTTTTTACAGTGCCTCCAAAAGTTAAAGGTCTTAAATTTATCAAAATCTGAGCAGCTCATTGAAATACCAAACTTCTCAAATATGCCAAATCTAGAGAAACTACATCTTGAAAACTGCAGAGGTTTGAATAAGATTGACCCATCTATTGGAGTGCTGAAAAAACTTACTCGGTTGAATTTGGGTGGGTGCCAAAACCTCAGGAGTCTGCCAATTAGTATTGAATCCTTGGACTCTATTGAAGTTCTTCACTTAAATGAGACTGCCATTGAAGAACTACCCTCCTCAATAGATCATCTCACTGCTCTAGCAGAGTTATATATGAGAAAATGCAAAAACCTGAGGAGTCTTCCAACCAGCATTTGGAGGTTGAAATCCCTTCAAGAACTCTATCTGGATGGTTGTTCAAACCTGGAGGCTCTTCCAGAAATCATGGAGGACATGAAAAATGTAGATGATCTCGGTTTAGCAAAAATGGCTACAAATGAGTTTACATCTTCAATTCAAAATCTAAAAGTGTTGTATGCGAGTGGCTGTTCAAAATTGGAGAAATTTCGCTTTCTCAAAGGCTTGTTCTCTTTAGTAACACTAGACCTGAGTAATCAGGATTTGATGGATGGAGCAATCCCTAGTGACTTATGGTGCCTGTCCTCACTGGAATATTTAAATCTAAGCAAAAACAATATTTGCCATATCCCTGTTGCCATCACTCAACTTTGTAAGTTGGAAAAGCTTAATATCAGTCACTGCAAGCTGCTTCAAGAAATTCCGCAGCTTCCATCAAGTCTAAAAAGGATAGATGCACATGATTGCACTGGCTTAGAGACTTTGTCAAGTCCATCAAGTTTACTCTGGTGTTCTCTCCTCCAATGGTTTCAATCAACAAGACTTCAGGTATGTAATATATTTGATATTGGCATGCACTTAGACTTTTTATGCACACATAAAATTTACATGTTGCCTTGAATTGTGCAGGATCTGGCACTGCACGCAAATGAAAGAGGAATGGGAATTAAAATTCCAAGAAGTAGGGGAATTCCAGGGTGGGTAATGCATCAGGAAATAGGAAACGAAGTTAGAATAGAGCTTCCTGCAAATTGGTATCAAGATAACGACTTCTTGGGATTTTCTTGTTTCTGTCTTTATCAACCAGAGAAGATTTTATTTTTAAATTGTGACTTGAAATTGGGTGGTGATTCATATGAAGAAGTCGATTGTGTACGGTTTATTTCTTCATGCCAGTGCTGCGAGATTAATGGCAGTGTATCAGATGAAGTGTGGGTGCTGTATTACCCTAAGATTGATATTCAGGACAGGTATCACTCCAATCAATTCAGGCACTTTCAGGCTTCCTTTGCTGCTCCCCGATATGATAAAACAGTTTTGGATGATATCAAAAGTTGTGGGGTTCATCTTATATACTCTAAAGACCATCAACAGAATCATACCCCCTTGATGGATTTTCTTGGCAACCAAGATAATGAACACAATCCTATGCCCATGTTTTTGGATCTCCTCGAGAATTTTGGTCACAACGAATCGGCAGCCCAAGATACTAACAATATTGTTAAGAGAATCCTTGACGGTGCAGAACAAAATCAAGCAGAGGAGCCACACCATAAAAGATTGAGAGCACTGAACACTGATCTCAAGCGTTAAACTCAGTTTATTCAAGCTATCACGAAGGTGCATTGTAAGTCATCTTCCTCTATCTTCTTAGTTGAGTTGTGAATCCTAACCATTGAGCTGAACTTCATCTGTCTTTTTTAAAAATATTTTCTTCTTAGTTCTTGGTTCTAAAACTTATAATTGAAATTATCAAGCTTAGAAAGGGAAAAGCATATTTATTTTAGAACTGAAATTTGAAATGTATCGACAGTTAGCTAGGTATAGATTGCACATCCATCTTACACCTAAAAAATCAACAAATTTTTGTCAGCTGGCCATTGATTTTGCTAGATTAAAACTGTTGTTTGAAGTCATCTATGTACTAAAAGCTAACCATTCATTAATAAGTTCATAATATATGCTCATTGTACTCTTAGCCTTATAGACCCCTTAAGATGAAAAGAAGTGTTAGACCTCTCTTACATCTGCATATGATTATGATACGTTCATGGATAAAATTTGGCTTATCAGTGGTTGGTGATAAAAGATGCTAATATCAAGATTGTGATGGTTCAGGACCCAGTGGAATTGGAGAACAAGAAGGCCCATCAATGATTCTTGTTTGTATCCAAGGGCTTATTCATGGAATAACAATAGCATCATATAAGCTCTTTTTTGCAACAACTTCTTTCCCTGTATTGTTGATTCCGATTTGCTTCTTTTAAGCGTAGAGGATTTTGCATGTTTCAGTCATTCATGAGCTCTACTGAGAATGTCTCTGCATGGTATCTCTAATTAAGAACTAATTGGTAAGTCATTTGCATTTCTTCTATAAATTCATAAACAATGGGATTAAAATAGCTTAAACTCTTCATTTTATTTTTCTTACTTTATTCTCTCTCTGTTTTTTTTCTTGGATTTAAACCTATTCTGATTTAATCCATGCCAGGATTCTTGTTCTCATGCGTGCTTGGCACAAAAACCCCACTGGTGTGAAAAAATTTCTTTGCCTAACAACCCTTAGTTAAAAATCCACAGGCCCAACTTGAAAAATCATATTTTAACTTTATTAGGACTCAGGACTCATGGTAAAATACTTGTTGAGCCATTTTGGCTATATTAGGACTAGAGGTTACCATACTTCTTGAAACATAGCCTGTTTTCCTAAGTTTAGTGCTTGCAGGAAATCACAGAGATTTCTTGGGCTTAGACATATATGATTCGTGCATGTAGGATATCTTGAGTGACTAAATGTGAATTTTATATTTTTGGAGAAAGAACTACTTGAACCACACCTTTGTGCTAGAAAGAAAAATGTTATCTGATGCAAGTAGGTTTGCCCAATCGCTCTGTTTAAAGACTCGATTATAATTTTGTGCAAGATCAGCACTTTGTCATTGTCAATATTTGGCAAAGCTATTAGGCCAACCAATTTGGTGCGGGTAGCAATGCCCTAATTAATGGAAGGACTTAACAGTTCCCAGAACTGGTCTAGGCATCCCAGACATGCAGGTGGACAGATCAAGGATCTAAACAGGAAGAGTCTACAAATTTGAGCTTCATGCTGTGCTCGTCTCAGATGAATCACTTTGCATTGTTGGCAAAATGTGACCTAGATCTATCAACTTGAGCAAAACAAGCCAAGTTTTTGCTTATTGTTCTAACCACTTCTCTGCAGAACAAGTAAAGCGAAGGATAGAAATAGGGTGTAGTGAAAATTGATGTTCAAGATACCTAAATGTACCTATTTCCATTCTCTTTGATTGTTTAACTGCAATAAAGTCAGGATCAGTGAGAACATTGCCAATAAAATTTTTAAATAAAGGATGAGGTGGAGAAGTGCATCTGGGGTTTTTTGGAATGATAAAGAACATCTCAAGTTAAATGAGAAATTCTATAAGAAGGCTATAAACCATTTGTAAACATGTTCAGAAATTGGATCTTGTTTAAGTGATGATGTGAAATATGGATGGTTGGCAGTGATGCAAGAGAAAAAAATTAGTGAAATACTAAAAAGTTGAGGGACAACTGGGGATGAGATGATGGAAAGTCAAAGATAGTTAGGCAATGTGCATCAAAAGCTTATGAATATACCAGCGTAAAGGAGTGGTTTTATTGAAGTTGAAGGTGTAAAGTTGGCCTAAGAGAAGTAAAATCCTTGCAACAGCTAACCATGTGAGTTTTGGGAAATATGGAGAGACATGAAGTTTTAGGAGTTATGGAGGCGTTTTCGGGACACATGTAGTGTTGGTCAAATTTGAAAGTGGTGAGGGTATAAAGAACTGCTCTTAGCTTCTAGAAAGTCCATCCAAGCAGAGTCTATGAAAGGTTTATGTTTTGGTTGGCAGCTCCAAACCTGACTTAAAATTGTGTTGAGGTGAACCCTATCATTCCTAGCTCTAGTTTTGGTCAGAGGGAATTTTTTTAATGTACAACAAAATCACTCTGCCAAATAGGTTAGGGTCGTATATTTTTGGTGGCTGCCAGTGATTTAAAAAAACTATCTTTTAAGCACAAGTTGTATAGGAGGCAAACTAGTTCCTCAAGAGGATGTCATTTAATTCCCTTTAGGTCCAATTTTAGATATATGTTAGTCCCCTCAACTTGAATCTTGTGAGCATTGTTCAGAAACCCTTGAGCATACTTTTGTGAATACCGTCTGTGTCTATGGCTTGGATCTAAATGAGTCTGCAAACTCAAATCTTTCAGCAATTCAGAAGTGATTAAGGAGGTAAAAATTGTGATTATGCCTCAGGCTTCACCATGGATAAGCTTAAATATGTAGAAGATATTCCCTTGATGGTGCTATTTGTGTTGATGTAAAAGAAGGCCAAGGAAGGGAAGCTTTTTGAACATCTTCACATTGAGCTTTTGATGGATAATTCAGGATGCCAAATGACATTTTATGAGTTTTGGAATCAGTTTCTAGCCAATTCATTTATTGCAAATTTGTAACCTAATTGTTCAAAGTTGGTTGGCCCTAGAAAAGGCATTTCTTGGAGCTGATTCTGATACAGAAATCTGGGGCAACTGTCTGTGCCAGATTGGTCTTAGATGGCCTAGGCTATGTTTGGTTTCCGGAAAAGTGTTAAGGAAAGAAAAAAAATTGCTAAGGAAAATTATTTTCGCATATTTAATTTTACAATAAGAAATGCAAATAAAAGAATAAAAAATAAATCAAATATAATTAAAACTATCAAGAAAAAATTTTAAATTATTTAATATTTATATAAAATAGTTAAATAAGTGAAAAAACCTTGAAATAGTATATAAAAATATTTTAATAATTTTAATTTTAATTTTTTATTTTTCTTCACTTTTTCTTTTTTCTTATTTTTCCTCTTTATTTTCTTTCCTTGGCATCTTCCTTCCAACTTTTTAAGAATCAAACATAGTCTTACACTGCAAGGAAAAAAGATATATGGTGACATTTATAACGAGTCACCATAAACATAGGGTGTCACTACAACATAGCGTCACCTTCTCCACTAATACCATAAAGGGTACCAATTGGTAACATATTTGGAGATGACATCAAAGTAGATAAATGGTGACACATTCGAAAGTGACACCATATATTTTTAGTGATGATAGGGTGTCGCATTAAATGCATCATCTTTGAGTTATAATGTCACATTAAATGCATCACCTTTGAGTTATGGTGTCACATCATTGTAAATTATTGTGAAAGATATGACTGCTTTTAGTTGTAGATTTTTGTAATGCTTATGAATTAAGAAGTAAGATTAACCTGTGTATATTTTGTCCATAAATATAACAATCATATTACATTTAACTCATTTTTCTATAATGTTTATTAAATAACTCGTAATACGTTGATTATCAAATAATATTTGTATATCAAATATTCACAAAAAGATAGTACATCCAACATATCAAACCCATCAAAACTAAAAAAAGAAGAGTGAATACATACCAAAACATGATTTAGAAAAGTTAAAGATCCCAAGATTCATTCATGTATACCTCCATTTCATAAACATAAAATCGACTAATTATAAAATGACATAAAAGTCACATCTAAAAATCTAAAATTCTCAATATCAATTAAAGTAACGTTTATGTCCGACAATGTATGACATACGAGTTGCATTTAAAAACCCAAAATCTTATTGCCTTTTTCTTTCTTTTTATTCTCCATTCCACCCTCCCAAGAGTGTATACCTGCATTTCATAGTTTAATGAGTTTTATAGATTTTTATTGAAGAAAATAAACATGAATCGATGTTATCATAAATGCACAAATCTAAGAACTTTTTCTTTTTTTCTTTTTTTCAAATAGAAACATTGTTCCAAGAATAAGCAATACTATACAATACCTATGGAAAAATTCATGTAGTAGCTAAGGGACTCACCATGCATGGTGATCATGATGCATCAACATGATTCATGATTAGTTGTAGCACAAAAGTAGCCCATTCTCCTCTAATTTCATTGAATTCTACTTGAGAATTTTTATCGCCAAACTAAAATCAAATAAGAAAATAACATTAAAATGCATAACATTTGGAAGCCTAAAACTATGTACAATTCATTAAATAAGTAATACCTTTGAAGCAATAATTGTAGGATAAAAAATTATCTCTTTAATGAATCTCATAACAAAGTAGCCACATTCGAACCCTCCTTCTTGTCTTGGACGCTAATCAATCAATTATAAAATAATATTAGTACTCATATATATAAATGGTGCAAATGCATAAGCTAAATGTGTAAAGAAAAATTTTGGATGTCACCTGCACTAGTTGCCAAGATGGCTCCCTCTTAGATCGTTTTCTTTGCAAATATTTGAAGAGCCCTATGTAAATAAGTTCAATGGGTACATTTTTAAAATAGGTAAATGTTATATGTTTTAATATATAGAAATAATTAAAAAAATGTGTTTGAGGTGAACGTATTTTGAAAAAAATAATAATAATAATACTATGAAAATAATAGGAAGAACTTACATGTTTATGATATCCTTTAAGTCCTCACATGGTTTGTGATGCATAGGGTCAAGATAGTGGACTATCATTTTCCTTGGCTCAATCACTACCAAGACCCAATGAAAGCAAAAACATTAAAAACAAAAATAACATCTAATTAGAAATATAAATCAATCATAAAACCTCAAATTAAAGTATAATATTCGTCACTTACTCGGGGTTGTAAGGCATGAAAACATATTCAACATCTTGGCACTCTATTAAGCATTTTGATGACAATTGTGCTCTTTTCTCTATTTGAGGAGTACTAAAGTCTGCTCATGATATTATAAAAGGATTAACAAATATAACTTGTGATTCCTTTTTGGCAATATGTAGTTGATCATGCATGTGCCTATTATTTTATCAAAACACCAAAAGAAAATTATCATTAGTCATATCCAATCTCGTTCAACGTGGGCAACTCATATTAAAAAAATAAAAACAAATGAAAATAAAAGGTGCACACCATAAATAAAAAGAGATGCAGTTTGATGACACCTCTAAAGATGAAATAATGTATTCACAATCCTCTCTAGATATATATATGTTTGATATTCAACACCAAATAGTGAAATGGGGAGCTGTATTGGGTATGTCTTCTCATTACTAAGACAATCATCCACAAATTTCTAAAAAATTTTAATGATTGAATGATTTTGAGGCTTAGATTTTCGAATAATTGGTGTCTTCACTATCTTCTTCTTTCCTTTATCCAACACTTATGAAAAGGGAAGGAATGTTAGTAATATATACTCCTAAACAATAAAATACCAAGTTACAATCAAATTTACTACAAGCATAAAATGACATACCTAAGGATGTTCAGTTTCAAGTATGACAAGGCTTGTTGGCCAGTCATGCTCAAAGCCAATAGCATCCCCAACATTGATAATCTCATATGGATTTGGAAATGGGAGTCTAGCATCTGGCTTGTGTGCAACATTTATTACAACCAACCTATTTGATCATTTTTCTTCTATTAGTGTACCAGTTGCAACAACATTTCCTTTTCTTTCCACTGCTAATTTACATTTAATTACCTTCAATACAAATAATATCATTTACATAGGTTATATATCACTTATATTAATCTTGTATTATTAGTAAGTAAATGCATACCTTGTGTTTTAGTGGTGGTTCTGGTGGTTGGGGCTCTTCCATCATTTTAAACATTGGTTTTTCTGCTACAACTGGTTGTCTCATATTATTACCACCCATATCAGAATGGGGTGTGGGTGGAGACATAGCTTGTCTTATTGTAGCATCTTACATCTCTTTTCGTACCATTTCCCATATTTCTTCTTTGATTTTTTCATGTCATCATGGTTGATGAAAGTATGAGTTAGGCCTAACCAAACGGTCTTGACCTGCCACACATCTTAGATGATCGGGCTTACCCAATACCTGACATAATATGTCATTTGGACAAGGTAGAGGTAGTCCAATCTCCTTAGCCTTTTCTAGTAATTCATTCTACAACAAAACATATATTAGTAATAATTTGATGAAGATGATTTACATATTAATCAAAGACAACCAATTCAAGAGGACAAATTCAAGGTAGCTAAAAAATGAATTGTTTTAATATAAAGGATAATAGACAAATTGATGTATACTATTTCAAAATTAATTTTCAAATTAGGCTACTATATTTGCACTAGTATAACATGATTACTCATAAAAATGATAGCATTAAGCCTCTTGCCTATTAACACCTAACGATATCATCACAAACCATAATCACATAGACATACTAACACTATAGGCTCTAAAAGGCATAAATATGCTAACTAACTATCATGTTAATCACTGGCTTTGTAATCTTATTAAACTTTCCTTTCTTCTCACGTGTTTTCTTCCATAAAACACTTCTATCAACCCTATCAATAGCCCTTTCTACTTTTAGCTATAAAAATTTTAACAATAAAGCTCATTAGTTCAATATGACCAAGTTAATAAATGATATTTAAAAATTGGAATCATTTTCCTATAAACAAAATATATACTCCATTTTTTTTATCGATATTGATAACTTACTATATCCTGCTCCAAACGTGCATATCATTTTCTTCCAAGATAATGATTGTAAATGTGTTTATCTCTTCTCTATTTCTGAACCTTGTGATATTCCTACAAAGTATAGACACAAAATTAGTATATGGTGAAACTATGTAAATGTAAAAATTGAAGATGTAATAAAAATAATGCTTAACATTAAAATGTTCAGAAAGTCTATCTTTAACAAACTGTCTCCAATAATCCTCTTGTATGAATGGGTAGATAGGAGGTGACTTTTTCAGCTTTTCTGGGTCATTCTTGAAAGGCAATATATATTTCTTTGTCAACTTATACTTAAATGTTTGAAACCCGATGCCCATTAGTATGAAACAATTCCTCTTGGATTTTTTATTCACATTAAAGCTTGTCTACAAAATAGCAACCCATGTTAGCTCATGTTAATGAATGTATACAATAATTATATATTAAAGCTATAGATAGACTTATAGTGATCAAATCCCATAACTTCTCCTTAGTCTCTTTAGGTACTTTCCTCCAACTCTCAATAATTATTGGCACATAGGTTCTAGTTATTGTACCAAGATAGCTACTTAGTTCAACTGAATTTTCCCCAATGTGACTACCAAGGCTATTTATTCAATCTTGAGCTTCATCCCTTTACTTCGATTTTTTGCAATCTCTGGTTTCAATGTACTACCTCTATGCTTTATTTTTGGCATTTCCTCTTCTTCCGGATCCATATTTGTGTGGAAGATATCAAGTAAATGTGCAAACTAGTACTTCACCAACAAACCTATAAAATGACTCAAAAGCAAGATTAGTATAGCCTTGCATATATTTCCTATAATTAAATTGGTCATTCACAAATATATTTTTTGAAATTTTCTTTCAAAGTTTGTCTTGTTTTTTTATTCCTTATCAATAATGAAGAATTTATTTGTGAGGATAATAATAAAATAAATTAGTGCATAGTTTCAATTATGATTTATAGTTTTAATGAAAAAGAAATTTAGGAATGAGAGTTTCAAGCTATGTGAGCATAAAATCAAAACATGATAATAAAAAATAATATAAATCTAGTTCCATGGATAGCAAAAAGATAGTTAAATGAAGATTGAAATGGTACCTTTGAATAACATATGTTTATGATGCATGAAAGAAATTTAGGATGATCAATATATATATATATATATATATATATATATATCATGAGCAATATATAGAAGTTAAGCTAATGTGCAACTCATGAAAACTAATAAGAGAAATGCCTTATTATATCTCATGTCAAGGGTACAATATATTATTTAATTATTTTCAATCTGTATGTCCTCATAGTCTTCCCTCATGTATATTGCTTTTGATTCATCCATAGCATCAAATGATTCAACTTCTAACATTGAACTTATAAAGGGGTGATATTCCATGCAATTATTAGTGAAGCCATCCAGTCTTCCATGTAGTTAAAATCTTTTGGAGGAACTAAGAGAACTATTAACCATTTGGGATCAAGTTGGTCTTCAACATAGAAGACTTGCTTGGCTTGTGATGCTAAAATAAATGAATTCGATTTGTGACCTATTTTGGAGAAGTCAACTAATGTGAACCCAAGTTCATCAACTTTTATACAATTCTTGTTGTCAACCCAATCACACTTGAAAATTAGAATTGTGAACATGTTGTAATCAAGATCCCATATCTCATTAATGACCCCATAAAAGCAAAGTTCACCAAAAACTAGGTTCTTATCCTTAGAACTGGCAATTTGCATAGTCCTTGCTAAAATGCTAACACCATTATTTTGGGTGATGCATGTCATATCACGTTCCCTAGTATGGTAACAACACTCATTAACGATATATCCAAGATATTTGACCACCTGGTGGGTAGGGCCATGTGCTAACCAAGAAGGAAAACGTCGGGATATATCGGCGATATATCGCCGATATATCGTGTATCGGGAGGGGTAGACATGATTTTTTGTGGAGAAAAATCGGAGGGGAGAAATTTATGCAAAAATCACCGATATATCAGCGATATATCGGCTCCAGGCGATAAATAGCTGATTTTAAGAAAAAATCGTTGCTAACAGAATTAAATTGCCGATATTTCGGCAATTTTTCGGCGATAAATCGCTGATTTTTTGGTGATATTTTCCTCCTCTCTCCAGCATGATCTGACGGCCTAAATCTTGCCCATGTTGATCCAATGGCCCAGATGCGATTCCAACGGTAATATAGCGATCCAATGGTCAGATTTCACCCAGATTTTAATTCAATGGCCAAAATTGATTTTCAACGGTAAATTAATCTTCCAACGACTATTTTAGCCCAAATTTCTTCTATAAGTAGCCCATTTTGCATCCATTTCATCCATTTTTGCTTTCATTCTTCATTTGCTCTCTCATTACTCCAATTTTTTTTAAGGTGGCTCAATTATTCAATCATTTTAAGGTATGTTTGTTTTAAATTGTAATTAATTCATGTATTTTCAATTAATTAGTATGTTTGCAATAGGGGTGATTTAATATTATTTTTACATTCAATTGTAATTAATTTGTATATTTTTATTGAATTAACTTAGGTTAATTTGATTATTTAATTATAAATTGATATGTTTATTTAGATGATTATTTGTGATTTATTTTCACATTTAGAATTAGATTCAACTAGTTAGCTTAGCTAATTATTTAATTAATTTAATTAACATGCTAAAATATTTAATTAGTTTAATTAACATGAACTAGTATATATGAAATATTAAATATGTTCAATTTTTATGATTATTGCAATTTATTTTCATATTCAATTATGATTAATTTTTATATTTAGTAAATTTATCATAGAATTACATTTAGATTCAAAAACTTAACTTAGCTAAATTATTTAATTAGTTTAATTAAGATGAACTAGTATATATGGAATATTAAATATGTTCAATTTTTATGATTATTGCGATTTATTTTCATATTCAATTATGATTAATTTTTATCTTTAATAAATTTATCATAAAATTACATTTAGATTCAAAAAATTAACTTAGCTAAATTATTTAATTAGTTTAATTAACATGAACTAGTATATATGGAATATCAACTATGTTCATTCTTTATGATTATTTTGTACATTTCTCATAGATTTAAATTTAAATGTTGACTTAATTTTTGTTTACATTGAAATCACATTCAAGTGTATTTTTCTTGCAATAGATTTAGCATGGCTAGTGAAGGTGGTTCTGCCATGCTAGGGTGAGATCCGGCTTGGAAGTATTGTTCACCAATTGAGGGTAACTGAAATGGAAAAATTTGTAATTTCTTTGGGTCGGTGATGAAAAGTGGAGGCATCACGCGATTCAAGTTCCATTTAACACATAACAACACCAAAAAGTGTTCGAGAGTGCCGCCCGAAGTGAAAAAAAAGATACGATTGCTGGTGCATGACAAAAAAAAAAAAAAAAAAAAAAAAAAAAAAAAAAAAAAAAAAAAAAACAAAGAAAAATGCTGATATTGAAAACATTCGTGCTCAATTACGTGGCACAATGGGGACTTGTCATACACATTTGGTAGACAAAGATGATGATGAAGATGTTGAGGATGAAGATATGTATATGTATCCAACAGATATGCACCCAGATGAGCGGAATGCATATCGATCTGCAGTTTGTGCTTCGAAAGCATCAGAATGGGAACATGAGCAACATGAGAATATTGTAAGAAGCAAACGCAAAACAGGGGAGTCTTCACGATCTACTGGTATATCGCCGACGATGCGAAAATCATAGAGTATGCGACATTTGCACCAATCACCCCCTGTTGCCCCTTCGCTTTACAAGTCTTTTGCGGCAAGACAAAAAAATATCAAAGATATATTCAAGGGTGGTGCAATTAAAGAAACGATGGGACGCTTAATCATCAAATTCTTCATTTATGAGAGCATCGCACCCACAAAAGCAAAGTCTCATCACTTCAAGAATATGATTATTGGTGCATAACAAGCATGTAATTACTAATTTTTGAAATGTTATATTGTGTTACACTTTTAGTAAGTATAGTCTTTTGTGACATGTTTTACATATTTTTTATATATGAAGTGTAGGAATGGGAATCGAACCTCCATCTCCATATGAAATAAAGAACAAGTACTTGGAAATGGAGTACAAAGAAATGGAAGTTTATGTGAACCAACAAAGAGAAAAATGGAAGACATATGGGTGCACAATAATGTCAAATGGATGGACAGGGCCCACGAAATTAAGTGTTATTAATTTCATGGTTTATTCTAAAGGGACCACAGTGTTCCTTAAGTCAGTCGATGCATCGAACTATATCAAAGACCACAAGTATATATACGAGCTATTGAAGACTATTATCAAAGAAATCAATAAAGAAAATGTGGTCCAAATTGTCACAGATAATGGGTCGGCGTTCATGAAAGCGGGGAAACAATTGATGAAGAAGTATAACTTATATTAGACTCCGTGTACGGCGCACTGCATCGACTTAATCTTTGAAGATATCGGTAAAAGACCCAGTGTTATCGATGTGATAAACAATGCTCGCAAGATAACTAACTTCATTTACAATCATGGTTGGTTACTAACACAAATGAGAAAGTATTGTGGAGGAGACATTGTTCGACCAAGAGCTACAAGGCTTGCTACCAATTATATTGCTCTTGCCAGTCTTCTTAAAAAAAGGGCCGATTTGAAAAAATTGTTTATAAGTGATGAATGGGCACAACACAAGCTCAGTCGAACAAAACTTGGACGAGAATTGGAGCAATTATTGTTTGACCATACATATTGGGACAGATTGACAAATATAGTTTCATTATATGAGCCATTATGCGCGATGCTTCGACTTGTGGATTCTGAAATTGTTCTCACAATGCCATTTGTGTACGAGCTTATGTACATCATGAAAGAGAACCTTATTCATCAAGGGGCTGAAGATTGGATCTTCAAAATAATACAAGATTGTTCGGAGAAAACACTAAAACATCCACTTCATGCAGCAGGTACTTAAATACTATATATCTTTATAAGCTTTTACTCTGTATTTAATTTTCTTTAAAAAAATACTATCTCTACTTAATTTTATTGTAGCATACTTCTTGAATCCAATATTTCAATATAGGCGTGGAGTTGGTAGTGATCCGGAACTACTTCAAGCGGTCTATGATGTTTTTGCAAAATTAGATCCAATTATTGAATCGTTTGGTCAATTTGGAAATAAGGTAAATAAAAAACTATTATTTTTGTCAATAAAACAATAATTTCATTCATCAATTTATTTGAACGTTTACTAACAAATATGATATTAACAAATTAAATGTTGAATACATAGCTTGTGCTTTTTCGAGATGCAAAAAGAGGATTGGGTGATCGAGTGGTGATTGCAACAAGGTTAACCATGATGCCCGGTGAGTCTTTATAGGAAAAAATTGATTATCATTATTGTAAATTCACCACATAAGTATTTATATGATTATGAAATTGGTTTCAGCTAAAGGTGGTTTATGTATGGGAATCAAACACCTACATTGAGAAAGTTAGCCATCGAAGTTCTCTCACAAACTGCGTCATCTTCTGTTTATGAGAGAAATTGGAGCACGTTTGCTATCATCCACACAAAGCAACGAAATTGCTTGGCTTATCCTCGATTGGAGCAATTAGTTTTTTGGTACTATAATATGAGGCTAAAGTTACACGATATGGAGGCAAAAAATGATCGGGTTGTTGAAAAAGATTACCTTGATCTTCTTGACATTTCAACCGATGTGGGTGAAAAAGAAGATAATCAGTTGTTCCAATGGGTTAGGCCTATACACTTGGATGACGAAGTTGGAAATCCTGATCCACGAATTGCCGCTCATGCTCAAGAATTTGGAGTTAATGTTGAACATGTGTTGTCCGAAGAAGTTCATTCTAAAAGTTTTAGCAAAGATACTAATGATTCAATTCAGTCGGCATTGAATTCCAACTAAGAGATTGACTCCATAAGTGTTGGCCATAGTAGTAGACCTAGTGCTGCAGGTACTTCTGCTTCTGGTTACGATGGTTCAAGAAGTGGAACTGATGATGGAGGTGATAATGCAGGAGGAGATATTGATGAACGTCGACATAGTCAATATCCAATCAGCCAATTTACCCTTGAAAATGATTTCACATACTGCACACAGGATGAAGAACATGGCTTTAGAAGAGCTGGTCTAGGCATAGGAGCTATTGGGAAGCCCTATAGAGGAAGAGAACGAATGATGAAACCATATAACGAGGAGTTACTTTCAGGGAGTTTTGAATCTATGAGTATAGGGACTCAATTTAGTGACTCCTCGAATGAGGCTAACATCTACTCTCCTCATGTGATGAGTTATGGTCAACCTTCAAGTTCAACAGATGAAAAGTATGGTATGTTACATTATTCCCCTTCTAGAAAAAATGTCATACCAAGTTCCATATCAAATGGAAGAAGGATTTGGCATTAACACATGGGTGAACTTTGAGTATCCTATCCATATAGAGGCAATGGGCAGGACTCAAGAGATATATGCATGGCATGTTATAATTTTTAACCAATATTATCGAGGCTCATTGAGTTGGTACCAATATTGTCTCTAACAGCAAGACAGGGTTCCTTCATCTATCAATCCCATTGAACCACATCGATTCTCATTTTGGTACTAAAGGGACATTGCAATGTAATATGTACAAATTATTGATATTTAATGAAATGAAGTATTTTATGTGACTTTATAATGAGAACAATTACAAAATTAACATTTCTTATAGATTGATATGGTATAATTACATCTAATATCGCAAATTATATCATATGTATATCATTTTTTTCAATAAAACAACTTTAAAATGTCTATTATACTTCTAATTATATTATTATGAGGTTTTCCTTGCATTTCCATGAGTTTTTAACAATTTTAAGCCTACCGATATTTTTTTCCAAAATATCCGCCGATATATCCGATATATTCGTAAAATCGAAGTACCGATATATCCGTGATTACCGATATTTTCATCCTTGGTGCTAACCACCTAAATGTGTTGGGAATATCTTGCCTGTTAAGGATAACCTCTTCAACCTATGTGTAATTAAAACATATTGGAAACTTGTGATGTTTTCAATATATTAAAATAATTTCTGAAAACTAAGATATTACCTTTCCTTTAAGCCAATATGTAAAACAACGCATATGTTCTTCTTGCAACCAAATTTGTCTCTTAGATTGTCGAGTGTATTGAGACTTCAACTAATTCATGTGTTCCCTATAACGTTATAGACAAGGAATGCAAACTTAGGATTTCATCATTATGTTATGAAATTATAAAAAGATAAAGGTATGTTTTTCTTAATGTATGGTTGGACAATAGTTATATTCTCTAACACATAATGATGTGCTTGTAACCATGATTTATGATCAATATTGGTAGAACGATCACCAGTTATAGGTCTACCAAATTTGTTGTCATAATTGTTACTTTTTGGAATTCCAATTGCATGAGTCCTTGATAAATATTCAGTACAAAATTCGATAGCTTCCTCTGCTAAATAGCACTTAACAATGCATTCTCCAGGTCAATTATGATTGCGAACATATCCTTTAAGAACTTTCATATACCTCTCAAATGGGTACATCCACCTAAAGTAAACTGGACCACATAGTCGCACCTCCCTTATCAAATGCATTGTTAGATGAAACATAATATCAAAAAATGAAGGTGGAAAATACTTTTCAAGTAAGCACAACGTGACCACTAACTCATTGTGCACTTCATTCAATTTTGGAACATCAACCACTTTTGTACATAATTGATTGAAGAAGATACACAATCTTGATATAGTATATCTCACATGCTTTGGCAAAATAGAACGTAATGCCACTGGCAACAATTGTAACATAAGTGCATGATAATCATGGGATTTTATACCAAATAACTTCAATTCCTCTAAGGAGACAAGATTTCTAAAATTTGAGCAATACCCCTCAAGGACCTTCAAATTAGACAATGTTTGACAAATTAATTTTTTCTCATTTTTGGATAGTGAATAACATGTAGGGGGAAGGTAGGTCCGTTTCAAGTCAACTCTTGGGAAAAGTTTAAACCTTAAACTCATTTCAACTAGTTCAAGTCAAGCATTAAATCCATCTTTTGTTTTCCCTAGGATGTTAAACAAAATACCAATAATACTCTCACAAACATTCTTTTTTATGTGCCTAACATCCAAGTTGTGACGAACATGAAGATATTTCCAACTCAAAAAATATGGACTTTTTTTTCCAACAATTTGCGTTCACATCAAATTTGAGAGATTTTATCTTCATTTTTCCCCAAGAAATAGGAATGAGATCGACTTTTTCAAGTATTTCTTCCCCACTCAAATTTTTAAGAGGAATCCTAAAATCTTGTTCACCATTGAATGTTTTCTTTTGTCTTCGATAGGGATGGTTACGTGGAAGAAATCGTCGGTGACCCATATATGATTTCTTCCTACCATGCTTTAATCTTTTGGAAAATGTTCATTTTCCACATATTGGACATGCATAATATCATTTCATAGTGCAACCAGCCAAGTTTCCATATGTAGGGAAATCATTGATTGTCCATAAAAGAATGACCTTTAAAGTAAAAAACTCACGCAAGTGTGCATCATAAGTCTCAACTCCTTTTTCTCACAAAGTTTTAAGGTCATCCACCAATGGACTCAAGTAAACATCTATATTTTTACCAGATTGTCGTGGTCTTGAGATCAATAATGATAGCATCATAAACTTCCTTTTGATGCACAACCAAGGAGGAAGGTTGTATATGATCAGTATAACAGACCAACAACTATGTCTACTGCTCATAAACTTATGAGGATTTATATCATCTATTGAGAGTGCTAGTCTAAGGTTTCTCAGTTTAGAAGCAAAATTAGGTCACATATGGTCAACTAGTTTCCACACTGAGGAGTTTGATGGGTGGCGTAGTTTACCATCATATTCTTTATCATTGGCATGCCACATAAGATGTTTTGCGGTTTTTGAGGATTGGAACATCCTTTTGAATCTAGGGATTGGTGGGAAATACCACAAAACCTTTATAGGAACCCCCTTCTTAATCTTCCCTCCCTCATTGTTTATCTTCCACCTTGACTTTCCACAAGTTGAGCATGCAATAGCATCTTTATACTGGTTTCTATACAAAATACAATCATTAAGACATGCATGAATTTTTTGATATTCCATCTTAAGTGCACTGAAAGTCTTTTTAACTTCATACATGGAAAACAACATCTCATTATTCAATGGCAACATATCTCCAAGCAACTGAAGCAATTCTAAGAATCCTTTGTCAGACCAACCATAACGTACTTTTAAGTTGTAAAGTTTTACCAATGCTGACAACTTTGTGTATTTCATGCATCCAGGATATAAAGGTTTTTCTGCATCTTCAAGTAACCTTCCAAACACTTGGGGATCATTCATACAATTAACTTGTGCAACATTAACCATATTTATTGTGTCAACAACATCATTATACTCGCATTTGCCATAACGTTGTTGTGAGACATTTGAAAATCCTCCACTAAGACCCTTTTCTCCATGACAATACCATACTCGATAATTGAGATCTATTCCATTAAAGAACAAATGCTTTCTAATGACTTGAGGAGTTTGACATAACAGATTTCCACAACGTAAGCATGGACATTTTATAAAGGTGTGGTTGATTGAATGTGCTAATGCAAAATTGATAAAGTTTTCAACTCCTTCATCATACTCAATTGACCTTCTATCTTTTGACATCCAATCTCGATTTTCCATTTCAATTAAAATAAGGGAATATATATCCAAGACAAGAGAACTGCAAAACTTGTTAATATTAAGAACAAAAAAAGTTAAGTACATCTTTCTTCAACATAATATTGGATATATTTAAACAACTAAATGTAGCTTATATAGGCAAGAACAAAACTTAATATGCATTAGTATACAAAATAGTTGTAAAAAGTTTGTGAAAAAATATACATAAGTATTATGCAATAAAACTTTGGAACAAAATAAAACACATAAGTATACAAACCATTTGAGAAAAGTTGTCAAATAACTAATATGTTTAATTAAACAAACTTCAAAAGCATAATATATAGAAAAAAAAATTAAATATATAAAGATTTAATTACCTTTACAAGGTAATTTTATCTTCCTTACAATTGATACTATATAAGAGCATGCAATAAATAAACGTACACTTACACTTTCAATAACTTCTTTGATAATGACTTGCTTACTATTTGAACCTGTTACAATAATAATATATTATCAATATAAAATGTTACAAATTTAAAATTTTTTTTCTACTAAAAATGACACATATCCATAATCAATTATCAAGTCATATTTTCAATAATACAGTGTAACTTTTCAACTAAATATTCATCTCCATTAAATTAAACTAATAATCCAAAAAAATGTAATATTTCAAGTATGAACATGTGTATTTATATATATTACATGCTTCAAGTCATTCATATAACTTACAAATATTAAATTTAAGTACTAAAATTTTAATTTATAAATACTAAAAGTTATAAGTAATAAAAACAAATAGTATCCTTTAAAATTTTAAAATATAAAGGAATACATTATAAAAAAATACCTTCAAATGCCATAAATTTATTATAAAAATAACATATTATCTAAACAAATTTTTCAGCAACTATTTTTATCATTTACCAACCACAATTATTGTTATCATTTACTATGTTCACCATTATCATAATTATTATCCTTTCCATTATTTTATTTTTTAATATTTTTCTTTTAACTTTAATAATTGCATATATCTCATCTTTTTTTCTCTCTTTCTCTCACTAGTCTCGAACGGAGAAAGGAGAAATAAGAGAACCTAAACCGGAGACATGGTGTCCACGCGACGAAGTGGATCTCTCTTTGGCAACACCAACTTTAATTTTATTTTATTTCACCCTCGCCCAAGCGTCAAAAAGTCTCAAAACGCCTCATTCAAAACCTCTATTTTTTTTTTTTTTTTTACTTTATTTTTTGGGGTTCTTTTGAGGGATATGAGGTTAATTTTGATTGATTTTTTTGTGTCCTGAATCATTGATTTTTGTGAATACCAAGTTGACAACAGTGGTGCTACTTTAAAGAAGGCAGCGCTAACGGTGGATAATTTGAAGGAATTCTGTGCGACAACATCAAGGGTTGACCTCATGAAATATGGTTTCGGAGATCCTCCCATTTTTGGCGGTGCCTTTGGAGAAGCAATGAATTCTGGGAAGGACGAGGCGACTTTAGCGGCTCCGGTCTCGGCTCCGATCGTTGAGGGTTGTTGTTTGTCTTGTTGTTGTTCTCTTTGCATGTTCAAATATGTCGATTATGGGTTGAGTGAGTTTGAATTTTTTAAGTATGGAAGGCGAAAATGGAAAAAGAAAGTGCTGCCTTTGTTTTGTTACTGCGCAAGTGATGACACCTTGGATATTGTCTTCCCAGATTGGTTCTTCTGGGGTTGGATACTCTCAATGAAATTCTATATCTCTCATTCCCACTTAGATACAAACAGAAAAATCATTCTTCTTTTTTTTTTCTCTCTCGTTTTTTGGAAGAGATGAAGATTATGTGGCAGTATATCTCAACAAAATTTTGTGCCTACCATTCTCACACAAATACATATTAAAAATCATTCATTTTTTCTTGTTTTTCATTTGTTTTTAAGGAATCGGCCATGTGTTTGGTTCAGATTAAAAAATTAATTAATCTATAGGTTTTTCTCTCTCGTTTTTGGGAAGGAATGATGATTATGTGGTAATATATCTCAACAAAATTTTGTACCTATCATTCTCACACAAATACATATTAAAAATCATTCATTTTTTCTTGTTTTTCACTTGTTTTTAAGGAGTCGACCATGTGTTTGGTTCAGATTAAAAAATCAATTAATCTACAAGTTTTTTCTTCTATGCTAAAAGTTTAAACCTAAGTTTTTTTTCCCTACAACTCAAGAAAACGCAGTTTACAAAAACCATAATACAAATATGTTAAAACAATCAATATAATGACATTAATAAAAGAAAAAAAATGATAGATCTAAGAGATTTTGGATTACTTGGGAGTCCACAAAGTGAAGAATGTCAGTTGTGAGCATATTGACTATGAGTGAGAAAAAAGGTAGACGAAGATTATGGTTTTATATATAGGATTTGTATACTGAGATTTTTTGGATTGTGGGTGGCATGTGGAAACAATTGGCTTTTTATATTTTGTCCCTCATTATTAATTCTAAAAGTGGGCTCAAGTAAGCTCATTAAGTTATAATACTTAAAAAAATTTATTTTATATAATGTCACTTCCCGAAAAATGACACTATAAATATAAAACTAACATCATCTAACTACCTCAATTGAAGATTTTTTATATGATGTGTCACCTTTATTAATTATAAGCCCTATGGTGTCATTATTTTAAAATTGACACCATAAATAGTGACACCATAAATTATTTTTGTAGTAGTGTTAATAACTAAATGAGTTTTCTACGTATGTAACAGTGACAAAGTTGACCAAAGTAGAGAGAAAAAGATGCATAGAGGGCTTGAGTCACAACAAGAAAGCCAAGCTCCCAACTGGTGAAAGAACTTGGGAGAGGTTGATGCTAATGATTAGCACCTATTTCTACAACAAATGCAATGTCGAGGGTGATGAAACACCTAAGCTGTCAGCATCACTAGCGCCACTGATGCCTCCGGAGTACCCCAACATTGGTCTTGAATCTTGATCTATGTGGCAGACACTATGACAGTGGTTGCTGTAATGAAAAATGTGCTTCCAACTAAAACGATGGTCGGGGATACTATGATTACACCACTAATATAGGCTTTTGTATATGCCACTTCGCTTGCTAAATATGATGAATATGTGCCTTAGTTTCTTCCAATCAATCAACTATAAATGCTACAGCATGAACATGATTGTCTAAATACAAATAAAGCCTACTGCTTTTGAGTTTATGTCTTTCCTTCTTTGTGTGAATTCTTAGAATCAATGTTAGCATATGATTTGCTTTCTATGAATTGAAGTATCAAATTGAAAAAACAAACATAAACACTCTTTCCCCAAAAAATATTTGACAAAATTAAAAATTAGAAGACATTTGATTAATTTTGAAAATTCTTGTGTAATCATTTAATCTAATTAAGAGATTGTTTGGTAGTGATTTTAGGAAACGTTTCTAATTTTTCTAACACTTGAAATTTTTTATCATTTAAGTGTTAGAAATGTTAAAAACGTTTTTTAGAATCATTCCCAAACGCACTCTAAGAGTATATTTGATAATGATTTTATGAAGTGTTTTTAGTGTTTTTAGTACTTAAAAGATTAAAAAATTTCAAGTATTAGAAATGTTAAAAACACTTCCTAAAATTAGTACCAAACACACTTGTAGACCCCTATTTTTGGGTGCATTTTGTGCCGTTTTATTTTGCCAAGTGGAAGGCTCTTAGTAACCCACGTGTTGCCTCAAGAGAGGTTGTTAAAAAGATCATAGTAGTGGGATGAAGGCAATGGGAAATCGACGGGTGTTAGGAGGAAATTCAGAAAACGGTTTTGGGAAGATTTGGAGGAACGTATTCTGTTACCGGGAGGAGAGATTTTTTTTTGCTGTTGTAGGGAGGTTTTGGGGGTAGCTTGGAAAGAAAGTTTTGAGAAGGAAGATCTTTTCTAGGCTGTTATAGAGACGGAGAGAGGGGAAAATGAGCTGAGAAAGTTTTTGTTACAAACGGGGAGGGGATTAGCTGCTAGTTATAGAGAGAGTTTCGTTAGAGAGAATAACAGGGTTCTAGCTTGAGAGAAGGAAGAAAATGAGCTAGGAAGGGATTCTAGGAGAGAGGAGTAAGAATTGAAAGCATTTTTTTCTGGTTATGCCTTGAGAGAGAAACCAATTGAAAGAGCTAAAGTTGAGAACCAGAGATTTTTGGGTTGGTTCTTGGAAAATAAGGGGAGCTCAAGGACGATTAAATCTGGTTCAAAGAGACTCTCCAAGTATGTTCATTATGAACCATGTATTTTATCATTTTGGATGCTATTCTGCTAGATGTTTTTGGGTCATTCATGCACCTGTGCTGCTGATTCTCTCTTTGTTTCCTTGATTTGATTTGAAAGATTGGTGAGGCTCTTTATCATATTCACTATAGGGCATTTAGAGATATTGGTTCCTCTCTTGCTTTGAATCTATTTGTGATTTTTTTTTCCACCAACATGAGCCTATTGAGTGATCATGAAATGTGGCTATCATTGGTTCATTTTTGTTTTTTCTCCCATGCTCTGTTTTCTTGGTTGTCTTTCTCTGTTTTCTATCAGCATTTTGGGTGCATGGCATTATGTGTATCATCAGTGGATGATGAAAGAGATTCTTGGGGCATTATGTTACAAGCAAAGACCTCAATGTGGCAGTAAGAAGAACCAGAGGAATTTAAAAGGTTGATAATACCAAAGAGAAGGCATCCCAGTAGCAAAACCACTTGTTGGCTCTTCCATCTGTACCAACCACTCTCCCCAGACTTCAGATATCTCCAATTATTCGGTCCATATTCTAGCCATACCATGGGCCATGTTTCTTGCCAAGGGAGCAAGAGCTAGTCTCTATTATTCCTGGAATGGGTCCATTTCTTTATTTCTCAAATGAATCAATGCCAGTCCCTGTTAGTAGTCTCTCCCAAGTTACCATTCAAGGGATAGAAGAAAAACCTAAAGTGGAACAGGAGTGGTTGAATGGTGATGCAAATTCCGTTTGTTGGAAAATTAATTTCCCCTCCAATTTATCTGGGCTCTTTCTAGTTAAAATTTCAAAGCCTCTCATTTCTCCTAACAGTCATTCTGAACCTATCCAGAAGGTGTTATAGGAAAAAGAAGAGGAAAATAGTATTAAAAACTCTGCTCAATTAGAAACCAATCGAGAGAAAGGCCATGGATCTTCTGATCAGGTGAGAAACCTAAGGAGAAGATGGGATGATGCAGATTCTGTTGTGAAAGCGGAAAAAAGTAATTACGAAAAAGCTGATTTGAGAAGTGGGAGGGCTTCTGATCCCAAGAATGAGGGTGCTAAAGAGAGAAATTTGTCTACAAGAACTGAACCCACTGAGAGCAAAACAGAGGCACAAATTCAAATAGCGACAAGGGTGTCAAATCTAGCAACAAAGAAGAGAGAAGAAATGATATGAAAAGGAATAAGTGCAAAAACAAGGTAGAAAATCCTAAAGAAGATAATACAGAAAATCCTCTGGCTCGTGAAGATAGATCTGGTAGGGGGAAAAATGAGAAGCACAAATAGCAGAGGACTCCCACTAGTCGCTGTGCTATTGAAAATTGGGAAAGTTCTTTCAATACTGATGAGAATGCGAATGGAGATCCAACTGCTTGGATTATGGCGTCGGGGAGGAAAGCTTTGCTGTTTCAACAAGATCTGTGTTACCTGAAAGACGAGGCGCTTCAAATGCTACTTCAATAGAGACAAATGATTGATTTTTAGACCACTGAAGTAAAGACAACATCCTTAAGGCAGTGAAGTGAAGCGGATGAGGAGACTGGAGCAACTTAGGCTCAAACGCCCTTATCATACCCTTTTTGAGGATGAAAGTGGTTAGGTGATTCATCCCCAATTGGTGTTCTACTTGATTCAGATTAATCAACTAATGTGCTTTGATTTCAATCCTCAGACGGGAGTTATCAACAAAATTTATAAACCTATTTCACCATATACTAGGGTAGCATAGCTAGCATAGCATAGAGGCTCTAGGATCGTCCACAGGGATGGGTTTTCATTTCACACCTGATATGAGCTTAAAGAATTGGATTGGTGCTTTTTCCTTAAAAGGTTAGCTTTAAAAGAAAACATAATTTTCGGGTGAAAAAATATTGATTTTAAAGTAAACCAAAAATATTAACTGAGATTAATTACAAAGAAAATGGTTTCTTGGATTTTCAGGTCACTAGGTTCAGGCTCCTTATACAAAAGAGAAGATTCCGGATCTTTTCCTCGTATTGGGGATTTAACCTATAGTTATCCTCCCAATCGGTGTGTTACAGTTGCTTCCCATTAATGGTTTCAACGCTAAATCCCTCTCACTGATATACCTTGCAATGGCTCGTACCTCTCACCTAGTATTTGCCATTCAAGGAGATCTTAACCTTGGATTACCCTTCAAAAGCTCGTAGGAGATAACTAATGGATGTCTCCAGGGAGTCCAAAAGCTTACCAAGTGTTGGCTATTCTAGGCAAACCTACCTTTAAACCACCTCCCAGAGGCTCGCAAGAGATAAACTAGTGGATCTCTATGGATTGAGTCCACTTTCCTTACCAAGTGTTGGCCCAGGTGATTATAAGGGATTTTAAGTTAACTAAAAAGATAAAAACCATTAACGGGTCACAACCTTCTCTTCATTAAAAATTGAAACAAGGAAAACTCCTACCTTCGTATTCGGGTCCCTTACCTAGCTTCCTTCAATCCAAGAAACAAAAAGCTTAGCCACTCATCCTCTGAGGAAACATCCTCAGAGGTTGTTTGGCTTAAAAGAGAATGAAAATTAAAATGAAATTGAGAAGCAAAAGCAGAGCAAGGCTTTGTATAATATATATTGATCGATTCTATCTCTGATCCTCGATTACATTTACAAAAGGTTCAAAAGAATATATAGAGGAGTTTTTCCAACCTTCCTAACTAAGCAAACCTGTCATTGGCTGATTACAAGGAGAAAATAGAAATTTACACAAAATATCTTAAGGTAAAAATCTAACGGAGTCGGTGAGAAAATATCTGAAAATATCATAAAATATCCCAGGAGGATTTCGCAAGTGAAAAATGGAGTTGCGAAAATTTCGCAAGAGGGAAAGGTGGCTGCGAAAATTTTTGCAAGTGAAAAAGGTGTTGTGAAAATTTCACAAGTGGAAAAGTCACTTGTGAAAATTTCGCAAGAGGAAAATGTGCTGCGAAAATTTCGCAAGTGGGATGGCTGTTGCGAAAATTTTCGCAAGTGGGAAAAGCTGATGCGAAAATTTCGCAAGTGGAAAGCTGTTGTGAAAATTTTCGCAAGTGGAAAGGCTGATGCGAAAATTTCGCAAGTGGGATAGCTGCTGCGAAAATTTCGCAATACCTGGTGCAGTCAGCTTCAAACAGCTATAACTTCTTCATTTTAGCTCTGATTTGCACACCGTTTGAAGCGTTGGATTCTTGACTTCCCGAGCTTCAAAATGATATATAGTATGCATAAAATGGACTTCAGAAAGTGATTCAAATTTGCAAAATAAGACTGCAGCTACTCCCATCTTGAACTTCAGCATGCTGAATTTCGCATAGCCATGCGAAATTGCTTCCTGTTAGATTTCTCTCTCTGATTTTCTTCCTTGAATCTCTTCATTGGCTTGGAAACTTATTGAAAAGGGTTGCACAAAAAATTCTCCCTCATTCTTGGCTTGCTTTAATGATCAAAAAGCTACTAAAAACACCAAAATTAGCCAAAAACTGATTAGTAACACTTGCAAGGGTCCTTAATGTGCCAATTGAGTTAAAAGGTATTAATTACTACTCAAAAGTGTTTAAAAAAGTTTATAACAAGCTATAAAAGAGCACTTTTTGAGTAGTAATCATTGGGTTTCAATTTCTACTGTTCCTAAATAGTCTGATCCTGGTGACAAAAATTCTAATGTGTCCCTACCTTGTAGGCAAAGAGCTCGTTATGACACACCATCACTAGAACCTGAACCTAGGCCTCCAGATTTGGGTAGAGAAAGTTTTGACTCGTCACCATCACCAGAACTGAAAAGCAAACCATTAGGTTCTTGTGACCCTAATCCTAATTTCTTTCTTTCTCGTTGACCTCGCCGGCAAACTCCTATGCACACTGCAGCATGGCCAAAAGAGGTTCAGAAGATTGTAACAAATCTACTCGTTAATCCTATTCAAGTGAACATTGGCAGTATTGTTGAACTTGCTGCGAACAAGAATATCACACGGTATGTTGAAGTAGTTCCACCAATGGAAAAGGGGGGCACTGGGAACAGATACTTATATCCCCAAGACGGGGTTCTGGGGTCATCATCTTCTGTTCTACAAAGAGGTTGAAGCAGTTGTTGTGACTACATCTCTTGAAAATGATGAATATGGTGAAACTGCTTATGCAAAAGTAGGGGTTGTTGAGAATGGTAGCTCAAGCAATCTGATTGACATAGCAAACACAGTTATAGGAGAGATTGAGATTGATCAGATTAAGTTGCCAGGGAAGAGCAAGAAAATGAAGAACTCTAGATCAATGAAGCTTTTCAAAGTTGCACTTGCAGACTTTGTGAAAGAGGTGTTAAAGCCATCATGGTGACAGGGTAATATGAGCAAAGAAGCATTCGAGCCCCTGGGCACACCATTGCATGGTACACCTTATGCATGGCCACCTTTGGGCCACATGTCATCTTTCGTTTCTTCATCTCTAATTTTTTAAAAATATTTTTCCAAATTCTAGATTCCAAATAATCTCAACTCTTCAATTTTTCATCATAGGATTTATAGGTCTCATCCTTCTATTTTTAATAAAATTTTGCTACCATTTTTCTTTCTAGCAAGCAATTTTCACATTTCCTCTGATTTTTAAAATATTTTAAAATAAGCAAGAATTAAATTTCGTAATTCCAAATGATGGAATTTATAGAATTGATTCATGGAAAAATAAATTGGGCTTTGGTGGGAGCCCAACATTAAAGAAGTTTTAAAATAAAAATAAGTTTGAGTGAAGTGTAGTGTTTTCTTTTGGTGATTTCTTATCTTGTTTAGTGATGCATGTGACATATTTTATGCTCATTATTGTGCACAACCCCATTTCTTGATAGCGCATTGACATTTGCTGCTGAAGTACACACTCACTCTCACTTTTGACCATTCTCTATGCATGTTTGGCTTCTAATGTAATATCATTTCGGGTATCTTTTGATCTACTAACCAAATGCCATGCTTGCTTCATTTTATTAGTAGAAACTCGTTTTTAAGGACTTAGAGGGGTGCCATGGTCTTTACCGTACCTTTCTAATAAGTAACTAGACCCCTAAACTCATATTTAGTTTTTCACAGACCACCTTTACCAAATAAGGAGTCACACTTAGGGTTTTTCTTTTTTACTTTGTTTACCCTTTAAAAATAAAACAAAAATAAGTGGCGACTCGAAGTCATTTTCTAAAAAATAAATTATTTTCAAATAAAAAGCGAGTTCGCCATCGAGTGGAAGCGCATGAGCAGAAATGTGGGATCCACAACACTCTAATACTCTTCTATTTTTCAAGGATAAGGATAAAAAATTTATTCCTTGAATTTTTTTACATATTTTTAATTTATTCCATTTTCAAGGTTTTGAGCAAGAAGTGATGTGGAGGGCAAAAGCCTCCATGCATCAACATAGGATGTTTTGATAGGGATTGTTGCCATGTAAAGTGTGCCACCAGGGATTTGGTGGGCATGGATTCTGTGATTACACTCTCAACATGAAACTTTCTCCAACTTAAAAAAGAATTTGATTAATGCTTATTTCAAATATATTTTATGTTTTCTATTTTCAACAAAAAAAAAAAAATTATAGTAACTTCCATATAAATTATAATAATTAAAAGACAGAGAAAATTATTAATGGGAATATTTCTTTCTTGATATATATGATAATATACACATGCAGCACTATATAAATAAGTAATACATGGCATAAAAATACAAACTAATTAACTACTAATTTGATTCGTCCCCATACGGTGCCATTTTGATTCTAGTTCCCGGATTGATGTTATCAATAAAATTTATAAACCTAAATCACCGTACACTAGGGTAGCATAGCTAACATAGCATAGTGGCTCTAGGATCGTCTATAGGGATGGGTTTTCTTCATACACGTGACTTTACTGAAGGTAATGAAATGGTGCTTTTCCTTATGAAAATTAGTTTTTAAAGAAAATAGAATTTTGGTTGAAAATGTTGCTTTTAAGTTAAGCAAAACTAATAATTGAAGTTAATTAGAAAGAAAAGTCTCTTGGAGCTTTAGGTCACTAGGATCAGGTTTCTTAGGCAAAGGGGGAGATTCCAGATCTTTTCCTTGCGTTGGGGACAATAACATAAAGGATGGTTATCTCCCGAACCAGTTTTGTATTTAGCAATTAAGACTTGATCCAAAGGGTCCATAAAAAATGGTAGTTGCTTTCCATTAATGGCTTTAAACACTAAAGACCCTCACCTTGAACCACCTTCCAATGGCTCGTACTTGATAATTAATAGGCATCCATGGATCTAGTAATAAGCATCCATAGAACCCCAAAAGCTTACCAAGTATCGGCCATTTAAGGTGATTCTAAGGGATTTAAAGCTAAACTTTGAAATAAAGACCATTAATGGTTACCAACTACCCTTATTTAAAGCAAGGAAAACTCTCACTTTTACATTCGGGCCCTTTACCTAGCTTCCATTACTCCAAGAAACTTAGCCACTCATCCCCTGAGAAATCATCCTCAGAGGATGTTTGGCCAGCAAGAAAATGAAAATGAAATGAGAAGAAAAGACAGAGCAAAGGCTCTGTATTCTATTACTACGGGGATTTTACAAGTGTAAAAACTATTCTATATCTTTACAAACGATGCAAAAGAATATATAGAGAGGTTTTTCCAACTTCCTAACCAAGAATCCTCTCATTGGTTGATTACAAGGAGAAAATAGGAAATTACACAAATATCTAGAGATAAAAATCTAACTGAGTCAGTGCACAAGAAGATTTCGCATACCATGCCAAATTTCGCATGGTGTGCGAAATTCCTTAATTTCTGCAGCTTGTGGCTTTGCAAGGCTTGCGAAATTTCGCATAGGGTGCGAAATTGTCCAGTCCTGTAGCTGTTCTTTTGTTGATTTCCGCATTGTGTGCGAAGATTTCGCATAGCCATGCAAAATTGCTTCATGTTAGATTTCTTCCTCTGTTTTTCCTCCTTGCATTTCTGATTTGGCTTGGCAACCTCTTGCCAAGCTTGGAAAAGGCTATAAAGTGCTCCAAAGCTCGGATTTTTCATGTAATGGAGCTTCAATTTGCATTGCCTTGGATTGCACAAAAATTCTCCCTCATTCTAGGCTTGTTTCAATGATAAAAAAGCTACCAAAAACACCAAAACTTGCCAAAAACTGATTAGTAACCCTTGCTAGGTTCCTTAATGTGCCAATTGAGTTAAAAGGTATTAACTACTACTCAAAAGTGTTTAAAATAGTTAATTTCAAGCTATGGAAGAGTACTTTTTTAGTAGTAATCACTCCCCCCAACCGACATATTGCTAGTCCCTTAGCAATGAAAGAGAGATAAAGAAAATTAGACAGCAAAAATAATTTACAAAATCATGCTAACCACTCCAAAAAATGTTCAAGTGGCATGAAGCGGATCATACTCTCTCATAGAACATCAAAGAGGCAAAACCCAACCTTCAACAAGAGTCATCAAATCTCTTACCTAATCACAATATATAAAGAGTAGGCATTATGCAAATTTAAACATCAAAAGAATTTCCACTCCCAAAGGTCCAACCCTTACTCTTCCACAAAAATCAAAGTGTTAAGCTTATTAGTTTCTGACTATAGTATGTCGAACTATTCTCTCCCCCCAACCTAGTTCTTTCTCAAACTTTAGAAAACTGACCAACCTCCAATAGGCTAAGAACGCACCTCTTTTATTTCACCATTTTTTTTCATTGTAGGAGTGCAATGCTAAAGGCATTGTTTTCTAAAGTGTCCATGTAACAGGGATCCATCGATGACTCCCAACCAATCAAGGTTTAGGGCATCAAGCTTTAAGGATCTTTCGACCACTAACTCCTCAGATTTCACCCTGGACTTTTGAGATTGAAATTTTAATACTCAAGCACCTACAATATGTTAAACTACACCTATTCACCCTTGTAACGAGCATTCAAGTCGATGACTCCCAACCAATCAAGGCTTAGGGCATCGGGTTTTAAAGACTTTCACCATATACCCCTCGAACCTTGCTCGCGTTTCAAGGTAAGTGTAACATTTGTTCTTTTTTTTTTTTTTTTTTTTGAAGGCTCATTGGCCTTTTATAAGGTGTCCCAACACTATTAAAACGAGGTCAAAGGTACCAAGTCAAAATTTTCCTAAGTTCAGGGGGTAAGATAGTTTTTCATCTTATAAATGGAACCTAATGTGCACAGTGTGTGGTAAGATTAAAGTGAAAAAAAAAATAAGGTTGAATTCAATAAGAGCTTCAATAAGCATAATACAAACTCTAAAATTCAAGTAAAAAGGCAAGAATTCAATTTCTCCCATTTCATTTTGAGAATTTTTCCTTAATAACCATGGAGAGAAGAGTAAAAACTTTTTAAAATTAAGCAAAAAGTAACTAAATTAACAATTTAACCTAGCATTATTAACAATACTTCCTTCCTCAACTCCCCCCAATCATGATCCACATAGCCCTCAATGTGTCAAGAGCAATTGAAAATAAAGGGAGGAAGTGGTACCTCCTGAGTGAAATGGAGTGTGAGTCGTATAGGAGAAACCACATGATTCAAAAAAAAAAAAAGAGTAATGAGTAGAGAAAATAGAAAAATGTCAAGTAATATAATATGTCTATATACTAATCTGGGAAAATACAATATGAGATATCATCATGTAATACATCCAATCCCAGAATATAAAGCATCAAAAGAAAGAACAATCTCCACTAATATAATATGTAAATACAAAAAAATAAATAAATGTCCTATAATCAAGTAGAGGGGGCCTCAGGTGGAAAAAATGCATTCTCAGGTGAAGCTACAGGCTCTGATGACGATTGAAGGTCAGGCTGAGGTGGAGGCAGAAGACCCAGATGCTGCTGAATTTGGCGAAGTATAACCATCTGCTCGTCCTGTTGGGCACGCAACGCAACCATCTGCTGGAAAAGAGCAATATGCGTGGTGGTCACTGTGCGCAAGGTCTGGACAACACCACGAAACTCTGTAGCTGAGATGGTAATGAAATGCTCGGATGTAGTAAAAGCACTAGAGATAGGAACAGTAGGGGTAGTAGGGGGAGCGACAGAAATAGTCTCAGGAGGTGTAGGCTCCGTCGGAAACTCGCTCTGCTCTGTCTGTGGGGGCACTGGAGATGGTGCCACTAGAGGGGCTCCTGGGGGTGCAAAATAGCTTGCCAACTGGTTCCATTTGTTGAGAGTGAATCGTTCTCAACAAAGGCGACGGCGCTCAAGCTGAGGCTCAGTATGCAATCCCATGTACTCCAATATCTGGCATAGCAGCCTCGAAAATAATAATGGAATCACGTCTGCCCTCTGCAGCTTCTTCCTATGGACCTTTTCCTCAAAGTAGACGAGGGAGCCCATGATCAAGTGATGTGGGCCGAAATAGAAGCCCTCGGATATGCGGAATAAGGCATCTAGGATAGCTCCTCACCTTTGAACTGAATGCTGTAAAGGAAAAAGGTTGGAGCGAAGCACGACATCTACTAGGAGCATCTCAGGTGGAAGCTCCTTCCGAAAAAGAACTGAAGTTGTAGAAGTTCCCCTAGACAGAATGTGAACCATGTCCTTCAGAGATAATGGGGACCACTATCAGAAAGCGGAAGGATCAACTGGCTTGATAGGAATCTGGAGAGCCTCTGCTAAATGTCTAGCCTCGAGGATACCATGACGTCCATCAATAGTGAAATGAATGGCGGTAGGACTTTGGACGCCACGAGTGGTCATGGACTAGTAAAAGTCCAATGCTACTTTGGGATAAAAGAACTCCCGAGGAGTCATCAACTGCTCAAGATGGTACCTCTCTAGTAGGCCATAAGAGTCTCGGAGCTCAGGCTACTATCGGAACGTGTCCTGATCAAAATATAACTCCGAGTGGAAAGGTTTGGACTTGCAATCTGAGTTGCCCTCAATGGGCGGTGCTGTAAGCATCGGACGTCTAATAATAGACTCTGGTGGCAAGTCTAAAGGAATCTCTGTATCTGAATGAAGCACAGGTTGTGGTGCTCTAGAGGACTCACTTGGGCCTAAAGTAGTGGCCCTCTTAGCAGGAGGGCATCGCATTGAGCTTTCAGGGCACGAAACAGTCGCCCCTAGTGTAGTAGCCTCTTTCTTCGTCTGATATTTGTGCTGAGGAGCAAAAAAGGCGAGATCAGTGGGCGCTCCACCCTCAAAAGGTGGAATCGGTGGGGCCTCTGTGGCCTATGATGGCAAATGGCGAGCATCCTGAGAAGAAGAAAAAGAAGAGGCTCTTTGTCTCTGAGTGCGTCTCGGCAAAGTGGAAGCAAGGCCTCCTCGTGTGCGCGCCATAAAGAAATGGCAAAATAGGGAAACGGGGAATGATGCAGGACGAGGTGACAAAAAAAAAATGAAGTCGTAGGGTGGCAGAGGGATTCAAAATGGGAGAGGGCTTGCGAAATGAGAGAAATATAATGGGGCTCGGGGTTGGTTTAAATAGAGAATCAAAGAGCCGCTTCGAATTCCGCTCAGTGGTTGTAGGTTTTCGCACAGGCTTTTGGATTTTTGCACAATGGATCTGGGTGTGCGAAATGAGATTCACAGGGTGCTTCTATTTTGGCACAGGGTGCGAATTTGGGACTTTCGCAAGGTGCAAAATGATTTCGCACAATATGCAAAGTTGGTTAATTGATTTCACAAGGTGAGAAATGAATTCGCACAGTGTGCGAAATGGGAAATACCTGTGCAAAATTGGTTCTCACAGTGTGCAAAGTGGAGATGCCTGTGTGAAATTGGTTTGCACAGTGTGCTTTAGTTTTCGCACAACATGCGAAATGGAGGAATTAATTTCACACAATGCGAAATGGTTTCGCACAGAATTGGCTTGCGAAATGGGTTCGCAAAGCCCTCAGAATTTCGTACTGTGTGCAAAATGGGTGAGAGGTGTGCGAAATACCTTTTTCTTCAGGGCTTTTCCTCTGCTAAGCATTTTTTAAAGACTTGCCCCACTGTTTTAAAGTCCCCCCTGCAATTGATCATCAAAAATTAAGTTAAAACAAACCAATATTGAAATTAAAAATCAAAATTAATGCGAGAAATCAAAATCAAAACAAGTAATCAAATAAGAAAACTTTAAAAATAAAAAATAAAACAAAAAATATGGACTTGATAGTCTTTAGAAAGACTGAGTCCATCCAAAAGCTGGTCTTGTCAAGCTTGATGTGGATCAAGGAGAATGAATTCCTCCTTGTCACGAGAAAAAGGTTCGACAAAGGGCTTGAGCCGGTATCCATTCACTCTGAAGCTCTAGGTGCTATTGGAGTTGAGTAGTTCCACTACTCCATTTGAATGCACTTGGTGAATGGTAAAAGGACCTGTCCACCTTGATTTCAATTTGCCCGGAAAAATGTGGAGCTTAGAGTCATAAAGCAAGACTTTTTGTCTCTTCTGAAAATCTTTTCGGAAAATCAACTGATCATGCCACCTTTTCAATCTCTCTTTTGCAATTTTTAAATTGATGTAGGCGTCATTTCTCAGTTCTTCTAACTCATTGAGGTCTAAGGACCTCTTCAACCCACTCTGCTCAAATCCATGTTGAGCTTTTTAATTGCCCACCAAGCCTTGTATTCCACTTCCACAAGGAGATGGCATGCTTTGTCATAGACTAGGTGATAAGGAGACATCCCAAGAATGGTCTTGTAAGCTGTTCTATACACCCATAGTGAATCAAAGAGCTTAACAGACCAATCTTTTCTGTTCATATTCACCACCTTCATCAATATGTTTTTAATTTCCCAATTTGCTAACTCAACTTGCCCACTAGTTTGAGGGTGGTAAGGTGTAGCTACCTTATGCTTCACCCCATGCTTGGCTAAAAGAGTTTCAAAAGGCTTGTTGCAAAAATGAGTAACCCCGTCACTGATTATGGCTTTAGGCACCCCAAATCTTGAAAAAATGTTCTCCTTGAGAAACTTCAGAACTGATTTATGGTCATTATGCTTGCATGGGACTGCCTCAATCCATTTAGAAACATAATCTACTCTCACCAGGATGTAAGAGTAGCCAAAAGACCTAGGGAAAGGTCTCATGAAGTCAATGCCCCAAACATCAAAAAGATCAACTATCAAAATGGGGTTCAAAGGCATCATGTTCTTGTGTGTCAACTTCCCAAGCCTCTAGCATCGATCACAACTCTTGCACATGGTGTGGGCATCTTTGAAAAGTGATGGCCAACAAAAACCTAATTGCAACACCCTCATAGTTGTCTTCTGAGAAGCAAAGTGGCCTCCACATGCATGTTTATGGCAATGACTGAGGATCCCCCATTTCTCTTCTTCTGGAACACACTTCCTTATTATCTGATCCGCACAATACTTGAATAGAAATGGCTCTTCCCAATAGTAGGCATGAATTTTTGCAAAGAAGTGCTTCTTATCCTGTGCTTTCCACTCACTTGGAATTTCTCCTGTAACTAGGTAGTTAGCAATGTGAGCATACCAATGAGCGACTTCCACCAACATGAGAGACTCCTCTGGAAAATCATCATTAATAGGCAAACCATGGGAATTGTGTGCAATAGCTCGCTTAGAAAGGTGATCTGCTACCACATTCTCCACTCCTTTCTTGTCTTTGATCTGGAGATTGAACTCTTGAAGCAAGAGGATCCATCTAATCAGCCTTGCTTTAGCATCTTGCTTAGTCAATAAATACTTCAAAGTAGAGTGATCAGTGAAAACTACAATGAAAGACCCCACCAACTAAGCACGAAACTTGTCCAAGGCAAAAACTACAGCTAACAATTCTTTCTCGGTGGTTGTGTAGTTTCTTTGCGCTTCATTCAATGTCTTGCTCGCATAGTAGATCACATAGGGTTTTCCATCATCTCTTTGCCCAAGAACAGTTCCTATGGCAAAGTCATTAGCATCACACATTACCTCAAAGGGCAGTTGCCAGTTGGGAGCCCTCACTATTGGTGCGGTTGTCAGAAATAGCTTCAATTCTTCAAAACTCCTTTGGCATCTATCATCCCATATGAATTTAGCATCCTTCACCAATAGTTCACAAAGAGGCCTTGCAAGTTTAGAAAAATCTTTGATAAACCTCCTATAGAACCCGGCATGGCCAAGGAATTGTCTTACTCCTTTGACATTTGTTGGGGATGGCAACTTATCAATAAGTTCAACCTTTGCTTTGTCAATTTCAATGCCTTGCTTGGAGATGATGTGTCCAAGGACAATCCCTTGTTGTACCATGAAATGGCACTTCTCCCAGTTAAGCGCTAAGTCTTTCTCAATGCATCGGTTCAGAACAACTTCTAAGTTGACCAAGCATCATCAAATGCACTTCCATATATGGTGATATCATCCATAAAGATTTCCATAATACGCTCCACTATATCACTGAAAATGCTTAACATGCATCTTTGGAAAGTTGTAGGTGCGTTGCATAAGCCAAAAGGCATTCTCTTGTAAGCGTAGGTACCAAATGGGCAGGTGAAAGTGATCTTCTCCTGGTCTTCAACATCAATTTCTATCTAAAAATACTCAGAGTAGCCATCCAAGAAACAATAAAAAGGATGCCTAGAGACCCTCTCAAGCACCTGATCAATAAAAGGCAACAGAAAATAGTCATTCTGTGTCACTGCATTCAATCTCCTGTAATCGATACACACCCTCCAACCTATAGTGAGGCGTGTAGAGACATCTTCTCCCTTGTCATTTTACACCACCGTGATCCCAAACTTCTTTGGCACAACCTAAGTAGGACTCACCCATGGGCTATCTGAAATGGGGTAGATAATACCGGCCTGAAGTAGCTTACGAACTTCAGCTCACACCACTTCTTACATGTGAGGGTTCAACCTTCTCTGAGGTTGACGAACTAGCTTAGCTTCTTCCTCCATGTAAATATGATGGGTGCAGACTAAAGGACTGATCCCTTTCAAATCAGAAATTTGCCACCCTATTGCCTTCTTACATCTTCTAAAGACTTCAAGTAGACAATCCTCCTAATGATTGGTAAGGGCTGAAGATATAACAACAAGACACTGTTCATCTTCTTCCAAATATGCATACTTCAACTCTGTGGGTAGTGGCTTAAGAATAAGCTTTGGGGGCTCCTCCTTAGAAGCTCTTTTTGACTTCTCCTCATTAACTAAGGGTAGAATTTCTTCTCTCCTCCTCCAAGGGGATAGGGTAGCACACAAATCTGAGGGTTCAGGTAACCCTTCTTCAAGATCCCCAAGACTCTCAATTAAATCCTTATGCATTCTCTGATCACAATACTCCTCTACCAAAGTGTCAATCATGCACACTTTCTCTGGACCTTCTTCTTCTTCCGAATGGATATGCTTCTGGCACAAATAGAAGATGTTGAGCTCCAATGTCATGTTGCCAAACATGAGTTGCATGACTCCATTCCTACAATTGATGATTGCATTTGACGTAACTAGGAATGGTCTTCCAAGTATGATAGAAACATAGTTAGTTCCTTTGACAACCAGATCCGTATCAAGAACAACAAAATCCACTGGATAGTAGAATTTGTCAACTTGAACTAAGACATCTTCGATCATCCCTCTTGGAATCTTCACTAATCTATCTACCAGAGATAGAGTAATGGATGTTGGCTTCAACTCTCCAAGTCTCAACTGCTTGTAGACAGAGTAGGGTAGCAAATTCACACTTGCTCCCAAGCCTAACAAAGCTTTCTCCACACAAGTCCCTCCAATACTCACTGAGATGGTAGGGCAGCCCGGATCTTTGTACTTCACTGGAGACTTGCACTGTATGATGGCACTCACTTGCTCAGTCAAGAAGGCATTCTTATTCACATTCAACCTTCTCTTCACAGTGCACAAGTCCTTCAAGAATTTTGCATATGTCGGTACTTGTTTGATCATATCTAGCAAAGGGATATTGACTTTCACTTGTCTCAACACTTCAAAATTTTCAGATGCATTATTGGTTCCATTTTTGCCATGCAAAGCTTGGGGAAAAGGTGGAGGCATGTGTTTCTTCATCATATCTTCCTTGATGGCTATTCTCTCGGGTTCTTCTTCCACACTAGAATCATAGTCATCTCTCTTTATACTTTTCCCTTTTCTCTTTCCTTTGATTTCCTCACTCTTTTCTTCTTCTTCTGCAGTCTCTTCATCATGCTTTGGCTTGGATGTGGGCTGATCAATCTCTTTACCACTCCTCAAGATGATAACTGCTTTAACTTCCCTCACCTTTGAAGATTCTCCCTCTTGAGCTTCCACTTCATGGATACCCTTGGGATTTTGATGAGGTTGAGAAGAAAACTTTCCTTTCTCTTACAGTGTGTTGAGGTTTGTAAGCCTTGAGATTGCGTATTGGACATTGTCTATCTTTTGAGACAAATCATTTTGCATCTCATCCATTATTCTGTTCAATGTACTCTCCACACTGTCAATTCTCTGATTCAGTTGAGCATTGATGGACTTCTGATCTCCCACAAAGTCTCCCACAACCTTGCTAAGGTTAATAATAGCTTATTCAAGGTTCGAGGCTTGCTGAGGTACTTGAGCAGGTTGTGTGTACTAAGGTGACTTTGGTTTCCAAGAGAAATTTGGATGGTTCCTCCAATTTGAATTGTAGGTTTTGCCATATGGAGCATTGATATTGGGCTTGAATTGACCAATAACATTTGCTTGATCACCAAACATCTCTCTGACTGCTGGAATAGTAAGACACTCCTCCACCACGTGCTTATAGGATTGACAAATGGAACAGGGCATAGCTTGCACTGGTGTTTCATAAATGGCTTGCATTTCTTGTACTTTCTTCATTTTTAGCTCTTCCAATCTCCTTGCCATGGCTGTAACCTTTGCCTTCATGTCAATGTCTTTATTCAAAACATACATCCCACCCTTCCTTAGCATTAGGTTGAGACTTCACTCTTCCCACCTCTCTAGCATTTGGCTCATCCCATCCTCTTGAAACTTCAGCAACATAACTTAAAAAGTCCATGGCTTCCTCTGGATTCTTATTCATGAAGTCTCCTCTACACATAGTTTCTAGGAGTTGCTTTATTGAAGAAAACATACCTTCGTAAAAATAGCTTACTAACAGCCATGTATCAAAACCATGGTGAGGACAAGCATTGATAGCTTCCATGTACCTTTCCCAATACTCATAGAATTTCTCATTCTCCTTAGCTGAGAAGTTAGAAATTTGTTTTTTCAAACCATTGGTCCTATGAGTAGGGACAACCTTCTTAAGAAACTTGGCTTGCAAATCAGTCCAAGTTCGGATACTCCTTGGCCTTAGAGAATTAAGCCAAACCTTGGCAGTTTCCTTCAAGGTAAAAGGAAATAGCTTGAGCTACATCAAGTCAATTAAAGCTCTTCCTTCCTGGAATGTATTACAAACCTTCTCGAATTCCTTAATATGCGAGTAGGGATTTTCACTTTTCATCCCATCGAAAGTAGGTAGGAGTGGCACAATGTGAGGTCGAATCACCAGCTGCTCAATAGGAGGCACTATGCATGAAGGTGCACTCATACAAGGTGGATGCATGCGGTCTCTCATGGATCGGTATGCGTTGAAATTATCCTCTTGACCATGTTGGCTATTCTGATCTTCAGGTAGAACATCCATGATGTTCAAACACACTTCCAACTCAGTTTCTTGAGGAGTTTCAATCTTTACAAGTCTTCCCTCACTATCTTTTATCCAATAGGGCATGCACAACTAGAAATCACTAAAACAAAAACAAATAAAACAAAAGAAATACAATTCTAGAAAAAGGTTAAGGTTAGCTAAAAACTAATTAAAAGATAAGCTAAAATAAAGACAAAGAAAAAATTAGTAAAAGAAAAATCACCAAACTTGTGATGAAGATCACAAGTGTTCATCAAAGGTAATATCACTGTACTGTGGCACCATCCCCGGCAACGGCGCCAATTGATCCGTCCCCATACAGTATCATTTTGATTCTGGTTCCTGGACTGGTGTTATCAATAAAATTTATAAACCTAAATCACCGTACACTAGGGTAGCATAGCTAACATAGCATAGTGGCTCTAGGATCGTCTATAGGGATGGGTTTTCTTCATACACGTGACTTTACTGAAGGTAATGAAATGGTGCTTTTCCTTATGAAAATTAGTTTTTAAAAAAAATAGAATTTTGGTTGAAAATGTTGCTTTTAAGTTAAGCAAAACTAATAATTGAATTTAATTAGAAAGAAAAGTATCTTGGAGCTTTAGGTCACTAAGATCGGGTTCCTTAGGCAAAGAGGGAGATTCCGAATCTTTTTCTTGCGTTGGGGACAATAACATAAAGAATGGTTATCTCCCGAACTAGTTTTGTATTTAGCAATTAAGACTTGATCCAAAAGGTCCATGGAAAATGGTAGTTGCTTTCCATTAATGGCTTTAAACACTAAAGACCCTCACCTTGAACCACCTTCCAATGGCTCATACTTGATAACTAATAGGCATCCATGGATCTAGCAATAAGCATCCATAGAACCCCAAAAGCTTACCAAGTATTGGTCATTCAAGGTGATTCTAAGGGATTTAAAGCTAAATTTTGAAATAAAGACCATTAATGGTTACCAACTACCCTCATTTAAAGCAATGAAAACTCCCACCTTTACATTCGGGCCCCTCACCTAGCTTCCATTACTCCAAGAAACAAGAAACTTAGCCACTCTTCCCCTAAGAAATCATCATCAGCAAGAAAATGAAAATGAAATGAGAAGGAAAGGCAAAGCAAAGGCTCTGTATTCTATTACTACGGGGATTTTACAAGTGTAAAAACTATTCTATATCTTTACAAATGATGCAAAAGAATATATAGAGAGGTTTTTCCAACTTTCTAACCAAGAAATCCTCTCATTGGTTGATTACAAGGAGAAAATAGGAAATTACACAAATGTCTAGAGATAAAAATCTAACTGAGTCAGTGCATAGGAAGATTTCGCATACCATACCAAATTTCGCATGGTGTGCAAAATTCCTTAATTTCTGCAACCTGTGGCTTTGCAAGGCTTGCGAAATTTCACACAGGGTGCAAAATTGTCCAGTCCTATAGGTGCTCTTCTGTTGATTTTCACATTGTGTGTGAAGATTTCGCATAGCCATGCAAAATTGCTTCATGTTAGATTTTTTCCTCTATTTTTCCTCCTTGCATTTCTGATTTGGCTTTGCAACCTCTTGCCAATCTTGGCAAAGGCTATGAAGTACTCCAAAGCTCGGATTTTTCATATAATGGAGCTTCAATTTGCATTGCCTTGGATTGCACAAAAATTCTCTCTCATTCTTAGCTTGTTTCAATGATCAAAAAGCTACCAAAAACACCAAAACTTGCCAAAAACTGATTAGTAATCCTTGCTAGGTTCCTTAATGTGCCAATTGAGTTAAAAGGTATTAACTACTACTCCAAAGTGTTTAAAATAGTTAATTTCAAGTTATGGAAGAGTACTTTTTGAGTAGTAATCATAATTCTAATTTAAATTTAAAGTTCTTATATATTGACTAATTCTTCATATTTACAACTATGATATCCCGAAAAATATGGTTATATTTTGGCCGAATTATTTCTGTTTACAACACTCTCCCTCAAGCTGGCTTGAATATGTCTTCCATGGCTAGCTTACCAATTAAGTAGTCAAATTGCCTTTTTGTGTAGTCTTTTGTAATAACATTTGCAATATGCTTAGAAATGGATATATAAGACATGCAAATCAATCCCTTTTCAAGCTTCTCTTTGATAAATTGCTTGTCAACTTCCACATGTTTAGTTTTGTCATGAAAGACAAGATTATAAGCAATTGAAATTGCTCCTTGTTTTTAAAGTATACTTTCATTGGTAAAGTACTTGAAATTTTTAAGTTTTCTAGTAACCTTCTAATCCACAAAGCTTCACAAATTCCATGAACAACTGATCTAAATTCAACTTCAACACTACTTCTAGCCATTACATTTTGGTTTTTGCTTCGTTAAGTAACTAGATTTCCTCCAATGGAAATATGGTAGCCCGATGTAGATTTTCAATCAATAATGCTTCCAGCCTAATCCGCACTTGTATAGGCTTCAACTTGAAGATGTTCCTAATTTTTAAATCACAAACCTTTACCAGGAGTTCCCTTTAGATACCTTAGGATTTTGCACTCTACTTCAAAGTGTTCATGCTTTTATAAATGCATGAATTGGCTCACTTTACTTACTATAAATGCCATATTGGACATGTATGAGGAAAATAGATTAGTCTTCCAACAAGTCTCTGGTACTATTCTATATTTAGCATGTTGTAGCTTTAAGTTGGGTTGTACTATTCTATATTTAGCATGTTGTAGCTTTAAGTCGGGTTTCGTTGGTGTTTCAATCGCTTTACATCCAAGCAAACTTGTTTCACCAAGCAATTCAAGTGGTATTTGCATTGAGTGACAAAGATACCCTCCTTGGGCCTAGCGAACTCTATTCCAAGAAAATATTTCAATGCTCCTAGGTCTTTTATCTCAAAGTTTGTAGCAAGTCTTTCCTTCAATCTTTCTAGTTCGACAATATTATCACCTATTAAGAATGTCATTCACATAAACAATCAAGATAACTACTTTACTTTCTCTTGAATGCTTATAAAACATGGTATGGTCTCCTTGACTTTGACAGTAACCATGATTTTTAACAATCTTCCCCAAGCATTCAAACCATGCCCTTAGGGATTATTTGATGTCATATAAGGACTTGTTCAATTTGTAGACTTTATCTTCACCAAACTTCTTCTCAAAACTTAGAGGTAGGGTCATATAGACTTCATCTTTTAGATCTCTATTTGAGAAGGCATTGTTTACATCTAATTAATGTAAGGGCTAGCTATAATTCACAGCCAAGGATGGTAAAACTTGAATTGAGTTTATCTTAGTAGCCGAAGCAAAAGTTCTTGGTAGTCAATTTCGAGGGTGTTGGGTAAATCGCTATGCCACAAGTCTCACCTTATACCTTTCCATGCTACCAACAACTTCACATTTCACTATAAATAACCATTTACGCCCTATGGTCTTCTTGTCCTTAGGTAGGTTCACTAACTCCCAAGTACCATTCCTTTCTAGAGCATTCATCTCTTCCATAGTTGCTAATTTCCAGTTCAGATCACCGAAGGCTTCCTTAATAGTTCTTGGAACAAACAAGTTAGATATTGTAGAAGTAAATGCTTTATGACCATTAGAAAGTCTATCATAGAATAAATATTTTGCAATGGGATGTTGGGTACACTTTCGGATTCATTTCCTAATGACTCTAGGAAGATTATAATCTGTGGCTATAACACTAGGTAAAACAATTGAAGGATATGGAGATGGAGTAAAGGAAAATGAAGAAAGAATAAGATTAGGATTAGGATTAGTATTACTTGAACTACTTGAGGGACTTTTTTCCAAAGATTTGATTGGCTTTATGGCAGAATGGCCAGCAAGTCTTTACTCTTTTGTTGAGTCATTTTTCTGAGCATAAACCAAAAACTCAAGAACAATTTGTTTCTTTTGTAATATTTGTCCCCTTGGTTGTGAGCCATCTATGTTTAGAGACATTTGGCTAAGATTTTCTTCATTCTCTATTTTTTTGGACACCCTATTATTGTGTTTGTTTTTCAAAGACAATGAAAGAAGATGAAAAAATAGGATTTGGTAAGGGATCCAAAGTTGTCTTCCAAAAATTTTCAAAGAGATGAGAAAATAGGATCTGGTAAGGGATCCAACATTGTTTACCAAAAAATTTCTCATTTTCTCTCTTTCTCCCCCTAAAGACATTTTTTGACAAGATAGGATTAATTTTCTAGAAAGGAGACATCCATACTCATAATAATTTTCTTTTTTTGAAGATTATAACACTTGTATCCTCCTTTGTTTAAGGTATATCTTATAAAAACAAACTTTTTTGTTCTCAGATTATAAAAATTATTGTAGTAAAATATTTTTAATAACTCAATTTTTGTATATAAAATTTGTAAGTCATTATCTTTTAAGATAAATCTCAAAGAATTTTTATAATTTACATAGAAGCCACTATCATTTTTTGTTTTTTAAAAAAAAAAACAAGAAATGAATCCAAACAACATGTTAGGGTTGAAAGAATTGATGATACATTTAATTTATTTTTTTAATTATCGGTGAAATAATTTATTAAAGAAGTAACAAACTCAAAATCCATGTGATGATGTCTTGAGTTATGTGAAGCCTAATTTTTATTTAAAGGGTATTTTAGGTATTCTACACAATGTCGTAGCTTGCCCTAATTTTATCATTATATAATGTACTATTAGGATGAAAGCATGTGAAAACAAAGAAGTGGTAATAAGCCGAAGATCATCTTATATTTTTCTTTGAAATTCTACAGTAACAAAGTAAATATAGCTTTGCCATTGAGAGTGAATTGCTATAAATCATGTGTGTACTGTATCTATTTTCTATTTTTTATGTCTAAACATCTTGGAGCTTATCCGGTATGTGTTTATGGTTGGATTGTGAAGCCTAAATTAATTTTGTTGCACTTCGCTCAAAATGTCAGGGGTCAAGCTACCTAGTCAACTCTCATGGGTTGAAGGGGGTAACACTCATTGGAGAATTTTTTTCATGTGATGATTAACGAGTTTGCCCCTATTATATATTTAACCTTTTTATGTTTAAGGTTTTATTTTTTTGAGAGTGCAATCGCAATTAAGAGGTGTTTTTTGAGAGCTTCACCATTGTAACTCTTCTCATTTTTTTTTTTATTAATGGATTATTGAGTGTTGATTCACTCTATAGACGTAAGAATCACATTGATCACCAAACCACGTAAAAATCTTGTCTTTTTCTTTATTTTCTGTTTGTGTGTGTGTGTGGTTTGATTAACATTTATTGTTGGGTTTCTTGATGGTTTTCAAACCAAGCCCTAAGCTAATAGATGAGTTTTCTTAATTAGCATCAAGTGTTTGATACTTTTTTCTTGTCAACCAAACAAAGCTACTAAATAATGAGTCTTGTACTTATGCAACGGTTTCTATGGGGCTACTGCGACCTCCAAATGATTCCTTTATCATGTATATTATGTATGTAGTGCATTTTGTGATGAAGGTACCTTCTTTATATATCATGAGAAAGTTGAAGGATTTAGACATTACACTAATTCCGACATCATTATAGGCATTTTTGAATGCCTTTTCCTTTGCTATAAGTTATGAGTTTTTATGTCTTAATGGAACCTGCTATTATGATAACCATGCACCATGATCCTTGGATCCTTGGATCCTTTTAATACAAATAAATTTGTTTCTTTGACGCATTTATTTAGAGTAATTTTCATCTCCAAAGTTTGATCCTTTAACTCTCAAACTTTCAAGATTTATATTGAAAATAAATTTGAACTCATCAAAGGTCAAAGATTTCAATGTGAAACTTCAATAAAGAGTTGAAGGATCCAAGTAGTACAAGGAAGTATTACATTAGGATGTGGAAAATGAAGGTAAGTGCTAACGATATAAGACCCTAAAGAGTAGGAGTATCTAATCAAGTAAAACCGTGTATCTTTTTTTCATGGTTAGTGAACTATTTAACAATCAAAAGACCATCTATGATTTTTTACAATTAGTAGACTAATAATTGATTTTTCCATATTATATCCCATGTTCATTCTTCCAATAAATTTTATTTATTTGTATATAAGATTGATTGCCCGCATTAAATAATTAATCTAAAGAAACAAACCATAAGTTGGTAATAAATAATTAATTTCAGATTAATTTAAAGAGCACCTATTCACACCCTTTAGATTTCATATCAAAACTAAAAATTTCTTTCAAAAAGAAACTACAATGAAGCAATAGAAAACTTTTAAAACAAAAGGAAATTCTCAAAAAAATCAAAAAAATTATTTCAAAATTAGTTAACTTCTAAAAAAGTTACAAATTTCACATTGTTTGGAAAAGAAAAATGGCTAACTAAAAATCACATTAAAACCACAATTTTTTTTATCCTTTAAAAAATACAAGTGCTTTAATAATAGGAAATTATGGTATTTATTTGTTTTTAATCATGAAAACAAACACTTGTATGTAAAAAGTCATTCTAAATGGGAGTATATAACAATGTTTTGGGTATACGGAAAAAAGGTGGCTTGAACTACAAAATTTTACTAAAATCATCAAGTTACTTATAGCACCCTTTTAAAGATTAAACAATCAACCTTTTAATAGAAGAAATTAGGAATAATTGGTTAAAAGGGATGAAATACTATCTATATTTGTAAATTTATCTTTTCTCATGTTTGAGGAGTAACTCATTTTTTACATAAATGTCTTTGACTATTTCAAGTATTTACAATATGTTTTAAAATAAATGGTTATTTTCACAAAACAATAAGGGCATTTTTTTCAAAATGAGGCTAAAAGGATGAAGGGTCATATTTTCAAAACTAGGTTTCCAATTACCCTTTTAATTAAATAACCCCTTATAAATTATTATAAACATTATTAGATAATCATCATTATGTACCTACACGATCATAGTTTATCACTTCGCAAATTAATTCTATCGTTTACAAAAAACCATTCATCAAGTTGAATCTCATTAAAATTATGATTGAGAATAAAGAATCGTATCATTTTTGTTTTCACAACTTTTTAATCAAACTAAATTACCGATACTAAGAGAATAAAAATGAATATCCACAATTGTTTAACTAAAATTTAACAAATAAATTAGTCTAAAATCTACCACAATTAATAATATTGAATTGAATTCCAATATAGGAATGAGATAAATAAGGGCATCAATAATAAGGACGGCAATGGGACAGATTTGGGACGGGTCGCCCCCCATCTCAACCCCACCCCATTTATTCAAAATAATTCTCATCTCCGTCTCATTAAAAAAATTAAATAGGGCAGGGCAAGTATGAGAATTTCTCATACTCGCTTCGCCCCACTTTGTTTAACTTTCTTTTGAAAATTTTTAAAATTTAAAAAAATGAGTATTTTAAAATTTTTTAATTATATTAAAATAAATATATTTTATAAATAATTAAATTTTTATCATTTTATAAATTATTTTATTGAAAAGTATTTTATTATTCTTATTATTATCTATAAATTAAAAATTATAAAAATAAGAATTAAATTAAATTAATTTTTAAAATTAAGCTTATATATAATTAGGGCGGGGTGAGACAAGGCAATACTCGAATCTGTCTTGGATTTTAAGAAAAAAAACTCAAACTTGTCTGAAACACGTTCTCGTTTGTACAAGGCGAGATGGTACAAAAAAAAAATGGTCCCATTGTCATGCCAATCATCAACATAAACAATAAAATAAAAGTACAAAGATGTAAAATATTGATTCTTCTTTGTATGGCGAAACTTTCTCAAACATTATGCCTAACCTAACCAACCAACCAATGATGGTTGCTTGAGGCCTGTTAATCATAGAAACTCAACTTTCAATGTTGACATCATCTCTATGTCTTTGATCGTTTTGTGAACAATTTGCCCACCTTAATTGAACATTTTGAAATTGAGTTAGTGGTCAAAATTGGACAAAAACATTTCCATCCATAGTTTTTCTACCTTTATTTTATTTGCAGGACCCGTACAATCAAATAGCAAGTGATAAGCATGGGATTCCAAATCAGTCCCTCTCTCTCAAATAATATTTTATACATTTGAAGTTTAAATTTCTTAATCCAAGACTTTACAATTTATTAATTTTTATGAAACTTCTACATCATTACAACTATATTAATTTTTTTGGTTCTGATTTCTTCATGTCCAAAACCATGCAAGCAATGATGTCAACTTTTCGTAGTTCGTAGAAGAGGCTGATGGCTGCTATAACTCATTTCAACATCAGCATCTTTGGAAAATTTTTAATCTGATTTATTAAAACTCAACTAATATTTTTAAGCATATAAGAATATATCAACATATTTAATACTTAAAATATTATTAAATATGAATCCCATAATTAAAATGATATAATCAAATTTTTATTATCTATTAAATGATTAGGCCTTGATCAAAATATTTTTAATTTTTTAAAAAAAAAAAAAAGAGAGAGAAAATTATTTTGATTGAATCATACTTAAGATAGCATCTCATATAACAAATATATATATATATATATATATATATATATATATATATATATATATATATATATATATATATATATATATTATTTATAAAAAAAAAAAAACAACCGCAAATGCCGGTTAAAATTATTTAAAATTTAAAAATAATATATATATATATATCTCCTATAACATGACATGACATGCATGATTGTGATAATAAAATAAGAGGTTAAAGTAGTGTTGAGAGTATAGGTGAGCACGATGCTTAGGAGGAGAGCAATTGCAGCAATAATTGCAAGCATCCATGATTTGCTCATTGTAATGATCCTATTTTTAAGGCAAGCTGTGCTCTTTTAAAATTAAATCCACATGCTAAAATGATTGTCTCTTAGTCATTTTAGTCATGTTCAGATGTTTGACTTCATAATTATATTCCAATAGATTAAGTAAGCTTTGATAATTTAAGTCAAATTATGTGATCGTAATTATATTTCAATAGATTAAGTTTAAGTTAAATGATGTGATCCAATAATATTGACTTAATGTTTTCAAAATCAAACCAATCATTAAATAAAAAAAATTATTGATTTACGGTTTATTGGTTGAATCAATAGTCGAATTGCGATCCAATCGGTGATATTATAAATATATATTTTATATATTATTAAAATTATAAAAAAATTTAAATAAAAATAATGAATTTTACCTAAATTTTAATAACATCTACAATATTTGTTGAACTTTTGTTTCATGTTAGTCACTTTGTGAAGTAAAAATATTAAATCTTTAATTTGGAAATGTATAATTTTAATTTTTAATTATTAGTTTTGGTAATAAAGGAATAAAAATATTTATTAAAAGTAAATTATAAGAGATTTTTTAAATAATACTAAATATGAGAGAAATTTCATTTTTTTAATATTAAATATTATATTTTTATTTTAAAAATAATTTTATTTCAATTTCTGTTCATTTCACAAATCAAATAATAATATGGTATAAATATTATTATATATTTAATAGAAAACAAAGGCTTATTGTGATTTGTGAGGAATAAATATAGGAATAGTTTAAATTAAAAAAGAAAAAGAAAAAAAAAATTGTAAGATTCTCGGAGGGAGATTTGGAATCCAGCGATAGGGTCCTCATCGGCATGTAGAGGTGGAGACTCCGACAATGGCAACTGGTTCGGTGTGGAGGGTGGAGGACCGAGTAGGGATAGAGGCTAGGCTTGCTGGGAAGAACAAGGTGGGGCTTACATATAGAGCAAAATGACGTCATTTTGATGCCAAATGCATCAAAACGACATCATTTTGATGGCCAAAAAATAAAAATAAAAATAAATTTGTGAACTCTTCAATTCGGGGAAACCAGCCAGTTCCAATGTTTCGAGGCTGGTCTTGTTAATTCAAATTATCCAACCAAACCAGAACGATGATCGACCAATGGTTGGACCAATTGGACCGGTTAGTCCTATCCGATTTTTAAAATCATGTGTTGACTTCATATGATTTAAATTCATATTTTTATTTTACTTGTTTATTTTGTTTGTCTCAATTACTTTCATAATCTCCTTTATTATTTCATTTACTCGACTTTTTCTATCAATTTGATAGTTTAGAATAAATTTTAAGTTAATTTTATTAAGTACCCTTAATACTTAAAATAAAATTAAATAATAAATTTTACATCAACAACCTAAATATAATTTAAAATAAAATCAACTTAAATTATTAAATAATAAATATTAAATTTTATCAAACATCCCCTAAATATACTTAATTACCATAAATTTAAAATTTCATGAAAGTATTTGATAAAATTTCAAATCACTAATGAGGTTAACGATATTAACTATATATATTTTATTTTTTATTTAAGTTTTTTTTTTTTTTTCGAACTTCACGTGCTCTTTTTTTAACTTATGACCTTTATAAGATAAGTTTGCCAAAGTAAGCAAAATATTATTTTTAAATTTTATATATTTTATCTTTAACATGTGAAAATTAAATTATGATGTGGGTCATCATTTTTTTCTTTAGTTATTTATTTAGAATGATTAAATAATTTGAAATAAAAAAATCAAGATATTAAAATAAAACCTACTTCCTACTTAATCTTGAATATTATTTACTAAATAGATTAAATTTAATTAATTTCAAGTTTTACTAATTAAAATCAGTAAATTTTATTGTTTTTTTTTTTTTTTTCATTTTTCTTAATCTTCTTAATGAAACCTGATGAAAAAGAATAAAAAAATCGAAATCCTAATACTTTTCAAATCTTTCTTCGCTTTTTAAATCAAATCTTAAATTGGAGAAAATAAATTCTAAAAGAGATTTTAAAATTACATTTCTATTTTCATATATGGTTGGATTTGGGAAGTGCATGAAGATTTAAAAAGAAATACAGCACTTCTCAAATCAAACCTTAAATGAAAAAAAAAAATTAAATCCTAAAATTTCTTTTCAAATCTTTATGCACTTCCCAAATCCAACATTAAATGGGAAAAAAAAATGTAATTTTCAAATTTCCTTTCTATTTTTTTTCTCCAATTTAAGACTTGATTTGGGAATTGCATAAAGAATTAAAAAGGAATTTAGGATTTCATATTTGGGGCTTCATATTTTTTTTTCTTTATTTAGGGTTTAATTTGAAATTTTAGGTGGTGTTTATTTTTTTAATTGAATAGAAAAATTCAAAATATTTACAAATACAACAATCTTTAAATAGACATGTTTGATGTTTGTTTCAAAAAGATGAAATCCCTCTTCCAATGGAGACTTTGAGCTTCCATAAAAATTGACCCTATCATATTTGTAATCAAATTCATTTGCATCTTCCTCCATTCATCTATTTAGACAAAAAGACATGTATATGATGTTTATTTCAAACGTATGCAACTCTTGTAATGAAATACTTTCACGATCTCACTCTCCACCTGATATTGTCTGGTTAGAAGCTGTAGTGGTACACACATGGCCCACCACCCGAATTCGATTTTGCTTCTTTGCTGGGCTTACGCTCTCAAGAAAAGGTCTCGAAAATGAGTTGTGAAAACACTTCATATATTGTTCTTCCTCATTCACTCCCTAAGTTGTGTAGGTCATTACAGTCCACCCCCTTAAGGTCAATGTCCTTGCTAACACACTTCTGACCGAATGTTAGACTCTAATGCTATTTTGTCACAACCTCATTGATATTGTTCAGTTTAGGATTGTAGTGATGCACACATGATCTATTAAATCAATCTCTTTATTGAGTTTACGCCCTCAATAAAAAGGTCTTCATAATGTGTTATCAAAGCCCTTCATATACCGTTCTTCTCTATTCACTCTTGATGTGGGTCACTTTCCATCTTTTTGTGAACACTTTCGCTTGTTACAAAAAAGGACCACCATATCATTCGTGTTTTGGAATACCATTATTATCAGAAAATCATGTGTTTTAATAATTTATTTATTTATTATTCTTGAGTTATTTATTTATTTATTAAAAAAATTCATATATTTTATTATTTGGACCCATAAAATTAGATATTAACTAAAGAGAGCCCCTGTACCAATTAAATTACAAAAAGAAATGAGACGTATTAGCCGTCAAGCACATGGCAAATTTTCTAGGTCAACTACTTCTTGAACTGGTCCCACGTATTAAAACATTATCCTTATAAATTATACCAACATTAAAAATTAAAATGTATAACGATATTGTCGGTGTCTTCTCATCCTGGCTTCACGTCTGTAATTTCGCAGCGAGTGACGTGTTGAATTCTAATCCTAATGTTTATTTTTTAAAAAAAAGAGCCCGTTTTGACATTGACAAAAAACTATTTTTAAATTTTTTTAATATTATTTAATTATTATTATTTAGACATAATTTTTAAAAATAAAATAAAATAATTTTTTTTAAAAAAAACAATGCATTATTTTCACCCATTTTTAAAAATAAAATTAAAACATAAATCGATTTAATTATGCTTTTTGAAGCTTTTTTTTAAAAACATTAAAAATATTTTTTAAAAATAATTTTAGAAAACATAACCAAACCACTCTAAATTTAGGGATATATTTTTTATATTTTTTTAAAAAAAATAAAATTTTTAATTCTTATTCATTTATTTTATATCTTTAAAAATAATTATACAAAATTTAAAATCTACCATTGTAAAGAATTTTTTAATATATTAATTTTGAATGAATATTTAAAAGTCATTACATTTTCCAAAAGTTTTTATATTTTAAATAAAAATTGCTTATTTTTTCTTTTAAAAATAAAAAATAAAAAATATAAAAAATAAGAAATAAATTAAATTAAATATTTTATGATGAAGTTCGACGAATAAAAGGTTTTCAAATCCGATGGCTCATATTAACATAATATTTATTAGGTTTATCATCAATAATGTACAACTTTGACCACCTAATCATCTCAGCTTGCTCCTCCTAACACAAAAGGGCATTCATGTCATTTAGCTCCACGACTTCTCCACTTTCCTGGAAACGGAAGGTCTTCACCTTCCTTCTCTACAATCAATCAAAAGTCCACACGCCAATCTTGATGAGTCTTACCAGGGGTATTTTAGTGAATTCGATTTTCTACTACGTCGATTATACGATTAGTGTATAATGTTTTGACACAACCCGAAAAAAGTGAAAACTCTTTCCTCACGAGCCTTGTCGGGCCGTGATGACACGCTCCCTATTTTATAAAATTTGAGATAATAATTTTTTTTTTAATGTTCACTTGTTTTTCAAATTTATTATATAAGGTAAATTTGGTATTTATAAATTTATTATTATTTTTTATTTTTAAAAATAAAAAATAAAAATCACATCCAATCCGACCTAAAATACTTAATTTAGGAACCAAGTTATTCCAAAATAGCTCAAAATTAACAAGAAATTAAGTGGGTGTTCGGGAAATCAACTTAATAACTTAATTTAAATCATTAATTAAATTAAGTATTTTTGGTAAAATAATTCAATGGTATGATTTAAAGTAAAAAATTAACTTACCTTAAATCCATATTTTTATTTTACCTTTTTATCTTTATTTACCCTATTTATTTCCATGATCTTCTTTACTATTCGATGACCTCCATTGTTACTGAATCTTCTTTACCTTAATTATAATTTATGAATGTAAATATATCAATTTGATGATTTATAATAAATTTTAAATTAATTTTATCAAACAAATGAAATAATAAGTTTTAAATCAACGACTTAAATATAATTTAATTTAAAGTTAACTTAAGTTATTAAGTAATAAGTAATAAGTTTTATCAAATACCGTAATTCAAAATATAAACTTTGTGGTGAGAATTTATTTATTTTTTAAATCTCTTAATAAAAACATTTTAGCCAATTTTAAGTTTTGGGCTTTAGCATTCAAATCTTTAATATGGTGTGGAAGTAGAAGATGTTTTATTCCCTCAAGTAAATGAGAATGGATTGCCTAATGATTATAATTAAAGAATTAAATGGAACTTTTTTATGTTTAAATTCAACTAGCAAGTGACAAAAGGAAAGTACAATGATTTGATACAGCAAAGGCACCAAACATTTCCTGGTATAGATCAATACTATAAGATAAAGTTTTTGTTACCCAATACTTGTTGATGTCACAGGAAGGTTTTGTATTTGTAGTAGGTAGATGATTCCTGTAGGCCAAAGTGGTAGACGAAGCGAACCTTGAGTAGACAAGGAAGCAGAGTAGCAGTACAAATGGACCTGGCAAGATGGGGTTGCTTTACCAAACTGCTTACCGGCCACGCGCTTCCATAAGCGCTTATGTCTATCGTTTTCAATATTATTCAATTTTCTCTTCGTTTTCTTCTTGGCCAATAAAAAAAAGAAATGGAGTTTTGGTGATGTGCATTCTCAAATTTTCTACCTTGAAACTCATAACGCACATACACGGTGTTGTGTTTATTTGTTTTGGTGGTGGTGGTGGTGGTGGATGTGGTGATATAGATCTTGAATACTTAGTCAAGGAACTGGGCTCTGTAGATCTTTTGAAATATAGGGATCTCATCTATCTGGGTTCTGTTGGTTTTCAGGTATTGCTGGTTCATTTTTAATCTGGGTTTGTGTTCTTATTTTGGATTGGAGAATTCTGTGAATTGGGTTTCTTGGTTTTGATTCCTTCTATTGGGTTTGATGGGAAAGCTGGGAAAGTGAAAGGGACCAAAATTTTGAATTTTTGGAAGCAAAAATGAAGTAATTCTATTGGGTTGGTTCTGTTAGGTAAAGGTTTTTCTATTATATTTGTTTCATTTTTTTTTAATATACATATATTTGCGATGGAAGGGAAGTGTAAGAGTTGAGTCAAAATTTTCTTTTCTTTTCTCACAATTTCTCAACAACCAAACAGAGGATATGGCAGTTTGAAAAGTGAGAGGAGCTATTGACTAGTGGGCACATTTTGAATGTTTCTATTTGGAAAAGTCTTCGTTTTGGGTAACTTGAACATATGGGAGTGTTTGATTTCGTTGTTATCAACCATCAAAGGATTGGTTTGACTTTTATTATTTGGTTTTGGTAGCTGGGCAGCTTGGGAATCTTGTATTCGTGTATTGGTCTTTCATATATTTTTCATGTTTGTGTTCATGTCTTCTTTAATTTGGATGCTGTTGTGCGATGGGATTTCCCGTTGCAGTTGAAATTTTGAATCCTAGATTTTAATTATTTGCAAAACCAACTCTGAAGTGTGCCTAATACAGACATTTTCCATTGTTGTGCTGAGTTTTTTTCTTTCTGGAAACCTAAACAGCTTATTACACGAGAATTGTTATTTTCACTTCCTCTGGTTTCTTAGCAACCAAACATAGGGTAAAGGTTTTCACTGGTTGATTTGTATTCCATTTTGAAGGCTTTTTTTTATTGTTATTTTTTATGATGATTGGTTAGAGGTTTGGGGATTGTCTGTGGAGGAGAGAGAATTGGATCCATTGGTTTGGCTCATCGGAGAGGCACTTCCCTGTATTTCTATTAAAGCTTAGCTCTGTCATTGAATTTCAGTCTTTCTCTCCCATTGGATGAGCTCACTTTTCTTGACTTCATATTGCATGGTAAATTATCAAGATTTTATTGTGGTCATAATGTTGGTTTGTCTTGCTGATTGACTTGTGTTTTTTCCTTGACAGTTTCAGTTTCTGCATACATCCATTGATTGAAGGCTAAGGTGGTTGACTGTTAAAGACTCATTTTTTTTAGTATGGTGGATGACCTTGGGAAGAAATTTGTTATGTTGTAAAGTTGTGATGTGTTTGTTCTAGAGATACACACCTTCAGCGTGGCATCTAGGCATGGGAGATATGCAGATCATGCCTGGGCCTCGCCATCGCCCTCCTATGAAGAGGCCCATGTGGATCATTGTCTTGGTATCATTGGTCAGCATGCTGCTAATTTGTGCTTATGTTTATCCACCACACAGCCATTCTGCCTGCTACGTATTTTCTTCTAGAGGTTGCAAGGCTTTTACTGATTGGCTTCCACCTATGCCTGCAAGGGAATATACAGATGCAGAGATTGCATCTCGTGTTGTAATTAAAGAAATCTTGAGTATGCCTCCTACTCAATCAACGAACCCGAAACTTGCTTTCATGTTCTTAACTCGGGGTTCATTACCTTTTGAGAAGTTGTGGGATAAGTTCTTCCATGTAAGTTTCATTTCTACTTTGATTTATCATCTTTTTGTTCTGACACTATATCAAATATGCATAACCTAATTTAAACACTAGATTTTTTGTCAACTATTGCTTTCGTGGTCTAAGAAACCTTTCCTGCATAGGGAGAGTGATACTCTCTAAAATCTCATTACAATTCTGATGGAGGTCCTGCATAAAATTTATCTTATTCATGTGGTTTGTGTGATTTGGACATGTGCATCCAAAATTCAAATTCCATAGTTGCTATTCTAACTCTCTTAAACTTGTACTATGTTTTCACGTATTTGGAGCCATATTTTTATTGTTGGTTGTTGGTAAACGATTCTAGTTATTAGAATTCCTGTGTGAGGTAGGTTGTATTTATTCCTATTTTAAGGGCTCTGTCAAGATAAATAAGATTTGACTGATCCCATTTAACCGAAAAATTTGATAGACTTGTGCATACAAGGCCCATCTGAGTTAAAAGGAGTGGATTCTGAATTTAGCTGCCATATCCAGTGCAGAGAAAGTATATTTGAGTGAAAATGACAGGATTCTGAGTTTAGATGCTGTGAAATCTATTAGCAGAAAGTCTTATTTGTTAATAAATACAGCATAATAAACTCAGATATCTAGAGAACAAGGAATATTCTGTTCTAGTTTTTCCCCCTTTCTTGTGTTCAAGTTTACCTTTTTGGTGAAAGGATTATTGCTAGTTCATGTTTGTTCATTACGCATTCATCAAAGGCCTTCTATGGTGTTATATTGCTGATTGAATTTTAGGATGCTTTCACAACCCACAATTTGCATGAGGATGATTAGACTTATCCCTGCATCAAAACCCCAGCAATATGATTATATGTGGAGACTGAAAAGTTTGGGCCAATTTAACATGGTTTGGATTCAAAGGTGGGAATTCTTGATCTCAAGGAAACAGAGAATCTTAAGATGTCTTTGATTTGTTTAGCGTAGCAAAGAGGAATCTTGACTAGGAACATCGTTAGAAGTCTAGAAGGTTAGAGATTATAGCTATTAGGTTGAAAAATCTGCTTTAGCTTTCTGTAAATCTGAATCATGCATGAATATAGTGGCAAGCCAATGAAATACTTCAAAACCTTCACCAGAAGATGCATTGTCTTCCTTAAAGGTACTGATGTATTAGTAGGGCACTATGATTATGGATTTAGTTGCTGAGCATGATGATGTGGCTGAGTAAGGGCAATTGGCCATCACACATTAGATTGGTAGCTAGAGAAACCATGCATAATGTTTGTTTTTCATCCTGAGATTTTTGCCCTTGGTGGTGAGGGAACCCTAGCTATCAAATTGAACAATCAAGTTGGAATGAGATCAGCATATTGGTACACCAGCCAAGGAACTCAAGGGATTTTATGTGTAGTAAAATGGCTAACCAGGAAGGCATAACTCTCTCATGAGGAGATGGGCCAGTGAACCAGCTAATTTTAATGCACAATGGCCACTTAGGTTTTGATATGCTTATTATGATATCAGAGATAGTTGGCAAGATGATTATATTTGCCATATGTGCTGCTATGTAGTCCTAGTAAGTTCATTTAGTGAATTGACGATGGATATGTCTCCTCAAAGAAGTTTTAGTAGGTGAGACAAATTGATTCAGTAAGAACCAAGTCATAACATTGTGCCCAGCTGCCTGCTAGAGAAGATGGAAACTACATGTAGCAGTCAAGGTCAAGCTTTGGTAATCCATAGGAGCATGGCTGTATCCTCAGTATGGGAGGAAGTTTTTCTGTGGGATGACATAATCTGCTCCTGGAACACCACAAATTGAATATTTGTCATCTCATACTTAATGAATTATATGAGAATATTGTTTTTACAAATTACAGTATATGGTTCATAAAGTGGGTGAGCTAGTAGAGATTGGGCCATTCAAGATCTTCAGTAGGTAAAGAAAACCCCTATAAGTAATTATCTAAGTGCTGCTTGGCTTATTAATCAGAAAATATTATGTGGGTGTCATATAAGCTTGTGTATTGATGCTCGGCACTTTTGAAGATGCAACAAGGATAGTCTTGTGTCTGTGAGTGAGAAGGCATTAACCACAAAATAGGTAATAGTTCTGGAATTCTTCTTAGAATGGTAACTCCTTTGTGCAATAGGTTTCTAGCTATCTAAGTGTAGTTCATTTGTTTATGTAATTCGTGTTTTTATTTTAAATATTGATATAAGTTGGGCATTCGGGCACTTTTTGTTCTCTCCTTTTGGCATCTCTTGGATCCTTCCTTCTTAGGTGGAAGATTTGCTAAGGAGTTGGCATGGAAGTTCCGTGGGCTAGAAGAGAAGGAAAAGTCTGAAGGATAACTCCTTTTGCTTGATTTGGATGGTTTAATATGAAAGAAATCGAAGATCTTTTGACTGGGTTCTGGTCTCTTATCAATCTCTAAACGACTCCCTTATTTGTACAACATTCATTTTGTTGAGCTAGCATCTTTGAGTTGGTCCTTGGTCCTTGATAGACTTTATTGAATGGTTAGGCACTAGGTAGTGAGAGGGTTGTCTTGTTTTGTGGTTGTTTTCTTTTCATATCTAGGCATCCTTTGTATACCTACTGTGTACTTGGACTGTGCCTCCCTTCTTTTTTTTGTTAGGTACTTTTAATATATTCTTGTTTGTATATAGAAAGAAAAGTTCCCATATTATATGCCAACAACCTTTTAGTGACATACAGTAGGTGTATCATGAATTAGTTGTTGTGATTGCAAATATCAGTTTTAGGTTTGTAGATCCTAAATTTTACAAATAGGCTTGTTCCAATGCTCGTTTTTTTATTTTTTTTATTTTAAATTTAGTAATATCTATTTCTTTATTTTACATGATTTACTATTTTAGTGCATTTTAAGCAATTACTTTTTGATGGTCGGTAGAAATTGATTTAGATTATGTTTGTCCCTGAATAAAGTTTCAATTGAGGATTTATAGTTTTAAAAATAAAAATCTAGTCAATGAGACAAAGTGTACAAAGCATCTAACAATTTTATTTTGTTACTTTCACAAGTGTGCTAAATAACTAATCCAACTGCAACCTCATAAAACCCATGCTAAACTACGTGAACCAGTATTATAATGATCAATAGGAAATTCTTAAACTAATTATACACGGTAGAAAAATATGCTAACAAAATGGGCGAATAGGAAGGAAAATATCCCTAGAATCACAGATGTGAAACCCTTAATCTACTTATGTTCTGTTCCATTGGTGGTTTAGTTTTTTATTAACCTTGTGAATAGAAACACAGAATATCATTATGCTGAGATCAGTTTCTATTTTGCATGATCTGTTCTATCCATAGTTTTGTTTTTTACCATTCGAGCTAATGTTTTAATCTACTTTGGCAGGGCCATGAGGGTAGATTTTCAGTGTATGTGCATGCCTCTAAGGAGAAACCCATACATGTGAGCCGTTATTTTTTCAATCAAGACATCCACAGTGAAAAGGTCCTTGAACATTTTACTTCTTGTTTCATTAACAGGTTCATTTTTCAGTTTAAAATGTGTGTTTAATAAGGTGCTTGAAGTCAATTTTGCTTAATATGTTTTGTATTCTTACAATTGATCAGGTTATATGCACTAATGATGATCAATTTTTATTTTATTTTATTATTTTTATTTATTTATTTGGGTAATTTAGAAGGAACCTCTGTCTTGGTTGAGGTTTTCAATTCTTGATTGGAGATAGCCATGGTTTCCCTATGCATCCATCAATGGAATCCACATAATTGGAAAAATAAAAAATATAAAGAATGACAAAGAAATTGAATAATAGAGATCCCCTTAGGCCCAATCTGGTATCACTTTGAACAAGAGCATAACTCCTCTGAACACATGGTTGATTGGGTGTTCAATTATTTTGCCCAGTCATTGATAATATACTCAGCAGGTGAAAGATGGAATATGGTTATTATACTATGTTTAGATACAAATAAGATTTCATTTCCTTCTATGCATGAATGGTACAATTTATCTACACTTGTACCTATGTCTGTGTCTGTTGAAGTCTATGGCTCCAAATAATACATTCTTCCTGCTTTCTGCACCTGCTTAACTTCAGCTCCTGTACAAACTTTATTTTTGTACCTATGGGCATTGTAATTCTGCTTTAATTTATTCATTTTCAGGTGGAATTTGGTTTGGAAAGACATGTTTCCTTTCCAAATTTGAAACAGGGACTATGGGGCCAGAACCTAACTTCCATATTTAAAATTTGATGCTTCTTGTTTAGATTTCTTCTGATACCTTGGATTTTCCTATCTTTTCCTCTTAGGATTTTTCCAAAACTCCTCTTATCACTTCCATTTTTGCATCAATACTCTTTTCTTATGATCTTGGTGAACTTTGCATCCTACCATATTTCTTACTGACCTGCTAATTTTCATTTTCTTTGGTTAATTCTAGCTTCCTTAATATGAGGATAGCTCTGAGTTTTACCTTATTTATATATACCTTTTTAATTGAAAATTTTATTACTTGGCTTCTTGGTAAAGCAGTAATTCTTAATTGAAAATGATGCATGGTGGTCATAGCCAAGTCCACTTCATTTTCTTAGCCAAGGCAAAGTAGTTTCTCATTTTATTTTGTTTCAATTAGTCTAGATATAGTTGATGCCTCTGAACAAGCATATTCCCTTCTACAAATATGACCAAAATGATGGGATGACAAAAAAATATTAGGAAAACCGTATTTGTTATTTTTATTCTTTTATTGCTTTGACATGGGAACTATTAGTTCTCCCAATATCATTTGTGTATTGATATGTGTTTAAATTATTGCATGGTAAAAATATTGTGGAAATGATCTTTGTTGTAATTCTTGTTACTATTTTGGTATAAAAACTATTTTTTTTTCTTTTACTATGTTGCTGTTTATGTTATTATTATTGCTATTATTATCATCGACAACTTGTGATCTAGTCATCAGCTTATTGTATGTATGTTCATTAATGATAATAAGTATGTATGTTAATTAATGTTAGGTAATATGGGGAAAAATTTCAATGGTCGATGCAGAGAAAAGGCTTTTGGCACATGCTCTGAAAGACCCCGATAATCAGCATTTTGTGTTACTTTCTGATAGGTGATTGAACTGTACAGTTACTTTTAGTTGGTTTATGTTTGCTGACTTTTGATCACTTGTGCTGCTAATAGTTTCTGATTTATTTTCTTCTTGCATTGCAGTTGTGTACCACTGTATAAATTTGATTATGTGTACAACTATCTCATGTACACAAATATAAGCTACGTTGACTGGTAAACTCAATGTTCTTATTAAAGGATGTATCCCTATTGTTGCTTTTGTTGTCTGGGTCGATAAAAGAATTAACATTAAACATGTGCACTCCAATGGCCCTTTTGGTTTAATCTTTTTTGTATATTGCAAAATTTATTGGGATGAAATTTCTGTTTTGCATACTACTGATGCACAGCCCTTTCTTGTTTCCAGCTTTGAGGATCCTGGTCCACATGGAAATGGCAGATATTCAGAACATATGTTACCAGAAATTGAGATGAGTGACTTTAGAAAGGGTGCACAGGTATAATTTCATGTATTATCAGAGGCCTTGCATTTGTTTGTGAGTCAGTGGAAAACTTGATGTGTTTATGTTCACTTCGATGAAAGTTATTTGGACAATAGAGCTATTTTCTTTGATGATATTCCTTTCCTTCCCAACATTAGGGGAAGGGATTGCATTTTCAACATTGTATAGATTCTTAATCAATTTGAGACACTTGGCAGGGCCTATGAATGCCAATTAATGTTAGTTTTGACACTGAGCTATTATAACACTGAAGTTGTGAATATCTATTCGGTGTTTTAGCCTTTGAAATTTGGGTTCCTATGTCATTTATTCTTTTTTCAATAGGTCAAAATAGGCGATTCCCTGTTTAGTTCTGCTGCAAGAGTTTCCTTTCCCCCTTATTCTCCTGATAAAAAGTTGAGTGGTTGTGATAATATCACAATGCAGAATACTCAATTTTTGCCTCACCTGGCATCTTATTTTATTTAATAAATTCATGCAGTGGTTTTCAATGAAGCGGCAGCATGCTTTGATAGTTATGGCTGACAATCTTTACTACTCAAAATTCAAGGATTACTGTAAGGTATCTTAGTTCTGAATTTGTTGATATTGCCTATCTTGTTCGTAGTTTAATATTTTATTGTACTGCAAACTGTGCTTCTAATCTCTTTAGATGTTTTTATAATATTTCCCTTTTGTTACTTCTTGTTGTGACTATAGTTCTGATGATTAGATTCCTGATATAAGTATATTTACATATGTTGGCATCACTTTTATACTGAGGGTAACCAGTAGTGGCATTTGCAAACTTGAAATGATTAGATGCCAATGGGTTTGACTGGAAGGACTAGAGAGTGGAATAATATTTGTAAAATATCAAGGATACACTGGACTGTTGTATGTATTCGATATGGAATCATAAATGTGTTAGCTTAGTATACAATGTAGGCTTATATACTAACAACTTAGGTCCTATTTGGATTGACTTTTGAGGAGCTAAAAACTCCTTTTTAAGCTCAATAAGATATTCTATATCCATTTGCCTAATTTTTTTCAAAGAATTTATGGCTTAAAAAGAGCTTAGATTGAAAGCTAGGAAAATATTGCTTTTTGTAGAAAGATCTATTTTGGCTTATGCAAGAAGTTTTTTATGTTTAATGATACTTTTATAATACCAATATTGTCCTTTTAAAAAAATTGTGACTTTGGCTTCAACTTCAGCTTCTAGTTAAAGCAAAAAACAGAAAGTTATTCCAAATGAAGTCTTAATATGGTATCAAATGGTTAACTAGAGATCTCAAATTCAAATCTCTCCTGTTAATTCTCACATCTATTTATCTATATCTTGTATCTGCTAATTCATCTCTCTGCATGTGGGGATGGGGCCACACATTTTTTTAAGCTTTTAGTAAAGTTGGTGGCTTAACAAGTAGAATAAGACTTGGTTTGAGAATTCTATCTATAGATTGTTGTACTATATGGATTATGCAGAGTACATGCTAGACTTATATATGTTCTGGATTTTGGAAAGTATGGAATTGTAATCCAGTTCAACACCCCCATGAATGATGTGTTGGTTGTTCTCATTACTACAGCCAGGTCTTGAAGGGCGCAATTGCATTGCTGATGAACACTACTTACCGACCTTTTTCAATGTGAGATATACCATTTGTTCCTTGGTATCATATCTTTTGGCTCTGCTCTAGTCTCATCATTCCCAACTGAATATGGTTCTTTCATCTATTTGTCAGATAATTGATCCCGGTGGCATTGCAAACTGGTCAGTTACACATGTTGACTGGTCTGAAGCAAAGTGGCATCCAAAATCATACAGGGCTCAGGATGTTAATTTCGAGCTTCTGAAAAATATTACGGTATGCTTTTGTCTTACTATCCTTTTTTAGCTGTCTTGTCAGTGTATGCATTGAATTGCTATAGTGCTATATCAGACTTTTGGGTGTGTTGGAAGGGTTAAGCCCATCTTTGTTTCAACCTTTCCAAGTTCATTGGGACACTTATCAGAGGATGTTATCCATGATCCCAAAAAGTGGGAAGGGTGTATCAGAGATGCTGTGGCACATATATTGAAGTCCTTTGCATTATAAATTCACAGCTGGTTTTATCTTGTGCCATGTAATTTGATTTTGACACATTGATGGCGTTCTTTATGCAGTCCATAGATGTAAGTGTGCACGTTACAAGTGATGAAAGGGTAAGCTTTTTATTGACAGTGCTTGATTTACCATCCAAGTTGAAAAATGTTCAAAAGTACTAAAAAAAAAAAGAAACATTGCTTTGCTCCTGCAGAAGGAACGGCAGGTGAGGCCTTGTCTATGGAATGGAATGCAGCGGCCATGCTACTTGTTTGCAAGGAAGTTCTACCCAGAAGCAGTAGATAACTTGATGTTTCTTTTCTCCAACTACCCGACTATTTGATTCTAATTCTTTGGTCGGATCAACACTTAGGCGTTCGCGTTCGACCCCCTCGCTCCATCTCCATTTCTGGTATAGGTTACACTGTTGTAAAGTGCTGCATTGCTTTCCTTGTCCCGGGGAGGAAGGGAACTGGCAGAGTAGGAGGCTAACAATGTGTTAGTTTAGTGGTGATTCCCTTGGGATGGGATGGGATGGGATGGGGTGATTTGTTGTCTATTTTTTGTCCTCCATTTTGGGCTATTTTGTTGATGTTGATCAACTACTTCCCGAACATAAAATTTTGGAATTTATTCAAGTTTATTTCATGTTCATCTTCGTAGATGTTTGAAACTCTGCGGTTTTCAAAATCTTGGTTGATGGTAAGTGTCCAGGGGCAAAGATGTAGAATATAGATCCAAGTCTTGAAAATATCTTCTGAATAAAATTTATGTGACTTGTAAATAAAAAAAATTGAAATTAAAAAATTGTTTATTTTTAAAATTTATACTAAAATCTAATAGCCATAAGTTCTTTTTATTTTTTATTATTTTTTATTTTTTATTTTTTAAAATTTAAAAACTTTTGGTCGTTTTTATTATGTTTGATTAAAAAACTTTAAATAATTTTTATTATTATGTCTTCTTTTTTTGTTTTCTCCCACCAAACCAAAATGTAAAATGTCAGTGTAAAAGGACAAACCTACCAACATCGACTTTTGGTAAATGATAGACTTTGTAGTAGGTAGCAAGGGTCTTCTTCTTCTTACATTGACTTGGGTCTTCTTTTAACATTGACTTTTGGGAGAATATACTAGGTAGCAAGGGTGGAGCCACCATTGGGGTGGGGGTGACATATGCCCCCTCCAATTTAAAAATGAAAATTTCCCTAATATTAAAGAATTTAAAAAGATTAAAAAAAAAAAATGCAAGTTTTCCCCCATAAGAAAATAATTTTATGTGAGAAAAAAGAAAGATTAGATAGAATAAAAAAAAAAAGTAAAAGTATGGATATTAAATAGATTTTATAAACCGTTTATTTTTTATTTATTTTTATATAAATTTTATAAAACTAATTATTTTTAAATCCTAATATACATCATAAAATAAATTCTAATGAAATAATATTTTTATTTCATATTTTATTAAATATTATTTTGTTTTCAATTTGATTTTTACATTTGTTTCAACTGTTTAGAGTTTTTAGGTTTAATATTTAGTTGTTATGAAATATGAGAATTTATTATATTTTAGGAACTTGTGAATGATCATATATAATAATGTTTTTTTTTTCTTTCTAACTCCTACAAGCATTCTAATTTATTCTCTTCTTATTTCTTCTTTTATTTATTTATTTCTTTTACAAAATGTATCACTATAAAGCCCCAGTCAATAGTTTGAAATAATATTCTATTAGGATATTGAGTTTTGTTTTTTTTATTTTTTTATTTGATCATATAAGACTTTTTAGATAGTAACTTACTTTCCATTGAAGATCAATAATTATTGTTCATTCAACCGGTAAGTCACATTTACATCTAAAAGGATTGACTTGTGGCAAATTAGGTTATTTTGAGGCACTAGGAGGATTAATTTTTTGTTTTGAACTTAAAATGATTTAAAATCAGATTTTTAAATTGAGTAGGACCACTCAAGCAACTTGGGGTGCTCAAGTGGGCCTCACTGCTCAAGCATCGAGGCACTCAAGCAGTCCATGAGTTGGCCTAAGCGGTCATGCAATTTATGTCGAGTTTTTCATGCAATTTCAATTGAGAAACCTTCCAAAACCGAGACTCTTTAAGTTTTTGCTTATAAATACCTCTTTGTTAGCCCCTAGAGAATCACATTAAGATTGTTGAGAGACCTTATTTTTTTTAGAAAGGGTCTCCTAAAGAAAAAGCCTAAAGTGCCACATCATTCCCGATCTCTCATTCAATGATTTTTCTTTGAATCTTGGGTTGAAGACCATCATCCCTTTAAAGCAGCTGAAAGATCTATTAGGGAGCAACAGAAGGTTGCTACATCACGGACATGAATCAAGTTGTAGGTATTGGAGAGTAAGTCTTGAAGGAAAAAACGATTAGGTAAATATGTGTAACTTGATTTCAAATAGTGGATTTAGATTAGTGGTCTTAGACTTTATGGTTTTTTACTCTATAGTTAGTGTGAGGGTTTTCCAAGTAAAAAAAAAAATCAAGTGTCTCATTGTCCATATTTCTTTATATTTGATATTCAATTTGAATTGTTTATTATTGGTTGAATTGATTATCCCTAATATCTAGTAAGGTATCCCTAAAAAGTAAAAATCAATTTTTTTTATATATATATTTAAAGATTTTAGGTATAACCCATTTAGTTATTTGAATACTCTTGATATCTCTTGGGTTTAAAAGAATTGAGTATAACATATAAATATATATTGAAACTTTTAAAATCACTCATGCATTCACCCCCCCTCTGGGTGTTCTCTATTAGACTTTCAGTGGTTTTTCAATTGGTATCAGAGTAGGATAAATAATCGATTCTTTATCCTATTGATGAAAAATTCAATTTTTATTGATCATATTGTTTAAAATTCAAATTTTAATTAATCACATAGGATAACAATCAAATTTTTATTGATCTTGTAAGTCTGATATGGAACAGTCAAATAATGGTGCTCCTTGGATTAGTCCACCCTACTTTGATGGGAATAACTACTCCCATTGGAAAGCACGAAATGATATTTTTCCTTAAAATGAAATGCGAAAAGGTATGAACTTCAGTTGAATACGGATAAGGACCCTTATTGATCCTTGATGCTTAAGAAAGATCAATAGGAGAGCTTAAATCTAAAAACAAATGTGACAAAATCGACAATAAAGGTAGTGAAGCCAATGTTAGGGCTTTATTTAGTATTTTTAACGGAGTTGTCCAAATAAGTTTCCTATGATAGCAAATTGTAAACGTGCAAAGGAAGCATGAGATAATCTTCAAGTCACCCATGAAAGTACATCTGTTGTACAGATCTTTAAGTTACAAATGCTTGCTACTAAGTTTGAGAATATTAGGATGCATGAAAACAAAACTTTTTCTTCCTTTTATTCTGGACTTGGTGATATTGTTAATTATTTGTTTAACCTTGGAAAGCCTATTCCTGATTCTAAGGTAGTTAGAAAAATATTGAGATATCCTAAAGAGATTTAAACCTAAAGTTACTACCATAGAGGAGAGGAAGGACATCGATTTCATGAGAGTTGATGAACTTGTAGGCTTCATACAGACTTATGAGATGAACCTACCTAGTTCTCAAAAGCCTAAAGACTTTGCCTTTAAGGCCTTTGAGAATGAGGAGAAAGATATTGAAATGTCATATGATATAACTAGGGATGAATTGACACATATGGTCAAAAGAATAAAAAAAAGGTCATGAAATTTAATAGAAGATTTTACAACAACCAAGAATCTAGAAAAGAAAAGAGACCTAATGAACAAACAATTAAAATGTCTTCTAATGACAAAGGAAAAGGTTCCTTTAAAGGTAAGAAAATTGAATGCTTTAACTGTGGAGGTCTTGGACATTATGCTAATGATTGACCTAATCTCAAAGTTATCAAAAAGTCTATGTTGGCAACATGGAGTGATATAAACTCTAAAGAGAGTGCTTCCATAGCTTTTGAAGATGCAAGATACAATCCAAATGACTTTTTAGCTTTTATTGCATCTATGGAATCTATGCATGATAGTGATTGTGACAATGATAGTGATGATGAGTTTATTGATGAACAAATGGCTAAATTATTGAGTAATCTTGTTGTTGAGCATGACAAATTGATTAAGAGTTATTTGAAAGATTATGATATTCGTGAAGCTCATAAAAACAAGATTGATATGCTTAATGTAGAAAAGACTAATTTGCTAGAGAAAATTAGATTTCTTAAGTTTGAACATCATTCTCTCCTTGAGAAGAATAATGCTCTAACTCAAGAGATCAAGAGTAATAAGTCTTTTTCATATGTGAATGAAAATTTTCACCCTAGAATTAAGGTGCCATAGAAATTAATTTATTTTAGAAATCTCAAATTCATTCAAATTAATTTTGAACATTCTCAATTTAGGGAATTAATTTTGAGCATTCTCAACTTCCATAGGTCAATCCTTGACTTAGAATACTACAAAATCTATAACGACCCTTTCTTTAGTTTTTTTTGGGTAGAGTTGCTATGTTAAAGGTTTTAATATTTTGGATAATACAAAATCATAGTCATAGGTATGAAATGCCTATGGTATTTCCCATCATGCAATCCATGTAGTGAGGATCGATTGATAACTCCCAAACGTAAGACATAGATCATTAAGTTTTAAAGACTATTTCTATAGCCACTAACTCCTTGGATGTCACCTACAACCACTCGCACACTTCACCCTTCTATTCATGCAATGAACATTAAAGGTTGATGGCTTCCAACCAAAATGGCTTAGGACATCAGGCTTCAAAGATAAAAAACCACATAACCCATAAACCTTACTTAGGTTTCAAGGTTATTATAACTTCACCCTTTTTATTTTCACATAATTTTTCTTCTTCTCATTTCTGTTACTCTCTCTCTCTCTCTCTCTCTTTTTCTCCATGGGAACATTTGGCTATTTTTACTTAAATGTATCCCAACTCCACTCAAGAAATTTTCATGTTACCAAAAATAACAAGATCCAAGCTAGAGTTGACTTAGTTTCTCATCTTATACATGAGGTTTAGTGTGCATAATGTATGTTAAAGATTTAAATATAATTAATCTACATGTTTGCAATGATGTCAAAGTCATATCAATCTTAACAAGAAAGAATTATCTTCTAATATCAAATAAATTGTTTAATATTTCCAACATATTCAACTTCAAGCTAGGATAGTTCAACTATAAATCACAAATATTACCATTTCTCTATATTTTCTTAAATTAGTCACAATTATAAATTGATGTTGTAATAAAATAGTTAAGAAAAATAAACAAACAAAAACAACACAAATAAAATGCTAAAAATCTTATTCCTCTTCCAATATTAAGCATAAGTTTCCTTTAACTTTTCTAATACATTGACCTTGATGTGCAATGAAGGTATGTAAAAAAAAGGTTAGAAAAGGTCTTCTTTTCCATGAATTTCAACTTCTTTAGCTAAGGCAAAAAAAAAAAAAAAAAGCCAACATAAGAATCATATGAAGAAAAACAATGATAAAACGAAATAAAAAATAACAATTTATAAAATCAATGACAAAGAAAGCGAAAAGAAAATGTAACTAAAAAAAAAATATATATATATATATATATAAAATAAAATATGCCAAAAAAAGAGTATAATAATTTGGTTGAATAAAACTCTCATCTATAACTAGCAAGAATAGTACTATGATTTGCTAATGTAATAGAAGAATAGACTCAGGAATGAAGCTATAAATTAAAAGGAGAATAAATATTAGCTGAAATTGCCTCTTATAGCTAAACATTGCACTTGTAGCCTCCCTTATCTTAGTTAGAACTCGATTTTTTAATCATATGTTTATACTAAGATTAAAAACACCAGTATGCTTTCCACATTCTTTTGTATACACATGGTTCAATCTTGTTTTGATCAAAGCTAAAAAATTGCCTAATTAAAACACTTGCTCTATGACATGTATGTTTAATCTAAAGATGAGTTTATGCAACTCACATACCAGATACTCTAGGTCTTTAGCTTTGAACCTCTCTAGATGTGTTATATAAATGCTTTCATCAAGATAGCCATTGAGAAAAATTATCTTAACATTCATTTTCCAAATTTTGTAATAAAAATAAACTGTAATGGTTAAGAGGATTCTAATGGATTTAAGCACAACTATCAACAAAGATGTCTTAACGTAGTTAAAACTAGGGTTTTTACTCTAACTTTTTTGCAATAGGCCTACCCTTGAAGGTTCCCACTTACCCATATGCTCACCTCTTCCTCTTTTAGACCCACTTACACTCTATGGGTTTTATCCCTTCAAGTGCTTCTATAAGCACCTAGACTTGACCAGAATACATAAATTATATCTTAGCTTTCATAGTCTCCTACCATAGGCCTATATCAATATCACCCATTATTTCATAATATATGGTTTTTTTTTTTCTCATGTTATTCATGGACCACGTAGAACGACTCTCTTAAGTACATGAATCTCTTATGTTCCTTAACAATTGGCCTACTACAATAAGGCTTGGTTTACTAGAATCACTACGTATAATTGGTAGCAACACAATTAGATTTTGTGTCTGATGGTTTGTTATAGCCTATCATATAGTCCTCTTTAAAAAATCTAGCATTTGTACTCACAAATTCTTTCTTAGCTTGATTATAGAAGTAGATACCTTTTGTCCCTTTATGAAATCCTATAAAGAGAACACCTCTTGTTCTTGATTCCAACTTATCAACTTGCCACTTTAGCACATGTGTTTGATACTCCCAAATACATCCATGTTGTAAAATAGGTTGAAACCTATTCACATCTTCATAGGAGTCAAGGTGTTTAACTTAGAAGAAACTATGTTTAGTAGATAGACCACTATCTATAAGGCATAACCCTAAAAAGAGGTTAGAAGAGTTGAGATGCTCATCATAGGCCTCAAGTCCATCAAAGTTCTATCTCTTTCTTCAACCAATCTATTTTGTTGTGGAGTCCTAAGGGCACTTAACTAGGACATGATCCTATGCTCCTTGAGAAAAGAATTAATTGAATTCCTTAGACATTCACTCACCAACTTAATAAGATCAAAATGTCTTAACATGTTTACCTAATTCCTTCTTGATTTTGTCTTATATTCCTTAAATTTATCGAAGGCATAAGATTTCTTATGCATAAGGTATACATACCCATACCTAAAGTAATCATCAATAAAAGTGATAAAATATTCATACCCTTCATGTGCATGAATATTGAAAGGTCTACACACATCTATATTCACTAACTCCAAAGTAGATATGGCTCCATACCCTTTGGGTTTTGGTCATTTTACCCTTTATACAAGATTTATAGAATGAAAACTATTCTAGAACCAAAGTTTCCAATGGACTAGACTTCACTAGTCTTTGGATTCTATCTAAAATAATGACATAATCTTAAGTAACACAAATTTCTTTTATTAGTATGAGGTACTTTCCATTTAAGTGCTAAGATATTCTTCTCAACATCATTAGATTCATAAATCTTTGCAATAATACAATAAAAATTGTTAGTCAATATACCCATACAAATAAACAACTTATTCTTTCAAATAATATGTTCATTAAATAAAATTGAATATCCATGTCTATTCAAACTTAAGATAGAAATTAAATTATTTTTAAAGTTACGTGTATAGAGATAATGGTTGATTATTAGAAGTTTACTCTCCTAGTTTTAGCATAAGAACTCTCATAACCTACATTGCTATCCGAGCCCAAGATGCCATGGTTAGCTACATCTTCCCATCATAAAACTTTTCAGTTTTCTTGGAACACTCGCAAAGATTAAGGATACGATAAGTGGCCCTAGAATTTACCTATCATGATATAATAAAATCCACTACCAAACATGATTCAATGACAAGTGACTAAGTGTCTGTTTGGTAGTGATTCTAGGAAAGCGCTTTTAACTTTTCTAACACTATAAAAAATTTATATTTGAAGTATTAAAAAAGCTAAAAACGTTTCCTAGAATTACTACCAAACACACTCTAAGTATTGTCTTCCTTTGATTTTAGATACTTTAAGAATTACTTCTTCCGATCACCCTTCTTGCACAAAGGAAGCACTTACCCTTGAATGTCTTCCCATTTTGTCTTGTCTCTTTCTTTTCCTTGATTTTGATGTTTAGTAAAATTCCGTTTGTCCTTCCTTTTGCTCTTGAAATACTTAGAGGAACCTTTTGTGACCCAAAATAGGCATAAAAGTTATGCAAATAATAAAATGAGAGAATTGGAGTTTCAATTTAGGGATCATGTCTTTTTAGGGGTAACACTAAGGAGACATGTGATTAGATTTGGAAATAAAGGAGAGTTACACCCTCAATATATTAGCCTTTTTGAGATTTTTCAAAGAGTGGGTAAAGTGGCATATAAAGCAACACTACCACCTCAACCATAAAAACATTCATGATGATTTACATATATCAACACTTTGGAGGTATGAGCCACATCCTTCACATGTAAAAGACCGGGAGGAAGTTCAATTAAAAGAAAAAAAAAATTCTCTCACAAATAAAAGCTATTTAAGAGTTGCTAACAAGAATGAATAAGTTCTAAGGAACAAAACCATTCCCTTGGTTTAGATTTTATGGTAACATCACGAGGTTGAGGAGGCTACTTAGAAATTAGATACCTTGTTATTTGTTTCCTCCGGTAATTTTGTTTGATTAAATCTCTTTCGAGGGTAGAATTTAATGACACTAGTTTTTAAAAATTAGTAATGGCTTTGTTGAATCCTTATAAAGTAGATAGAAAAGATCATGTTTTTCTAAGTGAAATCAGTTGAGGGATTTAGTAACTAGGCTAGTGAGAATTTCAGTTTTTAGTTAGCTTCCTTAGCTATTAGTACATTATGGTAGAAATTATCATATTTTTTTACTAAGCAGCCTTTTTTAGCTACATCAACAAAAATCATGTAACTAAGAATGACAAGTAGCTACTAACCACACATTATAGCCATGGGCCACTTTTGCTCATTTTAAACGACTTCAAAAAGGCATAAACAGGTGGTTTACAGAGGCTATTATACCAAAATTTAGGGATTAGAACCATGAGACACCTAGCAGTTACACTCAAGTTAACCAGCAGCCTGTTTTAATTGTGTCATTTACCTTGCAGATTATCTACTTCACAAAAAAATCATAAAACGCTGATAAATCTTCTCATATTTTTTCTTTGTTTTCTACTTAGACTACAAATTGAAACCAACAAGGTAGAAGGGTTAGTTTCTGAATTTTGGTGATCTTCACCATAGGTAAGGAAAATTCAATTATGGAACTTAGGCTTCATAACAATTTTTGACAAAAGTCATAATTATAGAGTTTTAATTTTCTTTTGGTTTTTTATGAAACAAGAAGATGGTTCTTACATGAACTTTTATGGTTGTTTCTAGTGTTGTTGATGAGCATATATGATGGTAAAAGTGGCTGAGCTAAAAATCCAAGTTTGTTGATTGTTGATGAGATTCTTATGCATATGAATAAAGGTATGTTGTATTTGATTGCTCATGTAGTAATACTCTAAAGTGTTTATATAGCTTCCGATCCATGTAGCATTTAGAGTGTGTTTGATATTAATTTTATAACGTGTTTTTACCTTTTCTAACACTTGAAATTTTTTATTGTTCAAGTATTAAAAATGTTAGAAACACTTTTTAGAATCACAATCTAACATACTCTTAAATTATTGAAGGATGAGATATCATGTTTGTGAATAAAATTTGATGGCAGCTTGAGCAAATTTGCAAATGGTGTGGCTTTGAGGCACCAGAAGGTTGGAAAGAGGCACCATGAAAGGTGACTTTGTGTAATTAACGGTGAAGAACAAGCCATGGGTAAAAACCCTTAAAATATCAAAGAAGGTAAAGTGTCCTAAAACATACTCCAAAAAGACTCTAATTGGAATGTAATAAAGTGCACAATGGATATGTCCTTAAATCACATTCCTTAGAAAAACAATAGATAAATGTTAATAGTTATAGTGGGAGTTACTATGGGTATATGGTAAGATTGGTGGTGATTGAACTCCTCCATTTATGTTGTTTAGAGTGCTATTGAATAGTATAATATAAATTTTGTTATTTATAAATTTTTTAAATATTTTAATCACCAATACTATTAACAAATGAATTAATAATTATTTAATAAATTTTAAATTGTTAAAAAAATTCCAAATAATGCTCAACATGAGAGATATTTTATATTTTTTAATGAAAAAATATTGAAAACTTATTTTTATATAACATAAATTTTATTTTAAAAAAAATATCAAACATTGAAAAATAATAGGTTTTTCATTTTTTTTTATTTTACAAATTAAATATAAGTATGACATAATATATTTCACTGGATATATATCATGTCAATAGATATAATATATATTATTTTAATATATTATATGTCATTAGGATATCCAAGGATATCATATTTCACTAAGAATAATATCCTAAATATATATATCCAATCTGGTGGGATATGGTATCTTAGGATATATATATTATAGAAAAACAAAATATGACATATTATTCTCATTGATGATGGATATTTAGATACAAATACATTTGAGTTCTACTATAGTTCAAACTCTATCTCCTACTATAATTCAAACTAATAGTAAATTTCTATTCTAATTCAAATTCTATATTCTATTCTAATTCAAACTAATATATAATAAATAGATAAATATCAATATGTAAATTAAAGATAACATTAACTTTCTCTAATATGCCCTTACAAGATGAAACTCCAATAAGAGATTCCAATCTTGGTCTTGAGAGAAATAAAATAGACTACGATATATTTAGCTTTTGTGGAGGGCGGTCTCCTTGTTTCTATGGAGGACGATCTCCTTATTTCTGTAGGAGTCAATTTCCCTATTTGGAGGACGATCTCCTTGGATCTATGTGACAAGTGGATTCGACTTGATGGCTAAAAAATTTAGATAAGAGTAGTGAGATCTTTTTAAGTCAAATTTCAAAAAAAAAAAAATTTGAGGAACTTGTAGAAAGAAAGTTTGTTGAAGGACGAGTAGGATTAGGAGCCTTATTTGGCATCAAATTAAATAGTGTTTTAAAAGTTAATGCACCAGACAATATAAAAGGTAAGGAGAAGGTAGAGTATAAAATAGATCTAAAGTAGAGGTAACAGAACATGAGCATGTTTGATTTCCCAAAACATGCAAGAAAGCAATCAAATCTTTGATAAAGCATTTAGAGAAAGAGAGGGAGATAGAGTTGAAGGTAATAAAAAAAAATATATATATATATATATATATTAAATTAAGAAAACTAATACTGATAGGAAGCAAAGGAGAAGAAAACATTATTAGGTTTGAACCAGGAAAATTTAAAGCTCTTGTCTATAAAGAGGTATTGAAATCAAGATGTTGCATTGGAGACAATAGGGGAAAAGGCATTGAAACTAAGATATTACATTGGAGACCATAGAAAATGAGGCATTGACAATACATAGGCATAGCAAGGTCACTACCATTTATGATAGGGGGAGAGGGCATGCAGGGTCTAAGCCTTGCACCCTAAATTTGCTCTAAGTAGAGACTAGGGTTTAGGATTTGAAGGCTCTGATACAATATAGAGAAAGAAGAAGATAAAGTATTAATTTGAATTACAGTAGGAAATAGAGTTTGATTATAGTAAAACTCAAATATATTTGTATATAAATATCCATCATCATCAATGAGAATAGTACATATTTTCTTTTCCAATATGGTATTAAAGCCTTCGAATCCAAAACCTTAGAATCTCAACTTAGAGTAAATTTAAGGTGCAAGGCCTAAGCCCTACACGCTTCTCCCTACCCTTACCGCAAATGGTAGTGACCTTGTTATGCCTATGTATTGTCAATGCCTCATTCCATATGGTTTCCAATGTAATATCCTGGTTTCAATGTCTCTTTATCTACTATCCTCAATGCAATATCTTGATTTCAATACCTTTTTATAGACAAAAGCTCCAATTTTTCCTGGTTCAAATCTAATAGAATTTTTTTTCTCATTTGCTTCATATCAGTATTAGTTTCTTTAATTTAATATATATGTTTTTTTTATTACCTTCAATTCTACCTCTCTCTCTTTCTCTAAAAGCTTTATCAAAGATTTGATTGTTTCTTGCATGTTTTGGGAAACCAAACATGCTCATGTTTTGTTGCCTCTACTTGAGATTTGTCTTATACTCTACCTTCTTATTACCTCTTATATCGTTTGTTGCATTAACTTCTAAACACTACTTAATTTGATGCCAAATAAGACTTTTAATCCTATTCTTCCTTCAACAAACTTTATTTCTACAAGTTCCTCAAAGTTTTTTGGAAATTCAACTTAAAAAGATCCCACTACTCTTACCTAATCTTTCAATCATCAAGTTGAATCCACTTGTTGTGTAGATCTAGGGAGACCGTGCTCCATAGAAATAGGGAGATTGACCCCATATAAATAAGGAAACCGTCTCTCACGAAAGTCGAATACATCACAGTTTATTTTCTTTTTCTCAAGACCAAGATTGGAATCTCCTATTGGAGCTCCATCTTGCGAGGGCATATTAGAGAAAGTTAATATTATCCTTAATTTACATATTGATATTTATCTATTTATTATATATCAGTTTGAATTAGAATAAAATAAAGAATTTGAATACACAAAAGTAGGTGGGTTTTGGTTTTGGTCGGGTAATGAAGAAGTTGTGAATGGAAATTGGATCGGGCTAGGAGATATGAGAGTGAGCGACATAGTGGAGTCAAGATCTAAATAAGAGGGTAATTTTGTTATAAGCGTAGAGGGTGTAGGCAGTTGGGGAGCTAATGTGGACGAGGGGCGAGACAAAGATGCAAGTGAAAACCAGTGAGAAAGAGTGATAGTCAAGGGACGCGAAAGATGAGAGTGAAGAGAAGAAAAAAGAAAGATGTTTTCGACAAACTTAACATGATGGAATGTACAAATTTTAAAAGAAGAAAGTTCAAGACACAAGTAAGCACTTTAAGTAAGAGAGTAACCAAGAAAAACACATGGAGCGGAGTGAGAATCAAGTTTATGAGAAGAATATGGACATAACCAAGGATAACATAAACACCCAAAAACACAAAGTTTCAAATAATTAGGTGAAAACTAAAAGAGTTTGAGATAGGGAAAAGAAAGTTAGAGTGTGGAAGTTGGCATACAATTAATAAGATAGACTACAATGGTAAAAGCATAAGACCAATATGAAAAAAACATGGAGTCATGGGAGATAAGAGATAAATTGGTTTCAACGATATGACGATGACGATGTTCAGAATACCCATTGTGTTTCGAAGTATGTGTGTGTGAAGTGATGAAAGTGTTTGATATCCCACCCCCATTATCAAAGTATATTGTGATAATTTTTTTATTAAAGAATTTTTCAAGAATTGATTGAAATTGGATGAAAACATCATGAACTTGAGATTTACTTTTAAAAGGATAAAACCAAATATATTTAGTAAAGTGTTCGACAAAAGCAACATAATATTTGGATTTACCAATGGAATAAATTGATGATGTCCACACATCATAAAAAATAATTTGGAGATGAAAAGAATATGTAAGAGTAGAAATTGAAAAGGGTAACTTATGACTCTTATTGTATTGACATGCATTACAATTGAAAGATAAAGATAATGGACTCGATAATTGTAAATTAAAATTGGAAACAAGATACCGAATGATAGAAGATGACAAATATCTTAATCTATGATGTCACTTAAATGAAATGGTCTTGACACTAGAAAACACAGCTAAATGAGATGACTTGGAGGAGATCGGCCACTTATACACACCATCTTTAGTCCGCCCTTACAAAAAGATTGCCCCTGTGTGTAGATCCTTCACAAAAAAAAAGGAAGAGGATAAGAATTCAATGGAGGTATTATTTAATTTACAAAATTAAGAGATAGAGATAATATTCCTGTGCATGTTAGGGACACAAAGTACGTTTTGTAAAGAGAAAGTATGAAAAGGAGTAGAGAGTGAAGTGGAACTGGTGTGGGTGATAGGAAGACCCAAGCCATCACCAATCATAATGTCATTAGAACCGTCATATGAGGCATGAATAAACATATTGCTCAAGTAAGTGGTAACATGGTGTAATGCACAACTATCGAGAAGTCAACTAGAGTTTTCAAAAACAGTAGTAGTGGCAAGATTTGCTTGTGGCTGCCAATGTTGTGGGGGTGAAGGCTGCCATTGTTGGGGAGGACGAGGTTGTCATTGTTGTTGTGGTCAAGAAATTGAAGTGGAAGTTGGAGTGAATGGCAATAACCGATAAAGAGGACATCATTGAGTTGTATGTCCTTGTGCACTGCAACCTTGACATTTACTCAAATAAGGACGATGAATAGGGCAATCACCTTGAGGAGTAGCAGAGAAGCCATGAGGCACAAAAGTAGGCTATGAAGTGGATGACACCCACGATGACTGAGGGGGACCTGATCTGTTGTTTCCAGAATTAGGGTGAGTGTGTGTCGGGTTTACAGAAGTAGGTAAGGGCAAAGAAGTGGACTAATTAGCCTGTAGCGAAAGCTCTTTATTAATCAATTTTTTCATGAAGTTCATCAAAAGAGATTAGAGTTTCACGTCCTTCAATAGCATCAACAATAGATTTGTATTCATCATCAAGTCTAGCGAGAATCTTTTCAATAAGGTCTTTGTCATCCATGGGTTTGCTTAGAAAAGCAAGTTCGTTGGCACATGTCTTTATAAATTGCATGTATTCGGTGACCGTCTAAGAACCTTTGGTAGCATGTTTGAGTTGTTTCTTAATTTGCTTAATGTGGCCTTGAGAAGGGCATGCATAAGTATTGGCAAGAATGGTCCAAGCTTCACGAGACGTTTTGGCATGTTGAATGAGTGGAATAATAAACGGAGTGATAAACCCAACTAAGGCACCAAAAATTAATTTATCCAGATGCATACAAGTGTGGTATTCCAGATTGGGTATAGTAGTATTATTTGCGGTGATAGTGGTTGGTGGGCATGGATGAGAGCCATCAATAAATTTTTTAAGATCATAACCAATGAAAAGTGCTTCAATTTGGAGTTTCTATGAAAGGTAATTGGTGGAGGTAAGTTTGATGGCGTTTTGATTAGAGATATGAATGGGGGTGAAAGGTTTATTAGGTTCTTAGGAATTTGGTATGCCAATTTGAACGTGCTTAGCCATGATATGGTGGGGAAGGAGAAAAGAGTGAGAAATAGGCCTGATAGCATATAAAGAAAAAAAATATGGCATACTATTCTTATTAATGATAATAGATATTTATATACAAATACATTTGAGTTCTACTATAATTCAAACCCTATCTCCTAATGTAATTCAAACTAATATATAATAAATAGATAAATAGTGTTTTAATTGGAATATGAGATTTAAAATTATGTCTTTCATATATATTAATTTAGGATATGTTTGATTGTATTTTTGTTTTTCAAGCTTTGTTTCTTGATTAAAAATTTAAAAATAATTTAGAATTCATGTTTAGTAACATGATTATACTTATTGTTTTTAAAACTAGTTGGAATTTTTTTATAAAAAAAAAACAAAAAAATATTAAAGTATAATTACACTTTCTATTTTTTATTTTAAAAATAAAAAATAATAATACTTTTATATAAAATACTAATTAGAAAGATAATAAGGACTTTTAAAAATTATTTAAAAATTTGAATATTAGAAAAATATTACTACTTCAAATGCTAAAATTTTTTAAAATAATTTTTAAATACATATGATAAACCTATATTTTTTTGTAAGATTTTTTACTTTTCATATAAAAGTTGTTATTACTATTTAATAGGAAGTATATCCAAATTATACCTAAAAATTTTAAATAAATTAAAATTTCCAATTTACTAACATATTCTCTTTTTAGCAAAACAACATTAATGTCTTACACCTTAGCATTGAAAAATTATTGAAAATCGTTTTTTTGCTAAAAAAAAAAAAAGGTTTTTTTAATGCTGGTTATAGAATTATCGAGCATGTTTTTATTTTCTATTTTTAAAAAATAAAAATTAAATTTAAATTAACAAACATATTTAATATTTTTAAAATTTTAAAATTATTCAAATGCATTTAATTACATGGCACCTTAATTAGCAATCCCGTGAAAGTAAAAGAAATACGACTACCAGTTTCATAATGAACACATACATATTAAGATAGACAGAAATCACTTCATATTAGATTTTTGAAAAAATTGTATAAAAATATAAATTTGATATCATTTATTTTCTCACCAATTTTCTGCCTTGGAAAAATCTACTCACCTTTGCTGTGAAGTTATTATGACAACCATTATGTGAGTTGGAAATTTTTAAGAATAATTTTTTTTTCTGCAATTAATTATGAAGAAATTTTGGGGATTTACATAATTAATAACCCATTAAAAATAGATAAATCATACTTTTTAATAACATCCATGTCCTAGAAGCATAGTCTGATGAATGGCCTGATATTTCAGACAGCAGTCACATTGTGGCCATGGCAACCACATCCATATTTGTTCATACCTTCTTCCATTCCTTATTTTTCACCATCCTTCTCTCAGTCTCAGTGACCACCACCACCACTACAGCCATGACCGACGAGAACCCTCTACGATTAGTCACCGGTCTCATTCACCAAGACTCTATTCTCTCCTCCGATCACAGTCTAGACAGAAATAATGTCGAACGAAGAAGAACCCGGAGGGCTGCTTTTATCACTGATGAAATCCAAGCTAATATGGTGGCTGATGACCGTGGCCAAGCCTTCCTTGTGAATTTCTCAATAGGCCGACCGCCGGTTCCACAGTTAGTGGGCATCGACACTGGCAGCGACCTACTTTGGGTGCAATGTCGCCCCTGTGCCGACTGTTTCAGACAGTCCACCCTATTTTCGATCCCTCAAAGTCATCAACATATGTGGACTTGTCGTATGATTCTCCCATATGCCCCAATTCGCCACAAAAGAAGTGCAATCACCTAAACCAGTGTATTTACAATGCGTCATACGCAGATGGCAGCACAACCTCTGGAAACCTCGCCACTGAAGATATTGTTTTCGAGACATCAGACCAAGGCACAGTCACTGTCTCTTCTGTGGTATTTGGCTGTGGGCACTCGAACCGGGGTCGCTTTGATAGGCAACAAAGTGGAATACTTGGACTAAGTGCCGGGGATCAATCTATAGTTTCTCGATTAGGTTCAAGATTCTCTTACTGCATTGGCGACCTTTTTGATCCTCATTACACCCATAACCAATTAGTTCTCGGAGATGGGGTTAAGATGGAAGGCTCTTCAACGCCATTCCACACATTTAATGGCTTCTACTATGTAACCCTAGAAGGAATAAGTGTAGGAGAAACAAGGCTTGATATTAACCCAGAAGTCTTTCAGAGGACGGAGTCCGGCCAAGGAGGAGTGGTCATGGACTCTGGAACGACCGCAACGTTCTTAGCCAAAGATGGATTCGACCCACTTAGCAATGAAATTCAGAAGTTGGTGCGAGGGTACTTCCAGCAAGTGATATATCGTACCATTCCGGGATGGCTGTGCTACAAGGGAAGAGTGAATGAAGACCTCAGAGGGTTTCCGGAGCTGACATTTCACTTTGCTGAAGGGGCTGACCTAGTGCTAGACCCCAACAGTTTGTTTGTTCAGAAAAATGAAGATGAATTTTGCCTTGCTGTCTTGGAAAGCAATCTCAAGAATATTGGGTCTGTGATTGGGATTATGGCTCAGCAACATTATAATGTGGCATATGACCTTATTGGAAAAAGGGCATATTTCCAAAGGATAGATTGTGAACTTCTTGAGGATTGATTTCATCTAAGAAGATTAATGGATTGGTTTTGAATTCATTTCTGTATGTGTATTAATTGATTAAATTATCTGTATTGAAATATAAGTAACTTGTTTCATTTTCCAATCTATTTTTGTAGTGATGTTGATGCCTACATTGTGCTCCCATTAAATGCTAGGATAGCTGTCAAATAATTATGGAAACAAAAAATTTCCAAGTAACAAAATACATAATTTTAGTCTAATCTCACTTGGACACATTGGTGGTGCCTTTTTTTTTTATTTAATTTTAAATAGAATTTAATGGTGTTGAATATTAGGTTGTTTGTTTTTATAACATTTTATTTTTATTAAACATTAAAAAGTAAAAAAAAAAATCAATATATTACTTTTTTTCATTTAAAAAAAAGTTAAATATTTTAATTTTTTTTATTCAATAAAAAAATGTAATAAATAATGAAAAAGTAAAAAAATAATAATAACAATTTAAAGCCTAAAAATAAATTACTTTCAATGAAAAGGTAGAAAAATAAACACCCCCATAGATTAAAATAAGAGCGTGACCAGAATATTGATCAAGGATGTGACAAAAATAGAGATAAAATTGAATAAAGAAGATTTGAAAGATTTTCACGTAATATCCCAAATTTCCCAAATTTAGATGTAATTTTTTTTTTTCCCAAAACTTATTTTGAGTTATGTCTTTACCTTGCTTTTATTTTGATCATGTAGGTAGAACTTGATTAAAACCATACATGAAGCTACTTTATGAAATGCATTTTAGTATAAACAAAACTGTGGCAGTTTCACTATATATGGAAATATCTTTGCCTATTTCAGGAGAATTTTTAGAGACTGCTACCTTAAACCTATTGCGCATGTGGAAGCATTAATATTGTGACATATTAATAGAAAACGTAATGATAAAATGAAACCAAATAGAAAGATACACAGAGTTTCAATAACATAATTCAGTAAATCATATTTACCTTCATGGATGAGAAATAATATTTTATTATAAGATAAAGAATATTATAGAATTAGAACCTGAAATATTTCATGTTTCCCATTTTTTATATGTCCACCCTAAACCATAAGCATTTTTACTCCACAAGATGTCTCATAGTCTTTCTTGTGTTTACAATAAGGTTAATTCTCTACACTTTGCTTAACCAACCCTCTTACCCCATCATTCTTTTTATCACATATCTATCTATTGCTAATGACTTAAAATATATATAAATCTTTTTATTAGCTTTTTTTATCTTATAAGGAATCTAGTTATAATCAAATATAAATTTAGAAAGTATTCTATATAAGATTTCTTTAAAAAAATTATTGAATTTAAATACCTCCCAACAAAATCATGCTTTATCCATAGAATAAGATTTTTAAATACCTAGAAATCACTCTTGGCATTGAATGGAAAAACAACATTAATGTAGAACTACATATTTTGTTGTAATTTTTAGGACATTTCATGAATTGAAGATGATAAAATTAGAGTGTGTTTCATAGTGTTTTTATTCGAAATATTTTTATTAAAAGCATTTTCTCTAAAAGTAGTTTTAGGAAAATCACATATAAGTGTTTATCCAACAAATACTACAAATGATTTTCCAATGTTATAAGTGATTTTTCATATTTTTTGTATTCCTAAATTGTGCCAACAACTTTTTTTTTTTTTTTTTCAAAAACAACTTTTAAGCTAAAAACGCTTCTTAAAATCATTGTTAAACGGACTCTTAATACTGGCAAAGGTCATAACATGCTTAATTAGAGACCAAAAGTTGAAATATTTCTTTATAATCAAGCCACTTTTAAATACTTGAGTAGAGAGCCTAGTGTCACGAACTTAGTCTTTTCTTAAGCTCGTGCAACACTTAGACAAGTTAAGACATTTGATCTTGTTAAGTCAGTCTTACTCTCAATGCTTAGTTTGTTAGGCTAAGATACTCATAACTTGGAAGCTTTAGAAGGCGTGATAGGCAACTCTTGAAGAATGGAAGCTTTTATTGCTCAAATGAAGCTTTTCAAGTATTTTGGAACTCACTTGCTTGGTGCCTTGGCCAAATGAGGCTCTCACCTATATATAGGCACCAATGGAACTCTCTGGAACCTTGGAGGGTTCCTTACAACTCAAGAATAATCTAAAATATCCTACACAATTTTATGTGCAAGCCTATGTACAAGAATATACAAGAGATTCCTAAAATTCTCTAGAAAGCCTTAGACTCCTTTCATGCCTTCCACCATAATGTAGAAATGTGTGGACATCTCTAGGCATCTTTAGAACCTTCCACACTCCTCCCACCAATGGCTTAGTGTTGATGCCTCCAAAAGTCTCCAAAGGCTTCCTACCCTCTATATAACTCCATGAGGAGGGTTATTTGAAGCATCTTGTTTCCAGAACCTTTTCAAGGAATCCACATGTTCCTAGCTTGCCTACCTCTTAGGTAGTCCTTTCCATCAAACTAGATACTCTATCATAGGAAGGACCCTTTGTCTCTTGGTGACCCGTTCAACTAGGATATTTTTCACCTCTTTTTCCCGTGAGGCCTCAGATGGATGCAAAGCCCTACACCTTCGATGCTTAGAGTGTTACTTCTTCTTGCCCATTGAGTTCACCTTTCCCTTGGTGACCTTGTCCATGTGTGTGCGGGCTACGTCAGCTCGCTTGCCTCTTTTACTTGCATCCCTGATAGTAAGGAGGTCTTAAGCACACTAGGCTTTAGGTTGACTTGGAGGGCACCTAGTAGTTGCATCAAGCCCATAAGTGCTTCGTCTTTCTGTTCCTTTTCCTTGATCATGGCATTGAGCATCTTCCTCTTTGGATAATCCCGTGCCTAATGTGAACCGTCACACAGGAAGCATTTGATTTTAGGCATAATTTTTTTCCTTTCCATCTTACCATCTCCTTCCCAGACGTTAGGCGTCTTGCCTGATCCCATTCTAGGAGCATTGTGGTCCCTTAAAACCTCGTCTCCCCCACCCATGGCGTGGCTATCCCCCAAAGACTCAACCTTGGAGGAGCCACATCCCTTATTATTTGTTAAAGACTCTGCTACTACCATAGTAGTGGCTAAGTCTTGAACACCTCGGCATCTTAATTCGTGCTTGGCCCACCCTTGCAAGTTATCCATGAAGTTGAATAGCAACTCCTCCTCAATCATGTTAGGAATCTCAAGCATGAGCGAAGAGAATTCCTTGACATAGTCGCGTATCGAGACTATGTGTTTGAGATGCCTCGTGTTTTTCCTAGCCAGGTAAGCCACGTCCTCAGGGTAGAACTGCCTCTTGATCTTCCTCTTGATCTTCCTCTTGAAGTCCTCCCACATCTCTATGGTGCAAATGTCTTTCTTCATATCAGTGAACCTCTGACACCACTATAGAGTAGTTGTGTCAGTAAGGTAGAGGGTTGCAGTCCTTACCTTAGTCGCCTCATCAATCAGTGCGATAGCCTCGAAGTATCGCTCCATATGCCATTAGAAGTTGTCCAACTCCTTGGCATCCCGCTTGCCACTAAACCGTTGTGGCTTTGGCACCTCCACCCTAGATGCCTCCTGTGTGGCCATGACCCATTCCGACACAGTAACCTTGTAGATGGCCAACTCCTGCCTAACCTCCTGGTCTCGAGACTCCATTCGAGTAGCCAAGGCCTCTATCCTTGACTCTATGTTAGCAAACATGCTCAAGACCTTTTCTTGGAAGGACACAAACTCCTCGTGAGACACTGGCTAAACTTGTGAGACTAGCATTCCCTCACAAAGGTCTTTGATTTGTTCCCTAAGATCCTTTATACCCTTCTCCATGCCTTGCTTGATCAAGTCCAACCCCTCTCGAGTGTCCACCATGGCTAGCTCCACATTGGCTAACCTTGCCTCCATGTTGGCAACGGCATCACAAGATTTATTCTTCCTACCCCTGCCTCGTGCAACAGGCTCAATCTCTCTCCCATGGGTTTGCTCACTAGTCTCGTCCATGTTGGAGCCCAACATGCTTCCTTTACTATGCCCGTTTCACAACCGTGCTCTAATACCACCTGTCACTAGTCAGCCTTACTCGTGATGCTTAGCTTGCAAGGCTAAGATGCTCATGACTTGGAAGCTTTAGAATGTGTAGTAGGCAACTCTTGAAAAATGGAAGCTTTTATTGCTCAAAGAAGCTTTACAAGTGCTTTGGAACTCACTTGTTTGGTGTCTTGGCCAAATGAGCCCTCACCTATTTATTTATAGGTACCAATGGAACTCTCTAGAATCTTTGAGGGTTACTTACAACTCAAGAATAATCTAGAACATCCTACACAATTTTACGTGCAAGCCTATGTACAAGAATATACAAGAGATCCCTAGAATCCTTTAGAAAGCCTTGGACTCCTCTCATGCCTTCCACCATAGTGTAGAGATGTGTGGACATTTCTAAGTATCTCTAAAACCTTCCACACTCTTCCTACCAATGGCTTAGTATAGATGGCTCAAGGAGTCTTTAGAAGCTTCTTGCCCTCTATATAACCTTATGAGAGGGTTATTTGAAGCATCTTATGACACTAGGCTCTAGAGAAAAAAGTCTTTCTCCATGATATGTCACAAGCAGGTATACTCACCACTATATTGCAACGACTTGTTGATTTTAAAATAAATAAATATTATATATATAATTATTTATTTATTTTAAAATATATAATGGTGAGTATACCTGCTTGTCATGAGGGTGACCCGAGTTTGATTCTCAATAAAAGCAAATTTTTTGGCTTTTTTTTTTTTTTTTTTTTTTGAGTTTTATTTATTTATTTTAAAATATATAATGGTGAGTATACTTGTTTGTCATGAGGGTGACCCGAGTTTGATTCTCAATAAAAGCAAATTTTTTGGCTTTTTTTTTTTTTTTTTTTGAGTTTTAATGGGCTTGCTTTTTGTTATATTCCACCTTGTAGAGCCCAAACACTAGTGGATTGGATATGCTTGATTTTGACAAGTTGGTCTATACATAAACCCATCTCCTATGACCTATCTTTAGGATAAGGTCATCTTTAAATACTTGAGTAGAGAGCCTAGTGTCATGGACTTAGGTATAGAGATAACTCTTACAAAAGAAGACCCTTCCTATCTATAAGACTACTATTGCACCGAAACTTAAATTCCAAAAATATGGCAAACAATATCCTTTTTCTACATTGTGGTTGCAAGAGACCAGTTGTTCAATTGAAGACTCTGTATACTACCATGTTTTAAGGTGCAAGAATATCATTGAAGGAAATCTCCACTAATGTTTCTCCACTACGTGATATTAATCTCCACTAGAAGTATCCACTCAACACCAAATTCTCTATATTTGTCGATTCTATTCTAGGAAATATCTATTAAAGCTTTTACCAAAGATAGTGAGAAAAGGGAAATAATGACTTTTTTATGCATCAAGAAAGGTAAAAGATGATTTTTTTTTTTTTTAAAGTATCATCTTCTATTTTGTCATTATTGGTGAAGCCAACATTGACGCGTTTAAGAAGCGTGTTGACTAATGCTTTCAATGATCTTCTAGAAAGTATCATCTTTGATTAATTTTAACCATAATACTTGAAGAAATAACATTTTTAATCTTTTTATTAAATTAATTTTTTTTGTCAAAATTGTCGATCTTTGAACATTTTTTATTCATTTTAACAATAACACTTATAAATGTGTCATCTTTCAACATTTACTATGAAAAATAATTTTTTTATTTTATTATTATAATAATGAATTTCATATAATTAAATAAAAGAAAAAACAATTATACACCGTAAAATTAAATTGAATTTTATTAATTAAAATATTTACAAAAGTTGATGTACAATAATATATTCCAATATAACTACTTATTTGCAATAATTACATACTAATCACAAAATTATATCAAGATAAACCGCAAAAGCATAGTTTAACCTTTTTATGAGCTTATTGATGTAATTTTCATGATTTTTGGGATGATCACCCCTTCAACTTAACAATTTATCTTCTTTTAACACCTTGTGGAGCATCTATTCCATTTGTAGTGTACAAACAAAGATCGGAAAATACAAAACCTTTAAATTATACATACAACAATCAATAAGCATAATTAGACAAAAGAAGATTTAGGTTATGTTTGGTTCCCCAAAAATTTGAGGGAAGATGTAAGGGAAAAATAAAGAGAAAAAATAAAAATGAAAAAAAAAGTGAAGGAAAATAAAAAATAGATTCAAAACCAATAAATTTTTTTTTTTTATGTTTCTTTAAACTCATTTTACTTATTTTTTATTATATAAAGATTAAATAATTTTAAAATGCATGAATTTCTAACCAATTTTAATTATATTATATTTTCTTTGATATTTTTCATAATAAAACCCATTTTTCTTAACATTCTTTTTCTTTCCTTAATACTTTCCGAGAATCAAACATAACCTTAATTATTGATTCTTATCTTTAAATTCTATAACAAAACTAGCATGGAAACTCTAATACAATAAATTAAATAAAAAAAATAAGTGGCATTTGATTTTCCAATAAACATTGGGAAAAGTATTCTTTTGTTGTAAAAAACAAAACCTCAAGGCTTAGGTTTGGCTTGAAGATTATTCATTTTTTTAATCTTTTATATATCCTTTTTCTGAGTTATGTATTTCAAGTTAATTACACCATTCTCAATTGAATATGTCATCTTCAAGAGGCATTTTCTGTTGTGGCAAAAATTTTCATAGATTCTTCAATAGTTTCACAAGTACCTTTTTTAAGAATTTTTTTGTAATTAGCTGTAGAAATTAAAAAAGATAAATAAAAAACCATAATAACCAAGCATCTCATAGCGAAATTGAGAAATCATTTTTGTAAAAAGCATTTTCATTTTTGAAAAGAAAAGAAATAAACAAATACATTTCCAGTTTGTTTTCAAATGTTAAATTACTTGCATTTTTAGAAAAGTGAATTCAACCATTTAGGCTATGTTTGGTTTATGAAAAGTATTAAGGAAAAAAAAATTGTTAGGAAAAATGGTTTTCTTGTGTTTGGCTTCATCGTAAAAAAAAATACAAAAGAAAATCAAATATAATTAAAATTTGTCAAAAATTGGTATATTTTTAAATTATTTACTTTATACAATAAAGGGAAATAAGTAGAATGAATTTGAAGAAGCATGTAAATAATTTATTAAGTTTAAACCTTTTTTTTTTTTTCCCTTCACTTTTTCTTTTCTTCTACTTTTCCTTTCTATTTTCTTTTTCTCGCATTATCCCTTGAATTCTTTGAGAATCAAATATAACCTTATTGTTTTTTGAATGATTTACTATCAAGATATTTTTCTGAATTTCTTTATTATTCATTATCTTTGTTGTAAAAAAAAATGTCATTTCTACCACCGGCACTCCTAAAATACTCAAAATCCTTCTCCATTTCCATCAAAAAATAATTTAAAGAAGATATCTCCACATCTTCTTCCACATGAGTTATTGAGAAAAAATTTCCCAAATAACATTCAAAGAAATTAAACTTGAAACAGATTGTTAAAGACATAAGACAATACAAGTTTATGGAAATTAAAATGAAAGATGCTAGACGATATAAATGTAAAAGTACTAATCGCATAAACTCTCCCGTATACTTAAACAAAAAAAAAGAATTATGTTACATTTGATTCCCATAAAATTTGTGAGAAAATGTGAGGGGGAGAAAATAGAGAGAAAAAGTGAAAAGAAAAATAATAAATAGTTCTAAAATCAATAAATTAATTTACATATTTTTTCAAACTCATTTCACTTATTTTCCTCTATTATATAAAGATTAAATAATTTAAAATATATAAATTTTTTAAGTAATTTTAATTATATTTTATTTTCTTTCTTATTTTTTATTATGAAATCAAATATCAGAAAATTATTTTTTTTAATATTTTTTTGTTCTTTTCTCGATTCTAGCCTTCAATCACCTTTTAATTACCTTCTTCAAATTTGATAATTATTTTATTTCGTCTATCTTTAGTTACTTAAAAGTTAAGTGGTGGTGACAATAATAGCTAGGGAATGAAGGCCATGCCTTGTCACTTGTTGATCCATTTCTTCATCTTTTGTACCATAATAGATATGGAGAGATTATAAGGTTTATTTTAAAAATAAATAATATCATTTTCCATAGACTATAATCCTTGTTTAGACTTCTCCACTCATTCAAATCAACCTTATTTTGAACGACTTTGATTTAATGAATTCACCATCAGTCAATCAACCTTATCCAAGTTGCCCCCACCACAAGAATTAAAGAAAGAGACAAGACTTTTTGGGTACGTAGGTTTTCTTTTCCATTTTCCAAAAAGAAAATTATTAAATTTTAGACCATTGTTGAAGGTACTCTTGACGGATATAATTACTAAAATGCCAATTCCAAATTTCTAAAATGATATAGATAATGTCCAATTTATGTATAGAACTATTTTCGAATATGACACCATAGAGCTTCGACATTAGTAGAAGGATTAAGAATGCGTTTGGCAGTTAGTTAAAAAAAAATTACAATATTAGAACCCGTTTGATAATAATTTTAAAAAGTGTTTCTAATTTTTTTAATACTAAAAAATAATGAGTTTTTTTTAATTAAAAAATGAGTATTAATTATTTTTACAACATATAACTAAAATAATATGATTAACCCTATTGAATGTAGCCTAATCAATTTGATAAAAAACCTTCAACCAATCCAATGATGAAGCGTGGGATCAAACATTTTCATTAGTAGGCCCAATTTACTTACCCTAACACGGCATGTCAAAATCGATATGACATGAGAGCGGCTTTTCAACGTTGGAAGTGAAAGATTCTTTCCATGGTCCTTGGTGGGGTGAAAAGGGTGTATACTTGTAATTATGTGAGACCAATTCAAAGGTTGTGAACCAAAACTCACGCAAATTTTGGAACATTGTTTTGAAGTGCGAGTCGGGGTTAAGACCGTGGACAATGGGTTGGCAACTTCATGTTATTATGTTAGAGCCATGGGCTCCACCACCATCCTCATCCGCAGGCACCACCTCTCCTCTCTTACCACGCTCATGGGCCCTGATTCAGTCAAATCAGACCAAGTGCAAATACTATATTCCAACTAATACTTTTGACCGGTCATTTTCAAGTCGGTCGTAATTTTCTTTTGAGGAAAATTCCAAAATATCCTACCAAAATATAATTTCACTCATTAAAAATATATATATAAAATTGTCAAAGTATCAACCCCTCTTAATTATGTAAATGTGTTTAAAATTGTGAGGACTTTTAAACTCAGAACAGATAATATCTACACCTTTAGATATTAATCGTTACAAATGATAATTAAAACCGATCATCGACCCTAATATAAGGGTTTATTTTACCCCCAACTCTGATGCGGAGGTTTGTTTTACTCCATAACATCATAAAGTTTCTAGCACTACTATATAAGTATGGATTAATGCGACTACTCCTAATTATGTAGATGCTAAAAACCCCTTTGAGTTAGAGCAGATAGGATATATATAATAAGAAAAGTATAATAAATTTTTTCCAAAAAATTGAGCATAGTTTTAACATGTTTCTGCTAAACTATTCCTCCTTAATTTCCTCTAATATACACAAAAGATGATTTCCGACATGTATAAAAAATTTAAGTAATTTTTATTATATATTATTGTTTAACATTTTGTAAGATAAATGAAATAAAAAGAATATAAGATTATGTTTGGTTCTCGAAAAGTTTGACAAAAAATACGAAGGAAAGAAAATAAAAAGGAAAAATAGAAAAAAAAAATGAAAGCAAATAAAAAATAGATTTAAAATCTATAAATTATTTTGATATATTACTTCAAAAATGTTCATTTATTTAAATCTTCTATATAAAGATTAAATAATTTAAAAATATATAAATTTCTTAATAATTTTAATTATATTTAAATTTTTTATCTTCCATAACAAAACCATTTTCCTTAATATTTTTTCTTCTTTTCTTCTCCACTTTTTAGATTAATAGTGTGTTTTACCGTGATTTAAAAAAAAAAATAAATTATTTTAATACTTAAAAATATTTATTTTTTAAATATTAAAAATATTAAAAACACTTCCCCTAATCCGAACACAATCTAAATATCAGGTGAAATCAAAGGACTTGGCAAGCAAACGGAAGAAGACCTCCTTTTTAGTCAATAGGATAGAGACACGAGGCATTTCTTGAGAATCCAATCACATTATATACAAATTCTACATCTTCCTCACCACCTCTCACCCGCCACACAAAGACTTGTGTCTGAGAGACTGAGAGAGACAGAGAGATGGGTTGTGGATTTTCATGCAGATCGTCTTCTACCTTCAGCAACATCCGTGTGGTTCACCTCAATGGCTATGTCGAAGAATTCGATCCTCCTGTGACCGTCAGCCAAGTCACAGGCAAGCCACCACTGCACTTTGTATGCACCCCACCACAGCTTCTTTCAGTAGGTTCCAAGCCATTGAAGCCCGACACTCAGCTCGAGCCGGGCCATGTCTACTTCCTACTACCATTCTCAATGTTCCATTCCGAGGTCTCTCCTATGGACTTGGCCTCTGTGGCGAGTAAACTTACTGCAATTGCCAAAAGTGCACGGTGTGAGGCCAAGTCCCCTGGACCTGGTTTCTCAGCCAGCCCCATGAGGACTGCTTCTTCACCGGCCAGAAATCTGAGTCCTAACCACTTTTCGGATCAGGACATGAGGGTGGCAATGGCGGCTGGTGATGGAGTATATGGTGGACAAAGGTCCTGTAAATCTCGATCATGGAAGCCCCTTTTGGACCCCATCAGGGAAAGATCGTTCAATCGGAGAAGTGAATCTGACTTGCAGAAGGAGCATTCAGAGATGGGGAAGTAGCTTGATTTCATGTGGGCTATGTTCTTGTACAAAAACCAACCTGTCTGGCAATGATTTCTACAAGGAAAGCTATGAGGCTTTGCCGAGTTGTAATAGGTGATCTGTTGACTTGAAATGAGATTTGATAGTGGTTGTGCTTTCTGTATGTTACCGTCATTTTTTTTCCAGTAATCTGCCGTAGTAATTCTCAAATTCTTGCCAATTTTCCTCATGATTATCATCTTTTGAAGATTTGTTTAGTCCAGTAATCCAAAATTGAGATATAACTTACACTTGTGGTTCACAGACAAGAAGGTAATAACTTGTAGCCTTTAAATTTCCATAAGTGAAGGTCTAAATCAGGTTTAGATCAGCAACTACCCTGCTAATGAGAGAAACATATCAAAGAGGGAGAACAATGGGGGCTGCTGGCACCAAGTCTTGAATAGGTAAGCAGTCCCAACCACCTTCCTTGCTGCTAAATAACTTAAAATGCTTCGGAACCCATGTTTCTCCTCTTGACTTTCTTTCTCTCAACCCTTCCCTCTCCTTTTCTTCAATGGCTGTCTTGGCTGATTTTGCTTTCTCCCAATCCTTGTTCATGATGCCTTGGCTCACCTCACCCCACACCACAGCTGATTCACTCGGCCAAACTCCCTGATGCAAAAGAGGTAAAAATCAGACAGTTACAAGCAAACGTTGTTTACATTGTACTACCAACAGGACAATCCACTCATATCCCATAACTGAGCCCGAGCTGAACGAGGTCTAGAACGGATCATCATGTTTAGATTCACTGAAAAACCAACCATCTAGATCTCTCCATTGAGAATGCATGACCCACATGGTGGGAGCCCAGTCAAAGAAAATCTATGTCAACCTCATGACTGCATTCTTGTAAAGCAATGGAGGACCTCCACATATGATCACTTGTGACAGTGATACAAGAAAACCATTTTTCCTAAGTATTCAACACAACATGAGCAAAAAACTGGAGCGCTGAGTTAGAATTTGATACCTTTGGATCCTTAACAGTCGGGGTTTTCAGTCCTGAAAGCACTTCTTTTGCATTGTATATGATTGAAAGTTTCCCATTATTGATGTCCTTCATTGAAACAGTCCTGCATATTGATGTTAAAAGGGAAAAAACTGTCAATCTTAACTTGTGGGAATCATGTTTAGGACATATAATGAACACCTTTTTTTTTAATGCATTTACTACTCAAAGATAACACTGGCAATGATAAATTTTTTAAAGGAAAAATATTTCTGTAGAGTTCTCTCTTATGGTTAAAATTTGAGAGACATGAGGTCCTTTCCAGTTAAAGCCCGAGGGTACTAATACCACTGCAAAATTAGAGAAAGCTTTTATACTTGAACTGTACCCAGTAAGCGAAATACCTATCCCAGTGGCCATCAATCTCATATATTGTCTTCGAAGATGACGACTCAAAAATCTTTCCTTTAATAGATCTGTAATTTGATCTGCGACCTAGAAAAGAACTGCCTCTGTAACATAGCTCAGCTTCAAGGCCAGTTTGTTGACAACGGATTCTGACAGTACCAACCCAATCAGCACTGGACACTGGAAGAAACCTGATCAAGAGCCTTGGAGAGTTCATTTCATAATTTTCACCTCGTTTCAGGAGCCTCAGCTGCCTATTCCCATGTACCTCGGCTTCAACTGAAGCACCTACAACATTAAATTTTAGGAAAACAAATGAGTAAATGGAATTAGAAATACTTAATAAAAAGTCTGCCTTATTTTTGTTAAAGTTCTCAGTATACAAATTTCGCCAGTGGCTTGCTATTCTAAAACAATAAAACATAAAACAGAGAGAATTTGTCTCTGTAATCCATAAAAACTAACACAGATAACATTTTGGTTGTGAACAGTGAATAAATACAACATCAGAGGACCAACGACCAATATTCACAGTCACAATCGTTATAATTACTGTCACACTGTTCATTAAATTCGCAACAATTTATTATGAGTATAGTAATTGTTATCAGAATAGTTTCAAAACCTTAAAAAGAACTAACATGACAGATGACAGATGCTAGAAGGTTAATACCAACATTTTTGTGGTTCTGAAAGAAGTTTTACCTCAAATTGGTTAGAGTAACTAAATGTTGGAGTCATTCAATATATCCAAGCTAAAATCTGAATCTTGATGCCTACCAAGTTAATGGGCTCCTGTAACATTGTCTCCTCCATTTTTCTCAATCTTTGTGCAAAAGTAGGATCACTCACTGAATTTAAATAATCTGCCTCATTCTTCAGAGTTCAAGATTTCCCACATTGGACTTTGATGCAAATTATTCTTAATTTTAAAGAGCCTAGACACTAGCTTACTTCTCAATTGATTGCAATTCTCCAAGCTTAGTAGTATAAGTACTCTCAGTCCTAATAGCACATTTAGGCACAGGAGGCCAATGGTATTTGAAAGACGGCAGGGGCAAAACAGGGGTGGGGCTTGAGAAGCTATTAGTAAGGGTTGTGATGCTTTCTATGATCAAACTAATATTTCTGTGGACAAAGGTCATAGGGTGAAATTTAAAATGAAATCTGGTGCGAGGAAAGTGCTCTTACATATTGTTCCTTGGATTTGTTTGCCTTGGCAATTTATCAAGAAGCTCTGATTGCTGATGTATAGTGCGTACATGGAGGAAGTATAGGAACTTGAGATCTATCAGATTTTATCATCATTCAGAGCTTGAGCAAGTGGAGAGTTTGACGGTCATATATCTATAGGTGTACTAAAAGAATGAATGGTAAAGATGCCTTAGCTTGGAAGAGCTCTGAAATGGTTCCCTTTTCTGTTCAAGTCATTTTCCATGGCACTTTTTCCAAGGGCCTTCACCCCCTCTACGTCACCAATACTATGTTGTTCTTATGCACCTCCTTAGGAGGGCCTCTTTGTGTGGAAAGGTCTTTGTGTGAGAATCTTTATGGGGGGAGCTATCAGAGTTTAATTTGATTCTTAAGTCTTCATTTTCACAGGCTATAGGTTCACTTAGATTGGGGATTTTGTCTTCTCAGGATGTCATCAGGGGATGGGATTGGCCTAAGGCCTTTTCCCATGGCCTTGGCTTTGGGATCTTTTTTCTCTTCTTTAGCTTTTTAGGTTTTTTTTATATTCCCCCCTCCATAGCACATTTTATACATATTGCTTCTGCTTATCAAGAATGAGAGAATTCCCCCTTTAAGCAGAACTAAAAGCTTAACAGATCCTCTCCAAATGCCCTCCAGAACCTCCTCACTATGGATTCCACCTCACTTCAAATGGTGAAAACATTCCTAGGATCTTGGTTTTCAAAAAGGCTGTCTTCATAGGAGAAAAACAAAGTAATAGAGAGAAAGAAAAATGCAAAAGCGATAAGAAAAATATGTTAAGAGACACCCCATCTAGTTCAACCTTTGTGGAGTATGTATGAATTCTTACCAGCCAAAATTATTAAAACACTAGGTCCCAGAAGGATTTCATATCTTAAACCATTTGTATCATCTCACCAAGCAGACAATTTTCCTCTTGCACTCAATGGGCTTCAAACAATCAGGACAGTGAAAAAGCATCTGCTGTGAGAAATAAAAAGGAAATTTCTCTAATTGGGATTGGGCTGGAGTGTGTCATTTATATTACAGAAACAAGGAAGGAATCTACAAGAACTCATACAACCTACAATTCTCATTATAGCCTACTACACTGAAAATATGAATGAGGAAGGATCCAAGAAACCGATACTAGGATTTGATAATAAAGGATCAATAAGAAGTGTGCAGCTCGGCTAATTCGTTCATGAGCATGAATGGTGTCCATGGATTTGGAATGAACAATAGTAATTTTGGCCTATCACAATTTCCATGTTAAGATGAATGTTCTCAAGTTATAGTGAAGGTACCATAGAATTTGGGAACAGGATATTGGCACCATATCATTTCAATATTTTCCTTCTCATCAGTTGCATGAAGGGCAGATACCGGTGGGTGATGCGAAACCTGCAAAGATGAAGCATAAGAGCACATTCACCTTAAGGAGCAGCCCATAATAACTTTACACAGACCTAGTTTAAAACTAGTTGCGGTTCAGTTTGAATCAAGCTCAATCTTTTGAGTGAGGTTTCCTTCAGTTGCATGTTGTTCATTTTAAATTGACCAAAAAAGCTCTGTTTTATGTTTTTATTCTTCTTGTTTTTGGCCCTTTGTTTCAAGTAAAACCACTAAAAATAAGTTCTCTGTTCTTGAAGTGCATAAAACATGTTTTTAGAAGTGCCAAAGGAGCAAAACATTGAATATAAGGTACAAAACATTAAAGAAACTACCTGTTCAAGTAGGATATTGAGAGTTCCCTTTGAAACATGGTGAGTCTCTCCAAGAATGGGATTGAAAGGAGCAACACCGAATATCAGAGGCCGTGTGGTAGATATGCTCCAAGCCACGACTGAAGCAAATCTTTCAAGAGAGCTCTCTGCCTTACTGCACCTACTTAGCATATCAATCCCAACACAATACACTGTTTCGCCATAACACTGAAGTTGAGACTTGGGCATGTTGAAGAGAGGGGGCAGCTGAACTTGCACAAAGAACACAACATAGCGTTACCATTCATTCATCATCATCATCAACTTTGACTGTCATGCCACACTGATAACATTAACGTTAATATTGAAACATTGTACTTAATGAACAAAGCCATGTTAGACATCAAATTTTCCATCTACCATTAAAAGTTCCAAAAGAGTCATCCACAACCTCCATAGACCACTGATATCAGAAGACAGAAATTAATACCAAAGGTTCTAATGCATAAGAGCATCAAAATGCCTAAAAGTTTGCAGAAATTTACATCAATATATCTTCCATATCCAGTATAGAAATGCAAAAGGAAGCATTTGGGAGATGGGAAAGACAAATTATATGGGGGAAGAAACAATAGAAGAGACTCAAACTAGTACATCTAGGCAATCAACAAGACAAGATGATAGAAGAGACTCAAGCATGCATGATCAAATCTAAGATTATAGCACTATGACCTCTATGACTTACATCCATTGCTTCAGCCCCAAAAAAAAGATAAAGTGGGGAGAGATGACACTACAATCTGTCTTCATGGTACAAGTCAACAGAAGCACATTACAAAGCTTAAAACATGAAAGCAGAGTGCAGTGACAGAGAGAAGAAAATAGATTTTTCTTTACTTTCATACTAAACAAAATTATTAAGCTTTAAAATAACATTTCCCTTTTCTTCCATTCTAAGTCTTAAAAAAAAAAAAAAAAAAAAAAAAAAAATTATCAAGCTTCAAAAAGAAGTTTCACTTCTATGGAAGATAAGTCTCACAAGTCAAAGATGCTTCCACAATACCATAATTATTCTTCCATAAAAAATTTCTTTCTCTCTCCTTTTTTTTTTTTTTTTTTTTTTTTTTTTTTTTTTTCCACATGTGATGTTTTATTTCATGTTAATGGCATTTTTCATGCTTTGGAGCATGTACAATTCGTATATAAATGAGAGAAGGGCGCACGTACCTGGAAGCGGGTGAGATCAGATCCGGGCCGTACGGTCTTGAAGAGACCGACAATCCGTCGGATCAGGTTCGGCGCTCTGTAAGTGACGTCCGATTCTCCATCTAACGACATTGGCGCCGTCAGGAGTATCGTCTCTCCGCTGACCTGCGCCTCAGCGTAACATATACCCCACATTTAGTAACCAACACTCAACACACACGTGAGTAACACGATTCTATCATTACAAGTCACGTTCCATTTCCCAAGACAAAATATACTCAATTTTTTTCTTTAATTTCATCAATAACATTAAAATATTTATTCAAAAATAAATTTATTAAATAAAATTTAAAAAATGGCCAATTTTATTCGGCGATAAATACACTTACCCTCCATAAATTTAAAATTTCATCAAATATTTTTTTTTTTTTTATTCACCTTCTATATTATTCAATTAATTATAATAATAAATAATAAATAATAAATTATTTCCTAATTTATATTAATATTTTAGGAATATGATAGGGGGAGTACACATAAAATCAGTCAGAAAATATTGTAAGATCATAGTATGCTTGAAAACTAAAATATGGTAGTGGTGGGCTGTGGGCGGCACGGCAGCCCATAATATCTAATTCCAAAGTGGGTAGGGAGAGAGAGACGGAGAGAAACAGAGAGAGATTCCAAACACAAAATAATAATAATAAATAGGTCAAACAATCATTGAACATTCAAGAATTGGATCATCGGAAAACCACTTCAGTGGCCTCAGAAAACCACCCACTCACCAAACCAAACAAGCAGTTTCCCGAGAAAAGGAGAGAGAGAGAGAGAGAAAGGAAAAGAAAAAGTACCATTTTTTAAGAGATGGGTGTTGCTCTGAAGACAAGGGCTTCGCTGCAGGGACAGAGAGAAGTGGGAAAGCAGAAAGAGAGAGAGAGAGAGAGAGAGAGAGGGAGAGAAAGGGGCTTTGAATGGGGTTTTGGGTTTGGGGAGAGTGCAAGGCTCATTCCTCATTCATATATGATCATATATATATATACACATATAAACAGAGAAAGACAGAGAGGGAGAGCCACATGGATACCATTTGTCGTCAAATCCGAAACGGTCTTGGAGAAGGAAAATATTGAAATAGATGGTGTTGTTAAATGGGTTTTCTTTTTATGGGAGAAAGCAATTGAAGTTAGGGAAATTGGTTAATGGGGGCAACCTTCAATTTGGTGTCATGCTGGCCTTGATGTCAGGAGGGGATTTGGATTCTTTTATTTCTACTCATCTTATTCTAGTGTTTTTCTTATTAAAAAAGATTAAAAAAAGAAACTATGTCACCAACTCATGTTGGGTAACCTTTGTTTATTTGGACTTCTCATGCCATTTTGGATCATTGATTGGGCGCCAAAATTTTCTAAAATGGTCGTTTTAGAGTACAATAGGGTATTTTACTTTTGTGGATTCTTTGATTTAAAAAATAATAATAAAAAATTATAAATGCATCTTCCAAAACTCCCTTTACATCCCCTATTTACACATCCACTTAGAAAATTAAAGACTATTATTCTCTCCCTAAATTCATCTTGTTGTTCCTTTTTCTCATAATTTATTTTTTTCCCTACCAACCCTAGTTGAATAACTTGTTATATAAATAGTTGAAAAACAATTCAAAAAAATTTAGATGTGATTTACAAATAAGAAATAGTAAAATGTTTCAATGTAAATAGAGGGCCAAAAAAAAAATGGAATTCATGGTGTTCAATATTTGAATGTTAGACATCGGACACCCTTAAGAGTGTCTGGAAGTATAGGGTTAGATACCTTTAAGAGCGTCTGAAGGTACATGATTGGGACAACTATAAAATGTTCGATCCTAGAACTCATAAAAATAATCGTAAAACCTCGGTTTTCTAACCTAAAAAATGCGATAATAAATAAATAAATAATTATATAAAAATCATATTTGTACACTTGTAACATCATTAGATATGATTATTTGTTTATCCATTGATGAAAGACATAACTCTTTTGTTAAATTTTATTTGAGATTAAGGAGAGATTAAAATTTTTAATAATATTTTATATTTGATATGTCAAGTTAAATGTATTAATATATTAAATTTTACTCAATAGAACATATATAAGGATATATTTAATATGAAAAGAAAATTATAATATTTAATTTAATTGCATGTATATGTATTTTGTTATTTTAAAATTTTCAAAAATTATTATATTAATTAATTTATATTATTTTTATATTTATAATTAATGATTATTATACAAATAATGGTATATATAAATATTTATATTTGTTTAAATATTTATATATATATTTTATAAACCCACATGTCCCAAGTCAGAATTCTACAAAGCTTCACACCATAAGAGGAAGTACATAGGTTTGGAAGGAAGGGACAGAATTCTACAAAGCTTGGAATGAAGGAACAAAATTCTACGAAGCATTTATGTAGTATTTGTACTTTCACACCATAAGAAGAAGAACATGAGCTTGGAAAAAAGGGACATGGGCTAGAATAATGGGTAGCCCAGTCAGAATTTTGGTCAAACCATGATTGGTCGGTTCATCCAATTTGATGGTTAACCCTTTGTCTGGTCCATTTCACCAGACCGAATCGAGAAAACTATCTAGTCTAGTTTTCTCTTGACTTGTGAAGAGATAGTAAAAAAAACCATACACTATGACCTTTCTTCTTGCAATTTCTAGTTACAAGGTGACAAAGAAACTCCTAAAACCCGACTTGTTGATAACACATCGTGGTGTGACAAGGTCCGGGCACAACAGGGCTCTCACCCTCTCCAGCGTCCCCTTCCGAGGGACTTGGGCCCAGTTCGCCGTTAAAGATGTTCCTCCATACTACAATTCGGCAAAAGTGGCTAACGAAGTCGGAGGAAGAAAGCAGTTAGACAATCATATGCACTAGGATACATTAGTATTATGGGAATTGGCAAATATTTCAATTTTTATAATTTTAAAATTTTATCTTTTTAAAATACTCAAAACCAATAAATTAAATTTTAAATGGTATAGAATCCCAAAACATCACACGTGATTCTACATGATAGGCTAAGAAAAACTTCCTAAACTCAATTCCTTATAGTAAAAGAAAAATGATTTCGTATTTGACTTTGATTGTATCATTGATGCTCTCAATGTGCATTACTTAACCAACTTAATCTTAACTTACAAGTCAACTTCATTTATGATCAAGTTGAAATGTTGGCATTTTCCACAAATTTGATTAATTAAGGTTATCTTAATTTACAAGTCAACTAAATTTATACTAAAGATTTATGGTTGGGATTTTCCACAAATTCAATTAATTAAGTTTTACTCTTACCAATGCATCCAAAATCAATTTATTTATGCACTCAAAATTGTTGAAAATTAAAAATTATTTATATATTGGGTTTGGTTCCTAGATACTAAGGAAAAAAATGCCAAGAAATTTTTTTTTTTTCATTTTTAATTTCACCATGAAAAATACAAAAGAAAGCCCAATATAATTAACATTTATAGAAAAATTATATATTTATAAATTATTTAATTTTTATATAATAGGGAAATAATGAGTGCAAAAAATCATATAAAAATAATTTATTGAGTTTAAATCTTCTTCTTTTTTTCACTTTTTCTTTCCTTTTATTTTTTTCTCTTTATTTTCTTTCTCTCACATTTTCCCTCAAAATTTTTGGGAACTAAACAAAGCCTAAATTATTGGTATAGGGGGGAAAAAAAAAAAGAAATTGCAGTGAGATTGGTAATAATTTTTTTCAATATTTTTTTCCTTTTTTTTCTTAGATTTTTAATTTATCATTTTTACTCTGACAAATTTATCTTAATAAATTTTTTTTTTAATCTTAAATCTTAAAGAAACCCAATTTAAAACTTAAGTTAAAAAAACAAACTATTCCTAATTCCATTTCTTACTTATTTCCCTTTTTAAATTTTAATTATTTAAAAAAAATGAAGTAGGGGATTTGAGAGTGAAGAGGAGGGCAAAACAATAATTTCAAATACTTTAAATTAGAATAAAAAGGTAAAATTGATTATATTTACAACTCTCCTAAGCAAGAAGATAGATTTGTTCCTATTAGCCAACATATTTTAAGTAAATTTTAAAATATTAAATTCTAGAGCTATTTTCATATCCTTTATGAGTAGGTTTGTTGGGAATTTACATTACTGCCATGCGTAAGTGAGGTGGTGGGGAAATAATAAGCCCTCAACAAATAAATTTGGTGGATGAGAATGTAATTTCCCTCCCTAAAATGACATGAGGTAGGGAAAATTATGTGATTTCTATTTGCTATTAGGTTTGAATCGAGGAAAATTACATAAATTATAATTATTTTTATGTCAATTCATATAATTGAATGGGAACATAACAAACGAACGAGTCACGTTTGAGTCTAGTTCATGTCATATTGTGATATGACACGATTCATTGTCATCCTTAATTTAATTTTTATATAATGTAAAAAAAAGTAAAAGCATAAATATTTTTGATTTCTTCCTATTCAATCGGAATTTATATTTAAGAATTGTAGAGTTTTACCATTTTTAGAAAATTTAACAAAAAAAATAAAAAGTAAAGAAAAAAATATTAAAATTAATTAAAAAGTTATAAATTTTCAAATTATAAAATAAATGAGTCCAGATTAGAGGAGAATATAAAACTAATTTATTTTTTATGATAAAATAAATGAGTAATATAATTATGATATAAAGATGATGTATTGACCGTAAATGTATTTTAAAATTTTTAATTTTTTTTCTTTCTATTTTATTTTTCTTGTATTTTACTTCAAATTTCTAAAACACCAAACATAATTTAAATAATTGAAACTACATAATTTCTAACTACTTTTGGGTATATATATTATTTTATTTTATTTTCTGGTAATAAATCAAATATAATAAATAATTTTTTTTTTCTTTGTTCAATCATTTTCACGTCCACGCGATGAAAGAAAATACTAGGCGCTAAAGTTGACACACTGCATGCTGAAATATCGTAATCTCAGACAACCTCTTACCCACTTTTGGATGCTAATAAATGTTTAATTATAAATAAATAAATTAAAAAACAAAGATCCTTGATCAACACAATAAACAAGGAAAACGATCAAACTGGGGAGTAGAGTTAAAAGCAAGAATATTTTTAGAATTTTTCTTTGTACTTGAAGCATGTAAGGTGGAGATGGAGTATAGGATGATATCAAAGTTAGAATTTTCCTAAATATAGTGATCATAAACATGTGCCAAACAATCAAAAATCATACCAACCATATTGCAAACAAGTGAATTTTCCGAGAAAAAGGAAGAGAGAAAGTAAGTTAATTACCAGTTGAAGAGAGAAAATGGTCGAGAAGAGATGCTCCATCTGAAGGGGAAGGCTTCACTGGCAGTGCAGAGAGATAGATAGATAGATAGAGAGAGAGAGAGAGAGAGAGAGAGAGAGAGAGAGAGGTTGTTTGGGTGGCTTCGTTTTGGTTTTTTGGTTTTTGAGGGGGAGGGGGAGAGAAGAGGGTGCCCGGTGCCCCTGGTTTAAAGGGCACGTTCTGGGAATGGTCAAGGGTTTCGTTTTCAGTGTATTAAAATGAGTTGGTGGCTAATGAATGCAAGGGGGTAGATGTAGTCAGATATGTTTGTGAATGATTTTAATACAGACTAAAAGTAATTCTGCTTGCAAGTATTTTCTTCACGTGTTACACGAGAGTGTAGTGATTCTAAGCAATACTTTTAATATTTTTAATACTTAAAAATTTTCATCATCTTATGTTCGATACAGCGGTATCTACAACCCCCATGCGGACTCCGTAGCAAGAAATTATATATTCTGTTAAAGAGAGTCCCTCACGTAAATTGCTTTGAATGGATAAATCAATCATTTATCCTTGGGGATCTGACATTAATCCTCTCATACCTACTAATTGGTGTACCTGAGATGCATTTCCTCTAACTCCCGAAAAAGACATTATATGAATTGGATTAAAAGGGTCAGTCATCCTTTCCAATTGACTGTTTTTGCATTAATTATTATTTCATCAATCTTATTGATTAGTGTACCCGTTGTATTTGCTTCTCCCGATGGTTGATCAAGTAGTGTTTAAAATATTAAAAACGTTTTCTATAACCACTTTCAAAAGCACTCAAAATCTCTTAAAAGCACTAAAATGAAAGCACTTTTCTAACCCATACCTCCCTATTAAACAATCTCTTTAAACTCATTTTCCATCAAAAGTGTCACAAATAAAAACACATGAATCAAACTCATTACCAAGGCTTTAACTATTTTAAAAGTGTTAAAATGTTTTTGACATTGATTTTAGAAAATATTTTTAATCTTTCTAATACTTAAAATTTTTTATCTTTCAAGTATTAAAAATGTTAAAAATATTTCCTAAAAATCATTATCAAACACACTCTTATTAATATAAACATAAAAAACTAAAACATTTTAATTAAAATTAACCTCAAACGAACTCTAAGAATCCATTTTGCAATACCTTTATAAAACACTTTTAGTATAAAAAATGTCTTAAAAAAAAAAAATTAGGTGCTAGTCATGATTCAAAAAGTATTTTTAAAAAGTTAAAAAATTACTTGTAATGTTTTCTAAAGAAATAATTATAGGTCATTATTCTAAAAACACATTTTTTAAAAAAATGTTTATATTTAAGCACTTCCAATAGAAATAATCTATAACTGAGCTCTAAATAGTTAATTCTATCAATTTCTAAATTCCCGTTTGAGTGATATTCTTGTAAAAACATTATTAGCATAATATTTCTTCTATCAAAATCACGTTTATGAAAAATCATTTAGTATTTGGATATAAGAAAAAAATTATCTTAAAAATGTCTTTGATGATGGGATATATAATAAATAAATAAATAAATTTTGAAACTTTGATAAATATTTTGTAATAAAAATACTTTTAACTCTTAGTTTATGTCTAGTTTTCGAAAAATTTGACAAAAAATGCAAATGAAAGAAACTATAAAGAAAAAATAAAAGGAAAATAAAAAATAAATTAAAAATCAATAAATCATTTTTATTTATTATTTCAAACTTATTTTACTTATTTTAATTTAACAGTATAAAAAATAAATAATTTAAAAATGTACCAATTTTTAATTAATTTTAATTATATTTGATTTTATTTGACATTTTTCATAATACAATCAAATAATTTTTTTTCCTTTTCATAGTATTTTTCAGAAATCAAAGACAATAATGCTTCTAATCTTTTCAAAATAAGTGTAAGACATTCCATGACCTATTTTGTAGCATTTTGAAAAACAATTTTTGAATATAATTTTTAAAAAATGATTCTCAATCATTTTTAAGAATAAAATTGTGTTTCAAGAAAACAATTTTTATTTTATTACTTATTCTCTTGGAAAGTACTGTTTACTTATCTATATTTCGAAAAATATTCAAACTATTATCCATATTTTCAATTATTTCTAAAAATATTTTACAAAAATACTTTAAATTTGTTTTAAAAAATAACCTTCACAGTATATATATATCCAATAAAAAATTTATGAAAAAGTATATTTTAAATTAAAAAAAGAAAACGACCTTAGTTTGGGGGCATTAATTAAGTGTCCATCTGTTGGAGAACCAAAATTGTCCTATTCTACTGTCATAGTCCTTCAGAATTTAATTCACATACTTTTCATTAACCACCTTGACAAGAAGTTGAAATTTTAAGAGATTTGGAAAATTATTTTTATTTTTATTTTTTTGATTTATTTATTAGAATAATTCTACTAAAAAATTAAATCTAAGGAGTAACTCAGTTGATCCGACCTTGGATTTACTTTCCAATGTTCACCAGTTCGAGTCCCCTCAAGGTCACTAAAGGTTTATCCAGTCGTTAACTTCAGGACCCCGTGGGATTAGTCGAGATGCGCATAAACTAACCCGAACATCCACGGTTATCAAAAAAATAATAATAATAATTTTACTAAAAAATTAAGAATTTTAAGATGAAGAGCAATATAAAAATATATTTTGTGATTTTACAATTATTTATAATAATTTTCCAAATTTATAATTAATTCATATTTTTTTACTTACAAGTATTTTGGGAATTAAAAATATTAATTTATTTAACAAAATAATTTATGGTACCCTGTCTGCATCCTTGCAATCATTTTCATACAACATAAGGAAATTTTAAGATAGAGTATAGATTCCTTTCACAATTCCATCATTTTCTAGTGGGCAATTTTTTTTTTAATGTTTTTAACCACTTTTTTAGTGATAAAATAAATATAGTACTCAAAAGAGTATGAGCCAAGAGGTAGATTGATGGATATCATTTTCTAATTCATTTCCTTTACCCACACAATGAGAAAAAACAGCAAATTCACCGTCAATACTGTTTTCATCTTGCTCAAGAGTCCAAGACACTGCTCAAAGGGTGAAGGAGACGGATAAGCATACATTCCTTTTAGTTATGGCCTTAATAGCTCTCCTACACACTCTTATCTGTACTTGAAAGACACTATTCCACCATTCCGCTGTCAATCATAAAAGCGCCCCCACCTCCCCCCACCCTTTCATTTTTTTTTTTTTTTTTCTTTTTGGGGTCTTGGATTTGAGCTACTACTGCCCCCTTATACCACCTAAATTCAGAGGATTCAACAATGGCGGCAGCTCTCTCATCATAAAAGCTGCAACCAAGACAGGTGAAAGGGACCATCACCAGCTTAAGGGTTTCAACTACTAGTCAAGATTAGAGTTAAGTAACAGACATCATCAACATATATCGATTTAGAGGGATCCCCAAGTTTGATATTTTATCAAGTATTTGACTAAGTATGTTTCTAACTGTAAAAGCCATCTATCAAACTTCAAGTTTCCATTCACTTCCAACATTTTGGTCTTTCTATTAAATGAGTATATATAAAATTCACTAGCAATGGATAAACATCAGCTCCTGAAACCATATTAAATAAACAGGACCAGAAAAGAACCACATAGAGAGAGTTTGACAAATTTTGCTTGGCTTTTCCAATTTCATAAGAGAGTGATAATTTCTATGGCATAACCAAGTTACAAAAAAGTACGGTTCTTATATCAGATGAACAACAAAAATGAACGAACTCATTCCTCACCAGAATCCTTCCCAACAATTACTTTATTCCATGGCGCTTGAAAAATTCTCTAAATCCATATGCACTAAGGTCATAAGTGAACTGCTATTGCAAAGAAGAAAAGGAAAAAAAAACATATCAGACAATATTCATATTGAAAAACAAAACACAGTATTTCAATAGAATTCATTTGATATAATTTATGACCTCATGTAATTCAAGCTGCTACTGTACTGTAGTAGCAAGTATGCTAACGACTTCTCATTTAACTTTGGGAGCCAAAAGTCAAAGTAGATTTTCGCTTTCACACTACAGGAAATTAATTGCAAACTGCTAACCACACAATGTCTGCCTAAGAAGATTGACAAGAAAGAGGAAGTTTGAGAGAAGACACCAGTTCAGTACATCCAAACTTTTAAGTCTATACAGTATTCTTTTTACTTCCAACAATTGAAGATGCCACTCGCTAGTATGGGATAAAACATAGAAATAGGTGTGGCATATGCATGGATGCTTTGAGGCAGATAGACATTATCATATCACCAACTGATGCCAGTGGATTTTTAGGTGTGGCATAGTCAGGCTTAATACTGAATGCCATTAACTATGACAAAGACTAGCCATACACAATTGTGCTTGAACATTCATACTCCATGTTTAAGACCCCAAAAGACTACTTTGTAAACATGCTCTGGATTGTGATAGTAAAGAGTGTAGCTCGTAACAAACACCATTTCAGTTAATATATTAATCCGAAACAAGCTCATGGACTTACAGGTAAAACTTTCACAGAGTACTTTGTAATATTAGGATCAGCCACCCTTCCTTGGTTAGAAGCCTGCAACATTGAGAGGGAGGATAAACTCGCATCATAGTAATGCTAAAATAGCAGATTTATTTACTGGAGCATAAGAAGAAATGGGATAGTTTCTGTTGGTGCTTTCACCATTTTCAAATGACAGGGAAAGTCGATGCTGGATTTTTACCAAGACCTAACTTGTGTACTCAAAAGGCCAATTTAATGACAACAGAGGCATTTGTACAATGAGAACAAGACAAGAATGAATGAAATATAAGAAAATAAGAGTAAAACCAACCTGTTCAGGACTATGAAATATTTCAATGAATGGATATTCTTTCCGCTGCCTCGTTATACAGAAGCCAGGATATTTTGGACATTCAACCTGAAAATCACCAATACAAGAATCAAATATAGGAGGAACAAAATGTCAAGGATGCAAAGGTGAGGTTGAGAAGCTACCAGTTTAAAGTGTCAGGTTTTCCATAGCACTGGCAATATTGCTTCATAAAGAAAATATTAAAAGGAAAAAATGACTGGCTTGAATGTGGAAACCGAAAATCATACATCATATGTCTTCTTCATAGACATATCCTTTAAATACATGACACTAGTATCCAAAAATGGGATTCTAGGATAGGGTTGTTAAGTAAAAATATATTTTACAATAGTATCATTTTGACGGGATAGGATCCCAAGAAGTATGACAACTATAATTCAACCATACACAAAGCACTTACTCGCATAAATTTTACTTGTGGATAAAACTCTACTGCAGCTTCCTCCAATACTTTGTCAAGATGTTTTGTGTAATTACACCTGCATTTCCAAAATGTTTAGATAGACCTAAAGAATCAGATGGAGATTGTTCCCAGAAGAAAATAAAAAGAGAATAATCAACTCAAAGTCACCTTATGGTGAATGCAACAACCACAGGGTGACCTTCATGAAGGAGCTGGACAAACTGGCGTTCAGAGGTAAAATGAATAACCCGTGATGGTCCAAGATCCTTTGGATAACCAGTGTAGTACCTTCAATTTTCCAAAACAACATTGTTAAAGGAGAGACAAGAGTTTCTCCCATGATAAACTACAACAAATTTGATCAGATAGAGCACCAGAAAGAAAATCCCAATCTAAGAAGTGAGTGCATCTCTCTCATAATCTAGTATTCCATTTTAAAACCTTCATATACATTTGCACATATTATAATCAGCAATTGTGGAAAATAAAAAACCTATTGCCTTTGTGGCCTAACCACACATATGACACAAATTGTATTAGGATTTTATGAATCCCGGAAACCTGTTAAAGTTCAGAAATGTAGCAAACTAAAAGTATGCATAGATGATTTAACCAGCATAAGGAACGAACAGTAAACAGAAAGTTCTAAACTTAAATCTAACAATACCAAAAGACAGAATTGAAAAACATGATGAGTAGTGCAAAAGAACCTTCCTTGATATAGAAGAATCGCTGAACATGCTATCCAAGTTATCTCAACATGACAGAATATCATTCCAAGGGGTGAAAAATGAAATAAACAACAGATTTTAGAAAATCAATGTATCGTGTACAAGCATTTTAGCAAGAAGACAAGACCTGTATAAAAGTTAATTGCTAATACTGATAATAAAACTTTTATGTATATATGGGAGACAAACTATATGAAAACTGTGAAAATAAAAATGTCACTCATACTTGCATGTTGCTCGGAGTTGTCTGATCATTCCATCAAAAAATGATGGCTCCCCCATCTGATATGGCTGTAAAACCAACCCCAAATTTTCAATTATCCTGCAAGCTATATTATTAAAAGTATTATCAAAGGCACAACCAGTACATGAAAGTTATGAAGGAATAACAATGTAACACTTATATTATACATGCCACTATGTTTCCCATCCAGTAAGGCATAAAGTTAATACTCATTTCGTGCTTATTGAAGAACAAGACCACACTCTTTCATGTTGTCCAAGTTAACAGTACCAAGGCTATATTAGTTTAATGAAGTTACATGACTAGTTTACATAAAAAGTCATAATACAATTTCAGAAAAATAGGAATTTAATAAGGTGAACTAACTTCCCAGAAGTGGCATTTTCCAAACTCAGATGATAACAATACCATGCTGACAAAAGGATCCCTGTGGATACAAAACCTGCACCCACCTTATTTTACCTCTCTAAAGAGGGGGCATACATGATGCCCTTGCCCAATGCTTGAAAATGAAAATTTTCAGATTTACAAAAGGAAATATGCAGCAACACACTTTAAAAGAACGTACTGTGTAGAAGCATAAATAAATGCCCCAAGCAATCAAGTAAACAACAGAGAAAACCCAGATAACAGGATGATTTAATATAAGATCATTTGAACCTTCATGCTTTCTGGGAAAAAATTTAGGAACAGAAAAAGGAAATGTCTGAATAGCATGATTAAAGTTAGAATTCATCCAATCAAATTAAAATTATGTTGACCTAGCCAACCAAATGAAGTCCAATATCACCCTTCTGCTATTATCAGAGAATGTGTAAGACACAAATGGAAGGAGCAGGCAAACATAGAGGCCACATTCAGCTGAATGGTTTCCAGAAATCCCATCCCACACTTTAATACTTTAAGAGTTAGAGACTGGGAAGGCCTTCCCATTCCCAATTTTCCCATTTCAATCTCTTTGGCAAAGATAGGACCAAATAGAAAAAGAAAAAGCAAAAAAAAACCACTCCCTATAACAATTCTATTCACCATTTCCTCCAGTTTCTCTGCAACAAAATGCAAAATCTAGGCCAGTTTGGCAGTGGAAATAAAACCTGTTAAAACAGAAAAAATAACAACCTGAAAATATATGTTTGGCAACATGATTCTAACAACCGTTTTAAAAAACATTTCCTAGATACAGGTTAATTTAGAAAACACTAAAATATTGTTTTCCATGTTTTAAAAAATGGAGACACTTAGACAATTGAAAACAATACAAGCACTACAGTCATCACTGTTTTCATTTTCCAAAATGAAAGGGTTTTCTGAAAAACATAAAAAATAAAAACCAATTTCTAATTTCCTCTACAAGAGAGGATGCTATTGGAAACAACACGGATCATTTCCACTTTATTGCCTATACTTTCATGAAAAACAAACAAAATGCATCTCTTCTCAATTACAAAACAGTAAAAAAAAAAATTTAGAAATTTAGAAACTTTTAAATAAATAAATAAATAAACTCTTCATTTTTTTCACTTTGGCTCATTCAAATTTTAATTTAAAAAAAAAAAATAATAATAATAATAATACAAAGTTGTTATCTAATTTCCCTAGCCACCATTGTGTTAAAATCCACAAAACCATCCAAATTTTCCATTCCCATAATTGGGCTAAATATCCACAAAACCTCTTATTTCGATTTAAATCACATAATAACATTATTGTATCTTCTTCTAGTCAAGAAAATTTAATGCATATAACCACAATGATCTATCTATCAAGCAACACACTCACCAAATATAAAACCCCAAAAATTAAAACCCTAAATCAGAATACAGATGATTAATAAGAGTAAATAACTAAAGGCTAAATGATTTCTTTGTTGACTTGTAATGCCAATGACTGACCCAGTCCCTCCATTACTCAATTATCCATCAAATGAGTAACAAAAGTAAAGGCTAAACAATTTCCTTGACCCAGTTCTCAATCACTCAATTATCTCAAGCTGTCTTAGGAGTTGCAGTAATTGTAAAATTGCGTTTGAGTTGATTATTGCGGAAATTAAATGTGATGGGAGAATTCTAGAGAGATAATGTGAAAGGTGATTAAGTTATGCTAGAGGAATAGAAGGATGCAGAAAATCTAGAAGGGAGTAAATCTTCAAAATTGAAATAGAGTTCCTCCAATTTCAACACAATCAAAGTTACCAAACAACCAAAAAAAACATGGAACAAATTAAAAAAATAAAAATAAAAATAAAACCCACAATTTCCTCCTCAATTTTCGGCATTATCTAAGAACCCAATGGAATAGTCTTTCAGTGTTTTATAATCCTGAATTATACCTGAAACTGAATAAAATTTCAGCTTTTTATTGTGTTCATAAAATTCATCCTCAACATCCAATCCCCAATTTACCCTGAATCCTGTAAGTACATTGTCAACCACAAAAAATGAAATGCATATAGATACATAAACGAGCAGTGGATTTGAACCTACCGGAAGAATAAGAAGATTGAGCTCCTAAATCGCCTACTTCAAAACCCTAATTCTCAAAACCCCACCGGAGCGAGAGAAGAAGTTTCGCGCCCCTCCCTGTACCTTGTGCAAAACCTTTTAGCTGTAATAGGTTCAAAAACAAAATAAAACTAAAAAAATGATAAAGAAAATAATTTTTATGAAAATTTTGAGGAAATAAATAAATAAATATAATTAAAATTAATTAAAATTTTATATATTTTAAAATTATTTAATTTTCATATAAAAAGTTAAAAATGGAATGTATTTAAAATAACATATAAAAACAATTAATTAAATTAAATTTTTTTATTATTTTATTATTTTATTATTTATTTATTTAATCTTTTTTTCTTTGCATTACAAAATGTACGAATTATTTGTGCTAAATATACAAGACTTGTTGCAAATTGTAAATATATTTAGATATTTTTCTTCATTTTTATTTTATGTTCTATACCACGGAAATATTATTTACATATACTTATAAATGTCTAATATGTACAAGAAATTTGTACTAAAAGGTAATTGTATTAGTTATATCAAGTTGTACAAGTCTATTTATTATGAATATATTTAAGTGTTTTTATGGATGTTAAAAAAAAATATGAAAATGTTTTATACATTTAATATAATTGTTTTGTATATGTGTAAACATATAAAAAAAATTATATTTGACATTTATAGATGTGTATAAATAAATTTTTTAATAATTTGGTATGAAAAACCAATAAAAATAATAATAATTGAATGTTAAATTAATGAAAAATAAATTAAGATAAACATGTGTGATAAAGTTGTTGTTTAATTAAATTTCAAAATTAAAAGATTATAAAATTTAAAATAAAAAAATAATAATAATAGAATTTAAATTAATGAAAAATAACTTAAGATAGTTGTTATCTAATTACATTTCAAAAAAAAAAATCAAAATAAAATAATAATAATGGAAAGTTAAAGTAGAGCGTCTAAGACGGAAATTCATTCCGAGCTATACAATTGTTAATTAAAATTTCAAAATAAAAGGTAATAATAATCTAACATGAAATTAATGAAAAATAAATTAATATAAATATGTCTTATACAAATATTATTTAATTAAATTTCAAAAACAAAAAATAATAATAAACTAGTTAAATTAATAAAAAATAAATTAATATAAACATGTATTATACAAAAGGAATTTCAATTCGAGCTAATTCTTCTATCGAATTTAAATTCTTAGCATGACAAGTTTAGATTGAAATGAAATTTCGATGTCAAAATGAAGTGAATTTCACTGTTGAAATGCATACTCCATTTTGAAATGTTTGCAACTTACTCGTTCGAAATGCACCGCTCTAATTCAACATTACCTATGAATTTTCAAGTCCAACCCAAGATGGGGCCAAACATTTAGAAGTTGTATTTTTATTTATTTATAACTATTTTAAAGTGATTATTATGAAATAAGCGGTCAATAGGAGCTTGCCAATTGAAAGTATACTCATGATTATTATGAAAGGCTACTTTTTGGGGCAAAGCATGAAAGTTAGGGTTAGATCAAAGGGAAATAATGAGTTAAATCAAATTTAATAATAGATTTGAATGAACGGCTAAGGAAATGATATTGGGATCCAAATAAAGGTTAATTTGACTTAAGAGATGGTATAATCACATAATTCTTTATACTAAGGATTCTTGACGGTTCTTGATCCATAGTTATCTAAGGTATTGTCATTGTTATCTACCTTAAGGAAAATCTACATAGAGTAAACTTTAAAAAATCTTAGACCTAAATTTAAATTTTACATCAATTCATTCATCTATTAGGTAAATCAAAATGTAATAAAATATTAAAAGTTAGAATATGCTCAACTCTAAGGTATGAAACTCGGGTTAACCTCGTCAAATCATGTGTTTTGATTACTTTGTGACTAAATAAATTTTATACCCTTGTTTCACCTAAAGCCCTAACTTCGGAGTTGGATTATGAAACACCCAAATCTTGATTATTTGAATAAAAAAAATTATTTAATCCTTGCATTTTGATGTCAAGTTATTCATTAGATTCAATTTCCATTCAATTCATTCTCACCATATTTTTCTTAGTTTAAAGAACTTGGTAAAAGCAAATCCTTTAACCTAGTTTGACAAAATCTATAGGTCAATTCCTACGGACAATTCCCAAAGTATAACAAAAATCGTAACGACTCTTTCTTTCTTTTTTCTTTTTTATTTATTTATTAGAGTTGGTACATAAAAGGCTTAATATTTTCAACAACAAAGAAAATCGATCAAGTCTACAAAAGGAAGATAAGAGTAGATGGAAATGTTGAAACTTATGTGGGTAGAGTTGTAGCTAAAGGTTATAGTTTGAAACATCGTTTCGATGATAGAAAACATTTTCACTGATAGTCATACTCAAATCCATCAATATACTTCTCTATCCACTAAAGTGGCTCTTAATTTTGGGTTGAATATAGTTTGAACAAATTATAGGTTAACTTTTTATTGATTTTGGGTTGATTATAGTTTGAACAAATTACAGGTTAATGTTTTATGTATACGGTTACTCGTTTCCATGTTCAAGATAAATTTAGGTTGATTTATGGATTACAAGTTCAACATTGATTACTAGTGTATATAAGTTCTTCGCATCAAGGTTAAATTTAAATTGATTTGAACAAGTTAGAGGTTGAATGTTAATTGTTTGAGTAAAAAACATGTTATTTTATATATAGCGGATTGTATTTTATGTTGAATAGAACTCATCAAATTTTTATACTAAACTTGTCTTTTGAAAAGATAAATTCTATTTTTACTTTGACCTCGTCTTTTGAACCAACAATTTTATTTTTACACTGAACTCGAATCCAAAAAGATAAGTTCCACCCAAATTTCAGAAGTCCAATTCCATTCTTACACTGAACTACAGTAGTTTTTGAATAATTTTGGGTACAACAGTATTTTTTAAAAAAATTAAAATTGCTCAACTTATGCAGAAAGCCCTGTTTTGGACGTAGCCGTGATCCTTTCTAGAGTGGCTGTAATGCTAACTTCTTTCCCATAGAATACATAGATGTAGAAAGATCTGTTTGGAAGGGAGAAGCCCCTTTGAGGAGGAAACATCTCTCCATCAGTATAGAATTTTCAAAGCAAAAACATAAGAGACAAAAGTGCTCACTATTCTTGAATAGGAAAGAGTAGCTAACCACTTCAATTGAGTTATAGTTAGAAGTGAATCCATATATAAGACCCTGGATTTCAGAATTCAATTTTCTCAGCATCCAAACAGAACCCAAAAGGAAAAGCACAAGATCATGCAATGTTTTACATCAAAGAGTTTTAAGTCATACAAATTCATGATTTTTGATTTGGAAGGGAAAGATTAGATGGAAAGAGTCAGAAAATGATTAGTTATTATAAGAGTCAAAAGTATACAAGATGCAGATGACGACATGCACCACCATCAACTACAACCCAGGTAACAGAGATTACTTCATACAATGTAATAAAGAGGAATATGAAGCATTCCCTCTGAAATTATACAACAAATTAGGAAAACTTACAACTGGAAGAAACTAACACTTCTCCCTTATATCACTTCTTTATCTTTACACCTCTTCCATATATAATTATACTTATATAGAGCTCAAGACAAATATATCTATCTTTATATCTCTTATTACCACGTATTACAAAGAATATGAAAACCATAACATTTAATTTTAGGGGCTAGACCAAACCAAACTATCGTTCATAAGCCATAGCTACCACAGGGATTCGTACCTTGTGTCCTCTGCTTCCTTTCAACAAAACTTCACCAAAACTGTAGGTTCCAGTCACTGATCGAGCGGTCAGTGTCACGGAGAACTTCCTTGATGCACCAGGTTTCAGAGTCATTGCTGGGGGGTTGGCTTCAACGGCAATTGCAGGTGCCATTCTGGTCGAGATCACATAGGTTTCTAGCCCAGCAACATTTGTGACTGTGCGAGTGACAGTTTGAGTTCCCACAAGGTGGGAGATTGTGATTGATGGGGTGTTGAGATTTGATGGGCGGCCCATGGTGTAATTGCATGGTAAGCTTGTGTAGTTCTTTATCTCATGAGCATCAATTCCTGGTGTTGTGCACAAGAACCCTATGTAGTCCTCATAAGCTACAAAAAAGAGGGAATGAGAGTCAATGATTTGAGATTGTGCTCAATGATGCCCCAATATAATCCAAAAATGCCTTAACATATATATTTCCAATATATTTTCTCCACACTTCATATCTGTTCTAAAAATGTTCTCGATTAGGTTGGCTCCTCATTCAGTTACCTCAATAATTCTTTTTGTCCATGTTTACGTTTTCATTTCCTATGTCTTAGCTTTTGAGAACAAAAAGAGAGAGGACAAATACCATAAAATAAGAAGGAATAAGACAAACCTGCATCAAAGATAAGTCCAGGATCCAGAGCCGCTCTAGGAGTAACATGGCCACTCCCATAATCAAAAGGTGTAGCAGTGACAAGTGTGACAGTTTCTGATCCAGAATACTGCTGTGCTCGAAGAGGGTTTTCAGCTCTGTCCAGCGTTGTTGATGTCGTCATTAAAGCTGATTTGATGGCAGCAGGGCTCCAATGAGGGTGTTTCTGCTTTACAAGGGCAGCTATTCCAGCTATATGTGGTGCAGCCATGCTAGTTCCAGAGATCATTGCAAACCCTTCCCCTGCTCAAAGAAAAAACAAAGATGCTTAAAAGGCATTCATTTGCATGTTAAAAGTACAGTAACTTTAGCATGTTATCCTGCTGGCACGGTTTTCAAATTCTTAATGCTCTATGGTGGCCAAGAAGATGGACAAAAAAAGGTGTAAAATGTATTTAACAACATTTCTCCCAGCATCAAATTGAGCATAAAATTGCATAACATTAGTTCTCCTTTCCAAAGTTTAAGATGCAGTGGTAGTTCAAAACCCCTGAATATCTATAACTGACAGACTTTTTTTCATAAAGATTAATTCCACTCTGGATTAACTGACTTAATGCGCATATAAAGATTAAACCTCAGCTAAGACATCTAAAGAAGTAGGGAGAAATAGGTGAATTGAAACTACTGATATTTACCAACATAATTGGCCTCATCCGTTCCATTTGGAGACCAGGCAGCCCAAATGAGAGAACCTGGAGCTAGAATATCTGGTTTGAGAAGATCTGCATCTTGGAAGTTGAAATCTCTTATATTGGGTCCCCGAGCAGAAAATAATGCCACCTGAGGTGCTGATTTGTGGAGTATAGGCATCAATCCATCCCCAATGCTACCTGTAGCTTTAAAACTCTTCACTCGTCCAGTCCAATCTCTTGAAGTGGAGGTATTATAGTAGTCTATAAGATCCTGAAGTAAAAGCAATGCCCAAGCACACAGAACAGAAATGATAGAATCAGGTACCATACGGAAAAACAAATTATAAGCAGGGAGGGGGGGAAAAAAAACAATGAGACCAAAAAGCAGCTTACACCAGTACCAAACTAATCAACAACCTAAAATGCTTGTGGGTGGCAGTAGTAAAAGAGTAAATCCCCCTATAAAATCCAAGGTATACCAAAAGTGAGTTTTAGACAGAGCAGGAAGCATAAATGCACTTTTCAGTTTCTTTTAAATTTCCTGTTCCAATCCACTTTGACACCTAATAAACTCATGGGCCTGCATCACACAAGCCATGATCAATTATATGCAGCCCCAGGTCCACTATATCGTGAAGACCACTGAAATAACAGCTTAAACAAAGTCTCAACATATACTGATATCCAGGTCAGAATTCAGCAACTGATAGCAGGATGTTCCAGATGGTGCCTCAGTCACACTGGACCATTATCTACGTACTGGAAATATTTTATCATTAAAGAAGAAGAATTAAAATATTTACCATTGATTTGCTGACATCTGTGATGAGAATCCCAGGAATACCGACAGGAACAGGATCAAACTTTGTTCCTGGAGAAACACTTTCCACAGCAAGAACAAACCCAATTGCACCAAGACTCTTGGCCGTTGCTGACACCTTCTTAATTGATGCAGTACCAACAACAAAATTGAAGGAATAGCCACAAAGAAGAATGTTCCCTTCAACCAAGTTTTTGTTTAGAACTTCTGGTCTTTGGCAGTCTGAAGGACTGTACTTCACAACCGAAGAATCCAGCAGCACATCATTTGCAGCAACCAGGGTGAATGTTCGATTGAAATGTGTAGAAGCTGCAGTAAGCCATGAGAGATACCTCAGCTCCAGGAAGGCAGACATATCACTTGCGAACTAGCAGGTATTCTATGAGACAACTAATTGGAAGGTCCATGAGAACTTAAGGCACAGTGGTTGGGCATGAAAAGACTCAGCAAAAGGTCCATAAGAACTAAGAGTTTTGTAAGCCTATTAAAAACAAGGCTCAGTGGTTGAGCATGAAAGTTATGAAGTAAAAAAGTCATATACATGATAGCCTCAGAATCACTGCAAAGTGAATTAATCTCACATCACAAGAGCCTTATATGGCTTCCTCAAGGACCCATGAGGCATCACCATCTACACAATATATTAGATTATTTGACTTTGGGACTAGTGAGCTGTGAATCCGAAGGATGTGCAGAGAGGGCATTATCCATTACTACTTAGATCATATAATTTAAATTTTGATCTTCTTATTAATTTTTCAACACTCTTTTAGAACATCTTAGTACTATGATCATCAAGTGACACATTTGTATCAAGCTTTAGCCTAAAAATCATCAATGTTTGGGACCAAGATTTTGTAGATTGTTGAGGTAAGTTGAAGTAGTATTTGATCTCTAACGAGACATCGCTTCCATGTATATGCCAATGACCTCACACTATGACTTTTTTGGCTCAGTCAAATGGAACTATCACTAATAGACTACTCAGACGTTCAGCCTTTACTCTCTATTTGCTCAAAGATTGACTTCAAGGAATTTATTTAATATATAAATCCCAAGTCTAATTGTTTGAACATTCTAAGCATGCACCCCTAGCAATCAGGTTGACCAGCAAATCATTAGGTTTGATGTCCCTTCACACAAGAAGGTACACAGATATGCAAGAATGTAGACTGCCATCAATCACAGGTGAGCATGCTTTGAGAGAGACTCAAATCAGGATTTTAAAGATAAAGAGAATCACTGATCAGGAAAAAGAATAGCTAAGACTTTAAGCTTCACATGGCAGCAGCAAAAGGTTGGCTCTAGGAGACTCCAACTACAAGGCACCAGGCACACCACCTGAGTGCCCCAACATTTCACAGGGCCTGCTTTGAGTCACTTCAAGGAAAAGGAAAGGTTAACATAGCAATTCATTCACAATCACTATTTCAATTAAAATGACTAAAGCACCAATTACTACACAACATTGCACATTGTCATCAATCTGTCAAAGCAAACCCAATGATTTAAAAACAGGACCGGACTGGCTGATTCAACCAGTTGAACCGTCGACCAGACCCTGATCTGGTCCGATTCAACTTTTGAGCCGGAAGGGGCTTTGGACCAGCATTGAACCGGACAAACTATCCGGTTTTCTATGAACCGGTTAACATGTGGGTCGACCAAAACGCTATTGGGCCTTGCCACATTGGACCTAAAATCTTCCCACTCTCCCACCCACCAGGCCCATTGAGCAGCTTACCTGTTCCTTCAGGTACAGGTTATAGTTTCCAATGTGGGATGTGGGATTTGGTTATAAAGAAAAATAAATGCTACTCTATTGCATTGAGAGGATTTCAACCTCAAATCTAAGGATTAGAAAAAAAAGAGCCAACCATTATGCTACACAATTCCTTTAACAAATATAGGCAACAATATGTTATATTAATGCTCTTTGCAAATTTTTAGAATATAAAACATTTAAACAAATATAAATATTTATATTCATGTTTATTTTTATAATAATTATTAACAATAAATATGAAAATAATATAAATTAATTAATATAATATTTTTAAAATAATAAAATACATAGATATGTAGATAAAATTAAATGTTATAATTTTCTTCTCATATGACAATATTATATATATCCTATTTAATGAAATTTGATATATTAATACATTTATATTTATGTTTATCATATAATAGGCATATCAAATACAAAAAAATGAAATGCTATAATTTTAATATTATGTATATATATATATATATATATATATATAAATTTCTTAAAATTATTCTTAATTTTAATAAAATATAAATTATATATTTATGACATCACCGGTTTGACCACTGGTCTGACCAGTGAACAGTGAACCGTGAACCGGTAACTTTTCCGGTTCAATGACCGGTCAAGTTCTGAAAACATTGAGTAAACCTTTAGAGCAACAACCCTTTGACTTTGTCAAACAAAAATGTCATATCACACTACTAAATGGAGCAAAAAAAGATTTTGAAAGCACAATTAGGAAAATATCTCAAGAATAATAAATAACAGATGAAGGGAATTACAGAACAACCTAAAATTAGCATTGGAACACTGAAGCAAAAACTGAAAATTAGTCAATATATCATTATTTATTTGTCTTTTAGAAGTTATTTAACCTCTTTCAATCCCTTGGTTAGTGATTAGAAGTATATCTCATCCCACCTATGTTTCCCAGATAAAACTTTAATTTCATGAGATTGAACTCCAGTATTCAGCAGATTGAGTCATGTTGTTTCCCAAGGCCAGCCTAAACAGTACAATTCCTACATAATTCAGGTTATATAGAACTTACGTGATAAACCAATTCCAGGTAAGATTTTCCCATTTCCCAAAGTAAGATGGTTTTTGTATCTACGATCATCGATTGCTGCAGCTACAGATGCAATCCATGGACTATAAGACAACAAGGACTTGGGAAAAGGACCCCCATTTCCAGCTGCCTGTGCGACAAATACACCTGCTTTCACAGCTGAAAGAAGCGCAGCATCAAAAGGGTTTAAAAACGTGGTTGTGGTGGTTGCTGGAGGACTATTTGGCCCCACAGAGAGATTGAGAATGTCCACACCATCATGAACAGCCTGTTCACAGAAGAAGTCTTCAATTAATAAATGAAAAAACAAAAAACAAAGAATACCCCAACAGATATCACCTAAAAAGATGATTATTTCATGGGCAGAAGGTTATCATCTTGTATCAATTGCAGCAAGTGCAGCACTTCTCAAGCAAGAAACTGGGAATCTTTTTCACTATTATGAATTTTCCATAAGATGGCTAATTTGAGACAAGTTTGCCAATTATCGAAGAACTAATCGTAATCAATTCAGGTAATGATAAAGCCATGAGATGAATCTGAAACAAACATTTCAATTGGCTAACATGAGACAAGTTTGTCAATTGAAGTGGAATTAATTGGGAAATGATAAAGCCCTGAGATGAATCTGAAACAAACATTTCAATTGGAGCTAGAATTATAACACCTAGTTCTGTTCCCTAGCCAAACAAGGAGCTTTCATAGATATGCCATGTGAAATTAGGCCAGTTAGAGTAATTAAGAGGAATCACAAAAATACTTCAAATCCCTGCAAGAGTCAGGTGAATTGAGTTAGGTTTAGGTCTGAGAAGCTTATTCTCATGATGCAACAAAAATTAATCAAACACCAAAGAGGCAGGTCAAACTTTCTTCTTGTTCCATGACAAAGGAAAACATGTGAAACAAATTCTGATTATTGAACAAAAATTGTTTGGCTCCTGTAGACTACATGCCAACAGCAGAACCATCAACATTCCTTCTTCAGAGAATTAAATTCACAATGTAAAAAAAGATCCTTTATCATGTAATACAAATCTTATATCACAAATAAGACAGATCCCAAAAAAAAACAAAAACAAAAAGGAAAAAACAAACCAACCTCCACCGCTACTCAGTTTTCAGCAAGCAAATCAAAACAAAAAAGTAAAAAAGGTACAAAAAGGTCTCAATCCAATGAAATTGGTAATAACCTGGAACTGACTACTCATTCCCCGCTAAGGAAAAATGGAAACTTTAAATGCAACCCAGTTTCATAATTCCAAATCTCTACCCAATATTGAGGTTCAAATTCCAATTCATGGCCCATCAACATAAAACAGAAATAACTTTCTGAGAATGCTGATTGTATTAAAACAGTAAAAAAAAAAAAAAAAAAAAGGAGGATTCTGGGGATGCTGATTATACCACCAACCAAACTGAAAAAAAAAACCCCAGGCAATCACAATAACAGCAGTAACAACAGAAGGAGCCTGTTAGCAATTTCTCCAATTTATAGTGCAGGCATTATATAATAACATACCTGATCAATTGCAGCTACTACATCTGCCACAAAACCTCCAAAAAGCCGGTAGAGTGCCTTGTATACAGCAACCCTGAATACATACAAACAGGAAGATAGTCTTTAAATAGAGGAAAGGATAATACTGAGTAATTTGAATAAGATACAAATATTGTTAACCCTCACCTGGCACGGGGAGCCATCCCACTTGCTTTCCCAAATTCATACCCATGCATTCTCACTGGAATTCCATTATTTCCAGCTGCAATAGCTGCTGTGTGACTGTTGTCCAGTATTCCCAAGAAACAACAAATGAACCAGACCCAATCAAATAAAACAGAGTAAATGGGAACAAAACATTAAAAGAAAATCGAACTATAACGAAGAGCCTTGGATGGAATCAGAAGATCTATCCATGTTACAACTACATTCCAAACGTATTACGTCAAAACTTTGTTATGGCATATGATCTATATGCATTCAAGTGTTCAGCCACTAAAACAGAACCACAAAGTAAATACATGTTATCAGTTATAACTATTTAACTTGTCCATATTTTCCTTTGTTTCCAACAATTAACCAATTATATAAAGAAACATAGGTATATTTTTATATACCGTATCACAAGTGCCCTAGTTCATTTGTTCTTAGCTAGCTGACATGGTTCCCTGACATTAAATTCCAAACTTCATATTTGTCCATGCATAACTGAACAAATACAAAACCATTTTCACTGTTTTCCCAATGGAATGGATACAAAAAAGTGTATGGGATCTAACCTTCCATGCCCATCACCATCCAAAGGAGAAGCAAAATCAACTTTAGGATTAAATGAACCAGCTGCTATTGCAGCTTCTGCAAAATGTTGGGCTCCAACAATCTTCCCATTACAGAAGTTCCTTTTAGTGTCAGGATCAACTTCACATTTTCCTCTGTACTTAGGGATGGGCCCGTATGGTTCAACGTTGTGGGTGGCAAAGCTCGGATGGTGAGGAAAAATACCTGAGTCCACAAATCCTATCACAATGTCCTCTCCAGCCCTGTCAAAGCCACCTCCTGTCGGCCATACACCAGTTGGAAGCCCCAGAAACTGTGGAGTATGTGTTGTAAGTCTTCTCACCTTCCAATCTCTCTCCACAGATTTCACACCAGGGGCCTGTCTAAGGACTTCTGCCTACTAATATAGTGGGATTCATTAGAAAATGAGAATGAAAAGATAGGAATGTCAATCAATACAGAAAATTGCTGTAAACATTAAAATATGTGTGTGTGTGTGTGTGTGTGTGTGTGAATAAGAATAAAAGAATTGCCCAAGGTTTCACCTGTTCAGGGGATATATGAACTGCAAAGCCATTAATAAGATGCCGATAGCTGTAGAGCTTCTTGTAAGTCCCATGCTCAAACAGCAATGATAGGAGCATGTCGTGCTTCATTTCAAGGTGATGAGAGTAAGATGTAACCAATTCACTGGAAGAATTTCCAAAGGAAGAGGGAGAAAAGAAAAGGCATTGCCAATATGTTAAAAGCCATTTTCTGATGAAGAGATAGAGAAGGGAAGAAAAAATCAGCATGATCGAAGGGGTAAAATATCTAGGTTTTGTTTCTACATCTTATCTTAGAGAAGAATTTAGATTAAGCACCCTGAGGACTCAGTTCCAAAAACCAAGTAGTTGGATCCTATTTGGAATATTTTGCCTAGGTAGGTGAAAAATGGATTTGGCTGTCAGTTGTCTAAATGGTGCAAATGCAGAGATGGGTTTGAATAGTTCTCTCACCGATTAGTTCAAAACAGATGGAGTGAAAATTGAAATGCATTCATAAAAGTCAAGCATAAAGTGATGAAAATCAAGAAGCAAATCATTATGTCTAACCTATATCCGTAAATGACTAAAATCAACTGAGTACCAGCAACAACTTGTACTATTAAACAAGATCAATTTGAGTCTATGCAACCAATGGGTAGAGAAATGAGCTACGAGATGCACCCAAACACTAAGGATTGCTACTAATTCAAAGTACAGTCAATTTTCTCGATCTTGAAGCGAAGTTTACACACACCCAACCTCAAAAAGTAGTTTGCATATATATACACTTGCCAAGGCATGGATTTGAAAACCAAATTGGCTGTACAAAACCAACCAAAGAATCTATATAATCAAATAATCTCTGCATTTTTATTTAAAACACCTGCAGTCCAACAAGGTAGATACTAGACAGTAGTCTCATCCAAGATTTGAAGACCGAAGCGATAACAAAATTCAAGGTGAAAACAAGACGATACCTGGTAACATCAATTGTCTCATCAGATTCCACAGCAGTGGCTTCAAAACCAGGTACACCACCCTTGTAACTTATAACTGGCTCTCCTACAACTGTCACTATGTAAATCTCTGCATTTCCAGCAATCAAAAGGCTAAATAAAACTACAACTGCACACCCAAGCTCCATGGCCCTCATGTTCACTGATCTAGTGCCCACTGTTCTACGAGTATCCCACTAGATCTGTTCCATTGGCACCAAAAACAGTCAGCATAAATTGAAACCATAGCAGTAGTAAAAATAAAAATAAAAATAAAAAAGAAACCAGAAAAAAGGAAAAAATAAAAGCTTATTTTCCACCATTGTTGGCAGAAGAGCAGTATTAGGCGTGTTTGGGTCCTTAGTAAAAACAGGAAAATAAAAGAAATTAAAAATTGTAAGTCTTAACTCTTAAGTCTCCATTCTTTGGTAACTAAGAAGGCAAAAAAAAAAAAAAGTTTGAAGGTAACTATTAATAAACCTTCATCCGGACAGCCAATTCAACTGGTCAAAGGTTGGTCTTTTTTTTTCTTTTTTTGTTCTTTTTTTTGGGAAACCAAAACAACATAAAACAGAAAATTCAAAATTTTATGTTGACCCCTTTCCTCAATTTTCTCAGCAACCAAACAGAGGGCATTTGAAAAACCAACCTACTCTTTTTCATTGGAGTAACTGAAGATTCAAAAAAAAAAAAACAAATAACATTAACACATATAAATCATGCAATGAAAACAAAACCAATCCCCACACCCAAAAAAGAGATCAAATTTATCATATTCCACCCAATCATTCAAAAAACTTTTGGCAATACACCTAGTTTGGATGCTGAGAAACATTTCCCCGACTGAGCCAAACAGCCATCACTAGCCCCAGTCTAAACCCCAGTCTACTAGATGCTTCAGTTACGGAAATCCAAAACCACCCAAAGTAAAGGATATTATTTCCTCTCTTTCTCAGGAACCAAACAGAGCATCACCCAACTCCCATTCCCACGATCCCCACAAATCAAAAGAGATCAACTGCCACAAAAACGCAAAACCATAAAACAAAAGAAAAAAAAAAAATCACCAACTCGCTCTAGTGGGTTTCTTGCCGGGCCAAGCTGAATGGGTATTTTCCACTTTTCAGTTACACAAGATCAAAAACCAACAAAAAGGCTTTCTTTCACTTTCTCACATTTTCTCACCAACCAAACAGAGGAGCACCACTCTCACTCACCTCCCACTCCTCAATCAAGAAAGGTATCACTATATCTTCACTCACATTGTCCTTTTTTTCTTCACCTTTCACCCACAGTGAAAAAGAAGGAAAAAATGATGATCAAGTTACAACAAATAAATTAAACTAAATTAAATAAAGAAAAGAAAAAAGAAAAGCAAAAGATTGGAGTGATTTTTACACTCAAGAAAGGAATCAAAGATTTTACTTTACATACATGACAACGCAGCACATCAAAATGGAGGTGATTAAATAATTGCCATCTACAGGAAAGCAAAAGAAAACAAATGGTGGGTTGTAGAGAGAGAAAGTGAGAGATCTAAGTTGGATTTTTAGAGAGAGAGAGAGAGAGAGAGTGTTGAGTTGCAGAGAGTGGAGTGAAGTAGGGTGGTGGTTAGGGTTTTTTATTATTTTGAAATTTTGAATTTTGTATTTTACTTTTTGGTGATTCAAAGGAGGTGGAGACAAGAAGCCTTAGATGATGGGACTGGTCATGTGGAAATTGTTTGAGTAATTAATGTCACATTTTTCCAAAAGGTAAATTTGTGATTCATTTATTGTGGAGTTCATTTTGGTTTTGGGGGTATTGTAATTTATGGGAGGTTTGAGGTCAAAAGAGAGAGAGAGAGAGATTGTGTAGGAAAAAGTGAAAAAATATGAGATCTTTTGGTGTGGGGTGGATGATTTCCATTTACTAAATTGCTTTTGACCTTCTCAGTGATTATCGGTCTAACAGTCTGTCTGTTTGTGCTTTTGTCTGCAATCTATCTTTTTGTCCATTAAATTTTTTTTTTAGAAAATATTGCTTCATATAAATTTTTTTTAAAAAAATGTTATTTTTAAAAAATTTTCAAGGTTATTTTTTGATTTTTAAAGATTTGCACATTTTAATTTTTTTAAGAAAATGTTTCTAAATATTAAAATATTTTTTAAATTAAAAATTACTTTAAAAATCATTGGGATTCACTTAAAGTAATTTCTAGTATTTTATAAATGTTTTTTCATAAAATTATTTTTTACAAATTTGAGGAAAAATATTAAATAAAAAGATAAAAATAGAAATGTTAAAATAGATTTCAAGTTTATAAATTATTTTTATATATTACTTAAAACTTATTTATTTTATTTAAAAATTATTTTCAAAAATAATTTATCTATTCTTTAAAACAAAAATAGTTTTCTAACTAAGAAAACATTTTTGATAAAAAAAAATTATTATTTTTTATAATTTGTTATGAAAGCAAGTTTTTGCTTTCTGAAATAAATTTGATATTTTTTTAATTATTTCTTTGAACATAAAATTAATGTTTTCAAAACTTGACTAACACATAAAATTATATATTACCTTCATAAAAAATAACTTTTTGAGTTTTCAAACATAATTTTATTTCTAAAAATAATCAAATGCGACGATTATGGTTCTGAAAAACTATTTTCAAACACCCTAAATGATTTGTAGGTCCAACCAACCATGTGGATTGTCAATTTGACTATTACTTGATAGAAAATGCCAATATTTTACTATCAAATGAACACCAATTTACCCTAAATGATTTGAAGCACAAACAATTGATAGTAATAATTGAATTACTTTTAGAAAATTAAAGGTGATTTTATGAAGTGGGTTTGTTAAAAAGTTTATTCCAAGAGTCACATGGAAGAAAATAAGATTGTTCTTGAAAAGAAAATAGAATTGAAAGGAACGTGAAAAGGAAAGACAATGGGCAATCAAGTTAGAGAAGAACAAACGTGGCCCATCATCCATAGTCTTGATCTCACCACCCAACTCCCTTCACAACTTTATTGAACACAACAACTGTTAAGTAACGCTACTCGTTGCCTATTTGGTATCTTATACAACTACCACTCCTACTTACCAATTTTACTTGTGTCCTATTCAATGTTTTCCCATGTATAAATTCGTGGGGCCCTAATTTATAACCACCCTTCTCACCTTCTTTTCCTTTTTTTTTTTTCTTTTTTTTTTCTTTTTTTTGAGAGTGTTGTTATAATATTTGATAAAATCTAGAAATCTTTCAAAAATTTTAAAAATTACTTCTAATACTTTTTAGAAAAGTATTTGATAGATAATTTTTTCGAAAATGTTTTTAACGAAAAAATAATTTCATTAAAAGTACTTCGAATAGAAATACTATGAAACACACTTTTAAAATTTGTTTAATAGTGTTTTTATAAAATATTTTTAATATTAAAAGCATTTTTAAAGAAAAATAGATGTTTAACAAGTGAGAAATGCATTTAAAAAGTTAAAAATACTTAAAGAGTGTTTGATAATATTTCCGTTCGAAGTATTTTTAGTGAAAGTGTTTTGTTTTAAAATATTTTTAGAAAAATCATCTGTCAAATATTTTTATCAAAGACGTTATAGGTGATTTTTTTTTTTTAATATTATAAGTCATTTTTTAGATTTTTAAAAATATTTCATAAAATTTAATAAATACCTAAATTTTTTTCAAAAATATTTTTTTAAACTAAAAATGTCTTCTAAAATTATTATTAAACTAATTCTTAGCATGCATTTGGGAATGATTTTAGTAAGTGTTTTTAACATTTAACACTTTAATAATAAAAAATTTTAAGTATTAAAAATATTAAAAGTACTTTCTAAAATCATTATCAAACAGACTCTTAAAATTTGAATTTAAAAAAAATACTTTTACTAAAAGTTTTTTAAATAAAAACATGATCAAATGTACTCATTAATCTCAAATAATATTTATATATAATAATACATAATTAATAAATCTAACTATTAAAAGCTAGTCAACTTAACATATATTTTCACTCCATTATCTAATAAACAGGAAAAAAAATCACAAAATAAAACAAAAGGAGAACAAACCTTCCTTGTTCCACAAGTGGTAGTCTTCCCATACATGTTCAAGTCTGGCAGCCAAAAACCGACAAAGCTAGTTGTTGGGTGGTCTCCTGCCCTAAAGCTACTTTGAGGTTGAAAAGCTCCTCTTTCCCACTGCCTTGTTTTAGGTTGATATTTGGATGGGGCTATAAATTTTTAGATTAAATGGTTAATTTCGTTCACTTCTTCTAAGTTTTTTTTGTAAAATATATATAACTTTCATAAATTTGAAACATCAAAAACCTTTTTTATTTTAACGGGAGGTGAGCGAAATTTCAAACCTATAAAGATTAGCAGTATTTATCCAAAATCTTTACGGGATGAATGAAATTATTTCATAATTTCAATGTTTGGCCTAATTTATTACTAGTTCGGTTCCTTATCAATTTCGAATTTAACTCTTAACTTAGATATCAAAAAATTAATTATTTAAAACATATCTTTCTAAATAATAGTACTTTGCTAATTCAAATTCTTAGTTACAAATTTATGGCATTGTCCACTTACACTTGTTAAGGTATTCAACCAAGCATGCTCCCACAAAGTACTTCATCCCATTCCCACATTTCCTAGGAATATTTTCACTTATCTTGGATTTTAATTTAATGAGACCATCTAATTAGGGTTTAATTTCTTGAATAATAAAGTTTAAATGATATTTATTGCAAATCTGCACTACCCACCAAAACCTCCACCCACCCTATCCCCACAATAAACCACTGCCATCTGCACCTGTCCTAAAACTTCTGACACACTGCCTCCTCCCCCTGCCTCAACCTCTGTACAAATCTCTCCACATCGACTTCAAGTTTCCAACTCATTTTCAAATTTGGCAACTCTTCAGAGGGACCCTCATGTTGGAAAATTATATGCTATTTCTGGTCTGAAAGGTTTTTGGAAAAATGAGAGGGAAAGAATTTTTTTGGGAGAAAAATGGAGAAAAGAAAAAATTAATTTAAAGTATCTCCTAATACTTGAAAGTTATTTTTTTTTAAAAAAAAAAAAAATTAAGCCTTTGAAAAAGTTTTAAAAATTATAGTATAAGTTGAAGTGATTTTTGAAGTAATATTAGTATATTTTTCTTTCTTTTTTTGTGTAATATATTATCAATAATAATATAAAAAATATTTTCTTTTATTTACACTCTAAATATTGAAAAAAGTTTTGCAGGTTCAAGACTTTTTTTATTTTAAAGAGGCTAGTTAGTAATGATTTTAAAAAATATTTTTAATTTAAAAAATGCTTTTAGAAAAAAAATATGTATACGATAATATTTGGAAAACACTTTTAAAAATATAAAAAAACTCACCCATAATATTGGAAATTCACTTGTAGTGTGTTTTGGAAAAACACTTGATTAATGATTTTCTTAAAACCACTTTCAAATAAAATATTTTCACTAATAACAGTTTGAGTACAACTATCATTAAATGCACTTTTAAACCATTTTACAATGATTTTAAGAAGTGGATTTAGTCTAAAAAATGGTTTTGAAAAAAATAAAATTAAGGTCCTATTTGGTAAATTTTTTAAAAAACAGTTTTGAAAATCAATTGTTGATAATAGTTTTTAGTTTAGAAAAATAGTTTTTGAAATTAGTTTTTAAAAACTGTTTTTTGATGTTTTATAAAATAAAAATCTGTTTAGGGAACTACAATATTTTAAACCTATTTTAAATATTTTTAATATATTTTAAAAATAATTTTTATATCGAATACTTTATTTTTAACTATTTTATATACTTGTATAATTATTTTTTTAAATAATCCTTAAAAAACAAGGGAAAAAAATATAAAATAATAAAAATATGTTATCTAAAAACACCATATTTTCTATTTTTAAAAACAAGAAACATAAAACAGTTTCTAATTATCAAACATATTTTTATGATTTTTTGTTATGGAGAATAGAAAACTATTATCGAAAATAGTTGTTAAACAAATTTTAGGTATTTGATGAAATATAGGAAATATTTTTAAAATTTTGAAAAATTAGTTATAATGTTGAAAAAATAATTATAATGTTTTCTAAAGAAATATTTTATAAGTAAAAATACTTTCAAATAAAATATTTTCACTAAAAATACTTTAATTAAAAAATAATATAAATATTTTTGTTTATAAAAATATTTACATTAAAAGTGTTACTAGTAAAGGTGTTTTTAAATTAAAAAGTAAAAACACCCATTTCATAATTTTGAAAATGCAAAAAAATCATTATTATCTCTCTGCTTTATTTTATTTTTTTATTTTTGAAAAACAATTATTTTCCTAGAAAAGATCCTCATGGAGCCTCTTGGTGGCTCCTAGCCACTTATAAATGGATAAGGTTTCTCCCATACCAATTGAGTAAATGTTAAAATCCAATTGTATCTTCCATTTTCAACTTTTTGTTCATCATTAATGAAAAGAAAAAAAAAATTTACCCATCAACATATTTCTATAAGAAGAGAGTGAGAAAAAAAGGTGGCACCACTTTATAGTTTGGACTTTGGAATTGTCTGCCCAAATATATAATAGAATATAATATAATAAAATAAAATAAAATAAATTGTAGTACACTGATGATTGATAAATGGGACAAGCCCAAGTGGTGGGTGATGTAATATTTTTTGTATTTTTTTTTTCAATAATTTATTTATTATTTGGAAATTTATGAATATTCAAAGAGAGTAGTTGGAAATTGTTGGTTGGTGAGTTGTTGAGAGGGCTCTCTCTGCAGTAAACTGTCTTCAAAGCTCTGACAGATTGGGGAAATGCTAAGGTATAACAAAAGCAAACTTCTATGTACCCATGGAGGTATTTATTTATTTTTTATTTATTTATTTATTATTTATTTTTATAGATACTGTTATATATCCAAATGGATACATCATAAAATATTTTTTTTCATATTTCTCACCATAGGAGATCTCTTATCTTCACATTTCTAATTTGAAAAAAATTGTTATTTATTTATTTTTTCATAAAAATTGTATCATTTCTATAATTGATATTTCAATTAATTAAGGAATAAAAAGTAAACGTTAAAATAACAAGAAATACTTTTTTATTAGAAATTGAATAAGGATTAATAATGACGGTTATTGTTCTACATTTTATGTCTTTTTCATTCAGATAAGCCTTACAAATTAATCAATGATAAAGATACTAATATGATGTAAACCTTTTTTTTTTTTTTCCAAAGTTTGCTTTGAAAATTTTTAATTTAAAATATTGAATATTAATGGTTACATTTTTATTAAAAATAAAATAAAATAATAATTGTTACATTTTAAATTTTAAATAATGAAAAATAATGTAATTTTTCAAAAAATCCCTTTAAATTTGTTTGACAATTGTTTTTAAGCATAATTTTTTGTTTTTAGAAAAAATAAAATAGGAAAACACTTATTATAAATTATTTTCTAATTTTTGCTTTTAAAAAAAAATATTTTCAAATAACATCTTTTAATTGTTTTCACTTATTTTCTTAAAATAATATTTAAAATATTACAAATAGGTTAAAAATATTTTAGATTTCAACTTTTGTTTTACAAAATATTTAAAATAACAAATTTTAAAAACGGTTCTTGAGAACTGTTTTTAAAAACTATTTTCGGAAATAGTTATTAAACATGGTTTTTGTTTTGTTTTAATTTTTTGCGGAGTTAGTGGATTGAAATTATTCATTGATAAGAATCGTTTTTAAAAATTATTTTTCCAAAACAGCTATTAAATAGTTTCTTTGTTTTGTTTTGATTTTTTTCGAAGTTAGTGGAGTGAAATTATTCATTGATATTATTAAAGAAACATGAATGCATATGTGACTTGCTACCAAACTTTTGTTAAAAGTAAAACTATAAAATTAAGCCACCCCTTTTTTAATTTCAATAAGTCAATAATTTAAAGATGAGGAATCCATATGTGCATGCTCTCTAGTCTCAACTAATTTTGAGTGCATGTCTACCACTAGTTTTTACGTAAAATTGAATCCTCCATGCATGTCCCTTAATTCAATATGCCTCATCATTTATAAAACATTTTAAAAAGTGGTGATTCATTTATACAACATGATACATAATTTGTAAAAATCTACTTTATTGTATCATCTTTAAGGTAAATAAGAATATTGTTTTTAAAACATGATAATTATCAAAAAATAGTTCTTAACGACATTGTTATAGACCTGAATTATATTTGAAATAAAAAATAATTGTCTTGATTTATTCTTATGGTTTTTAAACGTATAGTGTATTTATATTCAATGTAAAAGTCTTTAAAATATTTTTCATATTTTAATTATTATTTTTAGAATATTTACAAATAATTTCTAACAACATGTCAAATTCGTAATAAAAATAATTTATTTTGAAATAGATTTCGTAAGAAAAAAAACTACATGTAGATTTTAAGTTAAAAAACATTTGTATTTTAAGGAACAAAAAGTTAGGGTCAATTTTCTAATTGTTTATTGTTTTCGAGAGCAAAAACAAAAAAGAAAAAAGAAAGAGAAAAAAAAAAGAAAAGAAATAGGAAAGCGCATTTGATAATTAAAAAAAATTATTATCAAAAACTGTTTTTAAAAATATTTATCAAATTATGTCTTAGTTTTCGAAATAGTTTTATACGAGTCAATGAGATACCTATATGAGAGTTGTATCCACCATTTAAAATTGTTTTTGACATTTTTAATATTACTTTTCACGTGTAAGATGCTCACCCAAACAAAAATTAAAGCACTTTAACCCAATTATAATTTAATTTTTTTAAAAATGTTTCACTAAAAATTACAATTATATTAAAAAAAAAAAAAAAAAAAACTTCCGAATTGTTTGAACATCACATGCCATACCATGTTGAGAATAAAGAGGGCAAAAGCAAAATGAGGTTGCATGTAGAGCAGCTCATGGCTCCTTTAAGTGGGATGTTGTTAGGGCCATGTGATTGGCACCCAAGAAAAATGCCAAAGGGGCATTAGTCTATTGTGTCATTTTCAATTACATTGTCATGTTCCTTTCCGGAAATCAAATCCACAACATTTGCTGGGGTTTCCTAGAAAATTAAAAAAAAAAAATTTTACTGACAATGAAATGAACTTGACTTGTATTTTTCCCATCTCCCCCTTTTTCCTTTTTGATTCTGGTACTTTGTTTCTGGATCAGAGAATAGAGTTTTCTAACGGTCACTCTCACAACACATGTGAGGGTTGTCCCCACCGCCCTTGTCCTCATGCCCGAACATCACATGTGACCTGAGTAAGACCATCCCATCGCCCCCCACAAAAGGTCTTTACTAGTCATACAAGATTCCAAACATGAGAAATCATACAAAGAAAAACCAACATTCTATCACTATGCCATTTCCCAAACACCCCCTCAAGCAAATCCCAACCTTCTTGTTCGATGTTCGATCATGATCATCATTTTTATCATCATCATGTTTAAGTGATGGGAAAAAATTGAAATATGTTAAGCAATTCTTTAAATCAAAGTTGTGACATCATATTAAGTAATTAATTTCTTTAAAGACTTAGACATACGCGAAATGGACCGACATTAAAGTCCTATCGACTTAATAAAAGTGCTTATATGAGTGATTAGCTTAAATTCAATGCATTCAACTCTTAAACATGACCCAAAAGTTATAAATATTATGACATTAAAGCAAGAGACGAGTGTGCAATGGGACACCCCTCATGTATAGATAGAGTGATGACAATGACTTGTACCCTTTTATATGTTATAAAAGGAGACAAGGTTGTTGTTGATGTAATAAAGGCTATAGACTTTTGGGTGCTTAATAAAAACCAAATCAACCTCAATAATCTCATTTTTTTAGGTTTGTTTTATTCTCTTTTCCAATATAATGAATAATAATCATGATTCGATAGTTGAATTTATTGTAGTTACATTATCAGTCATTCAATGGCGTGCCCCATGATTTGTGCTAAGTGTTTTCTTGATTTGATTGGCATTATGGCTTGAATAGCATTTTACCAGAAAACTCTTTATTAGAAAGCTTCGGGAAAAAAAAAGTCTTTCTTTCTTTTTAATCATAGAAAGGTCTACCAAATTAATCAACTTTTTTTTATTAGCTAAGTCTTTCGGTTGGAATATTTGGACAAACTAGGGTAATATGCAACTCTTGTGAGTTGAAAACTTGGACAACCTAGGCTCATATATGACATCTAAAGTTAAATTATTGACAATTATTTGTTATTATAAGGAACAATTTTTTTTTTGGAAGAAACTGTTTTGGATGAAGCTAAGGGGGCATCTCATCATACGTGTGACACAATGTAAGCTAGTGAGACACACAAGAAGGGTGGTTGGCTTATCGTATCTTAGGAATCAATGCTAGACAAATCACATTAACATGTTTGTCACCTTCTGCTAAAATTCTCAAAAGAGGTTAAAGAATTAAAATGAAATAACAAAATCCAACAATTTTAAGGATATTATCTAGGAATCTCAAATTATGAAAAAAAAAAAGAGGTTAAAGAATTAAAATGAAATAACAAAATCCAACAATTTTAAGGATATTATCTAGGAATCTCAAATTATGAAAAAAAAAAGTCTGGAAATGTGACTATGAGTTTATTTAGAAATATTTTTGGAGAAATGATTTTTAAATTCAAACAATACATTTCTTAAACTTTTAAGAAAAATAATTTTTTTGAAATTTTGTTCTAAAACCATGTTTATTTTAGTTATTTTTTATATAGAATTTGAGTTACACTTGAAAATATAGAGATTAATAAAAAAATCCAACAATTTTAAGGATATTATCTAGGAATCTCAAATTATGAAAAAAAATGAAAAAAGAAAAAAGAAAAAGAAGTTCGGAAATGTGACGGAGTTTATTTAGAAATATTTTTAGGGAAATAATTGTTAAATTCAAAAAATACATTTTTTTAACTTTTAAGAAAAATAATTTTTTGAATTTTGTTCTAAAACCATGTTTTTTTTTTTTTATATATATATAGAATTTGAGTTACAATTGAAAATATAGAGATTACTTTAAAAACTTTTTCATTGCATATGATATATGAAGTTATAATAATTTTATAAAGAATAAGTGAAGAAAATTGTAATTAATATTTAGATTTTCAAATAAAATTTTAATTTTGAAAATGATTAAAATATATTTTTAAGAATCATAATCAAAAATTATTTTTTGATAATTGTTTTAAGAAACATCGTGAAATAGGCCCTATCATTTCATATATAAAAACTGGAATCTTTACATATTAAATATTGAAAAAAATTCCTAAGTGGAAAATGAATCCAAGTGAGATAGGCTCTATAATTTCATAATTTTTCCATGTTTTTATTTTTATTTTTTATTTTTCAATTTATAGAAAATATTTGGCTTTTACTACCTGAAAATAAGCATTAAAAATTAAATATTGAGAATTTATAGATAAATAAGATATCTATTACACTATAAAAATTTAAATATTGAATTTAATTATAATATTTAACAAATAAAAGAATTAAAGTGTGAAAGTGGTTTCTTTATAAGTTTAACCTTTATACATTATTTTGACAAATGACATATAGCAGGAATGATAGCAATAGTGATGTTGGTCATAGATATTACACAAAGTAGAAATTTTATAGGGTATGTTTGGTGAAGGAACCTCTTAATAGGATAGTATGTTTTGGAAAATATCATTTGCTTTTCATTGAGATGATATGTATGTAAATATACATTAGATTGTTGAGAAGATAATCAATAGATCCTATAAGGAATAGCTTGAAGACTCCTATATACAAGAAGTAGCTAGAAGATAAAATACAAATTAAAAAAAAAATTAAAATACAAGAGAAATAAATCTAACTAGATAATATTAGAACTAGAATTTGAAATGGAAGTTTTGAAATAGCTAAAAGAGAAGTCCTATTTTATACCCCCTTGGAATAGAGCTCTACAAGAAAGTCCAATCTTGTCTTGAAGAAATAGAAAACGAGCTTGAGGAAGTGGCTTTCTTATAATATCAATGAATTGATTAGTGGATGATAAGTGCACAACTTGAAGAGTCCTATTTTGTACTTGGTCATGAATGAAATGAAAGTCGATAGCAACATGTTTTATCCTTGAATGAAAAATGGGATTAAAGCACAACTAATTTGCTTCAATATTATCACAGTAAATCACTAGGCATGTAGAAAGCCAAAGACCAAGATCAATTAACAAGGAACACACTCAATTTATTTCAATAGTAATATTAGCAATAGAGCAATATTTCACCTTAGTAGAGGAACAAACTACTGTTTATTGTTTCTTGGAACTCTAGGAGATAGAGGTACAACTAAGATAGACGATATAGGCATCAGTAAAGGAGAAGTCATTGATGTTTCCTGCCTCATTGGCATCAAAGAATGCATGAAAGGATGTGGGAGAGTCATGTTAGAGCTGGAGACCATGATTGAGAGTGCCACAAAGATATCGTAGTGGACGTTTGACAAGAACCTAGTGGTCGGTGGTTGGCTTGTGCATATACTGAGAAAACTTATTAATGACGAAGGCTATGTTAAGGCGAGTGAGTAGGGAGATATTGTAGACTACCTACAACTGTGTGAAATTTTGTAGGATAAGATAAAAGAGCCTTAAAGTGCAATGAAAGTGAGGAATTGGTCGATAGAGGTGCTTGTACTACTTTAGCATTGGACATGTGGAGCAAGAAGGTCTAACATATAACAACATTAAGAAAACTAAAACTATGCTCATTGGGAATAACCTCTACACCAAGAAAATAAGATAGCAAGCCAAGGTTCTTAAGAGAAAACCAACTTGCTAATAAATGAACAAACTAATTCACCACTGCCGCATTATCCCTAGTAATGATTAGATTGTCAACATAAACAAGCAAATGTAAGATATTCCCACCAAAGTTAAAGATAGGGAGAGATGTATTAGCATATGAATTTTTGAAATTAAAGAGAAGTAAGGACGTACGTAGTTCTTGATACCAAGATTGAGGAGCTTGTTTTAGCCTATAAATAACTTTTTGTAGCTTATATACATATGAAGGAAAATCTCGATTAGAAGAAGGTGTTGTTGACATCAAGTTGACTAAAAAACCAAACATGACTTACAACAAGACTAAGAACAAGTTGAACAGTGGCAGGTTTAACTATTGGACTAAAAGTGTTATGATAATCAACTCCTGGTTGTTGATGAAAACCTTTTACAACCAATCAAGCCTTAAACTTGTTAATAGAACCATATGAGTTACACTTAATATGAAAAATCTACTTACAACCTATAACATTATGACCAAGATCAGATTGTACTAACTCCCAAGTCTTGTTTCGAACAACAACATTATATTCTTAAGACATGACTTAACGTCATTTTGGATATTTGAGAGCTTGGGTCAATGTTATGGGCTCAAGGTTAGAGGATTGGATAGTTGGTTATAAATATTTAGTTTTTGAGTGCATGATGATCATAGGAGAGATGTAAAAGAAGATGGTAATATTATTAATGATGATTCCAATATAGTTGATGATGTGAAAACAACTGCATAAGTTGAGCAAGCATAATCACCTTTCCTAGTTAAGCTTTCGTTGAACAAATCTATTAGAGAACATCACCCTCCTATAACATATTCTTCTAATGAGTAAGTGATGTTTAAAGATGTAGAAAAGCTAAAAAGTTATGAAGAAACTATTTGGTAAAAAGAAATGAAATTCTTACAAAAGAAAGAGAGGAATGCAAAAAAGGTATAAAAGAAATGAAATTCTTATGAAAAAATAAAAACAAAAGAAAGAGTTGTTTAAAGCCATGTAAGAAAGAGATGAAATTATTGCATGATTTTACCTATTAAAAATAGCAAACAATATCTTATAATCAAAATTCAAAACATGATTGGTTGTGAAAGGGTTTGGTTAAAAGAAACATGTTAACTTTGAAGAAATATATTCCCTTCTGATGAAAATGTCAACACTAGAGTTGTTCTTGGCCTATCAATGCACTTAAGCTTTGATGTAGAACAACTTGATGTGAAAATTGTATTTTTTTCATGGTGACATAGAAGGATAAATTTATATGGAGTAGTTAAAGGGGTTTAAAGTCAAGGGAAAGGAGCATCTTGTGTGCAAGAAGTTTGATTATTTCATGACAAACCTTGGATACAATAGAACTTCATCCAATCATTGTGTGTTGACAAAGAAATACTTTAGTAATGATTTTATTATTCATTTTTTATATGTAGATGATATATATGTTGATTATTGGCCATGATGCTAGTAATTGGTAAATTAATAAGCTAGCTAAGCTAGTATTTTGCAATGAAAGATTTAAGAATAGAAAAACAAGTACTTTTCATGAAGATATCTTGTGATAGGAGGGATGTGTAACTTTGGCTATCTTAAGAAAATTACAATGAAAAAGTTATTGAAAGATTCATCATGAGTAAAGCTAAAGTAGTTTATCATCCACTTGTGAGTCATTTTAAAATCACTTTTAAACAATGTCCTACAAATAAAAAGATAAAGAAAGAACTAAGGGAAGTTCTCTATGCATCTACTATTGGTAGTTTCATGTGTGCTATGGCTTGTATAAGAGTAGATACTGCTCATGTAGTTAGAGTTGTTAGTCATTTTCTCTTTAATCCTAGAAAAGAACATTGGACAATAGTAAAATGAATATTAGGATGCCTTAGAGGTACTTCTAGAGTGTGTTTATGCTTTTAGTAGTGGTGAACCAATGCTAGATGGGTACACGAAAGCAAACATGGTAGATGATGTTGATTTTAGGAAGTCCATTTTAAGGTTCTTGATGACCTTCATTTGCAAGGGAAACAGTCTCTTAGTAGTTCAAATTAGAAATATGTGTTACTTTATCTATTACAAAAGTTGAATACTTTATAATCATTGAAGTTTGCAAGGAAGTTTTGTCGATGACAAACTTTTAGAAGAATTAAGTTTGCTACAATAAAATCATATCATATACAATGATAATTAAAGCATTATCCACATCTTAGAAAATCCAACACTTCACTTAAAGTCCAAGCATATCAATGTTAAACATCACTAAGCTCATGATGTGTTTAAAGAAATCTACTACACTTAGAGAAAGTATATACTAGTTAGAATTGATTAAGTCGAGAAAGTCTTTGCCTAAGGAGAAGCTTTAAAATTGTAGGTAGAAGGTGGGCTTAATAGAGCTGAGTCAAAGGAGGAGAGTTGTTGGGTCTACTCCATTTGTGGGCCTTAGATCACATAATGAGCATTAAATCTTAAATGCCTTAAAAAAAAAAGGACAACCGATTAAAAGGGATGAAATCTTCCCTACTTTGGAAAACTAACCCTTCACCATTTTTCAACCTACAAGTACCCATTTTTGACAAAAATGTCCTCATTTTTTTTTTGCAAAAGTAACCATTTCTTTTAAAACACACATGTAAATAATGAAAATGTTGAAGGGTATTTCAATAAAAAAATGGGTTACTCTTCAAGTTAAAAAATGGTGGAGGTTAGTTTTACAATTTTGGGATGTTTTCATCATTTTTAATCAATTAATCCATAAAAAAATTGCTCATTTTGTGGCTTGTTTGAGAAGCCACGCTTTTTAGAAAAGTAACTATAAGAGGAGGAAGAGAAAGTGAGAAAATGAAAATGGTGGTTCTTTGAGAGGCTTTTGCAAAAAAATCATAAAACAAATGTTGTTCATTTTGACTCCAATTCTTATGTGGTGAATCCTTGTAACATGCTTTTCACTTATGTCATGTTTGATTCTTAATTTGATCATTTTAGGTGGCTCTTTCAAAATATCCACATAATGATATCTAAACTTTATTTAGTGCTTTATTGAGAAATATATAGTTGTAGATGATGATTACTATCGTTAAAGCAAAGAATGTTGTGTTTTTTATGAGGTCATGTTATTGTGAACCTCTTATTTTATTTCTAAAGAGAATTTTGAAAATTGATTATTGTGATATAGTAGAAGTTAAAATCAAACTATGGTCCTTAGTGGTTTTTTCCTCTTTGTTTTGGAAGGTTTTTCAAGTAAAATTGGTGGCTTTCTCTTGGAATTTTCTTGAAAATCCTATTTCAATTATTTTAAGTGCCTTTTCTCAACAAAGTATTATCAAAACAAGATTTTTTGATTGGGTAAAATTGATATCTTGGGAGCTAAGAAATGGAGGAATAAAATTCACTTGGATGATAAAATTGACCTCATCAAATTATTTTATATGGAAGTATAAAAACACTCCAAATGTGTTATAACATCTTGAAGACACCAACAACACTTTTTTTTTTTGGATTTTTAATGTCAGATTTTCAATTTTTATTTTTACTAGTATCTTATTTTAACACTTAAATGGTTTCTAAGTAGACCTATTTTTTTTCTTTTTAAAACCTTTTATCACTTTTTTTATTTTATTAATTATTGCCTTCATTTACTTACTTTTTCTAAAATTGGTTATTAGTTGGGTCTGGAATTGAGTTTGACATGTATATGTCATGTCATGTTATTTTCAATTTTCCTTTTCTATGAGTTGTCAATTTCCATTCTTAAGCCCCTCCACCATCCCCACTTTCTTTATTTGTATCATCAGGACCATTTAAATTTGATAAGCCAACTTGTTTGATAAGATAGAAAATTTAATTTTCGTAGCAATTGATTTTACTCCTACTCTTAACTAATATCGAGAACAGTGAGTTTTGACTCACTAATTTGACAAAATATAGAAAAAGGAACCTCAACTTTTATAAATGAGTTTTATCTTTATTCATATAAAAATATTTTAAAATATATGCACTTTTTATAAGTCATATAATTATGTCCTGAAATACCCTTTTACTTGATAATATTAAATAAAATTGTTAAAAAATTAATTTATTATTTTAATTTAATAAAAATATCATAAATAAATATATTATAAATTTTTTATTATATCATATGACATATAACTTATTTTGGAATAATTCTTAGCTTTCTTAAATGATAAATAAAATATTTTTAATTCCCTAAATAATAATGATTTTATATTGTGTATTATATAAATTCACTCATCTTCTCATTTTTTTTAATAAAAATTTTATTAGTTGACATCAACAATAAAATAAGAAATTTTAAAAAATTAAAATACAATTAAAACAAAAGAAATTAAAAATTAAATACAATTAAAACCAAAAAAATTAAAAATTAAAAATAAAATAAAATATTGACTCTCATTATATTTCCAACTCTTTCTTGAATCTATGTTTTCTATTAGTTTGACAAAGGGAAATGAAAGTTAATATTTTATTTTTATATATTTTTAACTTTAATTGTATTTTAAAATTTTAAATTTCTTATTTTATTGATCTAAAATCAGTTCTCACTGTAAAAAAATAAAATAAAATAAAATGAAATAATCAATTAGTGTTATTAACTTAACAAGAAAAAGGTCATTTTAAAAAATAATTATTTGACTTGTGAAAGAGTATATGTTTTCTGAAATACTTTTAAATGGATGAAAATAAAATTGATTTATAAAAAAAAAAAATATCAATTAGTGTTATTAACCTAACAAGTAAAATGTCATTTTAAGAAATAATTATTTGACTTGTGAAAGAGTATGTGTTTTCTAAAATATTTTTAAATGGATGAAAATAAAATTGATTTATGAAAATTTGGATTCTTTTTTCTATATTTTTTCAAATTAGTGAACAAAAACCCACTTTTTCCAATAAATGATAGAAAAAAGGTTTAAATTAATTTAATTAACAAATTTGGAAACATTTGTTTTGATACTATGATTTGAAAATAAATAGAAAATAGTAACTTAGGATAGGTTTAATTACACAATCATTTTTTAATTTTTATTTTTAAAATAAAAAATTTAAAAACAAAAATTAAGAATTATGAGTGTGAAGTTTTTCTAAATAAAACTATTTATCAAAAAAAAAAAAAAAAGTTTTTCTAAATAAAATTGTCTACTTCTCACTCTCCCATATACCTTGAACTTGACTCTAGTTAGTTGGTTCACTCTCCAATATTTTTCAAACTTGAAGCCATGTAGTTGGTATTCTCATTTACTTTTTAGCCATGACTCTAAAGCTGCCATATCCATGGTAGAAAAGAAACTATTACAATTAAAATTTACATGTAAATAAATCCCATTTTTTCATAATACTCTTATATTTGGTTAATAAAATAAATTTAATATTCTTTCTAAGCAACAAATGTCATCAGTTGCAAATTGTCCAACATGGAATAAGGCAACCATGAACGAATGTATATTTCCATATATAGTATACCATGTTAGCTGAATACACGTTCACCACATCGTCCAGCACTTCATGATGTGGTCTAGCACTTTGACCACGTCCTCCACCATTTCTCTTCCACTGCAGTTAAGGGGCACGTTTCCAGCAACTGCTCAACATGGTGGCAAGAGCAACGTGATATGATGGAAGCCACTGTTATAAAGATTTGAAAAATGGTCCCGAACTCGTTTGGTGCTATTATTATCTTTAGAAACACCATCTAAAAAGGAGATTAGAGTTTGGAAATCAAGGTTTTGAAACCAACTACAATGGCTGGAGGTAAGTAGACTATTCTTAGTCTTTGTCAGTTTTGATTCATGTTGCAAATTCATTACAATCGAATATATATATATAGCATGTAATCTACTTACATTTGGTATCGAAGCATGTTAAATCTTATCTCTGCTTTGTATTGATTTTGAATGAAAATTCTTGTTTTATGATCTCTTGATAATTATTTAAACGATTGCTGCTAGAGATCCATATAGTTGGCGTCATTCTTTCATAAAACGCCATTACAGACATTCAAAAGACGCCATTTTTAGGCGCACTAGCGACTCCATTTCAGGCATTCAAAAACGGCCATTACAAGCCTCCATACAGGCGTTTCAGATGTCATTCAAAGGCCATTCGACGTCGGTGAGAGGCGCTGTTTCAGATGCGCTTTAGACCCCATACCTAGCGCTGTTTGTGCGCCATTCAAGGCGTGCAACAAGGCCTCTTCAAGCGCCAGTCCAGGCGCCCTTCAGAGGCCGTTCCAAACCGTGTTGCAGGCACTATTCTCAAGCGTCATTTTGACGCCGTTAAGGCACTATTTTTCAGGCGCCATTTAGTCGCTTAAGTGATGCAGTTCAGGCAGTCCAGAAGCACCATTTCAGGCGTCGTTCAAGGCGTCTTTGGAGGCGTCATTTGTAGTGTCGTTCAGGCGCCATTGGAAGCGCCATTTTTTGGGGCTGCAAGTTGTTGTTCATGCGCCGCTAGAGTGTAGTTCGTGCGCAGTTCGTGCGTCGTTCGTGCTCCGCTGGAGTGCAATTCATGCGCTATTCGCACGCCGCGTTGAAGCACTAGAAGTGGCTGGCCTGCCTGGTGATGCAGGCGGCAAGAAGCCACAAGCTGAGGCTGGCTTGCCCATGTGATGCAGGCGGCTTCATGGCTTGGACTGTATCCGGCAAGGGTGCAGTCCACATGGGTGGCGGCGAGCATGTCGCTGCCGTGTTGAAGCAGTCCACAGGGTGGCAGAAAAAATAGGATATTGGGTTTTGGGTGCAGGTGATATTAAATGGTGAGGAATCTAGAGAGAGATGGGGTTCCACTAAGGTTTTGGGCCTTTATATAACTAGCTATTGGGCCCATTAGGTTCAATGCATGGGCAGTGGCCCATTTTAAAAAATAAAATAAATAAATAAATAAATAAAAGGCATTAAATGTTGGGCCATGGAATAAATGTAAAAATTGGGTCTGTTTAAGCCTTTTTTGGCCCGATTTGAATTAATTTTGATTGGGCTTGGAATTGATTATGTTTTTATAAGGATTTGAGCACCCAATCATAATCTGAAATCCTTTCAAATTAATTTTAAGTTATATGTGATTTTTTTGCATGCAAATTAAATTATTTATTTTAATTTATATGTTTGTATGTGTAAAAATGTAGCCCAAATTTGAGTTAGATATATTAAATTTATATCATATAGTTTTAATGTCTAGTGAACCATGTAATTTTTAATAATTAAGGAATAGCCACAACATCCTTAATTATATAAAATTATATATTAAGTAAATAGGGATCACATTATGGACATTAATTGTAATTGATTATATAAATATGACGATTTTACCTCACAGAGATTTCATTATGTTTATATAATTAATTATGATAAAATATTAAAATTAATTTTTCCTAATTTACCCACAAGAGTTAGGAAGAATTAATTTAATAGATTTATCATAAAGCTTATAGATAGAAAATATCAAACTATATTCATAACAAATTTCATAATTCAGTAAAATAATTTGATAAAGTCTATCATAAAGATAATGAATCTGATTGAATTAAAGATTTAGCCTACAGGCAATTTTTAATAAAATTATATTCAATTTTTAAGCATGTCCTACATTGGTAAAACATGAATTTAAATTAAAGCCTCAAATTTTAATAAGCTTGTAATCTTTTGTGCAGTTTTACTTAGTATATCTGATATTCGTTGTGAGGTTCCCGAACTTAGGGAAGATAACTTTAAGATATGGAAGGAGAGAGTTCTTCTTCAATTAGGGTGCATGGACATAGACTATGCTATAAGGAAAGATGAACCACATAAGACCACTGATACCAGCACACCTGATGAAATACTATTGTACGAACGTTGGGAGAAATCTAATCGCCTTAGCGTGATGTACATTAAGACAAAATTAGTGCTAGTATATGTGGTTCGATCGAGCAACATGAGAATGTCCACGAATTGCTCAAGGCTATTGATGAGCAATTCGTCACTTCAGATAAAGCCTTGGCAAGCACCCTGATTATGAAGTTCACATCCTTGAAGCTCACCGGTATAAGAGGTGTATGCGAACACATCATGGAGATGAAGGACATAGTGGCTCAATTGAAGAAGCTCGAGGTAGAAATGTCTGAATCCTTCTTGGTGCACTTTATCCTTAACACTCTTCCGCCTTAGTATGGACCTTTCAAAATCTCTTACAACACGCATAAGGATAAGTGGTCTATTAATGAATTGATGACCATGTGTGTTCAAGAGGAAGGAAGGTTATTAATGGAACAAGGAGAAAGTGCCATGCTGGTGACGCAAAAGAAAGGAAAGAAAGGAAAATCTCAAGCCAGTCAGAAAGGAAAGCAACACATTCCTCCCAAATCTTACATTGAGAAAGACAAAAAGTGTTTTTTTTTGTAAAAAGAAAGGACACGTGAAGAAGAAATGTCTGAAATTCTAGAAATGGCTTGAGAAGAAAGGTAATCCTACCTCATTTGTTTGTCATGAATCTAATATGGTTAATGTAAATACTAACACATGGTGGATTGATTCTAGATCTACAATCCACATTTCAAATTCCTTGTAGGGTATGCAAAACCTAAGGAAGCCAGTGACAAGTAAGCAATTCATCTTATCCGGAAACAAGATGGGCTCGCATGTGGAAGCAGTAGGGACATGTTATTTAACTTTAAATGGTGGTTTTGTTTTGGAATTGCAACAGACCTTTTATGTACTAAGTTTCTCACGAAACTTGATTTCAATTTCTAGACTTGTACTATTTGGTTATTTCTTTCATTTTTCAGAAACATATTTTAGTTTGATTTATAAATCTGATTGTGTTGGGAATGGTATTTTGTCTGATGGTCTTTATTGCATATTCTTACAAAATGATACCACTCATAATTCATTACATGTCCAAACTGGCATTAAAAGATGTGTTGTTAATGAGGATTCCTCTACATTATGGCACCGGAGATTAGGTCATATCTCCATAGATAGAATCAAAAGGTTGGTGAATAATGAGGTACTTAGTACTCTAGATTTTACTGACTTTGAGACTTGTGTGGACTGCATTCAGGGAAAGTAGACCAACAAGTCAAAGAGAGGTGCTATTAGGAGTTCTACCATACTAGAGATCATACATACTGATATATGTAGTCTTGACATGGACTCTCATGGGCAGAAATACTTCATCTTTTTCATAGATGATTTCTCACGATATATGTATCTCTACATACTTCATAACAAAAATGAAGCTTTAGATGCCTTTAAAGTTTTCAAGGCAGAAGTAAAGAAACAATGTGGTAAACAAATTAAGATCATGAGATTAAATAGAGGTAGAGAATATTATGGTAGATACTTGGAAGATGGACAATCACCTGGGACATTTGCGAAGTTTCTTCAAGAACATGGGATTGTTGCCCAATACACCATGCCTGGTTTTCCAGACCAAAATGGTGTAGCAGAAAGAAAAAACTGAACTTTATTGGACATGGTGAGGAGTATGCTTAGCAGCTCAAAACTTCCTAAATTCTTGTGGACTGAAGCACTTAAGACAACAGTGTATATATTAAATCGAGTTCCAACCAAGGCTGTCCCAAAGACGCCATTTGAGTTATTGAAAGGTTGGAAACCGAGTTTCCGACATATGCGCGTTTGGGGATGCTCGTTTGAAGTGAGAATTTATAATCCACAAGAAAAGAAATTGGACCCAAGGACTATTAGTGGGTATTTCATTGGATATGCTGAAAAGTCTATGGGGTAAAGATTTTACTGTCCATCTCACAGCACTAGGATTGTGGAATCGAGAAATGCTAAATTTCTTGAATATGACTTGGTTAGTGGGAGCAATCAATTCAAAACATAGTTTATGATATTAATCATACAGACTCTCAACCTTCCACTTCAAGTGATAGATTGTTTATTGTTCACAACACCCTTCAAGTTCAAACGGGTGTAGAATGAACGATCGCTGAAGTTCAACCAGTCATTGAAGTTCCACAAGCTATTGACAACATTCCAATAGATCAAGTTGATTAGGAGTTGCCTGACACTTTTGAACAATAAGTTGAACCTCATACTTCCTCAGAAGATATTGGTGCAACCTTAAGAAGGTCTACTTGAACTAAGAGGTCAGCAATTCCTAGTGATTATGTAGTGTATCTACAAGAATGTGACTACAATATAGGAGTCGAAAATGATCCCAAATCTTTTTCACAAGCCATGAGTTGTAAAAAATCAGAATTTTGGTACAATGCCATGAAGGATGAGATGAGTTTCATGAAGTGCAACGATGTTTGGGACCTTGTTGAGTTGCCTAATGGTGCAAAAACCATTGGTTGTAAATGGGTTTTTAAGACAAAGAAAGACTCATTAGGCAATTGAGAGATACAAGGCCAGACTTGTTGCAAAGGGGTTCACTCAGAAATAAGGAATTGATTACACGGAAACCTTTTCTCCTGTATCTAAGAAAGATTCCTTGCTCATTATATTGGCATTAGTAGCCCACTTTGATTTGGAATTGCAGCAAATGGATGTGAAAACAACATTACTTAATGGAGAGCTAGAGGAGGAGGTTTACATGAAACAACCTGAAGGATTCCCCTCTAGTGATGGTGAACAATTGGTTTGTAAGCTTAAGAAATCCATATACGATTTAAAACAAGCATCCCGCCAATGGTATTTAAAATTCCATAACATAGTTTTTTCATTTGGTTTTGTAGAAAATGTTATGGATCAATGCATATACCTTAAGGTCAGTGGGAATAAAGTTTGTTTTCTTGTTTTATACGTGGATGACATCTTACTTGCAACCAATGATAAGAGTTTACTTCATGAGGTGAAACAATTTCTCTCTAAAAATTTTGACATGAAGGATATGGGTGAGACATCTTATGTCATTGGCATTAAGATCCATAGAGACAGATTTCAAGGTATCTTAGGTTTGTCTCAAGAAACCTATATCAAGAAAGTTTTAGAGAGATTTCGGATGAAGAATTGTTCACCTAGTGTTTTCCCTATAGTGAAGGGTGATAGGTTCAATCTGAACCAATGCCCGAAAAACGATCTTGAGAGGGAACAAATGAAGAACATTCCATATGCTTCTGCAGTCGGAAGTTTGATGTATGCTCAGGTTTGTACAAAGCCTGACATTGCATTTGCTGTTAGAATGTTAGGACGATATCAGAGTAACCCAGGTTTGGACCACTGGAAAGCTGCAAAGAAAGTGATGAGATATTTTCAAGGTACCAAAGATTACAAGCTTATGTACAGACAGACAAGCAATTTAGAGGTTGTTGGCTACTCAAATTCAGACTTTGCAGGCTGTGTTGATTCACGTAAATCAACATCTGGATACATTTTTTTATTGGTCGGTGGAGCTATATCTTGGAGGAGCGTTAAGTAGACCATGACTGCTACTTCTACTATGGAAGCTGAGTTCATATCTTGTTTTGAGGCTACTTCACATGGTGTATGGCTTAAGAGTTTCATTTCCGGGCTTAGAGTTATGGATTCAATATCTAGGCCATTGAGTATATATTGCGACAATTCAGCTGCAGTCTTTATGGCGAAGAACAATAAAAGTGAAAGTCGAAGCAAACGCATCGACATTAAGTATCTAGCCATAAGAGAACGTGTTAAAGAAAAGAAAGTGGTTATTGAGCACATTAGCATTGAATTGATGATCACTGATCCTTTGACTAAGGGCATGCCACCGTTGAAATTCAAGGATCATGTAGTGAACATGGGACTTAGTTCCCTTATGTAGTTTCTATTGTGCACTTTTATTTAATTTTGAGAAAATTCAACTTCATTGGACCAAGAATGAATATAGGGTTCATTCATTAAGTAATTTTGCCACATAAAGTAAAATGTTAAGAAATGAGTACACTGTAATACATGGAAGGTAACACTCGTTAAATAGAGGACTTATCGCCATGATTCATGTATTTGTTACTTAATGGGATAATTGATGGACTGAGATAGGACATTAGGTTAAAGTTATGGACTAAGTGGGAGAATGTTAGCTGAATACACGTTCACCACGTTGTCCAGCACTTCATGATGTGGTCCAGCATTTTGACCACGTCCTCCACCATCTCTCTTCCGCTGCGGTTAAGGGGCATGTTTCCAGCAACTGCTTAACATGGTGGCAAGAGCAACGTGGTATGATGGAAGCCACTGTTATAAAGATTTGAAAAATGGTCCCAAACTTGTCTGCTGCTGTTATTATCTTCAGAAACACCATCTAAAAAGGAGATCAGAGTTTGGAAATCAAGGTTTTGAAACCGACTACAATGGCTGGAGGTAAGTAGACTATTCTTAGTCTTTGTCAGTTTTGATTCATGTTGCAAATTCATTAGAATCAAATATATATATATAGCATGTAATCTACTTACATACCATGTCTCCATTTTTCAAAAATAAAATAAAATAAAATAATAATAATAATAAAATAAAAGAATAAAAAAAATGATATTAATTGAGGGGGAGAAAAAGTTATCTTATATATAAATCAACACTTGTCATGTTAAACAGAAGCCTAATATGCTATGTTCAAATTGACTTAATGTTAAATAAATTAGAGTTTGGTATAGTTTAATGATCTTCCAAAAATCAAAATTGAAATATATAAGTTAGATAGTAAGTTGATACTATTGATAATTAATGCTTTGAGTTTATTTTAATCCTACAATACTAGGTTCATTATTGAAATATTTTTTAGGCCGATTTAGTCATTAATGATTGTCTCTAGACAAGGTTGATTCATTCTTGCATTTCTAGAAGTTAATTGTATGACTTCATACTTGATTTATTTTTGTTCTTACTAAAATCTCAAGTTTTTATGGTTTTTTTTCAAATCCTAGGTTGTTATTGTTGGCCTGTAATATTTTCCAGACATTCAGATGCTTAAAGGAGCGTTCAAATTGTTCTTATCACTTGATCTGGAGTATCAAGTGCTCAAGCATTTGGTATCTTTTTACTTCATTGTCTTCTTCTTATGTTTTTTTTTTACTATTTTATTTTATTCATCTTTGTTATTTTTCGGACAAAAGACGAAGATGGTTCGTTGATTTTATTGGTTTTGTGGATATCCATTTCATGCATTACTCACATCCATTTCACTTTAACATGATTGGATAGAATTTATGAGTTATATTTATTTCTTGCACACTATTTTACCTAGGTATTTAGTTGGTTGGTGTGTGTAGATCATAGGTATGTTCAAGTTGATCATTCTTGGATGTACTATGGTTAGTGCTTGCATGATTTACAATGATTCGGTTTAGACGAGTGGTATTGAGTAATATATCCCATTTGAGAGTTTTAGAGGTTTATATAATCATTATTTTGTTACAAAATTGCCAATGAGGGGGATTATTGGTACATTAGGTGATTGGAGCCAAAATATGTGCTCTAATGGCACATATTCGATGTGATTTATACACTATAAAACACTCAAATCATCCAAATTGATCCAAATCGATGTTAAGGCCCTAGCCATGGGTTTAACTTTTATTTTGAAGATATATCTTAGGTTTAAGGGAAGAAAAGGGCATGAGTTGAAACCATGCTAGATTTTGAAATATTAGAGATTAAATGAGAAATTGAGCAAGTCAAGACTCATGGACAATGAAGTATGAAGCAAGATTCATCAAGTTTGCATGGAAATTTGGAACTCAAAATCCGGTGGCAACATGCACTTTGACTTTAAGGAAATATTTAGAATACTTCCCAAAGTCCATGTTGGGCAACTTGTATATCGTTTCAAAGCTTTGGAAGTCAGGAACCCAATGCTTTAAATGATGTGCATATCAGAGCTGAAGCAAGGAAGTTATGTGTGTTTGAAGAAAACTGGTAAGAGAGGAAAGTTGAGTTCGAAATTGACAACTTGAGTTTGAAATGGTTTTTGTCCATTTAAAACCTGAAGGAATGCAAGGAAAATTTTGGTAGAGGCAAAGTTCGAATCCTACTACCTGTTTCAAGAAATAAGCATACATTTCAAACCCGAAAACATGGAGTTTTTGCATGGGCAGTGGGTGAGTTTGAAATTCCTTATGAATTTTAAACTCATTATGTTGATTTTTGAATTGAGCTTTCCTTTCCACTTATGAGTTCGAAATTGATTTTGAACTCACCTAAATTTCGAACTCAACCACTAGTGATCGAGTTTGAGCCCTAAGACACGTTGAAACAAGTTCCAAAGGCCCCCATCCAATTCAAAACACTTTGTACTCAATTAGAACTCGTAATTTTTTAATCTCTTTTAGGTTGTTTATGACTTTTCCTTGTAATAAGTGGCCAATGAGAGGGTGGCACATGTAGGTCATTGATGATTCTATATAAACTCTCTTAGTTCTAGGTTTTAAGGAGAAATTAATATGGATCTTAGATCTTTTTCCGGTAGTTTGACACTTTGTGGGGAAGAAGACCAGAACTTTGGTTTGTTTTCTTTTCTTCTTTATTGAATAAATTGTTTTTAATTTCTTTTGATTCAAGTTATGGATTTTTACCCTATTATGGATTGTGAATGTGAGATCACCCCCATGAGAGGCTAAAAAGCCAACTTAAGGCTTGAAGCATGAAAACCTAGGGTTAGATCTAAAGGAAAACAATGGTTAAATTATTATAACAATGAGATTAATTATTGGTTAGGTGACAATTTATTAATTTTTATCCTATCTTTGTGAGTTAGTTTAGGGAATGATACGGTAGATAATTACCTAATACTTGTGATTCTTGGTAACTCTAGATCATTAGTTATCTTGGTTTTTTTTATCGTTATTTACCTCAAAACAAAACTATAAGGAGTAAGAAGGGTTAGAAAACCAAATCTTGAATTAGAAATCAATCTCATTCATTTGATGGTTTTAGGAATATGTTTTAAAGTGGAAAAATTAGATTTTGGATGCAGTTTTGAGTTATAGAACTCAAGTTGATTGCGAGCGGCCAAGGACCTTAAAACTTAAGATCACTTTACTTAAGAAATCCTTGTTTTCTTTATTTTCATACTTGAAGTTAGATTATGGAAAGTCCCAAACTTGGATCAATTAAATTAAAAATCGATATTCATTTTATTATTAATTTAGTTTCATTCACTTAGTCTCATTTCATAAAAGATAATTCCCAGATTGTTTTTCACTTTAGGATTCAAACAAAAACAATTCATTTATTCTAATATTGATAAATTCCATAAGTTAGTACTTGAGGACGATACCCGGAGTACTACAAAAGTTGTAGTGACTCTTTCTCTGGTTTTTCTTGACCAGAGTTACCATGTAAAAAGGCTTAGAATTTTGGATAACATAGAAGAATGATAATTAGATTATGTAATTTAAGTTGATAATTTTGTTCCATTCATTTTGACATAAAACTTTTCTAGATTATTTGTCTTACTCTCCATTAAAGATCCAAGGTTATTGCTTGATTAACTGGAATGACATAAGAAATTATGGTAAAGTTCAAGATAGGTTAATAAATTTATATAAGGCTATTAGTAGAAAGATTTTTAAATTAAGCAAAAATATTTTAAAAATATTTTTTCTAAAAAGAACTTTTGAGGGCACTCAAGCTAGCACTTGTGACAATTTCAATTTTGCATAATTAGATTAATTTTATGATTATAATTTGATTAATTTTACAACTATAATTGGATTTATTTTACAATTTTAATTAGATTTATATTGGAAATCCTAATTTAAGTCCACTAATTATTTGTATCCTATAAATACCTTGCCTAAATAAGTTTTGTAGTTTGATGCAAATATTTTGAAAAGCTTAGCCTTAAATAAGGCTTTTTGGTTAGTTTATAGAGTTGTCTTTAGCCTCTTAATTGAGTTATCCCTTTGACATTCCTACTTTACGCGGAAGTTACACTTGTCCGATAATTGCTCCATACGTGGTTTTCAGAGATTAAGGAGTTTGAAAAAAACTTCTTGATCTGCATACAATAACCATGGTGGTGAATAGAAAGGAGATGAAGCCCTTGTAATAATGATGGTACTGTACAAGTAATAAGGGGAGGGGGTTCTTAATACATAATATATGAGGAATTTGCCTTCTTTTTCTAAAGCTTTCAAAGAAGATTCCCATATTTTTGTTAGGTTGTGAAGGATCTGTGTCCCCTCAAATGTTGAGTTGAGATTTACCAGGAGCACACGAAGTGTTGCAATGCGGATATGAAATGCAATGTAGGTAATGGAAAGTAAGTCCAAGGGTAGCGTTTCTCAAGTAAATCTACGTATTACATTCTCATATAATATATTTAAATTTGAGGTCTTTTATTTTATGGTTTTTTTATCTCCGCATGTTGTGCGGAGGATTTTCATGTAAAAAATTCCCTTGTCTTATGTGTTGGATTGGTTTGATCTTTTTTAATTTCTCAAAGAGTTTAGTTGAATTAAAATTATTCAACTTTTGGGCTAAGGAGAGAAAACAAATATTCACCTCCTTTAGGTATTCTCATACTAGATATTCTCATACTAGATCAAATAACTTTTTGTAGGTATGACATGTAAAGTTATAAAATTATAATAATTATTTTATCAAAGAAGATGAAATGGATCATATATATATATATAATTTTTATTGAATATTTTTGTAGATATTGAGAATGATGAAGAGGAGGCTCTAGAAGAAGTTGATTTAGAGAACTTTGGTGATCCATTTGCACATTTGGCATTTTTAGATTTTATTCTTAGAGATGAATGATGGTAATAGTGGACAATTGTTTCAAAGTGTAATGGTATCAGTAAAACTTCTTAAAAATTTTATTATTATTACTTGTTACTTATTTCATTTATGAATTACATACATTAAAATTATGACGAAGATTATGTTGTTGATTTTAATAAGTGAGTACAAGACATCCTATATTGTATAAATAGGGATGGTAATAGGTTGGGTTCGGGATGGATCACCTTATCCCAATACCATTCCATTTATTTATGTCTATTTTCATCACCGCCCAAAAAAATATTTTAAACGAGATAGGGCGAGGAAGGGTGGGATGAGAGTAGGAAATTTCCATACCCATCCCATCCTGTTTTAATTTTTTCAACATTTGTTAATTTTTTGATTTTATTAAAAATAAATATAATTTACATATAAAAAACATTATAAATATTTATAATTTATTTTTATGAAAAGTAATATTTTATTTATATTTTAAAAATTAAAAAATTTAAAAAAATTAACTAAAATAATTTTTTATTTAAAATTATATATAATCGGAGGAGGGTAAGATAAAGTCATACGTAAACCCGACCCCAAACATATTCCAAGTTTTTTAAAACTTTCCAAACACATTTGTTTTTATCTCAAACCCTTCCCATTAGGTCTGAAAAAACTCATTGCCATTCCTACCTATAAATAAATAAAGGAAATATAGTAAAAATCTCAATAAAGTTTATCACTTTATATATTAAATTTAACTTTTATAATCATTTTTAAATTTAATAATATATAAATTATATATTTATAATTTCATGATAGCATCATGGTCCAATGATGGTTGAACCATTATATCTTTGGTTTCACAATCATTCAGTTTTGAAAACATTGCCAATAAGTTGTGACACTTGACAAATTTCTGAATCAAGGATTTACTAAAATTTCATTCTATTTTTTTATTTTTTATTTATAAATTAAAAAATCATATAATTTTTCGCCATTTACAATTCCATTAGCCAATGACAAGTTAAATTTTAGTACATAAAGATGAATTTAATTTTAAATAAATAAGGATCTGTTTGAAATTTTTTTTTTTAAATAATTTTTTGTTATTTAAAACAAAAATACAAACAAACGCGTTTAATAACTCGAAACTATTTTTCATTTTATGTTCTTAAAAATAGGATGTTTTCAAAAAATATTTTTTAAATTGGTTTATATTGTTTTCACTTGTTTTTTAAGGATTATTTTAAAAAATAATTATACAAACATGTAAAATGATTAAAAATAAAACACTAAATATAAAAATTATTTTTAAAACATATTTGAAAATATTAAAAACAAGTTAAAATTATTTTAAGTTTTCAAACAGATTTTTATTTTACAAAAATCAGAGAATAATTATAAAAAACTGTTTTTAAAAACTATTTTTTAAAATTATTTTCGAAAATAGTTCTCCAACAAGAGTAATAAGTTTCTATTTTTCATTTTTTATCCGCAACATAATTTTTCTCAAAAAAATGTTGAAGTTATGCACCAAATCATTCCACTAACAAAATTAAAAGGTTACTCAAAAATATTAAATTAAATATAAAAATAAATAAACAATGTAAACCATAATTTAATAATTAATTAACACCACCCGAGAAGTTGAACCGGGCGGGTGGGCGATGCTGAATTGGAAATGGGCCGGGCTAGGGTTTAGCCAACCCCGCTCTCTTAGGGTTTTCTGCTGCGCTCTGTGTGAGATCAGAAACTTCTTGTGTTAATCTCATCGCTTCAGAGACTTCTCTGCTATAACACGTTCAATTTTTGTTTATTTTTATTTTTATTTTTTATTTTCTAATGACAATTGCAATGATTTGGTAATTGTAATGACCTGAAGATCCTCTGTCAATTTCTGTAGCTGTTTTCAGACTTTCTAAGGTATGCATTTCAATTCGTGAAGAAATTACTCAAAATTATGATTTCAGTCAACTCAGTTCACAACTCTGAATCATGAATTGTATCCGAGAAAATTGCAGAAAAAAACAGAATTTGCTGTATATTGAAAGAATTCTAGGCGTTTCTTCTTTATGTGATTATGTGGCATTCAGATGCTAACTTGGTGTATGGGAGCTATGAGGGTATTATACAAAGGATGTGAGGAACAGGAAAAGAAGAGTTGGAAAATGTGGTGTTTGAGGAAGATGGTAAATTTGGATGATGCTGAATTTCCTTGTATTTTGAGAATGGCCTTGAGCTGTGACTGAGAGTATTTATTCATGAAGGACTGAATTTGACAGCAAACTCTCAAAGGTAATTCCCCATTGGTTCTTGCATTTCCACAATAACTATTCTTTTTTCATTCCTTGTAGAATTTTGAATCATAAAGTGACACAAATAATTTGATAAACAAAGAAGTGTTAGGTAGTTTTCAACAGTTCCACACAAAAATTGTGGTCTTTAGTTGTCCGGGAATGTGCGTCGGGAATCTGCCTTAGAATACAAATTGAGTAACTCTATCATATCCATGCTTTTTCTTTAATCCACTGGAAAAATGTTGTTGCTATTACCTTCCACCAATTAATTAGATAGGTTTCTTAGTAGCCAGAATCTTCAAGAGGTTAACTTGGCAATAACATCTTGACCATTGATCACTGGCCACTAATAAGATATATGTAGAATCATTCCAAGATGTTACTCACCTGATGATAGGTGTAGCATATTTAACAGAAAGAAATATTTCTTAACTAGTACGGGACTTGGTTTGCAAAATATAGTTTTTGTATTTGGTTGAATATGTCCCTCAAATCTTAAAGCTCCATTAATTGAAACTTAAAATTTCCCTCTCTTTTTCCAAAATTTGGGATCTCTCAAAAGAGAGTACTAGTTCTATGAGCAATGAAGAATTTATGAAGGAATGGTGCTTGTATGCCTGTCCTACATGATACTTCTTGGTTTAGGTGTTGAATCAAGTCTTTGCTCAATCTTTAAATGTTAATGGAAATAGTTTCATCTGCATCAAGCTGATGTGAACATTGGCATCATGAAATTTAGCACAGATATCCTCCAGGAAAACAGATCTCCTCAACTTCCTTAAGGTGTGTATAAGGATTTTCACCTTCTCCTCCTTTAAAAATTGCTAGAAGAGGCACCAACTAAGGTCTAATCATGATAGGTGGTACAATGCATGAAGGAGTGACCATCCTTGGTGGATTGAGTTGATCTCATTGATCTATGCATTTTGAATGGTTCCTGTACAGGCACATAGTGGGCATAACTTTGACTTGCTTGATATGGGCTTGCTTGATGTAGCTTAGACTTGCTTGATGTAGGTTTGCTTGATGTTGCCAAGTCAGTTTTCATCAACTCGTATGTGCAATTAGGCAACAAGGAAGTTAAACACTAGAGTGTGAAAGAGAGAATCCTTGAAAGTCTTTGATTTGAAAGACTCATTACTTATAAATCTTAGTGCTTTGGCCAAAGTCTCCCTTATGGGCACCCAAAATATCTTTTAGAATGAAAGGGTTTCTGGATTCAGAACCCTTTACACTATCTACAATGTGCACAATATCATAATTCACTTGTTTTCCTCCTTGTGGGCCTCTTATACCATCTCTTTTAGACATGGTTCAAAATTGCGGTATCAGTCATTGACTTGGAGGGTTCTGAGGCACATCGGTCTTGGTGTCTCGGCTTGGTTTTAGACTGTATGCAAATAAGATAGATTAAGAAGTGAAAAGAATTATAAAAATATTATGAAAATTATTTAAAATTAAATATAATTAAACGAGCTTTAGAAAGAAATAAACTTTAAAACATATTAATATAATAATAAATGTAATGGTTTTAATATATTATTAAGAATAAATTAGCATATAAAATAATACACTATATTATGATATGATTACCATAAAAAATAATTCATTAACCAAATTGAAGCAATTCATATCATAGCTTAGCATATAAAATAATAATTTTCATATTCCCATTTATAATACAAATTAACATTTGAAGTAATCAATAATTTACCCCATAAAATAACATATTTACCCCTTTTATCTTCAAATTCCCAATCCCACACCAGAATAGAGAGTACCCCATTTGGTAGAGGTAGATAATCTCCTTTGTAGCTGCATGCTAGAAGCAACAACTACCCGCAGAGATCATCGTTGATGGAAGAATTTATTGTTTCTCACAGGTCAATGACATGGCCGGTCGGAAGGATGCCTTCTTTCTTCTTGTTCTTCTTCATCATGGGCAAGGTCATGGGTTTTAAAATTCTTCCACTTGAAGATAATATCTGATTTTTCAAAAATTTCTCGATTTTGGTTGCTCCTTGTGATTTGAAAGGGAAAAAAAGATTTATGGGTAAAATTGGGGAATATTTGGATCTTAAACCAAGTCAACTCGGAATCTTGACCAAGTTAATCGGGTTTAACTGATTCTTGGGCGAATATGTGATTAAGATGGTATCGGGTATCAGACTCGGTGTAAAAAGGCTCGAGGTGGATACAACTCGACCAATACTTTGAACCTTGCTTTTAGAGGAGTCCCACTTAATGTTATTTAACTTAATTAGCTTTCAGTTTAGAGGGAGGTCTCTTGAAAATAAGCCTCACTTTGTGAGTTGGCTTAAAGTTTGTAAGCCAAAGGTGGAATGAGGGTTGGACGTTCACAATCTTTCTGTTTTGAATGAGGCCCTTGAGGTAAGTGGAGTTGGAGGTTCATGTCAAAAAGGGAGCCTTTGTGGAAGAAATAATCATTGGTAAGTACAAGGTGGAGGAAGGGGTTTGGTGCTCTTAGGAGCAAGGGAGGGTTATGGCGTAGGGTTGCAGAAGGCTATAAGAAAAAGATGAGATGCTTTCAGAAGTAAGATCTCATAGGTTGTGGGCAATGGAAGAAGGATAAGATTTTGGAAGGATATTTGGTGTGGGGACACTCCTTTGAGGACTTCTTTCCCTTTGTTCGTTATAGCCACCTCAAAGGATGCTTGGGTTTGTGATGCCTAGGAGTAGACTAATAATTTGGGAGGGGGGGGGGGGGGGGGGGGGGGGGGGGGGGGGAATGGGTGGGTGGGTTTGGAACCCTCATTTCATAAGGAATTCCAAGACTAGGAGTTGAGTTGTGTTGAAGCACTTCTTTTTCGTTTGCAAGGTGATTTAGTGAATAGGGGAGGTAGATCATAGATGACAAGGCAGTGTGGATGGCCACAAAGGGTGACAAAATTTCAGTTAAATCATTCTATGATGGGATGGTTAATAGGGGTTCAAAATCTTTCTCGACAATGCTTAATTGAAATTCTTAGGCTCCAACAAAGGTGAGTTTTTTCGTTTGAGAAGCAACATGGAAAGGGATTCTAATTATAAACATCTTGAAGAGGAGAGGCGGACACCGATGAGCAAATGTTTTCTATGCAAAGGTGAAGAGGAATCTTACGATCACATCCTTCTTCATTGTTCTAAGGCAAGTTTGTTATGGTAGTTGGTCTTCTCCTTGTATGGTGTGGTTTGGGTGTTGCATACCTTAGTCCAAGCCAAGGTTTAAAATATCGGTAAATACGAATATATCAGTACTTGGATTTTACGGATATATCGGTACTTGGATTTTACAGATATATCGGAAATATCAGAAAAATATTGGTGGATATTTTGACAAAAATATCGATGAGGTGAAAATTATTCAAAATTCACAAGAATGTTTGTAAAAACTAAAAAAAATAATAATAAAATAAGTAAGAATATATATATATTAAAGTTGTTTTGTAAGTGTAATTGATATAAGTACGATTAAAGATAATATTTATCAAATTTTTGTAAAAAATTAGCATAAATTCCTTTAATATATTTATATTCATTTATTTTAAAAATAAAATACTTTTACTAAAACATATTTTATTACATTTTAAATAAAAAAATTAAATTGATTTATATAAAATATTTTATTTGAAATTTGATTTCTAAAAATTTATTACAAGTGACAATTTTTCTATTAACATTAATTTATTTAAATAATTAAAATTATTAATAATTTATCTTATCAAATTAATTTTAATTTATAGAATATTAGGACTTCATTAATTTTTTTATATTGTAGCAATTTTTGAGTAAAATTATATTTTCAATATTTTAAAATAAAAACATTTAAAATTAAATAAATTAAACGGATAAAGAAAAAAGAATGAAGTGATGGTAATTTTTTAAAATAACATTAATGAGATAAATATAAAAAGTAGTTAAAAATAAAATGATAATATAAAATAAAATGATAATATAGATTTAAAATAAAAAAATTAAAAATGAATAATTAAAAAATTAAAAAAAAGGATAAATATATATATATATATATATATATATATATATATATATATATATATATATATATATATTTAAAAGCTTTCAAAAAAATCTCCAATATTTCCTTGATATATCGACGGTATATCCGATATATTTACTGATATATTCGCGGATATATTGGCCGATATATCCGATATATCGCCGATATATCTCTGATATTTTGACAGGCTTCATCTGTTGCTCTGCGCGTTGTTCCACGATCGATTTTTCTCCTCCAAACTGATATTTCGCCGATATTATCGATATTTTGCTGAAATTCCTACCGATCGATAATCGATGCCCACTATCGTGTCGGAGACCACCGATATTCGATATATCAGCTATATTTCACTGAAAAAATCTGAAATTTTAATCCTTGGTCCAGGCATCAATTCTTAGTTGGCACAACCGCTCTGTTGGAAAGAGGAGAAAGAAAGCATGGAATGTTGCTCCTCTTTGTTTGTTTTGGATTATTTGGAAAGAGAACAAGAGAGGGGCTTTTGAAAATATTGAGCTTTCAGATGAAGAGCTAAAGTTCTCTTCTTTTGCGTAACTTTTTAGATTGGTCCAAAGGGGGCCTAGGGTAAGAGTCCTTTTCTATGATTGATTTTATTGATTGGTTAGGTTCCCTTTAAGGGGAGGGATTTCTTGTTTTTTCTTTGGAGTGCACATGTATACCTTAGGTGTACTAGATGTAGCCTTTTTTTGGCTCTTTAATCTATATTTCTCTTTTGCCTATCAAAAACAAACTTAGTTGGCTTTAGGTTTGTAATTCAAAGGGGATGGATAATGTTGTGAGGTGTTTGAGTCCGGTCTTGAGGAGATTTGTGTTTGTCTATGTGTATAGTTCTCCTTGTATAGGGGAGGTGTCTTGTCTTATGTTGATCAAGTTTTATTTTTTTTGAGGGGAAGACCTCTCATCCTTCTCTTGTACTTTTTTATCATAATCAATATATATTTTGTTTTTTGATTAAAAAAAAAAACAATATGCACAATATCTACAATATTTGAAGTATTCTAGATAGTTCCCACACTATTTCAAATTGTTCTACAATGTTCTCTGGATAAATCCACAATCCTGGAGGACTCTGGATAACCATGGTTCCCACACTATCCTAGAAAATTCAGCCATGTTGAAGAGATTTTCACCCAACTCAGGATAAATTCATAGACCTGTGGACTCATCACTCTTCTGGAAGCTTCTAGATATGTCAACCTCTTTATCAAACTCCAAAAAGGGTTCTATGCAGTCTTGTGTTTACTTCCCTTAGCAGCTTCTTATTATCTCTAAAACATTTTGGCCTCTAAATACATGTGGGGTGTCATTTGTGCAAGGTGTGACACTTAGCTTAGTTATAATTTGATTTTGGCAAAGATAAAAAAGTTGGCATGCTTGATACTTTATTAACAACATATAAGATTTAGTTACATGTATATGGGTAGATTGTGTGTGTTATAACTTAAAAACATTCAACAAACACCTAACTTTTATCCCAGTTTACTCAGTCATCCTGTTTGTGTTTAAAACATGGCAGAAAGCTACTGCAGGATCTGGAAAACCTTAAAGAAAATTTTATGCTATGGATGTGACATTGTCAACGTAATTTTATACATGATTCAGTTCCAAATGTCTTTACTGCAATGTTTAAAGTATTATGGTGCTTTTCATGACACAGCCTGTCTCTAGTCTGCTTGGTATTCTCAGCTTATTGTCTTGTATTAATTTGAACGACTAGTGAGATAAATTTATTGGTGGCTGAGGGATAGTGTAGGAAATATGCTTACATTTTTGCTATTCTTAATTCTTGTAACATTAATGAATTGAATATTCAATTTACATGTGATTGCATATACTATCCAATTGTGGATTGTCATTTCCAATTGTTTTAGTTTTACTCATTTTTTCGAGATAACCCTTTAATCATGTTACAGATTCAAAATCTATATTATTCTGTTATCTTCTTGCTCTTCCCTTGTTAATGAGTTGAAATATTTGTCTCTTAACTTTATTGATGTAGGGTTAATGGTTACAAAATCTGGTAGATAATTTGCTCTTTAATGATTACGGAAACTCTCAGTTCACTTTTGCATCACTGCTCCAAAACCAAGGCACTTCGTTGTGGTCTTTCCCTTCATGCTGCTGTTTTGAAGACAGGCACACAATCAGATGTTTTCATGTCCAACCATGTTCTCAACATGTATGGCAAGTGTGGACACACTACCTTTGCTCGTCAAGTGTTTGATGAAATGTTTGAAAAAAACCTTGTCTCTTGGTCAGCTATGATCTCTGGCTATGACCAGGCTGGGGAGCCTCAGATGGCAATTGACCTGTATTCCCAAATGTTCCTTGTTCCGAATGAATATGTCTTTGCAAGTGTTATTAGTGCCTGTGCCAGCCTCTCAGCTCTGACTCAAGGGCAAAAGATTCATTCTCGATCATTGAAGTTTGGCTATGAATCCATCTCTTTTGTTTCCAACTCGCTTATCTCTATGTATATGAAATGTAATCAATGTAGTGATGCCTTATCAGTCTTCACTAATACTCCTGAACCAAATTGTGTCTCCTACAATGCACTAATTGCTGGATTTGTGGAAAACCAGCAACTGGAAAGAGGGTTTGAATTTTTCAAACTTATGCGCCAACAAGGTCTCATTCCAGACCGTTTTGCTTTTATGGGAGTCTTAGGGATTTGCACCACTACAGAGAATTTGAAGAGAGGAACAGAATTGCATTGCCAGACAGTCAAACTTAATCTTGACTCCACCCCTTTTATTGGCAATGTGATAATAACAATGTATTCAGAGTTAAATCTAATACAAGAAGCAGAGAAGGCCTTTAGATTGATTGAAGAGAAAGATGTGATTTCATGGAACACCCTTATTGCTGCTTGTTCTCATTGTGATGATCATGCAAAGGGCTTGAGAGTTTTCAAGCACATGACAGAAGAAACTAATGTAAGGCCTGATGACTTCACTTTTACCAGTGCCCTTGCTGCCTGTGCAGGGTTTGCTTCAATGAGCCATGGTAAGCAGATACATGCTCATCTAATGAGAACGAGGCTGTATCAGGATCTGGGAGTTGACAACGCACTTGTGAACATGTATGCTAAATGTGGTTGTATTGGCTATGCATATGATATATTCAGCAAAATGGACCATCACAATCTTGTCTCATGGAACACCATAATTGCTGGATTTGGAAATCATGGGCTTGGGGAGAGAGCTGTAGAACTTTTTGAGCAGATGAATGCAATTGGGATAAGGCCAGATTCAGTTACATTTATTGGACTTCTAACAGCTTGCAATCATGCAGGGCTAGTAGACAAGGGGCAATTATACTTCAATTCTATGGAAGAAACTTACGGAATTGGCCCTGACATTGAACATTTCTCTTGTCTTATTGATATGCTGGGACGGGCTGGGAGATTAAATGAGGCAGAAGAGTACATGAGGAAATTCCCTTTCTGGAATGATCCAGTTGTTCTAGTGAGCTTGCTTTCTGCTAGCCGTCTGCATGGAGATGTTGTAATTGGGGAGCGTTTGGCTAAATGGCTTCTAAAACTTCAGCCTGTGACTACTTCTCCTTATGTATTATTATCAAACTTGTATGCTTCAGATGGGATGTGGGACAGTGTTGCAGAGGCAAGGAAGAGATTGAAGGGTAGTGGTTTGAAGAAGGAGCCTGGCCATAGTCTGATTGAAGTGAATGGAAGTGTAGAAAAGTTTACAATAGGGGATTTTACTCACTTGAGGATTAAAGAGATAAAGGGCATACTCAAAACTTTGAGCTGGGCAGTAGGTGAAGTTACTTTATACAATTAATCTTTCAGAAAAAGGTGTGTTATATTTTAATTTCATTTACTGGCATCTAAAACATATCATGGCAACATGATAAGTCATAACATACAATTTTATCAAGAATTTGATACACGAAGGATGTTGATTTCCTGCATGTGTTGGTTTATTTTGTTTCTTTCCTAGTTCAGTTATAAAGTAATGCTTTCCATTCTTTCAAATGTCCAGTTCTATGATAAACTGCACAGACATGGAGTTCACACTTTGATGTGGACAGGTGGTGTGATGAAAGGAAGAGTCTCTGAAATATTGATACAAGGTCATAATTCTATTGGTAAATGCTTGTGAATTCTCTGGAAAGTTGTCTTCAAACAAAAACCAGACAACTTGTGGCCTTGAGCATCAATCTATCAGAAATCTGACAGGCTGGATATTATAGGCCACATAACAAAAAGGGCAAAAAACAGGACACTTTGCACATTATTTGAAGTAAATAACCAGCAATCATATTTGTTATAACTAGTGTCAACATGTCTTTACATGTTTTGTGGCATTAGTTATCCGACATGTTAATGATCGATCTGGATAAGAATCCTACATTTGTAGGTTTCAAACTCATCTGCTTAGAGAGTGTTTGGTTCATCTGAATGAAATATTTCCATTGACGTACCATTTTAGATGACTTCTCTCTGTCTTTTCATTGCTTTTGAAATGAGTGTATTTCATTTTATGCCTAGGTTCAAATATCAGGGGATAAAGAATTTGTTTCAATACATCACTATCATAGTTTTTGTGTTTTTATTTTTTTGATGAGTCCATTACGGAGGATGGAATTTTGGTTTGAAATCTTTAAGAAATTAAATGGAATGATTTGTGGCTCCATGGATGCCAAATATCTCCTTAATTAATTGGGAGAAAATGTTAACTGTGGATGTGAGATGAAGTAATATATTTTTGCTTCTGTTATCTGACATTGATGGGCCATACATTTATTCTATTTTTAGGTTGTTGATGTGAAAAGACCTGCTTATGTAATGAAATATTTGCTCCTAATACCAATAAATAAATAAATAAATAACTACATAAAACTTGCTTCAATGACCAAATTTGTATTTTATTTGATCCATTATTGCTTAATAAAAGCATAACTCAGATGCAAAATTTGACAGGAACTTTTATTCTTTTGGCAGGATCCAACTTTTGGCTTACCAAGAAGCTGTGATTAATTGCTGTCTGATCTCCTGCCATGGGCCTGCATTTTCTTTTGAGTGATTTTGTAGACTTCCATTTTCAATCTGTGACAGAAACTTAGAAATCTACTCATAAAAGGTGTATTCACTATTCAATGAGTTGGATGGCAATTTTATTTGGCAAATATATGCATTGCAGAGAATGGCCTGGAAGCATTGCAAAGCTTAGTTGCTGGGTATGCAAAGCGTAAGTGTTTGTTTTCTGTTCTGATAAATATTTAATCCCAATCCCTGGAAAAATGTGTCCTCTATTCAGAAACCTAATGGGTGTTTCTTTTTCTTTCTTTTTTTTTTGTCCCCTTCTTTATGGCCCTTAAGGTTTCCGGGAAAGCAGAATTTGAAGAGATCTTGTCAAGAGGAGAGGTGTGTTGGAGACAAATATCGATCGTGAAATTGACCAAGGGGAATGTAGTTACAAGCTTTTCCAGAGGTTGGCTAATGGTTGAAGGAGGAAGTTTATTATATCCATTCAAGCTACAGATGTGTCTGGCTTGTTGACCAGGAAAATATTCTTAGAAGATTTTAGGTTTCTTCAGCTGTCACTACAACAGCAGGAAGGGAGAGAGCTGTTGGATTGAGGGTTTAGAGTGATCTCCTCTTCAGAGGTCTATGTGGTTAGGGTGCCCCTTCTTCTTCTGAGGAAATTTTGGGAGGCTGCTCTTCCAGATGAGTGGGGAACATCACAGTCTTAATGGTTTTTGTCTAGCATTTGACAGATATTGCCTAAGACAGAGAGAAGATCTTAATGAAAATACTTGGTCGATGCTATGGCAGTGGGTTCATCAACAAGCACTGATACAACTTTCATTGTCCTTGTTCTTAAGAAAGCCACTATTGATGGAGTGAAGAAGTTCAAGCTCACAAGCTTGGTTATTAGTCTTTTGTAAGTTCATTGTTAAGGTACTGTCCTTGTGCAGTCAAGAAGTGCTTCATGAGATCATTTCCTCTTCCTAGGAAGGTTTGCTCAAGGGTAGACAAATACTGGACATTGTGTTGCTAGCTAATGAGATGGTAATTGGAAAGTTACATTGTGTTGATAGCTAATGAGAGATGAGAATAAGATACCAAGAAAATCAGTGGTAATGTTAATTGGGACTATTTGGTTTTGCTACGTGAAATGATGGGTTTTGGGCAGAAATGCATTAATTGAATAGGGTGTGAAATGACTGGTTTTGGTAAAAAAATAAATGGATTAGTTGGATATGTCTCTTGTTTGATTCTCTATTTTGGTTAATGACACACCAATTGGTTTGTTCCAGAATCTCCTAAGATAAGGACTTCACTGGAGTGTTGTTGAGTTTCTCATCTTGGGTATGGCTATGAATGTCACCTTTCCCTTCAGCACTTGATGTTTGCAGCTGTTACACAAACTGCAAGGTGGACAAAGAACAATTTTGGTTTCTTAGTTGTGTCCTTTGGTTCTTTGGAGTTGTCTTGCATTAAAAGTTAATTTACACATAGTATGTACATCCAGTAGGGCTACTTAATTAAAAGTTAATTAAGGATGCAGCATATTGAACTTTTTCATCTACTTGATGCCCACCTTTGTAATGCCAAGGGCAATTCAGAACAAGCTTGGTAAGCTCTAGAGAGGCTTTTTGGGGTTGGGTTGGGAAGGGACAAATTTAAATCCCTTTTCGTTAATTGGTGGTCATTTGCTCTTTGAAGGATGAGGGTGGTGTTGGGATTAGAAGTCTTACTGCTTTTAACAAGTTAGGCAAGCAGCTTGGGAGATTGCAGTTACAAATGATGAAGTTCTTCTTGGAAAGCATTTTGCAATGGAGGTGAAAGGGATGATAAGTTGGTAAGACATCTATTTAAGAGGGGTTGGTTCTGTGTTACATGTTATTGCAAGGCACATTCTACAGGGCACATCTCTTTCCTCATATTGGTGCTATTAACTTCTGGTGCTCCTTTTAAGGGTGTTTTTATTGTTGTCGTTTCAGCAGCAGTATGGGTGAGAATCCCTATTTATCCACTGGATGATGAGAGGGGGAAAGTATCTTCTTCAAATGGTGCAGCATGTTTAAGCAAAGTGAGGGGATGATTTTCCACCTTCTTACCCATTGGTCAGTTTCTCGTACCTTATGGCTCTTTGTTTTCCATCTTTTGGGTTTGCATGGTCCACCCTTACTCAGTAAAGAATAGAGCTAGCTGGCCGACTGTTCCATAACAAAAAGCAGGAAAGTGCGAAGAACCGTCCCTTTGAGCTTATTTTAATTGCTTTTGAGGCATGGAACTATTGGAGTTGAAACTGAAAAGTATCTTTCTTGAGTATTTGTTTGTTTGCTTGAGGGAATCTGTAGGGAAGGGGAGGCCTAAGGCCCTTGGTATTGGCCCTTTGTATTGCTTCTTTCTTTTTCTGCCTCTTTTGTGTACTGCTAGTAAACATCTGTGTATTATTAGGATGATGTCCCCCTGCTTTAGGTGTTTTCTAGTATATTTTCTATTTTTTCCTGTAAAAAAAGGGCCATGCTTAAGCTTCCATATGCTAATTATGTTTTTCACAAAGTGGGCTGAACATTGCTTTAATACCTTAGCGTTTGCATGTTTGCAAGGATTCTTCTCCCTCAGCTGTGGCTGAGAAACAAAAGTGTGAACTTTTTGTGGAATTGCTAAACTTAGTTGCTACAAGACGAGCAATTAATCTACTTAAATATTGGTGAGATCCTATTAAATTCTATGGTTCTCTGTTCCCTCCTGGAATACGTAGTGATCCAACAATTAGACAGTAAAGATAATTAGTGCACTAAAGTTTCTTTTTAATGTTTGCATCCTTAGGCCAAAATTTTCATCCCCTAGAATGCAAACTTCCATGGAATAGCATTTTTCATGCAATGTGCCTTCATTTGTTATACAGAGAAGCATTTCAATTCTCATTGGATTCTTTTATATAGTCTTTTGGTTAGTTGAAGATTTACTCGACAGACAAACTCCCCTTCGAAGTGTTTACCGTAGGATGTACATCAAGAACTGGCTCAACTATTGGCTTTTAGGCTTTGCAAATGTCTATACTATATGCTCCTCTGCTCTCCATCTATATTCTATGGGATGGAGTTGAGAACTTGGATAATGACACTTTAAAGTTGGGAGGATTGAGCCTTCACTCTTCTAGAGAGTAGGGGCTTTATGTATGTGGTTTAAGCACCCAACCCTTGACTAGAGGGGGTGTTGATACGATTTCTTGGTGACAAGTCCATCTGCATACTTCCATTCTTATAATTTAGATGCTACATCACTATCTCATCTATCAACTACTTTTTTGCCATGTAGCATGTTTCAATGAAGGGGCCACCTACAAAGCTGCACTAGGGAACACCATCTCGGTTCTTGATACTATGATATGAAGCAGAGGGTGATGGAACTTGCAGAGCAGTGGGCAAAAGGATTCCTTTTACTAAAGCTGAAACCAAAGGCAAGTATATATGGTGATGAAGCAGTAGTTCCCTTGAGCCTCCATTTACTGAGGGCAGAGATTTTTTGGCTGTTGGTTTTGCTTTTCGGTCAATCTTGTTTGTTAAATTCAACTATGGCCAGGATGGGTACTATCTCAGTGTTTGAACGAGTCTGGTGAAGGAATTCAACAAGATGCAGTTGACAAGATTGATAGAGCTTCCTACTTTGTTAACATGATCTAGTGCAACCTCCCCTTCTGCTGCTTTAGCTCTTTGTGATGAGTGGAAGTCTTCTACTATTTTGCACTATATGGATTGTATGAGTTGTTCATTTTCACAGATTTTAGCTGGCTTTCCAGGCCAGGGCTGTGTTCTTGGAGCTTGGAAGTTAAAGATGAGGGTGTATTTTTGGTTGTGAAATGTACGTTGGTTGACTTTTAAGATGCATGACTTCAATTAACTTATTTTTACTTAAATTTAGAACTATGTTTACAAAAAAGATTTGAGATGAATACAAATTAAGTCGGTAAGTCATTAAGAAGTCGATAAGTCACGCTAAGTTATTATGTTGATTTATCAAACACTCTCTTCTCTTTCAGTACTGTTTAAAATTTTTCAGATTGATTTTATGTGGTTGCTACTACGATTGGGGCTTCTTTCCGGAGCTGAAGATGGGCTTCAATCAGGCCCAATTATACAGCCTGGCCCAATGAACAAATGTGTGAGCCAAATTTAGGCCATGGACAGGCCCATTTGATCTACTTGTTAAGGATTGCAATCTTCATTGTCCAATAAACTTTTTATTTTGAATTGTGAGCTAAAATGGCCTTTTTGGTCCACGTGAATATCATGTTTGTTTGATTGGTCTTTTTTTTTTTTTTTTTTTTTTTGTGAATTTAAAAATGATAGTTTTAGTTAAAAGATCTTACAAATTAAAAAGATCGGACATTTAAAATTCAATAAAATAAAGACAAGCCAAACTCAAGATATAATTTTCTCGAGGATCAATATTAATTACAAAAGGTTTAATAAAATTAAAAATAACTTAAAGACATCATTTACTTTACATTGGAGTTTACTTTCTCACTATTAAACACAATCCATTAAAATAATTGAAATTTATGTGTATAACTTCTTTGTAGAACAATACTCTCGACTTTATAAAAGAAATTACATGAATTCATTGTTGATTAAATAATTCAAGAAAATAATAAAAATTAAGGCTTTGTTTGAAAACTGTTCTTTAAAATAAGTTTTTTTTTTTATTAAAAAAAACATAAAAATATATTTGATAATTAAAAATTATTTTTTATTTTCTATTCTTAAAAATAGAAAATAAGGTGTTTTCAGACAATATTATTTTAGTTATTTTTTCATGTTTTTTGAAAGTTGTTTTAAAAAATAATCCTAAAAACAAGTAAAAATAATTGAAAACAACCAAAAATATGCTCAAAAAATTGTTTTTGTTTTTAAAAATAAAAAATTGTTTTTTGTTTTTTTAATTTTTTAATGTGTTTTTTTTTTTTTCTTTTTTTGTTATGGAGAATAGAAAGTTATTATTATTATTATTATTAAAAAAGTTACCAAATAGGCTTACTTTTCCTTTTTGTTTGTTTGCTGCTTTTTTTTTTTTTTTTTTTTTCGGAAGCCATGGCATTATTGGGAAAAAATTGCAAAAACAATACTTTCTAATAATATAAAAAATGATGGTGATGCTAATCAAGACATAAAGTTATAATTAAATAAGAGCATATTATATGAAATTATTTAGAACAATATGATTTATACCATGTACAGCATTTATTCTATCCAAACCCTAGTCAAATGGAGGCTATTGGATATGCATGCACCAACCATATCCCAAAAACAAAATTTTAGGAACACATTAGGATTTTTCCTATAAAGTGACGTCATATATAATTATTTATATATATACATTATTTAAGAGTATCAATTGATAGCTAAGTGAATTAATTGATTGGGCATCCAAAAATCTTATATATAGAATACTAAAATTATAAATAGGGATTTAGACAATTGCATTTATATGAATACGGTGTCACAACTTTTGTAACTCCATCATTATAAAATTTAATTGGTACATAATGGTTATAAATAATGAGTACAACTTTCATGTAGTCTTTGATGAAAAAATTAAGGCTTTGTTTGATAATTATTTTCAAAAATAGTTCTGAAAAACAATTTTTGAAAATTGTTTTATAATGTTTTGTAAAATAAAAGTTTGTTTGAGAACTTGAAATATTTTTAACCTATTTTTAATATTTTTGAATATGTTTTAAAAATAATCTTTATATTCAATACTTTATTTTTAATCATTATACGTGCTTTTATAATTATTTTTTTAAAATAGCCTTCAGAAAATAAGTGAAAACAATATAAAACAACTAAAAAATATTCTTTGAAAACATTCTATTTTTTGTTCTTAAAAACAGAAAACAAGAAATAGTTTCTAATTGTCAAACACGTTTTCTTATTTTTTGTTCTAAAAAACAAAACACTGTTCTCAAAAACAATTGTCAAATAGGCCCTAAAAGATGTAAGTCTTCTATATAATGTTAAGGTCCCAAGTCACACTTTCATTCTTATGTTCTTTTATTGTTTTAGTTACAACAATATGTATCACACAAGTGACTCATCCATTATATGGGAGCAGTGAGTTGAAGACTTTGATCAAAACAATTCTAAAGATGACCCTGATTCACTTCAAAAGTGTTGGTATCATAAATTAAGGTAAGAATATGATCAGTTTTTTTTGTCATTACTTTAATATTTATATCTATTATGTTTTATACATTCAAAATTGATTTTCCAACATAATTAATTCCTCATAAAGTTTAGTCAACAAACCTAACACCAAGCCGATATGTCATCTTTTTGCTAGGGATTTTGGTTTTATATCTAACCTAATATCTTTAAAGGGGTAAATGAAAATATAATCAAAATTAAACAAATTAGTTCAAATTGAAACTAAATTGAAATTAACTAAGTTTAGTTCATCCGGTTCATTTGTCAAAATTTGGATTGGCTTTTGACCCAAATATAAGTCAATTATGACAATTCAATTACTTTTTCCTCTAACAATTGACCAAGTCAAAAAATTTTGTGCCCTAATTGTGATTGGTTCATGTAACTCAAGCAACTAAGTGCCCAACATGGTTGGCGCTGCATCTCTTATATTTTTGTCACTTTTAAGTTAGATGAAAACCATTATCCTCAAATTTCTTGCTTTATTTTTAAAAAGTGCTTGAAAATGCTAAATGGGTTATTTTTTCAATTCAATATTAATCTAATCAATGTTTTTAGATTTGTTTTAAGCATTTTTAATTTCTTTTTAAGTGAAAAATTGTTAAACCATTATGTTGTGTTTGGCTTTAGTAAAATACCATATGAATCTTTGGTGAGTCAATTTAATAACTTAAAGTAACTTAATAACTTAATTAAATTAAATATATTTGGTAAAATAACTTAATGGTATGACTTAAAATAAAAAACGACTTTAAGTAATAAGTAAAAATAATTAACTTATTCTTAAATTCACATTTTCATATTATATTTTTATTTTTATTTGTCTTAATCACATTCATAATCTCTTTTGCTACTTTATGAGCTTTATTGTTACTCAACCTACTTTACTCTAATAATAATATATGAGAATAAATATGTCAATTTGATGATTTAAAATCAAATTTAAGTTAATTTTATCAAATAATTTATGAATAACAAGTTTTAGATAAACAATTTAAATATGATTTAACTTAAAATTAACTTAATTCATTAAGTAATAAGTATTAAGCTTTACCAAACACCTCCTCCGAAGATGTTTATTTTTTTTTTCCACTTAATTTTAAATAAAACTTAAAACTAAATAATGTTTAATAGTGTTAAAAGTATTATGTTGTTTGTTTTTATAATATTTTATTTATATTAAGCATTAAAAAATAAAATAAAGTTTAAAATTAAATTATTTTTAGCAAAAAATTTAAAAAAAATAAACAAATTATTTTTGTTTAGAATGATTAAAAACAAATTATTTGTCTCTTCCATTTTTACATATATGTATAGAAATATAAATTTATAATTTGTTTTCTTATTTTGGTTGGTAGCATAGGATTTTCCTTTCCAAGAGGAGTAGATTTTGATTTTCCCTTTTGAAGAAAGCTTGGAGATAATGAACTGGGCGGCTAATGGCGAAGGCCATTGCTGCTTCTACATCTCTCAATCATTTTCCCAACACAGTGAGTTTCCTGGAAACTGAGAGTGAGAAACTTCCACAGCCTTTCTTCCACGTGGTCCATTCACTTTCTGAATTTCTAGATTTTGGCTTGTCCCCTCTCTATACTTCACCATCATTGTAAACATAATCATGATACATAAAATCACATCCTCCCGTGACCCATGCATGACAAAAATGTACACATAATGCTTTACAAAACATACCCCACTCGACTCTTGCCCCTAAAAACAGTAAGAAAATGATAAAGGATCCAATTACAATTACTCCAATCTCTGGATCGGGAGAAAATAAAAAAGTGGTGGAAAAACTCAAACTTTATGGAGGAAAAGATTGTTGGACTCGACCTATCATTTACATATAATTTTATTGGTAAAAGATAAGGATGTGGAACTGAATACCTATCATTTATATATAATTTTATTGGTAAAAGATAAGGATGTGGAACTAAAAGGATAATTCCGTTTTTAATCTATTTAATTCAAAAACAAATTTTGAATTTTATGAAATTTTATTTACTTATTTATTTTCCTTTTTATTTAATTAGTATGGTGAAAATATTTAAATTTTAAATAATTAATAACTAAGGTTTTTATTTATTTATTTATTTATTTATTTATTTTTTATTTAGGTGGGTTTGGTTTGGGAAGGATGCACCGAACTTCTAAATGCAATCGAGTGGGAGGCCAACTATAACTCAAGTGTTGTCTCCATGAAATTTGAGGCTTTGACTGCAATGGAACCCACCAATGATAAAAGAAATTTTATGGAGTCTCTTTAGTTCTCTCTATCTCTTATTTTATTTTATTTTATTTTTTATTTAGTTTTTTGAGTAATATATATCAACCACCCAGGGCAATGTGGTAAATAGTGGCTAAATGGTGCTAAAATTTAAAATGGAAGGAAAATAGAAATTTTAAAGATAACATAAATATAAATAAAACAGAGGTCTACATTAGAGACATCTTGAATGTGGTAATTTCTCAAACTTTATAATATTTTATTTTGTGTATTGTATTATTATTTGTATTTGTTCAATTTAGGGGGAAGCATCTTATATAGAGGAAACTTCTTGGCATTTCTTGCCTCTCGGGTCTGGTCTTGCAACATTGTTGATTCAGTTGTCATTTTGTCAATTATTTGATTATTTGTTTTATTTATAGTCAATTCTTTTAACAAATGAATTTTTTATTTGATTATTTTAGAACAAATAGAAATTGAAATTGATTGAGTCATAATAATTGCATAAACAAAAAAAATAAAAAAATAAATTTATACAAAATAAAAAAGTACAAAATATTAAACCTTATATATAATTTAATAATCATGTCTAAGAAAATCCCAAAATCTAGGCATAAGAATTGTGTGATAGACAACTCAGATCTTTCTCATGATAGACAACCCAAACTCTTCCCCTAATAGACAGTTTGGATCTTTCCCAAATACAATTATGAAGCCATGATTCTCTCCATATATTTAGGACTAAGATATTTCACTTATTGTAAATGTTGTAAAGGATTTTTTACTTATGTTCTTACACTTTTTTTTATGTGTATGTATATTTATTAATCAAAATCAATGAAATATAGCAATAATATTTTATACTATTATGATTTTTGTCATCCTTATTTTATGGTATCAGAGCAAGTTCTCTAACGAGAACATTATCCATTTAATAGCCATTGCTTTTGAAAATACCACTCAAACCTCTGTTTTTGCTTCTTCCATTACCAATCAAAACAAAACACCAAACCTGATTTCTATAAATGTAGCTATTCAATTACTATTAAAACTTACATCTTCAAACTACATTTCCTAGAGAGCCCAATTCCATAGTCTCTTATTTGGCTATGATTTATTCAGATATGTCAATGGGACCTCATCTTATCATAAAACTCTTATCATCGAGAGCAACACTAGCATACAAAATCCCTCTTATATTCTTTGGAAAAGAAAAGATCAACTTATTTTGTATGCCATTCTCACTTTTTTTATTTGAGTTTGTTGTTTCTTCATGTCTTCTACAAAAATTGCTCGTGATGCTTAAGACTATCTTGCAAGAAGGTTTGCCAATTGCTCTTGCTTCAAAATCATGTATTTGAAAGACATATTTACCTTGATAACCCGAGGCACAAAACCTATTTCTAAATACCTCCCTACATTCAAAGGTATTTGTGATGAACTTGCTCTTATTGTAGTGCCACAAGATGAAGATTATATTGTATTCAATGTCTTCAACGATTGGGTAGAGAGTTCAAGGAAGTTGTGGCTATATTACGTCAAAGGGAGCACTCTTGTTACACCATCACCTTTGAAAACCTCTTTGACACATTGTTACTCAATGTCTTTAGTGTTCTGCTCTAACACATGATTGACATAACCATCTTGGACATCCTTCCATCAAAATTTTCAATCACCTTCTCCATAGTGGTCACATTCAAATCTCCTCCAAACTTCCACAAAATTTCTTTTGTGATCCTTGTTGATGTAATAAAAGTCATCGTTTACTGTTTGGTGTTTCCTCTCTTCAAAGTTGAGATCCCCTAAATCTTATATATATTGATAGTTGGGGCCTTATTCTTGTTACATCAATGGATAATTTTCGGTATTATGTAATTTTTGTGGACCATTTTACCAAATACATTTAGCTTTATCCTTTGCATCATAAATTTGATGTGTTCATTGTGTTTACCAAATTCAAAGCTATGATGTAATTTTTTTTAAAAAAACACCAATTATTTATATTTATTCTGATGGTGGTAGAGAATATGAAAAACTAAAATCTCTTTGTGAATCACAAGGGATTCAACACCTTAAAACTCCTCCCCACACTTTAGATCATAATGGCTTTGTTTAACATCGTCATCATCATGTTGTTGGAATTGGTCTTACCTTACCACACTAAGCCTTTCTTCTATACTCCTACCAGAGCTTTGCTTTTCAAATGGTTGCATATCTTATTAATCATTTGCCCACACCTCTTCTAAATCTTTAATCAACATTTGAGTGTCTCTTCCAAAAACCACCAAATTATCTCAACATTCGTGTCTTTGGTTGTCTTTGTTATCATTAGCTTTGTTCCTACTCCTTTCATATACTAGCACCAAAGTCTTGTCCATGTATTTTTATTAGATATTTTAGCTCTCAAAGTGCCTATAAATGCTATGATTCTTTCATAAATAAAAATTTCCATTCCAGGTATGTTCAATTTGTTGAGCATGAATTCCCTTCTTAATCCTCTATAAGCAATTTTCCTTTTACATTAGATAACTCTTTATAATGTTACCCTACCTATTTTTCCATTCCATTAGTGGTTGCCAATCACAATTGTGGGCCTACACGCATGCCTTTATTGTCACCATCTGACACTAGCTCTCTTTGTGATGTTGCGGTTGTTGCACCCTCAGACTTCGTTGTTGTACTTGTGAATGATGATTCAAATTCACCCACTATTGTACTACCAACCCATATCCTGACACTTAAGCCATCTTTATGCTCTTTTTTCCAACTGTTATCCATGTTTCACCCTCGAACTCTCACTTGCACTCATCCCATGGCCACTCATGCTCAAAATAACATCTTTAAACTCAAACAGTTCAACTACACCACCAAGCATCCCATTTCCAAACCTATAGAGCACACTTGTGTCTCAGGCAATCAAGGATCCATGATGGAGCTACACTATTTCTAATGAGATTAATGCTCTTATTTGCAATGGTACTTAAGATTTGGTTCCATTTAATTCCATTCAAAATGTTGTTGGCCATAAATAGGTCTTTCACATAAAACAAAACTCAAATGGTACCATTGCTTGTTATAAGGCTCATCTTATAGCTAAGGGTTTTCACCAACACCCTGGCATAGACTATCATGGGACCTTCAATCCAGTTGTTAAGCCTACAACCATTCGCATTGTTCTCTACTTAGCACTTTCTCATAGGTGGTCTATCCGACAACTAGATGTTAATAATGCTTTCTTGCAAAACACACTTTCTGAAAAGGTATTCATGTCTCAATGACCTAGTTTTGTTGATTTTGCTAATCCTTCTCATGTTTGTCGTCTTAAGAAAGTAATATATGACTTAAAACAAGCTCCTAAAGCATGGTACAAGGAGCTTAAACAATTTCTTTTGGACTATGAATTCTTCTATTCGTGTTCTGAAACTTTTTTATTTGTTTACCATGGGCCTTCTGCCACCATCCACTTTCTTGTCTTTGTGAATGATCTGTTGGTTACTGACAATGATCCTACTCTTGTTTCTATCTTTCTGTTGCTCTATCAAGTCAATTCTTACTAAAAGAGTTGAGTGTTCTTCATAATTTATTGAGTGTTGAAGTCACCACTATATTTTGTGGCCTTTTACTTACTCAACATAATACATACGAGATCTTCTCACTTGATTCCACATGGACGATGCTAAATAAGTTCACATTCTACTATCCACACTCAATCACTTTTACTTCATGATGGCACTGTTTCTATAGATGCTATTATCTTTCATCAAGTGGTTGGTGCTTTTTAGTATCTTTCTCTAACTCACCCAGATATCACCTATTCTATGAACAAGTTATCTCAAATTTTTGCATCGTCCTACTATTAGTCAATGGACCCCTACTAAACAACTCTTGCGCTACTTAAAACACACTATTGATCATGGTCTTTTTTTTACGTTTCAATTAACCTCTCATGCTAAGTGCATACTCTGATGTGGATTGGGTTAGAAATCATGATGATCAAACATCTACTACTGCTTATATTGTTTACCTCTATGGAAATCTTATCTCGTGGTTCTCTCATAAACAAAAATCTATTACCTATTCATCGATTAGGTTTGAGTACTGTGTTATGGCCACCATTGCTGTTGAATTATCTTGGATGCAATACTTGCTTGGCAAACTTGGAGTTTCTCTTCTCAAGCCTCTAGTTATTCATTGTGACAATGTGGGTGCTACTTACCTTTGTGTCAAAAAAATTTTCCACTTCGGTATGAAACACATTTATATTGATTTTCACTTCATGTGAGACACAGTTGAGCAAGTTTCACTAATTGTCTCTTATATCAATAGTGATGATCAACTTGTTGATGCTCTGACTAAGCCACTTTCTCATACTCATTTTGAGCGACTTCATTCCAAGATTAGAGTCTTCGATGGAGGCTCTATCTTGTGAGGGCATGATATACAATCTGGATCTTTCTCGTAACAGACAACCCAAACTCTTCTATTGATAAACATTTTGGATCATTTTCAAATACAATTGATGAAGTTGTGATTTTCTCTGTATATTTAAGGCCAAGATATTGCAGCTATTGTAAATGTTGTAAAGTATTTTTTACTTCCTTTCTTGCACCTTCTTTCATATGTGTTAATCAAAATCAATAAAATATAGCAGCAATATTTTATACTACTTGATTTTCTATCATCCTTGTTTTATTATGGAAGTACTAGTACATGTTGATCTAGTACATAAGTCCATAGGGTATAATGATGGAGATTCAGTGGGAAGTGGAAGAACTTAGGCAGGTGTTGATGAAAAAAATGTTAATGACAAGGGTTAAGAATCTATAATATCTACAAATGCAAACATAGTAGGTTATAATGGTTTTAGAGTGAAAATAACTCTATTTTTCAGAAAAATTTTCAATAAAAGATGAAGATTTCTCACTTTGATTATTCTCAACATTATTTTCATCTTTTATTACCTCTACAATAGTTTCAATTAGATTTGAATTGCCTTCAAAATTACCATTCAAATTTATAGAGATTGTAAAAGCATTGGATTTTCAACATTAAAAGAGTGAGCCTTAAATTGGGCATAATGTTTTTTTTTTTATAATCATATATATATATATATATATATATATAAGAACGGAAAGTAAATTGCCCATAAAACCTAAAAGATAACCCGTAAGAAAAATCATATGGGAAGATATTTCAAAAGACATTGAAGAATAAGGGAGTAGAATAAGAGAAAAGCTAGAATAAAAAAACAAAGCTTGTATTTATTGTGCTTATATAGACTATTTACTAACATGTAAGAATTGCGAATGAGAAACGAGAAGCTTCTTATAGGAAAGTAAAACTTGCATTAAATACAACTTATCATTCTTAACTTCTTGCATATAAGAAAAACTTGCGTTAAACACAACTTCTCATTTCACCTGAATTAGTGATATGTATTTTAATATTCTTCCATATAAGAAATCCAACTATTACTTATAAGAAAATCCAACCATTACTTCCTACCTTTTTTTGCTTTTCCCAAATTCTTGCTTATCGTCTCCATTTTCACCTTCATTTTGGGTTTCTAAGATTCCTAATCCCTCATTCATCTTTTGGTATCATCACCTTATCACCATCTTATCATCTCTCTTTGCATCACCATTTCCTCACTCTACCATAGTCCTTTTCTTAGACACATCCTTGCATTTCTTTCTTTGTTGTGTTTAGGGTTTTCTTATTTCGTAAACCATCAATCAAACGAGATCTAGGGTTTTTTTACTTCACATTTGAATCGAAAAGGTGTGAGAAACTAAGAATCTTGGTTTTTCATTAAATTTTTGAAAAATTTTAAAACTTATATCAATGTTAATGTTATTACATGTAGGATTTGGGAGAAACAAAGTGGTGGTTGTAGAAAAAAAAAGTATTAGACATTTCAAAGGTATTTTCTTCATGGATTGAGCCTCTTTTCCTTTTATTTTTATGCTTGCTTGAGTTCATGAAAATAACTTTTTAGATATTTAGGGTTAGGGTTAGTGTGTGATTTTATTCAACGTTTCAAAAACTAGATCAGGCCGATCCGATTCACTCTTCTAGCCTAGTCACATATCAAACAAGAATAAATTTATTTTTTGTGATTAATTAGTTGACTAGCTGGGTGATACATTTCTTTTTAATTACTCAAGTGAATGAAATTACATTAACTACAAAACTTGAGTATTTGAAGAGTAGTAACAAGAGTGCTTAGAATGTGCTTAGAATGTGCTTCACAACCCTAATTTTTTATTACTATTAACATTTAATTTTGTTTCTAATTTTTACTTTCATTACATAGTAATTCTGGGTGTTATTTTTCAACAATGATCCCTCGGAAGCTATTATTATGTGAAAATTTTATGTTTCTAGAGCAATGTGGTTCTTTCAATGTCTTATTGTTCTATTTTCTCAATTCAAATGTTATTATTATCACACCAAATGATTTTACCATTAAAACTTGTTGTGAGCTACATTTGGCTATGTCGTATGGATTTTTTTTATAATAACATTAAAGTGCACCTAAGAATCATTTTTAGCTAACATTCCTAATTCTATTGTAGTTGTTTTGCATCCATAAGACTAACCATTTTTGAATCTAGAAGTGCCTTTGAGTTAATGTTTAGGTCAAAATATCTAGCAGTGGGGTTGTTGTCTATAGTCAAAATCTAGTTATCTAATCAATTCCATGAAGGGTTTGCTACCCTTCAATCATGGTGTTCATATTTCTCAGGATTAGTGTCCTAAAATACCTTAAGAGAAATAGTGTATGAAAGTATACAATATCCTATGCTTTTACAGTGGGTAGTCTAATGCATGCAATGTTATTTCCTAGAGTAGATATTTGCTACATTGCTAGTATGGTGAGTAGATATTTATCCATTCTAGAATCAAAGATTGAAAGACATTCAAGAATATACTCAAGTATATGTCATAGGAGAACAATGGATTATATGCTAGTTTACCATTGTAATTAGTTAGTACCCATTGGGTACATAGATTTAGGCTTTCAACTTGATAAGGACTCTTGCAAGTCTACTTTAGAGTATGCTTTTACCTTAGGTAGTGAAGTTATTAGTTAAAGAAGTGTGAAACAATCTTGTATTTTTTACTCTATTATGGAAATCAAGTATGTGGCAACTTTTGAAGATGCAAAGAAGATTGTTTAGCTTAGGAAGTTCCTTATGGAACTTGGGGTATTGCTTTTGTTTGTACTGCCCATGATCCAATTCTATGATAAAAGTGGGGCCTTGACACAATTAAAAGAACCAAGGAACCATTGGAAAGGCAAATACATTCAAAGGAAGTACCATTCAATTTCTAAAATAGTCTACATGAGTGATGTGACTATAGAGAACATATCCTCTATGAAGAACCTAGAAGATCATTTCACTAAGACTTAACTAGACAAAGTCTTTGATGCTAATAAGGATAATAAAAGTATCATATGCATTCCCAATATGCTTTGAGGATTAGTAAGAGGTTCTTAGGAAGAGTCCTTGAAAGCAATGATATGTTATAACATTTGATTTCCTTGTATATTTATATGATGTTAGTTTTACTTCCTTATCCTATTAGCATTGTATTATATTTGAGTATTCAGGTTTGGTTACTTATATCATACATGACTTGAATGTATTAGAAGTCACATAGAAAACTTAAGTCTTGAGTTCCTTACAAGCTGATAATTTTGTTCATAGCTAGTTCATGGGCTTAGATAAGTTTGTTCATGGCTAGTTCATGGACTTAGACAACCTTTTAAAGTTGTAGTGTACTACTTTATGATTAAAGCTTAAATTATTTGACTTAACTTAAATTGATGCTAAAGTTAGGAATTCTGGATTAGTTTGTTCTCTGACCCTAAATCTTGTAAGGTGCATGTAATCTATCCTAGGCATCTTTAAATCTATTGCAATAAAATAAAATGGAAATAAAAACTATTATTAATCATAGATCTAAAGATATAGTACTCATAACTGTGATCTAGATATTCCTAGATCAAAATCCATCCAATGAAGATTTCGAATAATGTGGTAGTTATAGTAGAATTCGTCTACTTGGTGTTCTTTCACTTAATCTCTCCCTCTATAGGTTTAGGCACAAGAAAAATGTGAGTTTCTCTTTCTCTTTAGTGAGTGGCTAGGGTTCCTTTATCTAAAATATAAAAAATTGAGTAGGAAATTTGTAGTCTTAACCCCTAAAGGGGTTTATATAAGCTTTGTTGTGAGCTTAAGTGGCTTAAGCCTAAATTGTACTTAGATCACCTAATTCAATCTACTTAGGTTCTAATTAATTAATTAGCCCTAATGGGCTTTAATTAATTAATTAACTCATTCCAAAAAGTCAATTCATAACATCTAATGCAACCTTGCGTTTTTACCAAAATGTCTTTATGCACACTTATACATTACATATACCCAAAATACCCTCAAAAGGTACCATCATGAAATAGGAGCTCAAACGGGGATCACTAGGACCCATAAGAAAATATTGACTCTCTTATAATTTAATTTTGAAGTTAACTTAACACTTTACTAAAGAAAGTCAATTGCACTCCAATATCCTATGAAATTATAACGAGCAAAGCTTGGATCCAAGACCTAATATTCATTGCATGTGAACTCCTCATAAACTAGTGTTCATAATCTAATAGGGATAATTTAACAAGGTAGTGTCATCAACCCATCAAGATTACATCTCTAATCCTTAAGTTATAGATCCTCCTATTATGTGATCAATTGATATACTCTAACTCCAATGAACATATGTCAAATTCCACTTAAGGAATTACTATGACCACAAATTTCATGATCATATATCTTTTGGATTACCCAAGGGGACACGCTGTCTCAATTCCATAAGATATCATGGTGCCTATATTAAGAATACTTATTGCCACCAACCTTTATCAATAGTAACCCAATATGTAGGGAATATATGAATACTTTAGGATCTTACCCATAAGTCAAAGTTTTTTTATTGATTTCAGCACAAACTCAATATCCTCTCAAAGTTCAAAGTTCATGCAATATAGTAGCTTGGTGAATCATGATTATATGATAGTCTTACATCTTGATTCATTGTAAATCTTATCCAATATGTAACCATACACACTAATGCACTCACCATGGGAACCTCATCACAATGGCCAAAACAAGTTATCCCTCCAATTAGGAGCTAGTGCACTATGGTTTGTATTGGATTGCCTAAATCAATGAACCAACTATGAACAACTTATGATCTTGCAAAAAACCCATGGTTTGTATTCTTTGTGCAACTTTTAAGGTACCCAAGTCATGTAAAATGTAAGTGATATGAGTTAAATGCCTAAATCAATGTCAATGTATAAAATTGATAGCAAAAGGACAATAAAGTCTAATTTTGCTATAACATGTCTTTCTTTTTAGGCTCAATCCTAACAACTAAGACTCTAGTTATAGATCTAACTTCTATTTTGAATTTAATTTCAAGTTCAAGGGATGAAAAAAAATAACAAGTGCAAAAGTCACCCTTAACTAAGGAAGTGGAAGAGATTAAATATGCATAAATGATAGCTTTGAGACTTTTGAACCATGAAGAATCCAAAGAAAAGGAAAAATGAACAAGTCATGGGCATTAGGTACTAGCAATTAATGTTATAAAGAGATTTAGAGTGCAAGAAACCATGAATGAAGAAGTTTTAAGGTCATGTTTCCAAGTTCAAATGAAGATTTAGCTCAAACAAAAGCAATTGTAGCACACTTCACCTTGAACTAAATTCCAAGCCACTTTCAGAAAGCTTTTTAGGCAAGTTATATATCATTTTCAAGCTCAAGAAGTTAGGAGTCTAACGCTTCAAATTGTGCATAAATTAGAGTTTGAAATAAGGAAGATATGATCATTTGAAAACAACTACACGAAATGGACAAAAATTGAATTCCAAATTAAAGAGACTTTTAAATTAATCTTTAAATGGCAAAAGCTAAACTCAAAAATTTCGAACTTAATATCCGAATTTCAAAATTAGCTTCCTAAATATGAACCACAACCCTCCAAGTTTCCCTTACTTCAATTTTTGGGCCTTTCATGCCTAAGATGAATCTGATAAGCCTAAGATTTAAGAATTTTATAATTTTTGGGATATCTCTAATTGTTTTTGGATGTTTTGGGCCAAAGAGGCTATGCAATGTGTCTAGGTTTAGTTTTATTTTATTTTATTATTATTATTATTATTTAAACTCAATTACTATTAGGTTTTGAAGGGTATGAATGAGATATAAGGGGAGAGATTGATCTCTTCTCTTGAAAATTTTTAATGAAGTTTTAGGTTTTCTTTTGTTTTCTTCTTGATTCTTCTATATTTTCTATTTTTATTTTCTAGAAACCAAACATGGGCTATGAGGAGAAATCTCCTACCATGTTTGGCCAGTTTTATGTGATCCAAAGAAATAAGCAAAGGAAATCAAGAAACCATATGAAGAATGTGTGGAAGGGCATTAAGCTCTAAACCTAAACTTTTTAATTTTCCATTTTCATTATAATTGAATGTGTTATGTAAGTAGTTCCTCTCAATTAATGGACGCCCAATACTTAACTTGGTTCCAATGATGCTTGATCGCCTCTTGATCATTGGATAACTTGTTTTGATTGATTGTACAGGAGATTGAGATAAAATCTGCATATTAGTCCAAGGCTTGAATGTCAAAATGAGAAATAAAGGTTAGGGTTAATCCAAAATATTTTTATATCTACATTAAATTATCAAATTAGAGTTTCATACTTAAATTGATCTTAAGATGTGGTTTAATCTTAGATTGGCTCTTTAATCCCTAAAGTAGGAAAAATCTCACTTTCTCTCACCGGATTCAGAATCAAACTTGTCATCTTCTTTGGATAGTTTATTTTATTTTAGTTTTACTAGACATTTTACCTTCCATTTTTTATTCTCATTTATTTAAATTAGGGTTTCATTAACTTTAACAGATAATAAATGTTTTTAATCTAAAAATAAACAAACATATTAGAGTTCATCTCAGAAGACAATAACCTGAAATACTACAAAGTCATGCTAATTCTATCTTTGGTTTTTCTTAACTAGAGTTATCATGTATTTAGGTTTTAGTATTTTAATTGTAATAGATATTTGTGGTCAATGGGATGACTTGTCTTAGTTATCAAGATATTTTCAATTGTGAGTGTATTAGTATCCATGGTTACACATTGAACAAGACTTCCATTAAGTCATGACTCAATGACGATAAAGTTGTCATGACTACTTTAAGTTTTTATGTTGCATGGTTTGACAATATATATTTTTAATAAATACATCATAATATCTATAAAAAAAAAAACCATTTATAAGAGATTTTGTTTTTCCTTCCCATAAGCAATCCCTCTTACCAAAATTATCCAAAACATGTTAAGTTACATTGTGGTATGAAAATTAGGGATGGTACTCATTTGTTATAGTTTCATTCACCACCAAGGTCAAAAGATTTTCACAAGTAAAACAATTCTTAGGAGTTTTAAGCATCTAAAAATAGATATAATCCATATTCACCACTTTAGTTAGTTTTGTCACACTTATATTATAGAATCAAAATCAAAGAACATAAAGAGTTTAAAAGAGTTCAAACTCTTACCACCTATGATTTAGACAAACAATTTAGAAGTGTAAAAGAGTTCAAAGTGAATTCAAATACTCTACCAAAATCCTAACTTATATTAGTTGGTAACAACTCATTTTGATCTATTACTTACCTTCCCTTGTTTAATGTTATGTTATTCAGTCAGATAGAGATGTATGTAATAAATAAAGTGATATTCTATTGTCTTCCTCCTCATCTTGAGAGGAAGATAAAATTATTCTATCCATTTCCAAACTCTTTTAGCTGTCTACCTCCTACAACCTGAATACTACTTTTCCTTTATGTCTTAGATTTTAGTGTACAACAACATATAAATTATAATAAAGGTTACAAGGGCCCTTAGCTCTTATAATTATATAAATTCTTTCTCAAACATAACATTACTTTATCTTAAGGCAAGACAAAAGATGACGCATCATCTATTTTGTGGACTTATTGATGGCTATAAAGTTATAATTGAAAATTAGAATATCATATGATATTGTTTATAATATTTATTGATGATCTTAGTCGAATGGATGAAAATATATATATAATTTCATTGAAACCCCTGAGGTTTAGTATAAATATGTTAAACCACCATAGCTTTCAAATTTCATTAATTAGTACCTTTATAAATATATTTTATGTATAAATTTTATTTTTTAAAGAATAAAATCTAGTTTTTAGAGAATTGTTAAATTCTCTTATCTAAAATATTTTTAATTTAAATCCCTCTAAAAAAGTAAATTTAATAAACATAATAAATTTATAAAATTGCTAATTGATAAATTTTGAAACCAATAGTGATTAACTATATTTACATCAAACCTTAGGGGTCTCAATGAAATTAACTCATATATTAATAATAGTTAATCTATGATAACGACTTCTTTTTCATTTTATTTTATTTTTCATGTCCCACTATTTTTTATGTGGAATTAGTGCCCAAATAAATATTTTTAAAATTATTGGGAGTGATTGTGATTTGTAATTACTTGGTTTTTTTTATATCAATTCAAAAAAACAAAAAACAAAAAAGACAACAACATTTTATTAAAAGGTGTGATTGGGCAAGCCAACTTCTAATCTCCAATTAAACATGGCTTTTTGTTAAACATGAATTAATTAAAATTCTTATCAATATTTTTCAAACTCTTTAACAAGCATTTTCTTATTGATTTTTTTAAAAAAAATTACTAGAGTTAATTAATAAATTTATGTTCCTAATTTTTGTTCTAATAACTTTTTTTAATAAAGATAAATATGTAAATTTAATAATTTAGAAAAATAAATTTTCCTAAATAATTATAAAGTTTAAAGTAAAAATAAAAATAAAATCAAGTATTAAGTTTTTTACTCAAAACTAATTTAATTTAAAATCAATTTAATTAATTAGGTAACGTGAAAATATTAGTATGTTTCAAATAATTTGGATCTTGGAATCTTAATTGACTGGTTTGTTGCTTGACCCTCTAGCAATAATTCGTCAGCCGCCCTAATAATTGAAGGTCACATAGCCAATAGATGGAGCTTAAGTAAATTCATTTTTCATTGACAAAATTCCAAGCAAATGTGGGCCAACAACATGTCATATTTCATTGTCTAGGGTTCTCTAGTAGTACTCTTTTAGGGCATGTAACGCTAAAGAGTACCCTCAATGAATTGTCTAAATTATCATAATTTGAAATTGGGATGGACATTCTACTTTGAAATGCTTCATAAAAAAATAAAAAAAAAATAAAAAAGTTTGATCTTCTTTTTCAACTTATTAATATTGTTATCTTGTGCATATCATGCTACTTTAACACAACACGTAAAGAGATATATAAAATTTGAATTCATATTCAATAAATAAATAAGAGAAATATAAATTACAGAGATGGAATCGAACCTCGAAACCTCTTATCAAATCAAGGTCTAATACCATATTAAATTACTAATTTTCCTAAAAATTTAGACTTATAAGATTTGAGCTCAACATACATATTATGCTTCTTTAACAATTGGATAATTAATTTCTAAAAAGAAAAGAATAAGAAAAAAAATTGTCAATAATTAAAAAGTAAAAACAAAAAATTGAAATTTACAACTTACTTGATATTAAAAATAAGAGATGACATAAAAAGGAAGTTTACAAATGAAAAAAAGACATAAAAGTAAAAAATATGTACAAAAATATGAAATTTGGAAGGGAAAAGAAAATTATGGTAAAAATTGAATCGTGAAGAATAAGTTTAATTCACAGTTATTTTTTAAAAAGGGAATCATGTAAAAGTACAGTATTGGAAAAGTATAGATGAATTGAAAATTGGAAAAATTGAGTTTTATGAAGAGTACATTCTGAGAAAAATAATCTCCAAATCATGCATTGAAACAATGCTCTTCCCCACACTTTTGCCCTTACTTCAACCAACAACTTACCACATGATTTTCTTTTTCTTTTAATTTTGATATGATAAGTGAAAGTGTACACAACATGTTTTTTTTTTCCTCCTCCATAAGCCTCACCTTCTTCACCTTTTTATTTTTATGTTAACTACACATTTTCTCATCATTCCTTTTTAATTGCTCACCTTTTCCACCATTGTCCTTTTTTTTTTTTTTTTTTTTTTTTTTTTTTTTTTTTTTTTTTTTTATGTTGGTTACACATTTTCTCATCAAACCTTTTAAATTTCAATTTCTTTTGACCTTTTTAAAAAATTATTTTTTTGGAATAATTGGATGACTCGTTAAAAAGTGCATGTATTTCAAATTATTTTTAAATAGATCAATATAATACTAATTTAAAATTTTTATATTAGTGAATCAAATCCCACTTTTCTCAAATATCAATGCTTTTATAATGCAAAAATATTAAACTGGTTCCAAAAAGTAGTAAGAAAAAAAAAAAATTAAGAAAAATATTTTTTTTATTTTACCATGAAAAATAAAAAAAGAAATTTAAATATAATTAATATTTTTAAAAAATATATATATTTAAAAATTATTTAATCTTTATATAATAGGAAGAAATAAGTAAAATGAGTTTGAAGGAATATATAAAAATGATTGATTGAGTTTAAGTCTATTTTTTATTTTCTTCTACTTTTTCTCTCTTTTTCCTTTCTCTCATATTTTCCCTCAAATTTTCGGGGAACTAAACATAGTCTAAATGAAGTCATAAGATGAATATGATAGGTAAAATAATATTTAAATTAGTAATGGGAATGAAGTTTTGATTTTTATGATAATTATTTTTTTATTCTTATTTTAAATATAATAATAAATGAGAGATAGAATGAATTTGTCATTTTTGTTTCCTACCCTCATGGAACAAACATGCTTACAAAAGAAATAATAGAAAAACAATGTTTTACCAAGAAATAGAAAAAATAGGAGAATTATAAATCAACTCAAAATAAATTTAAGATGCCTTTTAATGTCGAATGTAACTTGTTTCTAATTGGGGATGAAGCACTGAGTAGCATTTTTAGTAGAACGTTTAGACTATGTTTGGTTCTTGAAAAGTTTGAAGGAAAATGTGAAAAAAGGAAACTAGAGAGAAAAAGTAAATAAAAAATAAAAAATAAAAGATTTAAAATTAATAAATTATTTTATATATTATATCATTTTTTTTCCATCTATTTAACTCTTCTTTATAAAGATTAAATAATTTAAAAATATAGAAATTTCTTAATAATTTTAATTATAATTGACTTTCTTTCTCATTTTTTTATAGTAAACTAAACATGAAAAAATCATTTTGCTTAACATTTTTTTTCTTTTTCTTATATTTCTCGAGAACCAAACATATTATCTCTTAAGGATCGAAGAGAAATCTTCGCCCTCCTTTTCTTATTTTTTATTTGTTTATTTTTCTTTGTAAATAAAAATTTGGGCCTTTCATATGGGGCCCAAATTGAACATCATTAGTTTGTGAGACCCCAATCAATGAGGACTCCACATGCTAGCATCACCCACCCCTTGTATAACATCTTTAACTTACAGTACCACATTGGATGGCAATGGTCCCTGAGTGATGACAGTTCCCTCCTCTGAATTTGATTAAAAAGAGTTTGATGCATACACAATCTATCTCATCTAGATGAGCCTTCAACTCTATAAAACCTAAACACTCAACATATTCTAAGAACTTGATCGTAGGAGGACCAAGCCAACTAATAAGATGCACTAGATTCATGTAAGATCTCTCAAGCCTTGCTCTTAAGTCAGGCACGCATGATAGCATCAAGATGTCATGTCTTAATCTTCGAGGGAGTGCAAAGACCAAGTGAAGAGGTCATGAAGTGATGCAAACTTGAGCAAGGTGCTCCTACCCTTCATGAAATGAGAGTTATGCATTAATACTACTCGCACAAAGAGCGAAGTCCACACCACCTCATGGTAGAGCAAGCTAATATTTACATTGCATGAAGGATCATGTTGACATCATCTTGTGGGGTCTAAGTCAACTCTTTCCTTAAAAGAATAATGTCTAAGTAAGTATTTCCCTAATCGAAAAGTGATGATACACTACATCAACATCCATCATAGATGTACATCCAATAAGGGGGGTTTTGACACCTATGCCAAATGTGTCTTCCAACCTAACATCAACCATATCAATGCAGTCATGCAGTAATGCAAAACAACTAAAATCATGTGATGAAGAGTCTATTGATACACATAATGACACATTATTGATGATCCAACATGTCATATTGAAATATATGACGAAGGCGTAGATAGAGTTCCACAGGGCATGCACAAAATTTGGCATCAACAATATTAATATAATAAAAGAATTCCTAAAAATGTTCAAAACACTTTTGCCCTCACCCTAAGTCATTGAATTTTTTTTCTTTTTTATGCTATTAATGAATTTAAAGGACACTAAATGTAGAGATTGATTCCACATTTAGCATGTCTCTCACACGTGTTGTTCGAGTACCCATAAAAAAAAAGAAAAAGAAAAAAAAAGTGAGAATTAAAGAGAATAGTAAGACAAGAATATTGAAAGCCAATTAAACCAGCCAACATAGGGTGGGAAGAGTGGGATCCAGTTTTGTATTTAATGAGATGGGATCTCAAGTTGTTTTGGTGGGTGGGAACCAAGAAAAGAAAGATGGGAAATTCACAATGTCTTTCTTTCTTTCATGTCACTATTACCCCACTTGAATTTATTGGGTACAACAATCATTCCTAAGTCAAAGATAAGCACACAAACCAGCAGCCATATCAATGGCCAAGAAAAGCTCCACACTTTTCATTTACATTTCTTTATCCTTATGGATATTTATTTGCTATGATCATAGCAGTTTATAGAATTAGAAATTATTTGTAATAAATAAGATTTTATATTTAAAATTCAATAAGATATGGATGATTTTAGTTTGAAGATGCAATCAAACTCACCGTATGATTTTGAAAGGTTAATATTAATATTACAAAATTTTTAATAAATTTAAAATATCATTTTCTCTACATCCCATTAAACCTTCTCAATTATATGAATAGGGTGAAGAAATAACCCATGAAATTAACAAAAGGAATTTTTATTTTTTTTATTTTTATTTTTTATTTTTTATTATTATTTAATTTTGTCATTTGGGAAGCCCTGATATTAATGGGAAATTAAAAATTATAAAGACTATATATGCTTTCTAATAATGAAAAATGATTGGGTGATGCCAACATCACCTACATTCCCACTTTTGTTTTCCATCAAAAACACCTCCAATAAGGTGACAATTTCTTCCTTCACAAAAAAAGCATATATGATTGTGCTTAAAGTGTTTTGTTCCTCTCATCATTTCCTAAATCCTGCTTTAACATGAGCATTTGTTTTAAGGAAAGACATTCCAAGCTTCCTTCTTAAATTTATTTATTTATTTATTTATTTATTTTACCCTTGGACAGCTAGAGACCTTAAAATATAAGAAAACACATTAAAATTGTGAAAATTATTTCAAAAATAAAAGAAAAAAATATTAAAAGGCATCCACTAACTTATGAGAAATTAAGGGCCTATTTGGGAACTGATTTTTGTTCTCTAGAACAAAAAACAAAGAAAACACATTTAACAATTAAAAAGCGTTTTTTATTTTCAATTCTTAAGATAAAAAACATAATGTTTTTAGAGAACATCTTTTAATTACTTTCTATTTTTTCACTTGTTTTTTGAATGACATTTTAAGAAATAATTATATAAATATGTAGAATAATTAAAAATAAAATATTAGATATAAAAAATATTTTTAAAACACATTTTAAAATATTAAAAATAGGTTAAAAATATTTTAAGTTTTCAAATAGACTTTTGTTTTACAAATATTAAATAACAGTTTTCAAAAATTGTTCTAAAAAACTATTTTTAAAAATTATTTTTAAAAATAATTACCAAATAGCCCTAATATTCCTTCCAAATTTTCTTTCATTGATTTTTCATTTTACTTATTATCCTTATTTTATTTCTAAGAAGCAACTAGAATAAAGATTACAAGAGTTGTCTTTTCTTATCATGTCTCTTTTACTATTAAAGATTCTTTCTCAAATTTAATTTAACCTTATTTTAAAGAAAAGACAAAAGAAGATGTACCATCTATCTTGTGGGGTTGATGATGGGAGTAAAGTTATAATTAAATAAGATTATATTATATGAAATTGGTTTGAATATATATTATCCAAATGCTAGTCAAATGAAGGCAACTTCAATACGCATGCACTAGGCAAAACCCAAAAATCTTATAGGTTGAGATGATAAAACATGGGCACAAAACAACACCAAGTTGGCATCCCATTCTTTTTTACTTTGATTTTGTGGATTTGGGGATCAAACCACTCAAATGATAGGATAGCCCTCTTAAGGATTAGATAATCTATATATATAATTTTAGGATCAACATCAACTAAATCATTTAGCAATGGAAGCAAAGATTTTATTGGATGTCACCAAGAACAATTACATTGAAACTAAAATATATAAAAAAAAATGCACGATATCTACCAGTCTTATAAGGACAAGTGGAGGAGTTAGGTGCTTAGTGACTTACTCTCTCAAACTACTTCTACCCCTTCAATTGATACATGAAAATTTTCATCTAAATAGTATTAAAATCCAGGACATAAGGTCCTATGAATAGTCATGATATGCAAGTATTATGGGAAGATCATTTTAAAGTAAAAGCAATTTTTAAATATATCAAATAATAATTTTGTTATATAGAAACTGCTATAATATATCATAATAGCATTTAAAAAATATATAAGATATGAAACATATAATCACGAGTGTAGAAATATTTGTAGTCAATCAGATGATCATACACAAGCTCATTATTCCATGATCGCCCCACATCAATAATGGTTTTCAAGTTAGTGCTACCCTGAGGCATAATATCAAGGAGTCCATCTTTTGAAACTCCATCAAGATACACGATAAAGTGTACTCTACCACTTTGGGATTTGTCACCTAACATAACATTAAAATGCATGGTCTCATTTTATGATCTCCTCCTTTGCAATGGTGTGGATCAAAATTGCATGAAACGTCTTGTCTGCGTGTGTTCATATTATCATGCCCATCAAATATCTATGTCTATAAAGTTTAACAATTTATTTAAATCATAACAGGGTATGTAGTTTTATCAATTGTAAACAGATGCTAGTTCTTAAATAACTATTGAAAAATGAAGTAACATTTACTTTTGCACTCAACATAAATCATATATATCTGACCAATTAATTATTCAACATATATATCATGTCATTACAAAAGCTAAGTAATATATAATATATACAAGACATTTTGTACACAAATTTCGCAAAACCCCTCAATGTAAGTAAAACAATAGAAAAAATATGTGAAAAAAAATTATTAAAATTATTAATTTGTGGGGTTCAATCTTTTTGGTAATATTCTTTTACAAAAGAATATATCCCTATGATTCTTTTACCTTGATCATATTTTGGAAGACAAGTTTTCTTGATTTTAAATATCAACTAAGGGTCACAAGTGTTTTATTCCCAAATAAACTCGTTGAACAGCGAAGATTGCATATGTAGGTGAAGAAGATGTTTTCTTTATTTTTAAAGTCAATTGAGGGCCTAGAATGACTTATTCTTTAATGACTCTATCAAAAGGCGAAGCACGCATGTGTAGTTTTTTTTTTATAATTTCTTGGATTTCTAGGGAGATTCTGTGAAACTTTTTCTTTTTTATGAAACTTCATTTCCCATGTGGAGTTGTTTTTATCGATTCCTATAAGTCTCCTCATTGAAAGAAGTCACCCTTATTTATAGGTAAAATTAGGAAATTAAATTTTAAAATTCCCCAAAATTTAGTTACTTAATTCAAAGAATTTAATTCTTTGATTTTAACAACTTATCTTTTTCATTAAGAAAATTTGTCAAAAAAATAATATTTATTTATTTTTTACTCTCTTTTGACTTCAATGAGAATATTTGTTTCCTTTAGAAAATTTTCAACATAAGAGATTTATTTATTTATTTATTATTCTCTTTTCACTATATTGGAATATTTGATTTTATTTGCACAACTAAATTTTATAATATTCTAAATTTTGCCACGTGTCACATTTTTAATATATGACACGTGTTAAATGTATATAGGACCTATCACTTGTCAATCCCAAATTTTGTTGTATTGGGAAAGCACATTTTTTTAAGACCAATTTAGTGATAATTTATTTCACTAAAAATTTTGATATCTCCATATTTATTTTTAAAAAAACTGCAAAATCAAGCATATCATAATTACTCAATAAAATATTTATATTAAAACTACTGCAGAATTTGCAATAAAGGTCTCTTCAAACTCTAAGTTCACCCCTACCAAAAGCAAATTTAAATGAACATAGAAATTTGGAAATTTGATAAAAGGTGGAACTAAAATATCAAGGCCTTTCTAATCTAGTTTCACTTGGATAGCACCCTAAATTGAAATCAATAAACTTTCTAGAAATAAGAAGGTAAGCAGACGGTGTCCGACTTTAATAAAACTTGAGCCAACAAGTCTAATAATGAGTCTAGACAATTTGAAAATTGATCATTAAAAAACCATAAACTAAACTTCAACTTGAATTGGTTCCAAATTTGCCTAAAATGAGGTATGCTAAAATCTCCCTCATTTCTCAATTTTCTTTACTAGCCAAACGAGTTCAAAAAATTATGACACTCTTCATATCTGCTCTATGACGAGTTTAGAAAATCATAAAAATAGTTTGAAAGCCCATAACAAAATTAAATAGTACAAAAAATTCTTGAGGCAGAATGCAACTCTTTGGTTTTATTTTCAAATACAATACTATATAAAAATAACTATGGGTCAATTGTTAGGATTAAGCCCTAGAAAGCATGACATAATGTAACAGATTAAGATTTATTTATAAAATTATTTATCTATGATTATTGGTTTCCCTTTTATTAATTATCCTTTATACATTAATTGGTTATCTGAGTATACATACCCACATTATTTGCATTGTACATGACTTAGGAGCATTAGGAGTTGCACAAAACATCCAAATAATGGGTTCCTTGCAGAATGATAAGTAGTCCACAGTCAATTTATGGATTTGGGTAATTCATCTGAAACTATAGTGCATTGCTTCCTAATTTAAGAGATAACTTATCTTGGTCATCGAAATGGTTTTCCTATAATGAGTGCATTAGTGTATGTGATGCACACTAGATATGACTTACGGTGAATTATGATGTAAAACTATCAATTTCCATGATTTACCAAATCATATACTATACTGTACGGATTCTTAACCTTAAGAGGGTATTGAGTTTATATTGAAATTAATAAAAGGATTTGACTTTGATAAGCCCCTAAAGTAGTCATATATCCTCATGTATTGGATTACTATTTATAGAGGTTGGTGACAATAGATATTCTCAATAAAGGTATCATAATACCTCATAATATTGAGACAGTGTGTCCTCTTAGGTGATCCAAATGACTTGTGATCTAGAAGACTATAGTCTTAACATTTCACTTAATGAAATTTGACATATGCTCCATAGAATTAGAGTGTGTCAATTGATCACATAATAAGGAGGATTTGTAACTTAAATATTGGAAAGGTAATCTTGATAGGTGATATCACTACCTTATTAAATTACAGGTACCAATTCATGAGAAATCTGCATGTACTGAATAGTAAGGCATAGACTTGAGCTATGCTTATTGTAATTTCATAGGACACTGAATTGCAGTTGATTCTCTTTAGTGAATTGTTGAATCAACTTCAAAATTAGATTTTGAGGGAATCGGTATTTTCCTTTAGGTCCTAGTGGTCTCCACTCAAGCTCCTATTTCATGGAGGCATGTTTATTTTGAGGGATTTGGGTTTTTGATTCATAAGTGTGTATAAAGGCATTTTGATAAAAACGTAAGATTGCATTAAATCTTATGAATTCTCTTTCTGATATGAGCTAATTAATTAATGAAGACCCAGTTGGGCTAAATTAGGTGATCCAAGCCCATTTCAGGTTCAAGTTACTTAAACTCACATGAAGCCTTGTAAATACCCTTGTTAGGGTTTAGAGTTTAGGGTTTAGGTCTTGCCTAACATCTTTTAAAAAGAGTCTCTAAAGAGAAACCTTCCTCACCCTCTCTAAAGAAAAGTTCACACTTTTCTCATGGCTAACTACATGTGAGGAGAGACCCACATGGAAAAGTAGTGGGTAGACAAGATCTACTACAATGTCTTCTACGAATTCAAATTCTTTTTCAATGACTTTTGTGAACTGCAATTGATCTAGGAACATTGAGATCCGGGTATGACTTGCTTTCTTTTCTAGATTATTGTTCTATATGGTTTTTATTCTCATTGTTTTTGCTAGAATAGTTTTTAGAAAAGCTTAGGGCATATTGCATGCATCCTATATGATCCATGGCCAAAGAATGGAGTAATCTGGGTTCCCAACATCAACATCTTAGAATTTTGGAAAAAAATAGTGGTTAAAAATTGCCTTAACTAAATCACCTAGTTTTTTCATTAATTTGTTAAGAATTTTCATGCAGACAATCATGGCATAAATATAACGAATTTAGATGTTTAAACTTGGAATCAAGTCTAATGGTTTATAAAAACAATTAGGAGTCCTAACATCCCTTTGAAAAAGTCCTAGAATTTTGAGATATATGACTAATTTAAAATTCTCTCGATAAACCTCTCACTAATGTTTTCCGATGCCTAGAATGTTCTTCCAAGGCTAATCTTGTCCAAATATAACAAAATGAGATGATTAGAGTCCATATTGAATCTAATATTTTACTATAATAATTGAGGTAGTAGACCATTCAAAAAATTCCAAAATTTTAAAGATACCAAACTAGTCAAAATACCAAAAAGAAGGTATCCTTCGTCAATAAGATTTTGCTTCTATTCATGGAATTATCCCTATCAACTAGATTCAAATTGATAGCATTAGAGATGATTGAGTATGGATTTTGATCTTTCTATGTTGCAAATAACTTGGGATTCACTCATTGTAGCTTGAAGAGAGTTGCAAGCCAACATGAACTAATTCACTCATTGTAGCTTGAAAAGAGTTGCAAACCAACAACTTTTACACAAAAACTAGAAATTTATCTTATACTATTAAAAATTCATTTCAAAATTTTAAAAATATGAGGAAGTAAAATTTTTTTACTTCTTAAATATGAAAATTTTAAAAAGTGTTTTCAAATACATAAGGTATATTTTGTATAGAAATTCATATTTTATATAAGACTTTTTATTTTTAAAGACAAAAAATGAAAAATGTACCCAAACATGTACTAAAATAATGTTTTTATAATTAAATGGAAAAAAGTATTTTAAAAATGATAACAATAATACTAATAATAATAATGAAAGGTATAATATTTGCAACTTCTACACTCTTAACACTCTAAACACTCTTTGCTAACATATAAATGATGACATTGAATTTATTTAGGAAAGGTTTTCAAAAAGAGACACAAGTATATGATAAGGATCCAATAAGCCATAAACTTTGAAAAATCCTAATAAGATGTGTAATATGAAAAGACAATCATAACCTAAAATTTGTCTTCAACCCAAAAAATTCAACACCTTTCCATCAATTTCCACATCTCTATCTCTCCTCTCTTTTTTGTTACACTTCCCATAAAATGGTTTTCATCTATATAAAACTAAGTAAGATAGGTATCACATAAGATATAAAAATAATTTATTAATTTTTATTTTTTTATTTTTTATTTTACTTTTTTTTCCTTAATGTTGATCCAACATCATATCAAATTTTAAAGATATAAATAAATAGAATCATGATATAAAATAATGCACCTAAGATACAAAATAATATCTATATGCTCAAAGTATGCTCAAATAGTGACAGAGTTAGAATTGTGTTCTAAGAGAGGCACAAATAAAAGAATTATTTGAAGGAGGGCAAAAATATGAAGAGATAATGGTATATAGTGCAGTGGAAAGCATACTGTTGATCGGGTTCAAGACCCCTATTATAATTTTATTTTTTAGGAGAACATATGTCCCTCCTAGGCCTTGACTGACTCGCCAATGGAACCGAGTTCACATATGATCCTAATTAATAATACCTTTTTGGTATAGGATAAAAAATAGATCATCTAATGCCATAAATTTTAAATATATTCCTAATTGAGTTTAGGTATATTTATTTTGAGTATTATTAATAATATAATCAGCTAATGCATCCCATCAAGAGAATACTACAAATATTTATTTATTTATTTATTGCTAAATAAAAGAGACCCCTCCATGAAGTATTTGTGACGGTTGGCTACCATCCATCTCTCTTAAAAATTCTTTAGAAAAAAAAAAATATTTGTGTCATACTGTTTGTATTATGTGTTATATAATGCAACAAGCCCATATCTTATATTCAAGTGCCAAAAACTCCTACCATATATACATTCAAAATTAATCAAGAAGTACTCCAACCACCCTATTATAAAATTGAGTCAAATTATTAATCATAAGGTCGGAATATAAATAATATAATCATTACTAATAATCCAAGAAAATCCCACCAAATTATTAAGATATGTAGCACACCCACTATATAATAGGACCAATTTGGGCCATAAAATATAGTGACATATGATTTGGTAACTAAGCAAAATTTACAATTAGTACTTTTTTAGTTGAGGAGGCACCGACCGCCCTCCTAAATCCAATCAAAGCCAACCATGAAAGTTGAGCTTTTGATTGGTCTACCAAGAAACCCACAAATGATAAAGGAAATTTTTGTGGAGGTTAATGAAGGAGCTTTTATTATTTATTTATTCGTTTGTTTATGTATTTTTGAGTAAAATAAAGCAGTCCATAAATTTTTAATATATGGTTTTGGGATAACTTGTTCCTTTGACGCAACCATATGTCTTTTTTTCAACCACTTCACTTCCATCAATGTAAGACTTTCATTGTAAATAAAATAAAATAAAATAAAAATCAATTGGGTAGGTACTTTCTTGCAAGATTCATCTTTATTTTATTATTTTTTAATTGTAAAGAATAATTCTTAATTATTATTTCATTTTTCATGTTATGAAAGCTTCAACATTAAAAAATTAATGATTCGATTTTGGTTGAGTTAAAATACTAACAACCAAACATCTGAGTTTTGGGCCAAAACAACACTTTTATAAAAATAAAATAAAATAAATTTATAACCATTTTACCGAACTTATATTTAAAATAGATTTTTTATTGTCACATAAGAGTCATATCGTTTAAAATAATTTTTTTTTTAATTTAAGTTAAAACATCAATTGCCAATATTAAAAAATAAAACTTTAATTATGGCTTCATTGTTTAACCTGAAACCTCATTTCCTGATTGAGATTTTAACTAAAAAATGAAGCTTCAATGGTTAACTGAATTACTCACAATGAAAATTGTAACTTTATTTTTTAATAAAAATCTTAATTACCAATTAAGACTTCGTGTTTTTGGCAAGATGATGTGTTATCCACATGATTGGAAAGAGATCACATTGAATATAAGTTCTAAAAGTGACCTAAAGGGTATATTTTTGTGGTCAAATGGGTGCCACATTTTGACCCAAAATTCTAAACATCCCGATAATATATCAATATTTATTACGAAATATGTGACGGTAAAAAATGACATGTTAATATTGAGAACAATAGATTATTGAATCTAAAGATAAATAATAAATAATGATAATAAAAATAATAATATTTTTAGTTCATTATATATTACTAAAAGATTTTCTTTTTCTTTTTTATTTTTGGAAACTATATGTTTTGTAAAAATTGCAAATAAAGAAAAAAAAGAATTAAAAACTACAAAGTTGAACTACCCTGCCGGTAATATCTCAAAGTTGAACATTCAGCTTAAAATCAAGACAAATATTTGGTCCAATGTCAAAATCATCCTTTTGTTTTCATATATTTTAATATATTATTTTTATTAAAATTAAAATTAAAATAATAAAATAATTCCTACAAAGGTTCCAAACATTTTTTCCCACAACTAAAAGTCACTATTTCTTCTTTTTTTTTTTCTTTTTTTCTTTTTTTCAGGTTGTAAGACAATAATGAGATGGGATCTAGGGTTTTGGTGGGTGGAAAGTGGGAACAAATAAAGGAAACTTTTCCCTGTTTGGGTCAATAGAAAATGATGGAAAGTTCACATGTTTTTCTTTCATTTAACTATTACCCCCTTTAATTTATTAGGTAGAACTATCAGTCCATAGTCAAAGATAAGCAAATTAGCCGCAAGCTAATCCATGGACTTGAAACGTTTCATACTTTTCATTTTTAATTTAAAATTTAACTTCAATTTATTTTTTAAAATTAGTTAAAACCAACTTAAGTTTAATTTCAAAATATTTTTAAAAATTATAACCTAAAATATAATTAATACATTTAAAATTCAATTTATTTATAATACAATAATAATGAATTATTTTAATAGAATTTAATTGAAACTCATCAAACATTAAAAAATTATAAATCATAAATGATATATAAAGTTCTAAAATACCAACTTATTCTATTTTTATCGGATGCAGAAATCAAAAATTAAAAAAATGAAATCAATTTTAAAAAATTTTAAATTGAATAGACTTTTATGATTATTAAAATGGAGTCGATTTTTAGTCGATAGTTATGGATTCTTTACACCCTTAGGCTTATAGAGGACTCACTATTATTTTTATTTTAAAAAAATAGAAAATAAATCATATTTAATGTTTATATTTGTCACATCAACACTCTTTCATTTACTGTTAATTATTATTATTAAAAATTATGATTTTATTCACTTATATTGTTGGGACATACATTGAAAATTATGATCTCAATAAACGGTACATGGTCTTGAATTTAAATTTTACTGTTAATGATATCTTGAATTTAGTTGATGATCGTTACGGGATAATCAGCACCCAACATGTTTGATCATAAAAGATTGATAAGATGTTTAAAGAAAAAAAAAAGGCTATTATGCATGGATATATATATATTTGAAATGAGATGTGTGGCAAAGGTCACCCAAACAGTCTCCATCTTGTAGGTGCTTCTAGGTCTCTCATTTCAATTCAGTGCCCACATTTTCTTTCATTTTCCCTGCACATGTTTCCAGGAAATTCAAGATTGAGAAGCTTCATTTCATGCGGTCCATTCCATTTCAGAATTTCTAGATTTTGACTTGTCCCTCTATTATTGTGAGTATCAAAACATTCTCACATACAATTTGATACAAAAATTAACAACTATTAATTTAATTTAATTTATTTTTTAATTTTAATTTCTGGGTTTGGTAAGGAGGCACCGACGGACCTTCCAAATCCCATGGAAGGCAGCCATAAGGAAAAAATGGGAATTTGAGGGTTGACTACAGTGGAACCCACCCACATGCTAAAAGAAATTCTTGTGGAGGTTAATCAACCACCTTTCATTATCCTTTTTTGTTTTTTTGAATAAAATAAATCAGTCCAATAAATTTTTAATATATGATTTTGGGATAACTTGTTTCTATGATGTAATCACATATATATATATATATATATATTTCAGTGATGCCCTTTAATGATTGTTTGTTCTCTTCTTGCAAATAAAAAAATGGGACTGGATTGCTACTACTTTCTTAAAAGAATCAGCTTTGGAGAGGGTAGTTTATAATGATTCCTTAGTTTCATACTCTGTTTTTTAATAAGAATTTTTGGAGTGCACTTACAATATTAATATTAAAGCTTTTTGTTTTGGATGTTTGGTTGTTCGGATATAAAATGAGATAAGAGAAGGTAGAATATTATATCATATTTCATATTTGATTCATAATTGAAATAAAATAAGTTATTTTATTATTTATTTTATCTTATGTTAAATTAAATATAAAATATGATAAGTGGTAAGATATATTATTTATTTTTTTTATATGATAAATGTTAATTCTAAGTTAAGAATAGCATGCATCATAAAATTTATTTTTTTATTAATTTTTTATATTTTATATTATTTATTTTATAAAATAAAAAAATTATTATTATAAAATTAAATTTTATTATTTAACTAAAAATAACTTGATATCAACTAATATAATTAAAGTGAATTTATTACGATCAATAGATTTATTTTAATTGAATAGAAAAAGTCGAGCGAAAAAAACAAACATTATCTTAATATTTTATTTCTTTGATTATTTGTCCATGATAATTGAACATAAAAAATTAGATCAAATTTGATAACTATTTTTGAGAACTGATTTTTAATATTTTGCGAAACAAACGTCTCTTTAAAAACTTAAATGTTTTAAAATAATTTTTATTGATTTACTTTTAAATATTTTCATATTTATACGATTATTTTTTAAAATAATAAAAAGAAAACAAATAAAAATAACTTAAAATATGTAAAAATATTTTTTTAAAACATTATGTTTTCTTTTTTTAAAAAAAAAAAATAGAATATTGTTTTGTGTTTTCTTATTATCATTTTTTTTACTTATTTTCTTTTAATTTACAAAACAAAATTTTTTTTAAAAAAAAAAAAAAAAACCAAATAAACTCCTACTTTCTCTAACATTTTTTTTTTCTTTTTTTTTAAGTATTTTTCAAAAAATAAAATAAAATTTTAGTTGTGTTGTGTCAAGAAATTCATTAGATTCATCAAAGTTTAGTTTGACTGGGGTGCTAACTTGACCCTCACGAAATAATTGGAGTCATGGATCTCATGTAAATCCATTCTATTATTATTATTAATAATAAAATTCCAAGGAAATGTGGGCCAAGCCACAAGCCATATTTCATTTTCTAGGGCCCTCCAATGCTACTTTTTTAGGGCATGTAGCACCAAAAAGTACCCTCAATGCATTTTCTTTCTTAGTTCCCATTATTTTAAATAGTGGACCACCCACCCCCATTACTCAACCTCTCTCCTGTCTTCTACTTCCATTATGCTTCCTTCAATACTTTGATATTCCCTTTTCAACTTATTTAATGGACTCAAGCATTTATTGCATGCAATATTCCCTTTTTTTTCTTTTTAATTAAAAACTTAGAAATTATCACTGAATTAATTATCATTCAAAGAAATTAAGGATATGTTTACTTGCGGGAAAGTACAAAGAAAAAAAAAACTCTAAAAGAAAACGGATTTCTTATATTTAATTTCATAGTGAAAAATATATAAAAAAGAAATAACGAAGGATAATAAATGAATAAATTTAAAGAAGAGTTATTTTATTAAAAGGGTGAATGAAAACTCAATTTTTGAAATTTAATCTTTTGTTTTTTTTTTTTAATTTAACAAAAATATCCTTTTTTTTTTTTGTAAAATTAATATTTTATTTGGAAATATTTATATAAATATTTTTAATGATAAATGGTATTTATGTTAAAAATTAGTTATTTTTCAAAAAAAAATATGGGAAGGTTTAAATTCGTGATTATTTCATCTATTTCTTTAAAGAAATATATAAAAATAGTTTATTTTATATTTTTCCTTTTTTAGAACCAGAAGTAGGCATAACCTAAAAATATCAGGGAAAATTTTTTAATCATCAAAATAAAATAAAAACAAGTATAAGGTACATTCCAAGATGCTAGAATAAATGCACATGGAAGAAACCCTAATGGTTGAGTGTGATTTTAGTTGTAAGTTACCGGTCAAACTTTGCTTCTGCTTCATGGATTTGATTGAAACCAAAAAATAAGTGTTCTTTTGCTTTCAAACAATCTTCTCTAATTCAACCTATATGAGGATAATCCTCAATACTAGGAACTAACTTTTTGGAGATAATGCAAAAAAAAAAAAAAACAAAAAAAAAAAACCATTTTTTATAATATTTGTAAATGAAATGTAAATAATAAAAAAAGGGTAAAGATAAAAAATTTGAAATTGAAATTTCCCATTTATTTGATGTTAGTGATTTGACATAATTATGGAGATGGAATGTTTAAGAGAATATTAGGAGTAGAATCTTAAAAATAAAGAAAAAGATTAAGTTCTATTTGATCGTGTTTTCTAAAATTTGTTTTTAAAAACTATTTTTTATTTTTTAACTTAAAAATAACTTTTAAAAACAAGTTTCAAAAAACATAACCAAATGGTTCAAATTTTCCTTTTGTTTTTAAAAATTAGTGAAAATAAGTCCTAACTGTTATTTAAAAATTATTCTCTATTTTATTTTATTTGTAAAGAAAAACAACCAAATAATGTTAAAAAAATTTATCTTTATTTTTTTTTTTCACTTTTCTTTCTATTTTATTTTCCTCCTAACTTCCTAACTTTCCGATAGCCAAACATAATCTAAAAGTTAGTTTATAATTGTTTTTAAAAATTTTGATCTTGTTTGGCCATGTGATGTAAAAACGGTTTTTAAAAATTCCTAACATTGTTTTAAAGAACAAGTACAAATTTTTTTTTACTAATTTTTAAAAATAAAAGGAAAACTCAAGTCCATTTGATCATATTTTTTAAAACTTATTTTTAAAAATTGTTTTTTGTTCTTTAACTTAAAAATAATTTTTAAAAAATATGGCCAATCCAGCTCTTCTATTCCATAAAACCAAAAACAAGGAAAATATGTTTGATAATAAAAAAATATAAAACAATTTTTTGTTTTTAAAAGTAAAAAAATGGTATTTTCAAATAACATTTTTTTAATTATTTTCAATTATTTTCACTTTTTTTTTCCTAGAATTATTTTTAAAAATAATTATATAAATATAAAAAATAATTAAAAATAAATTACTAGATATAATTTTATATGTTTTTTAAATATCTTTAAAAATATAAAAAAATAGATTGAGCATCGACATTTATTTTATAAAATTTCAGACAACCTTTTTCAAAAACTGTTTTTAAAAATAATTAGCAAAATGATACTCGTGATCCAAATGTCCATGTGATTTTCCCGATTTGAGACAGATCAACGGCTATAGTTTCTCTACAAGAGTACCGTACACAAAAACTTGCGTGAAAGGCTGTGAAAGCTCATGCCTGAGAAAATGACAAGCACAAAAAACGTGGCATAAATAAAAAGAACCAATCGCTTGGCCGCAAGTGTCAAGTAAATGATTAGCAAAACACGTCGTCGCCACGTCACTTCAAGATATGTTACAATATTATTTTATATATTTTTACGTGGCACCATTTCAGTATAATTGCATTTTCTCCGTTATTTTTGTTTATTTCCATATTTGACACTTTGCCCCTCATTTGTTTTCAATAATGAACATTCATTCCTTTTTTTTCTTTTTCTTTTTTGACATTCTTGGAAGAGAAAAAGCTATTATTAAAAATAGATACAAATTATTTTATAGATTATAATTTTTTTTTGGTTATAAAAATACTCGTTCATATCATATGACTTGTTTCATCCTTAAAAATATTAAATATTAGTGTTATAAGAAAAACATAATGAGAAAAAAATATTATAAAAAATGAAGAAAAATAAGTTATGTTTCTCAATTCTTGAAAATTAATTGGGAAAATTAGAAGAAAAGAAAATAAAAAGAAAAAGTGAAAGGAAAAAAAGTGAATGAAAATTTAAAAACAATGAAAATGAATAAATTATTTTATTTATTTTTTAAATCATTGCACTTATTTTCCTCCGTAATATAAATATTAAATAATTTTAAATTTTAATAAATTTTCAATTAATTTTAATTATATAAATTTTCTTTCATATTTTTCATAATAAAACCAAATATAGAAAAATATTTTCTTTAACATTTTTTTTTATAGCGGACAAATTTTATATATGTTTTTCATAAATAAAGAGGAGAAAAATTTAGGAAAAAATGTATTCTTGGTAATTTAAGCTTCTTTTTCTTAACTCTTAGATGATAAAATAAATTTTTATATATTTTTTATTTTTTATTCTCAAAATTTGGGACAACCAAACATAACTAAAGACTTAATGACAAATTCACTTTCTAAAATAGTTAAAAGTGATTACTATATTTCCATAGAATAACAAAATTTCCCAAAATACAAAATGCAAATGCTTTGAACTTTTGTTTGGTGTTTGTTTTCATTCCCTCATTTTACCAAACAATACCTATTTTTATCTTTATTTCTTTATTTATTTATTTATTTTGATACCTTCTTCTTCAAAAGGGTATAGAGTGAATTTACAAAAACAAACCCTAAAGTGGCAAAAAATAAAAAATAAAAATAAAGCCATCTAGGTGGAGGATATGCTTTGAGCATCCATTTGGTACATCTTTTACAAATGGGCCTACCACTATGCCTCAATTCTTCACACTTTCTACTAAATTTGTCTTTACTCTACTTCATTTTTATATTGGGAAGATTAGGACAAAAATGAATTATTTCAAATTTACCAAAATACCCTTTTAAAATTTCTCCACCTCTTATCCATGTATATTACCATTTTTTTTTTATGAATTTAATTCTTACAACGATGACTTGGAAAATTTTTTAAAATGTATAATTATTCCAAAAATAAAAGGAATTTATAAAGCTTTTTATAAAATAAAAAATATTATAATTTTTATTTAAAGATATTAGGATGTTAATTATTTTTTGAGTATTAAGTAAAAGATGGAAGTATTTTAGAGTCAATTAAATTAAAATATATATTATTTATTTATATGAATTTGACAAGGACAAAAATGTAAAGTGCAATTTTAAAAAATAAAATAAAATAAAATAAGCAGGAAAATATGAGAGGAGAGAAAAAATGCAGGGGTTGTGGAGTATATGAATGCAGAGGAGAAGACAGCTAACCTTACCTTCCAATAGCTGAAGCCCTCTTCTTTCACTTTTTTTTTTCTCTCTCTTTTTCTCTCCAAACAAACAAACTTCTTATTCCGCTCTCCTCTCTCTCTAAAATAAGCACCCATATCATTATGGGTCTCTGCAAATTCAGCCCTTTTACTCCACAATTTCCGCCCTTTCCCCCCTTCTTTCATTACCCAACCCCAATTTTCTTGCTCTAAATCCCTCTCGTTCGCTCCTTCTCTCGGCTGGATTCCACCTTTTGTTTTTACCTCAATTTTTTTTTTTTTGTCTTTTTTTTTTGTTTTTTTTTTAAATTTTTATAAAACACGTTGTTTTTCCGCCTAAAATTCTCTCGGTCGCACTCGTTTTCCCGTTGAACACTTCAATTCAATTTCCCCCATTTTGTAATCACGTGGTTTTCAGAAGTTTGTCATTGATTTTTGTGGAAACCGTGTGGAAATAATTTTTTGGTGGAGTTTGAGCTTTTGGGTCTGTGTGCAATCGCCGGAAAATCATGTCTCCGGCTCCGATTGAGCCCACATTGCCGGGATCATTGTCTTCGGAATCTTCTTCGCTTTCCGGGGAGAAAGGTCAGTTTGCGAATCTCAGAGGTGTGCGGTGGAGAATAAATCTTGGGATTTTGCCATCTTCTTCTTCGATCGATGACATCCGTAGAGTCACCGCAGATTCTCGAAGGAGGTAACTGTCAATCAATTGATTTTTTTTTTTGGGTCTGGGTTTTTGGATCTTTTAGGGGTTTCAGAGATTTCCTGTTGAAGAAGCCAAAGTTCAGGTTTATTTGGATGTCGGTCTGTGTTTCCTTGAGGTTTCCATTTTTTTTTTTTTTTGGGGGGGAGAGGGGTTGCTTGAAATCAACTAAAGCAACTAATTCTATTTATGGGTTTTGGGGTGATCATCTTGTTAATTTTCTTTTCGTATCTGGACATAGATTTTTCTGATGCTTTCTGAGGTTTGAGTAATGAGGAAGTACATGGCTTTTTCTTTATGAAAAGTGAGTTGTATTAGATGTCCTTGATTTTGTTTTTCCTTTTGAGCTATAAAAAAAAAAAAGGAAAGGAAAAAAAAAAAGGAGGAAAGACATCTGCCTATGGAGATCAAATGATTAGCTTACCATTTGAATTTCATGTGTTCATGTGCCTCTAGATCATTGTGGAGATGGGTTTTAGTTTTGGTGGTATCTTATACCCTGGTTCAGGTGAGGTATCTAGTTTGGAAAACACCAATTATAAATAATAATAAATAAATAAATAATTGACAATGTTCTTGGTTTCAAAAGGCATTTTGAACATATGGAATGCAAATATTCCACTGGATTTCCATTGAAGCTTTGGATCTTCCAGCTGACTTCAAATAGATTTGGTTTATGTTGTTTTAATTTTAATCGGCTTCTGAATCAGTGCTGAAGCTGAAGTGTGGAGACTTAGATTAAGATTCACACCTTTGTACATAAATTAACAGAGTAACCACCTTGGAGAACCAGTAATTTGATGAAGATATTATGTTGAAGGAAAGTGTAGTCTCAGTTATTGTATACAAAATAGGGTGGTTTCCTGTTAGTTCTAATTTGCATTTTGTTCTTTCCTAGGTATGCTGGTTTGAGAAGGCGACTACTAGTTGAACCACATGTTCCCAAGGATGGAAGTAATTCTCCTGATCTTGTTATGGACAATCCATTGTCCCAAAACCCAGGTATGCATGTCCATAACTTTTTATGCATTGTTTTGGTATATATTAAGTATTTGGGACTTGTGGAAAGTAGTTTTTTAATGTCTTCTGTTAGTAGATATTCATCCTTTTCCACTTACTCGATTCTGGCTAGTGTTTTGTCTCCCTACCTTTTTAGTTAATTATGATTTGATTACAGTAATGTTTTAATGATTGATTTTCTAGTCATTTGTGAAAATTGACTTTGTAATTTCTGGAGGGTGGTGTTAACATCCTTCATCGATGAAATTCAATCTCAGCTTGTTAGATTTGGAATTTGTAACTAAGGTTCATGCTTGGCCTTATTCATTTTTTACATTCCTTGTAGCAATATTGCTCAATTGGATTCCTGGGTTAGCTAGCTGGAGTGCCTGTTTGTTGGACTTCCAATTTTCCTAAAAGCTTGAACTTGTAGGATTTTAGGCTCACAATTAATATCATACTCTCGAACACCCTCCCTCAAGTGCAGCCACATACCCACACGTGGGGAGACATATAGGCACACAGTGAGGTTTGACCACGACCTTCTGTCAAATGATGCTCAATTACCACATTGGACTATCAATTTTTTTTAAAGTTTAAGCTTGTAGGATTTGGGCCAACTATGAATATCATGCTCTCCAACATTTTTGGTAATGCTATATGGCTTGACGAATGAAAATATATAAGAATACATGAATGTGTCCCCAATCTCTGGATCATTGTTACCTAATCAAATTCCTAGCCATGCCAGAAGTGACGCTGCATGCCGCTCTACTGATTATCTCTCAAATTTTCCTTCCAGATAGCATGTGGGGTCGCTTCTTTCGGAATGCTGAGCTGGAGAAAATGGTTGATCAGGATTTGTCCCGTTTATATCCAGAACATGGGAGCTACTTCCAGACACCAGGATGCCAAGGCATGTTACGCCGAATTTTATTATTGTGGTGTCTTAGACATCCTGAGTATGGATATAGACAAGGTAAGTTACATGGTTTCCTTTGAAACAATGCATTTCCATCGTGTTTTTTTTTTCCAAATATATTTAACAAAATTGTATGATTTGTGTATCTATCTAAAAAGTAGGTTTAAATTTGCATTCTCGTTGAAATGAAGGAAATGCTTCTATGTTTCCCAAATATAGTAGTTGCATTTTTCTCCCTTTTGCCAAAGACTAATGTAATACCCACTACATGCACCACCACAAGAAAGCTGTGGGGGATGTGTCTTGCCATCGGCTGGATTGTCTTGTTGAACTTAATCTGGCAACTCTTGATGTCTAGTGGAACAATGTGATTTTTTTTTTTTTTTTGCCAATGCATGTTTTTAAGATGGAAAAAAGAAATTATAGTTCTTAGTTTTTTAAAATATCATGTGGTTCTTAACATTTGCAGAAGTCTAATCTTATTCTTTCTCATGAACAGCAATGTAAACAAATTCTTGATTTTATATGTTTTTCTAATAACTTGGTTCATTTTCCTATCTGATGCTTCAGATATGCACAAGTCATTTAAAACTGTTGGAAGGATGGAGACTGGTGTAACTTTTACTTTTTCTTCCCTTGAAATAATGAAAAATCCCTGTGGACTTTAAATGCCATAATTTTATTATGATTCACATCCCTCTGTTTGCAAAGATGGAAATCATTCGCTCATGGCAAACTGGTAAATAGCACAACATAAATTGCTAGAAACAGTGCCACACATGTTGATGCAAGTGCAACCATGCTAGACAAAGCCAACTGTATTCTTGCTGGAAAAAGATACTGGAAATGTATCCTGTTGATTATTTTGGAAAATTTTCCAACTAAAATTAATGGAATGAAGACATTTTCTTCAATAATATTATCACTGGAAAAAGTTTAAACTGCCAACACACCAAACCCAAGATTATCTTAGTGGGGCAACTAATTGAAGCACAGTTGTTGCTAGGATATGATTTTCATAGAGCTTAAATGAGAATTGTGCTTCATTCTTTGTGGTCTATAATTTAACCAATTCATTTACTTTTTTCTGGGAAGTGATTTTAAGTCATTTGTCCCGAATTATTTAAAGGCTTCCAGCAAGATTTCTGACATACATTTGATAGAATTCTGGCATTCTTAATATTATCTTGCTTTATGATTTTGTTTATAGGTATGCATGAACTCTTGGCTCCTCTATTGTTCGTTCTTCATGTTGATGTGGAACATCTTTCTCAAGTGCGAAAGCTGTACGAAGATCACTTCACTGACAGATTCGATGACTTATCATTTCATGAAAGTGACCTCACATATAATTTTGATTTGAAGAAATTTCCAGATTCCCTGGAAGATGAGATTGGCTGCCATGGAAATGCAATGAAAGTTGGCTCTCTTGGTGAGCTTGATCCTGAGATACAAACCATTGTATTACTAAGTGATGCTTATGGGGCAGAAGGTGAACTGGGTATTGTCTTATCCGAGAAATTTATGGAGCATGATGCTTATTGTATGTTTGATGCTTTGATGAGTGGAGCCCGTGGTGCAGTTGCCATGGCAGACTTTTTCTCTCCCTCCCCCACAGGGGGTTCCCACACAGGCTTACCCCCTGTGATAGAAGCTTCATCAGCTTTATACCATTTACTCTCTATTGTTGATTCATCCCTTCATAGTCACCTTGTTGAGCTGGGTGTTGAACCTCAGTACTTTGCACTCCGCTGGTTGAGGGTTCTATTTGGACGAGAGTTTTCACTTGAAGACCTTCTAATCATCTGGGATGAGATATTTGCATCAGATAATAGTAAATTAAATAAAGGTGTTGAAGATGACACAGATTCCAGCTTTGCAATCTTCAATTCCCCTAGAGGAGCATTTATCTCAGCTATGGCAGTTTCCATGATACTTAACCTGAGATCTTCCTTGCTTGCTACAGAGAATGCTACAACCTGTCTTCAGAGATTGTTGAATTTTCCGGAGAGCATAAATCTGAAGAAACTGATAGAAAAGGCAAAATCTTTGCGGACCATTGCTTTGGAAGCTAATTCGTCAAACCCGTATCCTTCCTTTAGAGGGGCCCATGAACGGAGTAAATTATCGGCTGTGAGAGGTCATAGTCTTTCATTTGATTGTAATTCTCCAACAACTCCACTGAGTTTGGTGCCTGAGAGCTACTGGGAGGAGAAGTGGAGAGTTTTGCACAAGGAAGAAGAACTTAAGCGAGGTAGTTCACAGAAACAAGTTCCAACCCGGAAGAAGGGATGGTCTGAGAAGGTAAGATTACACTTATCTAGAACAGGATCTGATCCATCTCATATGAAGGCGGAGAAAGGAAAAAAAGATCCTAAGTCAACTGTTAGGCGAAGTTTACTAGAAGATTTGTGCCGGCAACTTGGTTCAGAAGAAGATATTGGAGAAATAGTCTGTAATGAAGTTTTAGACCAGAAGGACCCTCTCCATGTAGAAGTTGAGGTGGAGGAACAAGATGCTAACCTTAATAGCTTCACTTGCCCAGCTGATGATAGTCATTTGATTGGAAACACTGGCAGTGAAGAAAACTCTTCAATTTTCTCAGCCTCGACAAGTCCTCTTACTAATGATCATGAAAATGACTCAGAGAAAAGTAGTATTGTGTCAAATTCATCCCTTGATGAAAATGATGATGAACCCAATAATGCTGAAGCTTTCCGGAGTATCCCTGAAGATCCTCCTCTTCCAGTCTCTGATCCACCAGAAGATATCTCTCCCAAACCTGAAACTAACAATGATTCTACAGGAAAACAGGAGGCAGGTCTTAAAGAGCGGAAGCATCTTTCTGGTAAATTCCAGTGGTTTTGGAAGTTTGGGCGGAATGCTGCTGGTGAGGAGACCTCTGAGAAAGAAGGTGCCTCTGAGGCTGCAAAATCTGCCAATAGGGAAAGTAATCAGGGTGATACATCAGGCTCTTCTACATCTGATGAGTTTAGTAATTCTTCGGTGAATTCCAAAGGAGATGCTGCTGACCAGAATATGATGAGTACCTTGAAGAATCTTGGGCAATCAATGCTCGAAAATATTCAGGTAAAGATCTGTTTTTGTTTTCTTTCTGTACTATCAAAGATGTGTTTGGAGGAATTTGAAGGAATGTGGCTTTGGTGGCCAGCAGAATTTTTATTTTTTTTTCAATTATTTTTTTTGAAGAAAATATATTCAGGAATTTTAACCAAGTACTAATTTTTCAACCTCAAACTTCCACACTTTTCTATCACTGGCCTCTAGAACGGAACTAACTTAGAGGCATGTACCCAATCCAAAAGTTTCTCGGGGAAGTTTTATAGTGAGGAAACTGAAATATTTCTGTGGGACATAAGAAATGATTTCACAAAATTAATGCAAATTTAGCAGACATATTGTACTAGAGAAATGTTTGATACTTTATTTTTTTATTTTTTTAGTGTTTCCCACAGTATCTAGAGATGTATGGAAATTATCTGCAAATGTGTTTCTTGACATTTAGGAAATAGAATGGATTTTGAAAAAAATTCTAATCCTCAGCATGGACAATAGTCATCTTTACTTGAAAGTTGCCTCCAAACACACCCTTACGATATCAATTCAGGTTTGGTGTTATCGATGGACAGTCCCTCAACTAACCAATTGACCTACAGGTGATTGAGTCAGTTTTCCAGCAAGATCGGGGTCAAGGGGGATCATTGGAAAACTTCTCCAAAAATGTTCTTGTAGGCAAGGGTCAAGTTACAGCAATGGCAGCTCTCAAGGAGCTTCGGAAAATCAGCAACCTGTTATCTGAAATGTGAGGCAACCATTATTTGTATTCTTGTATATACATTTTGTAATTACTATTTTTAAGTGCCAAAATAAGATGAGTTTCTTGGGCTTCTTTAGTACTTTGTACCTTCTGCAAAATTACCAAAATTTGGCCAATTTTGGTCAAATGTCAAAGCATGACTGGCATGTAAAAGAAGAAGAAGAGTTGCAATTCTGACTTTATAGATGTAAAGGCTCCCAGATTCTATAGTTTGTTGTGTCAACGGCAATAAAATAACTATGTTTATGAGCACACTAAGATGGGTGTTTGGCTGGACAGAAAATGCCATAGTACTTATGTTGTTATGCCTAGAATTGTCTTTACATGTGATTGTGTTGAGACCATGGTATTTTGTAGAAAGAAAGTGTTTTTCCATAGGACAAGGTAAATGGAAGGTTATGTTATGTCTTTAGATTGATGTTTGGTATTTTACTTAGAAGTTAGAAAACATCAAAAACAAAATAAATAAATAATAATTAAAAAAAAAAAAATCTTCATTTTCCATGGATTATTAAAACAACAATCAAAATTGTTGGTGTGGGCACCTGAGTAGTAGGCTAACCGGATAGTACCCCCTGAACGGACGTTACGCATTAAAACCACAATTAAGGACAACCATGAGGGTAAAGGGCGGCGTTACAGACCACCTCCCATAAAAATCACCAAACAACCATAAGGTACCTAGCACTCTAGCTCTTACAAAAACTTTGCCAAAAATTCTATTCTCCCCAAGCTAACTTAGCCATCAGAGGGACTTGCCTGGACAAAAATCCGGACATGCCTTTTTGCAATGCCATCTAGCGCAAGCGCGAGGAAAGATGCCCGAAGGGAGCGTTGTTAACCATGATCCAACAGTAGGGTAATTAAATAATTACTGCATTGATAGTCATAGAGTAAATTAAACTTCATCTTTAACTATTTAACTCTAATCTCATTAAATTATCATCAGTAACAGTCTGAATTGAATGAAGTAAATATACAAGTCATTGAAAAATATTACTTTTATTAATATAACATAAGAAAAATAAAAATCTGAGGAAATTTTCCAAAAGAGAGGTAAAATGACGCCTCCATCACATCTTTTTTTCTGTCAATTAATCTCCTACAAACCGAACACACCACACTGATAATGCGATTTCTGGAATGTAAGTACTGAGTGAGATATTAGTATGATCTAATCTACATTGTGAAAGCCTGGGAGAAGGGAAGTAATGAAACCAACAACAATCATCTGGATCTCTTTTACAATTCCCCACAAGTGGTTGCCACCATTGCCCCCACCACCTTCTGCAATGTTTTCATTCTCAATTGCCTCATTTCCATCCTCTGCCTGCTGATTTTGATCTGCAGCTCCAGCTTGACCCTCTGCCATTGATAATTACTAACAAAAATTAGTCATAACTAAAACAATTATCTTCCTAGTTCAAACCGCATACAAAATCATTTCAGCATATGATGTAAATGAAGATGAAGATGGAAGAAGATGGGCATTTGGTCTACACATAGATGATAAAGATTAGCTGAGTACTATAGCAGAATTTTTTTTTTTTTTTTTTTTTCTTGATAGGCAAATGAGAAATAGAATCAAAAGCGTCTAAGAGGAGAGGCACCAAAGTAGACACCAAATATACAGAAGACACCTAATCTGAGCAAGAAGAGGTCAAACAACCTATAGCATAATGTGTACCTACATGGATAGAAATATGCAGTTTCTTGAGCACTATGTTTTCCAATATGTTCATTTCTGAAAGATGGTTCTGTTGGGCAGGACTGCATTAGAATATCAAACCACAGAGATTTGGAAAGTCCATCAACTAGTCTAAAAGGGGGCCAGGATTTTCATGATCTGGGCAGTTTCTACAAAATGATGGGTGTGCCCACCATAATCATGTGCAACAAAGACAGATGAATGCATGAACAGGAAAGATTAATTTGGTTCAAGTTAAGTCCTCAAATGTACCACAAGGACAAAAGAAGGGTAAAACAAAAAAAAGGAAAGAAAAATGGGGAGGGAGAAAACATGTCAAGGCAGAGGCCCAGGCATGATTGCCAATTATTTATTAGGGGAGATGAAGCTTAGATGGAAGCTTCATGGTGAGAAAATGGGCACATAAGCAGTCATGAGTAAAGGCATGTTGAGTTGAATGATGTGTGTTCATTAATGAGGCCCTCATGCTGGTCTGTCAACTTAGGTGCATGTTAAAGTTCCTCCCTGACTGCATATTTGTGTGAAGGAAGCAACTTCCAACACTGATCATGGGCACAAAAAGTGGGTTATCAAGCATTTTAACCATGGATGCAACTGGTTCAACTTAAGTTGAAATAAAACAGGAAAACCAAATGTCGTCAGATCCTCCTATATGTTACCAAGCAAATTATTTATGCAGGAACATTTGTTCTTGATTCCATATCTAGCGTGCCTCTATCACAGCTACAAAGATTAGGTGCCTATTGAGATCTCAATTCTCAGATTCAATATTTTCTCTTGCATGAATGAGAATACTAATATGCAAGTAACCAAAATTTGTCTGCAACCAAAAACCATGTTTTGTATATGTTTGGATGTTTAAGGATGTATGAGTAGAAGAAAGTACCTGCCATGGCAGCATTCTCATTCCCCTGCCTTACAGCAGCAGGGACATTTTCAGCCCTAACAGCCGGCCTTGGCGGTTGTGGGGGAGCAGCAGCCCTCTGCATGCCTTGTGAAAGCCATCGTATAAATGGTGTGAGAGCTCCAGTTTGGTGTCTGCAGCATCCCCATGTGCAGAGTTAAATATTAAAAACCAAATAAATCAGAAGAGTGAACCCTTGAAAGTTTCTTTTCTATCCTTTTTGCTAAAAGGTTGCAGAGTTAAATGGACCACAAATATTGGAAGTTGCAGAACAAGTCTCACATTGAGAAGATTTACAAGTTTGGATACTTACAAGTAGATAAGTGAAGCAAAAAACACAAGGATAACAAGCCTTTGCCTTGAACCGTCTTGGTTGAACAAAAAAACTACAACTATCAGCTTCAGTATAAGCATCACGTCAAGCTGAAATGCAATTTGAAATCTCCTCACAACTTGTCTCTGAGGTGCAGGCTGTTGCTGCTGCGGCTGTGGCTGTCCAACCTGACCATGCTCCTCACCCACTGGTCCTCCCTCAGAAGAGCTTGTTCTACTGTTGAAAGAGGCAACATTCAAATGAATAGAAATTTTTGCATAATGCATTTATATATCTACTTGACGAGACATTTATATATCCAATCTGTTGCACACAAAATAATTCACCATTAGCAGCAGGTGAGTACCAGTGTCTATGCATTGGCAGCAGACTAGTATTCCTTTTTTCTTTCCTTTTTCTTTTTTAATTCTGAAAGTGCAATTCATTGATATTATTCTTATTGATCGAGGGGTGGCCAGAGTTGTATTAACTGCCTCGAACATTTAAGTAAGCAAAACACTTTCAAGTAATATATGTTTGCATGGATACAGCCCCGAGAAATGGATCTAATAGGATGTGAACAGGGTAATAGGGTTTGATGTAAAGATTGGATAAGAAATGCCTAGGAGTATACTGAAATGGTTTAGAAAAGAAAGAAAGAAAAAAAGCGAGACAGCTTAAATCTCTTGATTCCCACTTGACCATTCACTAACTTAAGATGGATGATAAAACCATTCTAGTAGACTAGAAAACCTAAGAATACTTAACTCTAACCACTGAATCAAACAAATCCTAACCATCAATTCAAAAATAACAAAAGACACCAAAAAATAAATAAAAATACCAAGTCACTTCTGCAATGGCACAAATGTTATCACTAGCATAGCATGAACAGTAATCCATTAGGGTAGCACAAACAGTATGTCATTACAGTGACATAAACAGTACCCCTATAGTAACTTGCTACAATAATATTAACAGCACCTAGCAAAAAAGCACATCCAAGCACATAGGCCATATACCAACAATGGCAAAATGCAACAATAAGAAGAGAAATGGAAGACGACACCCTCACTTTACAGCCTTTCAAGCCTTCTTACATTTTTCCCCACAAAAGACCTCTTCCAACTAAGAAGGACGTCACGAACTAGAGAAGGCAGCACCCATGCAATGCCAGACAAGGATAAAACCAGATGCCATAGAACTCTGGGCTTTGTGTAGTGAAGAGGAATGCAGTTCATTGATTCTGCTGCATCTTTTCATAAATAGCTCCTATTCACCCAATTCCATCCTCTCCTTTGTCATTTTTGTCAACTTAAATATTCAACTCTTAATATTCAGATTAATATTCTGACAAATAACAGTCATGATAAAGCAACTAGAGGATCTTGAAAACTAATAAACTATATTATTTTTTTAGCAACTAGCATGAAGGGACAATCTTGGATTTAGGCTTCCAAAGAAGAAGATGTTTCTTCTATAAGAAAGCCATAACCTCCACATCAAGCGCCACACCCCCCTCCCCAACAAAAGAACTGACTTGACTCCACCAAGTTAGGGCTGGTCCACAGTGCATGCACTCTTTTTCAGTTTGAGATCTGTATGTCTTAGCATAAGTATACACCTCTTATCACTATCAAAGAAAGAGTAAGCCTTGGCACATTCATGATGCATGTCTGAATCTCATTTCCCTGTTGCACCTAAAGATCTATTACCGAGCTTAAGTGGCAACAGATCGCACTAAGCTTACCAACAGTCAATATAGACTAAAGAAAGCACTTGTCTACCAACCTTCAGCTTTTTGTTGGTAGTACATACAACATATGAGCGCTCTAGGCACATTGTGGGGAATCTCTTTACTCAGGAATTCTTTGTTGTTTTTTTTTTTTCCGCTCTCTTTTTTATCAGGTTGAGTCATTGTGTTCTAACTCCAAGTCATCTTGTGAGTTGGCTAAGTCGAGCGATTTATATACGAGTCAGGACTGAATCAATGTTGAACCACACAATACTTGATTAGCATCTTGGACTCATCATGGCCATGACTGAAACAGATACAGTTCAGCGACTTGTATCAGTCTTGGCCTATATCTTAAACCATGAACACCTTCCATCCCCATATGCTTTCTTACACTACAATGCAACAGCAGTACAATTCCCAATGTGACAATGTCTATCACCAAGGAACATACTGTCATCTATGACAGTGGCACAGCGCTAGTCTGAAAACATTTTTCCTCTATTATAGTGGTCATGATTGAGCCTAAGAACCACATAAGTTTGCTAAAGAAAGTGGATACATTTTTTTCCTTTATTTTTATTTTTATTTATTTATTGATAAGTGGATACATTTTTTTTCCTTTTGTTCACATCAACTAATCTAGAATCTTATTGCAATCTAATTTGAGCCTGTAACGGAGGAATTTAATGAGGATGGGGAAGATGCATCTTGTGTTGTACCTTAAGTTACTAAATGGAAGAATATGAGGGGCTTTATTGATTGAAGTATTAAAGGGTTGAAAACTAAGAATTTGCTTGAGTGAATAGAGGAAAGCCAGCAAAGTAAAACTAATGAACCTCCATCATAACACAGAACTTGTCCTTGCAAGATTTCAACTTGGAATTTGCTCAATTTATGTATCATTCAATCAATGCTCTCCTTAACTTCATGAACAAGAAACTCATCACGTGCTATGAATAGAGCTTACACCTTAGGATCGTAGTCCGATATCAGACTGTTACAGGACATGTTTAGCATGAATGAAGAAATTAGGATTTGGTGTTTCATATAAGATGGACTAGAAATATGTAAGAAGGTACTTGGAGGTATTTCTCAAGTAAAATAAGGATTTGGGGGGATGCTTTGATGTTTTGAAGACAAAATTGGCATTGGATAGAAAACAGTACACTTTTTTTTTTTTGTTTGGATCAGAAACAAAAGGTAAATGGTACTACTGACTAAATTAATGCTAACCATCTATGAAAACCTAACCAAAAGACCAAAAAACTTAATCATGAAGACAGTAGCACAAACTGTACTGCTGCAGCAGCACAAAAAAAAAAAAAAAACCCTACTGCAGCAGCATTAACCATACAGGCCATATGGTACAGCAACTAGGCAATTTTTTTAACTCTAAATATAAAAACAGCTAACAATTAAATTTTGATAAATCAGGGTCTTATAATAAAGCAAATAAAGGGCTTAGCCAAACATTAATGACATTTTTTTTGGAACCAAAAAGTTTCTTGATCAGAATGGCCCAAAAGTCTAGTCTTGGATATCTAGAGAAAAGTTGTGATCGATAGCAAACTGTGGCTCCCACATCAAAGTTCTACAGCTCCATTAGGGATGGGAATTTGGCACAACTTTACGACCTCAAATGCAAGAATGGGAAAAATGGGATACCTGTTCTTTGAATGGTCTGGTTAGAGATAAATGTGGGATTTTCAAGGACAGATTCAAATCTCTGTTGTTACCGTGGCACAACATTTTCTCTCCTCATTCTGGGCCTCAGCCTCTAGCATTCCAGCAGATTACAGTCTTCTTGTACAGCTGTAAATTAGTTAGGGCATTTCTCCTTTTAGGACTCTTCGTGTACAACTGTAAATTAGTTATTAGGAGATTTGAATTGCTTTGAATTACCATGTATATCATGAATCATCCTTCCTAGAATAGAGGAGATATACATGCGGGTGTATCTCTTGATTTTTTGTGAATAAGAATAATTCAGAATTTCACATGGTATCAGAGCCAACTCTAGGTTCTCGGTGTGCTTGGTGAAAACTCTAAGTGCCACCTCTCCTTATTTGATTTTTTTGCTGTGTTTTGATTCATCGGTCTCCATTTCTGTGTTTGATTCCTCACCTTTCATTGCAAATTTCTTTTTTATTTGTTTCGTCTGCATTCATTATTACTATTATGTCTGAAATTTCAGACCATAATCCTGCCACCAACTCTACTAAGGCGATATTTGAAGCATCATTGAGCCAAACCATGGGGGAACCTCAGAACCTCCAAGCTACTTACCGCCTTTCTAAGAAGAATTATCTTCAATGGTCCAAGTTGGTGTGAACCTTCCTAAAAGGCAGAGGAAAATTGAGCCATTTAATCGGCATAGGACTAAAGCTTAGAGATCCAAAATTTCAAAGTTGGCATGAAGAGGATTCCATGATCATGTCTTGGTTATGGAATTCAATGACCCCTGAAATTTGCAAAACATGAATGTTTTTACAATGGCTAGGGAGATTTGGGAAGCCACCCAACAAACCTATTCAAAGGTACGAGATTCGGCTTAAATTTTCGAAATCAAGGTGAAAATTTTGGCCACAAATCAAGGAACCAGATCTGTAACTGAATATGCCAAGATCATGAAGCATTTATGGCCACAAATTGACTACTACCAGAACACTCAAATGAAATGCAGTAAAGATGCAATAATGCTTAAAAAAATTGTAGAAAGGGAATAAATTTTTGAATTTCTTGTTGAACTCAATGTGGTGTTTGATCAAGTGTGAGTCCAAGTTCTAGGAAAAGAGGAACTTCCATCCATGAATGAAGTCAACTCCATCATTCGTGCTGAAGAAAGTTGGAGAGGTGTGATGCTCAAAACCATCTTCTACTGATGGTTTTGCCATAGTTGCTGCAAAGCAAACAAATTCAGCACAAATCTTGTGGGAGAAACTAGGTGTTTTGATGGGTCAAAGAATTCTAATCGTGAAGAAGTTTGGTGTACCTACTACAAGAAGCCTTGACACACCAAAGAGAAGTGTTGGAAACTTCATGGAAAACCTTAGAACCTGAATTGGAATGGGGATATAAAGCATGACAGCAACACAATCAAGCAAATATGGAAAATTGTGAAGGAGGCCTTCGAGAAAAACCTAGTTTCAGCAACAAAGAATTTGGAGAACTAATCAAGGAAGAGATAGGAAGGATGAGAAATTTTTTGGGTACTCTTTATAAGCAGTTGGATTTGTGCTCTTTGATGCAGATAGGTAAGTCTTCCGCTTCTCATACTTTAAGGGCCTCAGATTTGTCCTTAGCTGACTTTTAGGTCATTGATTTAGGAGCCATAGACTGCATGGCCCACTCTCCTCATTGTTTCTCTTCATACAATCCTTGCCCCAATAACAAAAAAATTTCTATTTCTGATGGCTCCTTTACCATGGTTGCTAATCAAGGAAAAATTAATCTCACCCAGTCCATTGTTCTACAAGATGTGTTACATGTAACTAAACTTTTGGTTAACCTTGCATTGATCAATAAATTAACCAAAGAACTAAATTGTTGTGAAAACTTTTTCCAAAATTATTATGTGTTTCAGGACCAAGCGACGAGGAAGAGGATTAAGTGTGCTAGGGCAAAGGATGGGCTTTACTTTACTACCTTGAAAAAATCAGTGGGCGTGTTAGCAAAAAAACCAATCTCCTCTATCCTTCTTGACCGAAACTATACCTTCTAATAAAGGGCAACTTTGGCTTCATTACCTTCGTCTTAGGCATCCCTCATCTAGAGTCCTTCAAACAATGTTTCTTTGTTATTTAAATCAGTGGATGTAAACAACTTCCATTGTGACATTTGTTGCTAAGCATCAACATATTTCGTCTCCCTTGAGTAATACAAAAATTCTTTCCATTTACTTTAGTGCATAGTGATATTTGGGGTCTGTGTCGAGTTCTGAATGTTTCTGATGTTAAATGGTTTGTGTCGTTCATTGATGATTGTAAAAGGGTAACATGGATTTTCTTATTAAAACAAAAGTCTAAAGTGAGCAATATATTTCCTGTCTTTCATGTTAAAAATCAATTTGGGGTTTGTATAAAAAGGGTTAGAACTGATGATGCAAGGGACTACTTCAATCAAGTCTTTTTTTTTTTTTTTTTTTTTTTGATAGGCAAAGGCAGAAATATATTAGAAAAGGGCACCAAGAGGAAAACCCAAAGCATACAGGGAGTATACAAAAGGCCCCTTAAGGCACACACAAAAGAAGAGAGAAAACAAACCCGACCCTCAACTAGCGCCTAGCCAATCAATAAAACTAGGTAAAGAAAGGGGACCTTCATTTACAATTGTTTTTGTCCACTCCCAAAGATTACAAACAAAATAATTTTTCAACCTATGAACCGAAAAGTCCTCATTATCGAAAGCAATCCTGTTTCTTTCCAACCAAATCGCCCAAAAAAGGCACAACGGGGCTGCCTTCCACACCTTTCTATGCTTCTTGCCCAACATAAGGCCCCTCCATTCAATAAGGGTCTCTCTAGCCGAAGAAGGGAGGACCCAACACACTCCAAAAAGGGCGAGCAGTAAGTCCCATAAAGCTCTTGCCTTGGAGCAATGTATAAGAATGTGATCAATAGACTCCTCTTCCTCACAGCACAGAAAACATCTGTTTGCAACAGCCCACCCCCTCTTTTTAAGCTGAACCATAGTGAGCACCTTACCCCAAAAAGCCTCCCAAGCAAAGAAACTCACTTTGGAAGGCACACTAGGGTTCCATATCAAACCATGAGGGAAAAGACCAGCTCTTCTTGAAGATAGATCATTATAGAGTGATTTAACTGAAAAAATCCCATTCGAATTCGCCTTCCACCTCAATCTATCTTCCATAAGGGGACTAAGCCTTACACCTCGGATTGCCAAAAGAAGCCTCTCCACCTCCTCCACCTCCCAATCATTGAAGGGCCTAGAAAATCTAGGACTCCACGCCCCTTCCCCTCCCGAAGTGTCCCAAAACTCCTCTACCCAAGCCTCCTTAGAGGATGCAAATGCATACAAGGAGGAATAAGAATTGCATAAGGCGAGATTCCCACACCATATATCTTTCCAAAATTTAATCCTTCTACCATTCCCCACTAAAAAGGCTACTTTATTTTGCATAAGGGCACCTTCCTTCCTTATAGCCTTCCAAAATCCAACTCCATAACTCTCCCTAACTTCCCTAGAACTCCAACCCCCTTCTTCCTCCCCAAACTTCCTACTAATGACGTGCCTCCAAAAGTTCTCCCTTTCAATCGCAAAACGCCAATTCCACTTGCAAAGGAGAGCCCTATTAAGGATGGAAAGACGTCTAACTCCCAAACCCCCCTTCCTTTTATCCATACAAACGGTATCCCAATTAACTAAGTGAGGCTTCCTCTCCAAAGCACTCCCTCCCCACAAGAAATCCCTTTGAATTTTCTCCAACCTTAGACTAACCACTCTTGGCATTCGAAGTAAAGACATCAAGTATATGGGCATACTTGACAACGTACTCCGAATTAGAGTAATTCTCCCTCCTTTGGAGATAAATTGCCTCTTCCACAAGGCTAGCCGTTTCCGAAATCTCTCCTCCACCCCATCCCAAACAGCCACAGACTTGTGATTCGCCCCCAAAGGGATCCCCAAATATGTAGAAGGCAGCCTGCCCACTTTACAGCCAGCCTCAAGAGCCAGATTCTCCAAATTCTCCACTCTACCAACCGGCAAAATTTCACTTTTGTCCAAGTTGATTCTCAAACCTGATATGGCTTCAAACCACATCAACAACCAGCTTAAATGGACCATCTGAACTTCAGAAGCTTCACAAAACACTAACGTGTCGTCGGCAAACAGCAAATGAGAGACCAAAGTCCCATTCCCACCCCTACCATTAACCCTACAGCCTGATAGGAACCCTCCCCCCACTGCTCTATGGATCAGCCTACTAAGGGCCTCCATTCCCACCCCCACTTCAATCAAGTCTTGTCCCTATACTTCCAAAAATAGGGGAAAATTCATGAGTCATCCTATGTTGATACACCCTAATAAAACAGAGTTGTTGAAAGGAAAAAAGGTCGTCTTCTTAGTGTTACTCAAGCATTATTGTTCCAAAAACAAGTACCAAAATCTTATTTGGGGGGAAGTTGTTTTAACTGCTGCCCATTTAATAAACCAGGTCTCATCTAAAGTCTTAGGATTCAAAAGTCTCATGGAAGTGTTTGCAAAATCCCTTCCTAATTGTCATACCTCTTATAAATTGAGTGTGAAGGTTTTTAGGTGTGTGGCATTTGTTCACATGCATGCACATAACCATGAGAAATTAGATCCAAGGGCATTGAGATGTGTCTTCATGGGGTTATTCACCTACACAAAAGGGCTACAGATGCTATCACCCTCCTTCTAGAAAGTTATATGGATAGAATCTTTGCAGAAATAGAAAATTATTTCTCAAATTCTTATCTTCAGGGGGGTAAATTACCTTCGAAAGATATAGATCCCTCATCACCATATAGATCCCTCATCACCATGGCTTGACCTTTCTATGTTGCTCATGAATTTTGTCCCTTTAAAACTTGATCTTGCCCTGTTGTCATTGACAATTCTGTCCATAATATTCCAAATGAGCTCAAATTAGACCCATCTTCAAAAAACAATGAACCCGATCTCTTTGCTAACACTAGTCCAAAACCTATAGCTACAAACCATTGCAAGTTTACTCAAGAGTCTAAACCGAGGTCAGGTAATAGCTCTATCTCTCCTAGCTCTTCAATTGTTAAAAATGATCTTAATTTACCCATTGCCATAAGGAGAGGTATAAGACAATGCACTCAACATCCATTGGCATAATTTGCGTCATGTGTTATTAGATAACTTCTCCCAGTCCCACAAAAGTTTTCTCACTCATTTTTACACCATAACAACTCCACAAGACTTGTCAAGGCACTTCACAATGAGAATTGGAGACAATCCATAAGGGTTGAGATAGAAGCCTTAGAGAAAAATAAAACATGGGAAATAATAAAGCTACCTGAGAGGAAGAAACCAATTAGGTGTAAATGGGTATATATAGTCAAGTACAAAATTGATGGGCCCCTAAAAAGATGTAAGGCTAGACTGGTAGCTAAAGACTACACATAAACCTATGGGATTGATTTCCAAGCAACCTTTACTCCTGTAGCTAAGATGAATACCATGAGGGTATTGTTGGTGACTAATTTTGGTTAGAGCTCACAACAATTTGATGTAAAAAATGCATTTTTTCATAGGGACTTTGAAGAAGAGATCTATATGGAAATTCCTCTAGGTTTTGGCAAAAGCCTTAGTAGAAATAAGGTGTGCAAATTAAAGAATATGATTTCAAACAATCTCTAAGCACATGGTTTGAGAGATTTTCTAAAGCGATAATAGTGATGAAATACAAACAATGTCAGGGTGATCACACTTTGTTCATCAAGCATTCGGCTTTAGGGGGAGTCACAACTTTGTTGGTGTATATGGATAATATCATTGTTACCAATAATGATCTTAGAGAAAAGGAGGCTCTTTGGCAGCGTTTAGCTAGAGAATTTGAGATTAAAGAGCTTAGTAGATTGATGTATTTCCTAGGAATCGAAGTTGGCTCATTCCAAGGAGGTTATCTTTGTTTCACAATAGAAATATGTGATTGATCTTCTCAAAGAAACTAGGAATGCCGATGGACACCCCCATAGAACCAAACCACAAATTAAGAGAGGCTTTGGAGGATGAGACTATAGATTGTGGCATGCACCAACAACTAGTGGATAGATTCATTTACTTAGCACATACTAGACCGGACTTTGCATATGTTGTGAGCATAGTCGGTTAGTTTATACACACTCCCAAAGACTCTCAACTTCAAGCTGTCTATCAGATCATACACTACCTCAAAGGAACTTCCAGTAAAGGCTTATTTTTCAAATGAGGTACAGAGTCATGCTTGGAAGCCTACACAGATGCAAATTATGTTGGACCAATTTTAGATAGAAGATCAACTTTGGGATACTGCACTTTTCTTGGAGGAAATCTAGTCACTTAGCAGAGTAAAAAGCAAACAATGGTTGCAAAATCAAGTGCCAAAGCAAATTCCGGATGATCTTAAAATCAAGTGGACACAACCTGTAAGACTATTGTGTCAATAAGTTTGCAATCAACATGACTCATAATTCAGTACAACATAACTGAACAAAGCATATGGAGGTAGATCCACCTTTCATAAAGGATAAGCTTGATAATGGTCTCATTTACACTCCATATATTAAGACAGAGGGCTAACTTGTAGATGTTCCATCTAAAGGGCTGACTAATATCATGTTTCAAGAGATTATTAGCAAGTTGGGAATGAAAAATCTCTATTCACTAGCTGAAGGGGGAGTTCTGAAAGTTCATGTCCTATAATTTAGAATTTTTCTCTTTTTAAGACTCTTCTTGTACAACTCTGAATTAGTTAGGATTTTTATCCTTTTAGGACTCTTTGTATACAACTATAAATTAGTTAGGATTTCTCCTTTTAGGATTCTTTGTGTACAACTGTAAATTAGTTACTAGGAGATTTGAATTGATTTGAGTTACCGTGTATATCATGAATTATCCTTCCTAGAATAGAGGAGACTAGATATATTATGTGTATCTCTTGAATTCATGTAAATAAGAACAATTCAAAATTTCACACGTGTTAGAGTGCATGATATGATTTGGGCTCAAATCCTAAAGTTCAAGCTTTTAGGAAAATTGGTAGTTCAACATGGTATCAAAGTCTCATTTGGTGGAAGGTCATGTGTTTGAACCTCACTACCATATATTTATATCTCCAATTTATTAAGTAAGCCCAAAAAAGGCTGATTGTTTTTTTTTCCTATTGGCTTGTGTGTCTCTCCACATGTGAATATGGGGCCGCATGTGAGGGAGGGTGTTAGAGTACATGATATATACTATGGGTCAAAATCCTACAAGCTTAAGCTTTTAGGAAAATTGGTAATTCAATAGCATGTTCTTTTAGTAGAAGAATTTTGGGAGGTTTGCTAGTGGTGGAAAAACCCAGTGGCTTTCCTCAAGCTTAATTTTGCAAGCCATCCACGACTTCCTAGGATTTGAGATGCCTTTAGATGATCACGTGGTTAGAGGCATCTCCAAGAGGAGACATTAGTCATTAAGCCTAACATTCTTGCATTTTTGGAAGGCTAAACCCTTACAAGCAAATCGAACTATAATATCTTGAGATTCATCTTAGTTCAGGTATCTCATGAGAAGCAAGACCATGGAAATTGAGCTCCTGGGTTTGCAAAATTCATTAATTTGGCTCAAGCTTTGAGTTGCTTGTACTCCTGTATCCTCGTACTGCAAAACCACCATGTATTGTTTGGCCAAATAAGTGTCCTTTGTGGGAGATTCTTTGCCATGAGTTGTTTCTTTCTATTGTTGCATTTATCTTTCCTTGCAATTGTTTTGTTGTGATGTTGTCAGCATCTCAGACAGATAAATCATTTTTTTATGCTATTATCTCATTTTAACGGAATTAAGTGGTTCTTTCCCATATTTAAAAAATACTCATTTCCAACCTCAACTTGTGTTAGCCAAATGTGCTTTATAGTTAAGATACAAACATTATGTATGACAGAGAGCAGGCAAACTATTAACAGATCCTGGGAGGTGGAAAATATTTTAAAAGAATTATTAAAAATAAATAAAACCATTCTTAAAAGCAGAAGAAATGAGAATCATAGGATAGATATAAGGATCCTGCAAATGTACCCTCAATTTGGGTATGTTGTCAATAAAATAAAATAATATGTCAAGCATTTTAGCCTCCAAACATTTGGATGCAGCAACAGAAATACTTACGTGGGTATGTTGTAAGTAAGAGGAATAAGAGCATTGGATGGAAGTCCAGAAATGGGTCCCATTAAAGGGGGAACAGGAACAGCATAAATGCCTGCACCACGATTCATCTGTTCCTGATTCTGCAGAGAGATTAACCCAGGAACAAGTGCAGGGTACATGATGGGAAACATCTGAACGTTGCCATTTGGAGAAACTGGGAAGCCAGAGAATGTTGGTATCTGACAAAACAAAGCCATTATGTGATTAAGAAAGAATCAGAAACAAAAATGCTGACATAAAAATTAACATAAACATGTACACATACAAGATTCTTTGCTTTGTATTTTAAAATCATATGTTGCCTTTTCAGTTTTATTTAAATCTTTAGTAATAGAAAACTTCAGGATAGCAATCAACAATTTCAATCTGATTCTTCCTTCTTCCCAAAGCAGAGTAAAAAATGCAAAGGCATATATAAGAAATTTAGTATCAACTTGAAGATGGAAAAGAAAATGAAGGGTGCTCAGTGAGCACACAAATAAGCCACTTTAACATTTTGTAAGCATCTATATCATATTGAGCTGAATCCAGATTTCTAAAAGCAAAACCTGAAGAAGTAATGGAAAACAGGGTTTTGGAAGTTTTTTTTCCTTTTTTTGCCAGAAGCTGGGAAAAGCCACACTTTAGATTGAGTTGCTATTCTTTCTGAATGGAAATTCAGCCACTAATGGCCAACAGTGAACACACAATATCACATTTTTCCTAAAAGCAAACCAGTCAAATAGCTTCTTTAAGGTTGGAAGCTATAAATTTTTTGTTGTTGATATGATCAGTCACAAGAGAGTCCAATATAAAAGACCAGCAATCTAGAATATCTTATATTTAGTAATTGTACTAGAAAACATCCTACCTTTACTACAAGGCTACAACTGGAGGAGGTACACTCAAATTGTTCCTATTAGTCTGAGGATTTACTAATCTATCACTAAGGCGGCCTAATAATCCAATTTTGTCAAAACATGAAGCATGTAGGGTTTCATTTTTTCAAAGATCAGAATTTTTCATTTGTTAGGGATGGAGTTTCCAATCTTATATATATATTAATTAAAACAGAAATTATTCATAGTTTTTTTACATGTGTCCTTATCCCCAAGAGCGAGGACATTTTATTCCCTATGAATCTTGTACAAGGCTCTGTGACCCCAGAGTTCAAAGTATCCAACTTTCATGCAATTCACAGGTTCATTAAGAAAAATCAATGAATTTAATACATGGGAATTGGACATTCACTCCTTTTCTTCCTTTGTGATTCAGTGAACTATCCCAAATGTGCCCTCCTCTTTTCTCAGTCTAACTAGAGAATGGGATCGGGTGACAAAGAACATTAAAGCATCAAAATGAGAAGGATCACTAAGACATGTTTCATGGATACAAAAGAGATTACTCTGGTTTTCGCAACAACTAAAGACATATCATGCCTAAATCTAACAAGTTTTATGGTAGTTAATGTGTTAAATTCTTTACAGCACCTAGGTGATCACAGGAGCTTTCCTACCTGCATCTCTAGTCACATGTAAAGATAGATTGTAAGTGCTCACTAAAGAGTGACAATGTGCCGATAAATAACCAATATCTAATGATACAGAAAATAAGATACCATTAGATGGGGTTCAACTTAAGTTTTATTCAGACATCACCCACCAAACTATTTAGATGAAAAATTATCAGAAAAAAAATAATCAGTCCCAACAGCCCAAATCTTCAGGTCACAAATTCACCAGCCATTGAGTCCCAGCTGCCAAAAATTATCATAAATTTAAAACAAAATTACCAAATCTCAGCTAAATTTCTGAATTCTTAAAATCCGTAAACAACCCAATGAACAAAAAAATCCGAAAATTTGCAGCTGAGACCTCAACTGAATTCCCCAAAGATTTGTCAAACCCCGCCTTTTCACGTCAAAATCCAGCACCAATCCAATTCGAACCTAAATTTCCCAAATTACAAAAAATACCCAAAAAAACGCACCAACGACGCGTCATTTAAGACCTTGCCCAAATTAAAAGCCCTAATTACCGAATATAAAGTGAAACAATGAGAGGTAGCTGAATTGAATGAAACCTGAAACTGCTTGAGAGGATCCTCAGGGGATTTCTGGGATGACGACTGTGAGGCCGATGATTCTTCCGCCATTGGAGGAGATATTCTTCTTATTCTTCTTCTTCTTCTTCACTCCCTCTCCCTCTCTCTCTCTCTCTCTCTCTCTCTCTCTCGGGTTGATTCCTGTGACTAATTTCTTTTTTTTCGTCCTCTGCTTTTTCGCTCCAAGCTGACTGACGTGCATTTTTCTTTAATCACCAATAGGGTGACGCCACGTCTGCATTCCTCCATTGCCGAGAAATAAAGGAAGTTTATTATTATTAATTAATGACTCGTATAGACATTTCTTTTTCTCCATTTTCTACCTTATAAAATTATTATTATTATTATTTTTATATTTGATGATTAAAAATAATTAACAAATTTTCTCTTGTAACCCATCACAAATATTTTTTTTATATTAAAAAAGAGACACTAAAATAACGACTCAAGATATACAATACTCATAACACCCACCTCGAATTGTCACAAATACGTTTATCACTCAAATTTTATTTACATTTTTTTATTCATTTTTGTAATAATTGAACAAATTCTTACACCTATTACTATTTTAAAAAAAATGATAAATTCTTATCTTTATGAATTTTTTTATAAACCCAGTATTTTTTTTTCATGAGCTCAATTATAAAATAGATTTATTACAACAATATTATTTGAAATAACTTTTGCTCTATTTTTTGTTATCACTTAAACTCATGTTTTCAAGATATTTCACTAAAATACAAACATAAGAAAGATTAAGATAGGGAAAAGTAGGTTTTGATTCACAAATATAAAAACATATGAAAAAAAAACCCAATTTTTAAAAATCAATATTATTTTTATTTATTTAAAAATATTTTGATATATATATAATTTTTAATAAGTCATATAATTATTCCATAAAATGTTGTAAATGTTTTCCTTTCTTTTAGATATGTTATTATTATTATTATTATTATTATTATTATTATTATTATTTGAGAATTTTTTTCTCCCATAAATAAACACCTTATACAAAAAATCGAATTTATTTTTCTCCATAAACAAGTATCTCATAGCAAATGTGAGGTAGTTTGAAGAGTGTGTACATTAAAAGTAGTGAAACCTAGTGGACAATAGATGAGTTTGAGTTTTATTAAGAATAAAATTTACAGTTTTTCCCATCTATTCTAGATTTTTTTTTTTGGTTATGACAAGCTAAGGTTATTTTCAAGAATTTTGGTTGTTTGGGGCATTTTCTTTATTTTTAACTTTACTTTCGATTCAATAGATAAAGATATAAATAAAAGGTAATATATTATTGTTTTTAAAAGGTCGATGAGTTTGTAGGTAAACACAATAATTGTTTTTGGAGAAAAAAAAATCCCAAATAATAATAATAATAAACATATCTAAAAGGAATGAAAACATTTACGTGGAGGAGTCTAGCTATCAGTTTTCAATTGGCGTTGATAATATGACAAGTAAAATAGGTATTTTAAGGAATAATTATATGACTCATAAAAAAAATACATGTATTTTAAATTATTTTTAAATAAATGAAGATAATACTGATGTAAAAAAATTGAGGTTTTTTTTCCAATGAGTCAAAACCCACTTTTCTCTTTAAAATTTGGTTTTTTCTATGTATCAAATTTCTATTTAGAATATATTTTCTTTTGCAAAAGGATTATTATATAAAATATTTCTTTAACTTTATATGTGATTGTAATTAGATTTTTTGTATAATTAGGAAAACTAATGAAAATATCTTTACAAATATTCTAAGTGATAAAAAATTATGAGAGAGATGAGATAGAGATGTGAGGAAGGACAAACCGGTGAAGCAAGAGGGGTCAGTAGGTGTAAATGTAAGGAAGAGTGAGAGACACCTAGTAGAGTAAAAGGATTCATGGTTGAGAGTGAAAATAGTCAAATACAAAAAGACCCAGTAATATTTTATATAATGTAATGAAATGTTTTCTCATTTGTGAAAGTTAAATATGATTAGTTGAATCACGTTAAAACCTTGTACCTTTTGTGTGGTTTTCTTTTCTTCCTTTAATACGGTTGTATTAACATTTCCATATCAAAGCTTTGGTTGAAGATTGACTTAATAAAATTTGAGTTGAAGATTGACTTAATGAAATTTGATTCATGGAGACTGAAGGGAAGGTATCTCAAATTCCTATTTAGAATATGCTTCTTTTGCAAAAAGGAATATTATATTAAATATTTCCTAATTTAATATGTGATTGTAGTTAGATTCCTTACCAAATAAGGAAAACTAGTGGGAACATCTATTTTACCTCACGAGGGAAAAAAATCATGAGAGTGAAAATGAGGATAGAAATGTGAGGAAGAGTGTAAGATATTTAGACTCACTGCTCACTAGGGTATAGATGTGAGGAAGAGTAAGAGATGCCTAGTGAAGTAAAAGGAATCATGGTTTAGAGTAGAAATACAAAGATACCTAATAATTGTATTTAGTTTTTATCTTCTATTATATTTTCTATCATATAATAAAATGTTTTTTCTCTTCTGTTAAATTAGGCATGATTGATCAAATTACATTAAAATTTCGTGTACCTTTTATGTGATTTACTTTACTTTATTTTTGCGTTTTCTTTTAATATACTTGCGTTAATGCTTCCGCAAGTACAACAAAATAAATAAGAAAAAAGTCTTCTTCTTTTTTTTTTTTTCTTTACAAGCGAATATTTTTTCATAAGTGTAATTATAAAATAGATTTATAGCAACTAAATATTATTTGAAATAACCTTTTTACTCTATTTTTAGTTACTACTTGAAATTATGGTTCAAAATATTTAACTAAAATTACAAACATAAGAAAGATTAAATTTAGGTTTTTTTTTCTATATTTAGGTAAATATGAAAAATAAAAAGTCCTTTTACAAACTAGCAATTTTTTTTCATAAGCGTTAATTATAAAATGGATATATTCCTAAAATATTATTTGAAACAACCGTTTGCTTTATTTTTAATTACAACTTATGGTTTTATTATGGTTTTAAAATATTTTACAAAACCATTAGAAAGATTAAAAAAAAAAATCTATATATATATAAATTTTTTTCCATTGGAAATTTTAATTATATATTTTTTCATTTATTAAATTTTAATTAATTTTTTCCTCTGGTTCCAAATTGATAGGGTGGGTTCAAGACCAGTCACCCTCATCCTAACATTGCTCCATTTATTCAAAATAATTAGAAATTCTAAAAAATAAGTTAATACCTAAACCTATCTCGAATCCGTCTTGAGTTTTAAAAAAAAAATCTCAAACTCACAACCCGTTTATTTAAATTTCAAACTTATCATATTAAGGGAGGATTAGATGGGACGAGTACTCAGAAAAACCTACTCCATTATCATCTCTATTCTACATATCAAATTCTAAGCATCCCTTTAATGAAATGGCCGGAATATCTCAAAATAAGAATTTTTACTTTTTTGAATGGATATTATTTGGATTTCAAAATGAAAAAATAAAATTAAAAATAAGAAATATTTTGAAAAGCTTTTGCCCTATGTGGATTGACTATTGAGAGAAGTTTCTTAATGGTATCTTGATAATAAGGGGCAAACAAAAGAGAAATTAGTCTCATAGCTTTGATCTTAAAGGAATAAAACTCTTCAAATTGAAACCATGAATCCATGATAAGGAAAATGCTAGGGTATGAACTTACGTAATTTTAAATTTTCACAATTGAAAATGTACGATAAATGTAGATCAATGACGTAAATGTATAGGACTGATAAAACCAAATTTGATCAAAGTATGAAAAATAAAATTAAGATACCAAAACGTGAGATATAAACAAAAGGATATCAAGTTATACACATTGCATAACATTTTGTAATTTATAGGGGTGTAACTTGGGCAGGTTGGTTTAACTCAACTTGAGCCTAACCTGATATTTAGATGGGTTTGGACAATGATTTTCAATACTAGGATTGAGTTTCGGTTAAGTTTTTCCTATCTAAGTTCAATTTGGGTTGGCTTTGAGCCTTTGAACCCGATTTATATTTTTATAATATTTATAATATACATTATTCTATATAATAATATTCATTTTTTAGATTTTTGAGAAAAAAAATATCAAATTATTATATATCATAAATTATTTATTTATTTTTTAAATATATATATATATATATAAGTTTATGGTTTGTTTTGCTACTATCTTAAATTTTTTCTTATATATTATTTAATTTTTCATATAAATAGATAAAAAAAATATTATAAATGCATTTTGAATTGTACAACCCAACTAACCTAAACTTAACCTAAACAACTTGAGTCTAACCTAAATAACCCGAACTCAACCCCAAACTTATAAATATGAGGTTAAATTGAACTTGGGTTGAGTGTTTCACGTTAAAGATTGGGTTGGATTAAGCTTGAGTTGATTGTTTTTTAATTTGGATTGAATTTGAATTAGTCATAAAATCTATGAATCCACCCAAGTTGCAGCCATAATATTCAGTACTATAACAAAACCATACCAATTTTATTTATTCATTTTTTTTCACGTACCCCCATACCATTTGGTATGAAAACAAGTGACAAAAATTATGTTAAAAGTTGTGGAGGTGGTGAAAACATCAAAGGGAGGAGCGTGGATGATTAAATTTTCAGTATTAAAATCAAACTTATTGAATCAAATGGAATGAATTGAATTTGAAAAGAGAAGACCAAGTTGATTTAATTCGACTTAGGTCATTTCCATCGGAATTTTGGACAAAACAAAGACGCCAATAATTGAGGGTTGTGGATAAAAAAGTTTAAATAATCCTATTATAACAATTAGCTTTGGATTGTTTAAATTACATAATTAGCCTATTTTAAATCATAAATCATATTATTGTAACCAAATAAAAAACCATGTAGATATGCAAGCAATATAGAGATAGTCCTAGTTTTTCGTTATTTTTTAATCAATGAAATGTTGTCTAGATTATTTACGAAAATTTGTGATGGCATTACATATAGGCAGCTGCTTTGATTCCTGATTTCATTTTTCCATCTACTTGTGATACCTTCAAACCCTTCTGAGTTTGAAGAATCAAAGGCTTTCTCATTATTCACCTAATATGAAACCAAATGATCAGATGATCAGATGATCAGATATCAATACTTTGTGGTAAAAAAAAATTGCAACATCATCAGCCCCCAATTCAACAGAACCCCAATCACACAGATTAAATGGAGAAAAAAAAATCTTATTCCGTCTAAGATATAAATGTAAAACTTAGAGATCATTATCAATAAAGATAAAACTGATTCAGTTTATGAATTTTCAAAACATATAATAAACTGTTAATTAGTCTGTCGTTGTGGGCTAAAAGCATCAATAAAGCAACATTAAGGGAAATTGGGGCGAGTTGGATAACGTATAAGGGAAGAACATGGAATACCTAACCCCCGAGACTAACGAGTTTAGGGGTTTGAACCTGTACAGACATATCCCATTTGCTTGCTCCCCTCCCCCCCCCCCCCCCCCCCCCCCCTTTTCCTCAGCCCAGCTTCCGTTTTCTTTTCCTTCTTTTTTTTTTTGCAAATATCTACATAGGAAAAGTGAGCCTGCACATCCCAAATGATACCATTTATTATTATTTGATAAGTAAAAGAATAAAATATATTAAAGTACATATGATGCATACAAGAAGTGTCATTAGGAAAGCAAGGAAGAGAGAATACAAAAAACAACCTCCCTCTAGCTACTTTGAGATCAACCAATCCACAGAACCTATGATGTTCATAGAATAGTCATCTATGTACACTCTAAAATTTCACACAACCATATAGAATGCTCTGCTAAGTGGAACTGCTGATGGGCACGGCAAAACATATATTGCAAAATTTGGCAATATCACTATTGTTTGAGGTTATATAGTAACAGAAAATATGATGAAATATTGTGCAATGTAAAAGCTGCATCACCTAAAAAGTAGTAGTACTATGTTAAGGTCAAACCATTTGGTAAAAAAAAAAAAAAAAAAAGCACCCTGTAACGGCTAAAGTAAGGAGACTCACATACTTCTGTCAAGAGACAATGCTAGTCCATTGCCATCCTCTGAGATGTGTTCTATTTCTTTTTTATCAGAAGAGATGTGTTCTTTGTGTCTGTGTTCTGTGAATCATTCTGCGCCTTTACCTCAGCCTCGGCCTCCACCTCATCATTCTCTGCGGTAGAATGATGTTCGGATGCATCATCTTCATTCAAAGAAACATATGAAGACAATAATTGGAATCAGTTCTATCAGCCTACATTCACTGGAATCAAAGAAAAACATCAAGTGCAACAACTTGTATCGGCGTGCAAAATTATATTAAGTTCTCTCTGATTTGACAAACTTGTAAGTAATAAGCTTTGATTTCCAATTTTGGCCGAGTGATTAGACAGTTCATAAAAATCAGATAAGGTGAACAATAACCACGTGTACAGTCACTGTCTGCCTGAGGTTTGATGATCAATTACCATAAAAGGAGAGTTTCCAATGGTCAGGATAAAGAAACCACTTCAAAGTTGAGAAAAAGTTTCTGCAATTTTCTCTAAACCTCAAGGGAGGTTAGTGTACTCTTGCCCTTTTACCATAGTGGTATTTAGAAAATTACCATTTGCCTTCAACTATTTGTTCAACCAAACTGTTGTAAGAATATCATTTTCCATTTAACCATGATCAGCAATTTCTGAACCTCCATTAACACAAATCAGCTGAAGCATCTAAAAGCTAATTGATGGGGGGAAAGTCTTTTAAAGTCTATTCAAGCAGGAAAGGAAAACATAAATAAACTTTAAGTAGGATTAATATTATTTTAAATTAAATTAGAATTAATATTAATGGGAATTAAATTAAGAGTGGTGTTGGTTGGAGTCAAATTAGGATTAGCTAGTTAGCATATGATATAATTAGAATTATTGTCATAATAAGTTATTAGAATCCTAGTAGACTTTTGATTTCGTAGAGAAGCCTATAAATAAGGCTAATCGATGAAAATCAAAGTAATGAATTGATTGATATTAATAATATTATGTTTTTTTATTGCAAATGTTGCAATTCTTAATTGTGAGACTCCATTGATTTTCTTCTAGGTGAGATTCCTAGAAAGCCTTAGTAAGACTTTAAAGTTTCCATCCTTTCTTTGTCGTTTCTTCTTTCTCTCTATTTTTTATTTTTTATTTTTATTTTTTCTCTACCATAATCCTTATTCTTTGTTCCTATCCTTACACCTTAAAAATAGAAACCTTAGCACACCTACTTTGAGTGTAGGCAACCATTCTAGGGTTGTACTACATCAATTTTGGTATTAGAGCGAAAGTTCTTGGCTTGAAGGCATATGCGATTGAGGAGCGGAGCAACTTATGCAAGAATGAGTTCCAAAAATACTTCTAACAATTAAGATGTTGCCACAATATGCTTGGAGGAAATTTCAGCCACACAATAATCCCATCAAGATGCAATAATATAGCTAAATAAAAAACTTGTTGAGATCATGAAGTTATTAGAAAAGAGTCAAGAAAAACAACAAATTGAAGATGAGACTGTAAGCCATCAATTTAGACAATTGCCAAGTTGATCATGTGAAGAACAAGGCAAGTTTAAGATGAGGAATCAAAAAAGGGTCAAACTCTTTAAACAAAATGATGATGTGACAAAAAAGGCATGCCTTGAAGTTGTTGAATTTTATGGAAAATTAAATCCAACTACTTTTTTTGATTGGATTATGTCGATGGAAGATTACTTTGATTGGTATGCAATGCCTGAAAATAGAAAAATTCATTTTGTGAAGGCAAAGTTGAAAAGAGCAGCACGTTTATAATATTGAGTATCAACTTCATAGAACTGGCCAACACCTATAGACACAAGGGACAAGATGAAGTTGAAGATGAAGGAGCACTTTCTCCTAACTAATTATGAACAAGAACAACTCATGTTCACAAAATTGTTTTCCCTTAAACAATGTACCAAGTCCATTGAAGAATATACAAAAGAATTCCATGAATTGAGCATTCAGAATCAAGTGCAGGAAAGTGATGCTCAACTTGCAACCCGTTATAGAATTGGCCTTTGAATAAAGATTCAACTTGAGATGATAGTTGCACACTCTTATACTGTAGACAATGTTTATCAACTAGCCCTCAAAACAAAAGAAGGCCTGGAATTTCAAGTTTCCAAACATCCAAGTTCACAAATTGGGAGCACTTTCTCTAACTGAATAGCAAGCAAACCTTTAAGCACATCAAACTTCAAAACTTTTAATCATGCAAATGGTGGGGGCAACAATTAACAAACTTTGGATGTGGCTAATAAAGATGGTAATAAGGGTAAAACTTCAATGAGTATTAGAGATAGAAAAGTAGACGTGACTCCTTTATGCTTTAAGTGTGATGGGCATGGTCATTATGCTATTGTGTGCCCAAGCAAAGGTTTACACTTTTGTGTTGAAGAACCAGAATCTGAATTTGGAGAGTTACTCAAAGGAGGAAGAGACCCACAATGAAGATGAACTTAGTGAAGAATGTGATTACTATGATAGTATGACGGAAGGACATAGGCTTGTAGTGCTCCCTTTATTAGCTATCCCAAAGGTAAAAAGAGCAGAAGATTAGCGACGTACTAGCATTTTCCAAATACTTATTTCTTGCCAAGGGAAGTTACGTACCATGATCATTGATGGAGGTAGCGGTTTGAACATAGTTGTGCAAGAGCTCATTGAGAAGCTAAACCTTAAAATAGAGAGACATCCAAATCCATTGCAAGTAGCATGGGATAGTGACTCCTCTATTCCGATAAGTTGTTGTTGCTTGATTACATTCCTTTTTGGTAAGGACTTTGAAGAGTCCATATGGTGTAAGGTCTTACCAATAAAAGTAAGTCATATTTTACTTAGAAGACTTTGGCTTTTTGATAGAAGAGGTCAACATGACAATTACAAAAATACATATACTCTCATACACAATGGGTGTAAGACAATCCTTCGTCTGAAAAGTCCCACCAATTAAAAAGCCAAAGGATGCACAACCAAAAAGGGTGCTTACTATGTGTCAATTCGAAAAGGTATGAGAAAAAATCAAAATTAGTGATGAGAACTATAAGGAGGCAATAGAAGCACATTGAAGATATATTCAATTTCAAGAAGGTGGTTTAGTAATAGTTCGTCTACATCCAAAAAGATTTCATCCGAGCACATATCACAAACTGTAAACTAAGAAAACGGGTCCATTTTAGGTGCTAAAACAATTAGGTGAGAATGCATATTTGTTAGAATTTCCTTCAAAATTGCATTTTAGTTCAATATTTAATGGAAGATTTGTTTGTCTACTATGGTCATCAAAACAAGCTAAGTGAAGAATTGGATCTTTAATTGCCACCTAATCTTAGCCCACGTCTTGAGAGAGAGAATGTTCTTGAAGATCAACTTGTGTCTACTTGACAAGGTGGATACCAAAATTTTTTAGTGAAATGGCGAGGCAAACAACACTATGAAAATACATGGATTACAACGATAGATTTTCAGAAGCTTAAGTCCGATCTCTATGAATTGTATCAAGCATCTAACTTGTCGAAGCTGAGTTCTTTCAAGCTGGGAGGAATTGATGGGGAAAAGTCTTTTAAAGTCTATTCAAGGAGGAAAGAGAAGACATAAATAAACTTTAAGTATGATTAATATTAGTTGGAATTAAATTAGGATTAGTATTTATTAGAGTCAAATTACGATTAACTAGTTATATTTTTTTTTTTTTTTTTTTTTGATAAGTGATTAGCTAGTTAGATTATAATATAATTAGAATTATTATCATAATAGGTTACTAGAATCCTAGTAGACTTTGAATGTTATAATTAGAATTAGAGTCATAATAGGTTATTAGAATCCTAGTAGACTTTGGATTTCTTAGAGAAACTTATAAATAAGGCTAATCAATATAAATCAAAGTAATGAATTGATTGATAATAATAATATTATGTTTTTTCATTACAAATGTTGTAATCCTCAATGGTGAGACTGCATTAATTTTCTTCTAAGTGAGATTCCTTTGATTTTCTTCCAGGTGAGACTCCTAGAAGGCCTTAGTAAGACTCCAAGGTTTCTATCCTATCTTCGTCATTTCTTCTTTCTCTTTATTTTTTTATTTTATTTTTTCTCTACCATAAGCTTTATTCCTTGTTTTTTTCCTAACACCCTAAAAATAAAAACCCTAGCTTACCTACTTTGAGTGTAGGCAACCATCCTAGGGTCGTCCTACATCACTAATGACATCACACCTTCATAGACAACATGTAGATAAAGAATCATTTCACAATCAATCTATAATTCTCTGAAATCAATACACTCAATTAAAAAGAGAAATGCTTCATTAACCTTTATTTGCTGCAAAAAAAAAACTGTGCAAAGAGAAAGGGGAAAAAGAAAATAACCTAGACACTCGTGTTTTATTTTTTAATTTTTTAATTTTTTTTTAAATTTTTAGTGATAAGGAGTATATTAAAATAGAGAATCATATAGATATCAAGAGAAGATCAGCTTCAACCGGCAGACCTGTACACAAGAAATAATAAATAAAGAAACACCCTGAGAAGCTGGAAAGATAAAGCTGTCCTTGCTCACTGTGTCATCAAAAGATAGAAATGACCTCTAGACTCCAACAAAATAATCTGACCCCTTTGGCTAGACCATCTACTACTCCATTACTTAGAATGCATTTGGCAGTGTTTTTATTTGAAGTGTTTTCTCTGAAAGCATTTTTAGGAAAATCATCTATCAAGTATTTTTCCCCAGATAACACTATAAGTGATTTTTTTAATATTAAAAGGGATTTTTCAAAAAAAGTGTTTCCTGAATTTTGCCAAACACATGATTTTTCTTCAAAAACACTACCAAAAGGACTCTTCCATCCAATCATAAGAAACCTCCTAAGTGAAGGACCTCTTGCATGAAATGGGATCTAAGCTACAAACCAGAAAACAATTACCTGTTACCAAACACTGCCTCAACACCAACACAAGGTTAGCAGATACTTTGCCATCACTATAAGGTCAGCCAACAGATTGCCAAGAGTACCCAGCAATCAACTTTTAGAATTCAGCCCCACTCAACCCCAGTGAAGAATGTTTCCATTTATTGACTAAATCACAGGCTAAAATCATCACTTTTTGTGACCCAAGACATGGATCTTGCCCCAGTGTACATTAGCCACAGCAATGGATTTTTTTTGTGTGCTAAAAAATTCTTGCCCCTATCTTGATCAACAGAGGACTCCAGCCACACCTTTATATATAATTGAGGAACCTTCCATGGCTGAACCCTTCAGACTCTCCGTGGGATCCAAAACTCGGGTTTTGAGTGCCCACCACAAGGACTCCAACCACACTTTGCTTGCTTGTTTGGAAAAATAGAATTTAAAGAACTTTTCGAACAAAATAAATGATCTTTAACTCCCTTTATTCCATGTTTTATCTTTAAAGAACTTTTCAAATAAAATAAATGATCTCTAACTCCCTTTATTTCAATGTTTTATCTTCCAAATCTTTTTGTATGGAAAAAGTTTAACTGCAATTCCTTGGAAACCAAAATCAGCACAAATATAGGCAATACTGTCAACATTATATCAAACTGAAATAGCAAATACTATTTTCACATGTTGGATAAATAGAATATACTCAATGCAGAATTAACCATATCCTCTGTGGGATAAGATCAAATATCTATTTTTTTCTTTTCTTTTCCTCAATTTTCTCAGCAAGCAAAAAAAGTACAGATACAAATTTCACCACACCATGAATAAAATAAGCAGATAAAGGCTATCCCTTGACCGCAGAGACTGCAACGAAATTTCATCACTTTGAGCCCCATTTTGCTTTGTCTGTTGTTTCTTAGTTTCTATGGAAAATAGAGCTCAAAAAACTATCTAATAAAAGAAATTTTCATTTTGTCCATTCGTTTCAAGTTTTATCCTCCAAGGAAAAAAAAATTATCTTCTTTCCTCAACTTTCTCAGAGACCAAACCGCACAAACATAAACCAAACATTCAACATCAGAACAAACTAAAGACCATTCACAAATGCGGCATAAACACAACTCTATGTCAATAGAATAACATCAAACCCAACACTCGGCAACCAAACTGAGTGCATAAAGAAATTCACCATACCTTGAATGAAGTAAGAGGGCGACGGCCATCCACGAACGGCGGTAACCGCCAAGGCATCCTCCACCGACATCTCCCTAGCTAATTTTCCCATGCATTTCAGAAGATCGAATTGACGGCGACTTGGGGGCACCCAATATGAGGATCCAGGGATGAAAGGAAGCCAATCGGGAGCCAATCTCTGGGCGATGATGCGATGGATGGCGTCCTCCAGTCTTCGGATGCCCATGACTTCGACGTCCCCGCTCTCTGATTCGAGGTTGATCTCGATTAGCTGGGCTTTGCCGGACCGGTTGGAGCGGTGCCGGACGGCGAGGACGCTGATTGACGGTGGGGGTTTGCAGGAGGGCGATAGGGAGAGTCTGGTTAGGGTTTGGGTTTGGAATAGGACTCGAGCCATAGCGAGGGGTGATTTTGCAGAAATTGCAGATAGAGATTGTAGATAGAAATTGCAGAGGAAAGGCGGTTATAACTTATAAGCAGCGGCTCTCGCTTAAGGGTCCGTTTGGCAAAGGGGTTAAAAATTAGCTATTTTCTGTTTTTACTTTTAAAAAAATTAGAATATTTAGAAATTTACATATTCTCAAGTACATCTTTTTGCAAGGGGATAACTAAATGAAAAAAAAAAATTATTTTTTCTTTGAATGCTTTGAATTTTTTTTAAAAAATAAAGTTAAAATAAAAAATATTTTTTATCTTAAATGTTAATCTATTTATTTATTAATTTAAAAAACTCTTTAAAAAATAGGAAAAAAAAAAAGTGTAGGTTAGAATATATATATATATTTTAAATTAAAATAATAATAATAATTTTTATACAAGATATAAAAACTCTTAGAAACAATACACTGAAAAATAATAATTTTAAAAATTGTTTAAAAAAAATAATGCATCAAACATTTTATTATCTCAAATTTTAAATGGTTCAAAATACCTAAAAAAAAATGAAGGAGGGGTATAGAAACAAATATTAAATTTTCTTATTTTTAAAACTAATTAATATAAATTATTTTTCAAGATAAAATTAAAAAAAAAAAAGAAATATAAATTTTTTATACTTATTTAAGTTATATAGAATAACATTTATTGATATACTAAAATTCATATTTTTATTTGCTAATTAATAGGAATTTTTCACATAATATATAGTCTTAAAAGTTCAATCCAAACCCTCTTATCATAAGTGAGCTCTCAATTCAATTTGTAGACACAACCTCAAGATGGGGTGGAGCCAAGCATCATTAGTTTTTTGAATGACTGAATGACTGAATGAATAAATTCATTGGTTTAGGATCAATGAACAATGTTTCTTGAATACAAGAAGTGATACATTATTCACTGAGCAATCAAAGAATGAACTTGCCAACCTCTCAAACAACAAATGAGATTCTCCCCTGCTACAAAGAACAAAAGAATTTACCAAAATTAAAAGGAAAAAGAAAAAGAAAAAAAATCCCTCTAGAGTAGACCATAGTTTCCCTGTTGTGGCATTGCACTTTGAGGTTGTGCAAAAAATGGATCTCCAAATGGATTAGAAGAGGTCATGTTCTGCATCTGCATTGGTTGTTGAGGGTACTGAGGCAGATACTGGTGAGGCAACATGGACATCGTGCCTTGCTGCTGCTTGTACTGTTGTTGCTGGTATTGTAGTTGCTGCTGCTGCTGTTGTTGCAGCATCATTTGCTGCTGCTGCTGAGCCATCAAGGCCATCTGCACGTTGGTGGATGGTGCTATGCTGTTTGACATTGAAAATGGATCATTTGCTTCAAATGGATTTGGAGCATTTTGCGTTGTCATTCCAAATCCATACCCTGCATTCTGTTGCTGTAGTTTCATCCTTGCAGCTTCATCTTCATACAAGCTATCAAGTAATAGCTTGTTGAACCCGCCAGCCTGATCCAAAACCCAGAACCTCTTCATGATTGGGTATTAGGTGAAAAAAGATGATATAGTACACAGGCATTCACATTCAATCTTTGACCAATTTTTAACTTGGTCAATCAACATCCCAAGGAACGCCTAAAGTTAGCCAAGTTGCAACCTATCCATATTTGTCAGGTTGACGATGTTCAGAGCTTTCCTTGGAAACCATAGAACAACAAGGTAGAATTTTGGATGGAGCAAAGAGAACAAACCAATTTGTTGTCTGTCGCTTGGCTGATATCGTGACTTGGTGTGGTAACCAGTGCTAGCTCCCACCCTGAAGCATTCAACCCACCAAAGTCACCCAATCCACGATTCACTGCAGAAGCTGGATCATTGCCTGGAGAGGTTTTCCAAGATATTAAAATAGTTACACCACATTTCAAAGAAGACCTATATAATAAATCGAATAGCTGAATCAGTAGAAGTAGGATACAAGCAGAAGATTCTCCTAATTAACTGTCGTATTCCTTGTTACACAGAATGATACCAGCACATGTGCAGAAGGCAGGGACAATTTTACAACTCCACAATTGGCAACTTCTGCTGCATGTCCTGATTAATTAGTCATCAAATCTCAATATACATTCTTCAGCACCATTTAACATTTTTTTTTTTTTTTATGAAATGAAAAAAAGAATAAAAATTATAGTAATTCAAGAAGTGTGAATTATGGAAGATCTATACCTTACATCATTAGAAGGGTATTTTAATCATCAATAGGAGGTGGCCGTGATTAGTGCTCAGAGCTCCCTTTTCTAACTTACTTTATTATATATAACTATGGAACATGAACATCAATAAGAGATGAATTGTCATTGTGTGATAAATATGGAGATAGGAAACTGATTACTCTATATCATATTGTTAGATCAGAAAAAGAGCAGAAACTTAGGGAAAAAACCTTTTTGTGGACCCTTTTACCAAGTTTGCCATGATAGATATCTATGCTCTGAGTATGATAATAGTGTATTACATGATACATTCTATGGAGCATATTCTTCGCCATTTTTCTCTTTCCTAAACATAGTAAATATCAAGGAGTCTCCTATTCTTCATTCCATCCTTATCTATTTTTTTCTTTTTTTTTAAAGATCTAATAGTAGCAATTTAAGAATTCCGGGATTTCAAAACAGTAAGTGGTGGACTCAACCCATTGCTAGTGCAATGAATTCCATTCTTGCAAGGTTAACTGTCAACATACCAGATGGAATTATTGCAAGAGCCAATGCATTGCTTTCCTCTAGTTCTGCAGCTTTTGGATTGATCTCATTCAATCCCTACACAAGTTTCAAGATAAATACATGTAAGATGATTTTCCAAACCAATTTCGAAGAGGAAATAAAGGTATAAAAACAAAACTTACCAAAAGATCTGCTGTAGTGTCAGTTGCAATCAGTGGGGGAGCTTCGACCTCATTTTTGGTCTCAGGTTCTTCTTGTGTCTCTACCACCAGTTTTTTATCAACTTCTACTTGCTTCTCAGTTTCTGGAGGCGGAGGCTCATCAGGTTTCTGAGGCTCTGGTTCCTGATGATCCTATTATTAGAAATACAAAATCATTACCCAAACTAATATAGACAGTGAAGACACAAGGCTAAAGCTGTTGAATATGAAATAAAGTCGTTAGTTGTGAACCAAATATGATTTTAGAGATATACATTCAAGTGTAATATGTCCAAACTTTTTCCTGAGAAATTCATCTAATAACATGAAAATTTAGTGAAAGTTCAATTATTTATATTCGTTAGTTTAGCTGAAAATTTTGAAAATTTTGAACCAAAAAGTTAAAACCTTGAAAAAGTTGAGTTGCCAAAATCCAACTATCTTATTTTCGACTTGGATATGTTTAAGATTGTGAAGCAAAATAGCCAGTTAGTTCATGAATTAACAATCATGTGTCAGACCTTGCTGACAGGATACTAAAATATATCATATCAGACCATCAGTTCATTATACCAAATAATTCCAACCTTCCATCTGCTTTGCCTGATGCATAATCAAACCATGACAAGGTCTAGGGTAATTGTACTCAACAATAAATATTTCTGATTTAATTAATGCATTCTCAGTCTTTATAATTAATATATGGTTTTCTAAAAATGTGTTCTAGAAACAAGGCTCCCAAACATTGATGAGAGAGACTTCTTTAGGAGCATTGGGTGGGGAAATATCAAATTTGACACAACAAAGTGGGAAGTATTTTACAACTTGATCTAGAAAAGGATGTTTTCAAAATCTGGATTTATTTTGCGGCATCGATAAAAGACAATAGTTAACCCAGTTACAGGACCTGAATGATGCACTCTAACAAGATGTCATTTTCTTTCCAATGCACTCACTGCACCTCCATAGAGAAAAAGGTGCGAGAACAAAGCTCACCCCACCTTGTTAAAGAAATAAGATTATTGTGACTTAAATGTCATGGAAAAAGGGCCATCAAAAGTTTATAATAAGAAATGCATGGTGAGCTATAAGTTCTGACCGCTGAAAATGATGAGGATGTGATTGAAGTGTTTGGGATATGTAGGCAATAAAATTTGGCTTGATAGGAAAGAAATGGCTTATTTTTCTCCAAATCTTGATTGAGAATTGGGTCCTGTTGATATTAACTTATACAGCACATGCTAGTTATGCATCCTCACTGACAAGATTGATATTGTAAGAACTTCACCAAGACACAGAAAAAAATAATAAGAACTGCTCATAAAAAGGAAAAAGAGGGAAGAAAAAAGTTGTTGCAAGGGTCATTAAGGAGGAAAAGTTGTAGAAATATGTTTCTATTCTTTCAGAGTTCAAATAATATCTGCCCATCAATAATCCCCTATAGGAAATCAACATAAATATTGCGTAGCACTGCTATGGTTTGTTAAGAGGACAGGAGTCCATAGAGGGCTTGGGGTGGAGTAGGAATCAGATTTGTTTCTTCATCTAATGTCCTGACATTCTTCCTTGTGTCACACTGTAAGCAAAATGACTGTTGGGTATGAGTATCATACATGTTAGTTTCACTGTTCACTGAAGGCCAACAGTTCATATTTGGCCCATTGGTTTAATCTGTATGTGGGGAAGATGACTTGGATGTATTTATAGAAAGGAGATGTGCCAGAATGCATGTATGGGACCCATAACTTGACCCTGGAGCAGTGGTAGCAATTCTGGTGGCACATTCAAAGGAATTGAGTCCATAGAGAGAGATCTAGGTGGTTATTATGGAAAAAATGCGGTTTCGTAGTCAACTCCCTCCACACTCTGCCTACAATTATTATTTTATGGATTAGGAGAAATTGATGGATTAACAAGAAAGGTTTTCCCCAAATATGAGAATGTATGCATATACAGGGAACTTAAGAAATTGTCATGTTGGTTTCTGAATTGAGCACAGTGAGGTTTAAAAGCCACCATGGCTAAGTTCATGGAGGAATTGTTTTGGGCTTGCCTAGTACAAGAGGTTCTTTGTAGCGGGATGTTAAAACATAAATAATGCAAATAATTTTTAGAAATATGTATATTTGGAATACTTATAACAAAACAGATGGTTGGATTTCTCACCAGATAGTTTTTTGAATGAGAGCCTGTCTGAGGTGCTTCTTTTATATATTCTTCCATTGTTGCAAGAAATGAAGGTGGTGGCTGTTTATTGCAGAAAATCCAGTTTATAAAAACTGCTTGTTGGCATGACTAAAGCATTTTGTGTAAATACAAAACTGGCACCTGTCTCAATGTTGGAAATTGGAAGTGCCTTGCAAGGTCCAAGCCTTTGCAGAATTCATAAAAATCTGCAAGATTTTCAGCCTGTAAAAAGGGAAAAAAGTTGGAAAAGTTTAACTGAATTGGGATATCTATATCAAAACAACAAAGAAGCAATCTACTGCCAACTATATCCCTATGCAGCATCAACAATTTTGATTGAAAAGTGTGGCTGTGAAAGACCTGTTGGCCAGCTCTTTTATAGATGTTGAGAGCTTTAACTGCATCATGTCTTGGCATGTCAAAGAACTGCAGGAAGATGTAGAAATAATAAATGAATGGAAAATTGAAGCTGCTTGTGCTGGTGCTTCATTTCAAAAGGCAGGCTATACATTTTAACATGATGGAATAGAAGCTTACCATGTCTACAAGATTGATAATCCCATCATTGATGGCACAATAAATTTTAAAGCTCTCTTTCAAAACCTACATGACCAACAGAAAAACCTTAAATTCAAAATGCATGAAGATAGGTTTTCTGAATATTTTGACAGGTTCAAAATATCACATGAACAGCATTCAAGTTGTCTTTAATACAATGACATATTCTCAAAGCTGAAAACAAGAAACATGACATAGAATTGCAATAAATTTCAGAAAAACACTTGAGAATAATGTATCCATACATATGAATCAAGGTGCCCATGATTTATCCTTGTTCAAATTAGGACTATGGCATGGCATGCATACAGGCAAGACTGTCAGGCACTAGCATTGCACATAAGAAGCAATAACCCTCATACAATCTTGTGGACTTTGATGTTCTTTTTATCCAGAGTTTGCAGCATAGTCTTTTCTCTTAAAGAAGAAACAAGAAAATGTATGTGCTTGTTATATGAAGATTCACCCCAAAACCATTGAGAAGATCAAAATTTTCCGTTTTCCATTAAATTTGACAGTGGACACATAAAGGTGTAACATCTGCATGTTTCTTCTTGTGAGCTGAGTTCATGAAGTTCTTTCCTGGGGAATTGTCTTGGTCATGCAATTTTTTATTTTCAAATGCTAAACAAAATCCAAATTGTAGATAATGCCAAAAGCACTGTTGCAGTTGTGATAGATGTATCATGCGTACCAAAGCCAGGGCGTACTGTATGAGGTAGTTGCCAAAAGCTGCTCCTTCAGGCTGCAAATTTGAAGCTAATTAGGAAATCCTATTCTGAGGACAAAAAATAAGATTCAAACTTATGAAATTATATTGGCATCTAGGAGCCAAATTATATAGGGTTTCTGGATCAACAATTACCAGACAACCAATAAGTCTGTAAAGAAGCTGCTGCAATGCAGGTAGCTGATCCAACAGATCTGCACTAGCCAAATGTCGTGTTCGACTATGTGTCTGTATGATGAATGGAAACTTCATTACACTTTCTAGCAATGATGACAAAAATGGTAGCAAGAGTCAGGGTTATATCCTAAATGATGCAGAGCACAAACCTTAGTTGCCCCCTGCGAAGATTTAGTCAGGCGCTCTGATTCAATATCATATTTCAAGACCCCAAAGCACTCAAGCCGTTCCTCTAAAAATAGGGCATATGTTCTAACCCATGCTGAGCAATCCCAAGCTGCATAAAAAGAATATTAGAGAAAGAGGAACATGTTATAACTCAATGTGCCTATGCATCAGCCTGTGATGGAGAAAAGAAAATTTATGAAAATCTGGCAAGAATCAATTTTACCCAGAGGGCTTGAATCATCCTTGAAATTGGATATCTGGAGAACATGTCCTCGATTTGAATAGTTTAAAAGCTCTTCTCGGAAGGTAGGATCACCCTCCCTTAAAGTTCTATGAACAACTATCAATGTCTTTAAGGCCACCTGCATGGAGTCATTAGGCAAGAGAGGAGGCTCTCTTAGAATTGACATCTTACTTTAACCCTTGCACTAAAAAATTTGATACATGTATACATAATGCATGTCTTTCTTCCCAATTGTGTAAGAATGACTCTTTCTTTGGGTCTTTGTTTTTTTACTTCTGATTCACTAACAATGAATACAAGTCAGATACAAATTCAGGTACATCAATCCATGTCTGACTTTAGGTTTAGCTAGCTTGGAGGATGCCCCTGTATCCAAGAAGACCAAGACAGGTACAGTGTTCTTGTTCCATAGTTTTGTTAAATAGGCAACAATGTGAGGGACAATTTTTCGAATAGGCTTTTAGACAAGCCCCACTGCTTCCCCAAATACACACATCTATGAACAATACATGTTCTACAACAATTAAACAAATGGACACAAAAACAAAAGTGAGGTGAAAGGATATTACAATCCAGTTTTTGGTTTTTGCCAATCTCCTTGCCAGTGCATGAATGCAATAGGCAACATCCGAACGTGGCCGCGCTACTGATGTCGCAGAAAATATTTCTGAGACAAAGAAAAATCAAGAAAAAATGAGACCTCACAAGAGGAAGCTGACAGGAAAGAAATGCATGCTCAACAGAAAGATTGAAACCAAAAAATTCAATGCACAATTGCGCCAGCTGAATCCACATTCAAACAAATTTCACCGTGGAATTTGAATCATGCATAATCAGGAAGGTCACGAAAACATAACACAGATCAGATCAAATTGATGTATCATAAGGGAAAGAAATCGAAAAATCTTAAACAACCCAACAAAAATAAGAACCAAAATACCAAGAACTCTTCAAAATCAAACTCACTTCGAACATGGCGTTCCTTGGGAGGGCATTCAACATGATTGGTGGCCTTCACAATAGCAATATCCAAATCCTATGATGAGAAAACAAATCCAAATCATAAACCAAACATAACATTGAATCCCATGATGAAAAAACATTTGAAATGCCAATGAATTCACATTCAAAATGATTGAAAAAAAAAAGAGGGAAGGAGGACCTTGAATTCACTGTTGACCTTGGCAAGGCCAACCATGGTTGAGTCCTTGAGTGCACCATAGGCTTTTCTGAAACTTTCAAAGGTACCCATTATTTGTTCTGTGAATTCTCGATAACCCACCTGGGAATATTGCCAAATATATGTGATATTGATGTAGAAGAGGAGAGAAAGAGAGAGAAAATGAGAGAAAGAGAAGAGATGTGTTGTTGTTCTTCTTCTTCTCTGGTTCATGTTCCAACAAGGAAAAAACTCTCCAAAATGTGCGCCAACAATGTGGGACCAACAAGTCGTTAGTTTCACAGTTTCATCACATGAAATGGTCATATATGGTGCTAAAATAATTTTTTTTTTCTTTTTTCTTTTTCTTTTCAGAAATATTTTTCATTTCTAAAATATATATATAGGAAATAAACATATGGTGGAAGTAGTTTTGGTCAACAATAATGTACGTATGGGCCCCACTTGAAAATTTTAGTAGTAAGAATAGAATATGACAGTTTGGATGGATGCTAAAAAATAAGATTTGTCAAATTGTTGGGTTGTAACAATTTTTTTAGAATTTTTTAATTTGTTTCAAAATAAACAAACAAACATAATAACCAACTATTGTTATTGTCTTAGAGTTGAATGAGTGCAAAATGAAAATTGATTAGAAAATGAAAGTTAATTAGAATTTTGAATATTTTTCTTGACTGCATAAACTAAAGTTAATAGGTATAAACATGAGGTTATTTTGATTTTGATATAGTATGCTCTTGGAAGAGTGACTTGCTTGTGATTTGGATGATTATGTCAATTATATTAGAAGTAATTACGTTATCTAAAACTACCTACATTGATAAGTTTTTAATCAAATGCGTAATTTAGAGATTCTAAGACGAGTTTGTTACCCTTTAAGTATGAAGTTCCCCTTTCTCAATTATGAGATATCTAAGGAGAAGGATCGCATAAAAGTGGTATCCTATGCCTATGTAATAAGTAGCCTTGTACATGTCATGCTCTATACTAGACAAAATGTTTTCTTTGTTGTAGGGATGGTGAGTAGATATTAGTTCAATCTAGGACCAAAGCATTGGATAGATGTCAAACATATAAACAAATATTGTAGGAGGGTGAGAGATTATTGCTTGTGTAACATTACAATAAGTTGGTACCCCTTAGGTACACGAATTAAGACTATTAGTTTGATAAATACTCTCGTAGGTCTACCTATGGATATGTGTTCACTCTAGGTGCCATTTGTTGTTGCTTCTAAAGCAACAAAGGAAGTCGTTTTACTTAAGAAGTTTCTTATGGGACTAGGGCATTTCTTTGGTTGCACCACTCATGATACTCTTTTGTGATAATAATGAGTCAGTCACATAATCTAAAAAACCAAAGAACCACCAAATGAGAAGTCTCATAAAGGTGAAGCGTCATCTTTTTCATGAGATAGTTCAAAGAGGTGATGTGACTATAGAACAGATTCTTTTCGCAATACCTAGTATGCTTTAAGAGCTAATGGGAGATTGTTATGATAAAGCCTTTAAACTCATGATATGATATAACAAAATAAAATTACAATAATATATTATTATGATTTAAGTTTCTACTATTCTATTCATGCTTATATTAATATTTATTTGAGCATTTAGGTCTTTATCACTTGTATTATACATAAATCGGTTGCATTTGGAATTTCACAATCCAAGTCATGGGTTCCTTACAAGTTAATGAATTATACATAGTTGATTCCTAGACTTAGATAATCTATTTGAGGTTGTAATGCACTACCTCTTAATTAGAGGAATGATTTGTCTTGGTCATTTAGATGGGTTTCCTATGGTGAGTGTACTAGTATGTATGGTTACATATTACACACGATTTATGGTGAATAATGACATTGACTATCAAGTAACCATGATTTCACCTAGTTAATATATTGTATGAACTCTCAACCTTGAGAGTATATCAAACTAATGTTAAGGTCTTTAATGGTTTTAACTTATAGGTGAGATCTTAAGGTAGTCATACATTCCTTACAAGTTTGATCATTGTTGATTAAGGCATGTGACAATAAGTATTCTCAATAACGGTAATATGGTATCTAATGGAATTAAAATAATGTGTCCCCTTAGATAATCTTAAAGACATGTGACCATGAAATTTGTGTTGCCATAACAATTCTTTGAGTGGGATTTAACATACGTCTTATATGGACTAGAATAAGTCAATTGATCATAAAATAAGAAGATTTGAAATTTAAAGATAGTAGAGGTAATATTGAGAGGTTGATAGTTTTTACCTCATTTGATTACATATGCCAGTTCATGGAGACCTTGCATGCAATGGCTAGTAAGTTATGAACTCAAGAAATTGATTAATTTGGATATAATCAATTTTCATTTCAATATAATTTCATAGGGTACTAGAGTATAATTGACTCTTTTTAGTGGAATGTTGAGTCAACTTTAAAATTGGATTATAAGGGAGTCAGTATTTTCCTATAAAAGTCATATTCTTTGTTGACATAAAGTTTTGAGGAGCTATAGAGAATTTATCATTTTTGTGCATAAAGCGTTTTGTTAAAAACATAAGATTTCACAAAAATTTATGATTAATTGTTTTAGGTTTTTGTAAATTAAGCTAATTAATTACTTAGAACCTATTATAACTAATTAATTAATTATGACCTTGTGAGATAGATTTATTGATCCAAACCCATCTTGGGCTTAAGTCACTTAAACCCGCAAAAGAGTCTATATAATCCCCTTAGGTTTTATACTTAGACTTGTAGCTTTCAAACTAATAGTTTTCTAGAAATCCTAGCCTCCTTCTCTCTTTCCCCTCAAGATGTGTAGTCACTCTATACGAGTGCCAAGGATCAAAGAATGATTGATCAAGTGGAAGATCATATAGGATTTTCAAGATCTCTCATATGAAAGGATTTATGTTTGGGAACAATCAAACCCTAGGTATAATTTCTAATATGCCCTATAAGGCTAATTTTATTTTATTTTATTTTTTTAATGCTTCCATTACACTTAATATTTTAGATGCATGCACCCTAATATTAGATCCCACAAAAAAATAAAAAAAATAAAATAACACTCATCAAATATTGAACAATTATATAAAAGTCTTAGAATGTTAGTCTAGTTCAGTTTTTATTGATTGTGAGATAAAGAAACTAAATACCAAGCTAAAAAAGTAAATTTTCAAATCAAACCGACTTTTATGGTTATTAAAAACTCAACTAATATGATCAATTTTGGTTAGTTTGTGTTGAGAACCTCAAATTACTCTGTTCTTAGGCTCTAGATCTCATAAGGTGCATACCTTTATCCTTATCACAACAAAATAAAATGACAATAAAAACCATTATTAACTATAGATCTAATGATATAGTACTCGTACTTGGATCTAGATGTTCCTAAATCAATTCCTTGCAAGGAAAAAACTTGTTTGAATAGTCTAAAGGTCTCGTTCACCTAAGATTTTCTGTCCGATAATTTGAAACTATAATCTAGGCACCCCAAAGTGTAGGTTTCGAAAGGGTGGAAACCTAGACTCCTCTCTCTCTAGAGGTGGAAGACAATTGTCTAAAGCCATAAAAACCTTAACCCATAATAGGTATTTGTAGGGTTCCCTTATTAGGCCTAAGTAACTTGAACCCACCAAGACTTTGATTACTTAATCTAGCTTAAAATGAGTTTTAATTGATTAATTAACTCAATAGGGTTGTCTAATTAATCAGTTAGTTCAATCTAAGGACCTTATTCACTATCCTCTATACTACCTTACATAATTACCAAAACAATCTTTTGTATAAGAGTGAACTTAAAGCTAATCTAACCCTTATAAACTATGTTAATATGGTAAATGAACTCAAAGAAAGGACCACTGGGACCCATAAGAGTATTGACTCCTTCATAATCTAATTCTAAAGTTGATTCAAGATCTTGCTATAGAGAATTAATTGCACTCCAGTACCTTATGTAAATAACAAGGACACAAAGTTTAGGTCTATGACTTACTATCTGCTACATTCAGACTCCTCATGAATTGGTATCCATAATCTAACAAGGTAGTATTATCACCTATTAAGATTACCTTTCAAATCCTTGAGTTACAAATCTTACTTATTATGTAATTAATTAAAAAACTCTAGCTCCAAGGAGCATATGTCAAATTCTACTAAAGGAATTACTATAATCATAAATTTCATGATCACATGTTCTTTGACCTAAGAGGATACATTATTTTAATCTTATGAGATATCATGATGTCTCTATTGAAAATACATATTACCACCAACCTCTATCAATAGTGACTTAGTCTTTGTGAATATATGACCACTTTAGGGTCTTACCCATAGGTCAAAACCTCTTATTGATATTGATATAGGCTCAATACCCTCTTAAGGTTGAGAGTCTATACAGTAGTAACTTAGTAAATTATGACAATCAATACTCTTATATCATGATTCATTGTAGGTCTTGTCCAGTGTGCATCATATATAATAGTGCACTCATCATGGGAAACTTATTTCGACAACCAAGATAAGTCATCTCTCCAATCAGGAGGTAATGTATTGTAGTCTCTATTGGTTGCCCAAATCCATGAAATGATTATGGACAACTTATCTACTTATAAAGAATCCTTAATTTGTATCTTCTATATTACTTTAAGTTCAAATGACCTCATTAAAGTGCTAAGTTTGAGTTCTCATCAATTAGTAGCACAAGATTTCTCATAGAAACTTAGTATTTATTGTGAATAAACATATTCTCCAGTCATGGCATAACCACATTTTAATTAGTTTAACAATCTTAAGAGGATTGTATATATGTCTCATGAATATTTTTATAACATATTTCCCTAGAATTATATATAAATAAAAATTTCTAAAAGATTTAAAGTGCATGAAGCAAATAATTAAAACTTCATAAAATATAGTCAATTAAGCTACAATGATCATCGTATAGATTAAAGCAATTTAGATGCATGTGCTAAAATCACCTTAGTGAATGCCTACTAAAAAAAGAGTACATAAATAATCTTATATGTTAATGAGTTTTCACTAAGAAATCAAAAACCATATTTAAAATTATTACAATATATGTTGACTAACTTAAATTTTGTTGGAACTCTTAAAGAGCTCATAAGAATAACAAATTATATGAAAAAAGAATTTGACACGAAAGATCTTGGAATTTTTTTTTTTTAACTTGGTTTGTAAATCGAGTATTTTCTAAATAAAGTTTTAATATATCAATCAACATACAAAATTTTTTAAGTGTTTTTATGTGAATCAAGTACATCATTTTGACCTTTTAAATGTTTGTTTGATAAAAACTCATTCCGTTCTTACAAAATTGAAGAAAAATTACTTGATCATAAAGTATCATATGTTATTGTTATTGACACACTTATGTATTTTACTAATTGTATACATCCAAAAATCGTTTTTTATTTTTTTATTTTTTATCAATTTATTAGAAAAATATAGTTTTAGACGAACCTGAAGACATTGGAATTGTATTAAATACATATTACATTATCTTCATTAAATAAATAAATATTTTGTGAATTGTACATGTCTAGGGGCTGTTTTTTTGTCGATTAACCTAAAGACACTGAAATGATATCAAATGCAAATTGTGATATTTTCATGGAATAACTAATAGGAGTTTATTTTATTCAAGAAAATCAAAACTACAATTGCTTTGATTATTGGATCAAGATACCTTTAAGACTTCCTTAAAGTCTTGTCACTAATATAGTATGTGTTTTACTTGTAATGGTGTTACTATATTGTGGATATTGTTAAACAAACAATGGTGGCTACATTTTCAAATCATTTAAAAATATTGAAATGTTTATATTCAAAAATCACATGGACTATCCTTTATCAAAAGTAACTCAATAATATTGACGAAGATAATGATGCATGCATTGCATAAATAAAATGAGATTATATGAAGGTTGTGTTTGGTATGCGGGAATGAAGAGTGGGAATATGCATCTCATTCATTTCTATGTTTTGATAACTTAAATGATGATATGAATAAAGTCAAAAGTGATTCCAATTGAGATTTCATTTCATTTCAATTAGGAAGTATTTTGATTCTCTAATGCAAACTATTTTTAAAAATATTTTTCAAAAATTTAAAAAAACTAAAAACTTTTTGAGATAAGTTGTTTTTAAAAATAATTTTTTTATTTTGATTTTATAAAAAGCACAAATTGTGAATTCAATTTATATAATGTAAATTAAATTAAATTCACAACTTAATAAAGATAAAAACAAATTTTAATTATAAATAAATTTAAAATAAATATTTTTTAATAAATTATGAATATTAATAATAAAATAAAATCATAAATTATATTTTTAAATAAATATTATAAAAATATAGATATTAACATTAATTGACTTATTTTAAAAAAATTAAAGAATAATTATTCAAAATTAGTAATTGCTAATACTATTCAATTTTAATAGAATATAAAAACAAATAAAATTTAATTTTGTAAGGTATAAATGAGTCAATTTTTTTTATTATATACATATATTTATTACTCAATTACAAAGATGACATTCTAAATTATTTTATTATTAATTAATCAATCTTTTGAATTTCAAATTATTCTTAAAAATTACAAGATTTATCAAATAATTTAAAACATTATGTCTATTATTTTTTATAGTCATTATATATATTTTTTGAGTTTTAAGTTATTTTTTAAATTATTAGACTTATTAATAAATTCAATAAAAATCTTACTTAATTTGAAATTTATTTTCTATAATGAAAAAAAAAAAATAACAATTCTCTATTTTACTTTCTTTTTAAAAAATATTGTTCCTAAATAATAACAATTAAGTAGTGGTATAAATTTTTAAAAACAATTTTGTTTTTAAATCACACGTCCAAATAGGTTTTTATTATTTAGCAAAAAAAAAAAAAAGAACTTTTATTTTTTTTTAAATGGAAGTAAATAATTATTTCAAACTACGTACAATGTGAGGTTTTTTTTTTAAAACAAAAAAAAAAAAATTTATTTTAAACCATATATATGGATGTTGTTGACATTTTTTTTCATTTTCATTTCCATTTTTACTTAACATTGAAACCGAAACACATTATCATATTAACCTTAGATTCCCATACGCATCCAACACAATAATTGAAAATACCAAATTCATTCTTATTCATTCTTGAATAAGAATGAAAGTAAAATATTATTTTCGTTCACCGTTCCTACATACCAAACACGCCTTAAAATAAACATAACCAAACACATTTTTCAAAATTATTCTATACACATAAACTTGATTCGAACACTAAAATTGATGTTTAATAAATATGTTCAAGTGATAACCTATTGTATTTATTAACAAAACATTATCAACCTCCACATTCAAAAAGCTCATATATAATATTGGAATTTGTTGACTAAGGATTTTTCTTATTAAACTTTTTAAAAAATTATATTCATATTAGTAAGAAGGGAAGGATGCTTATATGGAGTCGTATGAAAAGGAAATTGCATTTCCCTAATGATATAAAGGAATCCAAATTGATACATAACTAATCAAGATTAATTCGTTTCAATAAAAAAAACCCTTCGTAATTTTATTATAAGAGCAATTATGAGTATATGTAAACCTTAAAACATAAATTCTTAGAAAAATATTTAATCAGGTATCTTATCTATATATGAATATGATGTCCATAATAAATTCAAATGATAGTGCCGTAAAGAAAAAACTTACATTCTTATAATCAAGAGGTTCATTCAAATACAAAATTCAATCTTAAAAATACAGCATCCCGCTATTTTTACTACACTATTTTTTTTCTTCCTCAAAGTTTTATCCCATTGAATTTTACTAACAAAGTTTTGGTCCTAACCATTCAAGACTATAACATTTTTAAGAATATAATATCATTCTCGTAATGTTATATATATATATATATATATATATATATATATGTATATATATATATTTTGTTTTAATATTCTTTGGTTAATGTTTTGACATTAGATGGTTTTAATACCTAAATTAGGGAAAAAAAAAATGAAATCAGTAACATGGTACTTAAAGTGTGCTAAGATGCATGTTAGCATAGCCCAATCATTTTTCACTCCGATTTTCCATTTCTTCTGTGGCTAAAGGTTAGGGTTTGCGTTAGGGTTTCACAGAACCTCGAATCTTATCTGCAAAGGAACAATGGCGATGAGGAACTTCTACAACGAGATCAGAGGCTTGAAGGTGAAGGAACTCCCTGCACACGTCAAGCCCATGTTCACAATCGACTACATCAAGAAATCGATCAACAAAGGGTTGGATAACTACCATGCCAAGTACATCCAGACTAACTCCATTGACCCTCTCTTGCATGTCTGCTACGGTGGCATGATCTTCTCCTACCTCGTCGCTCTTCCCGAGGAACGCCGCCATCTCGAGCACCAGCAGCACGCCAAAGAGCACGGCGGATCCGGACATTGATCTGATCTGGTGTGGGTTCAGGTACGGGGGATTTTCGAAATTTGGGGGATTTGTTTGGGATATGATGTTTGTTTGTGTGATTTGAAGCTTTTATTGATGGGTCGAGGCCGGTTTTCGTCTTTTTTTTTTTTTTTTTTTTTTTTTTTTTTTTTTTCTGATTTGGTTGATGAGTTTTGGGTTTTTCATTATTTTGACGGAAAAGAAAATCGAGGAAAGAAATATGTTCTTTCTTATCATAATAGTGTGAATTTTTTTCATGGGTCAGAGATGATTTGGTGCTTGTTGATTTGATTAGTGGGGTGATGGTTTTTTAGTGCTTTTATTGTTTTTGGTGGAGAGAAATGAAAAAAACAAATGTCTTTATGCTGATCATCGCTGCATTGTAATGTCTTTTCATGGGCTGAAGATGATTTTGGTGTTTGCTAATTTAATTATAGGGTATTGGTATTTTGGTGTGTTCATTGATGTTGGTGGAAAGGAAAACCAGGAAAAGAGATGTACTCCTGCTGATCATTACTGATTTATAATGGTTTTTCATGGGTGGAAACTGGTTTGGTGATTGTTTATTAGATTAGTGGGTATTGGTACTTTTCTGTTTCACTGATTTTGGTGGAAAGGAAAACCTGGAAAAAATGTGTTTGCGTTGGCTATCATTGAATTGCAAATTTATTAGGATCTTTTGTATCTTTGAAAAAATAATGAGGGATGAAAGGAAAACGCTGAAATAAGTTTGAGAAAAGAATCCATTCTTCTGGAATTTTTAGCATTTTTCCTCATTTTCCTTGTTCTTGGAGATTTAAATGGAGCTTTAAGCCATATAATGAAGAGTTTGCACAACATGGTTTATTGAAAGTGCTGGAAAAGGGATTTTCAAATATAAAAATGGAAGCTGATTTCTGTCATTTCCAAAAATTAGAGAATTATCATCAACTATGTGCTTATGGAGTTGCAAAGTAAGAAGAGTGGTAATTAAGGATTTTCAGTTACAATTTTTTTTTTTAATCAGAAACAAAAACATTTTCATTAACAGAGTAAAATAGAGAAGGATGATAAATCCTTCCCTAAATACAAAACCTGATCAAAACAAAGTAAAAGAAAAATAAACCAGAAGTAGATTTTTAGTTACATTTTCTGGGAATGATTTTTCTAAAATGCCTAATGGAAGGTTTCTATTAAGCAAGCGGTTAACTATAGGCATCACTTACATCATTAAAATATGTTTCACTAGACTAAAGTAGAGTTTGATTTTACTTCTTTAATTTGTGGATTTTGTTGGTGTAAATGTGTGTTGAATAGACTAGATGGTGGTGTGGAAGATGAACAGTAATTTGGTTTAGTTTACGCATGGCATGCTTAGATGTCTCTGTGGAAACTGAATGGTTCTATTCTGTCCATTACTCAAATTGGGGGGCCATCAATTTTTATAAATGGTTAGGCTAGATTATACTTAGTCTTTCTGATTTGGCATTTATAATTTCATATAATATAACTTAATGAAAAAATTAACATGCACAACTATGAAATGTTAACATTTGCTATTGAGTTGGAGTTTATATTTTGCTAGTAAACCCACTATCAAATCATTAAGGTGTATGCATTTTTCAGAAACATATTTCCTATATTTTTCTTTGTTTGCTCTTCTATGATATAAACATTTTCTTTTCTTTTGCTAAATTCTAGCTCTTAGCTCCAGCAGTAACTTTTTCCTAATGCATCGAATGATATGTTTATGAAGCACATGTCTTGCATTTTATTATCTACTTCATGTATAACCTACTTGTTTGCTTGTTCCCTGCTTCCGGCCATTTTAAGTGTTCTCACTTCTTGCTCGCACTGTTTGCCTTGGTAACCATGGGTAAGAGCCTTGGTCTTATGGACTTGTTAATTGCTTTCTTGGTCATGAAACCATAGGTGGAAAACAGTTCAGAAAGTTAAGCACAAGGTAGATGAAAATGTAGACAATCATGGGGTTTGTAATGAATTCTTGTCCTTGAAGAGGGGATGTGGGTGTTGAACTGACATGCTTGCTTTTTGTGTTGTTTAACTCTGTTACATATTTGTCCTCATGCTTTTTTTAATTAGAGACAAATGTTGTCTTTCATGTTATTGGATTTTGAATTTCTCTAAATGGAGATAAAAGTTGCCTTTTTTGAAGGCAGACTAGATGAATAAATCATATGGCTTAAATCCTGTTTTCTGTTTGTCAAGGGGACATGATTGAAATTTCAGGTCCAAACAATTCGTTTATGACCTAACCAATGATCTCAGTTTCGGCACCAGCCACACCACAAATTCCATAGAACTATTATTTATTATTACTGTTGTTGTTGTCATTGTTCTAATTGGGTGTGATAATTATTAGTATGGGTCTCAGCACCACTATAACGCTTGTGTGGTTGTTGTAATTTGTGTTAGAAATATAGTATTGGTTTGAGCACCACTATTGCGTGTGCATGTGCATTTCAGCTTCAGCACCATTGTGCTGTGTGTTTTAATAACTATTTGTGTTGGTCTCAGCACCACTGTTGTTTGTGTGCTTGCATTGCATTTGAGCTCAATGTTTAGTATTTTTAGTCATGTAAAATAGGAGTTCGAGGTGGAAACGTTTACTTTGGAATTTTGAGCCAAAATTTTTAGAGCAGTTGGATGCTGATGATTTTGTGAAAGCTAGAGTTATCAGCTCCCCAGTTGTTTGTGGCACTTCTCCATTAAAAATGGGGAAAAAAAGATAACCACATTTGGCTTAGGAAATTGCATCTAAAATATAAACACCTGTACATTTTTTTTGTTAGTTATCAGAAGTGTGCTAAAATCCATTAATCAGGTGATTATTAATGAAATGAAGATTTCTGACATTTAGACATGTTTGTGGCTTCTAGAAATAAGAGGTTTTGTGGAAATGATTAAATTCATCAGATTTACAATCAATTATGGCACTGGCCAGGAGATTTGTGGCTTAAGTTGGATGTCTGAAGAGACAAATGCCTAACCTCTAAAATTTAACCTGAACCAACAGGCTGTAGCTTAGTCACTATCCCGGGGGTGCCTTGAAGGGCTTTAGGAGTGAGAAGTCTGGAGTCCAGTTGTTTTGAGGAGGGGGGAGGAATGGGACTCAGTTTTTTAACGAAGGTTGAGCCTCTGGTAAGGATGATTATGATGGTAGCAATATATTTTTCCTTCAGGAGAAATCTCGCTGTAGCTGCTAATCTTTGTACTAGTTTTATGTGTTCACCTCAAGATTAGTTGACTCTATTGCACATCAAGATTTTAAACCCAAGAAGCAATTGATTATATTATGTTGATCGTATAATCAACCTTTTCTGTTGTACAATTTGGTTCTCTAGTCATGATACTATTTAATAATTCATCCTTTTTAGCAGGTTGGTATTCTCATTCTTGTATTGGTGTCACCTTTTCCATGGTTTTTTTAAAAGTAATTATACTTCTATTATATTAAACTTTTGCCAATGTTTAATATGACCTGGTTATAACTTAATTGGGTTTTTCCATTGTCTCTGTTTTTGCAGAAATAATGAGCCTCCTGGAGATCGGTTTGGTGACAATTGGTGTTCTTTTTGTTTTCTGGTTTTAATCTCTAGATACTATGGACAGGAAGATGCCTTGTGTTGTTCAACACATGGCAGCAATCGATGATGGAATAAAGGGTCACCATGAGCATTGTACCTTTTTTTTTTTTCTTTATGATATTGCTGTCCAATGATTGGCAACAGGAAAAAGACCGTTTGTTTTATTTGAATTCTAAGTTCTGCTGATGAATGAAGATGTCATATTCACATGAAATTTGTAGCCTCCTACTCATTTCTGATATGGGTCTGAACCTGAATTGCCCTGGATTTCGTACTGTACTTGCTTTGATGGAGCGTGCTCGGTACTCGATATCTTAGTACTAGGTCAGAGCGGCATTGCCAGGCGGTTGAACAGAGGCCAAATTCCTCTACAGAAGATGAGGCCATTTTATCTCCATTTATTGGAGAACGAAAAGATTATTCTGAAGTTAACACCACTACGACATTCTCTTCATTCCAATTAGTGCTTTCAATAAATTAATCTATACAATGATAAAGGTAATGAAATACACAATGGATATAAAGGTTGTCACTTCCAATGTACAAGGAAGGCAATATATGTTCATATTGGATTTGCCCATTTTCCATATGGTCGTGTAAGCCTAACCCAAATACTCTGTATGCTACAGGATCGATATGATGCTCTACATTTTTCTTCAATGTTTCTCTCTTCTGATCTAGGCCTTTATATATAAACTTATATCATCAGGCCTTTATATATATATATATATATATAAAGCAATGGGTAGAAGCACCATCCTTAATATAAGGGATAAGAAGGTGAGTGGGGGTTTTGGCTTAAAAACAGGAATGATGTGAGCTGAAGTGGGTGGATTTGAACAGATGATGCATCTTCTCTACACTCTTTTACAGGCACTTTCCATAAGTGGGGGCGTTTCAACAAATTGAAAAAAAAAAAATCAGCTAATTATGTCTCTCTTGTGTCTTTGGGTGCTAAGTAGCTCAGGCTTTGGATCATCAAATCCATGTAACCAGTGATGCTGATTTTCCCAAACAAAATCTAATCTTCTGGAGTGCATGAAAACTTCTCTTTTTACCCACTTGCCCATCCAAGATTTCCATTCCATCTACTAAATGCAACTTTTCCTTAAAATCCAGATGCATTTTTGGTTCATTCTTATCATCAAAAAACACAACCATTAAGAGAGTTAATTTTGGGATTCATTCATTAAAATCACCAAAAGAAAAAAAAAATAAAAAAACCTTACTAGAATGCATGCTCTGCCCTCTTCAACGCACGACTCTTCTATCTATGAATCTTGAAGGTATTCCTTCGACTTACATACCCTCAACTTCGATAACATAATAGTATCTCTGGTTTTTTTTACAAAAATACTAATTTTATTACTTGTGAGTTGTAACTGATCATGAGAAAGGAAACAATTTCCTTATAAATTTTTTTATTTGTTTCTATTTATTATTTTTCACCAAAGTGAACTTTTTAGGGAGATATAAAAGCGAAATTTATTTGCAGAGAGAGACCTGACCGTTGGGTGGGAAGAAGAAGAAACATACCAGCGACGGCGACCCAGAACAACATTCAATCAATAATCCCATACCCCATTTTCAAATTTGAAGTTTGGGTTCTTGATAACTGGACTCAATCTATACTAAAATACCTCTTCTTTCAGCCTCTCTCTTTCTCTCTGTATATGTTTACGTACTCTGCCAAGGTGAATCTTTCTTACGTTTTTTCTGTCTTTTTTCTATATCCTTCTGGGGTTCTGCTGCAAATTCATAATATTTTTGCATTTCGTTCGAAAGCTGCTTCTGGGTATATATTGAATTTCATTTTTCATGATCATGGATTGCTTCTTCTTATTCTTTATTGCTTTGATCTGAATGAAAAATGGATTGTTCTTCTTCTTAAAATAACGAGTAATCTTTGAATTTCAAGATGGGTATTTGAAATTTAGTTCTTTGGGTGTTCTTCATTCAAATTTACCCTCTTTACTACCTTGCGGATGATCATGGGTTTCATTGTTTGGGGGAAGAGAAAGGAAAGGAGAAGAATTTTTTCAGTGCTTGAATTCAATTGGAGGATTGTTTTGGGGACATTCTCTTTTTTATTTCCTTTTTATTTTGGAATCAGTAACTTCAGTCTATATGGTGGATAGATTTATTTGTTGCCGTGAGGTGGTCTAATTGAGGATTAGGTTTTAGCTCTGGGTTCCTAATTGAGTTTCTAATCTGGGAAATCAATCGGGTTTTTATTGATTATTATAAATCTGCTATGGGCGAGTTTGGTATTTACTTACAGTGTTCTCAAGAACAATGCAGTCAATTTTAGTTTGGTCTTTGGGTGTATGAAGCTGCTGAGCTTTCCACTTATAATCATGATCTTTTCTATTCTTATCAGGTTGTGACTTGCTTTTAGATGAATTTTTGGGCTATTGATATTCTATTTGATGGGATTGTGAAGACCCACTAATTTGTGTTGATGAGCACAATAAGAGTGCTTATTAGTCTGTATTTGAATGTCTAGGGTTTCTTCCATCAATTTTTTTTTTTTTTCCAGTTCGTTCTGTTGCATAATAGAGAACAAACCTATCTGGTTTTCTCAGTATATTTATTTTTAGACTTTTGGTAAGTACAATATGACTTATACTTTTGTGTGCTCACAAAGGTCTATTTATTTTTCATGCAGATATAATTTGTTGAAGTTATTGCTTAGGTCAAGCAGGATTAATTTTGGGTTCAAAAAGAATGCCGTACTTGTTCTGCATTATTTGTTTAGATCCTCAGAAATTCAATTCCCAAACTGTGAGCTCTGAAGGTGCACAGCTTACCATTTGAGGCTCATCTTCCCACTTAGGCATTCACCTTCTTTATTAGCCTAAACAAGGTACTTTTGACATAATAATGAACTTAATCCAATATTTAGATGTTGTTTTTATGCTGCTTATACATCACTTTCTTCCATGTATTTCTCATTGCAGATTCTCTTAACATATGAAAGTGATTCTGCTAATTCACACAAATAGTTTTATATTTTTGAGCTTCTAGGCAACCAGTTTCTGGAATCTAGTTCAGTTATATGAGTTGATGGGAGGCAACATTTAGTTCATTTGCATTGTTTTCTCACATCCCTGGAATTTGTTTGATTATTTTATTTTATTCTATTTTTTATGTTTTGATCCTAATAATCATCACAATTGTTACATAAATATTTTGCTACTTTTTTGAAATTTTCATGTTGTGTTTGTTAATAATCACCACAATTGTTGCATAAATCTGCTGTTGCCTTTTGAAGTTTTCATCTGTTTTTTATTTTATTTTATTTTTTATTTTTTATAATTTATTTTAGAGATGAATGCTAGCTCACATCGTGTCCTCATCTTACTCTGATCGTGTCTAAATACGATGGTAAAAAGGTGTAAGCATTAAGCAAATCCTTTTCTAGGTCCGTACTTTCTGTAAGAATTGGGAATCTGAATTGTGTTTTCTTCCCCTTAATCAGAAATTGGGAATCTGAATCATGAAAATTATACAACTAATACGTAGGCCTTGAGTTATTTATTTTGAACTTTTTTCTATGTTGATTTGTCTATATGTTGTTTTTATCCATAACTGATGAGCTTTGAAACATCAGAGATCAATATGCGTGGAACTGGAAAGAAAGCAGGACATCAGGAATCTGGAAAGTCTTGCTTTCCCAAAAGAAATATCGGGCCTAAGATGAATGCAGCATTGCAGATTAAAAATGGTAGTAAAATATCTCAGAGCAGGAAATGCAAGCCAAAATCAAAATCTCATGTAAAGACAATTGGTGCAACCCTGTCTAAGAGAACAACTACCGACTCTCCAAGCAAGGGAAGCAGGAGTGGATCCTCAACCAGAAAACTGATTCACAAGAAAACCCTGCATAAAGCCATTGATACAGAGTCTTCCAAGAAGGAGTCTTCATCAAGGCTTAAAGGTGAGAAGCCCCCACAAATTAGCACAAACAAAAATGGGGAAAATGTAGACAAAAATGTTAAACCTCAAAAATTAAAGAAAAGAGGAAAGCGGAAGAGGCGAAAGGATAATTCAGAGCTAGATGAAGCTTCTCGCTTGCAAAGAAGAACCAGGTACCTCTTGATCAAAATGAAACTGGAGCAGAATCTTATTGATGCTTACTCTGGGGAAGGTTGGAAAGGTCATAGGTATGGAATCTTTTACTAATCTGTTTAAGTTTTCTAAATTGAGCTAGTTTTTGAACAAAAAAATGTAATTTTAAAAAATTAATCAAGAATCTATTGCAACTTTGATTCTCCACTTGATAAATGAGAAATTACCTTTTATGAATGAAGATAAAGCACAAAAAAAAGAAAAAAAAAAAAAAAAGAAGAATAAACAAAGGAACATCAGATTAGTTTGTTTGTCACATAGATAAGCAGATACATATTACACATCTCTAGATCAAATACAGTTCATATTTATGAATCTTGTATACCTTCCCTTGTTACTTATGGCAAGATGGCTTAGGAAAAGTTAGACGCCAGATTACTAGTGCATTGTAAAAAACTTAGAAATATGTGATTGAGGTGCATTAGATTCCTCATAAAATCCATGCCATATGTTATTTGCTACACATGCCTATTTCACAATGTAGAAGATGAAGGATTAGAAGAAATAAAAGATATAAAGTTCTTCCTTAATATTTAATCTGTATAGAGAGACCCACATACATATACAAATATTCTTAGCACCAAAAATAGGAACCTTTCTACCATAATTACATAAGATCCCATTGATTACGGGATTGCACTAATTCTATCCTCAATTATACAACTATGACTTTCCTAATTTCATTCTTCCACCACCCAACACTCCCCCTCACCCTTAAGTTGGTAAATAAATGTTTTCCATTCCTAGTTTGAATACATTTACTTGAAATGTTGTACTGCTTAAACCTTTGGTGAGTATATCTAAAAGTTGGCAATCACTAGAAAAATAAGGAGTAAAAATCAATCCACTATCTAGTTTCTTCTTAATAAAATGTTTGTCTATCTCTATGTGTTTCGTTCAATCGTGTTGCACTGAAATATGACAATATTGATTATAGATTTATTGTCGCAATAAAGTCTCATTGGGCCATCCCATTTAATGTTTAAACCCTCTAAAATGATCTTTAACTATGGTAGTTCACAAACTTCTTGGGCCATTGTGTGAAATTTTACTTCTGCATTGGACCTCGCTATCAAACTCTGTTTTTTACTTATCCATGTCACCAAATTTCCACCAAGAAAGATGTAATACTCGGTGGTTGATCTTCTATCAACCATAGATCCAACATAATCTATGTTTGTGTATGCTTCAAGTACTAGCCCTGAGTTTCATTTAAATAGGATGCCCTTTCCTAGGGACCCTTTAAGATACTATAGCACTCGGTTAGTAACTTGCAAATGAACCTCTTGGATTGTGCATGAATTGGCTAATTAGACTTACAACATATGCTATATTTGGTCTTGTGTGAAAGAGATAAATGAGTCTCCTTACCAATTGTTAATACATCTTTATAACATCTTCCTCAACCTCTCCAAGCTTATGATTAGGATCTATTGGTGTAACCTCAATTTCTAGGAATTATTTCAACCTTCCTAACTCTTTAATCTCAAATATTTCAAGCATTTCCTTAAAATTTGTCTCTCCTTTTCATCATTTCGCATTATGATGATGTCATCTACATACACCAAAAGAGTTGTAATTCCCCTTGAATCTGAATGCTTGATGAACAATGTATGATCTCCTTTACTTTGTCTGTATTCCATGTTTTTCATGACTTTGGCAAACCTTCCAAACCATGCCATTAAAGACTGTTTTAGTTTGTATAGAGCTTTCTTCAATTTACACACCTTTTTAGTAACTAGGTCACTTCCATATCTAGGAGGGACTTTCTTATAAATCTTTTCCTCCATGTCTCCATTTAGAAATGCATTTTTTACGTCGACCTGTTGTAGATCCCAATTATAATTTACTGTTAATGATAACAAAATTTTGACCATATTTGGGGCAAATGTCTCTAAATAATCCACACCATATGTTTGAGTGTATCCCTTAATCACCAATCTTGCCTTGTACCTCTCTGATGACTTATCCCCTTTATACTTAACAGTACAAACCCACTTACACCCCACACCTCTTTGGCTTTTTTCTTATTGCCAAATCTATCAACTCCTAAGTTTTATTCTTCTTCAAGGCCACCATTTTTGCATTCATGGATTGTTTCCAATTTTCATTAGATAAAGCCTCAGATAAAGTGATAGGAATATGAATATTGTTCAAACTTGTAAAAAAACTCTTATGGGACAGAGACAACTTTTCGAATGACACAACATGAGAAAGTGGATACAAAGGATATTTAGTGCATCCCCTTGTCCTCTTCTTGAGGGCAATAGGGAGGTTATGATCTAGGGGTTTTTTAGATTGAAGTTTTGATTTAGTTTGCAAGGGAGGATGAGAGATTGTTACCTCATTTTTAGAAGCCAATTCAGATTCTTAGACTTGTATAAGTCTAGAGACTGCAACTTTATTCCTTGAGTACCCTTTGCCAATCATTTGATTCTCAAGAACAAGCTTAATGGACAACTTGAGTTAGAAGGAGGTACAAATACTGAATCAGACACTTTGGGAGGGTCAATGAGAAAGGGATCAATGAAATAGGAATCCTAATCCTTGTCTTCCTCGATGGAATTCTCCCCCCAAATATGAAGAGTGGGAAAATAAAATTTACTTTTGTTGAAAGTAACATCAACTAAGACAAAAAAAAATTTGGATGGTGGATGGTAGTACTTATATCCCTCTTGAATTGAAGAATATCCCACAAAAATACATTTGACTACTCTTGGGTTCAATTTTCCATTATTTAGATTGTGAACATGCATAAAAGATATGCACCCAAATATCTTAGGAATGAGATGGTTTGTGGTTCTCATATTGGGATAAAATGATGAGAGTATTTCTATGGAACTTTTTAAATCTAAGATTCTGGAAGGTAACAAGTTTATGAGATATGTGGTGGTTAGGAAGACTTCCCTCCAGTAAGATTTAGACATATGTTTTTAGAATAAAAAAGTTCGTGTTGTATCAATGAAGTGGTCATTTTTCCTCTCGACAACTCCAGTTGCCATGGAAAGTTTAAACACGATGACTCATGAATTATTCCTTCATGTTGAAAGTATGGAGTTAGGACTTGATTGAAATAATCTCTAACGTTGTTCGACTGAAACTTCTTGATAGTGACATCAAACTGGTTTTTTTTATCATGTTATGGAAGTTTGGGAGAATAAAATTCACATTAAATTTGTGTTTAAGTAAGAAGATTCAAGAGACCCTAGTACAATCATCAATGATAGGCACAAAGCAATGTGCCCCAGATATATATTAGGGACAGGGAAAGGACCTCAAATATAATTATGAATTAGATGAAAAACTTTAAACTTCTTTTATTACTAGTGGGAAAGATTATATGCTTGTGTTTGTCTAGTTCACATACATCACAATAAAAGCTCTCAATATCTAATCTCCTAAATAGAGAAGGAAATAGGATAGATCTTAAGAGTTCCATATGGGGGATATCCAAGTCTATAGTGATGAAGCCAGTTTATATATATATATATATTGAAAAGGTGATGCTAAAAAAGAAAGGATTCAGATGACTGGCTTGGTGTCTCGAGGTAGTATAGCCTGTTCCGTTCCTTAGCAAGTCCAATCTTCCCTAAGTCCTGCTCCTGAAATACATAGTAAGGTAAAAAGTCACATTGCAACATAAATCTTGTGTAAGCTTTTGTATAAGGACAAGATTAATAGACAACTTTGGAACATGAAGTACATTTCTAAGTGCGAGTGTAGGACTAATTTGGACATCTCCTATACTTGGGACAATGGTTAATGAATCATCTGCTGTGGCTATTTTCCTACTGTTGTAGCTATTTTCCTACTACTTAGATAAGGGTTATGGTTGTTAAATTGGTGTGATATATGAGTCATGTGATCTATGGCAAACCTATGAATTGGTAAAGGTTTCATGCAAGACTTTTAATCCAATGAAAATAGGAAACTTACTTGAAAGTGCCAATGAGCAAGTACTTGAAGGTTTCTTAAGATTTCCCAACTAAGTTCTCAATCTCCTCCTAATTGAATTTGTCTTGTTCTAGGGATCTTTCTTTAACTGGTTGAACAGAAGACAAGTATGCTTGCTTATTATCCTTTGTTGCCCTCCATTGTAACCCCACTCTTTGCTAGATGTGGATGGCTTGTCATGAAGTTTCCAACATTTCTCCCACATATGCCTAGCCTTTTGGCAGTAAGTGCACTATAAGTTATCCTTATTATCATGGTTTAGGGCCCTTGACCGATCAACCCTTTTGTTATCAGCAATGCTAGCCTTCGAATCACTACCCTTGTTAGCAACCATAGTCGAGCCTTCCAAATTCTAAGGTTTAAGCATGACACTTCTCTTGCTTTCTTCTGCTCAGATGATATAGATAGTCTTATTCAAAGTCGAGAGCTCTTTGCTAAGTATTTGAACTCTAACTTGGTCAAACTCAGCATTGAGACCAACTAAGAAATCATAAACTCGATCGTTTCGATATAATTCTTCAAGATTATTGCATCCTCAAGACATTTTGTCTCAATGCAGCAATAGCGATCAAGTTCTTGCTATAGATTTTTCAACATATTGACGTACTTTGTAACTGTCTTATTTCCTTGTTTCGCCACCCCAATCTTAACTTTTATTTTGTACACATGGGCTGCACCTAGTGCCTTCGAGTATGTCTGGTGAATTGCATCGTAGATGTCTTTAGTAGTTGTTAGGAACATACACGTGTCATTGATTTCAGGCATCATTGAGTTCCATAACCATGCCATAATCATTGAGTGTTGCTCATCCCAGGCATCAAACCAAGGGTTTCTTATCCTTGGTCTAGTTTCCAAGAGATGACTCAATTTCCCTTTTCTCTTTAGAAAGGTATGAACAAGCTATGACCATTTTAAATAATTCTTCCCATTAAGCCTGTATGCCGCTTGTATATTATGTAATATTTCTATGTTGTGACTGGTTATCACTCATTCAAATTGAGTGATGACAATGGTAGTTTTTGATATCTCAAATATTTTCTTTTCTCTTTCTCTCTCTTTTTTTTTTTTTTTTGGTTAAAATATCAAACACTCTTGAAGATTAAATAACAAGTTGAAGGCTGAATAAAGCCTCGAGTGCAATCTTTTTAAACCCTACCCGTTGGCAACTAGAAGTGGTGGTGGACTTGTGGTGGTGCATTGCCAGGACTATGGAGCTTGCGATCTTGCTAGCGGCGTGAGCCCACTGGCGGTGAAGTATAGCATGCCAAAATCATAGAGGACACGAGCCTCTATTGTTTTTTATGGCGCAAGGAGGACAAAGGACAAAGGATGATTGGCTCTAGTAGAGACAAAGATGATGACAAAGGATGGTCGTTGCTAGCAGAGACGAAGGTGAACCCTCTGTTGACAAGGCAAGGAGGACGTGGGGATGAGGATTGTCAGCGTTTGTAGAGACAAAGGCGACGGTGCAATCTCTGTTTTGTGATATGTCAAAAGTGATGACCAAGGTTTTGCCTCTACGATGGTGTGATTCAAATGAGAAGGAAACCCTCAAGGGTTGAAGATGAAGGTCGACTATGATCTTCAACTTTGGCAATAAGGCTGAGAATAGTCTTTTCTTGATCTTCAACTTCGACAATGAAGGCTAAGAATAGTCTTTGCTTGATTCCTAGATTTATGAGTCTAAGGCTCCGATACCATGTAGAAGATGATGGATTGGAAAAAATAAAAGAAAGTTCTTCCTTAATATTTAATCTGTATAGAGACCTACATATATATACAAGTATTCTTAGCACCAAGAATAGAAACCTTCCTACCCTAATTATATCAAATCCCCTTGATTAAAGGATTGCCCTAATTCTTTCCTTAATTACAAATATACAACTACGACTTTCCTAATTTCATCCTTCCACACACACTTTTGCCATTCAATATGTATTCTATAAATTGTTTTTTGTTAAAAAAAAAGTTTATGATACTAAAAAATTAATTTAAAATTTTTATTTCCTTTTTGATAGAAAATGCAGATCAAAGGTTGGAATTTGCTTCTAAAGTAGCTATGATATTTGATATGTAGATTCATGTGAAACCATGTTTTCTGTTTTATTTTATTTTAAAAAAACAAAATATTCAAAAATTACAAAACCTTAAGAAATAGCCTTGATCATACTTCTCTGCTAGATCTGCAATTAGAAGTGTAGATCTATAGAGGACTATGCTAGAAAAGGTAACACTTTTAATCTTCAAAAAAGTGAAACAATCATACTTTTAACTTTATTTCTGGTGAGCTTGAAATTCTGGTGTCTTGATCATATGTCTATGTTTTGACAAGGTTGTATTTGATTTGAAACCTTAAAGTTTTGGTAAGTCCTTGTGTCATTATGTGGTTTTTGGTTATCCCTTCCAAAATTAATACGTCTTGGCTGGAAAATATGAGTTTCAGATGAAACTTTGAACCATTAAGTGAAATGAAGTTATGACCATCGATTTTTGTACCATTGCTAGTTGTAATCATCAACTTGAACCTTTCATTGCCCTTGTCACAACACTCTACCTATCATGAAATAGAAAGGATGCTGTAAGTCTCAAGTGTGGACTTGGTTTTGAGCTAAAAGCATCTCTTGGAAGATCAGTGAGAAATAGTCTGTAACCAATAAGTGTGCCTTTCAATTTTGATGTCATAGAATTCCCTTAAGATGTAAAGTTATGGAAAAGAGGAAAGGAGATTTATATGAACTCCTATTTGAGGATGTTGTGTCTTTTTTTTTTTCCTCACAAAGTTGAAATGCTTTATTATTACAACTGAATTGAACTGCTTACAAGCAAAATCTGAAGTTGATGAACAGTTTGTTCCCAATAGAAACCATTGTATGATTAAAAATGTTTGTACTTTCTTAACCTGTTTCTTTATAGATGTGTTTACATGTATCAAAAGTATCTTTCTTAATTTTCTCCACAGTCGAGAAAAGATCAGGCCAGAGAAGGAACTACAAAGAGCTACGAAGCAAATATTGAAATGTAAACTTGGGATCCGTGATGCAATTCGCCAGCTGGAGTCACTGAGCTCCATAGGATGTATTGAAGATACTGCAATTGCTTCAGATGGATCTGTTTATCATGAACACGTAAAGATTCTGTCACCCTCTATTTACTTTTGCTAAATATAGGACCTTCTGTATCCTAAAACAAGAATCCAACTTCTTTCTATGAACATCTTTTGAACTCTTATTTTAAAAGGGCAGCAATTAAAGGGGATGAGTACATTTTTGAATCTCAGCTTGAGAATCAAATATGCTTTGGAAAATTGGTGCAGAGACATAAGTATATGATGTTTACACTTTTCCCTTGTGACAAGTAACTTTTACAGCAGTGTTTTTTTTCCAGGTTTTCAAAGAGTCCCTATAATTTGGGTCTTCTTTGCTATTAGCATAAATGTTCACTTGCACATGGTTATGACCATCAACATTTGGGTTGCTCTAATTGTTAAATTGAAATTCATGTCTTCAATTTCTGTTACATCTAGATAATCTGTGCAAAGTGCAAGTTGCGGGAGGCTTTCCCAGATAATGATATTATACTCTGTGATGGGACGTGCAATTGTGCTTTCCACCAGAAATGTCTTGATCCTCCATTGGAAACCGAAAATAGTAAGTTGTATCCATTCACTTCTAGTGAATTTGTTTTCTAGAAGTATGAAGCCTTTATTCAAATGGTCTCATTGTTTTATGAAACTGGCTTTTGTCTAATTGATGATCAGTTCCTCCGGGAGACCAAGGTTGGTTTTGCAAGTTCTGCGAGTGTAAGATGGAAATACTAGAAGCAATGAATGCACATCTTGGAACCCGCTTCTCTGTGGACAGTACTTGGCAGGTTGGTTTGCTGTAGGATTTTAGTCTGTTTTAATTTTTTCATGCTCTAGTAAGTTGATAAAGTCCCTCCTAAACAGGATATTTTCAAAGAAGAAGCTGCTTTGCCTGATGGTGGGAGTGCACTGCCCTATCCAGAGGAAGATTGGCCTTCTGATGATTCACAAGATCATGATTATGATCCTGAAAGAAATGAAAATAGCTGCAGCATCAGCACTGCTGGCACTGAAGGAAATGCTTCAGATGATACAAATAGTTCTTTAAGCTTGAGCTGGTCGTTTGAAGATGAAATCCTTTCTGGATCCAAACGATCAGGGATTATCAGTGCAGATTCTGATGAAACATCTGATTGTGAAATCATAAGTGGTCGTAGGCAACGAAGAGCTGTTGATTATAGAAAGTTATATGATGTGAGTATGTTCATGTTTATTATAATCATTAATATTGATCAATCAGTTTTGTGGTAAGGGAAAGATAATTTTGGATTGCTCTAGACGTGACACAACCTAAATTTGAATTACTTTTATTGGTCGTTATAATTTTTTATTACCTTTTTTCAGACATTTTGGTATGATTAACTCATAGCTTTCCATAAAAATTGGCAGATGATAAATGACTGTCCATTACTTTTGTACCCATTGGTTAAAAAATTTATTTCGTGGGGACAATAATGGTGGATTTTTGTTTGTTCTGTGGTTCCAATACTGTTTCAGTTGAGGGAAAATTGAGATTCTCATTGTCTGTTTCACATTATTATTTTCTTGCAATAGGAAATGTTTGGAAAGGATGCTCATGCAAATGAACAAGTTAGTGAAGATGAAGACTGGGGTCCTGCTAACAAAAGGCGGAGAGAAAAGGAGTCTGATGCAGCCAGCACCCTCATAACTCTATATGAAGGTGAGAAAAAGTTACCTAATGTGGAAACCATGGAAGCCAAACAAAAACTTTCTCCAGATCCACAAACTAAAAGGCCATTTTCCAGAATTCCACTTGATGCGGTTGAGGTAAATGGAATTCCTTTTTGTCATATGAATCATTTATTCAGCCATTGTTTTAATCATAAGCAATCCTGGATTTATATCTTATTGCACCCTTTCATTTCCTATGAACTCTACCAGAAGCTTCGCCAAGCATTTGGGGAGAATGAACTTCCCTCTAGAGATGTGAGAGAGAATCTTGCAAAGCAGTTGGGTCTTGATTATGAGAAGGTAAAAACCTATCATATAATCTTAATGGAAGCTTGGATGGTAGTTCTGGAAGATTATCCCTGAAAACTGCCACTTTATTCTCGTTGGCTGTACAAGTTGATTGATACTTCACTAAAGCCTGGAGTAGTATCCAAAATGAGAAGTTTTCTTCTGGAAGAAAAAAAAGGCTAGCTCTATGCATATTCATTCATCTACTTGTCTAATACTATGCTTCAACAGCATGCCATCATTAGTTTCATAATAAATCTTTCATCATGTAATCAAATAAATTTTCATCATCTTTTACTGCTTGGAAAAGAATGGAGTGCAATTAAAAATTAATTTCCTGGAAAATAAGCCGATTTGTCAGACAGGAATGTTAAGTTTTCTGATCTGTATAGATTCCTGTCTTTTGGTACTACCTAATGAATTAAAAATGGAATCAAGATCATGCTTGGCAGGAGGCAAAAGGGTGCAAAATATAATCAAATGGTGAGCAGAGGCTTACCTAGAGGAAATAACATTACATCTTCCATGGACACAACCCTTTCATAGCTCATTAGCTGTTTATTTAGTCCACTTTCCATGTTTTTTAATTTGTTTTACTTTAATTTTTTTAACATGTGCAGGTGAACAAATGGTTCAAGAATGCACGATATATAGCGCTTAAAACCAGAAAGGTAAATTAATATTCCATGTATTTCAGGCGCTTAGCTTCAATTCTGTTAACTAATTTTTGGGTTTCCTATCACATATTTGGCATATTAGTCTCTCACTTTTGGATTTTAGATTAACCTGTTTCTTACATAAAAATGAATATCATGTTCTTTACATGTAACTTATACAATCTGAAGTTCCTCTGAATGTTTTAAACTTTAAGGAAAACAAAATGAGGGCATGAAGTCATTCTGTGTAATATCCCTTAAGTTTAAATTTTGTTGAATTTCTCCCTCACATTTACAGGCAGAGAGAGCAAAACAACTTCAGACTTCTCCCAGAATCTCCAAGGAATCCAGATCAGAAATCGTGAAGGACAAAACTGTTGATCTAGTGGCATCAAGGGATAACTCATCAGCATCACTGGTCCGTGCACTAAAGAATTTGAAAAAGGTGCGGAGGAGAAAAAACCCAAAGCCATTAATAACCAGCCCTGTAAAGAAAAAGCAACATAGAAGAGCTTTACTTGAGTCACCTACAAATGACAAGGTATTTTTTTGCTCAATTTCTCACACTTTTTTCTTCCTGATCCAGCATAGTGAATTAAAATTGGAATCACTTAAAATGATGATTTCCTCAAGGCCATTTCTGTGAAATTTCTTAGACTTCATTACTATGAGGATTTTATTTTGCAATTTGATTGGAATTTATTTTTTAAAGTGATGCCTGCAAAAGCAAGATGAAATCTGCTTTTCAAGAGAAGTTGAGAAGGTTACATCTTTTGAGGTTTAAACAGAGGCATCTTGCATATATCACACATATTATTGGAGATCACCTTTCATCTCTTGAAAGTTAAAAATGCATATCATCACTTAAGGCAGTTAAAATTCATTCTAGTTGCTATCATATAGATCTAAACATCAGATACTACGGGGAAACTTGTGTTAATTTTGAAAAACCAACTAAGCTATCCTTGAGTTTGTTTTATTGGGTTTTTCTCTAACACTGCATTTGGTTCAGGGTTGACACATTCCCAATCGACTTGAAATATGCATATTTTTATAATCATTGATGTGAAGTTAGTTTATTTGTAACAATAGTTATCCACAAAGAAACATGCAATACTACCAATTATGTTCATGTCCTGATATTTGTCATATTCAGGTTACTATGGAGTTTGACGATGATGTGAGCTTGAAGAAACAACTGAAGCTTTTGAAAGAAAAAAGTAAGAGGGACAAGCAAAGGGTTGACTTCAAGGAGGGAGCTGGTGTACAAGATGCAGAAAAGGAGATGGAGAGACTCTGCCAAATTAAGGATAAGATAGAGAAGTTGAAGCAGGTAATACTGAGACTTCAATGTGACAAAACTAATCAATGGCAAGACCAGTCAGTGATCTATGTTCCTGTGGCAGAGCTAAGGGAGAAAGGTCGATTTTGCATCACATCTTGATTATTGCAAAGCATTTTTATTTTTATTCTTGCATTTCTGCATATGGTAAAGAAACGGAAAACCCGTCTTTTTTGACATATATATATACACATATATTGAAGTTGTTCTTTGTGCAGACATTTTGTGTTTTTAATCATCATCTCTGTCCAAATGTTTCGACTCATAATAAGTTATAATAAGAAAGTGATAGATCAAAAAGAGACCCTATGAAGGAAATTTGTACTGGGTTCTTTCCCTTGTGTTTCCTGGAAAAATGAGATTTTTGCACCAATATGGTAATCATAATGTTGATTCTTTTATATGATATCTATTGAGAAGCTTGGTAGTTTCATCTGGGATTTTCTTTCCTTAAGCTAAATCCACACAGCTGAAATTTAGTAAAGTTTGTAACCTTTTCAGTCCAGGAATTAGCAAGTTTCCCCGGTTGATCACTGATTTGGCTAACTGAGGGGTACAGAAGATGTACTGTAGTTGAGACTTGAACTCACATTCAAGTATGAGTACACATTTTTCTTTTCCTGTTTTAGGTTTTATGCAGAAGGGCAGATTAGCTAAACTTTATTGGAGGTGGAATTCATTTTGTTGTTGAATCAACAAAGTGTTAGGCTTTTCAAGTTTTTGCACGTCAATGTTTCACAGAAAGGCTTTTCCTTAATGATATATGAGGGCTTTTACATTTCCAATGAATTCTTAGTTGTTAATGTTATTGTCTTCATCAGAAGATGGGCATACCAGTGTAATCGATCCACTTGGTATATCCCAGGGAACTACATTTTGTGTATGATTTTGGACTTCGAATTGAGCCATGGAATTTCATTTAAGAAAACGAAATCATGAAATATGAAGTGGTCATGGCACTGAATGGAGAAACAGCAGGACTATATAATGAATTTGCGTAACAGCAGCTGTAGGTGGCAGGTATGTCCAGCCTAGTAGCTGAAAAAGCAAGCTTTTCTTTCCACCATTTGCAGGTGCAGCACTTTTGTTGGCATGGTTCTAACATCATTCTGCTGAATAAACAACAGCAATGGAAGTTCACCCAGCACATTTCCAGAATCAGATTCTCGCTGACACCAAAAAGAGCTAAAATGGAAATTATAATTTGAAACTTTCGGATCACTGAGTTCTTGCCTGAATGGTAATATGATATGAAAAAATAATCCCATGACAGGTTTCACAAAGTGGAGAACTTAGAAGATGGACTAGACATCCAGGGAAAAGAACCACTCCATTTGCAACTAACCCATTTTGCCATAGTATTTCTTGCTTGCTGTCTCTTTTATAGGAAGTATGTGGGTTTGCAAGGCTTGAAGACCCAGTTAAGGGACTTTTGTGATACGGCCCATTGGGCACATATTCTCACCTGTTAAAGACTGGCAACATCTGCAACTAGCAATCGTCTTTGATCTAGTCACCTGGTTACTTTCAGACTCCTCTCGCTCCTATAAAATGCATGGATTCTATGAACTGAAGCAAATTGAAATTATGACCAGAAGGCAAACTAGTGAACACTGAAGTATGTGTTGTGCTCGCATGCTTGAGGGCAGACCATGAGAAAGGAAATACATGGGTTCTACTATGAACAGAACACAGCAAAACAAAATTATCAAGATCACAAGGGAAACTAGTGAATGGTGAGTGTGTGTGTGCCCATGTGAGGGCAGACCTTGAGAGAGAAGAAGTGCCTAGGTTATACCATGAAGAGAAAAAGGCAGAACGAAATAAGCTCAGAAGGGAAACTAGGGGGTTGCGGGGGATGGGGTGGGGATGGAAGAAAGACCTTGCATGTGGTTATTCAATGGCTTACCATACTCCAAATCCTTGCGTGTAGTTCATTTACTGAAAGGAACTCTAAACCGGTGCCACAGTTTTTTACACCAAAATACAATTAAGTAGAAAAATGTCACATTAAGAGATAAAACATTGATGTTCGGTCTCGTAAAAACAATGATAATAAATTTCAAAACAAATGCTAATAACTTATTAATCAACAGCAAGGATAAAAGAAGTTGCAGGAAATCAAACTCAAAATTACCCAATATAAAATAGAGAGCCCAAACAAGCTCAGATACTAGGGCTGAATGATTTCAACAAATAAAATGGATTTGATGATCCACCCATCTGTAAATACCACTCAACTGTAATGGAGGATGTCCAACTCAATAAATTCAACCCTTTGACTTGTATGACTTAATGCATACATGAGAGAAAATTGTGTGGGCAGTTAACAAAATTGTCTGGCCCCCTCACCATACTATCGAGTTTGTGTATTTCTTTCATCTTCTTTATGGTTTTGTGAACCTCCACTCTTAGTGCGACCTAATTTTTTTCTCCGTTTAGCAACCAATCGAGGCCTCAGCTGCAAAACATAGCAAATGATTAGAGCCCAAAGATTACCATAAAACAAACAGAACACACAATCTAAGAAGGAAATGGGTCCATAGAAGTTTGATATTGGCCTCACTAGATTGTAAATATCCTAGTGAATTGGGATACTCTTTCTCCTAAACTCAGTGTTTAGCAGATTAGGTCGCAGATCAGTTGGCCAGGCAAAAGCAAGGTAGTTAGAATCTTTGTAGGGAATTCCTAACCATGCTAAGCAGTACAATGCTTTTTGGGCTAGTACTTTGTCACATCTCCAAGCTGCATAGCATCACTTTTTCCATTTTTTATCAGATCTTGCATGTTTGGAAAGATCATTGGCCTTCATTTTTTTTTTTTAATTTTGTTAGATAATGTATAGTTATTTAGGTTATTTACTTTTCCTTTTTCCTTTTCTTTCCTTATTGTATTGTGGGTCCCACTAGCATGTATATATATACCCAAGTCCAATGTGTATTCTTTACAGTTTTTCAATAACAATAATTAGGAATTCTCCCTTTTTCCCTCTCTTCACATGGTATCAGAGCCAAGGGAGAAAAAAACCCTAATTATTTTCGGTTTATCCGTGAATCCATTCTGGGAAATCTTTTAGTGACCGTGTTTCATTCCGGTCACCCTTCCCATCTCCTAAAGCTTTCCGATCAACCGTATCACCGTCAGAAAACCCTCACCGCCGGCGACTTTTCCGGCGACCTTTTTCTGGCGACATCCTTTTCCGACACCGACCATACCATCAGGTGCGCAAGTAGGAGGTCTTCAACTTTTCTCAAAGCACCGGAGGAAGAATCCCATCCACGCGCCGGCCACACGCGTCTCTTCTCCGGCGGCCTAAATCTCACGCGCCGGCACGTAAGGGCGCGTGGGTCACTTTCCGGCCACGCGCTTCCACCTCCAGCCTCGCCTGACGCCGTCTAGCCACCCTCCATCTTTGCTTGTGTCATTCGAGCCTTGAAAGTGCATTTTTTGGGGTTTTTTGTCTCTGCCGACCCTCTATGTTGCCTTTTCGGCGACCTTCGGTGACTTCCTCTCCACCCCAAGCCCTGCACGTGTCTTAGGAAGTCCGCGATAAGCCGTATTAGGGCTCTCTTCGATCCAAACGTATTTCATTCACCAGATAAGTAGATATGACCATTAAAAGTTCCACTTTTTCCTCTGTCATATCTGGATCTCCTATGATTACTTCGGAGAAATTGGTTAGCAGTGAAAATTATTTGTCCTGGTCTGCCTCTGTGGAGCTTTGGTTTATGGGTCAAGGTTATGAGGATCACCTTGTTACGCAGGAGACGGATATCCCTGAGGTTGACAGAGTACAATGGAGGAAGATAAATGCACAGTTATGTAGTGTGTTATGGCAATCAGTTGATCCTAAGATTCTGCATTATCTTCGGGCCTACAAAACATGCTTTAAATTTTGGAATCAGGCGAAAGGGCTATACACGAATGATATCCAACGTCTTTATAAGGTGGCTTCTTCTATTGTCCATGTCAGACCACAAGACATGGATTTATCTACTTATATTGGCCAGATTGCCTCTCTTAAGGAGGAATTCTTGACCGTGATGCCTCTTACTACTGATGTTGGGGATCAATGAATACAGATTGACAAGTTCTTCATGGTTCTTACGCTTATTGGCCTCCGTCCAGATCTCGAGACCGTCCGCGATCAGATTCTTGGCAGTTCCTCCGTTCCATCCTTGGATGATGTGTTTGCTCGCCTTCTCCGTATCTCCTCCACTCAGACTTTGCCATCTGATAACACTCCAGATTCTTCTGTGTTAGTTTCTCAAACTAACTCTCGAGGAGGACGCAATGGTAACCGAGGTAGAGGCCAACGTCCTCATTGCACCTATTGCAATAAGCTTGGCCACACTCGTGATCGGTGTTATCAGTTACATGGGCGGCCTCCCCGCACTGCCCACGTGGCCCAGTCATCTGATCCTCAGTCACCTCAGCCTCCCAGTTCCTCCACATCTCAGGGTATTTTCCTCACTGACAGTGAATATGACGACTATCTCCGCTATCAGGCCACCAAGTCAGCTTCTGTTGCCCAGACTGGTAATGCTTCTGCTTGTCTTACCCACACATCTTCTCTTGGACCTTGGATTCTAGATTCTGACGCTTCTGATCACATATCTGGTAATAAGGATCTTTTCTCTTCTATTACTACTACCTCTGCCTTACCTACTGTTACTTTAGCTAATGGTTCCCAAACTATGGCTAAAGGTTTTGGTTTCGCTCATCCTCTCCCTTCCTTACCTCTCCATTCTGTCCTTTATGTCCCTGAGTGTTAACTCGCACTCTTAATTGTTCTATCACTTTCTCTAATAAATTTGTGACCTTGCAGGACCGGAGTACGGGGAAGACGATTGGCATAGGACGTGAGTCTCAAGGCCTCTATCACCTCACCTCGCCTTCACCTGCAGTTTGCATTTCCACTGATGCTCCCCTCCTCATCCACAGTCGCCTGGGCCACCCTAGTCTATCCAAGTTCTAGAAAATGGTCCCTAGTTTTTCATCTTTGTCGTCGCTTACGTGTGAGTCCTGTCAACTTGGGAAACATACTCGTGTCTCATTCCCAAAGCGTTTGAATAATCGGGCAAAGTCTCCTTTTGAACTTGTCCACACTGATGTTTGGGGTCCTTGTCGGACCGCATCTACTTTAGGATTTCAGTATTTTGTCACTTTCATTGATGACTATTCTCGATGTATTTGGTTATTTTTAATGAAAAATCGAGCTGAGTTATTCTCTATTTTCCAAAAATTTTATGCTGAAATCCAAACCCAGTTCAATATTTCTATTCGTGTGTTGCGCAGTGACAATGCCAGAGAATATTTTTCTGCACTATTTACTTCATTTATGTCCCAACATGGGATCATTCATCAGTCTTCTTGTGCTCATACTTCTCAACAAAATGGGGTAGCTGAACGTAAGAATCGACATCTTATTGAGACAGCTCGTACTCTCCTTCTACATAGTCATGTTCCTTTTCGTTTTTGGGGGGACGCTGTTCTTACAGCATGTTATTTGATTAATCGTATGCCCTCATTTGTATTACACGATCAGATTCCTCATTCCCTTCTTTTCCCTGACCAACCACTTTATTTCCTTCCTCCTCGTGTTTTTGGTTGTACTTGCTTTGTTCATATTCTCACTCCTGGACAGGACAAACTTTCTGTCAGAGCCACAAAATGCATCTTCTTGGGATATTCCAGACTTCAAAAGGGTTATCGTTGTTATTCCTTTGAGACTCATCGCTACTTTCTCTCCGCTGATGTCACTTTCTTTGAGGACTCACCGTTTTTCTCCACCTCTGAGTCTCTTCCTATTTCTGAAGTCTTACCCCTTCCCATTATCTCCCCACCTGATGCAGTGCCTTCTCGCCCACTTCAAGTTTATCATCGCCGTCATCGTGTCGCTGTTCCTTCTTCTTTGGCCGCGGTACCTGTTGACTCACCTCCTATCCCTTCGGCTTCTCCTGCCCCGGCTCTGCTTCCTTCTGCTGACTTACCCATTGCTCTTCGGCAAGGTAATCGATCTACTCGTAATCCTCATTCCATTTACAATTTTTTGAGTTACCATCGATTATCTTCACCCTATTCTGCATTTGTTTCTGCTATATCTTCTATTTCTCTTCCCAAGAGCACCCCTGAGGCTCTTTCCCATCCAGGCTGGCGACAGGCAATGGTAGATGAAATGGCTGCTTTACACTCCACTGGCACTTGGGATCTTGTTGTTTTACCCTCTGGTAAATCTACAGTTGGTTGTCGTTGGGTCTACACAGTTAAGGTTGGCCCTGATGGTCAGGTTGATTGCCTTAAGGCCCGCTTAGTTGCTAAAGGCTATACTCAGGTTTATGGTTCTGATTACGGTGACACTTTCTCTCCTGTTGCCAAGATAGCTTATGTTCGTCTATTGCTCTCCATGGCTGCTATGCGTTCTTGGCCTCTTTATCAGTTAGATATTAAAAATGCTTTCCTTCATGGGGATCTTGCTGAGGAAGTTTATATGGAGCAACCACCTGGTTTTGTTGCTCAGGGGGAGTCTGGTTTAGTGTGCAGGTTACGTCGTTCTCTATATGGCTTGAAACAATCTCCTCAAGCATGGTTTAGCCGTTTTAGTTCTGTTGTTCAGGAGTTTGGCATGTTCCACAGTACAGCAGACCATTCCGTTTTCTATCATCATAACTCTTCGGGGCAGTGTATTTATCTGGTAGTTTATGTGGACGACATCGTCATTACAGGCAGTTATCGGAATGGTATTCAGAACCTAAAGCAACACCTTTTCACCTACTTTCAGAGTAAAGACTTGGGGAAACTCAAGTATTTCTTAGGGATTGAGATAGCTCAATCCAGTTCCGGTGTGGTTCTTTCCCAAAGGAAGTATGCTTTAGACATCTTGGAAGAAACCGGTATGTTAGACTGTAAACCGGTAGACACTCCTATGGATCCAAATGTCAAACTTATACCAGGACAGGGAGAGCCTTTAGGAGATCCTGGGAGATATCGGCGACTTGTAGGCAAATTGAACTACCTCACCATTACTCGTCCAGACATTTCTTTTCCTGTAAGTGTTGTTAGTCAATTCCTACAGTCACCATGTGATAGCCATTAGGATGCTGTAATCCGCATTTTTCGATATATCAAAAGCACACCAGGCCAAGGTGAGTTGTACGAGAACAGAGGTCATACCCAAGTTGTTGGTTACACAGATGCAGATTGGGTTGGCTCACCCACAGATAGACGTTCCACTTCCGGGTATTGTGTTTTTATTAGAGGTAACCTAATATCTTAGAAGAGTAAGAAACAAGATGTAGTGGCCAGATCTAGTGCTGAAGCCGAGTATCGAGCTATAGCTCTGGCAACATGTGAACTCATATGGCTGAAACATCTTCTTCGGGAGTTGAGATTTGGAAAGGATGAACAGATGAAGCTCATCTGTGACAACCAAGCCGCTTTGCATATTACATCCAATCCAGTCTTCCATGAAAGGACCAAACACATTGAAGTTGACTGTCACTTCATTAGATAGAAGATCGCATCAGGATGTGTGACGACTAGTTTTGTCAATTCAAATTATCAACTAGCAGATATTTTTACTAAATCTCTCAGAGGTCCTAGAATTAAATACATTTGTAACAAGCTTGGTGCATATAACATATATGTTGTAGCTTGAGGGGGGGTGTTAGATAATGTATAGTTATTTAGGTTATTTACTTTTCCTTTTTCCTTTTCTTTCCTTACTGTATTGTGGGTCCCACTAGCATGTATATATATACCCAAGTCTAATGTGTATTCTTTACAGTTTTTCAATAACAATAATTAGGAATTCTCCCTTTTTCCCTCTCTCTTCCCAAATTTCAATTCAATGAAATTGTTGTTTCTGATTAAAAAAAAAAATAGAAAATGAAGAGTGTCAGGATTTTTAGGGGGTTGGAATACTCTGACTTGGTGTAGAGAGATTGTTCAATCAAAATCTTTCTTTTTGGTCAAGCAGTTCTATTGAAGGTTTACATTTGTCCTTTTTAGATTATATAGATGGTCTGGGAAGAGGTTGAAATCTGTTTTTTTTTTTTTTTTTTTCCTTCTGCTCATTCTTTAACTGGTTTTTGTTACTTTGGTATTCCTTGTGTATTATATATGTTAGAGTTGGGTCCCCTTTTTGCAAGACACTTTATAATGTCACTATAATTTATAGGCATTCACACTCACCATTCAAAGGATTTGGTTAGTATAGAGTTGATAAAAGAAGTCAGAGTATTAAATAAAGAAATAAAGAAAAGAGAGAGAGACCTTTTCACTCATCTTCTTCAATATTTTATATTCTAGTATATGGGAGATTGAATCCACATAGAGAACATTACAGCGACTATTTACCATGTGAAGAAAAATATACTTGATGGTTGTGGCAAAATGAGAAGAATGTACAAGATTGCACATTCATATAAAAATCATTTGTAAGTATACAGTCTAGAAGACAAAATTACACATGCAAACATTAGGCTTCTGCTAATAACAAGTATGAGTTTTATTTATTTATTTATTTATCAATTAAACAGAAAAAAAGGGGGAAAAAAAAACAAAATTGAATGAAAAAGGTTTTATTTGGCCATTACTAGTGGAATGGTTTTCAAACTCTGTACAAGAAATGGTAGTTTTATAATGACAGGTGAAGGTTCCTAGCAACAGAATTCAAAACCAGGGCAGAAGGAATTGGAGCAATGCTATCACAAGAAAGTGCATGCAAATGTTTTGCACCAACTCAAGTACCACACATGGAAGTGTCCATCCTGCCTACATTCATTACTTCACGCATGATAGAGAACCTACACACTGCAATGTATGGCACTTAATAAGACAGAAAGCGTTGAGACGTACCATCTCCATATACTTCAATTGCCTTAGAACTTCATCTGTTTCCAGCTCCTGGGACAAACAAATAAAAAGGGGATGCAATTGAAATACAAGAATGTGGCAGATTTAGGAATAGTTAAGACAAACAATAGGAATTTAATGAATTTTAAACGTTAGTAGTGACATGGAAGATCAAAACAGTAAACTATTTGAGAATAAGAATCTATCAAGGCTGATTAGACAATATGCTCAATTTCATGTCTTAGAATGCAAGCCTCCTTTCAAGATGCTACATTCTCTATTGATAGTTGGAGTCTTTGAGATTTTGAATCCTTCAAATCATAAATAGGTATCCAATACTACACTGCTATTCCTGCTATATGTTCTTTCTCAATGTATCTCTTCAGCATTTCTTATTAATCATTTCATGAAAAATAATTTGCCAAATTGTTTTCATGAAAAAAATACTCTCATATCATCAAATGCAAGCATGGAAAACCTTTTAGCAGATTGAGCCTAAGAATCAAATATACGCTGCTAAAAAATCAGGCTTGAGCCAATAGAGTAAGCCCTATTACAAGTTAAAGTACAACAATAATCTATAGCACAGAATAGATCCAAATCCTATAAGAGTTACTTCACCTGAGGTACAGCACAATCAGAATGAGCTGGATCCCAACGAATGCAACAGAAACAACTCCAGTCATCAGTTTGAACTTCAAAAAGAGGGGCCCTGTGATATATTAAAAAAAATGTATGGCATGTCATGCATCTAGAGGACAATTAATAATTAATTTGGGATTAAAGTGCCGAACAATGCATTAGTAAGTGAAAGAAAGTTCAAATTTTTTAAATGTCATGCATTCATTGTGTGGATGTGCAAGTATGCATATATATATACAAATACCAGATTTCATACCATCAGCTGCTTCAAAGGAATTGGCTTTTTACATTAGCAATTCAGCAGCATGGGTCATCTTCATGAATATTTCTAGTATGGAAAAATATGCAAAATTCATAATCTATGAACCCAACCATAACATATTGCTTAAGAAAAGTTGACTTTTAGGATGCAAAGGAAAGGGAATATACTCTTAATGCAAAAGAAACTGAAGCTAGTAGGGTAGCCAAGGAGGAGTGCCATTAGTGGGCCTTATTGGAAGAGTCTCGTAGAGGCAGAAATTTAGGGAAAATTGGTTGAGGGAAGGAGACAGAAGCACTAAATTCTTTCATAAAATGGTGTATGCCCATAGAAGGAGAAATTTCTTATCCAGGATTAATGTGAATGGTGGTTGGTTGCCTATGTGAAGAGGAGATGAAGGAGGGGGTAACTCAATCCTTTCGTAGCCTTTTATCTGGTGCAAGTCATTGAAGACTGAGTATCAACGGGATGCTGTTGGAGACTATGGGAAGGGATGATGTTGAGGAGCTAGAGGTTCCCTTCATAGAGGATAAGGTTGTGTCAACTTTGAATTCCATAAATGTGGATAAAGCTCCAAGTCCAGATGGTTTCACCATAGTGTCTTGGCAACAATATTGGGATTTTTGTGAAGCTCAAGGTGATAGGCTTTTTCAGGGATTTCTATGAGTTTCACTTTCTTGGTATTTATCCCTAAGAAGGGAGGGGTAGAGGAGTTCAAGGATTTTAGGCCTATAAGTTTGGTGAGTGGTTTCTATAAGTTACTTGCTAAGGTTTCATCAAATAGATTAAAAAGGGTGGTGGGATCAATTGTTTATAATTCTCATAATGCTTTTGTGGAGAGAAGTCAAATCTTGAATGTTCTAATAGCTAATGAAGCAATTGACTAAAGGTTGAAGAATGGTTTGAAAGGTTTGATATGCAAGCTTGACATAGAAAAGATTTATGATCATGTTTTTTGTGCTTATTTGCTAGATGTTCTTAACAAAACGGGGTTCAGTAAAAAATGGATCAGTTGGATTATATGGTGCATCTCTAACACTAGATTTTTGCTGCTAGTAACTGGATCCCCTGCTGGCTTCTTTCAAAGTTCTCAGGGATTACAAGGAGGGGATTCCCTTTCACCATATTTGTTGGTGTTAGCTATGGAGGCACTTAGCTGTTTGTTGAAGAAGGCAAGCGAAGGAAGATATCTCTCGGGGATTAAGGCTTTTGGCTGAGTTGGGGTGTAGGAAAGGTGAACTCACAACTGTGTATTTGGGCCTTCCTCTAGGTGCACACTTCAAATTGAGCGTTGGTTAGCATTCTGTGGAAGAGAGTTCATAAGAGGTTAGTTTTGTAGAAAAGACAATATCTTTCCAAAAAAGGGAGGCTTACTCTTATCAAGAACACTCTATCGAGCTAGTAGCCCATTTATCATATGTCTCCATTTGTTACTCCTAAGAAGGTGAGTTCTAGGATTGAGAACAAAGGGAGTTTTTGTGGGAAGGGGGATCTTTAGAGAAAAACCACACTTGGTGAGATGGGAGATCACTTGTAGACAAAAATATAATGGAGGCCTTGGTATTAGAAAGCTACCAATTCTCAACAAGGTATTTCTAGGCAAGTGGATTTGGAGGTACACCTTAGAGAATGAGTCCCTATGAAGGCAGGATATTACTAAGGAGGAAGGGGTTTGGCGCTCTTAAGAAAGTAGGGATGATTTTGGTGTAGGGTTGTGGAAGGCCACTAGGAGAGGTTGAGAGAATTTTAATAGCAAAACCTTTTTTCGATTGGGCAATGGAAGAAAAGTGAAGTTTTGGAAAGACATTTGGTCTAACAATTCTACTCTAAGAGAGTTTTTCCCTTCTTTGTATTCCATAGCTTTAACAAAGGATACTAGGGTGGCAAATGTATGGGATCATCAGAGCAAGGGAGGGACATTGGAATCCTCACTTCTCAAGGAACTTGAATGACTGGGAGATGTAATTGGTTGAGGCTTCCTTTTTGAGGCCTCAAGAATGTTGGAAGGGATGAGGAAGACAAAATGCATGGATGAAAGCAAAGAAGGGAAAATTTTCAGTGTGGCTCTACTCTATTTTAGGTCAAGAAAGAGTTGAAATTTTCCCTATGAATGCTATTTGGAATTCTATGGTTCCAACTAAAGTTAGTTTTTTTTTGCCTGGGAAGCCTCTTAGGCCAAGGTTTTGACTTTAAATTAGCCACAAAGGAGAGGGTGGTTTGGGTAATGTCAAGTTCATAAGACAAACCCTCTTAGGGTGGCATGGTGCCTTTGTGGGGAAAAAAACAAAAAAAGGTTTGGAGATTGGTCCCATTGTGTGTATTTTTGACATAATGGAAGGAGATGAACTAGAGATCTTGTGAAAGCAAAAAGATGTTTGACCAAGTGTTAAAACTTAATTTTCTTTATGACCTATAGTCCTGGATTAAATTGTATATTGATGGGGAGTCCCTATCAATGATAGATTTTATAGAGTGGCTAGGGTCCCCTTGAAAGGGATTTTGTTTTTGTTGCCCTATCTTTTGTTTTTTGGTGCCTTTTGTGTATACAACATGTGTGCTTTGATGCAGCTTTGCTTGATGTTGTCAATATAATTTCTTTACTTGCATTCAATATATATATATATGAGCACATCTAAAATTCAAATCAAAATGCATACTAAACAAAATTATATCATCAATCTACATGGATTAATACCAACTATTGACAAACCCTAACATATCATATCCTCCAACAATCTTCAACCCCATAAAGCCACAATAATTTTAGAACATTTCTAAGCTTTTGATTTGAGAAAAAATTAAAATAAAATCTAGAATTTGAGCCCATAAATCCAATATAGATTCAAAACATTGGAATTGACCCCAAGATTCTAATTGAAAGAATTAAAATCTAGAAATTCATAATGTAAAGAATTTTTGTTCTACTACTTGGATAAGTCATTAAAACTTCAATTCATTGTGAAAATAGATTAAGTATGGGTAATAAAGATTTTGTTGAGGCAGAGGTAAAGTTAGAGACATTTTCTTTTTGATAAATAAGAGAATGTATTTGAGAGTGCAACTAGTGCATAAGAGCATACGTGACATATACAATGAACGCTAAAAGGCTAAACAAAAAAAAAAAACAAAAAAATACTCCCTCCCTCAACAAAACCTATTCTATAACATCAAACAAAGACATAGGGCCTTCACCTATATATACCTTAACCCACAGAGGTAGATTATTAATGAAATTGCTTTTGAGCCTTTGATTTGATATTTCCTCACTTTCAAAACATCTTCAATTTCTTTCCTTTCAAATAGTCCAAAAAATACATAAAAGAACAACTCTCTAAGCCTTTAAGTGTCTTTTACTTACAAAAGAGTTGTGCCACCCTAAGAAAGTCTCCCTAATCATTACAGAGATAACCCATTGAATACCGAAAATAGAAAACACCAACTGTTATAATATCCTATAACCTTAGCACAATGAAGGAGAATGTGATCAATGGATTTTGACTCCTCTTTGCATAAGATACACCTATTGACGAATATCTAACCTCTTCTTTGGAGCTTATCCAAAGTCAACACCTTACCACAACAAGCCTCCCAAGTGAAAAAGCTCACCTTAGAAGGAATCTAAGAGTCCTAAATAATCTCTAATGGGAAGGGGATGACACAATCTAATTCTAAAAGAGAATAAATCCCTTTTACAGAGAACCTCCTTTTGCTATTGCCCTTCCAAACAACTTTGTCCTCCTCCCTATTCATTAATTGACCTTGGAGTTTACATAGGAATCACTCCATGATAACCAACTCCCAATCATTCAAATTCCTAATGATATAGAAGTTCTAGTTTCCTTTTCTCCCTCGCTGCTCCCAAAAGTAAACTACCCATGCCTTTTTTGAGTCAAATATGGCAAACAAAGATGGGATTACCACACATAAAGGCTCCTTACTACACTATCTTTCCAAAACTTCACCCTGTTCCCACTACCCACTGCAAAGGAGACTTTTGAGTTAAGAAAATCCCACTCCATACCTATAGCTTTCCATAATTCGACCCCATAAGAGTATCATCTCAACTGATCCCCATCCCCCTTCCTCCTCCCTAGGCTTTCCCCTTATAATCTTCTTCCAAAGCGTATCACTTTCAATGGAGTAATGCAAACATCAGTTGCAAAGAAGAGCCTTAATTAGCAAAGGGACAAAACAAACACCTAGGCCTCCTTTTGCTTTGCTCTTACAAATGGTTGACCACCTCACTAAGTGTATTTTGTTCTCTAAGGCTCCTCCTCCCCATAGAAAATCCCTTTAAATCTTCTCTAACATCAACTTGATAGTTCTTAGGATGGTAAACAAGGACATAAAGTAGATTGGTAAACTGGATGGTGTACTATAAAGCAACATGAGTCTTCTCCCTTTTGAGAGGTTTTGTCTCTTCCATAACAACAAGCTCTTGCAAAACCGCAATTCTACCCCATCCCAAACTGTCTTCGACTTGTAAGAGGCTCCCAAGGTAAGTAAAAATGAGTTCAATACAAGGATGAGAAGTCCTCCAAAAACTACACAAAAAGAAAGTAGGAATCTTCAAAGCACAAGTAAATTCATACAACTATGAGGTTCCACAAACCATGTCCTAAGGATGCCAAGACTTCTAATTACCTCCTTCTACAGTGTTTGGTGGCTCAAGTGATTTGCTAATGGAGACAAGGAAAAGGGTGTGCATAGCAGTTCCTTTGTTTCTATTTTTATTTATTTATTTATATTTTAATAAAAAAACAAATATAGTCATACATGGAGTTGTTGGACACTTCTGGCAGAGATGTTGTTGAGGCTTTAGAGGTTCTGTTTTCAAAGGAGGAGGTTTTGTCAACTTTAAATTCAATAGGAGGAAATAAAGTGCCAAGGTTGGATGATTTCACAATAGCATTTTGACAACATTGTTGGGATTCTTGGGAATTTGTGAAGCTCGAGGTGATGGGCTTCTTAAAGGAATTTTGTGAGCATGAATCATTTGAAAGAAGCTTAAATGCCACTTTCTTGGTGGTGATCCCAAAGAAAAAAGCTTATCAAACACGGATCTCACACCCACACGCACATCTTATCATGTCAACACATGTATTTTTGCTGAAATTGAGTGTTCATATATCACAGACCAGACCAATATTGTCCTTTGAAAATTATGGCACTAGCTTTGGCTTCAACTTCAACTTCAATTTCTAGCTAAAGCTGAAAGCAAAAAGCTAGACCAAATGTATCAAATCCCACATAGACTCTAAGATTCTCCATGTATCTTGAAAAAAATCCACACAATCCTCTCCCTCAAAAAGTATCCATAACAAAGTAAGGCAAGTCACATACCAAAGTACCTTTATGAGAACCCCCCAAACTTCTTAAAAGAGAAAATCATCATATCTCTCACACTCCTTGACAGAACCAGCTAGGCAGAACAGCTCATGCCAAAGGCTCAAAGTCACTAGGCAATGTAAAGGACGATTATCAATTGAGACCCCACTCCTCACGCGCATAACACAACAATATGGGCTGAGAGTTTTGGCCTCCTTGGCTATTATATCTTGAGTAGGCTATGTTATCAAAACATTACGAGGGAGGTTCTACACATTGTCAAGCAATTGGGAAAAACAAGGATAGACAGGCTGTGTCTAAATGTCATCAAGAAGCCAGCATATGGCGCAATGGGGTGCTTCGACCTTCGAAAATTCTAGGAGGAAATCATTACCTATATGAAGGAAGTGGTTTGTCAACGATTTTGTGGTTTTTGGAAGTTTTGGTTGCTGTGATTTTGTCTCCTTTTAAGGGCCTCTCATCCTTATTCGAAATTCTTTCATTTTTTTTCCATTAATTTGATTTCTTTAGCTTCTTAGGGGGGAAAGAGAGGAAGAGAGAGAGAGAGAGGACTGCATCAATAAAATTGGCATTTATTTTCTTAACAACATTGTTTTGGTAAAATCTTTAGTAATAAAAAATATTTTCCAAATTTTCAACATGTAAAACTATAAATACATGGAAAATTCTAGGAGGAAATCATTACCTATATGAAGGAAGGGGTTTGTCAACGATTTTGTGGTTTTTGGAAGTTTTGGTTGCTGTGATTTTGTCTCCTTTTAAGGGCCTCTCATCCTTATTCGAAATTCTTTCATTTTTTTCCATTAATTTGATTTCTTTAGCTTCTTAGGGGGGAAAGAGAGGGAGAGAGAGAAAGAGGGCTGCATCAATAAAATTGGCATTTATTTTCTTAACAACATTGTTTTGGTAAAATCTTTAGTAATAAAAATTATTTTCCAAATTTTCAACATGTAAAACTATAAATACATGACCCCCAAATAGATGCTTATCAAACAGCATGATCCCAAAAGCACAATAGATTTCTACATGCTCACTTAAAAAAAGAGTAGCACAGCTAGTTGTATTTACAAACCAGAAATATGAACATTGTTCAGCTTACCTGCGCCACTTCCCACAGATGATTCCATTGACACCTTCTCCTAAGCCATCTATGACCTCTCGACATTGAAGCCAATTACCTATCGAGCTTAGTCTTGAAGACTGGTTAGCATTATGTCCCTGACAAAAATGGATAATGGTTACTTTCTGCAGTAATTCAGAAATTTCAATGCTAGACTGGAATAATAACAACATTATGAAGAAATTGAGACCTTACATGCAAATTAACGCACCCTGAAGGATCCATTTCCAATGGTTCACCAAGAAAATCAACATCACTGCATTAAATAAAAATTAACAAGTTACAAGTAACATGACCAGAATTATAAATATGATTGACAACAAAGGGAATGGTGAATAATAGGGTATGGCAATCTTATTGAAACATCAAGAAAATAAAAGGGCAGCAAAATGAAATCTAACTCTTGTATACCCCCCAAAAGTGCTATTCTTGTGAAAGAAAACACAAATAAACAACTCCATTTGGGCAGTCAATGACATACTTTCTTTACCAAATCAATTATAACTTGCAAATGATGAAACATAAATTGGACTTTTAATAAGTAAAACCATCTCTCAGGTTAATAATGCCATACCTTCCCATTTACATTTCTGTTTTGAAAAATTCAAGAAAAAAGGATTACCAAAAATGAATGTGGATGAAATTTATTTGAAACATATGATACCCTACAACTCAATAGAAAATATGCCCTTAGAGCCAACTTGCAACTACTAAACATAAACTGGCTGCAGCTAACACAAATAGTTGAACAAGGCTCACTATCCATTGAGTTGATTTAAGATGCATGTGAAGATCTCATGCAACCCAGTAGAGATATGTTCTCAATGAGAATGTCTCCTGAAGAGTAATAAATAGATTTAGTTCTTTGCAACATCACTTGGTATCACCTATTCCTAACACCTAAACAAAATTGAAAGAACCAATTGGTAACCGGAGATTCTTAAGTTATAAATAAGAAATCCAAACATTTAGTACACATCTCATCAAATTTTAGATTAATATTTCCATAAAAAAGATTAGATTAATACTTGTGTGCATATGCAAGTATAAATATGTATTTGTGCATGCATTTTTGTGATTGCATGTGTGGGAAACCCATAGACAGCCTTTTTAAAAAATTGGAATGATAACTCATGTGAACTAAAGGTTCTGATATCACCTTGTTTGCCTTTAAAATACATATAGACAAGTACTATGAGATGATTTGAAATTTGAGTAGCCAGCCTCGAAAGTTCAGATTTTGTAGTTACATGTTATCATCAACTCATGTTTGACAGATAAGAAATTTCATGACAACTTGAACAGATATCAATTATTATATCCCTTGTCTCACTTCAGAAACATTACTTAGAGAGGAGCACATTTTCTCCTTGTCACAAAAAATCCAAATAAATCAACAGAAAGGTGTCAAAAACCACAAGGATAAAGTGTGTATTGATCAAACATACCTAGCAGTTGGACTTGACCAGTCAGCAACTTCAGCTTGAAATCCTTTCCCAATTCGAACTCCAGTTGTATATGGCCCAGTATCCTTCAACATGAATGCTATAGGACCTAATTCACCTTTGCATGTTGTATTTCTACTTCTGCTCGTTTCACCATTGATATTCAGAGATCTTCTGATAGTTGTCTCCTTTAACATTTTACGAGTCTTTTTCAAACAAGAGTGACAAAACCACTCATCAACTGGTATCTTCTTTATAGAAGGGTTACAACAAGACATGTGAAATGCCTCTTCACAATGATCACAAATTAGAATTTTCAGCGAAATTTCTGATTTGCCACAGACTTTGCATGTCCGGGAACCCCTGCTATCACTACCATAACTAACACCATCAGTAGGACAACTCCTGGTAGGCAAACGTCCTCTAAGCAGCCCCTCGCTTCTAAGGATGGATATACATAGGTCCTTTTCTGATATATCTTCTCCCATGGTTGCCATACCCAATGCACTAGAAGAGGAGCACTCAGCAGTGTCATCCACGTCATTCTTCATGGAAGCTGAACCAAGTTCCATATTTGATTTCGATGATGAGCAACTATCATTTGCACTGTAGAACTCATTAACTTTGCTCATGCTATTTTTAGGTGCATCATCAGAACCATGCTCTTCCCTAACAGAACATCTATCAATAGATTGTGCCCTGGGCTCTCTATTACATTCAACTGGAAGTATAACAAGATCTCTAACAGTTTCAGTTTCAAGCCCAACTTGAGGAACTCTATTTTCATCCTTGGCTGCCACTGAAGGGGCTTCAGAACTGACAGCAGAAAGGCAACCAGCACTTGCCTTTGTGTCTGCTGATGCCTGGGCTGAAAAAATGGTGGCATGCTTCCTTCGGAGCTTCCTTCGCTGATATACAAAATTAGGTACTGAACCTTCAGACATGACACTGATAGTTGATAACTGGGAACAACTTTTTGGAAAATTTAAAGAGCAGGAATCATCATCATTCTTTCTTCCCTCTGTAATTGGAACAGCTTTTCTGCATCCACCCTGAGGATGTTTATCACATTTTGAATACATCTGCCAAGTTTCAGCAGCAGGCATCCAATCACATAAAAAATCCTGTTTCCCATGCTCAGATAAAAAAGATAGAGGAGCTTCAATTGAACTAGGAAGAGAACTCTGTATCAACATTTTCACCTGAATTGCCTTTAGTAATATCTAGAATATGTTGCTTCCCCAAATGGATCCACTGATTAAACTCCCTTTTACGTTATATGGAGTTCAAAGTGAAAAAAAAAACCAGTCTAAAAAATCCCATGTCTATCAATAACCTGAAGCTTCCTGATCATTTAAGATGAACAAAGAGAATTAAAAGTATTACTGCCAAATATTTTCTCCTCTAACAAACCAAGCAACCAAAAAAATCAGACAGATTACTTCACACTAAATAAGCCCCATGCAAGGCAAAAACACATGCAACAAGCATCTATAAGCATCCACAAATACTTTGATTAGATTTCCATCTCATCCAACTGATTAGGAATCATTCACCATATACATACACCAAACTAACATTCAACAAGTTTTGCACACAGAAAGTAAAGATAGCACACTGGAGACCAGAAACAAAAGTGAAAAAATAAAATAAAAACAAACAAAAAAAAACTAAAAGACAAAAAAAAACCTAAAAAATCAAAACAAAACAAAATTGAAAAAAAAAAGAAAAAAAGGTACAAAAGCAGTGAAAACCTACCCAAGCTATCAATGAAATCAAAATAGGAAGAATTAGCATCCCCAAAAGGGGCCCAAGACCATGCATACAGAGATTCAATTCTAAATCAGATCACTCCACATCCTCAACAATCCTTCAGTTTTGCTCCTTCTAAGCTCTAGTGCCCACCAAGTGGCAGAGCTCTGTTGAACTTCATCATGACAACTTGTCCAGCAGGATCAATTATGAAGAAAATTTGATTGTAAATCTTGGATCAAAATTCCCATACCCACAAAGTATAAAAATTTTCATTTAAAGAAACAGGCACTTAAAAGTTTTGAATTGAGTTTAAAACCAATGACCAAAACTGATTGTTGTAGCTTAAAATGGCATTTAAATGCCCCAACTGGAAGCTAAAAAACAAGGCAACAAGACTGGATTAGCTCAAGTTCAAACTCATCTTTTTTTTTACTATTTTAACTCTTCATTCTGTAATTTTGAGTTAATACTTTAAGTTTAGGGACCATTATCCTTTAGGCTTCTGATAGCATATAAAAGGGCCTGAAGGATATGAAAGCTATATCATTTGGCCAAAACCCAGAAGTTGGTATATAATTGATGTACCTGATATTTGACTAATTAACCACCCAATGATATCCAAAATATCCTTAATGGTGGAAGATAACCTTTAAAGAAAGGCATAATTTCTAACGCTTGTCTACAACATCGGAAAGCAGAGAACAATATTTTGAGCAGAAATTTTAAACAAGGCACCAATTAAGTTCATTGCTTTTGGGCAATTAAATTTTAGGGTGTTGACACAAAGCACGGCAATGACCATCATTTCATGGTTGGCAGAACATAGGAAAACAAAATCAAATCCCATCATTATAAACACCACCAAAACCCTAGAGCACTAAAAGAATGAAATGACAAGGACCATGAATTGATTTCCAATGGTGTTTTCTACACAATTAATGAACAAAAAAGGGCAAAAAATTGAAGCTTTTGACCAGATTTGTGGAGCCCCATGGAGATTTGAAACCCTAAAAAAGCCTAGATCAGTAGGGGAACTCTTTGTATTGATGACACAAGACAACTAGTCCCAAGAAAATAGTCAGGTCAACTAGTTTTAGAATAATATTTAAATTACTAGGAAACTAGAGACTTGTAGCACTTGGGTACTTGTGGTAGATACTTATGGGTTTTCATTTCTAAGTGTTGGAAGTTGTGAAGACATAGAAGGGTTATTGGGATAAATAGGTGGGAAAAGTGATGGAAAAAAATCTGTTATCTTTTGTTCTGAATTTTCAGTCAATTGAGATCTCTTCTTAAGAGTTCTTAGGTGGATTCTAGACTTTCTTGGGTTAGACGTGTTCTATCCTCTTTTCTTTATTGCTTTCTGTTGCATCAGTTGGTATTAGAGCGAAGTTTGACCTGGTTTGATGGCTAAAAATACAATAAAAAATATGGTCCCTAATAGATCTTAAGCAGAAAATACAAAAAAGGCCTAGAAGCTAGCGAGAAATGGAAGCAGAAAAGAAAATACAAACCACCCACACAACAATCAAACTCAAACCCCTAAAAAGCCAGCCTCACCCTAGGCATGACAATAAGCCGCCCAAAAGCCCTTCTGAATGCACAACCTAGTAATAAAAACAAGACTGCAACCTCAGAGAGAAAACAAAACCCTTATTGCTCCCCCTCTTCCCCCTGACTGCAAGGGGAATTCCATTGTAATTCATAGAACAATCAAGCTTTCAGATTTCCCTTTCTAGACGAGAAGATGAAGATTTCCTACTTCCCCTTGAGGCCTTAACCCCACATCCTTTTCTTGACTCCATTTTCTTCAAAAGGGTAGAGATTTCCTTTTCAAAACCCACCATTGATAGTCCCAAAAAACTATTGAGCTCTACAAACTTGTTGGGTATAATCGCAGAGCAAAACTCCACCCCTTCCAACCAACCATGTACCTCCAAAGCCTTTGCGAACTCCGTCTCTTCATCCCTACCCACCACTTGCTTACTCGAAGAACCCTTCTTTTCGTTCCCCATGAGATATAGAAGCCTTCCATCTTGAAGCATCAATTGCAACAGCCGCGATCCTGAAGGAGGAGACTCCAAGGGATATTCCGCCCTTTCCAATCCAACCACCTCATCGCCAAAAGGCCCCACCAGAGAAGAGGAAATTATAGAGGAATTACCTTGGAAGCCAATCGCTTCATCTAAAAGGGCTTCATTTGTCTCGGAAATCCACCCCGTCAGATTTTGCACCTCCGTCTTTAGGAGAAGGTCACCGAACTATGGTATCTTCCTCTATTGATTGAACTTGCTTTTTTTTTTTTTTTTTTGTTAGATTGTGTTGAGCTCGAGACCAATGGCCTTCAAGTGGTACCTATGTTTTGTATTTACACAAGATTTAGGGAGGACCCTCTGAATTGCAGAAAATAGCCAATGCGCATATCATTGACCTTGATAAAATCCATTAGCACCGACTTGTCTTTGCTTCAACACATAGGTACCATTCACATAACCCTTCTCATTCTCAGCTTTTTTTTAAAAAAAAAAAAAAAAAATTGTTGTTTTCTCTTTCAGATTTGGTAACTCTTTTGGAAACCCTAGTTCTTTAATTCAATTGATTTTAGAAGCCCTTGGCAATACATGCAGAAGAGCTTACTGTTTGATTAGGGATCTTATTGGGCTGGTTTTTGACGTATTTTATGAATATTTGGGGTTTGATGGGCTGTATGAATATTGGGTTAGCTTCAATTTTGTTGTTTGTGGCTTTCAGTGGCTGAAAACCAATTATGAGTGTTGATTTTTTTATAATAGAGAATGGAAGGTTATGGCTCGGATTGCAAATCAGTTTAAGGGGTTGCATGGTGGGTCAGGCATTGAAGCTGGGATGGGGCTAAACATACTTTCATTGTGTAGGGTTGAGAAGATTGATGAAAAGGAGAAGAAGTCTGGTTCTAAGCAGATATTGAAGAAGATAGAGATTGGATTTGATTCAGATGATGATGAGCCTACTCGGTTTATATTTAAGTTGAGAAGGCAGGCAGGCAGGCAAACCCTAAGAAGGTAAAGTTGGGATTGGATAGTGGTGGTAAGACTGGGGAGAAGTTGAAGAATGTTGAAGCTAGGGCACAGACTCCTAGTTGCTCTCTCCATTTTTCTTCAAGGCTTTGAGAATTAATCAACTGTCTACATTATTATTTCCTTTTCTTATTTTTGATGGGCAGCACATCTAAAAAGAATGCCAACAAGGGGTCAACCCTAGTATAGCAGAAGCATACATGGAAAACCCCAAAAGGTTAATAAAGAACAGATACAAAAGATCACAAATCCAGAGCAAGAATGAGAAGACCAACTCCATTCCCCAAGAGATATATCAACCACAAAAATGAAGACATAAATACATATTACATGTTTACAACATACAATATAATTATATATAGAAGTTCATATGCACACACATATATTATCTATTAACTGCTCCTCATCCTGTTCTTGTCCTTGTTTTTCAGGATTTGTCATGGCTATGACTCCAGTTTGTTGATGCTCTCAAAACATATTTCAAATGCTGATCTAGAGCGCGTAAAAAAATATTTTGAGTAGAAATTTTAATCAAACCTCTACAGAAAAAAACGAGCAATTATATTTTGAGAGAAAATCCAAAATCAAATCTCTGCACAAGGAAATTAATGATATCTATGAACCCAAATCCATGTTTCTCAGGTTTTCAAGGTTCCACATGAACAAAAGCACCAAATCCTTGCATAAATTCTGGACAATTCAATTTTAGGGTTTTGGCAAACCACAATCCAACACACCCATATTTTCATGATTGGCAGAATCACAAGAAATCAAAATTAAATAACACATCCTCATAGCCATCACCAGAATCCTAGAACACAAACAATTATCAAGCAGTGATCATTGATGTTGTTTTGTATTTAATTGATGAACAACAATAACAATAGAAACAAGATTAAACGTTAAAATTGTGATGAAAAAACCGGTAAAAATTGAGGCTTTACCTGATTGCGGAGTGCCATAAAGATTTGAATCCTTCCAAAACCCTAAATCACAGTGAGAACGCTTTGCATTGTAATCTCCCTAGCAACCACCCTCTCTCTCTCTCTCTCTCTCTCTCTCTCTCTCCCCCTCCTCTCTCTCTTTCTCCACCTTCCCTCTCCCTCTCTATTGTAATATTTTTTTCTCTTATTCTGTTGTGTTTCCTTTTCCGGTAATGGAAATAAATATAATAAGAATGTCAAATTAATAGAGATTATTTTTTTTATAGGTAAATTAATAGAAATTAAAATTATATAAACCTCAAAATATCTAAATCCATAAAATAAAAATAAAAAAATTAAATTTTTTAATATAACTGAAATATTAAAAGCTATTGTATAAAGCATATTGATAAATTATCCATATTTATCGTCAGATATAAAATATGTTTAACAGTTATTTTAAAAGTATTTTTTAAAATTACTATCAAATGAAACTTTAAGTATATTGAAAATATAAAAAATGTATGATCTAATTTTACTTTATTTTAAAATTTTTGAAAAGTTCTAATATTAATGTGAGAAGTTAAATTGAGAATGTGTTTGACATTAATTCTGAAAAGTGTTTTTGATATTTCTAACACTTGAAAGTTTTTATTTTTCAGAAATGTTAGAAACACTTATGAAAATTACTGTCAAACACATTCTCAATTTAAGATTGCCAAATCGAAACCTTTTTAATGTTATGAAAGTAAATTGTATTTATTTTCTATTTTGAAAGTAGTTCAAACCTGGTTTTAGATTGAAGAGATTTATCACAAAAGAATTGAAAGAATTTGGAAACTTCCCGTTCAAAAAAAAAAAAAACCCTAATAGCACTACAAAAAGTTGCTTTTTAAGTATTGAAAAGTGTTTCCTTTTTTCTCATTTTCATTATCTTCTGGGTTTTTAACCTAATGGGCCCCAATGAATGAGGTAAAGATTTCACCATGTCCATATATTAATGCTTTGCTTTATTAGCTTTCCCCATTTGCACCACTTCATTATTTTACTTGAACTTAGAAAAAAAACAATGTCAATGTAAAGTTTTTCTTTATAAGCAGCTTTGAAATTCATTGCTTCAACTGAAATGGTTTCTTTAAAAACAAGTCCCTATTTGACTCATGGTCATAGATTTATGAGTAATTTTCCTCTGTCTAATCTCTGGAATTTTAAAAACCAAAGTTTGCAAAAAGGTTGGGCCGTCCAAGGCCAACAAGAATACAGTGGACTTGACTTGGACCCTGGTCCTGGTCCTGGTCCTGGTCCTGGTCCTGGTCCTGGTCCTGGGGCTCCTGTAGACATTCAGTTGCACTTGGCATATGCTATTGTCATTTGTCATTGATATCAACCACCATATGAACTAATCTGCAAGTTAACCCACCTCCAAAGGCTTAAATCATAATATGCCATACGGAAGTGGAAAAAAAATAAACACCCAAATCAATATTCCCTGAAACTTTTCAGAAACCATCTTTCATATTCTCCCAAGTACCAGGTATCACCATCAGTTCTGAATCATTTCCAATGCAAATACATGCTAAACCATGCCAATCAGAAAAGAGGAAAGTTCCTAACATTACTAATCAGTCTGTAACATAAAAAGGATGGAGACAATAAATAATGCCATCATCCCTGGTCGAGTCTTGATACAAATAGTTGGGAGCGTAGCGTGGGTACCATTTGATGCTCAGACTACTTATTGAGTTAATAGTTTAATGGGCATTTTGAGCTTTCATGGAATCAACAAGTTCCAGTTTGTGCAATGTGGCAGCAAGTGAGGTTCAGAGAGAATCCCCCCGCAGCTTACATATTTGTGTAGAGAAAACAGAGCTTACATAATCTTCCTTGTCAACTGTTGGCAGACTGAGTCATCGGAGGTTTGGGGACTAAAAAGAGCAAGACCAAAGCAATCTGATGAATTATTCTACAGGATTCAATCTGTCCATGTACATATTCAATGCAGTACCTGCTGAACTGATTGCCTGTGAGGTTTTGGGGCTGAAACAAACAACAAAAAAGGGTTACACACAGGAAGAAAATTTTCATTGTTGAATGCAATTAAACACAGGCAAGAGGTGGGATCAAATTCTGCACAAAGAAAAGCCAAACTGATAAAATGATCCTAAGGTATGGACCATATGTAAAATTGCTCTGAGGAAACACAGCAAGCCCTTTGATCATTTGCCACCAATTTCTTTAGCATATGAATAAATATAAGGTATCAGCATGTAATAGCCAGCCAACCAACAAACACTTTACAGGGACAAGTAATCCTCATGCTTGAGCATTGCAAACAAATTTGCTGGAAGCATTGAGTATGCAAGAAGCTGATGAACTCAAATTCTACACTTCAAATCTCTCTCTTAATGTCAAATGATCAATGTCTACAAAGTTTGAGGACTTATCGCACCCTCTCCCTCATTTTTTTTCCCAGTTCTTGAAGATTTATTTGAAAATTTATGCTATGTTTGGTTCTTGGAAAATTTGAGGGAAAATGCAAAGTATATGCTAATTCAAACTCATTTCACTTATTTTAACTCTTTGATATAAAGATTAAATAATTTAAAAATGCATAAGTTTTTAAGTAATTTTAATTATATTTTATTTTCTTTGGTATTTTCTATAGTACAACCAGACACGAGAAAATCATTTTTCTTAGCATTTTTTTTTTCTTTTCCTTGATACTTTCTAACAACCAAACATAACCTTGATGAATTTGCAAGTGGAAAAAGTCAAGATGTGTGTGTTGAGAAGAATTCTGCACTCATGGTCATCCTTGGTAGGGTGAAAAGTTAGAGGACCTTCTTCCTCATGTGCTCCAAAATCTTTGGTGTGGTATAGGCTTTAGGTGACCCTGTTTGTATGCAATTCTTTGGATATTTCTTTTGTTTTTAGGGTGCATCCCTGCCTTGTTTCTTTTGATCAGAAACAAACATATTCATTTCATTGAATGATAAATATAACGGAAAAACAACCCTTCCAAAATGTACAATTCTTGTTCAGAAAGTAGAAACTTTGTATTGCTCTACAAAATGAAATATCTGCACGTACTATAGGCAGAAAAAATATTGTATACACACTACAAAACCTCCATAAAAAATTTCTCCAACAAAACATATCAAATATTTTGCTCCTTGTCTAACTAGTTTGCAGCTTGATTAGTTGAGTGAGGAACCCAAAAGAAGAAGCATTCAATGTTATTTCTCATATAATGAAATTTATATCTAGTCTAATAACAAACAACAAACACCACACCCCCCAACCCAGTCCCTGATTTAGTCTAATGAAGCAGTACTTACGTAGTTATGGCAGAAATCTGGAGGCAGTGGCTGTAGTGGTGGAGGATGCTACAGTTGTCTTGGGTTGTAAAATTGTGGTAGTGTTATTAGTTTATTGGAGTGGTGATTTTTGTGTCAGTGGTGACTTTAGTTTTGGCAGAAGCGGAGGTGGTGATGGTGGTTATGATGTTTTCTTATGTATATTATTGTTTATGATGGTAAAAAGACGCATCTGGTGGCAGCTGTGGTGGTGTTATCGTGTTAATGTGGTGCTAGAATTTGTGGAGTTAGCAGACTTGGAAGAGTGACACAGCAACAGAGGCTACACAGAAGTGGTAATTCTGAAGGTGTATAGTGGTGGCTGTGTGGCTCTATTGTTAGTGGTTATGGTAGTGCAACTAAACATTTGGGAAGAGGTTGAATTTCTGGCTTCAAAAGTAATGACATTTTGTTTTCACCAAAAAAAAGAAATTAAGTATTTGTATTTTCATTTTTTAGGTCACTTGCCACTGAACAGCTATGAATAAGATGCATTTCTAACAGAAGTTCACTGATTTTTTTCTGCTTTCTCAAAAAAGAATTCACACTTCAAAACACTACTAAAAGAAGCTTAAGATTATGAAGTTACGTACCATTGGGGTTCCCTTGTTCGTAAAATCTTTGCAAAAGAGAGACTGCTTCAGTTGCCATTATTCCTCCAGTACATTTGAAACCCTTCACTAGTGGAGTTCCACTATCACAATAAAATGTACATATAAACCAGCCCAATATTTGAATTGCATACAGGAATAATATAAGTAACCACGTGTGTGTGTGTGTTTCAAAAGGAGTGTTGCTCAAGTTTCTCTGAGAAATATTCCAGATCCCTACTCTATGATAAGGACTCTTGATCAAGTATTTTCAATAGGTTTTACATCCTGAGCGAAAATTGAAACATCTTTATTTTCTTTGCAATACTGTAATATAGCATTCTGAAAGCAGATTGTGGAGGACTGTTTATAACCATGGATGTTTATAATCTTTCAGTTAATCCCTTTCACAGCCTACTAGGGCACTACATCACAATTCAGTGAACAAAAAGAAGCAATGAAAAGACATCAAGGAAGAACCTAGACAGTAACACTGAAAAATGAACAGCATAATTGATGAACTGAAATTTAACCACACAATACACACACCGAGTAATTCAGAATCAAATTGCTACAAATATTTTTTGATACCAAAAAAAGGAAAAATAAACAAAAGAAAAAAGAACAGGATTCATAAAATCCTCTAATAAGTAATCATGCTGAAAAATATTGTATCATTTATTAAAACAATTATTCATAAGAAGCTGATATCCTTCAGTCCACATCTGGTTACAAATATGCATTTATAGGTTCATAATTATTTAAAGCAACAACAGATTAGTTCCCTAGGAACATCCTCAGGCACGTAACTCTTTCTTTCCAGGAAGTTGGGTCTTTCCATAATCACATGGCTTTATGGAGCTACCACTCACCCTTTTGCATCGGCTTAGAGTGTTTTTGCTTTCCTCCAATCTATCCTTGATTAGTAATTCTGTTCTTCTAATCATATGCCTTGAATACAATCTGTTTTCTCATCATACACAGGTTGTACAGGTTGCAACAGAATTAGGAACATAATGGTTCTTTGACCTCAACTACAGTATAGATGCTATCCCAGTCTCTCCTTGTTTACCTCTCAAATCAGTGTTCCATGTTCTTGACTATCCAACCAATATTTTTATCTACAGTTAGTACAAGAAAATCTTTGAATTGTAGCTTGATATTATATTACTATAGTTGTTATGATTGTAAATATATTAGATAATGTACAAAGAAGGATGGGGAATTCTTTCAAATTGCAAGATTAGTCAGAGGAAAGAGAAAAACAAGTGTAACTGTATAAAAATTTCCCCATAACTGAGCCCCCACACGAGGCTCACACAAAATGATCTCAATCAGGGAAATGGCCTCCAGAATGTTCAATGCAGAGGAGGCCTCTTCCTTAACCAATGTATCAGCTTCTTGATTTACTACTCTTGACATTGAAAAAGAAGAGCCCACAACTATAGACAGCTCCACCATCCTCTGTAGCTAATAGGCATATCTCCAAAATCTTACTCCATCATTAGTCACCCAGGAAAGAACAGTGGGAGAGTCCCCTTCAATCAAGATTGAGGAAAACCAAGCAATTTTGCTTCTCTCTCACACTCTCTCTCACTACAAGCACCAAGATCTTCACTTCAATGGCTAAACCAAAACCACCATAATGCAAAAAGTCCATGCTATCCTACCTTAGTGGTCTTTGAAGAGGCCACAAAATCCACATTTGATCTGGCCTGCTGAAAAAGCACCTACCAAGATTGAGCTTAAGGTGGTCATTTAGAGGTGGGACCTACTTAATTCTAATTGACAGCCCATTTCAATAAGAAACAGGATGCCAATCTAGCAAGATGATATTAAAGAGTACACAAGCAGACTCCTTGGTTACAAATATCCAAGAAAGCACAGGAAATTCAGAAAATAATGGAATAAACTCACAAACCAGTATCATATCAGCAGCGAAGATTGCAGCATGAAGAGAGTATGGCACTGATGTTGGCCTTATTACCACATGAGTTGGCATCTATGAGAAGGTGGTAGCAAATGCAAGGTGGAGATAGTGAAGCTTCAGCAGCTTGTGTTTACAGCAATTAGATTGGATTGACAGTTCGGCAGCTAGGTGATTTATGGAAACTTTAATGCTATGTGTATAGGGAGATTAGGGGTGGCTGTTTGGTATGGTACTGGTGGCAGCCCATGGGTTCATGTGTCATCTGATAATAGCAGAAAGAACTTGATTTTCTTTGAAACATGTATGCAACTGCTAATTTTTTTTCTCTGATAGGTAAAAGGGGCAATTAAATTAAAAGCGCTTGAAGAAGGCACATCAAAGTGCACAGTGCATACAAATAGTGCCAAAAGGCAAGTGAAAGAAGACCCACCACCCAAAACAAAAACCAACACCCTAAAAGCATAGAAAAAAACAAAGAGTCAACCTTCTTGCAGAAATACCAATAACGGTTTCTGCGATCCAATCAATGCCTTGAAAAACTCCTATTGACACTGACAGTAGCCCCTATAGCATCCCACAGGAATAAAAATTAGCTTCATCTACCCACTATAGCAGTTTCCCACTCACTTTCTGCTTCCCGATTGTTCACCTTCAGCTTCCTTATAATTCACAAAACATTCTAGCTTCTTTAATTCCTTTTCAAATTTTGAAGAACAAGGGTTGTTCCTCCTTTTCCTACCGACCCTCTCAACCCCTGACCTCTTTCCTAGCCTTCATTTTCCTGAGAGCCAAGATCTCAGCCTTGAAACCCACTGTCAGCATGCCCAACCAGTTACTAAAAGTTGCCAGGTTGCTTGAGGACCAATCCTCCAAAGGCACCTTCACCCTCAAAACCAAACCAAGGCATGCCCCCTTTTCCCAAGTCGTCTCACCCACACCTCTTGAGCAATTGTCAACCATCCACCCACATATTAGATTATTCACCTCTCTTCCACCTAAGGTATTCAGATGCACTGTTTTTTTTTTTTTTTTTTAATAAGTAAGCGTAGAATGTATTAACAAGAGGCAAAAGAGCCGCAAAGCATACAAGAAGTATACAAGGCAACTAAGGCCTCACAAAAAAAGAACAAAGAACAAAAAGCTCACCAACCCTTAACTGGAGGCTAACCACTCCAAAAAGCCTATGAGGGAGAGTGGCTCCTCTCCAATATACAATTTAGCTCAACCCCATAAATTACAAACAAAAGAATTTTTAAGCTTCTGAATTGCTAACACCCCCCCCTTAAAAGCTAGTCTATTCCTATCCTTCCAAACCGTCCAAAAGATGTACAACGAAATGAATTTCCAAAGTTTTTTCCTTTTTTTCCCCACAAAAGAGCCCCTCCAGCTAAATAAAACCTCCTTTACAGTTTCTGGAAAAACCCACTGAGCACCAAACAAACCAAGAGCTATATCCCACAACACTCTGGCCACTGTACAATATATGATAATATGATTTACAGTTTCCTCTTCGCACCCACACAAGAAACAACAATTAGGAAGCTACCACCCTCTTTTCTGGAGTCTATCAAGAGTAAGCACTTTCCCCCGAGTGGCTTCCCACGCGAAAAATGAAATTTTGGTTGGAACTCTATCCACCCAAATGTTACTTTTTGGGAAAACGGCAGCAATAGGGCTTACCAACAAGCTGTATGTTTTTTTTACACTAAACTGCCCGTTTCTTCCTTCCTTCCAAAAAACCGAGTCTTCCTCCAAAGTAATCCTGTGACCCCTCAAAACATGAAGCAAATTGCCTACCATATTCATTTCCCAATCGTTAAAGTCCCTAAGAAACCTCAAGTTCCATCCGCCTTGGCCGAAATTCTGGTCCCAGATTTCTTCCACTGTGGCATTCCTATGAGCAGCCATGGCATAAAGATGCGGGAATATTTGGGACAGCACTGTACACCCACACCAAAGATCAATCCAAAATCTGATTTTGGTACCTTTTCCCACTTTAAACGCCATATTTTCCCAGCACCAAACAGCTTCCTTCAATATCTCCTTCCAAACCCCCACTCCAAACGCCCCATTTGCCTTCTTTGTCCTCCAACCGAGATCCTCTTGCCCATACTTCGCCATAAGCACCCGCTTCCAAAAATCCTCCTTAACACAAGCAAATCTCCATATCCAATTGCCAAGCAAGGCTTTGTTCAAAAGAATTAGCTTCCTTAAGCCAAGCCCCTCATTTTCCTTATCTGCACAAACCGCCTCCCAATTGACAAGGTGGGCTTTCCTTCCAGATTACCCCCTCCCCACAAGAAATCTCTTTGCAACTTTTCTAACCTCCTTGCTATTGTCTTGGGCATGCGGAGAAGGGACATTTGATACAAGGGCATACTAACCATCGTGCTCTTTACAAGCATGATTCTTCCACCTTTGGATATATATTGGCGTTTTTAAAGGGCAAGTCCCCTCCTCACTCTCTTTTCCACCCCATCCCACACGGAAGCGGTTTTATTAGGCGCCCCCAATGGCAGCCCCAAGTAGACTGTAGGCAATTGTCCCACCCTACACCCTAGTTCCACTGCCATCTCGTCCACCTCTTCCACCTCCCCAACCAGGATAATTTCACTTTTGGCCAAGTTGATTCTTAACCCTGAAGCAACTTCAAACCAAAAAAGAATCTAGCTCAAATGCGTTAAGTGCTCTTTCTTTGCCTCACAAAAAACGACTGTATCATCAGCAAAGAGTAAGTGTGAAATGTTGACAGCATGTCTTCTACCTCGCCGGATGCTACACCCATAAATAAAACCCCCTTCCACAGCCCTCCTAATTAGAACACTCAGCACTTCCATTCCCATGACAAATAGGTAGGGGGAGAAAGGGTCCCCTTGCCGCAACCCCTTGGAACTTGGGAAAAAACCGGTTGGCACTCCGTTCACCAAGACTGAAAACTTGGCAGTAGATATACACCTCCACATCCAACCCAACCACTTTGGCCCAAACCCCATTTTTTGCAAAACCTTCAGCTAAAACTGCCAGTTAATGTTGTCATACGCCTTCTCGATATCCAATTTACATATTAGGCCTTTCTCCCCCTTTTTTTGCCATGACTCAATCACCTCATTTGCAATTAAAGAGGCATCTAAAATCTGTCTCCCCATGACAAACGCATTTTGATCGGGTGAAACCACTTTTCCTATCACTTTCTTGAGTTTATTGGCCAGCACCTTAGCCAACAATTTATACAGCCCCCCCAAAAGGCTAATGGGTCTAAAATCCCCAAGGTCCTCAACCCCCCCTCTCTTAGGTAATAGGACCAAAAACGTATTGTTAAGGCTCTTGAGGAAAGAATTCTGCTCATGGAACTCCTTAAACATATCCAATAACTCCTCCTTAACAAAATCCCAGCAGTTTTGCCAAAAAGCCACAATGAAGCCGTCCGGTCCTAGGGCTTTGTCCTCATTCATATCCATTAAAGCAGCATGGACCTCAGACTCAGAAAAAGAGAGCTCCAGCAACTCCGCTTCTTGATGACTGATCTGCTTTAACTGCAGTCTCCTTATGTCCGCCTTCCAATCCAAGCTTTCTGAGAGCAGCTGCTGATAGGCATTCGCTACCCCTTCTCTGACTTTTTGCTCCTCTGACAACCTCACCCCATTTATCCTGATTCTGTCCAAGTAGTTAGCTCTTCGATGGGCAGTTGTCATACGATGGAAATAGCCCGTATTTCTATCCCCTTCCTTTAACCATAACTCCCTTGATAACTGTCTCCAATGGGTTTCTTCCAGGAAAACCCACTTAACGTATCCCTCCTTGGCTTCCTTTTTACAAACTGTTTCCTCCTCTATCAAACTTCTCTCACTTTCCACCAGATCCCAGAACTCCACTTGTTGGAGGGCTCCAACTTTGTTGCACTCCAGTCTCCCGAACACCTCCCTATTCCATATTTTTAAATTTTGTTTCAACTCCTTCAACTTAGCAGCCAATCTATAGCTAGCACTACCTCTAACCACCATCCTCTGCCACCAACTACGAATTAGATCTTTAAACCCCTCAACTTTAAGCCACATATTTTCGAACCTGAATGGGGAACCCGAATGGGGAGGGCCTTCTTCTTAGGCCACCCCCCTCAAGCACGACTGGGAAGTGGTCCGAGGTAGGCCGAGGTAACCTTCTTTGGGCAACTCTACTGAACTGATCGAGCCAGCTGGGAGTCGTAAGAAACCTATCTAGCCAAGCCCTGGACTGATTATTAAGGCCCCCACTCCAGGTAAAAAAACCCCCTTGCAGCGGTAGATCAACAAGCCCTAACTCGTCTATAATCTGAGCAAACCTCCTCATTGCTGAGGTTATTCTCCCTTGTCTACTCCTTTCACTTTGGCATAGAATAATATTAAAATCACCCCCTAAACACCAGGGTTCTTTCCAAATTCCTCTAATCGCCCCAATCTCTTCCCACAAACACTCCCTTTCTTCTCTGGAGAAAGGACCATAGACTCCCGTAAACACCCAGACAACACCATCTTTCACATTCTTGAATCTGCAGGAGATAGAGAACTGGCCCTCCTCCCAATCCAAAATATCCAGAGACCTTTTGTCCCAGCAAATCAAAATGCCTCCTGCCGATCCAGTAGCGGCCAAGACCCTCCAGTCTAAGAATCTCCTCGAACCTAAGCTTCTCACCACCCCTTCAGACATTGCTTGTATTTTTGTCTCCTAGATACATAGCAAATCCACCTTCTGCTTACTTACGACAGACTTGATTATTTTCCTTTTAGAACTGTCATTCGCTCCCCTCACATTCCAACTCAATAGTTTAAGGTTCACTGGACATTCGCTAGCTGACACCCTCTGCCCTGAAGAGGACATTTCTTCTTAAATTCCTCCTCATAATTAATTAAACACTCCAGCCTTTTAAGCTCCCTTTCAATTTTGATTTCTCCAAAAGGCCTTTACTGTGTATCCTTTCCCTCCTTTTTCTGATTTTGACCAAGAAACTCAGGATTTCCTTTTCTAGTCCTTCAGTCGAGAATCCCAAAAAATGGTTGAATCTGGCCAGACTACTTTCCTCCCATTTAATCTCCTTTTCCCCCCTTACTTCTTGGGACTCAGACTGAACTGAACCCCACTCTGAATTCCTTGCCGAATAATCAACACAATTAAACTCAACCAAGTCCCAACAACCATTACCATTCTCAGCGGGCTCGACTGCAACTGGGATACTTAACAAATTTCCCTCTTGAATATCCTCCCTTAACACCCCAGAATGGTCGTAATACTCCCCCTCCGGAGTCCGACCAAAAGAAAAGGAATTAGAAGGAGAAGACCCCAAGACCCTTAAGCCCTACGAATTTAAAACAGACTCATACCGCGAAGCTTCTTCCACTAGCACACGGTCTATCATTGAGTAGTGGGTATCCCCCTGCTACTTCCTCCAAGCTTCCTTCTCTCGTAGCTTGATGAACTCAAGCTCCAAGTTGCACCCCTTGCCGGTTCCAAAGTGAACTGAGGAGCAAAACTTCGAAGATAGCCCATTATCAGGACCTGGGTCTGGGACGGGCCAGGGTTGTCCCTTAACAGGATAAAAGGCCCAAAAGTCGACCCATTCACCTCAACGGCGGCCCACCCCTTACCCTTAGAACACGAGGGCCCAACCACTAGCCCAACCCCATCAACCACAACCCCCTTAGATTTTTCTCCCACTGATGGGCCTTGCAAAAGAGGCCCATCAGCCCTCTTCGAGCCCACAAGACCCACGGCAAGGCCAAACGAAGGCGGCCCAGCTACCGATGGGTCGAAAGAAAGCCGGGTCGCCGACCCAAACTGAACCCGGTTATCAATCAGCTCACTACCCGCCCCGTTCGCCTGCCCTCCAGTTCCATCTACTGACCGAAACTGCGCCTCAGGCCTCGTGTTTGCCCACTCTTCCACTCGAGGGCTAGCGCGTGCACCAACTTCACCCCTAACCTCTCCGCTTAGTCGACCAGTCGAGCCACGACTGTCCTCCGAGTTCTGCCTCAAAGACGGCAATACCTCCCACCAAAGGGAGAGGTAATAGGTCGCCTCCTCAACCCCGATCTCCAGCATGCTTTGCAAATCTTCTCCATTTGTTTTAACTAAAATCCGAGCCCACCAGAGTTCCTCCATTCTCTCCGTCTGTGAGTTGATGGCCATGAATCCACTACACGCGTCCCCCACTCTTCTCAGAATGGACGGGACCCACAACGAGATTGGAAGACCCAGAATCCTCATTCACCTTCTTCTAAACACCCAGACCTTGGACTCCAGAACTCCAATCCCACTTGTATCCCTCCCACCAATCTTTTCCCAGAGGTGAGGACTTGTCTGGCTTCTTCCACAAATTCGAACTCTAATAGAACCCGTCCCTTTTCCAACCTTGCCAACCCTAGCTTTCCTTTCAACCCCCAAGAACTTGCCATTAACCACCCTAACCTCTCCAAATCCTCTTCTCCTGCTATCCTAGGGTTCCAACTTCCAACTAAACAATGTTCCAATCTGCTCAAATTTCTACTTATTTCCTCCCCTTTTACCTCCACTCTTACCATTTTCCTGTCCCTGCTCCACGGCCTCTTCACCATTTCTACATACAACCTTCACGAGGCCCTCTCTTCCTGTTTGTTCTCCTTTTTGTCGAAACTAACATCGAGTTTTCGTAAAATCTCCGCCATAGCCAACCATCCCCCCTTTCCCCTTTCCCCTTTCCCTTTTGGGATGCAAATGTTGTATCTCTTCTTCTCCAGGTCGACCACCCCTAACCGGAGAAAGCATCCCACACTGTTGACGTCGCACACCAGAGAGTAGCTTCTCCCCTTTTCCTTCCATCCCTTTTCCCATTTTCCTTCTTTCCCGTCCTTAATGCACTAGTTCAGACCCCCCAGAAAAAGCCCTACGCTTGCCGGCCCCAGTCGGACCCATGACGAAACCCCTCTCTTGCTTTCCACGATGAAAACATGGGTTTTGCCTTTTCTCTCCTCAACTCCGACTTCAAAAACCTTCGACTCCACCCCAAAGCTACTCCCTTTCCATTTTCTCTAATTCTCCACTCGACTTTCTCCCTCATCGTCATCGCTCTCGCTCGCTCTCTCTCATGTTGTTTGGAAGTATATAGAAGCAAAACTTTAAAACTGTATTCAGATGCACTGTTTTTGTCCATATTTATAAACATCACTGAAGCAAACTTGATCCCCGAGCACTCAAGCGTGTGTTTATTGGCTACTCTCCAACTCAAAAAAGGGCTACAAATGTAATGATCCTCTATCCAAAAAGACTTTTGTCACTATGGATGTTACCTTCTTTGAGAACAACCTTATTTCCCAAAAAATCCTCTTTAGGGAGAGAACTCAACTCAAGAAGAGCATTTCTAGGAATCATCCTTACCCTAATCAATTGTTGTTTTGTAGCTAGATACAACTCCTAGAAAAAAACCATTTAACCTTAAATCGACAAATATCATCCATGACTCACCTAGAATACTTGGGACCATTGGGCTAAAATCTCTAATGCCACAACAAGCTGTTGATCAATCTAGTTTAGAGGGAGATCTCATTGTCATTGCTCCACAATTAGAGGTTCGTGTTTATTCAAGACAGAGAAATCTTCAAGCATCTGAATTCCAACCTCCTAAATACTGCCATGAGTTTGAACCTATGGCAGATCCAAACAAAGGTAACTCAATTTCCTTATCTATTCCTTCTTCTTCAAACCTTGATGTTTTGATTGCCATTACAAAAGGCATTAGATTTTTTACTATGCAATCTATATCTAAATATGTGTTTTACCAGATATTGTCTCCAACCTTTAAGGCTTTTACAAATTGTCTAGTTTAGAAATTTCCAAAAATATACAGGATGCTCTACATGTTCCAAAATGGAGAGAGGCAATTAAGGAGGAGATGAGGTCACTTGAAAAAAAGGCTAGCTAAAGGTTAGTGAGCTTACCAAAAGGGACGAATCAAGTGGGATGCAAGTGGGTATTTGCGGTTAAATACATGACAGATGGTTCGATTGAAAGATATATAGCCAAATTGGTAGCAAAAGGCTTCTCTCAAATGTATGGTATTGATTACCAAGAGAAATTCGCTCTAATAGCAAAGATGAACACCATTCGTGTATTACCCTCTTGCAACTAATTTTTATTGACCTTTGCATCAACTAAATGTAAAAAATATCTTTCTCAACGAAGAACTTGAAGAAGTTTAGATGGGTCTACCCCTAGGCTTTGAAAATGTGTATGGCTTTGATAAGGTGGGCAAGCTGAGAAAGTCCCTTTATAGTCTAAAGCAATCTCCAAACACTTGTTTCAAGAGGTTCACAAAGTCAATTCGTGACAATGGTAACACCAAGTCAATCAGACCACACAATGTGCTACAAACATTCAAATAATAGAGGTATTTTATTCTCATTGTCTATGTAGATGATATTATCGTGACTGACAATGATCGTACAGAGATGGAGAGACTAAAGCAAATCCCAGCCAAAGTTTATTAAATAAAGGATCTTAGTTAGCAAAGACACTTCTTTGGCATGGAGATATAGCTAGATCTAAGAATGGGAACTTTGTCTTACGAAGAAAGTAACCCTAGAACTCTTGATTGCAAACTTGTTGATACTCTAATCGATGTTAATCATATGTTTGAGTTATCACAAGGAGTTATAGTAGATATAGGTAGATATCAACAGTTGGTAGGAAAGTTGATCTATCTTTCTCATACTTGATCAAACTTAGCATTTGCAGTGAGTGCGGTTAGCCAATTTATGCATTCCCCCCATGAAGAACATCTTCAAGCAATGTACAAGATTCTTAGATGACTAAAGAAGACTCTAGGAAAGGGACTGCTGTTCAAAAAGGGAGATCACATGAGGGTTGAAGCATTTACTGATGCTAATTGAGATGGATCGTTGAATAATAAGAGGTCGACTTCAAGGGATTGCATCTTTGTTGGGTGTAATTTGGTCACAAAGAGAGGCAAGAAGCAATCAATTGTTGCTAGAAACAATGATGAAGCAGAGTTCAAAGCATTAATGCTCACCAGTTGTGAACTCTTATGGCTAAAAATACTCTTAAGAACTAAGGATACCTACTAAAACTCCTAAGAAATTATACTGACAATAAGGCAACAATCAATACTACGCATAACCTTGTGCATCATGACAAAACCAAGCATGTTGCAATGCACAAATATTTCATTACGGAAAACGTAAAAAGTGGAGTGATTTGTATGCCTTATATTCCTATAAAGAAGCAATTAGCAAATATTCTTACAAAGGGACTTGGAAGAGATTCATTTGTAAGTCGAGAATGATTGATATCTTTAAGTGAGCTTAAGGGGGGCTGTGGAAAATCCTATCATTGACTTAGGGATTTTTTCCCCATTTTTTAGGTTTAGGTTTTATGGGATAAGAATGGAAAAGTGGTTAAGATTTTATATGTATGATATGTAAAGATTTAGTTTTCTATTTTCTAGGTTTTAGTTTTTTACATGTTTACTCTTTGTAATTAGTCTATAAAACAATATCTGTATGCATAAAATAAATGAGAAAAGCGAGGTTTTCTCAAAGGTACCATTGTTTTCAGGCTTCTTTCAAGTGCCCAATGCCCACTTCTTCTAGCCCACCAACTACCCCACTTTGTGCTCCCTTACCACACACCACACCCAAACAATCCCCAGTAGCTTGTCTTCCGTCACCATCACCTTCCACAACATCCGCTAGCCCACTACCTACTATAGCCTTTTTAGAAATTTCAGCCATCCACCTAACTCTTTTCTTCACCCACCACAAAGTAGCACATCAATTGCCCCCTTCTGTAGTAATGAAGATTGCCCTCTCATGCTCTCATCAATGCATAACTGAAATAAATTCTGCTATACTTAAATTGTATTAGAATATAATATGTACACCTCATTTATACACAATTAAGGATTAAACTCCCCTTAAATCTCTCCTATAAATCAAGGATCTTATTCACTTACCACCTATTATCCTATAATCTCTCCCATAAATAAGATTTTCCAAGGAAAGAAAAGGAAAGAAATAAATACAAAATTATTTAAAATCTGTCAATAGTCCTCCTCAAGCTGGAGAACAAATCTTGTCCATTCCCAGCTTGCATGTTATTATTTGAAATTGGTGACTAGTCAATCCTTTGGTCAACACATTTGCATGCCACCCTTTTGTTGAAACATAGGGTGTGCAGATTAAACCACTATTGAGTTTTTTTTTTTTAATGAAATGTCAATCTACTTCTACATGCTTCGTTCGATCATGTTGTAGTGGATTGTGAGCAATATTGATTGTTGATTTGTTGTCATAGTATAACTTCATTGTCCTTTCCCACTTGATTCCTAGATCATCAAGGACAATCTTTATCCATAATAGCTTACAAATCCTATGTTGTAGCTCTAAACTCTACTTTTGTACTTGATCGAGCCACCACATATTGCTTCTTACTTTTCCATGTCACTAAGTTGTCCCCTAAGAATGTACGGTAACCGGAGGTAGAATGTTGATCTACCATTGATCCTGCCTAATTCGCATCGGTGTACGCCTCTAGGCTTAGCTCTTCATTTTTCTTAAAGAAAATTCCCTTTCTTGGAGTAGACTTTAAGTAGCGTAGAATCTTGTATACTACCTCTGGATGAACTTCCCTGGGAGAATGCATGAATTAGCTTAAAATGCTAACAGTATAGGCTGTATCTTTTTTTTTTATATAAGTAAAAGCAATTGTATTAAGAAAGCCTGAAGTACACCTGAAAGTATACACGAAGTATACAAGGCAACAAGGCCAAAGGGAAATAAAATAAAATAAAATAAAAAAAATTCCTTACTTACAACCCAACCAATTAATGAAATCGAAAATGGACCATGAAGTACAATCTACATGCACCCTAACCCAATCCGAAAACATGTGCAAAAAAGACCGTAAAATAGCTTCGTAGTGACAAGATTTGAACCTTCTATTGTTGGAGTGTTAAGCATAATACTCAATTCTTCATTCTTCTGCTCTTATAATGGAGAAGATTTCATTTAGCAGAGGCGGATCTTCCTTTCCAAGGACCTGAACCTTGACTTGATCATATTCCACATTAAGACTCGTTAAGAAATCAAATATTATTTCCTTCTCAACATATTGGAGCATCATGGCAGCATCTTGGCTGCAATTCATCTTAATATTTTGATAGTAATTTAATTCCAGCCATGAGTTTTTCGTGATAGTATAGTATTCAGTAATAGAAAAAGTACCTTGCTTGGTAGCACCAATCTCAGTCTTTATTTCATAGATGTGGGCAACATCCCTCACTTTGGAGTATGTTTGTCTAACAATCTCCCAAATATCTCTAATTGCCGTCAAGAACATATACATCTCGTTGATCTTTGGTTACATTGAATTCCACAACCATGACATAATCATTTGAATCCTCTTCATCCCATGCAATGAGCTTTGGATTGTCTTCACTTGGGACAGGTCCAATTAGATGACTCACTTTTCCTTTTCCCATCAAAAACGTTCATACCAATTGAGACCACACCAAATAATTATGGCTATTGAGTTTGAATGGATTTTGCAGATTTTGATATTTTATTGCCAATCAAGTTGGGAGCAAGGTTTGAAACTTGGATTATTTTTTATCCACCAGACATATTGGAGCAAATCAGAAATAATTTTTGTAAATCTGAGAGGGGAAAATTTTATGAGATTATGTAGGCCAAAAAAATTCAAAGGAAGGAGATGGGCATCAACAAGTTCTATTCCTAGCAATAAAGGTCATAGAAGTGAAGACAAATTCTCAGCAATTAAGGCTTAGACAAGAAAAAACTTAGGGTGTACAAGAGAGTAAAAGCATTGATACCATGAAATAAATTATGCTCTACTTGAATTGTGTTAGAATACAATATGTGCATCTTATTTATACACAATTGGGGATTAGATTCCCCAAAAATCTCTCCCATAAATCAAGGATCTTATTCACCTAACACCTATTATCCTATAATCTCTCCCGTAAATCATATTTTACCAAAGAAAGAAAAGAAAAGAAATAAATACAAAATTATTTAGAATTTGCCAACAATAACACTCTGACAAGCTCACCCCTAACCTCTAAACCGTTACTCCCATTAGTTGTAATCACTTGAGAAATCCATGGTGGTACTCCTCACCACAAGCAAGATAGGTCTACCACCACTTGCAATGACCTAGGTGTACTTCTCCCATCTAAAGTCACAAAAAATGTCACCCATTGCAAGTTCTAGAGATGATTTGTGTCTTCATTCACAAAAATAAAACCACTACAACAATCCTTAAGCTTTTTCACCTCTTGACATCACAAGTGCAAAGGAAACCCCACCACACTCACCCACAGGTCCTTAGCATGCACATCCTTCCAAAAACACCATACATTTAGGACTTAACTATCCAAATGTAAAACCTTATCCTTGTACCTTCTTAAACTCCTTTAAAACCCCATCTCTATATCAAAGCTTTCCTCAAAATCTAATAAGAGAAGGGCACCCTCTAGCAAGGAAATCTTCACTCCTCTTTTTAGAGACCAGGTATGACTTACCCATCTCCTCAATGAAGGCAAATCTAGAGTCGAGTTTGAATATTCTCCCCATTGCCCAACTAGACAGCGCTTTAGATGCTCCTTCCTAAGTTAGACCTCCTTCTGACGCTGGGCTTCCTTTTCCTCAATCCGAATCCAAGCTCCTCCTTTCATCGGGTCTGCTGAACTACCACCTCCCTCCACAAGCTTTAAGGCAACTGGGGAAAGAGGCTTCCTTTCCTCTAAGGAGGAAATTACTCCAAGACAATGAAGCTTCTCAACCAGAATAGACCACCCTTTAGGGATACCCCTTCCTCCGAGGAAGATCAGAGTAAACCTATTGGTCTCCACAAAGCTAAAAGAGCAAAGAATGAACCTCCAACCTAAATTCCCTCCCATCTTCAACCCAGTCTTTGCTCCACAACTTTCCACTCTCATCCCTATGACAAGCTTCTACACCTTCCAACAAACAACCAAAAATCCACTCCCCAAACCTAATCCACAAGGATGTTTCTCTGTTTCTATCTGAAATTTTCCCTTTCAACTTCCCTCCGAACAACCCTACTAAGATTTCAAATGACTTGGATTCCACTACATACCAACACCTGCCTCCTCTCATCTCCATAGTCAGACGAAGAGGAGATGAAGTCCCCAAACCTCTCTTTTTTTTGGCTTCTTGATTTCTTAATATATGCAACGGCTAAATATGTAGAGTTCTTTTCCTAAACCCAAAAGGAAAATATAATCAGAAAAGCTAGAGAAAAAAAGGAGAATCAGAAAATAAAACAAATATGTCCTATCATAAATAATAGAGAAAATATAGAAAAAAACTACCTTTCATTCTCAACAATACTCTATACTCGATCTTTTAACATAATTCTTAATAAATTTACTTGTATTAAAGAATAACATCAGGCATAATATTGCATGTATTTGCCAACATAAATACTGACATTAGAACTGTTAATGAGTTAGAAACGAAAGAGAAGCCAATCAATAGAAACTTGCATGTGATGTTGGGGTTAGACATATACCTAGTGAGCAGCTTAGAACTACTTGAATGCAATGATAGTATTGATCCACATCCCCCAAATTTATCATTTGCACATCCATAGTACACTTCCTTTATTCCTGAAAGAGGGGAACAAGTTGCAAATAAATTAGTCAAACTGGACAAAGAAAAGAAAAAGAAAAAATAAACCTACATTCTATAGTATGATTCAATAAGCATACCAAGAATTGACAAGGAAGCTGCACACATTATGCATGGTTCACATGTAACATAAAGACTGCATTTTGAAAAATTTTCAGCAACTTCCAGCTTAGAAAGTCCATTCTTCTGCCACTGCTCCAAAAGAACATCAATAGCTTCCATCTCTGCATGTCTTGTAGCCTGCATACACACCAGTGGATTGAAATGTATAAATTCACAATTACCACAAGCTTAGTTATGAAGAAAAAGTTATAGCCCAAAATAAATCTAATATGAATTAAGAGGCTAAGACACAGGAAAAAGAAAAAGAAAAAAAAAAAAAAGGATTGAAGTTTATGAAGGGCCATGCTATATCTTCCGTCAATTGAAAAGTAATAGTAATGACTAGGAATAATAAAAAATAAACATCAAATTCTAAAATTCAAAGTGACATTTCATAATTTAATAAATGGAGCATAGAAAATACATTTACAGTTTGTTACAATACAGTCAAGGAGTGAGTCAGATTTTGAATTAGAAAAAACACTATAGGTAAAATTACAGGTCTCACACAAATTCAAGAATTTTTAAGTCATATTTTTTTTTTTTTTTTTTTTTTTGATAGGTAAGAAAAGATCTAATAAAAAAGAGTCGCCAAAAAAGTGACTCAAGTTATACAATACCTATACACCCACCGCCAAAACGGCCAAAAAAGAAGAAAAACACCCATTTTTAAGTCATATTTATAATCATGCAACATCCTAAAAAAAATTCTCAAATATTTCTCATTTCTTGAGTTATCATCTCAACACATACCTGTCCATTATGGAATCTAAATTTTTTTAAAAAAAAATTTATTGAATTAGGAATAGGTGACATCTCTTCATTCTCTCTGTTTTCTAGGATTTTTCCCCTTTTGTCCGCCTAGTGGTGGGGAATGGGGAGAGAATTCGCTTTTGGGAAGATCATTGGTGAGGTAACCAAACTTTGTGCTCTCAATTTGCTAGTCTTTATAGAGTTATTTCTGTGAAAAACCTCACTGTCTCAAATGTCCTTGGCAATTCCTTTCCACTGTCTTGGAATCTTAATTTTCGCCGCAATCTTACTGATTCAAAAATTGATCTCCTTCAGAGTTTAATGTCCTCCCTTAGTTCAGTGTTTTCTCTCCTTCTTTGGCAGATTCAAGAGCGTGGTCTTTGTCATCATAAGGCCTGTTTTCAGTGAAATCTTTTTTCTTGGCCTTGTCAAAAGTCTCAAATCCTATCTTGTTCCTTCCGGCCAAGTTTTTGTGGAGTTCAAAAGCCCCCTCAAAGGTTAAGGCCCTCGCTTGGTTAGTAGCACATGGGAAGGTAAACACCAATGACAAGTTGCAATTGAGAAGACCCTACAAATCCCTCTGTCCTCAATGGTGCATTCTTTGCAAAGGAAATGGAGAATCGATAGACCACATTTTTCTTCATTGCCCTATTACCATTGGACTTTGGCACAAGTTGTTCAATCTAGCAGGGTTGGCTTGGGTTCCTCCAAGGATTATTGAGGACATGTTGGTTATTGCTTTTAAAGGCTTGGGGAATTCATTAAGAGACAAGACACTTTGGCAAATCGCTTGCCTTACTTTGTTATGGATGGTATGGTAAGAGAGAAACAATAGGATCTTTGAGGATAAGGGGAGAACGGAAGAGATGTTATGGGACTTGATTCTGTTTTATTCCTCTCTTTGGGCCTCTTGTACTGCAGCTTTTAGAGGAGTTCCTCTAAGTATTTTACAACTCAACTAGACTGCGGTTTGCACTTCAAAAGTTTGAGAGTGTTGGGGTTTTTCTGTGTTTTTAGTTTTCTTTAGTTGGGTGTTTTCTCTTTTGTTCAGTTTTTTGTTTTGTGGGAAGGACCTCTCATCCTTCTCTTGTTTTCTTCTCTTTCTCTTCTATCTCTTCTTTCTCCTGTATCTTTTCTTCTATTAATATATTTTCTTCGTTTCTAATAAATAAATAAAAAAACATATTTAGGTAAGGTGTATATAGGCTTAAGAGCCTAGAGGGTTGGAAACGGAATTTTCTTAAAAAATAAAATATCAACTTTCCAAAAATTAATTAGGAAAAAAAATTTCTTAAAAAATAAAATATCAACTTTCTAAAAATTAATAAAGAAAATAATTTTTTTTAAAATAAAATCTTTAAGTTGCCAAAATTTAATTAAGGCATTTTAACTCAATTTTAAAACTTTCAATCCAATCCTACCTCATTAAAAATAAAATAAAAAAAAATAAAAAAAAATAAAAACTCTGACTTGCCTTTAACAAACCTTTTCAAACTTACATGTGACAATTCGATTGAATGAACAACAATCTCGAATCTTCAATGGAGAATAAATCACTATCTAAAAAGGTTCCTATGTCAAAATAGAAATGAACAAAATTGTCAATACATAAAAGTGTCCTAATAAATCTTTTAGCCAAAACTTTAGCTAGGAGCTTATAAAGTCCCCCCACCAAACTAATAGGGCAGATGTCCTTCAAATCCTCTGGACCCCTTTTCTTAGGAATAGCCACAACAGAAGTGGTGTTTAAACTTCTTTTAGACCCAAATCATGAAACTCTGCAAAGAAGCCCATTACTTTCCTTCTGATAATGTCTCAACAAAATTGCCGAAAAGCCATTATGAACCCATCTAAACCAGCAGCTTTATCCCCACACAAACTGGAAAGAGTTGAAAGAACCTCTTCCTTAGAAAAAGATTTCTTAAGGGACCTTGAATCTTCGTTGTCCAAAGAGGAAAAAGACAACCGCTACTACTCAGTCTCCAATCCCTTACCTCTGACAAAATGCTCTCAAACACATTAACCGCCCCATCGTTTATCTCAATTTCCTCGATTATCCTACTTACATTCACTTTGGTAGAAGACAAAAAATTCCTTCTTCAGGCATTAGTAGTCATTTTGTGGAAGAACTTTTGAATTTTTATCTCCTTTCAACCATAATTCTCTTGATTTTTGCCTCCAACTGGTCTCTTCCATTCTTGCCCACTTACTGAAGTCCTCCACTACCCTTCTTCTAGCCTCGATTTCCTCAAGAGAAAGACTAGAATCTCTTTCTTTGGCATCCCAAAACCAATCTGATTGAGGGTGACTTTTTTAGTCATGGAGACATTCTCAACTACCAATCTATTCCAAACTTTGAGATCCTACTTCAGAACCTTTAGCTTTGCTAGCAATGATGTGACTATAAGAGCCAATAAAATTACAGCTTGTCCACCAATTCCTAACCAGGTCTTTGAAACCTGCCACTTTCAAATGCACCCCTGAGTTTTTCCACCTCCGATCCCTACTCCATCTAGTAAAGTAGGAGCATGATCAGGAGTGGGCTTAGGCAACACACTCTAATGCAGACCACTAAAATGACTCTTCCACTCTTCTGATATAAGGAAGCAATCTAGCGTAGAAGAGGACCAATTAGGCCACCACACTAAGTAAAAGGGGCCCTGTGAGAGGCAAATCCCCCAGCTGAAGCTCATATATGGTCTCCTAAAAGCGCCTCATCACTGTTGAAGTTCTTGAGCAATTTCTCCTTTCCCTAGGAAATCTTCCAACACAAAATATACACATTCCAATTTTCAGCCTACTAAACACAAAGAAGAATAGTTGTAGTTAAAAGCATCAGAATGATAAAAAAATTCAGGTCATAACCTCTTGATTGGAAACAATGATGGAGAAAAAAGAACAAGAGTTTGTAAGAAATTTTTTTTTTTTTTTTTTTTGATAGGTAAACACAGACAAAATTTTATATATATATAAAAGGTGCCTAAAGGCCAACCCAAAGCATACAAAGAGTATACAAGAGGCATCTAAAGGCACCACTGTCTAAAATGCTGCAGTGCATCATTCAGTTCATTTTTCTTCTTGGTTGACCACCTAAACATGCATGATATAGAACCAAAGGCACCTAAAAGAGAACACATTTTTGACATTCAACTTTCTCAAGTTTTGGCTAACATGTGTAGTAAGGCATAAACGGTGAGGCTCAGCTTCAAGCTAGATCTAAGGATAGTGTACAAATCCACTAACCATTTGAATATTTTGGCCTTGACTAGGAAAGAAATTTATTACAACTGCACAAGTAATTCCAATCATATTTCTATATGGTACACAAGAAAATGACCGGGCATTAGGTTCATGTTTCATGATCTGCCTATGAAGATGGAATCTGAAGTTTGTAAATAGAAACATATAGAAGCATACAATTGTTTCTTCAGTTAAAGAAAAGAAAAATGTAATTAAGGACACCAACTTGGAAAAACAAGGCATCAAATGGTCAGCAGAATAATGAAACCAAACATAATGCATTGTACTTAGGAAATGTGATAGGAAAGAGGAAACAAGGCATCAGATGGGTATACATTTCGTGTTTCAGTAGTTCGATTTCTTCCTGTGGCAATGAGCTTCCCGTCCTCAACAATCACACAGCTGGTCAATTGAATGAAGGATTGAATGAGGAGAAATACAACACCATACACCAATACTAAGCAAGAAACAAAATCTTCCAAAGGAAAAAAAGAAAAGAAAAGAAAAACAAAAATACAAGACAATTATCAGTTGGCTCAACAACCACTTTGAACAGAGTCTTGAACCTAGCCACATGTGTCTGACCACAAGACATGAGGATAAACTATATGTTACAATTTGTAAAGCTTCTCAAAGTGTGAACTCAAGTAAACCACCCACCAGCTCTAACAATAGACTGATAGAGCTTCACTATAACTTACCATGTGAGATGACAAGATTTATAACAATTTAAGCATAGATTTAAGTAAAAGTTCAAGTTCATAACAAAACCATCCACCAACCCTCACAATAGAGCCTGCATTACAACTTTCCAGTCACCACCAACAAATACACAGATAAATGACCTGAAATTGGGTGACAAAACCTTTTAAGTAGTAGTTTAAGTCAGCCTCATGTCACGGACTTAGTCTTTTCCTAAGCTCAGCCCATGGGGAAGGTCATTTGAGCAGGTCGTGACACTTAGCTCAGTAGCTAGGCTTGGAATTGCAATATGGACTCAGGCTCAGTCTCAACTCAGGCTTGCTATACCATAGGTAGGCATAAGATTGACTCAGCTCAACTCATCATAGTTTATGAACCCCGGTCTTGGTTTAGATCCTTTTTAAGCTTGCTGCCCATAATAGTGCCATCATTGAACAGAATAGGACCCCAAGGCCATATATCTTTAAAGTTGATAACTAAAAAGAAATCCCATAAAATATAAGACTAAATTATAACACATGTAGTAGTGAAAATAAGAGCACATACTTCCTCTGCAAATAATATGCAGATTCCAAAAACTATGACCTATAACTATAATAGTAAAGAAAAGGGCCAAGCTTTATTGAAGCAAAGTCCATCCCAATACCAAAACCAGGCTAAGTGCAATCAAGCTTTATTTGAAGCTCAGACACAGCTTATCTACATCATGACTAAGCTCATGCTCACATTCTAGGGAATCGGCTAGTCTCACTAACGGGCTTTTGTTCAGATATTGGTGAAACAAAAGGAAGCCATACAAACCCCCATTCCCCAACAAAACAAAAATAATAAAACAAAAAAATAATAGAAATAAACATAACAATAAATAATAACAACAACAGTAGTAATAAAAAATACTAGTTTGGGACATCACTAGACATTTCAGATGCTATATTTGTTGCCTATCAGATAAAATAAATAAATAAATTTGAGATGCTATTTCTCTTGGTCTCTAGTCTTTTAGCCAAGGAGCAGTCAAGCACCTGGTTTCTTTTGTAGGAGCTTTTTACCCTCCTAAGTTATATGGAATTTTGGGAGCATTCATTGTTTTTTCTCCTAGTTTTGAACGCATTTTATTTAGTTATTATTTGAGTAAGTTTCACTTATTTTCCTTTTTCTTGATCAGGTTTTGTATGTTTGGAAGGATTTCTTGTCCTTTTTGTAACTATAATTTATATCAATGAATTCATTGTTTCTGAAAAAAATAAATAATAAGATACATGATTGGAAAAAACAGTGTAAAAAAACTAACTATGTTTGAATCCTCAACAACCTACTTTCAAGGCTTCTAACTCCCAGTTTGGTTTCAGCTTTAGACAATTAATGAAGTGAATCAATTCTTTCACTGCAGATTAAAACCAAAACTTCAATCTAGACATACAGAGTTTTGAACTTTAACTTCAGTCAGAACTTTGGTCGCTTTTAATGTAGAATTATTTTCTGGAAAAGCTGAGCATACAAAATTTCAGAACCATGGTGACTCTAGTTTCTTCCACTAAAATGAGTAAGAGGTAATGGTCAGAATCAATTCTGCATAATCACACACACACACATATATACAGAATTGTTACCAAATCAGGCTAAGATTCTACAGCTACATCTAACAGCTAATTACTAGGAACATACAAGGTAAGAAAATAACAATCAATCATATCCTTAGAATTAAGTAATTGTGCTCTAACACCCCCCCCTCAAGCTGGTTCGAAGATTTCTTGCATGCTCAGGTTGCTTGCCATGGACTTGAAACTTGGTCCTGCAATTCCTTTAGAAAACAAATCTACCAGTTGAAGTTTAGTAGGAATTTAAGGAGTGCAAACAATCCCAACCTCAATCTTCTCATTAATAAAATGCCTATCGATTTTGACATGCTTAGTTGTATCATATTGAACTGGGTTGTGAGAAATGTTGATTGCAACTTTGTTATCACAGAATAGCTTCATAGGTTCCCCAATCTCTACTCAAAGCTCCTTTAATAAAGTCTTAACTCACATAAGTTCACAAATTCCTAGGGCCATTGCATGGAACTCAACCTCGGCCCTACTAGTTGCTTTTTACCCTTCCAAGTTACCAAATTACCTCCAACAAAGGTGCAGTAGCTGCTAGTTGATCTTTTGTCAGTCAATGACCCAACCAGTCCACATCTGTATAACCTTCAATATGCAAATGACTATTCTTTGAAAATAAAAGTCCTTTCCCCGGTGTAGCTTTTTGATGCCTTAGGATTCTCATCACAGCATCCATGTGCTTCAAGGGAAGCTTTCAGGAACTGGTTACAACTTCAACAAAGTATACCATGTCTGACCAAGTATGAGATAGATAAATCAATCTTCCCACAAGCCTATGATATCTCCATTTATCTACGGGAACACTACCTTCTTTGGCTACTAATTTTTGGTTTAGATCAGCAAGAGCATCCCCAGGTTTACATCCTAACGTACTCATTTCATTAAGTCAGTCAAGTATATATTTCCTTTAAGATATGGAGACCCTGTTCTTTGATCTAGCTACTTCAATGCCAAGAAAATATATGAGATCTCCCAAATCTTTTATTTCAAATTCCTTGGCCAACTTGCTCTTCAATTGGTGAATCTCTTCAAAGTCATCACCTATCACAATAATACCATCAACATAGACAATGAGTACAGTTAATCTTTTCTCAAGGGACTGCACAATTCAATCACTTTGACTTTGCTGATAACCAAACTTGAGAAGAGTTTGAGTAAATCCCCCAACCATACCCTTGGAGACTATTTTAATCCATAGAAAGTTTTTTTAAGTCTACATACTTCACTCTGTTGAATTGGTCTTTAAAACCAGGTGCAAGATCCATAAAGACTCCTAAGTTGTCATGTAGAAACGCATTTTTCATGTTGAATAGTTGGAGTAGCCAATCATGGTTTGCTGATAGAGATAGTAGGATTCAAATGAAATTCATCATCACCACTGGTGCAAACATCTCTCTATACTCAATTCCAAATGTCTGGGTGTATCCCATAGCTACAAACCATACCTTATACCTTCACACAATGTCATCTACCTTGTACTTAATGGTGAACACCCACTTACATGCAATTGAACATTTCCTAGGAGGCAAATAAAAAATCTCCTAGGTTTGATTCTTGTATAGTGTCTTTATTTCTTCATTTATAGCGTTTTTCCATCTACAATCTACAAGGGCTTCCTCCATATCCTTCATAATGGAATCCATAGCCAATTGAGTGGCAAAACCTTTATATTTGTCGTTTATCTTATCATAAGACATAAAATTGGACAATGGGTGTTTGGTATAGCTTCTTACACCCTTTCAGATCGCTATAGGAATGTCCTAGTCAATGTAAAAAAACAAAAGTGGAATTAGAAGGATAGAGAGTAAAATTTGAAAGATTAGAGTTGGAAGTTGTACCTTCTACTAAAGTGGATGATGGGTCATGGTTAGAAGGAATGGACTCTTGTACCAATCTAGATTCTCGAGGTCTTTTGGAGTAAACAAGTGGCTCAACATCTCTTTCAATATCTCTTTCTCCTTTTTGGATTATTTGATTCTCTCCCTTTCTTTCATTCTCCTAAGGAGGCATAGGAAACAAAATAACACATGATTGTGCTTGATCTTAATCTTGTGTTTTCTCCCTCTGAAAGGCAGTTTTATGATAGTATGGTTGATCTCAAAAAAATTCACATCCATAGTAACAAATTTCTTCCAAGCTGGAGGGTGAAAACATTTTTATCCCTTTTTTGTAGGTGAGTTTCCAATGAAAATGCATTTGATAGCTCTAAGATCAAATTAAGATCTATCCTTACTAGGAACATGAACATACACACTACAACCAAAAACTTTGGGACAACGAAAACCTAAAATATGGGGAAAATAGCCCTTTAAGGTTGCTATTAGAGTATTAAAGTTGAGAGTTTTGGAGGGCATTGTGTCGATCAAATAAGCAATCGTGAGGGTAGCATCACCCCAAAAAATGTTTAGGTACATTTCTTGCAAACCAAATGGCCAAGCCACCTCAAGTAAGTGTCAATATTTTCTTTTTGCCACTTCATTTTATGTAGGTGTTCCAACACAACTAGATTGGTGAACAAAACCATTTTGTGCAAAACATTCTCCAAGTTTTTCATTAAAATGTTCTCCTCTTTTATTGGATCTAATAACTTGTGCATAAAATTGTGTTTGAATCATTTTCTAAAAAAGCTTTAGAGTGTGTTTGATAGTGTTTTTACTCAAAGTGTTTTTACTGGAAGTGTTTTCTCTGGGAGTGTTTCTAGGAGAATCACCTATCAAGTGTTTCTCTAAAAAACACTACAAGTGATTTTCCAACACTACAAGTGATCTTTCAAATTTTTAAAAGTGTTTCCTAAATTTTGTCAAACACCTAATTTTTTTCAAAAACACTTTTTAAGCTAAATGCATTTCCTAGAATCATTGTCAAATGGACTCTTAGGATACTTATTGTCAGTTTTTTCTTTCAAGAGATAAATCCACATTATCTTGCTACAATCATTCATAAAACTTACAAACCACTTAGCACTAGACGAACAATGAACCCAAAAGGTTCCCCAAACATCTGAGTGAGCAATAAAGAAAGGAATATCACTTCTTTTATCACCCAAATAGGGTAGGAAACATGGCGATTCTTTGCTAACTCACACACTTCACATCTAAGTTTAGAAAAATCTAGGCTACTACATATTTTTGGAAACAAAGTTTTTAAATAAAAGAAACTAATATGAACTAATCTTTCATGTAGCAGTCAATATTCTTCCATGGTTCTTTCTATATTTCCCTTTATTTGATAGGCCTGAGGCTCTCTTTCTTTCCTCGGGTTCTAAATAGTAAAGTTCGTCCTTTTCCTTAGCATTGCTAATCATCCCTAAAGACAAATCCTAAAGAATTCAATGATTAGGACACTAGATGACTGGGCAATTACTAGTTTTTGTAAGTTTACTCGATGACAAAAGATTGCAAGTCATATTAGGGACATGTAAAACTGAACTTATTGGTGAGAGCAACTCATTTCATTTTCCTTCTACATGAATAAAACAACCATTAGCAACCTGAAACTTTTTTCCAAAACAAGTACCATAGGATACAAAAGAATTGGATTCTTTGGCCACATGGTCACTAGCTCCAGAATCAATAATCCAAGGGGTAGAAATAGAAACTAACCAAGTTTACTAAACCTTGCCATGTGATCCAAATTGTCCACAAGCACGAGAAGATGAAGGCACTTTAGATTTTCCCATGATCCAGTAGAAAAGATCAATTTGTTTCTTAGTGAATGGCATGTTCTTAGTAGGTGAAGGATTCATGTTAGCATCAATGGATATTGTATTTGCGATAGGTACAGCCTCAATGATCAACCCTTCGTAACTTTTTAGAGTATCTTCCTCCTTTGTTTCATTGTTGAGGCCTTCCATTCAATCGCCAACATGTTTCTCAAGTGTGCTTTGATTACTTATGGTAGTTGTACTACCTTGGATCCTTTTCTCCTCCCATAGTTCCTTTCTCATCCGTGATATTTAGAGTGGAGATTTCAGTTGATGGTGCAAATGGTGTTTTCATCATGACTCCTAACATGGATTCCTCAAGACAAACACGGGAAAAAACTTGATGCAAAGAAGGAAATATATATTTTCCAAGGACATGACTTCTTACCTAATCCGACTTAGAGTTCAGACCAACAAGGAATTCAAATACAAGTTCTCATTCAAGCAGGTTAGCAAGTTTAGCGGCATCTGCAACAAATTCAATTTCAATATGCTAATACAAGTCAAATTCCTACCATAATACTTCAAGAGGACTATGAAATGAAGTCACATTGAGATTTCTTTGGATTTTGGTCTTCAACTCATATATTTGGGCAGCACCTCCTTTCGTTGAGTGCTTTTGGGACACAACATTCCAAACTTCCTTCGCAATGGAAAGGAATAGGAAAAGCTTCCCAATCTCTGGCGTTATTGAATTCAATAGCTAGGATGTTACCATAGAGCTCTCAACCTCCCACATCTCATAACTAAGATTAGTGGATTTTTGGTTCTTTTACCGTTCCTCCCACATATCCCATTTTATGTCGACTCTTTAAGAACAACTTGAAAAATAGAGACCACTCTAGGAAATTATGGCCATTGAGTTTTTCTATAGTGATTTGAAAGGTTGGATTGTCAAGATTGGTTGAGACTTTTTACGTATTGACAAAATTTGAGGGATTTTGAGAAGGCGGTTTACAAGCCATATTTGCCAAATGCAAACATAGAAGACTTTAAGAACAAAAAAAAGAAGAAGACATCAAAGTGATTTTGTAGAAGATGCAAAAAGAATAGAGAACCCAAAAACTTAATGCTACTCTGATACCATAATGGTCAGAAGTAATTTTGCATTGTTATTCTTTGAATAAGAATCACACACATATATATAGACTTGTTACCAATTCAGGCCGAGATTGTACAACTATTTCTAGCTATAATAAAACTATCTTATAATGAATATTAGTTGACTAATCCGATGGCTAATGACTGGGAACATACAAGGTAACAAAATAACAATCAATTGTATCCCTAGAATTAAAGAATTGTGTTGATTTCTAACAAGAGACATGTAAACAAATTCAAGGGAAAAATATAGGAAAATGTTTGATGGGAAAGTGAAATTAAATTATTATACAATCTCCTAATAAAATGTGTCGAAAGAAAATTTTGAGGTGGACCTAAATTGTTGAATAAAACCCAAAATTCAATAATGGCTTAAAAAAAATTATCAAGTTCCATGATAGGAAATAATAAAAAACATTAACCAAAAACTTACCCCACCGGCACTTCAAGGCTGTCCAATGCAAGCTTTGCCTACCAAATAAGAATAAGAAGCACAATCATTAAAGACGAACAAAACTACCTTAAAAGCAAGAGAAAATGATGGAGAGAAATGGCAGTACCCTTTCAAAACATACAAAAGGTGACAGAAGGATGGTCTGCAGGCCCAAACCTTAAGTTAGCACATTCCGAAGGATTTGACCTCATTTTGTGTTCTTGCATATTGAGTTTATTAGATATCAATTCTTATTTTTTTTATTTCAGGGCATATGCAACTGGCTAGATTTTACAGAAGTCTCTGACACTATGTGCATTGAACTGCATTTCGAGAATTTCATATGCAATGGGATTGGGCTATAAAAATGGGCCACAGGTTTTCCTTTGTCAATAAATGGGTTTAAAATTTTATTGCCTCTTTATTTGTGATTGTATTGAGTTGCATTTTTAGAAATCAAAGTTTCTAAATATTAAGTGCTCAATTTGATACACTTCCTGCTTTCTATTTTTAAAAATAGAAACTACTACTAATTTCTATATAAAATATAGCAAATCTTAATAAAAAATATGAACTTACCTTAAGTCCTTAAAAATTATTTTAAAAATTTTTTAAATTTGAAATAATAATTTTTAAAAAAAAATTACCATCATTTTCTGTTTTTAAAAATAGAAAACAAGAAATACATCCAAATGACACCTCCCAATTTTTGGAGTCCTTATGTATTTATAAGCCAGAATGGATACTACTTGTATACCCTTGATCACTAAGACTATTAAGCTACCAATTTGATCCAAAAGTTTAAGCTGCTAGGTGATACTATAAGTGAGTCGAATCTACTTCAACAATCAATAGCCACTACCATGGCTGACTGATGTAAATTTACATTAGCAATGCACAAAGGCTACCTTGAAATGAGGACCAAATACCAAAGAGGATGGAAGAAATAAAATGAGGAGAAAGAGGAGAGAAGTAGCCAACCAGAATGAGACCTAGATTAGCCCTCACACCATGTTATAAATCATGGCTGCGAGCATTCCAAATCTACTAATGAAGATGCTAGAGGGCGCCAACTTTCTTTACTTTTCATTGATTTTCTGGGATTTTATGTTCTTGCTATTCTAAAGAAAAAAGTGTTCAATGTTGTTACAATTATATAAAATAAAGAGCATCTCATTTCATACTGATATGTTAAAATAGGAACAACCAAATTGCTAAGAGAAAGTCCATAGAAAAAAAATTCTCAAATTTCTCCAAATTTTTCATGAGATAAACAAAACCTGAAAATATCCTATGAATTTCAGTAATGCATAGACAGCTAGTATCATCAATAACTCCCAAATCCTTGAAGTTCCCAAATTGTTCTAGACAACACAATTTGTATTTCTTGTTATACATCATCTTTCTTTTTAGCAAAGGCAGCTTGGGATTTTCCCCATAATTTGCCAAATAACTCCCAAATACCAAATTATTTCATTGTCGAACCTTTGTTAAACCCCATACAGGTCATTATGAAGCACTCATCCAGATTAATTTCCTGAGTAAGAAAAGGTCTGTCCATTACCTGTTGTATAGCAAGCTCCATAAATGCAAGAGTACCAGGCAAGTTCTCTTCTCCAAGTGAGGCCATCTGAAAATACAAAGAGAGATCCATCCTATTAAGTTACATTCGACAAAGCACACATTTTCCCCAAACATCAGAATTACTATTTAATTGAATGTGCAGCAACAATTAATAAAATTGAAATCATATATGCAAATCAATCAACACTAGTCTTTCCCCATAAAATGTGACGGACAATATTTCACTTTTAACACATTACAATTAGTTGCCTTATTGAATATGAAACTGATTTTGCATACATCTCACAAGGATTGTCATGGATGATTCTTGATGGAAACATTTTTGAAATTGGTGAAAACACTACTCATGGGAGGAGGTAGGGTTTACATTTGTTTATGATTCATTATACACTATGCTCTCTTTGGTTGATGAGAAAGTGAGAGATTAAACTTTCAAATCTTATGTTTTAGGACCTTAGGAACCAAAGAATTTCACCCAGTTCAGCCTAATACCACAAACCTGCACTGTGAAATTGTGGTCTATGGAATAAATAAATGTACTTCCCAACCCAATGGGTCTTTAAAGAAACATATATCGCTGCCCATATATTATAATCACTGTGAGTGCTACTTAGAAAAGTATAAAAAGGACATGTTTCTATATCTCTCCCAAACAAATGTACCCAACATTCAAACACATTTCACAAGTTCAAGCTTATCAAAATGACAACACTATTTATATCTTATCACCACCTCTAAAATCAAATATCCTCTGCTTACCCCTATCTGACTTATAGATGGCCACATGGTATTTCTCTTAGCCATTCCCATGTCAACACCCCAACCCCAAATACACATGTTAACCAACAAAATAATAACTAACAGAAACTAAAACAATTACATCAGGCCAAATGTACAAATAACTTACAGATTTATTTATTTTTTTAATTATTTTTTATCTCATCTCTATATTATTTATTTATTTTTATATTTATTATTTTTTTACTTCATGTTTAAAACTTATGATTTTAATTTAAATTAATAAAAAATTACAATTTTAAATCAATTTCTGATTTTATAATAAGTTTTTTATTTAAAAATGAATTTTAAAATTTTAAATTATAAATTAAAATTATGATTTCATAATTTTAATTTTAATTTTAAATTTGAAATAATTTTTTGATTTTCAAATAAAATTTTAATTTTTAAATAATGTATAAATTATTATTTTTATTTTTATATTTATTTTAAATTTTAATAATTTATAAATTATATATTTATGATGTCATCGGTTCGACCGTCGGTCCAACCAGTGAACAGTGAACCAGTAACTTTTTTGGTTCATTGACCGGTGCGGTTCTAAAAACATTGCTTATTTCTCTAAGCTCAAGTAGAATTCAGATTGATCAGGTTAGACTCGAGTTGCATTTATCAGGTTCCATAATTCAAAATCCATCTTTTTTTCTATATATTTATATGAAAATTTCAATAGTAAATAGGATAAAAAATCTCAAGATAGCAACAAAAAAGTAAAAATAAATTTATATATCTTTCCAAAATAACGAAAAAAGTATGATATAATATAATTTCATTTTTTTCTTAAAAATTTAAAAAGAAAATTAATATTATTATATAAAATAATATACATTATAAATATTAAAAAAACATTAATCAAGTTTGGGTTAGGGTTAAGTTTGTTTAGGGTTAAGCTCGGGTTGCCAAACTTTGGTCCAACCCTAATTCAAATAGAGTTCAAATTGAAAAACCTAATTCAAGCCCAATCAAGTATTGAAATGATTATCTAAACCCGCCCAAACATTGGGTTGGGTTCAGGTTGCATTGGGCCAATTCGCCCTAGGTTAACCCATACTCTCTCCCATAGGAGACTTCCCAAAACCCAACCAATCCAAACCAGCTGCAAATTAAAAATAAAGAACCCAAATCAAATAAATTCAAGATTCAGATCCAAAAGCCCAAAGCAAAGGATAAAATTAAAACCGAAAGATTCGTAAGTCATATCAATAACAAGCCAAGCCTAATCGGTCCCAAGGGCCCCAAAGCCCACAACCTACTTTATAATATCAACTCAAATCATGCCTAATTCAACCCAAGCCCAAGAGCTCAAAGCCAATATGCAAAACCCACAAACAAAAACACCTACTGTAGAAATTAAAATGAGTAACTTACCAAATGTTTCTCTCTAGGATAAAAGACAAGGAAGTGGGGCGGTGTGGATGGAGGTTGCCACGGTGGTGAGGTGAGGATGATGGGATTACGGTGTGCGGTGGTGGCGTCGCAGTGATGTGAGATTGAAGGAGGTGCGGTGGCAGTCTGGACTGTCCGTGGCAGCTAAAATGGAGGAGAATGGCTGGCCGCCGATGGTGGTCTCTGGAGGTGGCAGTAGCGAAGGTGTGATGAGGGGAGGCCGCGGCGGCGCGTGGAGTGGTGATCGCCGTGCAGGAGCGATGGGGTCGGCGCGTGGCCGCTGGTATGGAGAGCAGGAAAGAAGAGAAAATAAGAGGTCCAACAGACGGGCAGATTTAGGAAAAGTCAAATGGGCAAATGGGTATATGCAAATGGGCTTGGATTTATTTATCCTTATCGGGCTTTGAAGCTCAAGATGCAAACCTAAACTTCAAACGACACCATTAAGCTTCAAAGTACAAGGCCATAGGTAAATTTGGGGTCTACAGCAGTGCAATCCTTCTAAACAAGAATCACCTCCAAAAAAAAAGGGGCAAATCAGAAATCCCATATAAAATCGGGCCCTTAGCAATGGTTTCTGGGTTAGAAGGAAATACCTGGACTGGAGACACAACCTCCACCTTCCTCAGCCTTTCCGGCATCTGCCCTATTCATATCTTGGCAGTGAACATACTCGCCCGGGCAGACGGCGGTTCTTGATCCTTTGAAAGGCTCGCTGCTTCTGGTGGAGCTATACACCCTCTCTCTCTTTCCCAATTAACCTCGCCACCTCCTCTGCAGGACCTATCTTCTGAATAGGGCTTTCTCTGAAACCCCTCCGAACTCTAGGGAGACAATTCTTGAAAGGAATCGAACCTTTGAAAGATGGCGGCAAACTTCTCTTGCGAAGACTAGGATCGTTGGAGACGGCCTTCCCACATCCCCGTCCACTGCCTTTTTTCATTTATTTATTTTTATTTTTTTAATAAATTGAATTTTTTTTTTTTACTTTTTGTTTTAATGAAAATTATGAAGAATGTTTGTTTTAATGATTTATAATATTCACTTCTAATGAATTTTTTTTTTTTAAATATAACCTTTCATTTTTATTCTTTTTCTAGTTCTCTAATATAATAAAATTAGAAAATTAAATTTTTGTATCATTATGTATATATCATAGTAATTATTTTTTATTTATTTCAAATCTCAAAATTAAAATTAAAATTCTTAATAAATTATTTTTAATTAATAAAAAGAAAACAAAATATTTTTATGAGAAAGTGTACCACCACATCTTAAAACTCGTATTAAGGGCATGATAGTCCTTTTACACCTCGAATTCAAATATTAAAATAAAAATAACTCGAACAAACATTTTATCATAAAAGAATTATTAATTACCAAATTTTTGTCTAGTAAAAATAAAAATATATTATATTTTTTAAAAACTCAACTTAAAAATATAATAATAATAAATAAATAAATAAACAAAAACTAATACATCGAACACTTTGTTATTAGATCATCTGTATTAAATTATTTGCCTAGGACCAAAAATGAATAATAATTGTTGCTAAAAACATGGACCATTATGGCACTATGCAAAAAGGACTTGATCGTGGTACACCACTCACTTTTGAAATATACATAAAGAGATTTCATGTGTAATCATAGTAAATCATAAAGAAAAATAAATTAAAAACATAACTAAATCTATTATAATACTGTATAATGAGATTTTAGTTTTCCACGTCTAAACTTTTATTCTTTAGAGAGAAAAGTCTTATTTCACTCAAAAATAGAATATGAATAAAATCTAATAGTATGTTTGAAAATAATTTTAGAGAGATTTTTTAATATTTTAATACTTGAAAGATAAAAAAATTTAAGTGCTTAAAACATTAAAAACACTTCCAATAATTACTATTTAACACACTATAACTAAGCCTTCCGTATGTGTATTTGAACTTGTGAAAAGTGAGTTGGCTCCGTGGAGTAGATATTTGGCATATGGGAAAAAAATTGAAAATAATCTTAGAAAACCCGCAAATCCTAACCTTTATCTCTTCTGCCTCCCCCTCTCATTCCTTACAACCCATAAATAGATGAACTCTAATCTCTACTTCTTATCCCTCATTTTTTTTAAACCTACACACTAATTAACCATAATCCTTGTCTCTTTAGATTAAAAAAATCCTCAAAACGCATAAACCTTAGGGTTTGCTTGGGAAGTGTTTTTGAAAATGGTTATAGAAACAGTTTTTGATGTTTTCATAAACAAATTTGTGTTTGTGAACTAAATTATAAAAATAAAATAAAAGTTTTTTTTTAAAAAAAAAAAAATCATGTTTGGTTGAATTAATAAAAACAATTTTTAAAAACAAGTAAAAAAAAATGTTTGGGAATTGTTGTTGTTGTTGTTTTTTAAATTGAGTGTTTTATTCAATTACCTTGATATTGTAAATATATAAATAATTTTTACATTCACATTTCATCAAAACTAAAAACAATAATAAAAATTGTTCCATTTTGAAAAAAAAAAAAATTAAACAAAGGATTACTTTGTATGCTTGTCTAACTATGTTTGTTTGATTTCAATAATCGGATATTAAGAATATAAGTAATAATGATATATTTATGATAATTTTTTGTTTAAAAATATTTATAATTTAATTTAATTTTATATTTAATTATTATATAAAAGATAAATCATTCTTAAAGTAAATCAAACTAATTTATTTATTGAAATTTATTAATCTTTACTATTTTACATATATAATATCCATATATATTACTACTTTAATACCTCAATAGAGGAAAATTAAGATCAAATACCTTTTTATTTCTTTTGTTTTTTTCGATCCTCTATCTCCCTTATTATCTTTTCAGTTCGTTGTCTTCTCTTGTTTTCTATTTCTTTTCCAAAATCCAAACTTTATTTATTGAGGTTGAACTATTCATCTTTTTTAAGATCAAAACATTACTCGATACCAAAATCAAGATTTATGGTTGCTGTAGAGATTTCTAATTCAGTTTCAATCTATTTATTTATTTATTATTTTTTTATTTGCATTCTTGGCCTTTTGTGTTCTTTATTATGTTTTGGTTTTTGAAAAATCCTAGAATTTACAAAGGTCTTGGGTTTGAAATCTTGAAATATCCGGGAAAAAAAAATATTGAAATAAAAATGACCAAAAAAATTAAAAATTTGTCAAATAATGTCAAATTTTTGTGAGACTGATTTCCTCTTATGGTGCAAAGAAGAGGTGAGAACACACGAAGAAAACTAATTAAAAATACAGAGAGAATCCCTTTTTTGTTCTCATAATAATAGTAAAAACATGGAGACACCATTTTTTAGTTCTCTAAAAATCGGGTTTTAGAAAACATGGAGAACACTTGAGAACAAAAAACATTCTCTTACCAAACGTGTTCTTTGTTCTCAAATAGACAAAAACAAAAAATAGTTTTTGGAAATGCCAACCAAACAAACCCTTAATCTCTTCTTCTTCTTGTTGTTATCATTTTCTCAAACCCGCGATCCACCCACTAATCCATAGAGATCCTATGACATGGGCGTCATTGGTGAACTCCAAGATTGGACACCATTTGGGGTTTTTGAGCTCAAGTAACTTTGGTTGAGATTTCATAACTCTATTCTTCCTCAAACCCTCAAACCTACTAACCTTCATATATTCTTTCTCTGTTTGGGATTTCAAAACTCTCTTAAGTAGGTCTATTTTCCTTCAAGAGTAATTTTAGTTAAATTGTTTTTACCCTTAACGCTTTAGTTAATAGTACTTTGATTAAAAATGTTTTTAAAAAGATTCACTTAGTATTTAAATATAAATTAAAAAAGTAAAAAATCACCGACCAAGTAGTATTTAAGAATCTCTTAAAGTGATTACCAAAATTTTTAGAAGGTAATTTTCAATCATTTGTCAAATACCAAATTTATATATATATATATATATATATAAAATGATTTTAAGTATTAGGAAACACATTTAACCCGTTTCAAAATCACTCCATATGGACTCTCGTTTATTCAAAATACAGAAAATCACTTTACGTGATTTAAGAATAATCACTTAAGATATAATGCTTCCAAAAATCACTTTTTCATTATATAATACCAAAAACACTATCAAGGTATTTTTTAATTTATATTAAAATAATATGTGATTTTTTATTTAAAAAGTATTTCCAAAATCACTTCAAAGTTGGCTCTAATTTTCAAAACATTGAGAGAGAAAAAAGGGATAGGAAGCGATGGTCTCCTCGTTTGTACAATAAGATATCCCAAAAAACAAATATAATATAATACAAAAAAGGCATCATTTATTTATGTACATAAAAAGGAAAAGCCAAATACTTTAGAAAACTCAAATAATGTGCTTTTTCATTTGTGTTATTATTGAAGCCAACAAAATCATTTTACCAAACCAAAGGTATCCATTAGTTTGAACCAAACTAGCAACTCAAGCATCTTCCAAAGACTAGAAAACAAAGAGAGAGACAACCCAATAGAGAAATAGAAAAAAAAAAGAAAAAAAAAAAGGCTTATTCAACTATTTCTTTCTCCTCAACTTCCTCTCCTTAACTAGTCTCCATCTCCTTTGCTTCCAAAAGTGTAGAATTTCTCTCTCCTCAACTTCCTCTTCTTAAATAGTCTCCATCTCCTTTGCTTCCAAAAAGTGTAGAAAATGAAAACAAAACAAAGTAATAAAACAATATAAAGATAAGAGTATTGGGAAGATAGGCTAAAATTGGCTATGCTCACAATCCAAAACATCATATCTTTTTTCTTCCTCTCTCGCTTTATTTGTTTCAACTTTTTTCATCTCTGACCATTCGAGTTAGAATTTGGTCTTCTAACAAATCGCCCCTACAAATTACAAACAAAATGTATTTAGATTGCGTAAATATGTCTAAAACCTACTTTTATTGATTATGTATTAGAAATGAGAATAAAAAAAAAATAAAAAAAGAGGGCTTAGATTTGAAAGTAGGCAAATGCACTTTTCCTAATATTAATCAAGGTAAGTTGATTTGCCCCAAAAGTGTGGGAAGATACCAAAATGAGGACCACCTTATTTTTTTATGGAGATATGATGGGGTTCCCAAAGCTAAGTCCCAAAGCTATATAATTTATAGTTAATCAAATAAAAAAAGAAAAACAAAAAAAACTATGGTTAACAAGGAAAAAAAAAACATTATTCTTGAATTTAAAAAAAAATCTTTGCCCATTATTAGTTTATCCCAACTATCTTTACAAGGTTTTTTTACATGTCATTCCCACTCCATATTCTAAGGGGTTATTTCGAACTATGTTTTGAACAAAACAAAAAAAAAAATTGTTTCAAGTTTTTTTATTTTTAAAAATAAAAAATACATGGTATTTTTAGAAAATATTTTTTAATTATTTTTTAATGTTTTTATTTATTTTTTAAGAAATAATTAAAAATAAAATATTAGATAAAAAAATTATTTTAAAAATATTAAAAATAAATTTAAAACATTTTAGATTTTTAAACAAATTTTTATTTTATAAAACTTAGAAAATAATTTTAAAAAATGATTCTGAAAAGGCATTTTTTATTAAATAATTATCAAACAAAAAAAATATATCATAATTAGATTTTTTTATGCTTCAAAATTAAATATAAAAATGGAAATTTTCATTATTTTAGCCCCACATGTGGGACCTACTTCCTTTAATAATAATAAAAAAATCAGAACCTACTAGCCTATCCTCAGACCCATTTGTTTATCATGAGATGAAAGAAAGGGCAAAGTCAAAGCGTACCTTCATTCTGGGCCGTCGATCAGCATTGACTTTTCGGACCTGGTACCTGATCTTCTTAGAGAAGAGGCGTGTACGCCGCTTTTCCTTGTAGCGAAGCACGCTAGCCTCTCTCACGCCGCCGCACTCCGAAAACAGATCTATCTGCGCCAGCCTGGCCTGCCCAAAATAAATTTAATAATATTAAAAATGATTCAGTGCTTCGCATCATCATCTAATCATCAACAAAACAACTAACAAAGGACAATTCCGCCATTTCACGGGACATTCCGGTGACCTTTAAAGTGCCAGTAGAGGGACCCAAATTCAATTCAAAACACACTATGACAAAATTGCCCTCAGCGGGAAATGACAATTTACGAAAATATTTATGGAATAGTTAATTATCAGCCGTCCGATCGGCTGACAGAAAGAAAAGGACACACGTCAAAACCCAAGAGAATGAAGGTCCCACCAAAAAAATTAGGACACAATTTTTAAAAAATAATCGAATATTTTCTTCCATATTTATTTAATAATAATTTGTTAATAATATTTGCGAATCGTACCAACTGACCAACTTTATTAAAAAATTGAAATCCAGAAAGAGCAAATTTAAAAGGCAAAAAGGGACTTTATTGAAATTCTATAGTTCTGTGGAGGCGCGTGATGCACACACGCGCGATGTCTGAAGAACTAATGAAGAAAAGTTGTGAGAGGGAATAACAGAATAGGGGTTTTCCAACTCCCAACAACGTTCAAATTTTCTTGGATTTTGATTTCCTGGCGGGAGGTGAGAAACGTACGGCGGTGTCATTTCCCGGGAATTCGGTTTCTCTGGAAAATGGGGAGCCCCGGTCGGACCATGCGCTCAGAACGTCGTCGTAGTTCAGTTTCAGCAGCAGACTGGAATTGGATTTGGGAATGGAATCCCCTTTTGGGGATTCCCAGCTCCTCAGCTCCTGCGCTTTCTCAACCTTCTTCTTCTTTTTCTCGGCCGAGACTTTATTGAATTTCGGCGATATTTCGAGGATATCGACGGTGGGAAACCTCCACCAATCTCCCTCTTCAACATGTCTCAATGCCCTCACCCCCCTCCTCATTCCGAATCCGAATTCGAATTTCCCTCCAAAGCCCAGACCCATGGGAATTCCGTTTCCATGGTAGGAATTGAAACAAACAGGATTGGTGACCTCATCGCTCATTTCATTGTCCACGCTCAGATTTCCCATAATACTATCAATTCCACCTTCAATCTCCTCGTCAAGAATCGACTCTGCGTCGAAGTCCTCTTCAAACCCATCACACAATTCCGGCGATTTTCCTGGGAATTCGCTTTCCACCGAGCTCTGGCATGGCTTTTCGCAGCAATTCACTACCTTCGGGAGCATCTGGAAACTGGGTTTTTCCTGAACCGGCTGGTGGAGGAGGAAGCCGGAGGCGTCGAAAGCTCGGAAAGGGAAGAGCAATTCCGAGGAATCCTCGAGGAAAGAGTCGTGGGATTTGATGAATTTGCAGGGATTTTTGAGATTTTTGGTGGAAAAGATGTTGGGATAGGCTGTGGAAAGCAGGGCCGCGGCTTCATTGTAAGTCTGGTTGGGCCGTTTTCTAGGTGTTCGCGGTTTTCGGGTGGAAATTGCAATGGGGGAATTGCTGGATTCAGAGATGGTCGATGAAGGTGAGGACGAATGCGAGGTCCGGGGCGAGGTTGAAGATGGGGATTTCACAATTTCGAGCTCGAATCCATAGGTTCTACCAGCTCCGCTCAAGCACGAGGACATTTTTTTATGAGATTGAATGATAAAAGTAGATTCCTACAGTAACAATTCTGGCAAACCAGAAAGTTGTTTTCAAGATCTAAAACAAGGAAACCAGAATTTGAGGAAAACTCATTTCAGAGTGAACTGTGAGAAATTCAGAAACCCAATCCTAGGTGAAGAAAAGACCAAACCCAGAATAGAAATCCCGTTACTGGGAATCACTTGTACACAAAAGTACAAAACCCTAAACCCTAAAAAGTACAATCAACAAAAGTTCATGGTATATTAAAAAAACGGGAAAAGCCAAACCAAACTTCATAAACCCTTAAAAAAACCAGAAATTCAACTTGCACGGTTGCACCAAAAGAAAAGGAAAATCCTCGGAGGTCCTCCAACAACCCAACACCCAACACCCAACACCCAACTCCTCCCTTCTCCCAAAAGGGCCAAAACCAAAACCCTAGAAAAACCCAGATGAAACAGTAGGAAAAGAAAACCCACAGAAAACACAAGAACTGCACATGAGAAAGGAGATGGGGTTTGAGCCAAAGGAATAAATCTAGAAATATCTAACCCTCAGCCTCAGCTACCCGACCATCCAATAAGGAGAAACAAAAACTGAGAGTTGAAACCGTGAATGCAGTGGAGAGGAGAGACAGTGAGAGGATAGGCGTTGATTATGGGGAAAGTGGGTCACGGGAGTGATGAAAGAAGAGGGAAAACAACGGTTGAGAAGAGGAGCGTGGAAGTAGCAGAGCAAATAGGCAGAGAGCATTCAGGCTAAGAGAGGTGAGAAGTGAGGATTGAAGATAGGGAACAGAGGAAAAGACAATGCTGAGTTTTGAGCAGTTTTGCTAGTGGGACCACTGCCCCCCAGCAGTGCAATTATTTTATCTTGGTTATTTACCATACTGGCCCTCTTCCCCCCCTTCTCCTCTTTTTCTTGTTGCCTTTTGGACCTTTCTGTCTTCTCAAAACCCTATTTCCTTTTAACCCATTTCATAAATTGTATTGGGGGTTTTTCATATCATAATAATACCTTTTCTTGAATCGACTGGATTCAAAGCCAAAGCCATAACCCAATTTGATTAAGAGTTTTCATATCACAATAATACCTTTTCTTGAATTGATTGGATTCAAAGCCAAAGCCATTACCCAATTTGATTATCATCTCCCTCGGTAATATTTTTATTTAAAGTGTTTTTAGGAGAATTACATATCAAATATTTTAAAAAAAAATATTATAAGTAATTTTTTAAAGATATAAGTGATTTTCATAAATTAAAAGGTATTTTATAAAATTTATCAAACACACTTAAGGTCTGTTTTGAAACTGTTTTTGATAATAATATTTTATTTTTCAGAATAAAAAAATTAAAAAACGTATTTAGTAATTAAAAAACTATTTTATATTTTCTATTCTCGAAAATAGAAAAATAGGGTGTTTTTAGATAATACATTTTAGTTATTTCAACTATTTTCACTTTTTTTAAAATTATTTAAAAAATAATTATATAAATATGTCTAATGATTAAAAATGAATTTTTACATGTAAAAAATATTTTTAAAACATATTTAAAATAGGTCAAAAAAATTTTAGGTTTTCAAATAGATTTTTATTCTATAAAACAATTCTTAAAAATTATTCTTTAAAATTATTTTAAAAAATATTTATCAAACATGACCTTAATTTTATTTTCAAAAATACTTTCTAGGTTAAAAACATCTCCTATCAAACGAACTTTAAATACAATCTCATATAACTTGCATGAAGGTCAGATGTGATTATAATAAAAATTAGATTACAAACATGACAAGAAATAGAGTGAATTTTCCATTTTTATTCATTATTCTAGAGTTCCAAACAAGTAAAATCAAATCAATTACTTACAGGGAAGTAGCTGATAGAATAGAATGGTAAATTGGAGAGAATGGCATTTAGGGGATTGGAGAACAGAGGGAGGGGCAAAATGGGAAAAGAGTGGGAAGTTCTAATCCTAATCATGGGCAGTCATGGATTTCCTGATTGGAATTGTCCTAAGTAAGCCACCCATACCACCCCCGCCTGCAAATTTTCATGAAATTTTATGGGGGAGCTTTTCTTATCTCCTGACATGGCGCCTTCCCATTGGCTATCTTGGATTTTTAAGGCTGACGTGGACTGTCCTTTATTGGTTGGCGGATTTTCACGTGTCTCCAGGAGGAGGAAGAGGGTGTTTTTGGATCTTAAAACTTTTTTCAACCGGGATGATTTGAAGGTTTTGGTGTCTTTTAGCTATTTTCTTTGTGTGGCTTCTGATTATTATACGTTGGCATTTTTTGGATCAATAACTTTTGATTACAAATCCAATCTTTTTTCTTCCTTTATCTTCTATAACCTTTGATTTCAAAATTTTCTGGGATACCCATTTTATCATTATTGATATTCTTTGTGTTAAATATCTCCCAAGTATTGATATCGTTGATGATTTTTTTTATTAATATTTTAATAAAATTAAAAATATTTATATATTATATTTTATTTAATTAATTAAATAAAAATATTAATTTGTACTGTGTAATTCATGTTTATGAAGCTAATTTTATAAATCATATTATAGGTGAAATATAATTTTATTATTTGAGGTTTGTTTTATATTTGTCTTTTATTATATTTGGGTTTTTTTTTTAATCGAGAATATTGGTGGCTAGATTCAAACTTAACACCCTGTCTTTTATTAGGATGAGACCATTTGACCAATTGTTTTATTAGATATTAATAAAAAAATGTTTCTCATTTATTAAATCTAAAAGTTTGTTGGCATCGTAGTAAGATAAGGGCAATATACTCAAGAGAAGAGATATTTTAACAATTTTTTTTTCAATTAATATGTATTTTTTATATCCTTGCTCCCCTTCTAACTATTTACACAAATATAATTACTTAAAACCTATTTAAGAGCGATTTTTAATAAGGTTATAAACATTTTTTTTTCCATAAAAATTAAACATTTGACAAAATTTTAAAAATTCAAGGAATTATATCAAGTGATTCTTATCCCAATACCGAATGAGTATTATTAAAAATGCATCCGACCATATAAATATTGTCATTTTTTAGTCCAAAGAGGTCTTTACCCTATCTAAAGTATGATATCACAATCACCACCTTCATGCATGTATGTGTCCCATGCGAATGTCTCCCAAGATTACAGGACCAAACAAAGCGTGTGTCTCAAAGGATTATAAAGCCAAATAGGCAGATACAAACAAATCAAATCACCATCTCAACCCGTGCTGTGTGTCCCATGGGATTTTGAAACCAAATAGTTAAACATAAACAAATCCTCACACCGAATCCAATCTAATATTATTTGTAGTGGTTTGCACATAATCACGTAGATATTATCCACTCTGAACTCAAAGAGACTCTCGTAAATTTAAAATGCATCTATATGATTAAAATAAGTCATACTTATATAGTTTTATGAACTTTCTCCCATATCCGATGTTAGATATCATAATTCTCATTCCAAATGTTTTTGACAAAAACACTATTAATAAAAATATAAGTAAGTTTAAGAGTATTTTTATTTAAAAAAATTTTCAACCAGGATGATTTGAAGGCTTTGGTGTCTTTTAGCTATTTTCTTTGTGTGGCTTCCCATTGTTATACGTTGGCATTTTTTGGATCAATAACTTTTGATTACAAATCCAGTCTTTTTTCTTCCTTTATCTTCTATAACCTTTGATTTCAAATTTTGCTGGGATACCCATTTTATCATTATTGATATTCTTTATGTTAAATATGTCCTAGGTATTGATCACGTTGATGATTTTCTTATTGATATTTTAATAAAATTAAAGATATTTATGTATTATATTTTATTTCATTAATTAAATAAAAATATTAATTTATACATTGTAATTCATGTTTATGAAGCTAATTTTATAAATCATACTATAGGTGAAATATAATTTTATTATTTGAGGTTTGTTTTATATTTGTCTTTTATTATATTTGGGTTTTTTTTTTTTTTTTTATCGAGAATATTGGTGACTAGATTCAAACTTAACACCCTGTCTTCTATTAGGATGAGACCATTTGACCAATTGTTTTATTAGATATCAATAAAAAAATGTTTCTCATTTAATAAATTTAAAAGTTTGTTGGCATCCTAGTAAGAAAAGGGCAATATATTCAAGAAAAGAGATATTTTAACAATTTTTTTTTCAATTAATATATATTTTTTATATCCTTGCTCCCCTCCTAACTAATTACATAAATATAATTACTTAAAACCTATTTAAGAGCGATTTTTAAAAAGGTTATATTTTTTTCATAAAAATTAAACATTTGACAAAATTTTAAAAATTCAAGAAATTATATCAAGTGATTCTTATCCTAATACCGAATGAGTATTGTTAAAAACGCATTTGACCATATAGATAATTGTCATTTCTGAGTCTAGAGAGGTCTTTACCCTATCTAAAGTATGATATCACAATCACCACCTTCATGCATGTTTGTGTCCCATGCGAATGTCTCCCAAGATTACAGGACCAAACAGAGCATGTGTCTCAAAGGATTATAAAGCCAACTAGGCAAATACAAACAAATCAAATTACCATCTCAGCCCGTGTTGTGTGTCCCATGGGATTTCGAAACCAAATAATTAAACATAAACAAATCCTCACACCAAATCCAATCTAATATATTATGTAATGGTCTGCACACAATTATGTAGATATTATCCACTTTGAACTCAAAGGGACTCTCGTAACTTTAAAATGCGTCTATATGGTTAAAAGAAGTCACACTTAAATAGTTTTATGAACTTTCTCCCTTATCCGATGTGAGATATCATAATTCTCAATCCAAATGTTTTTAACAAAAACACTATTGATAAAAATATAAGTGAGTTTAAGAGTGTTTTTATTTAAAATATTTTTAGTTGAAGTGTTCTCTTTAAAACGATTTCCAAGATAATCATTTATAGAGTACTTCTCCAGCAAGCATTATGAATGACTTTAATTTAGTAAAATATTTTTTTTAAATTTTATCAAACACAATTTTATTTTCAAAATTATTTTTTATACTTGAACTATTTTCTAAAGACTGTTAATGGATTTTAAACAAAACTATAATGACTTGCACCACACCCAATCATGTAAATATTGTCTACTCTAAACTTAAATGCATCCTCATTACTTCATAATGCATTTATAAGATTAAAAAGAGTTCATATATATATATAGCGTAAGAAACTTTCCCTTTCATCTAATATGAGACATCACAAACACTCTCTTATATAAACACAACATCCTCACAGACACTCTTAACGAGACCAAATAGACAAACCCCCTTTATGAGGGCAAACAAACCCCTACATTAGGGTTAAGATTTCGATACCCTTTGTAATGATCCACAACTAATCGTATAAATATTGTTAATTTTATACCAAAAAAAATTTATACACGAGTCACTTCAATTTATATCTTTAATTTTTGTTAAATATCTCTTTAAAAAATAATTCAATTTTAAAAAATATAATACAACTTAACTATCTATCTATGTAGATAAAACCTCCTCTTCAATATTTTAAATTTTTTATTCCATATTTTATTTTATAGAATAAAAGAGGAGCAGCATAAGGGGGCAGTACAAATATCCAAAACATTTTGCTTTGCACTTTTTAGGGTTTCAGGTTCTTTAACTAGATATTTCACCAAAATATCAAAAAAAAAAAAAAAAAAATCAGCTCATGACTCATACATGACTCATACGCACCTGTAAAATTGACCCTTATTTTGTAGTTTCAAGAAATATCTTGGACCTTAGTGTTTATTTACAATTCTAGCCCTGACATTTTTCTTGTAGAGATGCTACGAGGGTGACAATATGGTAAATTATCTTTTGGGCAAGGCTTGAGTTTGAACCTATACAACACCACTAAAAAACAAATTATGAAATAAAAGGCTTATATTTGGACAAGTACAACATAGTTGATAATATGATTTTTAAGGCTGTTTAAAGATATTTTATAAATCAATAATTTTTCATTTTTTAAATATAATAATAATAATTTTTTTAATTAAAAATTAGTGGATTTATTATTTTCATTTAATAGAAAAGGAAATAACAGCTTAAAATAATGTACTTAATTTAAGTAATTAAACAGATTAAGTACATTTGATTTAATAAAATAAATATTAATTAAAGTTAATAATGATAATAATTAATTATAATTAATGAAGGTAATAATTTAAAATTAATTTTATTAAACAATCTTAATACTTAATAGAAAAAAACAAGTAATAAATTTTAAATTAATAATTTAAGTCATTAAATAATAAATATTAAATTTTATCGAACATTCCCTAAAATTAAACTAAAAATCGTAATTTATATTAATAATAATAGTATGATTTAAAAAGATTTTTAAGCTTCCTTCATAACCCATAAAAAAAATAAAATAAAAAATAAAAAACACCAAAAATAGAGGTTTAGACTAATCAAGGGCAATCAAGAAACCCAAAATTTGGGATAGGCTGGTCATTTAACATACACATGAACATTCATGCAGATTGAAGCAAAGAGTGAAAGAAGGTAGAAGAATACAGAAACTAGGGAGAAGGCATATCCTCTACACTATTGGCCAGAAATGAAAAGCCCTTAATTGTTTTGACAAAAAGAACAGTGACAACACCCTTATCTTTTAGGAGGGTGAGTTGGATTTCCCATAGCCTCTGAAATTGGATAACCACAAAACACAAAGGATTTAAAAGCTTGCCCTAGAGATTTCGTGATGCATGTGATTTTGTAAGTCTTTTTGTACCAAGCCTTCTGTACTTCACCATACCCCATCATCATTTCTATTTCTATCTTCCACATCAAATGATGGAGCAAGAGAGAGGGATAAAAGATAAAAAAATAAAAAAGGGGATGGGGGAAGTGCTAAGCCCTCATGAAGTCTTTAATCATTGTCACATCTTTATCAACATTATTATTATCAAGAAAAATGACCTTATAGTTTTAGTGCATGTGGCCAAATTCTAGACGTTAGTGGAGATTATGAGATTTTGGATTTATTTTCTTAACCAAAGTTGTTCAACTTTTTTTTTCAAACATAAAGGTGGGTATCACATCTTCAATCAGCTTTTAGATTCATGTTAGTAAAGAAAAATGTTATTTTTTCTTAACCCAAGATGTTCAGATATGACATTAAGTAGGGGTGGTAATTCGTATTGATGAGTCAAGTTGAATTTGTGTCACGTCAAAGTCTAGATATTCTATCATATAACTCAACTTAAGCCCAACACAAATAATAATTATGTCAAAAATATAAATCTAAATAATATTTAATTATTAAATAAGTAACACATCGTGTAACCCATTTGATAATTAAATTTTTCTATTTAATAGTTAGGCTAAATTAGATTATGTATATATTTATGTGATTAATGTCTTAACTAAATCTATTTATAACTCAATTGATTGATTTATTTAAAAATATATTTATATTATTTTTAGAAAAAAAAAAAAGGGTATCTTTGTCAAAAATGGATATTTTTTAAACTTACAAAATATGGGGGATTGGATTTGCAAATTAGGGGTTATTTTATCCTCTCTTAATCAAATATCCCTTCATTAAAGGATCAGAGATAGTCCAAATTTGGTACATTCCGTTGGGAATGGGTGAGTTTAACAGTGTTCATTCTTTTCAGGAATTTGCAGTGCAAAATTCCAAAAGAATGGCCCATTTTGGACCCATTTTCAAAGGAAATGGAACCCATTATGTAGCAAAGGGAAAAGAGATAGATGGGTTGCATGGGTATTGTTTTGGGGTACCCTCTGGACCATCTTTTAGGGGCCAAAACTGTTGCCTCACAACTCAAATGGCTGGGACCATATGCCCCTTATCCCTTGAGGGTATGGAGAGAGCCCTGATAACATCTTCTTCATATTCGTCTTTCAAGTCTGAAAAGAGACACTTTTATGGTGTCAGTGCACTCATGGGTCAAGTTGGGTTCAACTCTTGTCTCGTGATTTGGGTGAGGGAGGAGCATTAAGATCTTTCAACTTCTTTAACTCCCTGTTTGAAAATAATGTTGAAAAAAGGATTGACTGTCTGCTAACTGATTTCAAAAACAATGGTGAAAAATTAGTGTTTGATAACATTTTTTGAATTTTTTTTTTTGATATTTTGTAAAATAAAAGTCTGTATAAAAATATAAAATATTTTTAACCTGTGTTTAATATTTTAAAATATATTTTAAAAATAACTTTTTTGTTTAATATTTTATTTTTAATCATTTTACATATTTATATACTTAATTTTTAAAACAACTCTTGAAAAACAAGTGAAAACAACAAAAAAAATAACTAAAAGATTTTCTTTGAAAATACCTTATTTTTTGTTTTTAAGATTAGAAAATAGAAAATAGTTTTTTTATTGTTAAATGTGTTTTTTTTAATAGAACAGAAAACTGTTCTCGAAACAATTTTCTAAAAAGCCCTAAAGTGTTTTCTAATAATTGAAAGTCTTTCTTACAAATATCAAATATTTGATAAAATTTTTAAAAATATTTTTAAAAAATTTGGAGCATCAGTTAAAATAATTATTGGACAATTACTTGATAATTAGGTAATTCTTTTTAAAAAATTATTATATAATAAGTTAAGTATTTCTCTTAATCTATATCTAATGACTAAGCTACTTTTTAAAAAGTATTTTTAATAGAAATATTACTCACAAAATTGCTATAAATTATAAAAACTCACTTATAAATATCAACTTTAAACTATACTTAAATATTAAATAAGTCATTTCCTTTAAAAATCCCTGTAGCAAGCACATATTTAAAAGCCCTTCAAAATTGCCATACAAGAATTTTGATAAAAAAAAAAAAAAAAAAAACTAAATTGGTGTTTGTTTTTTTACTAAATAAAAAAAATAAAATATTTAAGTTTTTTTATTCAATTAAAAGTAACATGTCAATCAATATAATTAAATTGAATCTATTGATAACAAGTTCATTTTAGTTAAGTTGGTTGTTGATATCAAATAGATTGCTTTTAGTTGAATATCAAAAATTAAATATTTTAATTTTTTTATTAAGTTAAAAAACAAACACCACTTAATTATAGATCCAATTTAATATTGATTATGATTTATTATCGATGTGGTTTAAAAAAAAAAAGAGCTAAATTGAGATGCATATGAAAATATAAGAGTGATTCTTGTAATTTATCCTATTTTCGATGATGTTCATCATTTTTTTTTCCACTTAAGTTTTCTCATCGCTTCATATTACATTAAATATGCAAGATAAAATAAGATATATTATTTTTTAAAAGTGTGATAATTATACTTAATATTTGATTGTTTCTCTATTCTATCCATGTTCAAATTTGAGAGTCTTCACAAAACAAACAAAATCTAGGATTGTGTTTGGTTTGTAGGAATGTTGAATGGAAAATTTATAATTCAGATTATGAAATTTTAATCAATTTTGTTGTGCTTCACTTGAAATGCATGGAGATTTTTATATATATAAGATTCGATTACATTTAAAATCAAATTAAACTTAAGACCTTAATTAACTTACATTTAACCGATTATCTAAATTGAACCGCATCAATCTTAAACAAATATGATTTGACTTGATTTCTTTAACATGAAAAGGTTGATATAGTTTTAACCCAAACATGAATAGATCAAGTTGATTTAGCTAAATTTTCTTAGAAAAACTTATTGAACCATACTTTTTTTAATTCAAATTTATGTTTGAATTTTTACTTGTATATTAATTTAATTTCATAATTTTAAAATATATTATTATTTTTTGTAAATTCAATTATCATATATCTGTTTTAAATTTTTTTTAATTATTTTTGTAATTTACACTTTGATCATGGAAAATTTGATTATAATCATAAAAATGTAATATCATGGCTAATCAACATAAAGTTTTTAGCAAGTACATTAGTAGTGGGCCTGGTGATTGTGGAGTTAGGGCTGGGGACTGGGAGTTTGGCCCATACCAAACCTGATCCTACTGGTCCTACACACCAACCCAAAGGTTGCTGCTGGGTCAGGTCTAAATTTGCATATGTAGAAAAAAGTGTGCTCAAACCCAATTTTAGGACCAAAAAACATAATGGATATTTAGATTGTCTACTATTGGAAAGTAATTTGGTCATATTCAAGACTAGAATTATCACTTATAGAAAGTAGACTGATATGCTTAAATATCTTCTTGTATACATTTTTTGCTTTTCATTTTTGAAAACCAAAAAATCTTATATAAAAGTAGATTGTGTTTGTATTTTTTTTTTTTTTTTTTAAAGTATAGATTTAGCTTATATTTTTTAAAATCATTTTTCAAAAAATTTTAAATTTGAGGTGACAAAATATTTGTTATACTTTAATTTTTTAAAAATAACTTTTAAAACCAATATCTAAATATTCTTATATCTTATATAAAAGTTATCATTATTTTTTAAGTTTAAAAATAAAAAAAATAGAAAGTGTATTTCAGACGAATGCTTAGTAATCAAATCATATTCCAAAAATAACTTGGTTACATTTTGAAAGTTTCTTTGTGATGTGGTTTGAATATAATGGTTAAGGTTTGACTTTTGTTCGATCTAAACCTTTATGAATCAATTTATAATATCGAAGGTTTACTTTTCGGTATTATTTTGAAAAGACATATTATCAAAATCTTATTATTTTATACCTTGCATCTTATCACTTGTATTGGTAAATGATTTAATTACTTTATATTTAAGTCTTATGCTTAGTATTCCTCTTCATTTTCTTGCTCTTTGATCAAATGTATTTATGTCTTAATTCCATGTGTTTATACTCTTGTTCGATAACCCAAATTTCATCGTCTATTTGAAATGGTTGTGACACTAAGTTTGATGTGATACTAAATCGGTATAACAACTTTTTTTAACTTTTATAATACTTGAAAATAACTTATAATACAACTTCAACTCCAACTTGATAAATGATTACCTTGATGTATTTTTAACTATTTTATACACACATACTTAAAATGTTAAGAAATTAAATCAAGTTATATGTCACTAAGGGTTTCTTTGTTCTTAAGACATTTTTTAAATTATTTAATTTTTAATTTTATCATTTAAAAAAATAATAATTTTTTTTTTATGAAAAAAATAATTTTTATTTTATTTTAATAGAAAAAAATTACTTTTTTTTTTTTTTTTTTTTTTTTTTTTTTCATTTCTCTTTTCAACCTTTAACTTTGTTACACTACTTAAGCCCCATTTATCACACAAACCAAAATAATATTTTTTTTATTTTTTTTATAAATGCTAGGTAATTCTTGACTTTAAAACTCATCAAGTTCTCATAAAAAATAAATTTCATAAGTTTTTGTATATTCTTTGTTAAAAAAAATGCAAAGAATAAAATCAAAATCATAAATTTTGATTATCATTGATTTTACCACAATTTTCTAAAACTCAATGTACTAAAATAAACCAACTATCATAGATTCCAATAGAAAAAATTTAATTAAAATTCTAAAAATAATTTACTCTCATCTAAATATTCATCAGAATTAACAATTCTAATTAATTTTGAAAAAAAAAAAAGAAAATTTGATATTCTTTCCCAAATTAAAATTTTTTAAAATTAATGAATTAATTTTAACAATTCAACATATATTTCAATCTCAAATCCATAAATTAGTAAAATTTAACTTAGAATTTTTTTATCTTGTCTTAATGACCATGCATAATTAAAAATCATAACTACCATCCAATTACTAATTTCCTAACTAACTATATAATTAATAATTATAAAATTTTTACTATTGTAATTAATTTTGATATTATATCATTTAAAAATATATTATATTACTTTATTTTTAAATATTTATATCTTAATTATATAAATAAGAAGAAGTATAATAATTAGTTCCATAGATGTTTGTAGCATGTAAAAATTAATAATAATATTTAGCATTTAAAAAAATTATGACATTAATAAAACATAGAACTTAACTCCTAATGACATTCAAAGATTAGGTGTCATTGTCATTGTCATTGTCATTATTAACAAAGCATACTTCCCATGGCCCAGAAAGCATAATAAAGGAATTTGAGTGGGTTGGGCCCTTTGGTAGGATCTCAAATTGAGTTTTAGGCCTCAAGCAACCCAATGATAAGTAGGGCCCTACCTGTTCGATGTGCGAGAAGGCCCAATGGGACCTTGGGCTCTTTAATGTTTGTGAAGGTTCCATTTTGACATTTTTGGATTATGAAACTAAATGGGAAAATGCCAATAAAGAGAGTATGAGGAGATTATTTCCCAAAAATAGAGTTGAAAAATAAAAATTCCAAGAGTAAGATTCCTTCCAACTTAATTACAAGAAAGAGACTACCCAACCTCAAATGGTGGGAAATTGGTCAATTGGTAGGTAGATTCATCGTGTTAGTTCTACCAAATGTGAAATTTATAGTTAGATTAAGGGACGACTAGTTGAGAGGTATTAGAGGGGTCAACTCATTGTATTAGTTTTACTAAGTACATATTTTGGGCATATGTGTACATCTCGTAAGATTTCAAACCCAATATCAAATTCAAATTACAATCACAAAAAATAGGTATTTAAACTTCAATTCCCTTCGAAAGAGGCTTGCCAAAAAAACTTATCTTACTTTTAATGGGATGAGTTTGAAATTTAAATTAACAAATTAAGGGCGAGTTTAAGATATATATATATTTTTTAAATCCAGTATGGGTTTGAAATGGGTTTAAGGCAGGTTTGGGTATTGTCTTGTCCCGCCCTGCCCCATCTTACCTTGATTATATATAAAATTTGATTTTACAAATTAATTTAATTTAATTTTTATTTTTGTATTTTAAATATAATAATAATAATAATAATAATAATAATAATAATAATAATAATAATAATAGTAGCAGTAGTAGTAGTAGTGGTGATAGAAATAATATTGATAATACTTGTCAATAAAATAAGTTATAAAAATTATAATATTTTAATTATTTATAAAATATATTTATTTGAATGTAATTAAAAAAATTAAGAAAGAAATTTAAAAAATTAAAAAAAAAAAAGTTAAACAAGCGGGGTAGGCGAGGATATTAGAAATTCACGTACTTTCCCCACCCTACCTTGTCCCATTTAACTTTTTAAATGGGACAAAGATAATAATTATTTTGAATAAATAGGGCAAATTGGGATGGGAGTGACTTGTTTCAAATCTGTCCTGTTGCCATCCCTTATCCAATGTGATGGAAGAATCTTTTTGAAAATATGATATCATTATCGAAAATGGAGATAAGGTGATAGAAAAAAACAAAATTTTGTCTTAAAATAAAGATTAACAGATGACATGATGGAGAAAACGATGACTTGATGATGAAAAAATCTTCCTAAAAATGGGATGTCGTTGTTGGAAATGGAGATAAGGTAATAGAAAACAATGAGACCTTTTCATAAAATGAAGATTAACTAGCTATAATGATGGTAAAAATGATATGATAACCTATCAAGGTATGAATTCAAACATGGCAATAAGGTTAAAGTAGTTTTATCTCAATAAGTGAAGAGACTAGTTATGACATAAACAAATGTATTATAGGAAAGACATGAAGTGGATGAAGAGGAGAAGATAGAATTGGAACAAATTCAATTATTTGAAAATGTTGAGGGATTTTGTATTGTAGATTTGTTTTGAAACAAAGAGGTCAAAGGATAAAAAAACTAGAGTAACAAAAAAGTGTGAAACCAAAATTCATCCTTCGACAAATTCGTGCTTTTTCTATTGCCAATAAGGTGACTTACATGATCAAGATAATGGCAAAGACATATAATTATGTTAGACTTGTTAAGATAAAACCCTTAAAAGCATGACATGATGTAATTTGAGAATTCTATCTATGATTTCAATTTTCACATTTTTATCCATGATTGAATTACCAATTTGAGAATTCAAGCTTACATCAGTTGTATTATACATGACTTAAGTGTATTAGGGGTTGCACAGAAGATACAAGATATAAGTCATGGGTTCTTTGCAAATTGATAAGTTGTTCACAATTGGTTCATGCACTTAGGTAATTCATATGAGATTATACTGCACTACTTACTAATTGGAGGGATGAATTATATTGGTCATCAAGATAGATTTCCTATGGTAATACACTAGTATGTATGGTTGGTTACACATTGGATAGAACCTACGGTGAGTTATGACATTGGCTATCGAGTAGTTAGGACTTTACTAAGCTAATATGTTACTTGCATTCTCAACATTGAGCTACTGTTAAGGTTTTTTATTTATGACTTTGACCTATAAGTAAAACCCTATGGTGGTCATATATTCCTTATAAATTGGGTTACTATTGATCAAGATAGATACTTCTCTAATTCCATTATTCTAAAAAGAGAAACCCCTACCCTTCAACCCTACAAAGAGAAAAGTCCATCATTTTCTAGTGCTTATTAAAGGTAATATTTTTTTTAGCATTGATCTAGAGTTATAATTCTAAAATGCTTTCGTTGCATAAATGTAGTATCCCGAGGATGATAATTGCATGCACCCTAATGATCTAAGGATTAAAATGTAGCTTTACGGTTATTCAAATAAATATTTCATAGAATCTGCAACTCAAGAATTATAAAGGTAATCTTGAAAGGTTGATAACTACTACCTTGTTATATTATAGACATTAGTTCATAGAGAGCCTACACACAGTGGATAGTAAGTCATGGATTAAAGAAATTGATTAAATTGGATTTAATTAATTTTGTCTCCATGTAATATCATATGATACTGGAGTGTTGTTGACTTTCTTTAAAGGAGTGTTGAGTCAACGTCAAATTGGATTAGGAGGTAGTCAATATTTTCCTCTAAGTTCTAGTTGTCCCCTCTTGAGATTATAGTCCTTGTTGGCACAAAGATTTGAGGGGAATTTAGTTTAATTAATCATATGTGTATACAAGAGTGTTTTAGTAAAAACATAAGGTTGCACAAGAACTTATGATTATTTATTTTTTATTTTCTAAATCGGCTAGTTAATTAATTAGGAATTAATGGACTAAATTAAGAGACTCAGGTGGGCCTAAGTCACTTAAGCCCATAAGAGAAAAAAATAGCCACCATCTCTTTCCCTTAAGGTGTGTAGCTACTCTATGCACATGATGAGAATCAAAGATACATCAATTGGAATAGGATATGAGAACATCTAGATCTAAAGATACATCTCTTAGCACCTAGATCTAAGGAGTTTTGAAAAATCACAAATGCTTCTACTTGTACTATGATTTAGTAGCCTTAAGATCTTAGACATAGGCAACCTATGATTTCATCTTAATATGACTCAAAAAATTCAAAAATATCTACATAGACAACACAAATATTTAGTGAAAGACTAAAAAGAGATCTTGAAATGAAATTGGCTAGAATAAGAGAAGAATTAAAATGAAGTTATGGTATTGAGTTGAGTAAGATGCAACTTTACAAGGCAAATGATGAAAGTGAAGGATCACATGGTGAGTCATATCCAAAGCTTCAAGCTTACAATGTGTTTGTAAGGGTAACAACTTGAATTTTTAATAAAGATTAGTGCTAATAAGTGAACTTCAGATTTTGCTCCTATATGAAAAAAAAAAAAATGATTATTTTGTTTGAGGCTATAAATAGTGATTTTACCAATGTATGAAGACATTTCATTGGATTGGATAGATGTCACTTGAAAGGACAACATTGAGGTGTTCAATTAGCTATCTTAACTTTTGAAAGGAATAATGGCTCGTTCCTTATTGCATTGAATGTTGTTGAAAGTGAGAACAAAAAGAGTTGATATTCTTTGTTTGGTATTAATTTGCAGATGATTCTTTGTTTGGTATTAAGGATAACATGAAGCTAATCCAACGCCAAAGAAGGGAAGAAGACCAAGATGGGAGGACCAAATTAAGACATGGATGAACCTTTGCAATATTCTTCATTGCCCATCACTCATAAAGGTTGATCCAACCAATACACGAGTCTGAACAAACATAAGCATATGTGTAGAACATTTGTAGAAATAATCATAAAATAATTTCAAATAATCTATTAATATACTAACAACAAAAAACTTCTTTATATTATCATGTTCTCTAAAACTAGAGCTTATAATGAATATAACAGTCAATGGTTTATGGGTTATGATGGACTTTCTTTGCTATCTCATATATAGAGCCATCAAGCATGAATTCAAATTCATTCCAATTGCCACCATTGTTAAGAGAATGAATCAGTGTATTCCTTTGAAATTGTACTTTGGAAAAGATTTTTATAATCAAAAGATATAATACATTAATATATAGAAGAGTTAGAAGATTAGACATAAAAATCAATGCATCCATAAGTAAAACTGAAACATTAATGCAAAGAATGAAGTTAAGCATCTATATAGTTAATTATACATGAATTCATCCATTTATCATTTCATCCAGTATCCTCATTCACATATAACAATTGTAAACATTACTAACATCACAAAAAAAAAACCATAAATAAACAACGCAAATGCAATCATAAGATGTTTTAATGTTTTTTAGATCTCTCTTATTTCCAATACAAAATTTTCCACATTAGTAAATGAACTTTCTGGCGTGATCTTCTCTTCCAACTATAAAGGTGAATTGTCATCTTCAACCATTTGCCTTAAATAAGGTTCCTACTACTCAAAGAAATTGCAAATTTTTGTTGAACAAGTAAAGAAGAGTCTATTTGGATTTTTATGGATTCTTTCTATTTTTTGGAGTAGCTTTCTTCCCACAAAACACCTTCAATTTTTTAATTTAATGTCAAATGAGGACTTAGAAGATGATGCACATGAAGCTTCTTTAAAAATAAAAAATATTTATTAGGGCATTAAAAAAATACCCAATCCCTAATTTTACAAAATCAAGAAACCTTAAATCTAATTTGCCTCCTTTGTTCCAAATTCTTATGATAATTTGTACAAGTTTGAAGAACTACCTCCACAAACCATGGTATTTGAATCAAAATAAGGGCAACTCGATTATGCTTTCACCTTTGTTTTCATCTATGATTTATAATTTGAATTAAAAATAGATGAGAAATAAACAAAAATCGAATCAATTTAAGGTTTCATAATTGAAAATGGACAGAAAGCAAGATTAAATTGATTTTGGATTTCAATTGAAAACAAAGAAGGTTGTTAAGCAAGATCAAGTACTATGATTGATTTGTGTTTTATTTTGAAATAAATCCTTATCAAAGGAAGGAAGAGTATTTTTAAGTTTTTACAAAAATATTAAACAATTACATCATCAATTGTATAAAAAACAACAGTTGCAGTCACTTAGAGGGATGATCATGTTATACTTTGATTAGTTGTCCATGTAATTTACACACGTATGAGAAGCTTTATGATGAATATTATTTTGAGATGCCACCCTTTTGATTTGTCAATTTTCCAAAATTAGAATTAGTGTTGTTTTGGCAATTCAATGTCTTTTTCTTTGCTTTGTATTCTTTAATTATCATTTTAAAGAAGGAAAAGAAAGAAAAACCAAAAAAATAAAGGAAGAAAACAACACTTTGGCAACTTAAAAATGCAAACCCACATTGTTTGATTGATTTTCATGAATCACAATCACATAACTCTGGTCCAGCTAGTGCTCCAATGTCATGTGTTTGCCTTATCATCAACAAATAAATAAATAAAAATAAAATGCACATTCAACTTTGCATCCATCTTTGAATTATTTTATAACAACCATTCAAGTCCTTAGATAATTAGTATTTAACATAATATTATATTTCCAATTCATCAAAATTATAGGATGGATTAAGTAATGTTTTTAAAAATATATTTGAAAATGGTTTTTAAAAATAAAATTCCATTTCAAAGCTCAAACTAAGACAATTTTCTCCACTCATCCTTCATAAAGATATGCTTATTATCTATAATATAAACGTTCCAAATATTCTTCATATTTTTAATTGTTGTTTAAAATACTCTATAAAAAAAATACTTGTTGAGTAAATTCTTAAAAACTGTTTTTTATTAAAAATTTATCAAACATACTTTCTAAGTTAGAAAATTGTTTTATATTCAAGGACCAAAACACTATTTATTTATTATTTTTTTTACTACATAAATAACCTTACAAACGAATAAAAGTATTTTAAAATATATCCTATTATAATTACAAGAAATTTTATTTTTACACAAAATAAAATATGATTTTTAGTAAAATATGATTTAAAAAATAAAATAAAATATGATTTTTAGTAAATTTGCAATTACAAGAAATTACAAAAAATATGATTCTGTTCTCCGAAAAGAATTCCCAAGAACCAAGGTTTTGAAAACTTAAACAAAGAATTGGTTTTGAATTTTATTTTTTTGGTTAAAAATATTTTTAGTACAATATATTCACACAAATAAAATTGAAAATTTAGTTTGGTTAATAAATTGGTAGTAGTTTTGAAAAAAAAGAGGCTATTTTAGTTGATTATGTCATGATATTCATAAAATTAGATGTAAGTATACATATATTTAATCAATATTTAATAAGATCATACTAAACACAGTTAGAGTATATATATTAAATAAATTTTATCAATACTTAGTAATATTTGGCAACATAGTGTTAAATGAAGTTTCTCTATGGAAGATTATATGTATAAGAGCACTATTTCAATTTAAAACTACACTTAAAAAAATATTATTAAAATATTCAACAAATTATTAAATATCTATATAAATATTAAATAATAATAATTTTGATCATTTCTTAAAGAATATTGAATAGTTGATGTTTAGACGTTGTTTAGTAACTATTTTCGAAAATAGTTTTAAAAAATAATTTTTGAAAACTGTTGTTTGATATTTTGTAGAAAAAAATTTATTTGAAAATCTGAAATATTTCTAACTTGTTTTTAATGTTCTTAAATATGTTTTAAACATAATTTTTATATCTAATGATTTATTTTTATTCATTTTCCATGTTCATATAACTATTTTTTAAAAACAATGCTAAAAAAACAAATAAAAATAATTGAAAAAAATATATATTATTTGAAAATGGTTATTTTCTATTTTTAAAAATAAAAAATATAAAACAATTTGTTATGAAAAAATATAAACTATTCTTAAAAACAATTGTGAAACAAGACCTTAGTCATTATATCTATTTGAACCATATATTCTTTTATATATATACATATATTAATGGAATAAATTGACTTCTTCCTCCATATTGCATATCAAGAATGGTTGTTCTTGAGATAATAACTTCATATCTTTGATCTTTGTGGGGAGTCATGAATTTTGTTGATTTGTAATTTTTAAGCTTCTTAGAGCATGTTTTCTAATTCTTCTATTGTCAATTGTGAGGGATTTTTTTTCATAGTATTTACCATTTTGGAGCTAGAGGAATTTGAGATTTCTATTTCTTTTTTCTAATTTTTTCATAAGTTCATTTGAAAGTTGAACTGTTGAAGTATTTTTTTTAAATATATTATTTGATTTTTTTTTTTTTTTTTTGGAATTTCCATCTATTGAAAATAAAAAATAGTTTTGAGGAATTTGAGGTATTAAAAGTATTTTTGAGTTATTATTATATATTTTATCTTATATTCTATCCATTTGTATGACAACAGTTTTAAGCATTTAATTTGTATAATTATTTTATTTTTGAATTCTTTTAATAACATTTAATATTTCTTCTCTTGTATTTTTGCCGATAAAAGAATTTTTTTTTTTTTTTTTTTTTTGTCAAACTTCATTTTTAAACCTTTCAAATTTTAACACATCATGTATTACATGTTCAACGTGAATGATCTATCTCTTATTAAACTCAAATTTATTGACTTAAAAATTCATAATTTTGAAGATTAATTTAATAATAACTTTCAACCATCAAATTTTTTAATGATTAAAATTACAATCATCAAAATACCCTTATCTTTATTTGAAAAAACATAAGATGACGTCCAGAGAGGGAGAATAGGTGTATTTCAAATATCTTAATATAAGAATTGAGAATTTTAATTCAATCAAACCTTTGAGGATGATTTAATTTTTTAATTCAATTAATCCCTTTAAGAAATTAAGAATGATCAATTACAGTCCACACACAAGAGACAAGAGGTTTTTTACATGGAAAAACTTAATACTAAGTGTAGAAAAAAATCCATCTAAAATATAATATAGGAGATTATAATACAAACAATGCATTTTTTAGAGATTTTGGGAATGATAAGGTAAATTAAGGATTTTCATAATAAGAGCATGCAACTTAAAACATATTTAGTTAGGGCATATATAGGTCTGAGAGCTTCGATGGTCGAAAACAAAATTTTCTTAAAAAATAAAATCATAACCTTTCAAATTTTAATTAAGACATTTTAACTTAATTTTAAAACTTTCAATCCAACCCTTCCTCATCAAAAAACTAATTTGTCTTTCCTCAAACCTATCTTCAATAAAGTGTAAGTCACTGTCTAAAAAAAATCCTACATTAAAATAAAAAGGAACAAAATTACTGATAAAGAAAACAAAATATAATTTCTTAACATTATTTATATTAGATTCCAAACATTTTGAAAAATAATGCAATTTTACAATAGTCTTTAAATTTCCCAAAGAATTTAACTTTACCCCTTGTAAATTACTAATAGAAAAATTAAATGGGGATTCTAGACGGTTAAATTATTATTTCCAAATTCACAACTATTAAATAGGAAGTTATTTCTTGAAGATATTTTAAATATTAAATTCTATATTGAAATTATTTCTTGAAAAATAATACATATGAGAAGCTTTAAGATGAAGAGTGTGTAGAGGGGTCACCCTTTTGATTGGGACATTTTCCAAAATTGAGATGAGTGTTGTTTTGGCAATTCAATTATTTTATCTTTTTGTATTAATTTATATTCTTTTAATATCATTTTAAAGAAGGAAATGAAAGCAAGAAAACAACTTTTGGGTGCCAAAAAAATGCAAAGCACATTTTTTTTGGTAGATTTTTCATGGATCACAACCCCATAGCTCTGCTCCCAACCACTACTCCAATTATCATGTGTTTGCCTCTTTCATCTGCAGAATGGGTTGAATCATTTTATACTAAGTACTCTAATCTTATGTTTGTTTCCCAAGAAGTTTGTGGGAAAATGAGTGAGAAAGAAAATAGAAAGAAAGAGAAGTAAATAGAAATTAAAAAAAATTAATTTAAAGTAAATAAATTATTGTTATATTTTATTTAAAATCATTTTATTTATTTTAATCCTTATATATAAAGATTAAATAATTTAAGCATGTATAAAATTAAAGTCAATAAATTAATTTAATTATAATTGATTTTTTTTCATAATAAAACCAAATATAAAAATATTACTTTTATTATTTTTTAGTTTTTTTTTCTTTAAAAAAAAATCAAATATAACCTTGTTGTTAGATAATTAGGTCTTAACTTAATAGTAAATTTTCAAGTCATCAAAATTTTAGATTCCATTTCGTTTAACTTTTGGAGACCTAAACAATTTTACAAACAAATAAAAATATTTTCATTATATTGTATTATAATTATAGAAAATTTTGGATTTTTGACTTTATTAATTTTTATATCAATGAGTTAAAATAAGTAAAATGAATTTAAAATAGAAAATAAAAATAATTTATTGATTTTTATTTTATTTTTTCCTTTTTTATTTTATTTTATTTTTTCTTTATATTTTTTTTCCCTTACATTTTTCCTTAAAATTTCCAATAACCAAACGTACCCAAAATAAAAAATCTCATCCATGTGTATAAAATTTAAAATATCTTGATAAATTTATTTGAACAATTTGCCTTTTTCTAAAGTCACTATTAGTAGGTATTGATAGAGGGTCCAAAAGCCATGTGATGATGTGAAGCTCCCATCATTGTTATCCCTCAAATTCAAAAATTTCCAACTACTTTTTAAAGATAAACATTCATTTAGTTGTGTGGCAAAAATGGAAACATTGCTTCAAACACAATCCTTCCCCCTAATGTGGGGTACCCCTTAAATCTTGTAGGGCAGTTCAGTTGCTAAAGTTTGTACACAAAAATTAAAATTAGGGTTTGGGACCCTTCAACTACATTGACAAAGACTCCATAGTAACCAACCCAATTTTTTTCAAGACAATTCAAAGAGTCACTGAACCAGACAACCTCCTAATTACAGATGACAACTGCTCCATAACAGAAGGAAATAGTGTGTGAATGTGAATATACTGAGGAACCCCCACCCATCTCCTGAAAATTTTCATTTTCCATTTTTGATTCATCTTATGATGATGATAATTAGGGTTTTTTTTTTTTCTTTTTTTTTTCTTTTTGGTTTATGAGGTCTTGGGCTTGTTTTTGTATAATTAGAATAAGATAATGAAAAATACCCCTCCATATTGTCTATTTTCAAGGGTTTTCTTAATATGTCAAAAAAAATTTACGGGTTTCATTTTAACATAGAATTAAGATTCTGTTTGGTAGCAAAAAAATTTAAATTTATGACAATTTTTTTTTTTATCGGGTATGTGGGATTGTTTTTGTATAATTAGAATTCAATAATGGAAAATATAGCTAGATATTGTCTGATTTCAAAATATTTTTGGAGGGTTTTCTTAGTATGTAAAAAGAGAATTATGTGTTTCTTTTTAACATAGAATTAAGATTTTGTTTGATAATAGAATATTTTTTTTAGTTTATGGTGATATTTAGGGTTTTTTTTTTTGTTTTTTTTGTTTTTTTTAAGTGGTATGTGTGCTTGTTTTTGTATAATTAAAATACACTGATGGAAAATATCTATTGATATTGTTTGTTTTCAAAATATTTTTCTATAGTTTTCTTAGTATGCAAAAATATGTAGGTTATGTTTGATTTTCAAAAAAAAAAAATATTAAGAAAAATAATTTTTTTTATATTTTGTTTGAGGAAAATATGAATAACAATAATTATTATTATTATTAAAATTAATTTGAATTTTATGTATTTTAAAATTACTTAATCTTTATATAATTAAGAAAAATAAGTGAAACGAATTTGAAGAAGTATATAAAAATAATTTATTAATTTTGAATCTAATTTTTTTATTTTTCTTCATTCATTCTTTCCTTCTGCTTTCATCTCTACTTTCTTTTCCTCGTATGTTCCCTCAAATTTTTCAAGAACCAAACATAGCCTTATGAATGGGTTTCATTTTAACATAGAATTAAGATTTTGTTTGGTAGCAAAAATTTTGTATTTTATGATGATAATAAGTGAGCTTGTTTTTGCATTATTAGAATACATCAATGCAAAATACCAATTGATATTGTCTATTTTCAAAATATTTTTTTAGGATTTTCTTAATATGTAAAAAAAAGGATTTATGATTGGTTTTAAAAAACAAGTTTCATTTTAATATAGAATTAAGGTAGTATTCACCTTTTTATTAAATAGAAAAAGTCAAAATATCTATTTAACTAAAAGTAATCCGTTAATATCAACCAATATAATTGAATTAAACTTATTAATAACATGTTCAATTTAGTTGTTGATATTAATAAATTACTTTTAGTTGAATGAAAAAAATTAAATATTTTATCTTTTCTTATTCAGCCAAAAAATAAATACCATCTAAGATTTTATTTGATCCCTTAAATAAAAAAAATTTATTTTTAAAATAAATAAATAGACATAACAAATCTAATTATTTTTAAAATATTTTTTAAAATATTAAAATCATGTTTTCGCACATTTTTAAAATGTCAAATCCATTTAATAATTAAAAATAAATAAGTAATGAGCTCGTTATTTTCATTTTCAAAATAAAAATATTTCTTAAGAGACAAATATTCAACGGAAATTTCAATGATACATACTTGACATTTTCAACCAACAATGATAAATTGTGATGTCAAACTGCCCACAAGTTTCATTTTTCTTTCTAAAAAATTGACAGGAGCAAATTTTCAAATTTATTTTTTCTTCTTCACTTTTCAACTTTATGTATATATATTTGAATAGTTTTTATTAAATTTATTTTTGTCACCACACTTTTTATAATAAATCAAACAAATTTATTTGAATACACTTCACATTTTTTGTCTTTGAAATTAAGAAAAAAAAAAAAAAAAAGACCTTCTATATAAAAGTAGAGCACTTAGACTTATCCTATTTCTCTAAAAATCATTTTAAAAAATTTTAAAATTTGAAATACTAAAAATTTTGTAATACTTCAATTTTTAAAATTATTGTTTTTGTAGTATAAGCTTGTTAAAGTTATTGTTATTTTTTATTTTAAAAATAAAAAATAGAAAGTATATCCAAATAAATATTTAGACCATATTTGATAACTAATTTTTATAATAGTTTTTTGTTCTTCAAGATACAATATATATATATTTGATAATTAAAAAATAAAATAATGATATTTTCAAATAACATATTTTACTTATTTTTTTTAGGACTATTTTAAAATATACTTGTAAAAATATATAAAATGATTAAAAACAAAATACTATGCATAATAGTTACTTTTAAAGCGTACATAAAAACATAGAAAATAGGTTAAAATATTTTAGGTTTCCAATATGTTTTTGTTTTGTAAAACATTATAGAATCATTTAAAAAAATATTTCTCTAAAGTTTTGTAAAACAAAAGTTGTTTTTGACATTTCTTAACATGTTTTCTATGTTTCTATATATTTTTTAAAATGACTCTTGTTTAAAGTGTTTTAATTTTAGTTTTTTTTTTCCATATTATTTTTTTAAACAATCCTCAAAAAACAAGTAAAAAATAAATAAAAACAACTAAAATACATAGCAAAAACACTCTCTATTTTATGTTTTTAAGAATATAATTTTTTTTTAATTATCAAACATTTTTTTTTTCATTCTTAAAGAACATAAAACCATTTTTGGCAAACAACTTTCAAACTTAAACTTCTTTCTAACTTTTAAAGGAGGGAAAAAAAGATTAATTGATTAAAAGAGATGAAAATATCTCAAATTTATAAAACTAAAATCTCTCATTTTCAAACTTGAATGGTAACCTCTTTTTAACATAAATACTCTTCAATATTATTTATATATGTATTTTAAAAGAAATTGTTATTTAGAAGAAAAAAAAAAGTCAGGACATTTTTATCCAAAATGGGTATTATTTTAGGCTGAAAAAAAATAGAGAGTTCGGAGATGTTTGATAACTATTTTTGAGAATAAATTTATGTTTTTAAAACAAAAAATACATATAAAAAAAACATTTAATAACCAAATTTTTTTTTTTAAATAGAACATGTTTTAGTTGTTTTATATTATTTTCGCTTATTTTTTATAACTATTTTATAAAATAATTACACAAACATATAAAATGTTTAAAAATAAAGCACTAATCATAAAATTTATTTTTAAAATATATTTAAAAATATTAAAAATAGTTTAAAAATATTTTAAATTTCTATCAAATAATAATTTTTAAAAACTGTTTTTAAAAATAGGTACCAATCAAGATCTTAATTTTATAAATCGAAGATGATTTCATTCCTTTTAATCAAATAACTCAAAAAAAAAAAAAAAAAAAAAAAAAAAACCAAACACATAAACAAAATCAACCCTTTTATTACATTTCTAAAAAGAAAAATACCATGCAGTTAAAGCATTTGTACCATTGCTAGCAGCCTAGAACACATCCAAATGGTATAAAATAATAAATAAATAAGAAAATTTATGGGGTCATTGAATGAGAAAAGTGATTAGATGTTAATGAAGAGTGTAAAAAATTGAATAGAGCCCCATATGATGAGAGGGTGAAACAACATAGAAGTTTCTGAGTTTGTGGAGGTGGAGATCTTGTTAGAGAAGCAATGATGATATTATATTTGGCCCCCAAAAATGACAAAGAAAAAGTGATCTTCGGATCTTCCCACACACCACCCAACTGGCATTTGATGTCTCTTTAAAAATAACTCATCTCTCTATGAGCATGTTTGTTCTGTTGACCATTTGGGTTTTTATCCCATGTCTTCCACCCCCACCCCCACCCTTACTCTCTTGACTTCTCTCACAATTGGTTGGGCTCATGAGATCCCCTCCATTTTTTCTTCACAATCAACCAATCCGTTTTTTTTTTCAAGCTTTTGACAATGTCTCATTTATCATTTTGAAAGTCTTAGAGGATATTTAAAATCTTTTTCAATTTTTTTTTTTTTTGAAATAAAAATCTCGATAACTCAGTATAGTTGTGAAGAAATAATTTTTGAAAACGATTCTTAATTAATTATTCTCGTAAACAAAATTTGTTATAAGGAAATAAAAAAAAAGGAATTTCATATTTTTATCATTTTGTTGAATTGACCTTCCATCAGAATTTGTTATATGAATTGACAAAAGAAAAAGTGTGTCAAACTTTCACCATATGACCCATTAAAGGAAAAGTAAAAAAAAAATAAGTAAATTATTAGGGTAGGTAATGATCCCCTAGCATGGTTGATGAAAGTTGCTTGGAAAGGAAGGGTGAGCCCATCATTCCACCAAATTGAGAGTATTTTTACAAATACTTTAATGCTTAATAATTATATAGATATAAATGAGGTAATATGATAGGAGAAGAGATTCCCACTTTTATAGACATTTCCCTTTGATTTTTTGCATTGAAATGAAATTGGATATCAACCACACAAATAGGGATGAGGGAATTTTGATTTCTACTTCACATTGGGCCCATGTCCTTTTTGATGGATTATGGGCATTCCTCTTTCATATGCATTTCCAAAAAACAAAAATTCCAAATTCAAAGGTTAAAAAAAAAATATTAAATGTATTTCAATTAATTATTTGGGTTTTACTTAGAGTCCATTTAAAAGTAATTATCGAAGGGTTAGAAGTATTTTCTAAAGTTTGAGAGTAAGAAGTAAGACGTATCATTCTATCAAAAAATATTTTTTTTTTTATTATGAATTCTTCTATCAAAAACATTTTCAAAACACTTGATACTTTGTAAAAAAAAGGTTACTAATTAAAATTGCTTCATAATAATTACAAGTTTATTTGGTAATACATTAGAAAATATTTTTAGTATAAAAAGTGTTTTTAAAGAAAAATTAAATATTTGATAAAATTGGGAAAATATTTTTAAAAAATTAAAAAATAATTTATAATTCTTTATGGAGAAACATTTAATAAATAATTTTCTTAAAAACACTTTTTATAAAAAGCACTTTTAATGAAAGTGCTTGGATCAGAACCTATCAAATGTACTCTTACTCTCAAATGATTATCTTTATTATTACCAAGTCAAAACAAGATATTTTTGAAAGGTAAAAGTTATTTTAAAACTTATATTTTTATATATTTAATAAACATTTATAATATCAATATTATCAAATAATTTAGAGTGTGTTTGATTGTGCTGAGTTTTAGAAAGACTAAGAGCTTGTTTGGTGGTGATTTTAGGAAATGCTTTTAATATTTTTCATACTTAAAATTTTTTGTCATTAAAGTGTTAAAAATATTAAAAATACTTTCTAAAATAACTCCCAAATGTACTTTAAAAATACTTTCTAAAATCACTTTTAAATGCTCTTTTAGAACTCATTTAGTAGTGATTTTATAAAGCACTTCTAATATTTTTTAATATTGAGAGATTTTCTCATTCAAGTGTTAAAAAATCTATAAACTTTCTTTAAAATCAATACCAACCGCACTCTTAATCTTACCGTGAAAAGCCAAAATAAAAAACTATAAAATTCATGGGGCTATGTTTGATACTGAAAAAAAATGTAAAGGAAATAAAAATAAAGAAGAAAAAATAAAAAAATAAATTTAAAGTCAATAACTCATTTCACTTGTTAACTCATGTGTATAGATTAAATAATTTATTTATTACTAATTCCAACTACATTTTATTTTCTTTTGTATTTTCCATCAAAAATAATTTTCTTTAATATTTATTTCCTTAATACTCTGTGGAAAGCATACATAGCCTTAACCTTGGTGAAAGAAAATAAATCTCACTAAATCAAACACCTTTTAAACAATATTCTTTAATTGATGTAGTACGCATTAGAATATGTTTGAGGGCAAAATTGGAAATTGGATTTTTTTTTTGTAAGCAATTTCACTTTCAAAACAGGTTTGTTTTGGCATTGATTTCAATCATTAAAACATTTGCCTTGTTTTCAAATGCAAGAAACAATGTTTTTGGCATCTTCCCAAAATAATCACAATTTTAAAATTACATTTTCAAGAGTTTTTTTTTTTTGAAAAATACAAATCATTTCTCATTTACATTTTGAAACAAATATGATAATATAATAAGATTTTAAACATCCTTATTTCAATAATTTATAAATAAAAATAAAATGTAATGTGAATCATTTAGATGAAATTTGTTATTTCTATTTTTAAAAATAGAAAATATAATTCACTTTTATATAAAATGTGAGAACTCTCCGTGAATTTATTTTCTTAAAAAGATAACAACCTTAAAAATTTTTTAAAAAATTAAGATAACAAAAAAGTTTAGAGGGTTTGTTCTGTCATGTTTTTTGAAATTTATTTTTTAAAATTATTTTTTTATTCTTTTATTTAAAAACAATTTCTAAAAACAAGTTTTAAAAAATATTACCAAATGGGCTTATTTTTCCTTTTATTTTTAAAAGCTATTGAAAATAACTCTTACTTATTCTCTATTTTACTTTGTTTTCAAAAATTATTTATAGAAAATAATGATAAAATAATGTTAAAAATTTATAAAAATTATTTTTAAATCACACTGTCAAACAAACTCTTATTATCTCAAATTTTAAAAATTTTGAATATAATTTTTATGAAAATAAAATAAGTTCTTAAGAGTTATGACATTTTATATGAAAATTATAACTAATTTTTATTTTCAAAAAAAAAAATTGTGATTGTATCCAAAACACTTAATTTTTTATTTTTATCTTAAAAAATTAACATAAAAAACCCATTGACAATAATTATTAACGATCAATTTTATTTATTTTTTATAATTTCTATTGTTATTGATGTTATTTTCCTTTTAATTTCCCCCCAAAAATCAAACAAAATGATTTGAAATTCTTTTCCCTTTTTTTTTTTTTTTTTTTTTTTTTTTTCTGTTTACAGTATTTTTCATCATCAACATGGAGAAAAAAATAAAAACCAACGGAAACCAAAATGTACATGCAGGGTGAAAAGCTAGTAAGTTAGGGGTGTGTTTGGCAATTCAACTTTATTTTGCATCCCCACTAACCTTGTCCCCCATTCTGACAATGATGTGTTACCCAAAACCTGTCGGAAAATAGGGAAAAAAAAAACAATGAAAAAGTCTATTGTACTCCCCAAACGGTGCACTATCCTTGAGCCGAACCCTTTTTTTTTTCCCTGTTATCTTTTAAGGTGTTTTTTCCCCCTACTTTTATCTTATTCATCAAATTTACTTTCAAAATTTCCATTTATACTAAATTTTAAAAAATTTGTAATAGGCTTCCTCAAATTTTAAAATTAAAATTTCCATTTACTTAATTAAGAATTAAAAAAATAAAAATAAAAATGCAAATTTGCCCCCATTAAGAAAATAATTTTGTGGGAGACAAGAAAAATTAGATAATTATGGAGATCAAATAAGTTTAATACCATTATTTTTTTATTTATTTTTATCTAATACTAATATACATTATAAAATAAATTATAATAAAATAATTTTTTTATAATTTTATATTTGATGTTTTATGATGAAAAATAAGGCTTTAGCGTTACCTTCTGAAATGTCAAAGAATTTTGATTGATTATTCCACTGACCAATTTTCTCATTTTAAATAATGAATGAAATTAGGAATATGAAAATTATTATTTTCTTACATCATAAGTGCTTTGGCCTTTGTTTTCATGAAAAAAAGAAGAAGAAAATTTTGAAAAAAAACTTTTTTTTCTTTCATTATAAAGAATAATGTATGTTTTTTATTTTATTTTATTTATTTAAGGAGAGAGGAAAACAATGTATCTCTCTTTTTATGTTCAGAATTAAGAGAGAAAAAACTTTTATTTTTATTTAATAGTGATAGTTTTTGGGTACTCAAACCCAACTCCAATATTTTGTTAAATGTTTTTTAAGTAATGAGTATTTTTGTTTGATTTTGAAATATTTTAAATATTTAGATTTTTTATATTTAATTAATTACTTACTAATTTATGACTTATATTCAATTATTTTGTTGAAAATCCTAAATATTTATCAACAAAATTATTAAATTTTTCTAAAAGTTTTTTAACAAAAAATTTCTAAAATTATTAAAATTTTTCTAGTCTTGCTATTTTTGAAAATTCATTTGAAAATATTCTTAGAAATTTTTTACAATTATTTAATCAAATCTAAAACTTAAAACATAATAATTTTTTCTTCTTTTTATAATTATGGTCAATAATTACATTTTTTTTATTGAATGATATTAAAAAATTATTTATAAAATATGAAAATTTATCTTTATTTATAATCATCAATAAATTTCCCATTGTATCCTCTAACCAAATTTTATAACTAAAAATAATGTCATGTCAAAAAAGGAAAGACTTTATTTTTAATTTAATTTTAAGAAAAGGACACAAGTTGGAAATAGACAGCAAGAGAGAAGGGTATAGTTGTCATTTCAACTGAAAGAGTAGAAAGTACACTGAAGCGGAAGGTGGAGGGTGAGTTCAGTTTCATCCACCTTCCATTTTCTTTCTCACTGTAATAATAATAATAATTTTTTTTTTTTCTTTCATTTTTTATTCTTTATTTATTTACTGTAATAATAATAATAATTATTATTATTTTATTTTATTTTTTTCTGAGTATTTGAGTTGGTATTGAAATTTCTTGCTTTTGCAGCACACAACATTACAACAACAACACACATTTCAGACCTCTCTCTGAACCCTCAGATTCCTTCTGACTGCACTTTCTCCTTCCTCTTCTTCAGTCTTGAGGTATGCTTGCAATGCCCAGAAAGCAAAAAATGTGTACTCTTCTTTCTCACCCCACACTGTCTCTAATTAGGCAGCATTTTAGGGTTTCTGATCTCTGCAATTTCCACAACTTTTCTCCAAAATCAGAATGTGGGTATGTCAACTCTCCTGATTTGGCATCTGGGTTTCCAATATGGTGGGATTTGGTGCTACCATTTTGGGATTTGGATTCTGGATCTCAATTTTTGGATCCATCTGTCTCAAAATAGTAGGGGGTTTTCTTTTTTTTCTTTTTTTCTTTTTTTTCCCTTGCTTTTTTTTGTTGTTGGGTATTTACTTGCTCCGTGGGATTTGTGATCTGTTATGTGCTTTCTGTTTTTTCGGGATTGTGGTGCTTGGTTTGGATCCTGTGAGGTGAATATGGCATGAACAATGTGAATCTTTGTTTCTGGTTTGTGATTCTTTTCTGTGGCTGTATTTTTTGCATTTATTGTTATTAGGCTTTTGCTGATTGTGTTGTTGTCAAGGGGTTTTGAGTTGTTGGAAACTTTCTTACATATGAGAGTCTTGGATTGATGAGCTGCCTTTCAGATCCATGGATTGAAAGTAAATTTTCTGCAGTTTAGTGCTTTTTATCATTTTCAGTTTGTGTATGGATAGAAATGGTCATCTGGATATGTAACATACTAACATCTGATAGCATTTCTTTGTATATCCATCTGTTTGTTTCCTGAAGAAAAATGGAAGAAAAGAAACGAAAACAAAATTCTGGGTTCTTTATGCTTTGATAAAAATAAAAACCTCAATTAGCTAAGCCATGTAGTTTTGCTAGGGTCAGTTGAGTCCGGTTTTGGTTTTCAGTCTTCCCTGAGTCTTTAGAATGAAAAATTGAAGGATCAAAATTTTGGGTTTAGTTTATTTTTATACAGTGCCTTGGTTATGAAACAAAGCATGTATGTACTTCTGACACATATTTAGACAGAACCTGGTAGCAGGTGCAGTTTGATCTTTCTTTGCATATAGTCTCTTTGCAAAGAAATAGAAGATATTCTTTATATATCTTTCATCATTTCAACAAAAACTGTTAGATTGATCATAGTGATATGATTCTCAACATTATGAATTTAGTTTGATGTTCTTCTTTGTCCTATATTTATAAGAGTTCTCTAACTTACAATTGGATTTTCTCTTTCTCTCTTTGCATGTTGAATCATTGATATCAGATACTGCTAGAGAGTTGCACTTTAATTCGGTTCTTATCTCTTATTTCCAAGAAGGGTGCTGGAATCATATCAAGACACTCTTTGGCTTCCATTGTCTACTCAGTATGGTGATATCTAAGTAGGTGCCTGCGGTCAAGCCTTTTCCACTCTGTTCTTTAGTTTACTTGGAAATCCGTGGCTGTTGCTCCATTGCTACACGGTTGTCTTTTCTGTTTGCTTTCTGGTTGGATCAGTAGTCAGCTTGATGGGTTCACGGTTCCCATCCCATCAGCTGAGCAATGGCCTTTATGTATCAGGGAGGCCTGAGCAGCCAAAGGAAAGGCCTCCCACAATGAGTTCAACGGCCATGCCTTACACTGGTGGTGATATAAAAAAATCTGGAGAGCTGGGGAAAATGTTTGATATCCCTGTAGATGGCTCCAGATCAAGAAAATCGGGACCTATAAATAATGCCCCTTCAAGGACTGGATCATTTGGTGGTGCTGCTTCTCACTCAGGACCAATCATGTCTAATTCCATAAATCGACCTGGTTCTGTTTCATCTGCTGGAATTCCAGGTTCAGCTTCAGTGAAGAAGACCAATTCTGGACCCCTTAATAGACATGGTGATCCAGTGAAAAAGTCTTCTGGTCCTCAACCTGGAGGTGGAAATTCAGTTTCCCGCCAAAATTCTGGTCCACTCGCTCCAGTTCTCCCCACTACAGGCCTGATTACATCTGGACCCATTTCTTCAGGCCCACTAAATTCATCAGGTGCTCCTCGAAAGGTCTCTGGTCCATTGGATTCTACTGGATCTCTCAAGTTACACGCTGCTTCTATTGCACACAATCAAGCTGTAACTAATCTGAGTCAAGAAGATGAGTATTCCTTCCACAGGAGCTTCCCGAAGCCAATACTTTGGTCGATGGTTTTGCTGTTTGTGATGGGTTTTATTGCGGGCGGCTTTATTCTAGGGGCTGTCCACAATCCCATACTTCTGATTGTTGTTGTGGTTCTCTTTGGGGCAGTTGCTGCAGTATTCATTTGGAATACTTATTGGGGAAGAAGAGCTATCACTGGTTTCATTGCCCGTTATCCAGATGCTGAGCTTAGAACTGCAAGGGATGGCCAATTCGTCAAGGTTTCTGGGGTATGTAATACTTTAAGGAATTCTGAAGTATTGCTTTTTATTCTTTTTCTATGCGTGTCCTCCATAGAGAAAAAGGTTCAGTTGGGTTTCACAGGTTCTCTATTGCTTGCTTCTTTTCCTGTATGGTTTTGTAATTGGAGAAATTTTGATTTTTTTTTATTTTATTAAATGCCATTCACTACTAAAGCGGAAATAATTCAGGAAATGATGTGGAAGTTTTATTTTCAAGCATCACATGTGGAATGCTAGATCATTGAAATTCTATAGCCTCAATATTGAGATTTAGAACCACATCCAATTCTTTAATTACAGTTTTCTCTGAGTATAGTTTTCTCCTGAGAGTGTACAGGAAGAAAGAAAGAGATTGAGAGAGGGAGAGAGAGAGAAGAATATTCGTTAATGCTTTCTCACTATATTTTTCAACAGAAATTGTGCCAAAGAAAATGAAAAGAAAAGATAGAGAGAAAAAGAACTGGCAGAAGAAAAAGAAGACCAATGGGTAGAGGTGAAAGGAATAAGAAGGAATAAAGAACAGAAGACAGTGGAAGGTGGAGAAGGATGCTTAATTTGGAAGTACCCTTGGAGAACATGAAATTTTGATGCATAAGAACATTCAATAGTTAAGAGTTATTTGGATACTATTTTATTGCAGCATATAATTTCTAAGATTATATATAGATATATACATGCTTTTTTATTGCCAATCAAAAAAATCTTAGAAAATTGCAGGTGCATAAAGACTGACAAGAAATGCAGTGAAAGGTTGAAATGTTTTATGTTCATTTGCCAAAAACAAAAGACAAGAAAACATATTGAATTATATCCCTTTACTTCTGCTCTTTGGAGTAAGGGTGTATTTATTAGCTTATATATTTTGAAGTGTATCGGGTGTCTTATGACTTTTGACCAAACTTTTCTCTTTGTTAGAGTACAGATGTGCCATTTTCCTGTCTGAGTTTTGTTTATGTTGTAATGAATATTTTTACCCTCAGCCTAGCTGGTTATTGTACTTCTTGAAGTTTCATACACTCCTTTATTGATATATCCTTGCAAATGCTTAAGTGACAATTATCACATGGTTATAAACTATGAGTTGGTGTAATTTCTTGAAGGTGGTTACCTGTGGTAATGTTCCTCTGGAGTCATCTTTCCAAAGGGTTCCTAGATGTGTTTATACATCCACAAGTTTATATGAGTACAGGGGATGGGATTCAAAAGCTGCCAACCCAACACATCGTCGTTTTACTTGGGGTCTCCGATCACTTGAGGTGAGAAAGATCTTTATCTTCATTTATTTTGAAATTGCAATTCCCCACTGTCAAATTGGATGTTTTAAATACGGAATGCCTCCTTTCATGCAATGCTGCATTTTGCTATGCCCTCTTTTGATCCATTGCTTAAATAAAATTTGCCATGTTTACTGAAATCCTCCTGAGTTGTCTCCATTCTGCTGGTATGGAGTCATGTAAAAGCTTGTTGACACTTAGCTCAAATATGCTGTGAGTCAATCTAGAAAATTCAATGCATAAAACTGGTAGGCTGTTTTGCATGGGTTACTCGTTGGTTGATTGAGTCTAAACTCAGTCAATTGGGTAAATTCCAACTGGCCAACCGGTATTGGCACAGGTTCATGACTCACAGCATTGAATTTTCTATAGGATTCTTGTCGGGTTGAAACCAGTGGTAAAATAATCTCAGCCTTGATGGGTCATGTGCTGATCCATTAAGGGAGCACAAAAATTGTTGGGGGAAGCTTTAGTGGTTCTGCTTCTGTGCTGGTACAGTAATATCATTCATATTGAGCTGGTAGTTTTGGGTTGGTTAAAGTTCAATAAAATACCGGGTATTAGATAAATTCCGCATTGAGTTGAAATAGGAATTTTTATAATTCTGACTTGAGTATTCTAGCAACAAGCTTGAAACTGTCAACCATGCATCAATTGCCTTGTTTTATACTGTGTGGTTTAGATCGTCATTTATAGGTTATGATATTTCTTATCTTTATATTCTTGAATGAATTGTTTAGCTACTCCTTAATTATGGTACTAGCTAGGGGCAATCATGAGGTTTCCTGTATTTTTTCAATACATGTCATATGAAACATGGTATTCTTTTGGGGGCTGTAATAGGTGCTTATCTTAGTTCCAAATGCTTGGAACCACAGTTAACTTAAATGAGGAAGTGTCATATATCTACATGATTGGATTGTTTTGTCTAATTTTTGCAGAGGCATGTGGTCGATTTCTACATTTCTGACTTCCAGTCTGGGTTGAGAGCATTGGTTAAGACTGGCTATGGTGCTAGAGTCACTCCATATGTTGATGAATCTGTTGTTGTTGACATCAACCAGTCAAATAGAGATATGTCTCCAGAATTCATCAGGTGGTTGGGAGAGAGAAACCTCTCAAGTGATGATCGTGTAATGCGTTTGAAAGAAGGGTAAAATATCCAACGTTTTAAGCTGGGAACCTTTTAAATTATTTAAACAATGACAGCACTATTGACCAGACTAAATTAAACAATTGTACAAATTCACAGATAATTTCAAGATAAGCATACAGAAAGAAACCATGTTAAGATAAGACACTACTCTTTTTCTCCGCTTAAGAAGACGAGGAACTAAAAGACAGAAATGGCAGAATGCTGGAATGTTATAGCCACCATTGAAGTCCTCTTGAACATGTTCCTTTTTCTTTCTCTTAAAATTTCGCTGGCCAGCTTCTTTGTTGGCTTGGAACGTTGAGATGCAAGTTTGCTAAAACATTCCAAAGTTTTGGTTCTTTTGTATTTTCTTTTTGGTTGTTTCTTATTGAAATGTTAGATGGTAATTAGATAACTCATTTTGCCCCCATGGGTTCAAACTTCAAACCTCATGCCTTTACCATTTTATCAAACAAAAAGACACTTTACCTTCTTTCTAGTCAATATTTCATAAGAAAGCCTGAAAGTAAGACCTGTAAAGAATAACCCTTTCCTTACTAGTTGTAATTGTTTCAAGCTTTGGCTTTTTAGTTGGCATTTGTTTTTGTTGTTATGATTTATGATGATTGCCGACATTACTATAATTTCTTGTTTCCTCTCTGTTATTTTTAAATTTTCACTGGTACATTCATTTCCATAAATAGAGTTCCATGCCTATGCTAAGAACAAGGATATTTGGATTCTGACCAAGTAGTAAATTGGCTCTGGTGGTAAAATTAGTGACTACTACCCCCAACACTTCTGCACTTGGGGGGCCTTTCATAAGAGTATGCATCATATTGTTTTACTTGGAAGCATAACATAGGATGATAGAAGTTGTTATATAGACGCCCGGTTTGCATTTCATTAACAGCCAAAAAACCCATGCATCATATGCCCTTTTGATGTTTCCTCCTAATGGAAAATTGGAATTGATGATATGATAGGTACATCAAAGAAGGTAGCACTGTGAGTGTGATGGGAGTTGTCCAACGGAATGAGAATGTTCTGATGATTGTTCCTCCACCAGAGCCATTCCCTACAGGATGCCAATGGGCCAAATGTATCCTTCCTGCCAGCCTCGAGGGCATTGTTTTGAGATGTGAGGACACATCGAAGATCGATGTTATTCCTGTGTAGCTATAGCATTTTGAAACCCAAAAGTAGTGCGGGTTGTTGCTGTTTTGAGATTTAATTTGTTGGATAGTATTGACGAGGGGTGGTGGCGGTGGTGGCAGTGGTGGTGTTTTTTCCCTTTTCTTTTTTTAACATGGTGTATAGTTTTTATGTGATTTTTTTTCATCTTTTAGGGCGGGAAGCTTTTGTAATGGGGTTGGTGTGATTATTATAGTAGAGAGAGCGAGAGGAACTCAGTGTTTAATGGAGGGGATTGAGGATTGATTTATGTTTAGAAAATGTTTGAGATAATTTGAGTAATTTGGGTTTGCCTCAAACTCTGTTGTTTCTCAAAGATGGTGGTCCATCCCAATTGTGAATGTCTGCAGTTTTCAGTCATGCTTAAAAGAAATGTCAATGTTGTATGCCCTTTTTTCTATCACCAGATTGATTACAACCATTCTCAATTCTACTATCAAACCCAGCAGCAAATTCTAATTCTGAGTGTCAATTCTTCCAACTCTAAGCACTCGTGTGATACTGTGATACTTAGACAACTCGGTCTACGCTTAATGTTATTAAGTTAAAGACTTTCTAACATAACACCGACTGATGACGTTTTGGCTTTAGTTATAACGAAGATCACCTTGATAATGCTAAATTAGTCTTTCAAACTTGCAATCCATTTAATAACTTATTAACCTTAAATACAAGTTACAACTAAGTATTGGGCGCCACTTGAACACCCCAAGCCTAAAATCTGTGCAAGACATGGCCGGATGATGAGGAAGCTAAGAGGGTGCAAGAAGCCCTACTTTGGACCCTATATATTTTACATTCTTAATAACAAAACATCAATCTAAAGATTTGTTTTCTTTGTTACTCCTGAGGCATGGTATGATCCTCCTCTTGCTACAAGTTTTAACTAATTTTTGAATTTGCTTAAGTGCAAGCAAGTCGAATCTAATTTTTCTTTTGGTTGTTCAAAGAAAAAAACAAACAATTGTATGAGTACCAAAATTTAATCAATTTTTTTAATTTATTCGAATTGAAACTAAGTGGGTGTTTGATAAACCAACTTAATAACTTAAAGTAACTTAATAATTTAATTTAAATTATTAAGTATGTTTAGTAAAATAAATTAATCATATAATTTAAAGTAAAAAACAACTTTAAGTAATAAGTAAAAATAATTAATTTATTCTTAAGTTTACATTTTTATTTTATTTTATTTTTACCTCATTTACCTTAATTACATCCCCAATCTCCTTTGCTACTCCAAAACCTCCACTAGTACTTGATCTCCTTTACCTTAATTATAATTTATGAAATATAAATATGTTAATTTAATGATTTAGAATAAGTTTTAAGTTAATTTTATTATTTAAAATAAAAATTAAGTAATAAGTTTTAAGTTAATAACTTAAATATAATTTAATTTAAAGTTAACTTAAATCATTAAATAATAAGTATTAAGTTTTATCAAATATTTCCTAAGTTTTGTTATTTCTTAATTGAAATGAATGGTCTTGCAACAATATGAGTTTAACTAATTTTTAGTTTATCAATTGTGACGGGTTTAACGTAGACTAGAAATTTCCAACACATAAGGTTGGGTTTTACATCTTTACATATTTTGATAAATAATATTGATACGAAGTAGCTCAACACATTCAAGTTACATTTTTAAACACATAATTTTAAGTAAGGTGGAGTTTGTTTTTTTTACCTAACTCTAAATAGAACTTTAATGTTTAATACTATTAAGTATAAACTTGTTTGTTTTTCCAATATTTTATTTCTTATAAGCATTAAAAAGTAAATAAAAATTAACATGTTACTTTTTCCATTTAGTAAAAACCAAAATATTTAACTTTTTTTATTCAGCAAAAAGTTTATAATAAGTCATAAAAAAAAATTGAAAAACAAACAACTTAAAGTCTGAAAGCAAATTGTTTTCAACAAATAGTTAAAAAAACAAACACCCTCTAAGTTTTGAATTTATTAAGCAAAATAAATTTCAATTTCACTATTGCAAAAGCATGATCTATATAAGCTTTGAAGTTCAAGTCAAATCTTAATGCATAATTCTCCTAACAACAAAGTTTTGGTACTATTTGGATATATTTCCTTTTTTATATAAAAACAAAAAATGATAACAAGATAATAACTCATGATGATTTTTAAAATTTGTTTAAAAATTTTGAGATATTAAAAATAAATAAAAATAATATTTTTAATTAATAAAATAAAAATATAAAAAATGGAAAGTGTATCTATTTGTTGTGAATTGAGTTCTCATTTCAATGACTAAAATTAATTTTATAATAGTGTTATTATCCAATATGCTTTTGCTTATAAAAATAATAAGAGTTTATTATATTTTATCCCTCTAACTTAGAGCGTGTTTTACACATTGCCCTTTCGAGTTAAAAATCAAGCAAGGTACCCTCTATATTTAATAATTGTATACAATGTGCATTTTTGAAGTGATAATGTTATGTTCATTAGATGAAAAGCACATGTACTCTTCACGTGACCTATTTAAATGAGGGCAAAAAGGTAATTTCATTTTAAAACCACCAAAACCCTAACCTAACCCCCCTTCTTCTTCCTTCCTTTGTTTTCTTTCGCCACATTTTTTTAGTAACTAAACAAGCTTGACTAAACACATTTGCAGGGTCTTCAAAAAATAGACAAATTAAAAAAAAAAAATAAAAATTAAACTATATATTGATCAATTCTAATACAATGTTAATCCAAAAGTTGTTTTACCTAGCAATTAAAGCACCGAATAGAAACACCACCGTGATCCACAATAACCAAATTCAAATCTTCAAACAAAAAATAATTAAAAAATAATATAAAAATCCAAAAAGAAAATCAAATTATAACATATCCTAATGTCAAGGTGAGACGTCCAACTCTTTAAGAAAGAAGATTGGTCCTAGCTTAGTTGAACTCTAAGTCGAAACCAGAATCCCAACAATGCTAAGCTAGTAAGATTTCCTCTTAGAAAGAAAGGACTAGAGATTGTAAGCAATCCAATCAATAGATAGGCTGGGAACTCTACGAGGAATCCAATGAAAATACTCGAGAAAGAAAAAATTGAAAATAGAAACTTTTCTCATTTAAATTTTCGTGACGAATAGAAAAAAGGAAAATTTTTGGGATTTAAAGAAACTAAAAAAAAGAAACAAGATTTAACAAGTTTGAAGCAGTTGGTAGCCTTATCATGACGAGATAAGTTTTGTAATTGTGGGCGAAATTGGGGTGGAATTTATCGACATGGTCAAAGATTTGGAGGGCAAGGTTGAGGTTTTGCCGGTGGTTGATCATCAAAATGATGTGTTTGGGGGAGAGGCATTAAGGCTAGGGTTTGATTGGGGGAGTGATAGTGTAGAATTTTAGTAGGGTGGGGTCCACAATGGCAAAGTGATGGTGTGATGGGGGGTCGATGAAAGGATCCATAACGGTGCCAATGGCGATGGAGGCAGGATGGATAATGGAAATTGAATTGAGGAACGAAGTAAGGAAGAAAGAAGATTAGTTTAGGATTTTGAGGGGTTTTAAATGAAATGACCATTTTACCATCATTTAAATAGGTCATGTGAAAAATACATGTGCCTTTCGTCCAATTAAGGTAATATTATCACTTTAAAAATGTACATTGTATGTAATTATAAAACATGAAAGATATATTACTTTATTTTAATGCGGTAATGTGTAAAATATGGTGTAGGTTATAAACTAAAGTGTAATAAACTTAAATAATAATAATAAAAACAAATGTATGAACGAAGGGCACGGCACGTGCACAACCCCTTACTCTGAACCCTATATATAATGATCGCTGCCTCGAGCCCTAGAAGATTTTTCACCCCGCTCTCTAATGGCAACCACCGGCACTACGGAACCAGCTCCGGTGAACGGTGCTGCGCAGTCTCCGGGATCTGATCCAAAGGCCGAACTATCGGAGACACCTCTCTCTGTCAGTAACGCCGCCGCCGCAGAATCGGAGCAGGCACCGTCTGAAAATCTTGAGTCAGAGTCCACGGGGGCGCCAGAGACGGAAGCTCCGGCGCCGGCCTCGGAGAAGAAATGGCCGGGCTGGCCTGGAGACTGCGTATTCCGGCTCATCGTCCCTGTGCTCAAGGTCGGCAGCATTATTGGCCGCAAAGGCGAGCTGATCAAGAAGATGTGTGAGGAGACTAGGGCTCGCATTCGCGTCCTCGACGGCGCCGTTGGAACATCTGATCGTATTGTAAGTGTTTTCGGTGTTGTTTGGAATTCATGGAGTTTAACTGTAACCCTAACCCTAGAGTGGACCCCACGTTTGGTTTCGTGGAAATTTTGTCCTCTCCCTTTTTTGAATTAAAAAAAATAATTAAATGAAACTCGACTCTCAGCTGAGCTATATGAAAATTTAGCATTGAAGTTTCTTTTTTCCTGCATTTTCTTGCCTAACAAACAGAGAATAATAGGTAATAAGTGATTTAGACGGGTGCATGAATTTCCCTTTTGATAGATAAAGAGGGAGAAACCCATGTCACACTGGAAGTATTCTCTTATTGCATTTAATGCAAGAAAACGAGGAGGAAATAAAAGAAAGGAGAATAAAAAATTTAAAAAGAAATGAAAGAAACAAAGTCTCTTCCCATGGGCATTCCTGCGGCTGTAGGAATGCACAAGAGATGGTCTTGCACCACAATCAACCTTAGTCCAGGATTGGAAATTTTATTTTCTTTTCTTGTTCTATAATTTTCTTGGCGACCAAATGGGATTGATGATATATTTGATTGTTTACTTAGTGATGAAAACCATGGTAGGGTTTTATGGAAAAAAGATGTTAAGTGTGTTGTTTAAAGTGGTGGACAATCTTTTGGAAAAGTTAAAGACATTTCCTTTTTCTTTTTATGGTCATTGTAATTTATAGACTTTATGGGATATTGGGGAAAAGACCCAATGTGCTAATATGGTCCTCGTGAATTGGCAAACTTGTGCAGTTGAATGCAAGCTCTTGTTTCCCTAATGAAAATAAATAAATAAAACCCAAAAAATTATTAAGAAAGTCACTTTAAGCATTCATCCCAAGCATTAGGTCTAAGGGGAGATCTATAGGATTAGATCTAAACCTTCCGACCATCCCTCTTTTTTTTCTTTTTTTCTTTTATCAAATCTTACTAATTCTATTTTTTTTTTTTTATTGGTAAAAACAAATTCTTCTAATTCTATTTTCTATTAGGTTTTGATATCTGGAAGGGAAGAGCCAGAGGCACCATTATCACCTGCAATGGATGCTGTAATCAGAGTATTCAAACGTGTTACTGGGTTGTCTGAAAGTGAAGGTGATGGTAAAGCATACGGAGCTGCTGGTGTTGCATTCTGTTCAATCCGGTTATTGGTAGCATCTACACAAGCCATTAATTTAATTGGAAAACAAGGCTCTTTGATCAAGTCAATACAGGAGAGCACTGGTGCATCTGTCCGAGTACTGTCAGGAGGTATGCTTTAAAGACTTCATAGCATAATGCCTTTAGTTTCTATGGAACTGTAACATTATCCATTATTTGCAATTTTTTCAGTGGGTTTTCTTGGAAATAACTGGCCCTCTGATAGATCAACTCTGTAAATGTGTTTTTCTTTTAGCTGCCAGCTTCCTCTTCTTCGCATACTGCTACCTTCCATTTAAATCTGCTGATAGAAATTGGTTTAGTGTACTGCATATATATATATTTTTTCATTTATGTAGATCTGAAACTAGAATTTATTAGTTTCCTGTGGGGGCTAGAAATAGAGAGGTGGAAAAAAATGGAAGCATGGGCCCTTGGTTCCCTGGATTGTTTTGTGTAATGGATTTTTCCATCACTTATGTGTTGTGATTACTGTTACTTTAGCTGTTTATGTTTTTGGCTATGCCTAGTGACAATATGTTTTTTTCTTGATGCACTCTGTGTTACAATGGTTTTATTCATCAATTATGGTAGGTTTTTGGGTTGTAGTAGCACTCTTATGGAGCAATGGTTTTATTCATCTACCTTGGCTGGATACCGAAGAAACATGCCTGGGAATTTGGAATTGATTCTGTTCTACAGTTATCTATAAAAATGGAACGTCAAAATAAAGAAAAGAAGATCTTAAGTCATCTATCTTAGCTGCATATTGAAGAAACATTAGGTGTTTTGCTGATAGTTTCTCCATAAGCTTGAGAACTCTCTTTGTTTTCATTTTCATCTTAATTATTTTTAACTCTCATTTTGAGGATGTGTGTGGTAGCTTTGCTTATTCTAATGTTCTGCTCCTCTAGAAGCGTATAGCCAGTCAATAAGTTATAGCTGATCTGCAATACTAGGGCCTTATGATATAATTTACCCCAGCTAAAGGCACCATGTGGTCCAATTGTCAATAAAAAAAATGTTTGAATCTTTTGCAAAGCCTTTCAGTTGCTCTGTTTCAGTTGGTTTGCCCATTTGGGTCCAAATTTCAAAATCTAACAGCCTTCTCCACTGAAGTATATTCTGCAAAGTATTAAATAGTAAGAGTAGGTGGATGTTAAATAAGTACAGAGATTAAACTTCTTGTTGCATTTTGGTTGGCAGAATGGTTTGTTTATTTTGGGTAGATTTTAGCTGGTGATTCTCATTTGTGACTCTTACCTTTTTGTGGTGTTGAAAGTGCTCAGTGGAAAATTTGAAATTTATTACTTTAATGAGCCTGACTTAATGATATCAACCTGTATTAGTTAAATGATCAATAGCAGATGAAAAATTTTCAATTGCGATTCTGTTGCTCATGGAATTTCTTTCAAGAGAAGCTGTATTCACGTCTTTGCTAGTTCTAAAGGCATTTTTATAATCTTATTCATTAGCAATGCAATCATTCCTTTTGTTGAAATGGGAATGTTGAGGGTCTTGAAGACTGAAATCAACACTGTGTACATTGAAGCTTTAACTTGTTGGAATTTTGAAGTTGGCTGCAGAATAGGATGCATTTTTTGAAGTGTGCCTAATTGAGTTGAATTCATAAGAGCTTGCTAGCAATCTGTCTTAAGAAATTAGAACACTCCAACAATATTTTGTCAGTGATGCAAGATTTGGGATCTGCTACTTCATATAAACACTGCCGATTTTAGCTTTCTAATCCTATGTTCTAGACTTGCTAATAGTTCGAACTTAACGGTATCTTTGTTAATGGTGCTCATAACTGAGAATATACTCTCTTGTCACTTAACTAGGTCATAATATTTAACCTGCAATAGGAAGCTTAATATTAAATTGTAGCTTGTCAAGAAACCAATGGGAGACAAGAAGAGGAGCTTATACTTTATTCTTTTTGCTCTTATGTTACTAAATAATCCTCAAGTCCTAAACAAGTGCTTGGTTGAGTTAGGTGGAGTTTTCATTTGTGAGGGACTAAACAGATGTAATACCTCAAATTTCTTTTCTTTGGACCCCATGTTTGCAGAGTTTTGATTACCTAAAAGCTCTTTCTAAATAGCGAGGAGTTTTACAAGGTGTTTGATTTCATAATGAAAACTTCAGAGAGGTTTGAGGCCTAAAAGCTCTTTTCATTAAAGATGAAGGGAGATGTTTTTGCAGAAGGGCTACAAATTCAGGAAGATGTTCCAGAATTTAGAATTCTTTTACATATTAAATAGAAATCCTTTCTTTATCTTAAATAGAAGCTACAAATGTGCCAAATGGGCCTTAGTTGTCTTGGCAGCCAAATGGACAGGAAAGGAAATTTTCTGATTGATGAATGTGGTCATTTGTGCTTTAATCTAGTAGATTGTCCTAGTAAGTTACTAGAAACCCAAATGGTACATAGAAGGATGGAAAAGTACTTGGAAATGCTGTCTGAAATCCTGGTAGAAATGCTACTTAGTTTGATTGAATGTCTCCAAATGATATAACTTGGGGCCCCTTAGACCTTAGATTTGGCAGCTGTGTTGTCATGAGATAATTCATCTCTGTATTTTTTTTCTATCCCCCAAAAATCTTCAATTTCATTTCTTCCCAGTGGCCCATTGCATAGACACCAGTAGATTGGGTTCTAAACCAGTGGACCTAATTTATATCATTGTTTGGTCCCAACCTCCAGACTTTGAATTTATAATCTCTTTATCACTTCTTTCCTAGAAGTTATTCCTTATCTCCAAATGCCAAGGCACATGATATTTTTTTTTTGTTATGACAGATGAAGTCCCATTCTATGCTGCTGCAGATGAGAGAATTGTAGAGTTGCAGGGAGAAGCCTTGAAAGTTCAAAAAGCTCTTGAAGCAGTTGTGGGACACCTAAGGAAATTCTTGGTGGATCATAGTGTTCTTCCTCTTTTTGAGAGGACTGTAAGTTTGATTGCTGTAAAGGTTTGGTGACTTATGCTTTTTTCCATTGTAGGGTGCTTATAGTTTCTTTGTCCATTTTCAGTACAATGCAACAATCTCACAAGATCGCCAATCTGATACTTGGGCGGACAAGTCATTGTTGCATGGTACTTCTCAGACTGGAATGGGAAGCGATTATTCTCTTCCAGCGAAGAGGGAGTCTTTGTACCTTGATCGAGAAACTCAGATGGAACACTCTGGACTTCCAATGTATGGTCAAGAACATGGACTCTCAGGAATACGCTCTTCAGGACTTGGACGTGCCGGTGCTCCTATTGTTACCCAGGTTGGAATTATAATGGTTAAATTATTATTTATACGTTAGAGTTCAAATCTCAGTCTCACACCTCTCTCTCTATAATGACTGGATGCACCTTTAATTTTTATTTTTATCTTTTCATGCCTATGTCTTGTTTTAGCCTGGTATCATTATTTACCCCTATGTATCCTATAATCAGATTGCACAAACAATGCAAATACCACTGTCATATGCTGAGGACATCATTGGGATTGGAGGGGCTAATATTGCATATATTCGCCGTACCAGTGGAGCCATTCTAACAGTGCAAGAGAGTAGGGGCCTGCCGGATGAAATCACTGTGGAAATTAAAGGCACCTCATCCCAGGTCCAAACAGCTCAACAACTAATCCAGGTGACAACTTTACTATATACTTTTCTTTTGATTCTCGACTCATGCAAATGTGTTCACAGATCAGTGCCTGCTTTGCTATCCATGAATGTGCTTTATGTATTTTCCATGTCAGCCATACAGACCTTTGATTAGGGACTTATATTCAATCTTGGCATAATTTGGAAGACTTTGTTGAATATTCCCATATGCTTTGTCTGGTTCCTAGAAAGTACCAAAGAAAAAATTGTTAATGAAAATAATTTTTTTCATGTTTGATTTTACCATTACAAATACGAAAGAAAATCAAATATGATTAAAATTAGTTAGAAACTTCAACATTTTTAAATAAATTATTTAATCTTTATAGAGTTAAAAATAAGTTAAATGAGTTTGAAGTAACATATAAAAATAATTCAACTTTAAAACTGCTTTTTATTTTCCTTATTTTTTTTCTTTTTACTTTGTTTTTTTTTTTTTTTTGCGTTTTCCTTCAAACTTTCTAAAAACCAAACATAACCAAAAGGTTTGGAGAAGCTTGGCAGGCATTGTTAAAAAGATGGTTTTGAAAATTTTGGAAGATTGATTTGGAAAAGCTCACTAATACCCAATTTAAGTGGAGAAAGCAACACAAGTTTGCTTTTTATTTTGGTATAGAGGAGGGGGGGATTGGAGTTAGGTTTGTTTATTCCGCATGTTGTCATTTTCTTCTAAATAATTCATGAATTTTAAAGAAGCGACATTTGTGATTTTTTGTGTTCCTCAATTATTGAATGATATGCAATGACTTGCTGATGAAGGCCAAATGGAGGTTGGATATGTGTGTGTGATGTGCCAAACTCCAGTTGGCAGAATAATCTCCTTCAGCAATGGAAGAAATTTGACATTTCTTTGTGTGGAAACTTGGGGAAAAAGAGAAAGAAGGGAATATGCATTCACACTTAAATTTTTTCTTCTCTTTTACAGGAATTTATAAGCAATCACAAAGAGCCAGTTCCAAGCAGCTACGGGAAGATGGACAGTGGCTTGAGGTCTTCATACTCACAGTTGGGCAACACATCTTACTCTTCATCCTCACTGTCGTCACAACCCTATGGTGGTGGCTATGGATCTTCTGGAGTAGGAGGCTACAGCAGTTACAGGCTTTGAATGGGTGAAAATATGGTAAAGCTAGTGGGCAGTTTCTTTGCTTGGACTACTTTTGGAATGTAGTCCATGTAAAGTTCGAAAAGGTGGTTCCTGCTGCTGCTGCTACACATCGGAGACATCATCTGCTGGTCTGCTGATGATATTTCAGATATAGTGATGGGAAGAACACAAAATGTAATGAATGGGTGAAGATTTTTGTTGGTGTCTCTAATACTGTTTCTCTCTAGGGTTACCTTTAATTCACATGAGCTTATTGCTCTTGTGTTATTTTAAATCTTTGTAGATGATGATTTAGAATTCTGTTTTATGGTTGGGAAAATAGACTTCAAAAGAATTTCATGAATGGTGGCTGCAAATGCTTCTTAGGATTTGTGGTATCAGTTGTCTCAGAAATCTCACAGGCAACATATCTCTCCCTGATATTCATATTCATTTTGGGCTCTGTCAAATTGCACATCCGATTCATGGCCTCCAGCCATTTTGCTGCAGAACCCGAACCCAGTCTTCTTTTTCACTGATTTCAACCAATTGGGCATTCTTATATGCCTCGCAATGGAGACAAATTTCCAACATTTCTTCTGCTGAAAAGGAGCTTTTATGTTCCTGTGTCAGCAGCTTTAACAATCTTAAATTAGTTATCTGATTGAAAGTTACCTCAAACACAAATTTTACCATGTCAACTTTTATATTAATTCCACTAAAAACACTTATATTTGGTAGTGATTCTAGAAAAAGCTTCTAACATTTTTAATACTTGAAAATTTTTATTTTTTAAGTATTAAAAAAATTATAAACGCTTCAAAGAATCACTGTCAAACACACTTTATATAATAAAAATGTTGTCTAATGTACTTCACATAACAAAAACGATTTTTTGGACAAGTATTTCAAGTAATTCTATAAAATTTTTAAAAGTAATATTAAGAGTCCATTTGATAGTGATTTTTAAAACTGTTTATACCTTTAAAAACAATTTTAAGTGTTTTTGAGATGAAAATAAGGTATTTGGCAAATTTTAAAAAACACTTTTAAAATTTTGGAAAAACATTTAGAACCCGTTTAACAATGATTTTTAAAAGTGTTTCTACTATTTCAAACATTTTTAAGTATTTTTAGGATGAAAATAAGGTATTTGGTAAATTTTTAAAAACACTTTTGAAAATCTGGAAAAACGCTTAAAAAGTGATTTTTGGATAATCACTTGACAGGTGTTTTTTTTTTTAAAAAAACGCTTCAAAAATTTTGAAATATTCCAAAAATGCCCCCAACTGATTCCCGATTCCCCTTTGACTCGTACCTCTCTCCTTCATTCTCCTCCTCCGTCACTCTCCATCGGAGACTACACAGTAGGAAAGACGCTCCACTTTCATTCGAGATCGTTGATCGGATCGAAGGTAACCCTCTGTTCTTTTTTTGTTTTTCTTTTCCTTTTTTTTAATGTCTGATTGTCTTGAAATGTTAGTTAGGGTTTTCGGTTTTAGGATTGTTTGGTTAGGAGGAAAGTATGAGAAAGCATTTCCAACTGTCTGAGATACATTTCTTCTCTATTGTCTCTCTTGATCTAGTTTTCTCAAGGTAAGTCAAGTTTTTCTTGGTTTTTTTTTTTTTTCAATCTCTGATTTGATTGTCAGGAAAGATGAGGAAAGGATGAGAAGATTAGGAATATTTGGAATATTTTCCTTCCATTTTCTCTTTTGGTGTTTTGGTTGCAGAAAAAAATTAGGGATCCTTGTCTGGTCATTTGTTTGATCATTTGCAACTCATAATTTTGCTTAATAGCTTCTGATTCAGGGGACATGTCAAGATCATTTGCTTGCTGTGAGTTTTGAATTCTAGGGTTTCTCTTTGAACATCCGTGGAACTATTGCCATTTTGGATTACGGCTCACACTGAAATTTTTGTTAGATTAACAGTCTTTGTTAGTTGGGAATGTTTTCTTGTATAAAAACATATTTAGTTTTGATACGGAGAAAGTATGGAAAAAAAAAAAAAAAGTAATTAAAATTTTGAATTGACGATGATTCAGGGAATACAGGAAGGAGAGATGCCTCTCAGTGCGACGGTGGTCGGGGCCGTGTTGGGACTCTCGGTCCAGTTGCACTCCAATGCTCTTCGGAAACTCCCTCTCATGAGGCGTGAGTTGTCTTCAACTCTTCGATTATTTGATTTGATTTGATTCTATTTTATTTTACAAAATTTGTTTTTGATTTCAGATCCGTGGGAGCATGTGTTGGCGATTGGAATTGGGGCTGTTTTTGGGAATCAGTTGGTCAAATGGGAGGCTAAGGTTGAAGAAGATCTTGATAAGTTGCTTGAAAAGGCCAAAGCTGCCAATGAGCGCCGTTATATTGGTACTCTTTCTATCTTCTATGCTGCTAATCTCTATTCTTCTTATTTTCTCACTCCTTCGGCTTTAGCTAAAGATTGATTAAGCCCTATCCTATGCTACTTCTGGTTTTCTCTTTTATTATTTATTGACTTGAATCCTGATCCAAACATTTATCTGATTTGGGGCCTTTTTTTTTTTTTTTTTCTCAAATTTCCTTTTTCTCTTCATCTAAAACCGGGAATCTACTAGTTTGATGAAAATTTGTATATGTTGTTAAGATTAGACTCTCCTAAAAAACTTTTATTTGAATGGAATAATGTGCATTGTATTGGTAAAATTTTAAACTACCTTACTGAAATTTATACTCCAACTGCAATTGGAATCATCCTGCTGATAAGTTGATTTAGCAGCAAAATAAGAATGCAGAGGGAAAAGAATATGGGTTTGGAACCTTAATTTATGTTATTATAATTTGTTATGCTGTTTGCTATCAGCCTGCAAAAAAATAAAAACCCTTGTTAGGTTTAACAATTTACTAAATTAGATTGAACTTATGAAATTAAGTTGTGAAGGTAGTGATGAATAGTGATGAAGGTCAATTTTGGGCCATTACAACCATTTAATAAAAAGCAGTGCCATTTTAATAGTGGAGATTTGACTTGAATATATAGGCCATTTCTTAGACATGGTGCAACAATGCTACTCTTAACCTTGGGCATGGGTCACCCAATTTGATGGCTCTTAGAAATGGCCCATGGGGAGTGATGTCAAGCATTATAAAAGGTTTGGCTTATCCTCACTGGATACCAATTGGTTTCCAAATGAAATGGTTAAAGCCTAATCCAAAAATTGGTATTAGAGCCAAGAGTCATGGGTTCGAGTCATAGGAGTGTCATGTAGGATGCAACAATGGTGTTCTTAAGCTCAGGGATGAGACACGAATTAATTTTCTAAACTAAATTATTAAATTATTGTAAACATGTGTAATGACCAAAATAGGGATATTTATATTAGAAACTTAGACAATATTTAAAAACAAATTTTTAATGTTTTTAATTAAACAATTAAATCAATATTTATTATTTTGACATAAAATTTACATTTAATGGAATAAATCATTGTATTATTTAAAACCAATTCTTAGTATATATATATTTTTTAAATACTCTTATTTTGTTATTTTTAATGGAATTGAAAAATATATTTATACGAATGATTTTATTTTTTTATTTTTACCAGTTCACAGTGAGCTATATAAAATATAAATCCCAAAAGGTAAGGTTTTGGACTGTAAAAGGATGAAAGAACAAAAAAGGTGCAAAGAAATCATGAAAAGATATTGTTTGAAGATATAATAAGTATTTTAAAATAAAAAATCCAGATCTTGGAAAATTACTTTTGAAAAGTTATTTTTTACATATTTCTCAAAACTTATTGCCAAAGTGAGTCAGCTTATTATTTTTAGTTTACCAAACAAATTAGTTGTAAAAATTCATTACAAAAGTGATTATGAAGGGTCTAAAATCAATCCTGGATGCAACCCGTGAACCTATATATATATTTTAGGTCTTTAAGAGAAAAATCATAAGGTGAGATAGATATGAGAAAGAGAAGGGATACATCATAAAGTATGGAAACATGGATTCATTTCATGGCTTGAATTGAGGGTGGAAACATTGATTTGTTTCATGACTCATGAGGAGCATAGAAATGTACTTATGTTTTATTCATGTTTTAGTTTAGGTATAGGTATAAAAGCAAAGTTCAATTTTTGTATTGTTTATATAACCATTCATTTGGTTTATAATGGAATCCTCATATCAATGGATCACCCATGGAAGTACATCTTGTTCAAACCATGTAAATATTGAGTCTCTTGTGTAGTTTGTGATTGATCTTTACTTTAAACTTGCATAGTATGAAAGCTTCCACTAGCGCACAAGTTGTATCAAAGCTAGGTTGAAGAAGATCTAGAGCCAAAGTTGGGGAAGATCCAAAGCAAACATTTGTTTAATTCAAGTTCAAGGTGAAGACCATAAAGCCAAGGTGACAATGTGCAGAAAAAATTGATCAAAAATTGATTTAGGCTTGTATTACAAGCCTTGGTTGACAGTTCGTCATAGGTCCAAAGTCTATGTCAATACTAGGGTTAATGCATGCAAGATTTCTCAAATGAGTGCACATAGACTAGTCACAAAGAAGCCATAGTAGATTTAAATCCTTATAAATAAATTTCATTAAGATACAAGATCTTCCACCTTGTCTTCTAGAAGCTCCATATCCTTGGCTTGATTACCACTTTAGGTACCACTCTGATCTTTTGAACTTATATTGACTTAAAGGAAATTTTATTAAATGACAACCTTTATGTTTTGTTAGCATCAAAATGCAGTTTTAAGAAGCCTTGGGCTAATTGGGAGCAGTGTTTTAAAAGGCTATTGAGGCTTATGCCTTGAGGTTATAGCTTCAATAGAGGGTAATCAAAGCTTAAGCCTCACTTGATTGAGACTTATAGCCTTGAGCTTATAGCCTCGAGGCTATAAGCTTGAGGCCCTCAAATAATCAAAAGGTTTTAATGAGTTTGAGGCCTTTATCAACTTTTTGTATACATTTGTTAGGAGGTTTAAGCCTCAATATTTATTGGTTGTAGTGACATGTGCTTTTACAGTATTATGATATAGATTTATAACTTTTTTCTTGAATCTGAGATTAGTTAAACCTTTTAGAAAATAAGGGCTTAATTGACTACTAATTAATCCTTCAAATGAAAATGAAAGGAAGAGATTGGGAAGGGGAAATAAAAGAATTGTTGGTCACTGTAGTGATCGAGTTTATGTATGTATAATCACTGATTCAGTATCTTATTATTGATGGATAAAGGAAAAAAGATATCTATAATTAATGGATAAAGAAGACAAATGGATTAACATTAACATTGATGGAGAGGATAATAGAGCAATTGGATATAATTATAATTCATTAGAGGATTCTACTAGTGATAGTGATGGTAGTTTTGAAGATAATTTGATAAATGCATGAGAGATAGTTGGATCTTAGAAGAGACAAAAAAAAAAAGAGAAAAAAAAACTAAATTAGAAGCTATTGAAAATGACATACAATTAATTTGATTATTATACATTTTATGGTTTTCTTATTATTTAATTTTCATGTGATTTTATCAGTATTTTTTTATTTCAAGATTTTTTTTCTTTTTATTGTTATTAAAGTTGAGGCTTAAGCCTTGTTCTGCCTTGAGGCTTACGCTTCACCTCATTTGGGTGAAACGCCTCAAGACTGACTTTAGACTTTTAAAAACATTGATTGGGAGAAAAGAGAGGGAGAGCTGGTGGACAAAGCATTTGATTTTCTTTTCTTCAGCTCTAAGAAAAAATGAACTTGGTTTGGGAGCTAACCTTTCTCCTCATGCCCATGCTAGAGAGGAGAGGGAAGACGAGAGGGAAATTTTTTTTTTTTTTTTTCCATGGGAGTCTAAGAGACAGTGAAGAAAAATATTGTCTGCTTCTTCAGCGAGAGGAAGAGCTCTTGAGAAAAACATTTGGTTTGCTAACCCAATATATGCTCATGCCAGGTGGGAGGGAGGGAGGGCTCTCCCACGGGGAAAGAATATTTAGCCTGATTTCCTTTATTTATTTATTTTTTGGCTGAGAGAGTACCTGAGAAAAAACATTTGAGTCACTTTTCTAATTTTTTTGTTTATGCAAATTGAAAGAGATAGTGAAAACAAAAACTTTAGAGAAGTGGCTCAAATGTTTTTTCTCAGGTATTCTTTTGGCCAAAAAAAAATAAATCTTCTATTGAAGGGGAAAAAAAGAACCTGACCTGCTTCTTTGCAGATGTGAGACAGGAAGGGAGAAAACTTAGGGTAGTGTGGATTTGTCTCTCTTCTATTGGGAAAAGACACTTGGCCTGCTTTCTTTCTTAAGTTTTTGGGTGTGGAATCCACCTCTCTTTTGTTGAGAAAGAAACACTTGGTGTCCTTTCTTCATTTTCTGGGTCCCACTCAACATAAGGGCTTCATGCAAAATTGCTGAAGGTTATGCTATCAGTCCACCCCTCCAAGCTCCTTTTTGAAGCAAATAAAGAGAAAAAGTGGGAAAAAGAAAATTTTGGCACTTATGCAAAATTGCTTGAGGTTAGATCTGCTTCCAGTTCACCCATCTTACAACTGGTTCACAGCAGCTGGAGATGATTCAGAAATCCCCCCCCCCCCTCCCCCCCTTTTTTTCATGGAAATAAGTAGAAAGAGGGAGAAGAGGGAAGTAAGACATGTTGAATCCACCTCTCCTCTGTTGAGAAAAAACACTTGGTACCCTTTTATATCTGATGCAGACCTGCATTGACATGCACCGTTCTTGGGTTTGCTTTTTGCCAGAACGGAAACCAAGCCTTGTTTTTTTTTTTTTTTCAAACTTCCCAATGTTCCTCATGAACTTTACCATGTTTCTTAAAATTAAAATAGTAAATAAAATACTATGTATCATAGTTTGCAAGTGGTTGTGACAGTGTATTATATCATTATTTTAGTTGCTGTTCTTTCCTTATTGTTTTTTTGACTTTCAATTGCAGATGCTGACGAAGATTAGCAGTCAGGTTGGCTAGGACTATAAGATATTTTCCAATGGCGGTAAGCTTGTAAAAAACGTGGCTTCCAAACCAGTTCTTGTGGGTGGTCTTGGACGCACTTATTTGCTTTTATTTGTTGTTGCTCTTTTTTGGTAAGGCTGTTGGCACTTCTCTGCAATCTGGCAGCTTGTTGAAGTGCAGTTATGATGACATTTTGGCGAATGTAAGACTGCGAGTGATAATGGGAATTAATTAATAATTTTAATGGCTGCAAAACCATTTCAACCATGCAAGGTGTTTGTATAACTTTTATCAGGCTCTAGGTTTGGGTGAGGGTTAGGTCAGTTTGAGATGGAACCTATCGAAGCCTTTGTCTTCATGAGACGAGTACAAGTTTGCTGTATTGGGTATAATCATTCTGGTCTGCGCTAGTTTTACATGCATGATGCTTAAATTGATACCACAAAAGATTTTATGAATTTATGATAAGCTTATTACTGATCTGAACGGTCACTTGTGAGCCCCTATTTTTTATATGCTTTTTTTAAGCTTATTTTATTTATTTATTTATTTATTTTTCTATATATATATGTAAAATTTTAAATCTTTTTTTAATATTTTCATGATAAATAAAACATACAAGAAAATCATTTTTCGAACTATATATATTTCATCTCGAATTCTAATGTTATTTCTCATCACTTTCATCACATTTTACCACTCCCATCTCCCGTGGATGCACTGTAGCTGCGTCATTGAACAACATGGCTGAGAACAAATCAGCATAAAATTGGAATGAGGTTGGGAGGGGAGGTTGTTTGTCTTTATACGGTTTGATCATCCAAACGCTCCATTCAGCTATACAAGCATGGATGGAAGAGTCAATGGGGGTTCTTATAGCAGTCCACCATTCTATTTCTATTGTTGGACAAATGGACTAGGGAATCGCAAACTTGGCGAGAAGACGGCCTTTCTGCTGGGGTAGTTTTTGTGCATTGCAGTGCGATCACAAGCACTCCGAATGCAGAATCAATCAACTCCGTTCGGCTCGATTCTCCCATTTCAATGTGCGACTCAACCCACCTCACCATGTTCATATCCCTCCCAAAAATTTCGTCTGTTGGCGTCTTTCCATTCACTACTATAAACATCACTCTTCTCCGTTGCCTTCAATGAATAAGCATATTCTGATAGCATTCAATTGTTTTTTTGTTAGTGTTGGTAATAGCCTAATAAATAGAATCACTCGACAAGACAAAAATCAATACTAATATAAATTAAGCATAAATTAGTTCACATGACATACCTGGAGCAATATAACCGTAAGACCCAGCGAACCATGAGTTTGAGTCGGTGTTGAAGGAGTTGTGATTCTCAACCAGAGTCTTTGCCAGCCCAAATTCCCCCAAATGTGCCTCCATATTAGAGTCAAGCAACACATTGCTGGACTTGATTCTCCCTGTGAATGATCTTGGGGACACAGTCATGGTGGAGATACTCCACTCCCTTAGCTAATCCCACTGCAACCCTTAACCTCGCGTCCCAGTCAAGGCTCTTCCTTTTCTTGCTACTCACTGATTCTGGGTGCAGCCAATCCCATAAGCTTCCATTCTCCATGTACTCGTATACCGACAGATTAAAACCTGCTTCTTTGTTGACACAACAACCCAGCAACTTTGCTAGGTGCCTGTGCCTAACCCTTCCCAGGGTCCTAATTTCTCTTTCAAAGCTTTTATTCAGTAGGAGATCATCTTTCCTCAGTATCTTCTCCACTGCCACTGTTTCTTCACTGACCTAATTATAAAATTGTCACTCAGATTGTTTGTAGCTTCCATAATGTCTCCCCATTTGAAATCTCGCTTCCCAGCAGTGTTGGGGAGGAGTGGTCTTCGGTGTACTATGGAAGAACTGGAAGAGTAAACACACTTCACTTCGTTAAGGGACTCCCGCTTGCCTTTAAGAAACAGGGCAACTCCAATCATCAGTAGATCAATTGCAGCAATGGTTGAAAATGCTGATATTATCACCACAGATGATAACTTTAGGCCTGAGTTATGATGACTGGATTCCTCACTGTTGCAGCGGCCGAGAGGCCCTCCACAAAGACGCAGGTTTCCCATGAACGTCTCTGCTGGCCAGTGCAAGAATTCCTTGTCCAATTTGCCCTCAAGGTTGTTATAGGAGAAGTTAAGCTTGCCCAAGCTACTCATCGCACCCACTTGGAATGGGATTTCACCAAGAAGTTGATTGTGAGATAGATCAAGCGCCTCCAGTTTGGACAGTGTTCCAATAGAAGGTGGGATTTCCCCAGTAAGATTGTTGTAACTGAGATCTAAAACACTTTGAAGATTCTGGAGTTCTCCAAACTCAATAGGTATTTCACCATTAAAGCTGTTTCTTGAGAGACGAAGTTCATAAAGCTTGCTTAAGTTACCGATGGCAGGAGGAATTGGTCCATAAAATTGGTTTTGGTTGAGGTTGAGAACATTAAGGGATGCAAGATTACCGGTTTCCAGAGGCAGAGTCCCATTAAGGAGATTGTTATCAAGTGAAAGAACCAGCAGATCGGAGCACTTAAATAGTTCGTGAGGAAGGGGCCCAGAAAATAAATTGAAGGAGAGTTTGAGCTCTCCTAAATTGGGCAAACTTCCAAGCCAGGATGGGATTGGCCCAGAAAGAAAGTTGTTATTGAGATCAATATGGGTCAGTTTCTTGCACAATGAAAGCTCAGCTGGTACTGATCCAGTGAGCGAATTGCCTGAGAAATCCACAAGTGAAAGTTGGTAGATTTCTCCCAGGGTCCTGGGGATTGCCCCTGTGAAATGGTTGATCCCTAGCCGAAGCCTTTGAAGAGAAGGTGAAAATCCCAACTCTCTTGGAATCTGGCCATCAAATGCGTCGTTTGTGACATCAAAAGAAAGGAAGGAATGAGAGCTACACAATGCAGCAATGCTACCATTCAATTTGTTATTGGAGAGATTTACTCTGGTCAGGTTGGCAACATTGATCAGCTCGTCAGGGAGATTACCTCCAAGGGAGTTGTTGTAAAGCATCAGCACCTCAAGGACTTGGAGGAATCCAAATGTCGCAGGGATGCCTCCAGAAAGGCTGTTGTCTGCCAGGTCCAAGATAGTTAGCCGATGGCAGTTACCCAAGGTGGGGGGAATTTCACCGGACAGGTCATTGTGTCTGAGATGAAGAAAATTCAGTTCCTTTAGCCTGCCAATGGTGACTGGAATTTGCCCCTTGAAATGATTTCCAAAAAAATCGATCCTTTGCAAGCTCGAACAGTTGCCAATCTCTAGAGGAATCTCCCCAGATAACTGATTATCATAGATATACAGAATTTCAAGCTTCCCAAGCATTCCAATCTCTCTGGGTAGATTTCCACGCAAATTGTTTTGATATAATGCAAGCGTCTGCAGATTGCTGAGGTTTGCTATGGAGGGAGAAATTGAACCGACCAAGCTGTTGTTGTTGAGCAAGAGATCAGTCAGATATGACAACTTGAAAAGTTGAGCGGGTATGGACCCATTGATGGTGTTATTGGCCAAATTAAGCTGCTTCAAGGACCCACACAATCCCAAATCTGTTGAAAATATGAAAGAAAGAAAATAAAGAAAAAATAAATAAATAAATTTAAAATCAATAAACTATTTCATATGCTACTTCAAACTCATTTTACTTATTTTTTCTCTTTTAAATAAAGATTAAATAATTTAAAAATGTATAAATTTTTAACTAATTTTAATTATATTTGATATTTTTTTGAATATTTTTTATATTAAAACTAATTCTGATAAAATCATTTTCCTTAATAATTTTTTTTCTTTTCTTAATATTTTCTTGGAACCAAAGATAGTATTAGAAAATAAGTGAAAAAAAAAAAAAAAAAAAAAAAAACTAAAAGATATATCTCAAAACACCCTATTTTTTGTTTTTCAGAACTAAAAACTAAAAATAGGTTTTGGTTAACAAACTTGTTTTCCTAATTTTTTTGTTTTAGAGAATAGGAAACTATTTTTGAAAATAGATATTAGACAAATCTTTTATTTTTATAAGAATAGAAGTTCATGAACGAGTTTTTATTCTTTTCATATTTGAATTTTAGGACTATATTTGATTTAATGAAAAAAAAATTGCAATCATTAAGGAAAATAACAAAAAAAATAAAAATAAAAAAAAATAATTTTTTCACGGATAGCATGAAGAATGATAAAAAATTACTAAAGAAAATAAAATGAAACTCTTTTTTTTTTTTTTTCAATTTTGAAAGATAGAATAAGTGCAATCATTATAAATTTAATTTATTTTTTCCATGAATAATAAAATAAGAAGAGATTACGATATTATTTTTTTATTTTTTTTATTTTTTAATTGAGTGTGTTAGCGAAATAATTTGACTTTTCAGATATTAATTGTAATTTTTTTTTCAAAAAAAAAAAAAAAAAGCAATATTTATGATTTGGACCATTAAAAGGAGCGTGAATTACTTCCAAGTTGAATCCGATTCAGACATATGCCCATATACTCATCCCACATACATATTGCACAGAGCTGCTATATCCATTTGAAACCACCCATTTACTAAAACCTTACCTTGTGCTGGTTTTGTTTTCGAGACAACATAGAGCCCTCCAACACCCTAAGTAAGCAATGCCCACCTTGAATCTCTTCACCAATGTGCCAGTTGATGCAGTGGTGGCCTCTGATATTCTCAAGGATTGCACCAAAGCTGTTGCTAAAATCATTGGCAAGCCTGAGTCTGTTGGGTCCCTTCTCCCTTCTCACTTCACACCCATCTTATACTCTTGCTCTTCTTGTTGCTTTTTCTACTTGCTTCTTCGTGGGTTTTGTTTGTCTTTGTAATGGGTGTTACGTGTTTGATGATATTACTCTACGAGTACTTGGTTGTTTTTTCAATTACAGTGCTTGTTGTGTGGTCTGGCAGTTTTGAGTCTTTTGACACAGTTTTAGTTTGTTTGAGTGTCATGTTTGTGTGGTTTAATTGATTGTAGGTATGTATGTGAAAAGTGATCAAATTGGAATTAGGTTATCGTTTAATTGGAGATATTTGATTGATATATCTACTTGTTTTTTTGGATGAAAAATAGGAGTTTCATGTGGAAAATTACATAAAAGTAGAGGTTGGTTGCTGGTAGGTTTTGCAGTTTGATTGGATGATGAAGTTAAAATTCTGAAAACTGTCAGGTGGAAAACTTAATTCTGGTTCCAAGTAAGCTATGCCGCTGACTTGCAAACATCAATTTGTTAGAGGTGGACTTCAATAGATACCAATCAGCTCCTCAGTTGGCATATATAAATATATGTAACATGTGATAATATATACTTTTATCCAAGGATGCTCTTGTAGAGCTCTACATACTGATATTACCAAAAATTGTGCCATTGATCGCTTTGTCTTTGCACTCTGGGTCACTTAGGTTTACCCTTTTATGAACAAGTTGGAGCAGAGCAAATTAATAAATTGCTTAAGAGTGAGGTTGGGCAGTCCTTGGAAATTGAGTTACTGCATCTTATATTCTGTCTCATCTTTAGAGCAAATCCATTGTCAGTAGAGGGTCCAGCATGGGGACAATCATAAATCATTGTAATAAAGTTGAAGTGCCATCATTTCTTGGAATCCTAAAAATGATTCGATGCCATTAGTTATGGTGATGCCCCATTTTGGACTCCAAATGTTCTGTCAATGCAATGATGCTATTCAATATCGTTTGATGCCCAAACTACCAAGTTCCAAACAGGCCCTTAATTTTTCAGAGAACTACAGAACGATTTCAATCAACATTCGCATTGTGCTGGAAGATTGGGTTTCGAACATATTAATCCTCAAAATTTTTGGAGCAGTGTTTTATTTTTACAGTTGGGAATGGTTTTGTCTCAGTTTGGTAAAATTGGTCAAGTGCACTTGTTTCTTTGGTTGTAATCTTTCTGACCTCCTGAAACCTTGTTGGACTGTGATGGCATTACTTTATGCATTTGGTTATATCTTATTTTTTATAATCTTGGTGCATATTCATTATTTTTCTTTTGTGATTGTTCAGTATGTAATGATTTTGTTGAATGGTGGAGTGCCTATTGAATTTGCTGGTACTGAAGAGCCAGCTGCATATGGAGAATTGATATCTATTGGGGGGCTTGGACCGAGTGTTAATGGAAAACTGAGTTCAACCATTGCAGAAATCATCCAAACTAAGCTTTCCATAGATAGCGCTCGATTCTATGTCAAGTTTTATGATGTTGAGGTGAGCAATTTTCTAGTCCTCTGTTATTTTTAATTTTTGTCAGTTACATATGTTCCTGCAAGAAAGAACCATTATTCTGAAGTGCTGTAGAATAGCAATTATGGTCATTCTTTTGGTTTTCTTTACACTAGAAAAACAATGAAACTTCTGAGCAAATTTTCAAATACATTTTTATGCTTGAAATAATGGAAAGGGGGTTAGCTTCTCGTCAGTTTGGCCCCAAGATCACCTTGGGTATGAATTAATACATTATTTTTTTATCCAAGGGATGACTTCCATAGAAACAGAGCTGCCTTTTTTTGTGAAGTACTCAAAAGCGAATAATTGGTGTGCCTAACACAGTCACTTTAACTGGAGATAAAAGAAAGACATGGGCATATGGCTCACTCACTTCTGCCTTTTCTTTCACATCCTCGATAGGCACAGTCCTGATGTATTTATTGTCATCAGTCAGTTTATCTTCTCATATATGAAGAGTTTTACAACTCTTTAGCTTCTTTCTGCAGCCTGTGCAATTTAGTTTTTCTAATCATGTTATGTCAAACTACAAATTTCTGGCACAATCTTTCAACTGTGTGAATACAAAACCATGAATTCATGCAGACTGATTGGCCTAATTTGGGTCTATTAACTCTATTCAACTTTCTACATAAGGTGATCCGATTTGGAGAACCACATAATTTTTTATAGGACAAAAATGAAAAGCAAAGAAAATAACCAAGGGTAGAGTAGAGGATCTGGTATCTTTTACACAACCTACTTTGAACTAGTTGCTGAGATTTTGTGCCATGAAGAGTGCAACTCTGAAACTTGTAGAATCATATTTTGGTCAGTAGAATAAATCCAACCCTTTTCAACTTTAACTGCCATATTCTCGAATCTTTCTACATTTCATTTGAATTTAATGTTGAATCTTGACACCTTAGTTTAAGATCATAATTCTAAAATGTCTTTTGAAGTGGCAACTCTGATTTCTCCTTCTACCTAATGCTAAATTAAAAGGATGTATCTGTTTGAATTTATTGTAATATGTTCATCCTCCTCTAACTGTTAATCATGCTTGTATTTCTTTCGTGAAGCGCTCATTCTTTGGGTTCAACGGCTCAACATTTTGAGTAGCATTTGGTATTTGAGAATAGATATTGATGGAAGGTGTTGAAAGTGGAAACCTTGTGCTCGAGACTGTCTGGCTGATGAGGTGATTCTCATGTTCTATTGTAGAATTTCTTCTGAGAAAACAATTCCAACAATCCATGGATCAACTTGTTTCTTTGATGATAATATCGGTCTTTACCTTATTCAAATTGGAAAGTGATATCATCACAATCTCTTGCCTGTGCTCCCATTTGTCGGATACTATCTACATTAAATTAGGTAGAAACTTGGATGCAGATTTGAGAACCCTGATGCTCCCTTAAGCAAAAGAACAGTGTTGCTGGATTGGTGATTTGAAGATTTCTTAATTTTCATTTCTTTTACTTTGTCTTCCCTAGAACCAAATAGAGCATATAGGAAGGTACTATTGGGAAGTTAAAGGGAATTATAGAGTATTCGTCTCAACAAGTTAAAAGATTCCTCTACAATAATAACAACCTCTCCACAATAATAATAACTTAACAAGAAAAGACAATAATAATCCAAGAACATCCAATCAAAATGACATCAAATATAACATGGAAAAACCCTCCAAAGGTAAAAAAAAAAACCATAGAGAAATTTCTTGCACTTTAATAAAAATGGGAATACAAATAAATCCTCATTAATTTCATCTTAATAACTAGTGGAAATATATATCAACGCTTGAGGTGGGAATCCATCACCTTAGAAAACAAAGAATATGAAGAGAAATCATATTGTAGGAGCTTCCCCAAAATGTTGACGAAAGAACCTATACCTTCACCCTTAAACCCTAGGATAGTGCGTAAAAAACAACTTATTTTCTTCTTTCCTTTTCTCATCCCCTTTTTTTCAGTAACATGTAAAGCCCTAGATGCTATTTATATCTGGGCTTAGAGAATACCCAAATAAAAATAGCCTGGTGCATGGGCTTAGGAAACTTTTCACAAGCTTGAAAAAAGGTAAATGATCTAGAAGAGATTAAGGTTTTCACACCATAATTTAGAGTTATTCTGCATTGTGTTATTTGTAGGGGAGTGGGGGTTCTGCCGGCAGGGGACAGCAAGGGGGAGAGGCTTTTCTAGCACAGGGTGCTTTTCCAGCAACAGGGGATGACGAGATGGGGCTTTTCCAGTGCGGGGTGAGGGTCCTGCCGGCAGGGGATGACGACAGTGGGGAAAAAAAAAAAAAAAAAAAGTTGAACCGAACGGTTCGGAGGGAACTGTCCGGTTTATCCGGTTTGCCAGTCAGACCACCAGTTTAACCGACCTAATTCCGGTCCGAACACTTTTCGACCTAAATGACTGGACCGGACCGGACTGGAATCGTGACTGGTCGACGGTCGGACGGTCCAGTCCGGTCCGATTTTTAAAACCATGGTTATTTGTCCCAACACATAAGATTAATGCTAAGTGATTTAGGGTTAACTTCACACAACATTACTTGAAAACTATGCATGAGAATGTAATAGTGCATAAAGGATGTAGCAACCCACTTTCTCTTGTGTAGATATTGTTTGCTTTAGACAAGACCCTCATAGTTTTAAACACATACATAATAGAGAGAAATTCACTACATATGTAGTTCTAGAAACTTCATTCTAAATAACTTTTCTCCTTAGCCAATGAGGAATAGGGATCTTACTATCATCTTCTATACAACCATGATGTCCTTGTCATGTCCCATGGGATAATGGGTCAATCAAAACATTCACTTAAATGTTCTAACTTTTTTCTTTTGTCTTCAAAAAAGAGGGGGGTAGATTTGTCAACCTAACATGTCTCTAGAGCACCTACAACTTCAACTCATGGGATTCCAAGATTGCTACTTCCTATACCAATATTATTATTGTGGGCCAATGGAAATTGAAATTACGTATGCATGGTTAAGAGGATTGACTACATATAAAGCGCTAGAGATTTCTCTTCCTAGCCATTATGGGAACTCATGGTAGATGATGTTGAGTTTAATCACCATAAATCAAGATGAGGGATTTCACAGTAGATAATGCTAGTTGAATCACCACGATTAAGAAGGATGAGATTGTTAGGTATATAATGTAGACTGGGATATTGGGGCTTTAGACAAAAAAAGTAGATTCAATTATTTTTCTAATTAAGTGATCAATTATAAAGTAGATTTATTTGTTCTCATTTTTTTTTTTTTTTTTTTTTTTTTTGTAATGAATTGAAATGCATTAGTGTGTTGGTTTGTTAGAAACTAATTTGTATTTCTCAAGAAAGTTCTAAATTGTTTTTGATCATTTTTATTAAATAGTAAGAAGGAAATATGAGATAATTCTTGGTTATATTAATGAACATATCATGGAATTAAATTATACTTTGTATTGTAATTCTATTAATAAATTTGTGTCTAGGTTGAGGTTTTAATTCTTTAATCCACAAAACCATAGTTTGTTTGGTCATGTAATTTAAAAATAATTTTCTATTTTAAAAAAACAAAAAACAGTTTTTAAAAATTTATGACATTGTTTGGTTAGTGTTCTCTTGAAAACAAAGTGAAATAGAGAAAGGTTTTTAGAAAACAAATAGAAGGTGTTTTCACTCATTTTTTAAAACAAAAGAAAAACATAGAAAATTTAAAAAAAAAAAAATCACAAAAAAAACAAATAAAATTGAACATAGTATCATTTCCTTTCTCTCTTCATGATTTAATATCAATACCGAAAATCTTCAAATATGATCTTTCTTTAAATTACACATACTTTTTAAAATTTCTTTTTAACTTCTCTAAAATTTTTTATTAAGCAGATAATTTTCTTACGGATAAAATTCATTAATTTTCAAAAATAATTTAAAACTCAAAAACCGATTTAATTAATACTAAAAATCCATGAAATTCAATCACATTAGAAAGTTATAGGCTAAAACTTGTTTTAAATGTTTGAATTAATTTCTCTTATATATATCACATTTTTATAATTTTTTTATTAGACAAATAAACTCTAAATTAAACAAAGCTTAATGCGTTAAATTCATTAATGAGTATAATAATTTTTTAAAATAACTTTAAATTCAATTACTAAACGAATTAATACTAAAAGTTTATGAACAAAATTGGTATAGAATAACTTTATTGTTTCTTTTCTACATATAATTATTATTTTATGATTTTTTCACTAGACAAATGAACCCCAAATTAAATAAGACTCAATGTGTTGGATTCATTAACGAGTTTAGTAATTTTTAAAAATAACTTAAAACTCAAATAATATTCCAATTAATACTACAAATTTATGGACAAAAGTTGGTTTAGAATGACTCAATTATTTTTCTTCTACATAAAATCATTATTTTACTAATTTTTTTCGCCAAGAAAATAAGTTTCAAATTAAACAAAACTCAATGTATTGGGTTCATTAATAAGTTTAATAATTTTTTATAATAATTTAAAACTTAAATAATAAACTCACTAATATCTAATATTTATGGATAAAAAATGATTTGTAGTGGCTATATTCATTTTTTTACACATAATTATATTTTTATAAATTTTCTCATCATAAAAATGAACTTCAAATCAAGTACTACCTTGTATTGAATTTATTAATGGGTTTAACAATTTTTCAAAATAATGTGGAACTCAAAAAATGGATTTAATCATTATAAAAAAAATAATAGATCAAAATTGATATATTATGAATCATGATTTTACCACTTCTCTTATACATACAACCATATTTTTAAAATTTATGTAAATAAATTATAAATTAAGTAAGGCATAATTAATAATTTAAATTTTTAATAAAATTTTCAATTTTAAAGAAAAAATTTGAATTCAAAAAATTGATTTAATTAAATATAGATTAAATCATTTTTAGAATATTGTATTTATGATTCAATACTAAATATGTACATGAAATGAAAAACTTGATACATATATTAGTAAAAAAGTTAGATTTTGTTCATTATTCATTTTTAACAAAAAAAATTACAAAGATGTTAATATGTTTTTGTTTTCAACAAATATTAAAATATAATATTTTTTATAAAAAAATATAATTTTAAATTTTTATCATAATATTATTATTTTGTGTTTTACTAAAAATTATTTATTTGTAATTACAAAACTATTTTCATTTTCAATAAAACTTGAATTAAATTTGATGTATATTATATAAATTGAATTTGCAATGTTCTTAAAAAAAAAAAAAACCTATTTTATAAAATAACTTATCCAAACAAGTTTTTTATTCTTTATTTTAAAAAACTGTTTTTAAAAATAATTTGTTAAATACCCTTATTTTTTACAAAACCCTATAAAATTACTTTTATAAAAACAATTTTTAAAAACAAGTTTTATAAAATATCAAGAATTAAGCCCATAGCTTTTGGCTTTATCAACTTCAATTTTTTTCTTTGTTTGTTCTCTCCCCTATCTCTTTTGGGTTTGTCCATCCACTTGCTCTCACTTTTATTTCTTTTTTATTATATATAAATTTATTAATTATATATTTTCCTTATTGCTTAAATAATGTGTTTTATATAAAACATATATTAAATAAAATTATCATAAATAATTTTATTAAATAATTTAAAAAATATTATTATATAGTGTGATATTGTATTATATCATTTTTGCACATGACCTTGGTATTATATTGTATTTGTTTATTATTTTTTATTTTAAAGTAATTTATTAAAATATTATAATATACTTATAATTAAATAAATGAATTATTTTAATATTAAAATATATAATTGGATAATCATTTATAGTTTAATAAATAAATAAAATATTTATATTATATATTTAAAATAATATTTTATTCAAATATATATGAGATAAAATTTGATCACGTCAAGAAGAAGTACAAATAATTCGATTAAATTAAATAATTAGAGTAGAAATATATATATTTTTTCGTTTTATTAAATAAATAAATAAATAAATAAATATTTTAATAGGGGAAAAACAAAGGGGCCTTCTTCCTGAAGAAGCCAAGCTTTGGTATTTAAAATCCAAGTTTGAAAATTGAAAGTTTTCTCAGAGAGTCTTCTCCATTATCAAAAATGTGCGAAGAAACCAAGTTCAGTGTTCTGTGCAGCCTCTTCACATGGATTCAGAGGAGCAGAACCTCCGCCAAGAAGCGCTCCAAGTTCCGCATATTCCTCGACACCTTTTGCAGAAACGGCCACCAGTTCAGCGCCATACGATTGATCCTCCCCAACCTCGACCGCGAGAGGGGCTCCTACGGCCTCAAGGAGTCCGTGCTCGCCACTTGCCTCATTGACGCCCTCGGCATGTCCAGGGAGTCCGAGGATGCCCTTCGCCTCATCAACTGGCGAAAAGGGGGTGCTAAAACCGGCGCCAATGCTGGAAATTTTGCCATGGTCGCGGCTGAAGTGAGTGTGCTCTGTTTTTGGTTTCTGGGTGTTGGGTTTTGTTCGAGGTTTGGCGGTTTGCGTGAGTGAGCTTTGGTGGGGTTTTACTTCTTTTTTTTTTTTTTTTTTGTGGAATAGGGTATTCTAGGAGTTGGGTCATTGTAATTTTATAGGTTTCGTTGAGTTTGGTCTTGTGGGGTGTATTTTTTCCCATTGCTTTCTGGAATTTGTGTTCTGAGCATTCAGTTTGGTTGAGGATGCTTTTATGGTGTTTTGAATTACTTTGAATTTGTTGTTCTTTGCATTGAGTCCTTGAAACTCGATCAGTTCTGGTGACTATGCCTTTATGTTTATTTGTTTATTTATTTATTGTTATTATTATTTTTTGTTTTTTCTGAATTTGGTGATCACAGCATTTTGTCATTGTCATTTTCTCAGCTTGGTTGAGAATATATCACATGGGGTTTCAATTTTTTTTTCCTAATTAGGGGTTCTTAGCACCGGGGAGTTTTATCAGCTTTGTTGACTGTGCTTTTATGGGGTTTCGATTTTGGATTTTAAATTTTTGGGAAATTTGTGGTCTTGGCATTGAGATATTGCAATTTTGTCCATTTTTTTGGAGCATGCTTCTATGGGTTTTCATAGTTGGGGATTTATTCACCATTCATTTACCTACTTTCAACATCATTGAAATAATCAGTCAAACATCATTGTAACAATATGAAAAGGTGGATTGGGATTTTGGGATATGCTTGTTAGTGGGACTCTGTAGGTAGATCAAACTTGCAAAAAATGGTATGATTATATTTTTGGGATAGAAAATTGATTTTGGTTATTTTTTGTTTCTAATTTTCTAATTTTAATTTTAAATTTTATCAAAATCAATTTCTCCATTGTATTGGAATAGTAAGTATAAAGAAGGATGAGAAACCTATGTACAAAGTTGGGTAAAAAAAGGAAACTTGATCCATATTAGTGCAAAAAAGCAAATCTATCCATATAGGTCAAAACAGTTAAATTAACGCTTACTACAACTTAATGGAGGTAAAAAATCTCCTAAAAGAAATCAAAAGTCTTGCTCCATGCTTTGCTAACACATTGCATGATTGCCCAAGTGATGAAACCATCAGAAGGAGTTTTCAACTTTGAAGAAATATCAATAATTTGGAGCAACAAATCCTCCAAAGGGCTAGAATTTCTGCCTTAATGGCTAAACCCTTTTGCAGGTTTAGAGAATGCTGTTACTGTTGTACCAAAATTGTCCCTGTACAACTGTCTAATTAATATTGGGTATATGATTGACAATTCATTTTCTTTCAAATTCTTTGAATGGTATGGAGAATTTTAGGCCTTTTCAAGACAATAGATTTTATTAGATGCCATGATTTTTGTTTGATCAAGCTTGTTTTCATAAGCAACTGGCCAATCAATGTTGGTTATTTATATCAAGAATTCATTTTCTTTCTAGTTATTTGAATGATATAGGATCTTTGGGCTTTTTAAAGACAATGTACTTTATCAAATGCCATGGTTTTGTTTAATCAAGCTTATTTTCATCTTAAAGATGTAGTGAAAGTACTAACTGGTGTTCTGTTGAAGTTTGTGATTGGTACTCTGTTGTTCTTTGTAAATAGGTGCTGCAGCGTCGGCAAGGAATGACTTCTGGTGGACTGACAATCAAGGAGTTGAATGAATTGCTTGATTGTTTAGCTTCAAGTGAAAATAGGTGGGCAATTTTTAAGAGCTAAACTTGGTTACTAAATGTTCCAATGAGCTCTTTTTAAGAGCTAAATAGCATGGTCATTTATCAGGAGAAGTTACAGTGTGAGGCATGATATTCCTTCCCAAGAGTGAAAACACACTTTACTTCTTGAATTTGTTTGTAGTTTAAATTGTTTCTTTCAAGACATTGCTGACCTTAAACTTGCAGGGAGCGCATTAGTGCATAAAGATGTAGCATGAGAACAGGAGAAATAATTGTATTGGGAGTTTTTATTTATTTATTTTTTAATAGATGATGGATGGAATTAGATGTGGAACCTTCCCATCTTCACCCCAACTCTTTTGCCACTTGAGCCAAGCCTTAGGGACAATAGAAGTAGTATTAACATATATAAACAATTGCCCTTGAGGCCTGGCTTAAGTGGTAAAGGGTTAGGAAGAATTTTTGGGAGGTTCAAGGTTCAAGTCCCACTGGGGACAATCCGTGAGCCTCATTAACCAACACCAAAAAGCACAACATAGAAATGCATATCTGTATAAGAAAAGAAATAAAGGGATAGTTATTAGTGAAGTTGATTATTATCAGGAAACTGTAAATAGGGGATGCAAACAAAATATATACATAACTTGGGTGATGTAGGACAGTTCTGAGGTGCTCGCCTACAGTCAAATGAGTGTGGGCTAGGGCTAGGGTTCCAGTAGTTTAGGATTTAAGGAGGGAAATGGAGGGTTAAGCCGTTAAGGTAATGACAGTGGGGAAAATAAAGGTGAGAAAAAGAAAAGATTATGTGGCTTCATAGCATGCCTTAAGTTTGTTGTCATAATGATTATAGTAATTATTTGGCTTTGCTTTTTGCCTGAATCATTTTTATCATACTCTTGTGAAGCATGACGCTTATTTTTTCTTTCCCTTTATTTTGGTCACTCCTGCAACAGAACAGAGAAGACGTCAGTCCTTTCTACCCTGATCAAGAAAACAAACGCACAGGAAATGAAGTGGATTGTCATGATAATTCTGAAAGGTTCCGTCTATTAACAACCATGATTTAAGATTTTTTTGGCTTGTTATTTACTTTTTAATTTGCTTGTAGACCTGAAGTTGGGAATCAGCGAAAAAAGCATCTTCCATGAATTCCATCCGGATGCAGAGGACTTGTTTAATGTCACATGCGACTTGAAACTTGTTTGTGAAAAGCTCAAGGATCGAAGTCAAAGGCATAAACGCCAGGTCTGTTACAAATCTTGAAGTACTTAGACAATTGACTATCTTTTTTGCATTTCTGATGATGTGCACACAAATCTAGTACCTTTTTTTGGGTTCTTTTGAGTTTCAGTAGGGGGGATGGTGTGTCTGATTTATACTCTTTATATGGATGATGCATAATATTTGAGTTTTGGGGGTGGACCTGTTGATATACCTCATTTCTGCCTTTCAGCCTTTCTTTGAGCCACTGCTGGGGCTTGAGGGTAACTTGGAGAAGAGTAAGCTGATCCTATTTGGCCAGGCTAGAGAGATAGACAGTTCAGCAAATGGTTTGGGATGCCGATTTGTCTTGGTTTGCCTTTGGAAGACTATAATCAAGAGAAATCTATCTATTCTCCCTACTTATTTCCTGACAATTCATTTTTCTCATCGGTGGTTGGGAGACTAGAGAAGATTAAAATGGCTTTCTATCGGGACACTTGGAAAATCAAGGAAATTCATTAGGTGCACTATGATGGAGTTTGCTTGCCAATGGGGATTAGAAGGTTGGGTTGCATTGATTTAGGTTTATTTGGAAAAATGGTAGCAGAGATTTTGCATTGGAGAGGAATGGAAGTGGAGCCAATTGGTGGTGGAAAAGTGTGGGGAAGGAAGGGTGATGGTGCCTTAATTAGTTAGGGGGCCTCGTTTTGTATCCTTGAGAAGGATGATGGAAGGGTGAGAGATGTTCTCCAGATTGGTGATCTTTAAGGCCGTGGACAAGAAAGGGTGCTTCACAGCATGATGTATGGGTGGGGAGAGGGCATTGAATCCAAAAAGTTCACTGGGTTGTTTTGCACTGTGGATTGTAAAGATGCCATAGTATCAGATTTTCACTGTTTATGAGGCAGGGACACTAGAATGTTAGATTTATTAGAGCAGTTTATGTTTGTGAGTTGGATCTAGTGGACATCTTTTTGATGTGATCTATGGGGTTAGAAGCAGTGTTGTTAAAAGGAAAAGGAGATGTCAAGGCGATAAGACTCTTTTTAGCCTAAGGTGAAAGGCGAAAAACAAGATAATAGCTTGACTATAATAAGGTGATAAAAAATATACATATATTTATATACTCAATACTTAAACCAATATAAACATTATCTTCAATAGTAAACACTATTAATTTTTCATCCCTAATGATGTCTTATAAAATTAATAAAATAGTAATAATTATCAAAAGTGTTAAATATTATACCCCACATTATAAGAAATATCATATTACCTAGAGAAGTATGTTATGTTCAAATGCATATTTTAATTTTCCAGACATCTAAAAATCATAATAAGAAACAAATAAGAGAATGGACATCCTAGAGAAGCTTTGGGTATCATCATCATAGTCATCATTGAAATCAAAATTGTCATCACTTCCATTAAGACTAGATTAATAACCGCCCATCTCATTATCACTATGATTGATAACATAATACTTCATTTTATATTTTGTTTAATCTAATGTTAGATTGAACTAAATAACAATCTTAGTATGTTTAATCTTAACCCATGGTCAAAGGTCATTGCCCCTATGCCTTACGTCTTATCCTAAGACAACTACCTAAATGTTGCCTCTTTGAAGCTGCCTTGCTTCAGTCTTCTAGAGGTGATTTTTTATCTGCCCCGCTTTGCCTGGTGGCCTAAGTGACCAAGGCCATCGCCTTTGATAACACTGGTTCGGAGTTTGAGGGAGGGTTTGAATTTAATTTAGGGAACGATATCAAGGAGGGGTTGTTCTAGGTTAGACCTTTTTACTTTTATTTCTTGTATGGAGGAGGGGTTAGGTAGTTCTTGAAGGAGGTTTTATTTTTTTTATTTTTTTGATAACCGAGGAACCTTCCATGGTCATGCCCTTAGGACTATCTAATGGGGACCCAAACGTCGGGGTGCTGACCGCCCGCAACAACTCTTGAAGGAGGTTTTATGCCATCAAGAACTCTTTAATGGTGCTATTTTTCATGGAAGGTGGCTAAGAATTGGCTTTCATAATAGACTGGTTTGGGAGAAGAGTTACCTAAATGATGCAACACGTCGACAATCATCTTTCATTGCAAGGAGGGTTCCATCTTGTCTTTGTTTAGCCAATCTGTGGTAGGGCTGTCTAGGGACTTGTGTGCTGGTCTTGGTGTAGAAGAGTGAGAGGCACTTGGTGGAACAAAATGACTTGTGATTTGGGGTAGAGATACAAAGAGTGAGGAGAAGTGGAATGTTTTGGGACCCAATAGTTGTATTGGTTTTTGTCTTTTATAATATTCTCTATCATATGATGGAATATTTAGGTAGGCATGATTGACCGAATCATGGTAAAACCTCATGTACCTTTATGTGTGGATTGCTTTATTTTTGTATTTTTCCATTAATATGTTTATATCAAAGCTTCTGCATGCATAACAATGTAGTCATCGACCTCTTTTTCTGCTGGGTCATGGACTCACCGGCCTAACCACATGTTGACTCTTTTTTCTTGGTTTGGTCCAAAAAGATATTTAATATTCAGAGATCCAAAATTTGACTGAACATATAAGTTAACTCTGGTTAGAAATTCTCCATTCACAATCCTCATGTTTGTTTTTGAGGTATTATACAAACTCTGGTTTGGCTGGTTTTCCAGTTCACTGGTTTGAGCGGATGTGGGCCAAAAATGCTAATACGTATACTAAAGAGGAACTTTTGTTATGTCAAATAGAATTCTAAATGTATTATCAAAACCTTGAAATTGGGTTGAATTTTTGGCAAGCTTATAAGTTTGGCCATCAGCTATTGATATACAGTGTTTGCGACTTATGATTTCAACATGAAACCTTGTAACTCAATAGTGAAGTTGATTGGTATAGGCCTATGAAAGTTCAAAGACGTAAATAATCATAAGAAAGTGTGAAACTGAAAAAGGGAAGCAGTTTTTAGAGTCTTATTATATGAGTAGATTCAGTTTTGAAGTTCTATGGAGCTTGTTCCTCAACAAAAGTCTGGCACTAGTCATTGGCATATCAGTGTTAAGGTTTTGTCTCCCTTCTTTCCTTCATGTTCACCTTAAGGAGGCCCTCAAATCATCTATGTGCCTTTGACGATTATATGGGATATATATATCGCAGTCAGGAACTCCATGATGCTGATTGCCTAGTGTGTTCAAAGCTATAAATGCTGTTTGTTTTGAAGCAAATGGGATTATGCCATCCAGGACAGAGGCATTTCGATAGTATGTTATTGTTTCTAGTATCTCATCTAAAGAGGGTGTTATTCAGATGGCATTTTATTGTTTCTGAATATAAGGTCTTTCTTGAGATAATATGGTTGCTTGCATTGGCAGTCAATAATGAGTACAAGAGTGCACATATGCCTCACTGGCTATTAATTGTGTAAACCAACTAATGATTTTCCTGCCTTGTTGAACTTCTTTGCCAATGCATGATTTTGTCTTACCATATTTTTTTATTTCAAATAATGAAAATTTTCCTTCATCATTTTTGTAGGATATTGAAGTTGGAAAAGCTGTGCGACCCCAACTAGCTATGAGGGTTGCTGATGCAACTGCAGCATGGAAGAAGGTTTGGGTTTAGTCAGAGCTTGGTCTTTTATGCTTCAATCCATAATATGTCATTTTTATTCTTAAAACATCCAAGAATCTCAGAAAATTCAAATTGATATTCTTGTCTCCAATTTTTATTAGTTTGTTTATTTTTTTGGCTGCCTCAGAAGCCTCTCTTTTGTTCTAATAAATGATTTTTTTCTTGAGTTCAGTTTGTTTTAGTTCCATTCAATAATTTGTGGTTTTGCTTTCTCCCATTTGTTTAGCTTCATGGGAAGGAAGTGGTTGTTGAGTGCAAGTTTGATGGTGACCGCATCCAAATTCATAAGAATGGAGAAGAAATACACTTCTTCTCAAGGTAGGTAGACATATATCAGTAATCTAATGTTCCTCAATTTTTTATTTTAAAATTTTTTAACTTGGAGATTTTGTTGGATCTTGTGTCCTTCCTTGAATTTGCCTTAGTTTTGCTGCTAGCCACAAGGACAAGTATTTGCTATTTTAGGTCTTAACTCTTAGCTCAGATTAGGCAAATATTTCTCAAAAACAAGGAGTTCTTTAAGCAAGGACAAAAATATTGTGAAATATCACTGATATTTTGTCGAAATATCATCTATCGGATCACCTTGACACGATAAATAGGATGGACATGTTGATTGGGCGAAATTTTGAAAATTTTCCTATTTATTGCTAATATATTGGCGAAACACCGATATTTTACTGATGTTTCAGCAATATTGTTGATTTATTTGGGTGCTACGTCAGCACTGCTACACTTTTCCCTTTTTTTAAATGTCAAAATTGTGAATCTCTCTATGGGTCTGGCCCAACGTGTAGCCTCCCAGGCCCCCGCTTGCCCTATCATCCCATGCTGCATTGTAACATGAAGTGGGCAACTGCCTTATTAAATAGGGAATTTTTTTTGTTTCTCACTTCTGAAGTGAGATTCTGTTTCTTAAATAAATGAAAATAAATACCTCTTAGCACACAAGAGTATGAATCAAACCCAGGTTTTGACGGTAAAATGTTTGGCCCCTATCACCTGACCAAGTTATATATATATTTATGAATAAAACTATCGTAAATAAGCTAATTTTATTTGTCTAGTAATTAAATATAAGATAAATATAAATATATGAATAAAATTATTAATATTTTTAAATAAAAAAATACTTATATATTTTATATCCTGCAATATATCCGAACTTAGTGTTTTCAAATTGGATGTGTTTTTGCTTAATATCACAAATTTATTTTGTACATATATATTCCTTAAAACAACTTCAATTTATATATAATTGTTTCATCTATCATTTCTTTTGAGTTTTCCCCAACATTCCATGAGTTTTGATCCATTGTTGGCCCATTGATATTTTTTGTCAAAATTTTCATCAATATATCCCTATACATCCATAAAATCCAACTACTGATATATTTGTAAAAACCGATATTTTCATCCTTGCATGGAAGTGAGTCTATGTACTTTGCTTTAGTATGATTCATGAGCTGTGCCATTTATGCAGGAACTTCCTTGATCACCCTGAATATAAATATGCAATGTCAAACATTGTTGCACATAATCTTTTGGTTGATAGGTAAGAATTCATATCAAGTCTAATTGAAATTATATTGTTTCTGAGTGCACTTTTTTTTTTTCTCCATTTGTGTTTTTTTGTTCTCTCTACTTAAAATTAAATCCAGACTAGATTGGGTATTTGAATTTGGAACCTTTGCCTATTCCTGCATTCCATGTTTCACATTTAGGGGGTATTTGGTACACGGGAATAGGGAGTGGGAATAGACATCTCATTCCTTTTCTCCCTTATTCCTATGTTTGGATAAATGTTAAGAAGGCAGAAATGGAATAAAAAATTATTCAGGCAGAAATCAAATTCAACTTATAAGTCGGATTTGAATTCATCAAAAGTAGGTGGTATTCTGATTCATTAAACCCATTTGATAATATAAAATAACCTAAATTTACTATTTTACCCTCTTATCTCATTCTTCAAGTCCGATGCTTATCTTCTTTGTAAAACTAGAGTCTCATTCATCATCCACTTCTTATCTTCTTTGCAAAGTTAGAGACCTATTTATCATCCACTTCTCTGCAGCAAGTGATTCTCCCAAACTGAATCAATCAAACCTTCCACGACAAATTATTTAAAATTTTGATAAAAAAAAAACGAATATTTAAAATTTTTTAAGGTTATGGATTTTATCAAATATGATACTTGTTGAAAATTAAAATGAAATTTGAATTCTTTTATTTCCTCTTTTGGAAATAGGAAAAACATTTGCTAGCTTTGAGAATTTAAATATTATAATAAATATATATTTTTTTCTTTTTCTTTTTGGTAAAATATAATTTTATAACTACTTAAGCATGACAAATTATTCAAATTTTTAATAAAAATAATAATTGAATATTTGTACATTAGGGTTATATGATTTTTTATGGTTAATTTTTTATTTATTGAGTATATATATTTTTTTAGTCTTATTATTTAATAACAAAAAAACTCTCAAAATTTATTATTATTATTTAAAAAAAAAAAAAAATTATTTTAAATTATATGTAGGGATATTATTGTAAATTTATTTCTTTTTCATTTCCATTCCTATTATTATCAAACATTGGAATAGAAACAAATAATCATTCCAATCTTGCATTCCTAAATTCATCCAAATGTTAGAAATGGAATCATCAAATTCATTTCTATCCACTAAGAAATAGGAATGTAAACAAAATATTTATTTCCATTCCCTATTCAGACGTACCAAACACCTCCTTATTGTTTAGTGTTGAAAGTTTAAGGTCACACCTTTTTCTATTTTCAAGGTGGGACATAAGTCATGTCACAATTTAAAGTGCTAAACCAAAACAATATGTCAATGTTTAATTAATCTATTATTAAATTTTGAAAATAGATATAGGGAAACGAGCCAGAAATATTTCGACCAAGGAATGCAATTAAATTAAAAAAATAAAGGAATTATAAGCAAGAGAAACATGGTTGAAAAATTATTATAACAAAAATAAAATGTGGTGATATGACATCAGCCTTTCCAGATTCCTGCTTAATTTTTAAAGCTTCAGGTATATCTGAATGTATATTTGGCATTTTTTAAGTAGCAAATTTTCTTGGAAAACATTCCTATCATGTCATTTCTTTAACCCATTTCTTGATACTCGTGGTATCTCTAGTGATACTAGGCTGATTTATTCTTACAGTAATATGTCATGCATTACCATCTCAGCTTGGTAATAAATTAGTAATATTGAATTGTTCTAGCATCAGCTTCCTTTGGTGTGTTGCATGTTTCAACATGTGCTTCTTCTAAGTTTGTGCTTCTAGTAGAAAAAAAAAAGGTTATTGCATGTAGAAAAATTGACATCTTGGAATTAAACTTCTGTTTACATGAATATTTTAAAACTATGAAATACCCATGTTGGACATGATACGCCATGGTTTTGAGCCTAGCCATATCAGTGGTGGTTGAATATACGACATGGTTGTGGGTATGGGCATATTCAATATTATCCAGCATGTCTATTCTCCAGCATTCATCAAATAGGATTTTACACACGCTAGAGATGTGTCTGATAAAAGTAAAGAGGAAGCTGCTCCTAGTTCACTAGAAATTTCCAGGATAATTCTTAATCTGTTCACCTGTAAGATGAAAATTCTTAATACCTTTCATATTTTTACTTACCATGTGGTTCTAGTTGCTGATGTGAAGAACAAGCTCAGTTCATTCATGTGTGAAAGCATTTGATCAGTTCATGACAATTTTGTTGCAGTAATGGGTGGCTTAACTCCTTCCACCTTAGGTTGCTTCTTTTTAAAGATGAAAGAAAACTCTGAATCAAATAAGAATCAGTCGTAGGTCCAGGTTTAATCTTTAGGATGGCATTTGACCATGTATGGCCTCACTTATCTCCTATGTTACAACCAAGGATGGAAATTTTGCCCATTTTTGGTGAAATATCAGCAAAAGATCAGGATTTTGGGAGGCACCAACATGAAAAATGGAGAGGAAAGATGGTTGGGTGGAAAGTCACTGATTTTTTCTGTTTTTCACAATTTTCTTCGGATTTTATTGCTGAAATATTGGCAACCCACATCAGTGCTCCTTAAAAAATTTGTAAGGGAAGGGAGGTGAGTCTCCAGCATGAAATGGGTGGCACTTAGTCACCGGGGCTATTTTGCCCTTCATAATATATATCTATGCAAATAAATGAAAGCCTAAAATAAAAATTTAGTACATAAGTTAGTTTTAATTATCTTATTTTCAAATTTCATTTAACTGATTGTTAAAAATATAAGATCCATCATGATAATCTTCCTAATGAGTCTTTCTTTTTATTTTTTGTATGGTATTTGTTGGAGTGCATGATATATATTATGGGCCTAAATTGTGCAAGCTTAAGCTTTTAGAAAAATTGGTTATCTAACATGGTATTAGAGCCTCATTTGGCGGGAGGTCATGTGTTTGAACCTTATTTCCCCACTTTATTAATTAAGCCCAAAGGAGGCTGTTTATGGTTTGTTTATCGAGGGTTCGTGTGTCCTTATGTGCCTTTTCATGTGCACAAATGGGGTTGCACATGAAGGAGAGTGTTGGAGTGCATTATATACATGGTGGGCCAAAATTCTACAAGCCTAAGCATTTTGAAAAATTGGTTTTCTAACAATAACTAAATATAAAAGAAATATAGACTTGTAAATAAAAATATGAACATTTTTAAACAAAATAAATCATATATATATTTATATAAATATGTTATTCTTTTTTTTTATATCATTGAATACAACTAAACTAGATAGATCATCATTTCGGTATTAATGTGCTTTCAAGTTTTGCATATTATTTTTGAACGTCACAAATTTTATTATATATTTTGTTTTTACAATGAAACAACTTCAATATGTATATTAGTTCTTATTTTATAATTTCTTTGAGGTTTTTTTTTTTTTTCAATATTTTTGAGTTTTAATTAATTTCCATCCGATCGACATTTTTATGACTCCGAATGCATCCCTACCTCCCCCTTAGGTGTGCACACACATGAAGAATAGTAGACACAAAAAAATGCATCCCCTTTCCTTACCAGACACACACACACACACACACACACACACAAATGCACCCCTTTTCCTTACCACTCACGTGAGCATGATGGATATATTAATGTGACCTTCATCATAGTGGATACACACAAAAGTGCATCCCCTTTCCCTACCAAAAACTCATGTAAACATGATGGACTTATTAATGAGACCTTCCTCATAGAGCACACACACAAATGCATCCCCTCTCCCCACCACACACATTCACAAATGCATACCCTTTCCTCACCAAACACTCACATGAACATAATGGACATGTTAATGAGACCTTCATCACAAAGCATGCGCGCACACACACGCACGCACGTGTGAGCACACACACATATGGACAATGATGGACCATTGAATGTGATCTTCAATGAGGACTGCACACACAAGTGCATCCCCTCTCCCTACCACACAAATGCATATGCACACACACATATGGACAATGATGGACCATTGAATGTGATCTTCAATGAGGACTGCACACACAAGTACATCCCCTCTCCCTACCACACAAATGCATATGCACACACAATAATGGACTAATGAATGAGACTCCAATACAAGCCACACACAAATGCATCCCTTCCCTTTGCTACCCACCACATACACACATGCACATTCATGTGCTTTCACACACATGCACACAGACAAACAAATAATAATGTACCAATGGATGGGACCTTTAATATAGAACATATGCACAAAGGCACCCCTTCTCCCTACCACACAATCACACATGCATAGACACACACACATGCACATAAATCCCTTACACTTGTACATATGCACACACAAAGGTACAATCTTGAATCAATGAATTTGACCTTAATATAGAACTTATACACAAATGCATCCCTTTCCCCCACCACACACACATGAAACAAACATTAATGTCCTTATGAATGAGACCCTTAATAGAAAACTATAAACCAATGCATTCCTTCCCCACAACACACATTGATAGGGAAAAGGAACTTGTTCCAAACCCCAAGCCTTAATTTGGAACATTACAGATGATTTAAGTTTCTCTTGGGGATGCATTTGTGTGCTCACACCTATGCACACTTGCATGTACATAAAGTGCCTTTTGCTTGGGGGTTTGCTTGTGCACACCTCCTTGATGTCTTCTGCTTGTGTGCATAGCTCAAGTGTGCACAATATTGACTTTTTTTTTCCTCAAAAACTTTTCTAACTTTCTTCTTAAGCTTTCTTTATCCAAGCTATTAATGGACTCCCATGGTACCTTATTTCTTGTTTTCTAATGCCCAAATCGCTTCTTTTTATACCCAAAACATTAAGAAAAAAATCAAATGCAATGATTAAGGGTTTAGTAACAAACTTACACATTAGATCAATTTTAAGTAGGCAAACACACTCATTGTTTTAAAAGGTTAAAGGCGATCTTAAGGCGTTTTACCCAAATGAGGAGAAGTGCAAGCTTCAAGGTGGAACAAGGTGTAAAACTCAAACACATTCATTGTTTTACAAGGCTAAAGGTAGTCTTGAGGCGTTTTACCCAAATGAAGAGAAACGCAAGCTTTGAGGCGGAACAAGGCATAAACTTAAATAATAATAATAAAATCAATTGAAAATTAAATAATAAGATTTGTCTCTCATAAACTCTAACTTTCTCTCACACCTTTGTCAAATAATCTTAAAAATTATCATTTGAAAAATTAAATAATAAGAAAACCATACAATTCATAATAATTAAATTAGTTGTATGTTATTTTCAATAGTTTCTAATTTAGTTCCAATTTGTCTCTTATAAAATCTAACTTTATCTCATGCCTTTATCAAATAATCTTAAAAATTACCATCACTATCACTAGTAGGATCCTCTTGGTGAATAATAACTATATTCAATTACTCTATTGTCTTCTCCATTAGTGTTAATGTCAACCCTTTTTCTTCTTCATCTATTGATTATATTGATTTTTTTTCTTTATCTATCAATCAGAAGAAGTGATTATATACAAGTTCAGTCACTATAGTGACTAATAATTCTTTTATTTCTTCTTCTTAATCTCTTCTTTTCCTTTCCATTTAAAGGGTTAATTGGTAGCTAACTAAGTGCCTATTACTTAAAAGGTTTAACCCTAGTCGTGGATGCAAGACAAAACTTATAAATTATACTAAAACTTCGTAAAAACAAAAATCATTAAAACCAATGAATATTGAACATTAAACCTCTTAAGACATGTATACAAAATGCCTATAAAGGCCCTAAACCCATTAAAACCTTGTAAATATTTCAGGCTATAAAGCCTCAAGATGTAAGCCTCAATAACCGTTTAAAATACTACACTGATATCAGTTTAAATGACTCCATTAAAGTGCTAAATTTGAGTTCTTATCACAACCTCCAACTAACTTGTTGCTCGTCCCTTAGCAATTAAAAGCAAAGAAAAACAAAGGACTCAAACTAAGCTCAAAGGTATGATATAACAAAAAAAGACAGAGAGAAAAAAAAAAAAAGAAAACAAAAAAGAACAAAAAAAGAAAAAGAAAAAGAAAGAGGTTGGTTTATAAGGTAGTAATAAAAGCTACGTGAGTTATACCAAAGTCTCACCAAAGGTTCCTTTCTTCATCAAGCACATTAAGTTTAGTTTACCCATTAGCCACCCTTATTAATTTGCAATAATTAGCTTAGAGGGCCTGCAAATTTTCTTGCCCAACTTAGTTTACACAAAAGGACTTCCATGCCAACCTTCCAACCTTATCGCTGTTAAGTAGCATCCAACTTCATGATAGTAAAAGCCTTTGGGTGCTGCATTTTATTCCTTCATTTTCTTTGTCTTTGGATTTTTTTTTTTTTTTTTTGCTTTTTCTTTCTTTTATTTTTCAGTTTTTTCTTCCGTTCTTCTTGTGAAGAAAATTTTTATTTCTCATTCATATTTTAAAAGTATATAACCAAGGAAATATATATATAACAATAGAAAAGAAAGAATAAGGAAAGATCCCTACAAATCAAGGATTATATACACATAGTTGTATAACTTCCACAACTATTTGTTGCTGCTATATCCTCTACAATTGTATATTATAGCTGTAATAATCTTCAACAATCTTCAATAGTTGTAATAATCTTCAGGGAAAAGCTTGATCGTCGGATTGGAATCGATGACTTAAGCCCCTTTATAAAGGGCATTAAATTTCAAGGGCATGACTCGCCATTTCAGAGAGTGGAAAGGCTGCTCTTTCGTAGGCAACAGAGGCACTTGTTTACACCACTAGAAAGTCTAATTGTATCACTGGGAAGGGGATCTATCTTGAAGAAAGAAAACAACAACTACTCTATATGGTAAAATATAGTAAAAAAGCACTTTAAATGCTCATCTTCAAGTTGGTGAATAGATATTATTCATTCCTACCCCGCTAACAATAGACTGAAATGCTGTACCACTCAATCCTTTAATTAGCACATTTGCAAGTTATCAATTGATGCAAATAGAGTACAAATTAGTTTGCCATTCGACTCCTCATTTATAAAATGTCTGTCTACTTCCACATGTTTGGTGGGGACGGGGTCATGTTGCACAAGGTTATGTGCACTATCAACTGTTGACTTGTTATCACAATACAACTTCATAGGTTCTTCTCATACAATCTTCAGATCTTCCAAAATTATCTTCAACCATAGAAGCTCACAAACTCCTAATGCCATAGCTTTGAATTGAACTTCTACACTTTACCTTGCAACTACATTCTATGTCTTGCTTTTCCATGTTACAAGGTTACCTCTGAGGAATGTACAATAGTCTAAAGTTGATCTTCTGTAATCAACTGATCCAATATAATTTGCATTAGTGTATGCTTCCAAAGTCAATTTTTTGCCTCTTATAAACAACACTCCCTTTCCTAGAGTACCTTTTATGTACTGTAGAATCAAATGTGCTTCTCGAAGTGTACTTCTTTTAGGTTGTGCATAAATTGACTCACCACTTCCAAAGCATAGGCTATGTTTGGTTTGGTATGAGAAAGATAGATTAGTTTGCCAACTAATTTGTAATAGGATTCTCTATCTATCATCACATCTTCTAGGGCCTTACAAAGCTTGTGATTCTGTTCAATGGGTGTCTCTACGGGTTTACACCCTAGTTTCTCTGCTTTAGTTAATAGATCTAGCGCATACTTTTGTTGGGATGTAAAGATCCTATGTTGAGAGTGAGCCACTTTAATTCCGAGGAAGCATTTTAACTTGCCAAGTTCTTTAATCTTAAATTCTTGCAATAAACAACTTGTCTATGCCTCGATTCCTTGCAAGTCATCTTTTGTTACCACTATATCATCCATATAAACTAAAGAAGCTATAACTTCCCTTGAAGTAGAATGTTTAATGCACAATCACCCTGACTTTGTAACCCAAAGCTTTCATTACTCTAGTAAACCTGCCAAACCAAGCCTTGGGAGATTGTTTTAAGTCATAAGGTGTCTTTTTCAACCTGCACACCTTATTCTTCTCTAACTCAAACCTTGGAGTAACCTCCATATAGATTTCTTCATCAAAATCACCATGTAAAAAGGGATTCTTTACGTCAAATTGCTGCAAACTCCATCTATGATTAGTTGCTAAAGATAATATGATTCTTACAGTATTCATTTTTGCAATAGGAGCAAATGTTTCAAGATAATCTATCCCATAGGTTTGAGTATACCTTATAGCCACTAATCTCGCCTTATATCGTTCAAGTGATCCATCTGCCTTGTATTTCATAGTGAAGACTCATTTACATCACTAGCTTCTTTCCTTGAGGCAATTCCACCAAGTCTCATGTTTTGTTCTTCTCAAGTGCATCCATCTTAACCTTTATAGCTTCTTTATACTCTTTAGTTCTCACTGCTTCAGAGAGTTTTTAGGATAGTTTTTAGGCGGTTAGCACTTCAAGGTTTGGGTCCCCATGGAAAGTCCTAATGGCATAAAGTGAGGCAATGTGAGGTGGATAAGAAAACTTTTATGACCACTAGACAACTTCTCACAGGACACAAAGTGAGACAAAGGATTTGCAGGCTGTTGAGTACACTTCCTAACGCCCTTTCTAGTTAAGATAGGAAGATCATAATCATAAACAACAGACACATTACTTTCATAATCTTTTGAATAGTTACCTCAACATTATCAACACTAGAGATTTTTTATGAATTATGAACCTACATTGTTTGAACAAGGGGTTTCTTCCTCCTTGAATATACTTGCAATTGGCAAGTAACACTTTGAATCTGTTTATCCTTTGCTGTCGGACTAGGAGTACTTGGATCTAACTCATTTGGTAAAAGAACAGGAACGAATGATGATAGTGAAGACAAAGGATTTTGATTTTGTGAGGATGGGAAGGCAGATCAAGCAAAAACAAATCTTTATCCTTATCTTCCATGAATGATGTCTCTCCTTGAAGATAAGGATTTGGAAAGTAATTTTTCAGTTTCAACGAATGTTATATCTACAAAGACAAAGAACTATTTTGTTGGAGGATGATAGCACTTATAACCTTTCTATGTAGAAGAATATCTCACAAAAACAACTTAAGAGCCCTTGGATAAAGTATAGTTTTTCAAATGAACATGAGAAAACGATACACACCTAAAGACCTTAGGAACTAGGTGATTTGTTGTTTTGAAGTTGGGGAAAAATTTCTAATAGTTTCATGGGGTTATTATAATCAAGAACTCTAGTAGGTAGTCTATTAATAAGATGTGTAGTGGTTTAGATAACTTCTCCTTTATAATTTTTTGGAAAAGAATAGCTTGGGTAACAACTAGAAGATGGCCATTTTTTTCGTTCTGCCACACCATTTTGTTATGGTGTGTTAATGCATGAAGACTCACGATTGACTCATTTTTCTTTGAAGAATGGTGACAATACTTGATTAAAATAATCCTTAACATTATTAGATCAAACTCTTTTTATCTCTGCCCCAAATTGATTTTTCACCACGAGGAAAAAAATTTTGAATGGTGGAATTGACATTTGGTTTTTGTTTTAAGAGAAAAACCTAGGACACTTGAGTACAATCGTCAATAGATGAGACAAACCAACAAGCCCTAGAGATATTATGAATTGTAGAAGGTCCCCAAATATCACTGTGAATAAGAGTAAAAGGCATTGAAGCTCTTGTATTACTTATTGGAAAAGAAATACAATTATGTTTTGCAAGTTCATAAACATCACAATGAAATTAACCCAAATCAAATCCTTTAAACAAACTAGGAAACATTACTTTAAGAATACTAAAAGAAGGATGACCAAGACGAAAGTGATATAACTATATTCTATTTTTATCTGAAGGGTAGGACCCTGAGTGTATTTCGCCCATCAAGTTCCTTACAAAAGTAGAGCTCGTTCCTCTTCTTAGCAAGTCTAATCATTGTCCCCATACTTCGGTCCTGAAATTTACAAAGTGCAGAAGAAAAGGTCATTATAAAGTTCAAATCCTTGGTAAGCTTGTGAATTGAAACTATATTGGTAGACAGTTTTGGCACATGTAGAACATTTTTTAAAACAAGGTTCTGATTTGTAACTACATTCCCTCAACCAGCAATTGTAACCAATGTTCCACTAGCAATAACAATTATTTATTTATTTATTTATAATCGATGAACCTTCCCTGGCCAAGCCCTTAGGACTCTCTATGGGGACCTAAACATCGGGGTGTTAACCCTTATGACAACCAACACTAGGTAAATTCAGTGGCAAAATTCAAATTGAGGACCATGTGCCACTTATTGGGATCATATTTCCTAACAATAACAATTTGTAGCCTTGAAACAAAGACTATAAGAGACAAACCCATGAGAAGATTGGGTCATATGTGTTGAATATAATGTATTTATAGTGTACAATTTTTCTTTCCTTTCTTAATATAGGTCACATATATAACCCTGAGGGGTAGCTCAGCTGGTTCGGCCTTGGGTTTGCTCCCCAATGGTCACCAGTTCGAGTCCCCTCAGGGCCACTGGAGGTTTAGTTAGTTCAACCTAGCCTTGTATATATATTTCTCTATTGTAAGAAGTTAACACATGAATGAGAATTAAAGTTTTCTCTTTCTCTCTTTCAACATGGTATCAGAGTCAAGAGAGAAAACTTTATTCTTTCTGGTTTACCCGTGTAATTAATTCTGGGAATCCATCCCGTGACCATGTTTCATTCCGGTCACCTTTTCCATCTCCTAAAGCTTTCTGGTCAGCCATATCGTGGTCAGAAAACCCTCATCACCGTCAATATTTCTTCGGCGAAATTTTTCGGCGAAATTTTCGGACACCGACCACATCATCAGGAGTGTAAAGAGGAGATCTGCAACTTTTCTCAATGCACCGGAGCCAAAATCCGATCCACGCGCCTCCCACGCGCCGTTTTTCTTCTGCGGCCTGAATCCCACGCGCCAGCGCGTGAGGGCACGTGGCCCACTTTTTGGTGCCGAGCTTCTACCAGCAGGCTCGTCCGGCGTTGTCTTGCACTTCTAAGCCTTTGTCAATCCTCTCTGAACCCTGCTTCTCCATTTTTTTGGCATTTCAGCCTCCTCCGGCCTTCGACGACAGCTCCCTTCCTTGGCCGAGACCTGTGTGTGCCTTGGGAAGGCCTTTTCTTTATCTCCAGTCACTTTTCTCCTTTGTTTGGGTCCCGACATACCAGGTTCTTCTTCCACAGCTGTGATCCGTCCTCCTTTTAGGGCTCTCTTCGATCCAAACGTGATTCAATCTTAGGTGAAGTGGATATGGCGACTAAAAATCCTATTTTTACATCCGTCATCTCTGGATCTCCCACTATCACATCGGAAAAATTGATTGGTAGTGAGAATTATCTCTCCTGGTCAGCGTCCGTGGAACTTTGATTTATGGGACAAGGTTATGAGGATCATCTTGTTACACCTGAGGATGCTATACCTGATGTTGACAAAGTGCAATGGAAGAAAATAGATGCACAATTATGCAGCGTATTATGGCAGTCTGTTGATCCCAAAACTTTACATCATCTTCGTGCCTATAAAACATGCTTTAAATTTTGGACTCAGGCTAAAGGATTATACACGAATGATATTCAACGATTTTATAAGGTGGTTTCTGATATTGTTCATGTGAGACAGCAGAACATGGATCTATCTACTTATATTGGCCGGATTGCGTCTCTTAAAGAGGAGTTCTTAACTTTGATGCCCTTCACTAATGGTGCTGAAGCTCAACAAATACAGACTGACAAGTTCTTTATGGTGTTAACCCTCATTGGCATCCATCCAGATCTTGAGTCTGTCCGAGATCAGATTCTTGCTAGTCCATCCATACCATCATTGGATGATGTGTTCGCTCGTCTCTTACGCCTCTCCTCTACTTAGACCTCGTCGACTGATGGTCCTTCAGATTCATCTGTGTTAGCCTCTTAAACTAACTCTCGAGGAGGACGTAGTGGCAATTGGGGTCGAGGACAACGTCCTCAGTGCACCTATTGTAATAAGCTTGGTCACACTCGAGATCGTTGCTATCAGTTACATGGACAGCCTCCTCGCACTGCCCACATTGCTCAGTCATCTAATCCTTTGCTATCTCGACCTGACTCCGTTGCGAGTTCCACATCTCAGAGTATCACCCTTACTGGTAGTGATTATGATGCCTATCTCCGATATCAGGCAGCCACATCAGCTTTTGTTGCCCAGACCGGTAATGTCTCTGTCTACTTTACCCAGTCTCCTTCTCTTGGCCCATGGATTCTAGATTCTGGAGCATCTGATCATATCTCTGGTAATAAACTCCTTTTCTCCTCTATTACTACTACCTCTGCCTTACCTACTGTTACTTTAGCTAATGGTTTCCAAACTATGGCTAAAGGTATTGGTTTGACTCATCCTCTCCCTTCCCTACCTCTCCATTCTGTCTTTTATGCCCCTGAGTGTCCTTTTAATCTTATTTCCATCAGCAAAATAACTAGCACTCTTAACTGTTCTATCACTTTTTCTGATAAATCTGTGATCTTGCAAGACCGGAGTACGGGGAAGACGATTGTCATAGGGCGTGAATCTCAAGGCCTCTATCACCTTCATCTCCTGTAGCTTGCATTTCCACCGATGCTCCTCTTCTCATTCACAGTCGTCTGGGTCATCCTAGTCTCTCCAAGTTCCAGAAGATGGTCCCTCGTTTTTCCACTTTGTCGTCGCTTGCGTGTGAATCGTGTCAGCTTGGGAAACATACTCGTGTCTCGTTCCTAAAGCCTTTGAATAATCGGGCAAAGTCTCCTTTTGAACTTGTCCACATTGATGTTTGGGGTTCGTGTCGGACCGCGTCTACTTTAGGATTTCAGTATTTTGTTACTTTCATTGATGACTATTCAAGATGTACTTGACTATTTTTAATGAAAAATTGAGCTGAGTTATTCTCTATTTTCCAGAAATTTTATGCTGAAATCCAAACACAATTCAATGTTTCTATTCGAGTGTTACGTAGTGACAATGCTCGGGAATATTTTTCTACACCCTTTACTTCTTTTATGTCCCAACATGGGATCCTCCATCAGTCATCTTGTGCTCATACTCCTCAACAAAATGGGGTTACTGAACGTAAAAATTGATATCTTGTTGAGACAGCTCATACCCTCCTTCTCCATGGTCATGTTCCTTTTCGTTTTTGGGGGGATGCTGTTCTTACAGCCTGTTACTTGATTAATCGTATGCCCTCATCTATATTACATGACCAAATCCCTCATTCCCTCAATTTTCCTACCCAACCTCTTTATTTCCTTCCTCGTGTCTTTGGCTATACTTGTTTTGTTCGTACTCTCACACTTAGACAGGACAAGCTCTCCGCCAAAGCTACGAAATGCATCTTCTTGGGATACTCTCGACTTCAGAAGGGCTATCGTTGTTATTCCCCTGACACTCATCGTTATTTTCTCTCCGCTGATGTCACCTTCTTTGAGGACTCTTCATTCTTCTCATTCTCTAAATCTCTTCCTATTTTTGAAGGATGGCCACTTCCATATATATCCCCCCTTTCAGATGCGCTCTCTCGTCCTCTTCAGGTTTATCATCGTCGACATCGTGCTGTTACTCCTCCTCTTTCTTCAGCTGAGGTACCTGATGACTCACCTCTTGTCCCACCGATTTCTCCTACTCCGGCCCTGTCATCTACTGACCATTTGCCTATTGCTTTTCGGAAAGGTAATCGATCTACTCGTAATCCTCATCCTATTTATAATTTTTTGAGCTACCATCGATTATCTTCATCCTATTCTGCCTTTGTCTCTACTTTATCCTCTGTTTCTCTTCCTAAGAGCACTAGTGAGGCACTTTCTCATCCTGGGTGGCGACAGGCAATGGTTGATGAAATGACTGCTCTGCACTCCAATGGCACATGGGATCTTGTTTCTTTACCTCCTGGTAAATCTATAGTTGGATGTCGTTGGGTCTACACTGTTAAAGTTGGTCCTGATGGTCAGGTTGATCGCCTTAAGGCCCGCTTGGTTGCTAAAGGTTATACTCAAATTTATGGTTGTGACTATGGTGACACCTTCTCTCCTGTTGCCAAGATTGCTTCCGTTCGCTTATTTCTCTCCATGGCAGCTATGTGTCATTGGCCTCTTTATCAGTTGGATATTAAGAATGCTTTCATTCATGGTGAACTTCTCGAGGAAGTATATATGGAGCAACCACCTGGTTTTGTTGCTCAGGGGGAGTCTGGTTTAGTGTGCAAGTTACGCCGCTCTCTATATGGCTTGAAACAGTCTCCTCGGGTATGGTTTGAGCGTTTTAGTTCAGTTGTTCAAGAGTTTGGAATGCTTCGGAGTGAAACAAATCATTCAGTTTTCTATCATCATAACTCTTCAAACCAGTGCATCTATTTGGTAGTTTATGTGGATGACATTGTCATTACAGGCAGTGATCAGGAGGGTATCCAAAGATTAAAGCAACACCTTTTCAACCACTTTCAAACCAAAAACTTGGGCAAACTCAAGTACTTTCTGGGACTTGAAATAGCTCAATCCAGTTCAGGTGTGGTTATGTCACAAAGGAAGTATGCCTTAGACATCTTGGAAGAAACAGGTATGTTAGAATGTAAACTTGTTGACACTCCTATGGATCCAAATGCCAAACTTGTACTAGGACAAGGGGAGCCTCTAAGAGATCCGGGGAGATATCGACGACTTGTAGGCAAACTGAACTACCTCACCATCACTCGACTAGACATCTCTTTTCCTGTGAGTGTGGTTAGTCAATTTCTACAGTCACCATGTGACAACCATTGGGATGCTGTGATCCGTATTCTTCGATATATTAAAGGAACACCAGGCCAAGGTATGTTGTATGAAGACAGAGGCCATATCCAAATTGTTGGTTATACAGATGCAGACTGGGCTGGTTCACCCTTAGATAGGCGTTCCACCTCAGGGTATTGTGTTTTTATTGGAGGTAACTTAATATCCTGGAAGAGTAAGAAACAAGATGTAGTGGCCAGATCAAGCGTCGAAGCTGAGTATCGAGTTATGACTTTGGCAACATGTGAACTCATATGGTTGAGGCAACTCCTTCAAGAATTGAGATTTGGAAAAGATGAACAGATGAAACTAGTCTGTGACAATCAGGCCGCATTACATATTGCATTCAATCCAGTCTTTCATGAAAGGACCAAACATATTGAAGTTGACTGTCACTTCATTAGAGAGAAGATCGCATGAGGGTGTGTTGCTACAAGTTTTGTTAATTCAAATGATCAACTAGCAGACATCTTCACTAAATCTCTCAGAGGTCTTAGGATTAAATACATTTGTAACAAGCTTGGTGCATATGACATATATGCTCTAGCTTGAGGGGGAGTGTTGAATATAATGTATTTATAGTGTACAATCTTTCTTTCCTTTCTTAATATAGGTCACATATATGGTAGTTAGTTCAACCTAGCCTTGTATATATATTTCACTATTGTAAGAAGTTAACACATGAATGAGAATTAAGGTTTTCTCTCTCTCTCTTTCAACAATATGATTTGTAGCCCTAAAATCCACTACCCAAGTTTCTTTTGAGATCGACACATCAAGTGCATAAGGCTGAGAATTACTTGAAAAAGCTAAAGAATAAGTACCTACACCACTCGTAGGTTTCTCTAATGTCCCCATAAAATATCTCAACTTCTCAATCTCTTATGTATTGAACTTAGATCGCTCTTGAGAGAATTCTCCTTCTCCTCCTGATTGTGCTGAGGTCAAACGTGCTTGTCCTTGCCCTCCTCCTTGATTACTCTTTGTTGTCCAAAGAAGTATTTTGAGTATTTGAGGGCTTACAATGGAATTTCCAGCACCTCTCCTTGTTGTGTCATGGCTTCTTATAGTAGGTACACCATAGAGGGTCTTTATTACCGACTCTTGATCCTTTTGATAGCCCATTATTTCCTCCTACTCCACTAGAATAGGTATTCGACGGTTGCTGGTTTGATTTCACAGCTCTGGGATTTGCATATTTTGTAACTAAGGTTGAACCATCTGTTGGTTAAGGCTCCATCATAACTCTTCTTCACCCTTCTTCTCTAGGAATTATGGCAAGTGTTTCATTAAATGAAGGAACTTCTTCATTTCCTAACACTTGCACTCGAATAGGATCGAAATCAACGTTCAATTCGGCAAGAAAGTTGTAAATCCTTTCTTTTTCCATAAAACATTTAAGAAGGGTTGTGCATCATTGCTGCACTTCATCTCAATTCACTGATAAGGATCTAACTCTTGCCATAAGTTTTGTAACATATGAGCATATTGAATGACCGAGCAGTTACCTTGTTTGGTAGATGAGATCTTTGTCCTAATCTTATAGATTTGTGCAACATCTTGAACTTTGGAATAGTTTGCCTGCAGGACTCCCAAGTTTTGTTTGTTGTTGTAAAAAACATGCAAGTATTGTTGACTTCTAACATCATTGAATTCCATAACCAGGACATCACCATGGAGTCTTCTTCATCCCATGCAATGAACTTTGAATCATCTAGTTTCGGTCTCATCCTAAGAAGATGACTTAGTTTGCCCTTCCCTTTCAAGAAGGTTTGAACAAATTGAGACCACTTTAAATAATTTTTGCTGTTGAGACATAAACCTGGTTGAATATTCTGCAACTCTCTTGTAGCGTTGATGACTTCATTTGTTGTTATTGGATTAGAGACTTGCTGATTGGTAGATTTTGAAACCTCAGACATTTTTTTTTTTTTTTTGGACAGAAGTGGAAGAAATAAAATAAGAGGCTGAGGAAGGATTGCAAAAATGAAAGCCATAATAGGAAATGCTCTGTTTTCAGATTAAAAAATAGAGTAGAAGTTCTGCTAAAAAACCAGATTTTTGCAGATTTTTAAAGAAAAAAACCCAGTAATCAAGGCTGGAAAATCAGTGATGAAGGCTGAAAAAAAAATAGAAACCCTAAAGAGCCTAATTTGGCTTTGAGACCATGTTAAGAAAAAAATGTATTTCTCATTCATATTTTAAAAGTACACAACCAAGGAAATATAAATACAACATCAGAAAAGAAAGAATAAGGAAAGTTCCCTACAAATCAGAGATTATATATGCAAATATACACACAACTATATATACAGTTGTATACACGGCTGTATAACTTACTCAAATATAAATTACAATTTACAGCTATATATCCTCTACAGCTGTATATTACAACTATAATAATCTTCAAGAATCTTCAACAGTTGGAATAATCTTCAACATCTCTTGAACCTCTTTATATATATGTATATATATTTATTTATTTTATATAGGTAATCAATGCAAGCATTCAATCTTGGCTTATGTAATGGCTTTCAACTTGTGACTCTTAGACTTGTTGGCCTAAAGGCATCGGGCGATGAAGCATCCTTGGGGACCTACTACCAAGCGCTGAAGGAATACACAATAGACATCATGCCGCTTACTAAGGATTCTCCCATTTGGATGAGAACCTCAACTTTTGCCTTAAGAGACCTTGACAATTAGTTTGAACATTAGCAATAACTTATTTTCCTCCTAAAACTCTACACAACAACTTATGAGGTTTTTTTCCCAAATATTCAGAATTAACTTAGCAGTATAAGACTAAATTGTGGTGTGCTCAGTGTGTAAAAGATGGGTATAGAACCCTTTGGGAGCCTACAATTGGGTAATTCTCCTTATTCAACCCTTTGAGCTTCTTTCCAGTCAAATTGAGCTTTCCAATAAGCTAACTGAAATTGAGTTCCTCAGTTCAATCAGGAAATCCTAAGGTGAGACATTGATCCTCCTTTAAAACAACTCTACATCACAACCAAAGTTAAATAACTGCAACATTTTTTGGGTCTTTAAGGACTATAAACTGAAAACAAATTGTGCCTACAAAAAAAAAAAAAAAAAAACTGGAACCGGAAACAAAAAATGGAAACTGAAATGATCCTCAAAAAATGAAATGTTCCTCTACTCTTTCCCACTTAGGAATAATGCTTACAGAACATTTGTATGAGTGAATATGGACAGAAGGGATCTGTATTCCTGGGCAAGGGGGCTCTATTTTATAGGTTTTCAGGGGCCACCACTAATCAATCCACAATCATCGCCCTTCCTGCATGTGCACAGAGAAAAATAATGATGGAAACAATGAATGAAACTGTAAGATACAGAATATTTGAAGTCTTGATTTTCAAAAAGTAGAAGCACACGTGCCAGAAAGGGGGTTGAATTTCTGGCAGATAGTCCTCTAGTTTAGAGGTGTTGTTAGGTATATTGGTTTATTCTTTGTTTTTCTTTTTTATAATGTTTGTATTTCTCCCCTCCACCCCCCTGAAAAAAAAAAAACAAAAACAAAAACAGTACATATGCTTACATGCACAGGATCGGTATCTGTACTACAATGTTTGTTTACTTACTGACATGTCTGCATGCAGATGATCTGCAAGTTGAAGCACTTTACAAATTCTTTTTAACTTTTCCCTTTGTAATGTTGTTTAGGTGTATACTTGATGGTGAAATGTTGGTATGGGACATATCGCTGAATCGTTTTGCTGAGTTTGGTTCAAATCAGGAAATAGGTTTATAATACTTTCCAATCTGATATGTTATGTTTTCCACCTATCTGTCATCAATTCTTGTAGCATTTTAATTTATGGAATAATTTTCTCCTTGCAGCAAAGGCAGCAAAGGAGGGGCTTGACAGTGATCGGCAGGTTCTCTCTTGTGAAATATTTTCTATTTGTTATTCTTATTTGAGGAGCTATAATTGTAAAATTTAATTTATACTTCCTTGTTATGCAGTTGTGCTGTATCCTTTTTTTTGGTGTCTGACTTGAGTGGAAGTCAATGCTCAGATTTAATCATTTGAGGTGCTGCAATTGGTTTGATGGAAAAGAGATTTTAAGTTCCAAGTCCATATGGTTGGAAAGCAGACATGGAAGGAATTGGTTATAATTGATTATGCTTGCCTTGACATGTAATTGGGCAGATGTTGCTTTCGACATTCTTTATGTTGGAGATACTAGTGTCATTCACCAAACCTTGAAGGAACGGCATGAGCTTCTGCAGAAAGTCGTGAAGCCTTTGAAGGGTCGTTTTGAAATCTTAGTACCTTCTGGTGGTCTTAATACTCACCGTCCTTCTGGTAAATAATGTTACAAGAGACTGATATTCTATTTACATATTATAGTTCAGAAGTTCTTAAAATCATTTGTCATGTATAATGATTTTCTCAGTAGATTTTGTTACATGGACTCTTGAGTTTACCATAAGTACTTGTGTTGACATGACATAACACTAGGACATTAATATGGCTACTCTTTCAAATCAGCTCTTATGATCACTTAAGCAAGAAAGAAGCAGGGGAGGAGAAAAGGATGGATAATGATGCTATTATTGCATATGTACCTCAAGTTGGATGATGAGAACTCATTAAGCTGGAATTTAAGGAGGTTATGAATGGAAAACCCAAGGAATACTGCAGGAGGAGAACTTTTATTGGTGGAGCTAAAATGGGTACATGAAATGCACTGAGGTTTGTACATGGCAAAGAAATGAATCAGAAGTTATGATGTTGTTTTGCAATCTGTGCCTTTTAGTGTCTAATTTTGGTGCACTACATGGACCACATGAACAATCCCTTGTGCACAGGTGTGCTGCACTAGTCTTGGACACGTCTACTAATAATCTCCCTTTAGTGACTGTTTCCCAAATCTTCTCTTCATTACAATAAATAGAGAAGCTGTAGTGGCAGATATTGCTATATGGAAGGTGTTGGGGCCACCGGAGTGCAAGATTCATCAGAAGGTTATGTGATTAAGAGTTGGAACAGGTGGGATCATTCTTATCTTGTATCTGGAATTGATTAAGCATGTGGGCAAGGAGGATGAGATAGTGTGAAAATCATCTAAAAAAGAAAGATTCAATGTGAAATCGTACTGTAAGGTAATCAGGTAAAACCATAATATTTATTTGATTCATAGAAGGGTTTGGGGATCATTTGCCTTTCCCAAGGTTAGTTTCTTTGTTCTGAAAGCAGTTTGCTAGCAGATTCTTATTTTGGACCAGCTTAGGTAAGAGGGTAGGACATTTTGTTAATTGGTGTTGTTTGTATATGCAGGAGAACAAATCGGCCAATCATTTATTTATCAGTTGTGGGATGACCCGAAGTTTGTGGTTTTATTGTTTTCAACTTATGGTATCCTTTTTCTTTTCCCTTCTTGAGTCAATTAAGGACACAATACTTAGTTGGCAGCTAAACTACGTTCTTGAAATTTAAGAGGAAAGTGTGGAATTGAGCCCCACTTGTTTATTTGGTACTCCTTGGGTGCTTTCTTGGTCAATTAGGGACTTATTAATCAGTTAGCAGGGAAATTCTTTTTGTGAGGGAAGAGGCAAATATGGAATACAACTGCAAGATGCTTAGCTTGGTGTATCATAGAAGAATCTTGGATGACTAGGACTGGTCAAAATTGTGGCTGAAATCTATTTTTAACAACTCTTTGTTTGAGTGGTCCTGCAGATTGGTAGAAGATGAAGACAATTCTTTGTAGACTTAGTTTATATTTAGTCTTGTTCTTGACGAGTAACAAGCTTTTTCCTTTTTGGGCAATCCTTGTACGCATCCCTTGTATATGGTTGGTTGTGCCCCTTTTACATTCATGTTTCTATATAAAATTTTATGTACTTGTCAAGATATAGTCACAAGTCCCACTCAATTGAAATGATTTATTTATTTTAGTGCCTGCAGCTGTGGAAGCTACACCTTATGTGACTTCCATAATGAGAAGGGATTCCTTTCCCAGGCAGGAAACATCTATTTGAAATCATTCACAGGGTCCCATTTACTATGGACTTAGGAAATCTCCAAATATTAATTTTCCATTAATTCATCGTATGTGGTCATGTGGGGCCCTTCGTTAACCTTCTCTTTCTATAATTCTATTCTGAAGCTAATCTACTTAAGTTCAGTTATCCTTGCTGAAAATTCCATCCCAAGCTATTTAGAAATCCATATATATTGTTTGGGTTAATATTTATTTGAATCTGGCTGAACCTACTTTAGTTGCAACTATATTGTAGTCTATAGACTCTGGTATTAGGATCTGGTCATTCTTTCTAGGATTTTTTTTTGATAGGTGAACAAGAATATATAAAAGACGCCAATCAAAGAGGGGGGCACACCCTAAGTACACGAGAGGTATACAAAGGAAGCCAAAACAAAAATAGAAACACCTTGAAAAGCACACAAAACACCCTCTCTCTATCACTCAACCAATCAATAAAATCTAACAAGGAAACGGGACCATCTTGAATATGTTGGTGAGGCCAAAGGAAAAGGGTACAAATAAGGAAGTCCTTTAGGGCTTTGATTTGAGCGTTGAATTCCATCAAAGTATCTTCGATTCCTTTCCTACCAGAGAATCCAAAACAAGCAAAGAGGGGCTATCCTCCAAATCTTTTTTCTATTTTTGCTAAAGATGTTCTGTTTTTTTCTAAATTGTTTTTAAATCTCTAATACACGAAAATACATGAGTCCTTTTTCTTGAAATTCCTTAGCTTTTTGGGATAATATTTATATGTACTGGTATGGTTAGATCAACCTGACTCAATTTGTAAGGTGTCAATTGTTGCTTTAAACTCCTTTGTTTTGTTCTTCAGATTTTATTTGGCATTAGATCATAATTGTATGCTTAGTTTACTAGGGAGTTTGAGGTCTTTTGTAGTTTTTTAAGCTGAACACTAGGCAGTTATTTGAATTCTTGTTACTGTTTTACATATGCTGCTCATACAGGGGAACCATGTTGGTCACTTATTGCTTATGATGTGGATGATGTCGAGAGGTTCTTCAAGGAAACTGTTGAAAATAGGTGAGCATCCTTTTCTTCTTAATTGTGAAGCATTGTTCAGTTATCAAGGTATATTTTAGACTCTATATTTATTTTCTCTTCTTATTTATCTATCTCACTCTTTCTTTGCATACTTCTTTGTTTTAGATTCTATATTGAGGTTTGTAGATGTTAGGGCTTAGCTTATCAGTAGGCTCTGATGCACTTTGTCCATGCACTTGCTTGTTCTTCAAATACTTATTTGTTTTAGATTCCATATTGAGGTTTGCAGATGTCAGGGCCTGGCCCATTATTAGACTCATTTACTCTGTCCATGCACTTATAATTCATTCTTGTATTAGACGTATGTTATGGATATAATCTACAAACAATGTATTTAAATGGTGTAGAGTGGAGGAGTGGGCCCATATCACTTAGGGTTTGCTTATGTTGACATTTAAGATGGCTTCATTATTGGAGTGGATTCCTGTTAGGGAAAAAGAATGACAACAGGGGTGGTAAAATTTTAGACTGGTATTTGAAGGTCAACCTTTGGAGGTTTTTCCCTATATGCTAAAAATGCATATGGGCTGACAAATGGAAGGAAATTGTCAGTGAAAATTTCAAAAGTTTTAAAGAAGGATGGACATACCAGTGGCTTCCACTATACCGCTGACAATATAGAAATATTCTAATATAATTCTCTTATTATTGTAAATGTCATATTATTATATCTTATTATCTTTTTGTGTCACTTATCCTTTAAAATCCTTCTTTTGCAAACATTCTACATTTTGGCTGTGCAAGTGGAAGAAAGAAAAAGAGAAGAAAATGATATCTCTCTGGATTAGACCATAAATGTTTGAGTAAAAATACATGATCTGTATGACTATTAAGGAAAAAAATGTCTCATATAAAAACTATTCTATCTGTAGAATTTTTCCATGGTCTGCTTCTTACCAAATATACACAAAATATTGACTAAACAAAATTCTATGTTGCATCCCCACTCAAGCTGATGCATAGAGGTTGTGCATTCCCGTTTTGCCAACTGTAGATTCAAATGTGATTGTTGATATTCCTTTTCTAAAGATATTTGCCAGGTATTGCTTGGTTGTTACAAAAGGTGTGAAAATCTGTTCACTCTTAATTTTTTCTTTGATGAAGTGTCTATCCGCTTCAACATGTTTGGTGTGATCTAAACCTGATTATGTATAATCCTAATTGCAACTTCATTAGCACAATAAATCTTCATTGGTACTTTAGGCTCTAATTTAAACTCTTTAAGCAATCCTTTAATCCATAAGACTTCACATATTCCTTGAGCCATAGCCCAAAATTTAGCTTCGACATTGGATCTTGCCACAATCGCCTGTTTCTTATTTCTCCATGTAATAAGATTGCCTCTTGCGAAGGTGCAAGATCTCATCCTTGATCTTCTATACACAAGAGAGCCAACCTAATTTGTGTCTGTTTATGCTTCTTTTTGGAGGTGACCATTTTTAGAAAACAAGAGTCTCCTTCTAGGAATAGCCTTTAAATACTTTAAGTTTCCTTGAACTACTTCCATGGTACTTTTCAATGCTGAGTGCATGAATTGGCTTACAACACTTGTAGGCTACGTCAGACCTTGTATGGGATAATTGAATTAGGTTTCCCATCAGTCCCTGATATATTCCTTTTTCAACGAAATTTCCTTCTATAGTGAGCTCCAATGTGCTGATAGGATCAATGGGTGTCTTTGTTGGTTTACGACCAATCATTCCAATTTCTTCTGGTAGGTCCAGGATGTACTCTCTTTGAGACACAACCATACCAATATTGGATCTTGCCACTTCAATTCCAAGAAAGTATCTTAGGTTCCCTTAGTCCTCTATCTCAAACTCATTTGCTAGTTAACTCTTCAAACCTTTGAGAGTAGCTATCATAAAAAAAATTAGTGAATCTTTCAAACCATACTCTTGGGGATTCCTTATGTCCATACACATATTTCTTCAATTTTGCATACTTCCTTATTACTTGAATGGTCCTCAAAACTAGGTGGAAGATCCATTTACACCTCCTCTAACTTTTCATGTAGAAAAATGTTTTTCACATCAAATTGGTGTAATGACCGATCTTAATTAACCACTGAAGATAATAGGACCTTGATTGAGTTCATTTTTGCAATGGGGGCAAATGTTTCGTGATAATCAATGCCATAGGTTTGAGTGTAACCTAAGAAACCAGCCTAGCTTGATGTCTCTCATTAGACCTATCAACCCTATATTTAATAGTGAATACCTAGTTACAATCCACTATTTTCTTTTCTTTTGGTGATTCAACTATTTCTCATGTTTCATTTTTATATAAAGCTATCATCTCTTCAAATATTGCTGCTTTCACTTCAAATCTTTTAGAGCCTTTTATGCATTTCTTGGAATAGACTCGGAAAATGACCTAGTGATGAAAGCTTTGAGATTAAGATTAAGGCAATGGTATGACACAAAGTTAGAAAGAAAAGGTTTTGTACAACTTTTAATGCCCTTATAGCAACATGAACGTTAAGATAGTATCAAACATTAGGTGCAAAAAAAGTATCAGAAATCCTTCAGTGGGGTTTGGAGATTAGTCGTGAGAGAGAAAGATAGGATCCATTACCTTGTCCTGTTTTCTTCTTGAATAAACCAACAAACTTGAAGGATTCGATATATTTTCAACTTTCTCCATTTCTGAAATGTCCTTCGTAGCTTTAACATTTATTAGTCCATTTTCCAGTTCTGTTTGCATTATGTTCCCTTATTGCTTGGCATCAATTTGGTTGTTGGGCCGATTAGAGGCAAGTATAGGATCCATCAAAGAGGTGTTTGGAATTGGGTAGGATATTTTGGTAGGAGCATGAAAACACTTGTATCCCTCTTTTGTAGGTAAGCCACCCAAAAATATGCACTTAATGGCTCTAGATCTAATTTAGATCATACCCTACTTGGAAGATGAACAAAGGCTGCACACCTAAAAACTTCAAAAGGTAGGGACCTAAAGATATTAACATTGGGAAAGAGTGTTCTTAGAACTTGGATAGGAGTTTTGGAGTTTAGAGTCTTGGAGGGCATGCAATTTATTAAATAGGTAGTGGTTATGACAACATCACTTTATTAAATTTAGGGACATTGTGGGTAAACCTTAAGGCTCTAGTGACTTAAAGTAAATGTTTGTTTTTTTTTTTTCTCCACTACTCCATTTTGTTAAGGTGTGTCAAAACATGAGGAATAATTAACAATTCCATTTTCAAGAAGATAAGATCCCAAAATATTGTTACCATATTTTTTCCCACTATCTGCACTTATCAAAAAATTATTTTTTCCCATTGTCTATCTAAAAAAACTTCAAATTTTGTGTGAAACTGATTTTGAATCTTTCAAAGAATGATTTGAAAATTGTGGCAACTTCAAATTTCACTTTGAGAAGGTAAATCCCAAGTCATGTGAGTACAATCACCAATGAAGCTTATGAACCATCTAAAACTCAAAGAAGTAACATAAGATGATCCTTGCACGCAGCTATGAATGATAGAAAACGATATTTCAGATTTTAATTTTTATTTTGCACAAGCAATGGAGCATGATGACTCTTAGATAACTCATAAATTTCACACTAGAATTTAGAAGGGTCTAGAACAAAAAACACTTTGGGATATAAAAATTTGAGGGAAACAAAGTTTGGATGTCCTAAACAATAGTGCAACAACCAAATCTGCTCTTTGTTCCTGAGTGCCTTAGTGACATGAGCTTGAGCACTTTTGTGCACTTCAAAATGTAGGTAATACAACCCTTCTCTCTCTTTAGCATTGCTGATCCTCTTCCCTATAGTAAGGTTTTGAAGAACACATTGAGTGAGAAAGAAAGTTATAGAATAATTTGTTCTTTTGTAACTTCATTAATGGATCACAAATTACAAGCAACATTTGGCACATGAAGAGATGGTAGTGTCAAAGAGAAAGATAGAGATATTGGAACCCTTCCCAAGAGTGGGAATAAAAGAGTTGTTGGCAATCTTGACTTTATCTTGGCTTGAACATAGAATATAGTTTATAAATGCATGTGAATCACTATTCGTGTGATCAGTTGCCCCTAATCAATGACCTAAGAATTAGATGAGACATTATCAAAGACACTTAAAGTTGTAAAGGTATTTGCTTGATTAAGCAAAATTACTAGCATTTAAGTTCCCACTCTGTTCCAAATTTGGTGTAAGGCCTCCAATTGACTTTTGGTGAAAGGGACGTTATTTGAGCGTTGAGTTGTTTCACATGGTGCCCCATTTGTGGGTTCAGAATTCTTGATGATCACACTTCGATTCTCTTTCTTAAGGTTGCCCGCCTCCTTTGTTACTCAGAGAAGAAGGCTTTTTATGTAGTTTATAGTATGTTTCTCTTGTTTGTCTTGATTTGTTGTAGTGGTCACACCACCTAGTATCTTTTTTTCTAGGTTTTTTTGTCTGATCTAACCAGTATTAGCAGAGTTAGCACTCTCTTAAACTATTTTACGTGCTGAGCTTTCATGTGAATAGGCTTCATCATCACAGCTCTGTAATCTTCACTCACATAAGAGAAAGTTTCCTTTAAACATGGAAAAGGTTTCTTACCAAATATTTAACCTCTAATCTCATCAAACTTAGGATTGAGCCCTGTTAAAAATCCAAATACTAGATCTTATTCCAACATCTTTGCAAGCATCACTGCATTCTCTAGGGCCTTCACATGTAAATGTTGATATAGATTCAATTCTTGCCATATAATTGCCATGGTGTTGTAGTAGGTAGTCATACTAAGATCTCCCTGCTTTGTATTGTGAATTGTTGTCCTCAATTCAAATATATGAACAACATTTCCTTTCTTGGAATATTTTCGAGATGCCACATCTCGAACTTCTTTGGTAGTAGAACAAATAGAAAAGGTTTGTTGATCTTAGGTTGCATAGGGTTGATCAAGCATGAGGTGACCTAGGAATTTTCAGCTTCCCATTGTTTGGAAGACGGATTTGAGTTTTTTGGTTCCTTAATAGTACCATGCAAATACCCATCTTGCCTTTACTCTTAAGGAAAAGTTGCACAACTTGTGACCATGTAAGAAAATTCCTACTATTTGTTTCTCAAGAGTAATACAAAGGGTTGGATTATAATAATAGGTGATGGATCTAGGCTATTGGGTTGTTTCAATCAAGGATGAAAATGTCAATTTCTACTTGGATTTTATGGATATAACTGGATATATTGAGAAATATCTATAGAAATTTTGGAAATTTTGACAAAAAATATTGATGCAAAAAAATTGATGAAAACCGTAAAAATAAGTAGAAAACTTTAAGAAATAATATACATATTCAATTTTTTTTTTTTTTTTTTTAAAAAATAATAATATATCTATAATATATTTTGTGAAATTTTGTAATAATACATAAAATTTGAAAGCACATAAATATTAAAATTATAATATATTTAATTTGGATATATTAAAGGATATAAAAAAATGATGTTATATATATAATTATTTTTTATTTGAAAATATTCATAATTTTATCTATAAATTTATATCTATCTTTTATTTAATTATTATACAAAAATATAATAATATAATTAAAATTTACTCATTTATAATAATTCTATTTTAATTTATATATGTATAGTTAAATGTGCAAATGTAAATTCGAAAGGCCTTTGGTCCCGTGGTGGTTAGTGGAATCCTATCCCATGCCTAAGCGCTAGGATTCAAGCTGTAGCCTTCAATGACTTTGTAGCCTTATGGGTGAGCTTCAATGAATTTTTTAAGAGTTTAAGAAGGAGCAATCCCATATTGGAAGTTTTAGAGGAAAATATGATGCATTTAATAGGTGTCCACAAAAAAATTGGGGAAATCGGGGAAATATTGGAATCTTGTTGATTCAATGATGAAATATCCGAAAAATCAGAGCAATGAGATTTCCATACCGCATTTCGTGTTAGGCCCATCCAACACGTGATGTTTTGGCAAAAATTTGCCAATACTTGCTGACATTTTCAACACTGGTTCTAGTAGGAGGTTTTTCAAAAATCCCTACCATGGTGGCAATAAAGGCCAAAAAAATTTTTTTCCAAGAAAGGATTAGAATATCCTTTTAGGCAGTACGAGTGGAAGAGACGAAGAGATAAGAATATGATTTCTCACTTGATTAGAACAAAAAAGTTTTATAGGAGATAAATACAGGATCCTTGCAACTATTAAGGAAAAAAAGTCTAATATATAGCTATTCGATCCCTAGAATTATTCCATGATTTACTCATATTCAATCCCTAGAATTACTCCATGATCTACTTCTTGTAGTATGTGACTCATATTGAGTGAAAGACATATATGGAGAAGAAGGGGCAAATACCGTCGTTTTGCTCTGTTCCACTCGGGGAGCATTAGGGGTGTTTTTGGAATTTTTCAATATCCGAGGGTTAGTATAAATACCCTTTTTTGTAACCCTAATTTTTGGAGTAGTGAAAATCTTCAACCTTGTTCCCGTGGACGTAGGCATTCTGCTAAACCATGTTAAATCTGTGTGTTTTTCTTTTGTTTTCTCTAATTTCTTCATTAGAAATTGTTGTAGGAATTACAACAATTGGTATTAGAGCGCCATGTCACGGACTTAGTTGTTTCTAAGCTCGTGCGGCACTTAGACAAGTCAAGACACTTGATCTTGCTAAGTCAGCCTGACTCCTAATGCTTAGCTCGCTAGGCTAAGGTGCTCACGACTCGGAAGCTATAGAAGGCGTTGTAGGCAACTCTTAAAGAATGGAAACTTTATTGCTTTCAAAGGAAGCTTTACAATGCTTGGAAGCTCATTTGCTTGGTTAGGAAGTGATTTGGGAGGTGTCTTGGCCAAATGAGGGTCTCACCTACTTATAGGCACCAATAGAACTATCTGGAACCTTGAAGGGTTCCTTACAAATCAAGAATATTCTAGAACTTCCTACACTAATCTATTTACAACCCTATGTACAAGAATATACAAGAGATCTCTAGAATTCTCTAGAAAGCCTTGGACTCCTCTCATGCCTTCCACCATAGTGTAGAGATGTGTGGACATCTTTAGGCATCTCTATAACCTTCTACACTCTTCCCACCAATGGCTTAGTGTAGATGGCTCCAAGAGTCTTCTAGAAGCTTCCTTCCTCCTATATAATCCCATGGGGAGGGTGATTTGAAGCGTCCTGTGATAGCCAGGTTCTGATGTTTGGGATTTCTTCTGCGAAGTTCGACATAGTCAAGTTTGATGGATTTGGGAATTTCGGTCTATGGTAGAGGAGGGTTAAGGATTTGTTAGTGCAACAAGGCATGGTAAAGGCATTATGTGGAAAACAACCGGAAGGAATGAATGACATAGATTGGAAGGATTTGGAAGCGAAGGCTGCGACAACTATCAGGCTTTGTTTGGTTGATGATGTGATGTACCATGTCATGGATGAGGAATCACCGACAACAATTTGGTTGAAATTGGAAAGTCGGTATATGTTTAAGTCGTTGACGAACAAGTTGTATTTTAAGCATAAATTGTATGGTCTTAAGATGGTAGAGGGCTCAGATATAAGCCAGCATATCAACGTGTTCAATCAAATCATCAATGATTTGAAGCGGGTTGATGTGAAGTTTGAAGACGAAGACAAGGTGTTGATGTTACTGAATTCCCTGCCTGCTTTTTCAACGTATGAAAATCTGGTCACAACTTTGATGTGGGGAAAATTGGAGGAGATCACAAGTGTTCTATTATGTTTTAATCAGAGGAAGAAATCCAATGATGAGAGTTCACAGGGTGAAGGGCTTGTGGCAAGGAGTAATCGGGAGCGTGGGAGAAACAAGTTCCGGAGCGAATCAAGTAACAATAAATCTCGATCTAAATCTAGGAAGAGAAAGGACATACAATGTTATAAGTGTGGAAAAAATGGGGCATATGAAACGAGATTGTCCAGAGAAAAAGAAAGGGGGCTTGGTATCAGAAAATAAAGAAGGTTCATCAAAGTCTGCGAATGTAGTGGCAGAAGAAGACTCAGAGAGTGGTGATGGTGATATGCTATCGGTTTCATCCAGTTTAGATCATCTTACAAATTCTTGGATTTTGGATTCAACATGCTCTTATCATATGACACCCAATAAAGATTAGTTTAACACATACAAATTAGTAAATTCTGGTTCTGTTCTGATGGGTAATGATGCTTCGTGTAAAGTTGTTGGAATATAAAATATTAGAATTAAAATGTTTGATGGTGTTGTTAGAGCGTTGTGTGATGTTAGACATGTTCCTGATTTAAGGAAGAATCCGATTTCATTGGGGACTTTAGATTGTAATGGGTTTAGTTACAAGTCTACAAGTGGAGTAATGAAGGTGAGTAAAGGTGCTATGACAATGATGAAGGGGCAGAAGCTAGCAGGAAATATTTATAAACTATTAGGTACCACAGTTGTGGGTGGAGTTGCATCTGTAGGGTTTGAGTCAGGCAATACAGTCTTGTGGCATATGCGGTTAGGCCATATGGGTGAGCGTGGGATGATGGAGCTTCATAAGAGAAATCTATTGAAGGGCGTCAAAACATGTAAACTTCATTTCTGCAAGTATTGTGTTTTTAGAAAACAGAATAAAGTGTAGTTCAAGACAGCCACACACAAGACAAAGGGGTTACTTGACTATGTCCATACAAATGTTTGGGGACCAGTAAGGGTAGCATCATTGGGAGGAAATACGTATTTTGTGAGTTTTATTGACGATTACTCACAAAGGTTTGGGCGTACTTCATGCGACACAAGTCAGATACGTTTTCCAAGTTTAAGTTGTGGAAAGCTGAAGTAGAAAACCAGAGAGGGAGGAAGATAAAATGTCTCAGGTCAAACAATGGTACTGAGTATACAGATTCAAAGTTCATGGAATTGTGTGAGCAACATGGGATTAAGAGACACTTCACAGTAGGCAAGACACCACAGTAGAATGGTGTAATAAAAAGGATGAACATAACAATAGCTAAAAAAGCTCGGTGTCTCAAATTGAATGTAGGGCTTGAAAAAAAATTATGGGCAAAAGCAGTGAACATGGCATGTTACTTGATCAACAAGTCACCTAGGGTAGCATTAGATGGGATAGTAGCAGAGGAGGTATGGACAGGCAGTGCGGTAGACTACTCTAGTTTGAGAGTGTTTGGGTGCCCAGCCTATGTACACATTCCTAATGAGGAGAGATTGAAGCTTGATGCAAAGTCTAGACGGTGTCTTTTTCTGGGGTATCAAAAAGGGGTGAAAGGCTTCAAGCTCTGGGATCCAAAGGTAAACAAGGTGGTGATCAGTAGAGATGTGGTTTTTGATGAGAAAGACATGTTACAGTGTACTCAGAAAGAAGAGAAACAAGAGCCAGAAAATTGCAGTAGAAATGAGCAACTGATATAGGAGGAACTAGAGACCCCTGATATAGAAGAAAGTGCTCGGAATGTAGGGAGGTCTAGTTCAAAAGATCACCGACATCACAGTATAGCCATAGACAGACACAAACACACTATCAGGCCACTTACTAGATATGGTTTTGAAGATCTGGTTTCTGATGCACTAATTAATGCTAGCGGGGATCCTACTACCTTCCAAGAGGTAGTACATAGCCAAGAGAAAAGTAGATGGATGGGTGCTATGGTGGAAGAGATGCAGTCTTTGCATAAGAATTAGACATGGGAGTTGGTGGAGCTTCTAGAGAGGAAGAAAGCAATAGGATGTAAATGGGTGTAGAAAAAGAAATAAGCAGTTTTAGAAAAAGAGGGTGAAAAGATCAAAGCTCATTTAGTAGCAAAGGGTTACTCAGAGAGGAAAGGGATTCACTATGATGAAATTTTTTTCCCCGTGGTTAGACATGCTTCCATCAGGACCGTGTTGGGTTTGGTAGCACATTTTGATATGCAGTTGGAGCAAATGGACATAAAGACAGCTTCTCTTCATGGTGATTTGGAGGAGTTGGTTTACATGGTACAACCAAAAGGGTTCATTCAACCTGGACAGGAGCACTTGGTCTGTAAATTGAGGAAATCACTATATGGGTTGAAGCAATCCCCAAGGCAGTGGTACAAGTGATTTGACTCCTACATGATCCGGATTGACTACAAGAGATGTGAGTATGATTGTTGTGTTTATGTAAAGAGCCTAAATGATGATTCATTTATTTTTCTGTTACTCTATGTAGATGACATGTTAATTGCTGCAAAGAGTATGAGTGAGATCAATAAGTTGAAGTCTTTGTTAAGCAAAGAGTTTGACATGAAGGATTTAGGTGCGGCCAAGAAGATTCTTGGGATGGAGATTCACAGGGATAGAGCTTCAGGGAGATTATGGTTATCTCAGCATAGCTATGTCGAGAGAGTGTTGGAGAGGTTCAACATGGATAATGCAAAACCAGTAAGTACATTTTTGGCGAATCATTTTAGATTGTCTACTCATCAGTGCCCAAAAACAGATGATGAAGTGAAAGACATGTCAAAGGTTCCATATGCAAGTGCAGTGGGATGCTTGATGTATGCTATAGTTTGTATAAGATTAGACTTGGCACAAGCTGATAGTGTGGTGAGCAAGTTTCTATCAAATCCGGGAAGATTGCATTGGGATGCAGTCAAGTGGATCTTTAGATACTTGAGGGGTACTACAGACTATTGCATCATGTTTAGCAGACAACAGAGTGATCCTTCAGTTGAGGAATATGTGGATGCAGACTATGCAGGAGACTTGGATGACAAGAGGTCTACCACAAGTTATGTATTCACTCTTGGTGGGGGCCTATTTGTTGGAAGTCTATGATACAATCTCTAATTGCACTATCTACTACTAAGTCAGAATATATGGCAGTAGCTGAGGCTGCAAAGGAATCATTGTGGCTTATAGGATTGGTCAAGGAGTTGGGTATTTAACAAGGTGGAGTTTGATTATATTGTGACAGTCAGAGTGCCATTTATTTGGCAAAGAACCAGGTGTATCATGCAAGGACCAAACACACAGATATGAGGTTTCACAAGATCAGGGAATTGGTTTCTTCTGGTGAATCGTTACTTAAGAAGGTTCACACTTCTAAGAATGCAACAGACATGTTGACAAAGTCTGTTACCACAAAAAAGTTCAAGCATTGCTTGAACTTGATTAATGTCTCCAGATGTTAGATAGGAGATGTCCTAACCTATTGTCCCAGGTGGTGTTCCAAGCTATGTTTTTCGTTTTTCCTAAGGGTGAATATTCGCCAAGGTGGAAATTGTTGTAGTATGTGGCTCATATTGAGTGAAAGACATATATGGAGAAGAAAGGGCAAATGCCAGAGCAGAACGACGACATTTGTCTTTCAAGCTTGTATTTTTTTATTGTCAAAGTTAAACAATAGGTTGGGGGCGGTACGGTTCAAGGGTATTTTTGGAATTTTTCAATACCTAAGAGTTAGTATAAATACCCTTTCTTGTAACCCTAATTTTTGGAGTAATGAAAATCTTCAACCCTGTTCCCGTGGATGTAGGCATTTTGCTGAACCACGTTTAATCTGTGTTTTTCTTTTGTTTTCTCTAATTTCTTTATTAGGAATTGCTGTAGGAATTATAACACTACTCCCTACCAAATATACACAAAACATTGACTAAACCAGATTCTATGAATCTGGATGGATTCAATGTAACATTTGGCACATCTCCTTTGTCTGTCTTAGTTTCTTACAATAAATATACTAGAGGTTATGCTTGTTATTCAACTGCTTGGGTATCTCTCCTCTTACCATAATCTTTGTTAAGGATTAAACCACTTTGAGTGTTTGAAATAGCAAAGGCAAACCCTTCACTTGCTGGAGTGTCCAACATTACACTCAGTGTTATCAAAGGCGATCGCCTAGGTCGCCTAGGCCATCATGCCAGGCAGGGTAGATAAAAGTCGTTTTTTGAAGACCTAGGCAAGGCGACTTCAAAGAGGCAACGCCTAGGCAATCGCCTTGGGATAAGGCACAAGGCATAGAGGCAGTCGCCTTTGACCATCAATTAAGATTAAGCATACTTAGATTATAATTTCATTCAATCTAACATTGGATTAAACAAATTATAAAATAAAATATTATATTGTCAATCATAGAGATAATAAGATGGAGGGTTATCAATCTAGTCTTGATGGAGGTAATGACAATTTTAATTTCAATAATGATTATGATGATGATGCCTAAAGCTTCTCTAGAATGTTCAATCTCTTATTTTGTTTTTTATTTTGCTTTTTAGATGTTTGAAAAATTAAAATATGCATTTAGATGGGATGAATATCTTTAAACAATATGATGTTTTTTATAATATGGGGTATAATATTTAACACTTTCAATAATTATTACTATTTTGTTAATTTTATAAGACATCGTGAGTGATGAAAAATTAATAGTGTTGATTGTTGAAGACAACACTTATATTGGTTGAATATCGAATAGGTAAATATATGTATATTTTTTATCGCCTTACTATAGTTAGGCTATAGCCTTGTTTTTCGCCTTTCGCTTTAGGCTAAAAAGAGTCTTATCACCTTGATATCGCTTTTTGCTTTTGACAACACTGATTACACTACTTTTTTCAGCCTTTATGATTGAGAATACCTCATTCAAGGATGTTGGTGATTCCTTTGCGAGTACTCACCCACATACTTGATCATATTCCACATTAAGTTTAACTAATAATTCAAACATTTGTTCTCTTCTAGTAAACTTAAGAAACATGGCAACACATAACTATTCTTCATTTTAAGATTTTGATGACAGTCCAGTTCAAACCAGAATCCTTTCATAGCATCATAGTACTCAATTACTGATGAAATACCTTACTTTGTTGAGTGAATGTTGGTCTTTCTCTTGTAATTCTGAGCAACATCTTGGACTTTGGAATAGCTTTGTTTCACTACCCCATAGATTTTCTTTGCAATGGTCAGCAACATACACATTCTGCTGATTTTGGGTTGCATTGTGTTCCATAACTAGGACATGATCATTGGGTCCACCTCATCCCAGACAACAAACTTGGGATCATCTTCACTTGGGGCTACTCCAATCAAGTGGTTGAGTTGCCTTTTCCCTTCAGAAATGTGCGCACATGCTGAGAGACCATACCAAATAGTTTTGGCCATTAAGTTTGAATGAGGGCTGAAGATTTTGATATTCACTTGAAGGTGGTTGGTTCTAGAATGTAGTGTTTGAGGTAAGATTTTCAGAGGTTTTGTTTTTTGGGGTTTTCAATATAGTGGGTAGCGGAAACAGAACATGAAAGAATAGTAGTGCAACAACTCATGTAAAAAACTGTTGAATTATGAAAATGTGAAAAGATGAAAAGTGATCAATCCATAGGATTGGACTTCATATACCTTTCTGGTTAATGGGCAGTAGTAGTGTGGATATATTGCTTGACTTTTCTTCAATAGATATGCGAGGTGATCCTTTAATGGTGGTTGTGGACTTATTTTTTGAAAATGACTCACTTCGACCCTTGTTGGAAAGCAATGAATGCCAATAATGTAGCAATTCTTTTGTTTAAAGAAATTTACAAGTTACATGTACTCCTCATTCCATTGTTTTCTCATAGGAATTTTTAAATTTGTTACACTTGTGGGAAATTCTACTTAAAAAGATTAGGATGAAATTAGACCTTAGAACTTAACTTTTCTTTTTCTCCTTTTCCAACCATAGAGAGAAATGGAAGGTTGGTGCTGGTACAGTCCTTTGGTTGTGTGAATCAATTTGAGTTTGGGATAGGTCAATGTAAACGATAGTCCCTTGATCCAGTTTAAGCATGATGTGGAACACTCTAAACCCAACTCATCCTTAACCCAAATTGTTGGATGTTATTGTGGTGGTTATCTCACTCTCTTACATCAGCATTCCTTCTCTTCTGGGAGTTTTGTGCATACTATGATTAAATAGCACATTGATCACTGGGTATGCTTTGCATGTTGAAGATGTATTCAGGTTTTTTTTTTTTTTTTTCCCAATTCTTTTTTAAAATAAAATGTCTTATATGTTACATATTAATCTAAGAATAGAGGGGCCTTCAAGTTTTTGATGTAGTTAATTTCTTATGCATGGAATCATTTGTCATCAATTTTAGAGATGAAGGCATTGTTTTAAAAGACCTTGGTTCAAAATGGGAGCCAAGTGACAGGAGTGGAAAGTGGTTAAAGTTGAAGCCTGAGTATGTTCATGCAGGTTCTGACCTTGATGTTCTTATAATAGGTTTGTAATTTCTTCTCTTTAAATTTTGTTCCCATCAAAAGCAATAAATGTATGATTTTGAGCTAGATGAAATATTGACTTTGCCTACTGTTAATAGGAGGGTATTATGGTTCGGGGCGTCGTGGAGGAGAGGTGAGTCACCTATCCTTCTCCCTAATTTATTTTTGTCTCTATGTATTTTGGTTGCATAACAAGTGATTCATGGATTTTCCTTTTGATAATTTGTAGGTAGCTCAATTCTTGGTGGGCCTTGCTGACCATTCAGGCCCTGACACATATCCCAGGCGGTAAATGACTCTAAAATGTCAACCTATGTGCCAACAGCATACTGTTTCTCCACACTGAAATTTTCAATCTTTTCCCTTTTGGGTTATATCTACTATTGAGACCACTTTTATCTGATGATATAAACTTATACAGGGTGCATAGTGGATTTTTCTATTAAATTGTGCTTACTGTGAGGATTTTTAGCATTTGGAAATTTATTTAGTTAAGGTTATGCTTCATTGAAGAACTTCAATGATGAGCTCTTGTGTGCTTTTAGGATCATAAGTGTTAGCCCCTTGACTTGGGTGACATGGAGCCAAGGGCCTCATGGGTAGGCACTTTGCACCCATGAGGGCATGCACACACACATTTTGATAATATCTGAAACAAAATTTTTAAAGACCACAGAATTTTAGGTTCCATTGTTTAATCCTTGTTAATCTTATTTAATCTGGGGTTAACTTTTTAAGCATGTGTGTGAAAAGTAAACTTGGGGAAACTGTTGTTCAATCAATCCAACAATTTTAGTAGGGTGATCAAGGTATTTGGAGTTTTATCAATCCAAAGAGGCACTTAATTGAATCTGTTCTTTGAGAAACTTAGTCAGGATTGACTGCCTGGGGATAGCAAAACTAGTTATTATCTAAACCAGTCTTCTTGAGATTCACTTATACGATATTTTGGGAGCATCAAAATTCAAGGGCACCCAGTGCTTAAGGTTGGCGATCCTGAGTTTGTTTTCTTGAGGATATTTGTCTTTTCTGTTTACTCGTATAAATTTTCTTTTCTGAAGCAATTCTGTTCCTTAGTACTTGTCTCCTTTAGTTTGTATCTTTCTATTGCTTAATACAATTACGAAAATAGATTCTTATAAAAAAAAAAACCAAATAAAATTTTTTTGAGAGCATAATTTACAGAGACATTGAGGAGAACAATTTACACAGAGGGGAAGAGAGGAAAATGGGGATGTTCCCTCCTAGAAATCAAATTTTCCTTTCAAATCTTATTCCTCCATTTAGTTTCTGAGGGAAAAAAACTTTAGCCCCATCAATATCTCCTCTATGGGTCTAGAGACTTCCTGGTCTCCTTGTTTTTGTCCCCTTCCAAGACATCCTCTCTTGGAGCCCTTTTGTTGTGACTTCACAGATCAAATAAATTAAAGACCTTTCTTTCTCCTACCATATTTGTACCTTTTTTTTTTATTTTTTTTTTATTTTTTATCTCTGTTCATCCTTCTTGCATCGGAGGTGTTAGGCCTTTTTTTCTCCAAGTCCTATTTAGCTTCCTCACTATGAGTGGCAGTCCAATTTTTCCTCAAGCCAAATTTATTTGGAAGGGTAGAACTTCTCCAGAAATGAGAGCCTTTGCTAAGTTGGTGGGAAATATGAATGCTAGTACATGATTTGTTGGAGATTAGAGCCGTTACAAAACCGTTGGCCCTGAATCCTCAGTCTTGTTGGAGAGTGGAGAAATTGCTGACTATCTCTTCCTCCTGGTACAGGTTGTTTCCTGGTTTAAAAGAGCAAGTGGCTGAGGTTTGTGGATTAGAATCTGGTAATAAAGGCGAACCTATAGTTAGTAATCCTTCTTAGAATTCATTTTACAAATGCAAATTGTCAACTGAACTATTTCTTGTGGCTTTTCCCAACTGGTATTGTTGTCATGTATTGCGTGTTATCTGTCATTGCAACTTTCTTTGTGGATCTGAATTTGACAGTATTCAGTATTGTAACTAATTTTGGATCTGTTCTCCCTCAAACAGGTTTGTAAATTTTACTATCTACAATCTCTCTACTACCTCTTAGAAAAGTTCCCATTATAACTGGAATTAATCTGCCTAGGAATGCTCCTTAATATTGCTCAGTTAAGTCATTCTTAAGCGCACATGTAATAGACATACATATGCATAGTGATGTCAATGGGATGTGTAGAATAGGGTAAAAAAAAAATGTCGTATATTAAATTGAATAAGGAAGGGAAACATGCTTCTTTTTATAGATAGGTTACAACAAATCAAACTAAATCTACAGTTGTACACTAAGATTTCTAGGAACAAAATAAATTTAAAATATACAACTTATCCCTAAAAAACAACATCAAATTATCCCTAAAAAAATAGGTAACAACTAGATTGCCCCTAAAGAATAGGTAACAACCAGATTATCCCTAAAAAATAGGTAACAATTAGATAAAAAAAATTCTGATCTGATTGAGATTCTCAACACTCCTCCTCAAGCTGGTTTGAAGATGTCATTCATGGCCAAACTTGCTTACTAAATCATCAAATTGCTTATTTGGCAATCCTTTGGTGAGTATATCTGCAACTTGTTCAACTGTAGGTATATAAGGCATAACAATTAGTCCATTTTCCAATTTCTCCTTGATAAAATGTTTATCAACCTCGACATGTTTAGTTATATCATGGAGTACTGGATTATGTGCAATGACAATGGCACCTTTATTATCACAAAATACCTTCATAGATAAAGGGCTAGCAGGATTAAGTTCTTCAAGTAATTGTTTAATCCACAAAACTTCACAAATGCCATGGGCTACGGCTCTAAACTCAACTTCAACACTACTTCTAGCCACAATACTTTGCTTTTTACTTCGCCGAGTCACAAGATTGCCTCCAACAAAAGTACAATACCCTGAGGTTGATCTCCTTTCAATTACACTTCCTACCCAATCTGCATCAGTAAACACATTTACTTAGAGATGTCCTCGTTCTTATATAGAAGTCCTTTTCCTGGAGTCCCCTTTAAGTACCTTAAAATTCTGTACACAACATCAAAGTGTTCCTGATTTATCGAGTGCATGAATTGACTCACCATGCTTACCGCAAATGCAATATCGAGACGAGTATGAGAGAGATAAATAAGTCTCCCAACTAGGCGTTGATATTTCTCTTTGTCAATCACCTCTACTGGACTTGCTGGTTGGAGTTTCAAATTCAGTTCTAGAGGAATTTCTATAGCCTTACATCCAAGTAAACCTGTTTCACTTAATAAGTCAAGTATAAATTTTCTTTAAGAAATGAAAATACCTTTCTTGGATCTAGCAAACTACATACCAAGAAAGTATTTCAAGGGGCCCAAATCTTTTATCTTAAATTTATAAGTTAAAGCTTTCTTCAATCTCTCAAGTTCTAGACTGTCATCACCAATTAGAATAATGTCATCCACATAAACTATCAACATAGCAGTCTTTCCTTCTCTTGAGGTTTATAAAACATTATATGGTCATCTTGACTTTGAATATATCCTTGAAGCTTGATTACCTTTCCAAATCTCTCAAACCAAGCCTTAGGAGACTGCTTAAGACCGTACAAGGACTTCTTTAATTTGCAAAACTTTTCTTTTCCTAGCTTTTTTTCGAAACTCCGTGGTAAATCCATAAACACTTCTTCCTCTAAATCATCATTTAAGAAAGCGTTCTTCACATCTAATTGGTGTAGAAGCCAATTAAAATGTATTGCAAAAGAAAGTAAAATCCGAATGGAATTGATCTTTGCAACAAATGCAAAGGTCTCTTGGTAGTCAATTCCATAGGTTTGTGTGAGACCTTTGCCTACTAACCTTGCTTTATACCTTTCAATGCTACCATCAGGCTTACACTTGATTGTGAAAACCCACTTGCATCCCATTGTCTTCTTCTCCTTCGGAAAATCAACAATTTCCGATGTTCTATTTTTCAAAAGAGCATTCATTTCTTCTTGTACTGCTGACCTCCACTCCAAGTGTCCTAGTGCTTCCTGTATAGTTCTAGGAATGAATAAATGAGAGGTATTTGAAGTGAAAGCTCTATATTTTTCTGAGAGTCTTTGATAAGACAAATATTTGGCAATGAGATATTTGGTACAATTCCTAACTCTTTTTCGGATTGCAATAAGGATATCAAGATCAGAAAGAGGTAAAGAAGTGGAGTCTATAGGAAGATTACTCGGATTTTGAGAACTAGAAGCTGATGATTGACCATGCTCAAGATTGACTTGATTATTCTCAGTATTAGAATTAAACTTGCACTTAGTATAAACATGAAGCTCAGTGGACATAGGTTGTAGAGTTTCTCCCCCTGTTTGTGATGCAATCTTATTTGGCATAGATAAATCAATATTTCCCCCTTTTTCACTAATTAAAACATTTGTTTTTTGGTTTATTTCAGGAAGAAAAATACTAGGTTTTGGTTGTTTTTGTTGCTAAAACTGATCTTCACTAAAGCTCTTTCCCTGAAGAGTAGTTTTGTTATAAAAATGAATATTTTCAATAAATATGAATTTTCCTAGTGGTAGGATTAAAACACTTATATCCTTTTTTTATTAGGAGCATAACCTAGAAAAATACATTTTTCGGTTCTGGGATCAAATTTGGATCGGAGATGAGTTGGCACATGGACGAACACTATGTAGCCAAAAAATGTTAAGGGTAAATCTGAGGTGAGGCGTGTGTTTGGAAAAGTATTCTTAAGAGTTTGTAAAGGTGTTGCATAGTTTAGAATCCTTGTAGGCATTCTATTAATCAAATAACAACTTGTTAAAATTGCATTCCCCCAAAGATGTGTAAGAACATCCATATGAAACATAAGAGCTCTACCTACTTCAAGTAAATGTTTGTTTTTACGTTTTGCAATTCCATTTTGTTGAGGAGTGTCCTTACAAGTTGATTGATGTAAAATACCTTTCTCTAGCAAAAAAAAATCACCTAAACAATCATCATAAAATTTTGTTCCATTGTCACTCTAAAGAATACTTATTTTGGTTTGAAATTGGTATTCAACCATAGAATAAAAATCTTGAAAGAGTTTTGCAACCTTAGATTTTGAGTTCATTAGATAAAGCTAGCATAGGCATGTGTGATCAGCAATAAATGTCACAAACCATTTTTTCCCAGTTAAAGTAGTAATCCTAGAAGGACCCCAAACATCACTATGTATCAAATAAAAAGGCTTTGAGGCACAATACAGTTTTATTTTATAAGAATTGCGATGGCTTTTGGTCAAAAAACAAGTTTCACAATCAAAAAAAGTATAATCCAATCCTTTAAATAAACTTGGAAACAAATGTTTTAAATAGAAAAAACTAGGATGTCCTAATCTGTTATGCAATAGCATTATTTGATGATGCACAAGGATTGAACGTACACTACCAATAAAACCTTGAGCTTGTTTATTCTCAAACTAGTTGCCATCAAAATAGTAGAGATTGTTGATCAATCTAGCATTGCCAATCATCATCCCTGAGTTCAAATCCTAGAATTCACAAAGAGAGGCACAAAAAACAACATGACAATTAGAATCCTTAGATAAACGACTTACAGATAAAGATTATAAGAGAGTTTTGGGACATGTAAAACGAATCGTAAAACAATCTTATTAGACAAACAAATAGAGCCTTACCAAACAATAGAAGATAAGCTTCCATTTGCAATTGTTTATTTCTAGAACAAGGTGTATAAGAGATAAACAAATGAGATAAATTAGTCATGTGGTCAGAGGCACCTAAATCTATGATCCAAGGTGCAGATAATGACAGAGAATATGCACACGAAAGGCTACTTGACTGAACTAGAGATGCTATAGGAGTACTAGGAGTCAGCGGAGCAAGTTTTAGCAGTTGGTCTAATTGTTCTTTGCTCAATGAGGGTGTCTTGGCAACATTTGCTTTAGCAGGGAAACGATTAGAGTCGCCTAGCTTATTAGTTTTCCATTCAACGGGCTTCCAATCAGTTGGCTTCCCATGTAATTTCTAGCAAGTTTCATGAGTGTGGCGTGGTTTATTACAATGATCACACCAAACTCTTGGCTTGTCATTTGGACAACACTAGTTATTAGGATTGTGAGAATCCGTTGTTGCAATGCTCAATAAGGTTGATTTTTCCACAGGTCCAGAGAGCTTCTTCCCAAGCATAACATTCCTCCGACTTTCCTCATGATACACTCAACATTAAGCCTAACTAAAATTTTGAATATCCGTAAACTTTCTGCTATCTTCTTAAAATAGTTACAATCATCTGGATTTTCCCACTCATAGTCATTGAATAAGTCAAGATCCTGCCATAAACCCCTAAGCACATTAAAATGTTTGGTAACCGAATTCTCACCTTGACGAATATCGCCTAGTTAAAGTTGTAACTCACAGATTTGGGACTGATTTCCAAGGTCTGAATACATCTGAATAATGTTGTCCCAAAGAGCTTTGGCAATAAGATAACACATAATTCGAGCTAATCTCCTTGTCCATGGAATTGACCAGCCATGCCATGATCATGGAGTTTTTTGCATCCCAAGTGGCATGGCTAGGGTCGGTCTTCGTTGGTTCTTTGGTGTCACTAGTCAAATAACCAATTTTGCCTTGGCCCCTAATGTACATCCGAACAAATTGTGACCATCTAAGAAAATTGTTCTCATTAAGGCGGATTGTGGTGATGTGGATAGAGTGGGAATGAGAATTGGATGTGTGTAATTTTGAGGAATTGGAACCAACAATAATGGAAGGAGTAGATTCGGAAATTTCTGACATGGTAAAGAGATAGCAATAGAAATGGAAAGGGAAGAACAACAGAACTGGAAAGAATGGGAGGAAAAAGAAAGGGAATAGCCAATTAACCTGACTCTGATACCATGTAGAATAAGGTAAAAAAAAATGTCTTATATTAAATTGAATAAGGAAGGGAAACATGCTTCCTTTTATAGATAAGCTACAACAAATCAAATTAAATCTATAGCTGCACACCCAGATTTCTAGGAACAAAATAAATTTAAAATATACAATTTATTCCTAAAAAACAGTGACAAATTATCCCTAAAAAATAGGTAACAACCAGATCAGAAAAATTCTGATCTGATTAAGATTCTCAATAGGATGGTTTAATCGGGTTAACTGCCCTCATATCCCACCTAATTGAGTGGGTTTGGGTGACATATATTAGAGCTAGGGGCAAGATTGGGAAAGTCTGCAAAATCCGGAGCTGGTTCAGGCTGGGTTAGGATATTGTCCAGTGTGCTTTGCCTCACCCTGACTAGAATACAGATGTTTATGTATTTAAAAAATTGCCATTTTATGAATTTTTATGTACTTAAAAAATTCCAATTTTATGAATACTTCTCTTCCAACACAACTCTAACCACTCCACTTCCTTTCTTCCACAAGAGCCCTCTCACCTATGCTTCATCCATTCTATAAGAGCTCCTCAATCCTGCTTTCTCTTCTACCTCCTCCCTCATAACAACCGCTCATAGAATTGAAATCTTAAATCTTAGCAAAAACAACATACCCTTTTGTGAGTGAAGACTGTAAGGAATGATGGATTCTTTATCACAGCTGAGTCTCAGAGGTTTTTTGCAGCAGTGATGTCTGATAGAGCAAGTGAGTTGTGAGGGATGGGTGTTGAGAGAGACAGATGGAGGCTCAAAGGTGAGGAATGGGTATGTGCATTTGCCTTTATCTAACCTGCTCTCTTTGATGGTGTGGATGATTTCACTTTGCCATTTGCAGTCAGGAATGGGAGTTTCCAACTCTCTCAATCCAGCTTTGGGTCCCGGTATGGGATTGCATTTTCCCATTAATGCCAAGGTTGGGAGAAGCAGTGATTGCCCCATGCCTTGTTTGTGTCCCTCATATGCCTGTATCATATGTTGCGTGATATCCCAACTATTTATTCTTTTTTAAAGGACAAATGATCATTTATCTAATTTTTTGCGGAAATCATAAAATACATGAGAGGCTGATAAACCACTATTTGTAGCAAAATATAGTGGGTGACATTAGAATGTTTGCATAACTTAATATCTTGTTTTTTTAATTGATTGGAGATATTTGTGCAATACATGACCCATACTCACTAATCTCCTGACCCTTTCTGAAATAAACTATTGCAATCCATTGATTTGCTAAAGAGTCAGTACATGATAGCACTTAGCACCCACTTAAAAATGGGTTGGGGAGGGGGGTGAACTTTCCAACTGACCTAACAAACACCACCCAAGCCACCCCAGTCCCCCCAACCAACCAAGCAGAAACCCATCTGATTCATGCTTAATTAATATATTCTTGATATTTTTGTTATCATTTTCAATAGTTTTTAATATGAAAGGCTCGATATCTTGATATTGGTTTTCCCCATTGAATTGCTTTGGTTCTTATTTGTGTGAAGTTCTGAACTGGGGCAACCTAACTTATGTCTAAATTGACCCATTGACATTATATTTAATAAAAGCATTGAGCAAAAAACCACATATATTGAGCAACATCTTTTGCTATATTAGTTTTTGGTGTGAATTCTTTTTTCTTATTTATCTTACCTTACTTTCCTACAGAAGGCAATTCATACTTAGACTTTAACTGTGGGTGTATGCACATTAATTGCATTAATTGTTCTAATTATATGTTTTTTTTTTTTTCAGATTCATTTCCTTTTGCAGAGTGGGTACTGGACTTTCTGATGATGAGCTTGATGCTGTTGTAACAAAATTGAAGCCTTATTTCAGGTATTTTTCAGAAACTTCCATTGTGTTTCAAGTGAAAATATTAAGACATCAATGAGTTGTGTTACATGGTATTAGAAGCAACCAAAACAGGTCTGACTACAAGGTTTCCTTCATGACCTCTATCCTTATGGTCTTGAACCTATAAGTTTTCTAGTTGGTTTTGGGCATTTGTTAGCTCTTGGTTTTTAATCCATAGTATAATGAGTGAGATAACGCCCATCAAGGACTTGGATCCAACATTTTCGAATGACATATTTGGCTAGTGACCAGGAGGTTGCCAAGACCTCCTGATGTATGTGCTCCTAAAGCTGAAATATGCAAGTTTGATTCATTTCCTATCTACATTGAGATTTATTTGTACACATTTTTAAACCACTCCTCTATTTTTGCAGGAAAAATGAATACCCAAAAAAGGCACCACCAAGCTTTTATCAAGTCACAAATAATTCAAAAGAGAGACCAGATGTTTGGATTGATAGCCCTGAAAAGTAAGGATTTTATTTTATTTTCGTCTAAAATGCAAGGTTTATATTGTTCTAGCATCAAATTTGTCATTTATTATTATTTTTTCCCATGCTTTTTTGCAGATCAATTATACTTTCTATTACTAGTGATATCCGAACAATAAGGTCTGAGGTATGAACCACAGCCAGAGTCACTAACTTTAGTGTTTAAATTAACCATAGCAAATAATATATTTTGTTTGGAAGTGGCATTATGTTACCTCATGCAACTTGATTTTTCTATACCTGTATTGTAACCTCATTGTATTTTAATTCATACCCTGCAAAATTCCAGGTATTTGCTGCACCATACAGCCTGAGGTTCCCACGTATTGATTGTGTGAGATATGACAAGCCTTGGCATGAATGCCTTGATGTGCAATGTAAGAAAAGATATTGTACAAATAATTATCTAGGTTATGCATCCTATATATGTCCACTTGTAGGTTTCTATTGTTTCTGGATTTTGTTTTCTTTGTTCTTTTTTCTTTTTCCCTCTCAATTGCAGGTTCAATTTATATGGATGTAAATTATGTTAGTCATGTAAAACCTTTTACTAAAGATTTTTTATTTACTTAATTGTAGCTTTTATGGAATTGGTACATTCAAGCAATGGTACCACGCAGAGAGGGGCAGATTATGGGCGCATGCAAGATAGTAAACCAAAGCGCATGAAATCCTCTAAGAAAGGAGAGCAAAAGACCGCTCATGTTGTTCCTTCTCATTTTATGCAGACTGATGTTACCAATGTCAAGGGCGAAACGCTAATATTTTCGAACATGATGTTTTGTATCCTGTGATGAGTTTTACCGTACATCCAGCTACATATCTCTCCAACTCAGACAAAATGTTTCCTGAATCCCTTCCCTGGTTTACCACCATCCATCTTTCTCCGCTTAACCTTTACATGAATCAAAATCTTGGCCAACATAGGTGGAGATATTCTCATTGCTGGACATTATAATGAAGGGGATTTCATCTTCTAGGTGGGAAAAAGCCATTCTTTGATTGGGAAATCAGTTCTTTGCCATCTAAAATTGATATGAATGAGATTGCAAGTTCTTACAATTAAAAAAATAAAAAATAAAAAATTAACAGCTCCAGCAAAAATAGTAATGATAAGATTTTAAAAACTTGATAAAAAGATAAAAACAAAGAAAAAACATTTCCTCGTTTCCAGTTGTAGAGTTACATGTGCACCATATATGAGGGTAATGGCTTCATGATTCTATTTCTGATACTAGTGTATCTCCAAAGAGGAATACAGTATCTTATTTATGTTTTATTTTTCCTTCTTTTTTCTGCAATCGAGATATGTGCTTCAATTCTTTTTTCAATACTTTAGAGCTGCTGACCATTTGGACTTGTCAAAAAAGATATTATGTTTTAATATTCTTTGATGCCATGCTACTAAAGCTTCCTTGACACATATAGACTTTGTTAATACGCCTCCAACCCATTCTCTTGATTCCTTGCATAAATTGGTGGTTGAGAATGGAGGAACCTTCTCAATGAATCTGAATAATTCAGTTACACATTGTGTTGCAGCTCAAAGTAAAGGTCTCTTTCTCTCTCTCTCTCTCTCTTACCTATACATACACACAGACACATACAGACACTTGCATGCTTATATGCATGCATGATGATATATAAAGAATATCAGGCACCCACACACGCATGCATAGATATATACATGCTTGAGAAAATGTAAAAGAATATCTTGCAGGTATCAAATATCAGGCAGCAAAGCTTCGTGGAGATATTATTCATTGTTCTTGGGTCTTTGACTGTTGTTCACAGAAAAAGATCCTTCCTTTACAGCCAAAGTTAGTCATTCCAGCTTCAACTTCTCCCTTATTTCAGATAGTCACTAATGTTTTAGATAATCCTTCTATAAAATTTTAACTGGGCATTCCCTGTTTTAGGTACTTTCTCTTCCTTTCTGAACATTCAAAGAAGAAGTTACAAGAGGAAATTGACAAATTTTCTGACTCCTACTACCAGGATCTTGACATTTCAGACATCAAGCAGGTATATTTGTGTCTCGAATGTTTATTATTATATTCACATAGGTGAAAATTGATGCATTAGCTGCCAAAATATCAAGTTAAATTATAGAAGGGAAATTGGAGAAGCATTGTTCAGAAATTTCAGGAATCTCATGCCTCCTATTGAGGATTTTTTTTTTTTGTTGTTGTTGTATTTGAGCAACTGGAGATGCCCACAGAAAGCTTATGCATGAAAGTACGATGGTTTCTTTTTTCTTCCTTCAGCTTTTAAGCAATGTGGATAGGATAGACAACTCCAAAACTATTGATTACTACAAGAACAAATATTGTCCAAAGGAAAAGTGGTTGCGCTTTCATGATTGCTGCATTTGCTTCCACTCCTCAATACAGTCTTCGTAAGATTGCAATTATTTGTTTTTTCATCTATTTGAACTAATATTCTGTTCAAATTAATCTTTTCAAACAGTTGCTTAATTTTTTTATTTTTAATAAAATTAATTTGCATGAAGTAATTCGGATTGGGAACTTCTGTCAAAACTTGCGCTGAGGAGGATGAAGCTTGAAGTTTCCATGGGTGGTGGTAAAGTTGGCAATAATCTTTCTCAGGCCACCCATTTAGTGGTCTTTTCAGTACCAGGATTTGATTTGGACTTCAGTGACATAATGGAAAGGTAACTTATGGTTTGTTATCTGATCTGATGCCAAATCATCAGTATTTACTTTCTTTCTTTCCTTTTTGTCTTTATTTAATTTAATTATTTGGGGAAGTCCATTTCCTTGATTAACACATGGTTTCTCAATTGGAGGATAACTGTTGAGTAACTGACAGTTCCTGGTTGCATTAACTGATCAAGTACATTATTGAATTTTTATCATTGCAATGACACATAAAACATGTGAAGTACACCACAAATGCAATGTAATTGATTGCATTTTGTGGGATTTGATGATTAGTTGGATCTTTAGGCTGTGGTTTGTTGAAGTTTCTCATCAATGGTTTCAACTTTTTGGGAAATGGCTGCTCTACCATAACTGTTTCTTTTTTTTTTTTCTCCTGCAATCATAACCATCACCAACTGCAACCTAAGACTTTTAGAAAAGATTATTATGCTGTTAGTTACATTCTATTTTACCTCTTATGTTTAATAGTTGGGGTTTTCTTCCCCTTTTCACAAAATTCAAAATATTTTTTTCTATGGATCCCAAAATCAATTTCCCTTCTTCTTTCTAGTTTTATCTGGACTCATATCCAAGGCAGAGGTTTGATAATTTCTTTTACTAGGTTTGAAGACAGGTTATGATTCATATATCTCTAGTCCATCTATAGCCCATATGAATACCTTTGGTTGTGCATATACATTAAACAAGTTGAAAATTGCATAATTAAAAGCTTATAAATTGCTGATTCTGTCATAAATTAATCAGGGGGATGTTGTATTTTTGTGAATATATTTTGTTTGACCTGTAATTTCAATGTTTCAATACTCATGATACTGAATGATGGTCTGCATGCTTTGTCTTGTTTGAGCATTAGTAAATTTCTTGAAATTAGTTCTGCATTACTTTATGCTTCATTCTGCAATATATATATGTTTATGTGTGCATATTTTTTCTATCCATCCTCCTCCAAATGTACATGTATATCTAGATAGAGAGTGAATTATGACACGAGAGTGCAAGATAGGAAAATGATTCAAAATATAATACACAAGTTGTCAGCTACACCCACAACCACTATGCTGACTTCTATGTTGAATTAAATGTTGAACCTTATAATATTTAACTGCTTGATGAACTACCCTAGGGCAACTGCACTGACCCCCAAGATTGAACCAGTAGTCCATGATTCTGCCATCAAAACGGGTTGATTGCTGGTCCACTTCTGATAACTGTGATTTTCTGTGTTCTAATTTTCATTGTCTTGTTTGTTTTTTTCTTTTTAAATTTATCTAAAAATTGTTGTTTAAATGATATAGTTCATATTACATTTATTCATGTAATAATTAAAATATTAATTATAAAAAAAAGAGGAAAACTTGTTTTCAGCGTGTAAGCATGCAATTAATGTTACTGATTAACAATGGTCCAACCATGCACTCTGTTACAATAGTTATTATTGTTATCTAACTCTTGATTCCATGTGTCTTGGAAATTTTAATATTTTATTTTTTTCAACTTATCTTTTCATTTGTGTTCCTTATTGTACAGTTTCTCACCAGCAGAGAAACATCTTCTATGTAATAAAAAGTTGCATGTTGTTGGGTATCAATGGTTAGAAGGCTGCTTGGAGGAGGGCCGGAGGTTGCAAGAACAGAAATATAGCCTGAAACCTGAGGGCTTGGAAGAGTCAAACTTTGGAGAATGGTGAGTGCCAAACCTTTCTTATTTTGAGTTCTGAGCACCATTTTACTTATGCAAGCATGTTCTAGTGTTTGGGTTAGGGGATTACATACCCTTGGAACAGAAGTTCTCTGAAAAATTATATTTGGCGTATTACTGCTTAGTGCTTTAGAAAATTAAGAATGATTGGAATTTGTGAAACAAATCATTATTTTCTAAAATAAATGTCAAGGAATTGTGATTGGATGCTTATAATGCAATCATGTTTGATAGGAAAGGGAAGTTTGGTGTTAAAAGCCATCCCAAGACCTTTATGATTATAAAATTTAAGCTGTTAGGTAATGAATCTAGAATATATACCAGGCTAACAATTGTACTGGTTACTGTTTTGGTAATACATCAAAGCCAGTCTAATCAAACTTGTGAAGAAATATCACTGCATAAGACAATGCATATTTATAGCTTAAGTACAACTTACAAGAACCACAAAAAATATAAATGTATGATGAGCAAAAGTTGTGTTCTCCCTCTTCGCCTCCCTCCTGAAAGCATCCAAAATACTCTGAGAGGAAATGATGTATCTAGACTATCTGCTAAGTTACTTTTATATTGGTGAAGCCCAAAAATAATGATTTCATAACCAAAAGACCCTGGTCTTTACTTCCAATTGCAACTGTTACAAAGTGTGAAATTGTATAGAAATATCTTTTTTTGAAATTGCTAAGAGAAAGCCTCTTTTTTCTCACTGGTGAAAGAAATCCCAATCCAATCAATGCTGAAAACTTTGCTAATGTGTTGGATGGCCCATTAACTAGTAGTTAGAAAATCTTGTCTTTCTGAATAAATAATACTTCTGATATACTTGTCTTATCACAATGTGGTCCCAAACTGCTATATGAATTTTTACATTTCTTGACATGGATTTTTGTCCAGATCAGTGCATATTTGAATTTAAGGTTTATTTTCTGGATACTGAATTTCTACATAAGATTGGAAGTGGTTGGATTTGTGGAACTTAGAAATTTTAGAATTGAGATGCAAAATGCCCCTCTAGCCTTTGTTTAACCCACGATTATGTTGTCCTCAATTAGGGTATCTTAATCATGTAGTCTTTGCTGTGTGTCTTTGTGTTTCCAGCAAACATGATATAGATGTAGAAGCCCCTTCTGTTTTGGATGATGTGGAGAACCAAAATTTGCCATCTTTTCCAGACAAAGAAGGGAAACAAGGTAGAGGAAAAGCTCCTCCAGAAAGCATTAGTATCTTGGCCTTGCCCAAGAGGGACGAGAAAAGGAAAAGAGGAAGGCCTGCTGGCCCAAGCACAAAGAAAGGAAAAGCAGGTTTCAGCCAAGCTCGAAGGACACGGCCCCGGATTGGAAAGCCACCTAAGATATATGAAAACGAATCAGATGCAAGCGATTCAGGTGAAAAAATGGAAGAGGAAGGGACCGAAATAGAAGGGAATCATGCAATCCATGGAGTGGAATGGAAGGAATGTCCAGAAATCCAAGAGACTGAAATAGTAGAAGATTCTGAATCATCACAAAGAGGAAAGACAGAAGAAAAGGAGGTTGCACTAGACAATGTACGTGAAGAAAGGTTAGATAGAGCACAGGACATTGAACTGGATAGTGAAAATAAGGTTGACAACAGTAAAAAGACTGAGAAGCTGGAAGTTATGGTTGATCCAGTTCAAGCCATGCTATTAGACATGATACCAAGCCTTGGAGTGAAAAAGGTGGGAAGTGCAAATCCTATTATTGATGATGAGAAGCCTCCAGTAGAGCAGGGTGCAGAACCTGTGAAGAAAAAGAAAGTCAGCTACAAGGATGTCGCTGGAGCACTGCTGAAGGATTGGTGAAATTGTCAGAATCATACTGGATTGTAATATGTTGTCAACTCTATATGAACGTTTCCTGTTAGAGATAATAGCTCTGTATATATTACTACTCGGTCCCGTATATTCTCAGTGTCCCACTTCCTGTCCTGAGCTTCAGTACCATGCAACTAGCTCAATCCCCAGAAACTATGTTCTCTTACATGAATCCGCAGAAATGCTGTGTTTTTCACTGATGCAAATAGAGGCGTGAAATTTTTTGACAATTGATAGAATCATAGTGGGAAAAGTGCCTCCATTGGCAGAGTTGGGCTAGAGTCCATGACTGTCTTAATTATTGATTGGGCATGATATAGTCCAAACTGTGAACAAGGATAGCATAAATGGGAAAAGGAGCACTGCTAAATGCTTGTCTTGGATTCTATATATATGGAAGATATTGGAACTGGAAATGGGTATGAAGCTTACATTTCAAATCAAATAAAGAAATGGAATTGAAGCTGTTTTAATATCAAAATATGTGGAATGATTTTAATGCAAGGATGATCATCAGACTTTTAAGCATGACGCTGCTGTGAATCACATATTACCAGTGGCCATAAATTGGCCTATTCCATAGGCATTATCAACAAAGATAGAGAGCTTTATCAATCTTGTCAACTGCATCCTGTTCAATTTCTCTACTAAACTAGTTCAAATTCCCAGATGGTATGCTGTTCTGAACTTCAGTTTAATGAACATGATCAACTAAACCCAGCAGGCACAAAAATCTCTCTTTTCAGAAAGTAGAAGTTGAAGGGAATTACTGCCAGCCATATTTTTTTTCTGATGGATAAATAATCAAGGATTTAAGTACTGCCAGCCATATGTACAGCTCCCAAGAATTGAAACAACTTTGAAATTCAGATAAATTAGTTACATCCTGAAGCAAACTTTGGTGACATCTAATGTTCCAAACGCCAATTCAAAATATAACAGGTAAAGAGAAAAGGAAAGAAAAGAAAAACATGTCTTCTCAAAATCACCATCCATACTTGGCTTGAGTTTCAGCTTTAGTAAGGAAGCCTTTTGCTCGTCGTTCTGAAAGTTCCATCTCCTTCTGCTTCATATCATAGTACAAAGAACCAATCTGGTGTTTCCTTTTGTGCAGCTTTGTAGGCTTCCCCTTCGTTGAAACAGGCTACACAAGACAAACAAATAAATAAATAATAGATTAGGTAAGTGGCATCTAGTTTATAAGAGTGTAAGTATGCTGACGGACTTATCACCAAGCAATTGAATAAAAATCCTCTAGTGTTACAAAAAGGAAAAAAAAAAAAAAAAAAATCTATGATTATAGTCTCTACATTTAATAATTGCTGAAAAGCCAACTTGATTTATGGTTCACAAACCATAAATCACTTACAAAACCTCCCATTTTCTCTACGAGAGTTAAGGTTCTACTCTCCCAATTGTCATTATCCAAGTTCTCAACTCCATCCTGTAGAATATATATATGTAGTGAGGGAGAACACATAGCAGAGAAGTTTGCAAAGCCAAACAAACTTCAAGCCTTTCAATGGAAATGGGTGGCCAGTTGTTGATTTACATCCTATAGTAAATGCTTTTCATGAGAGTTTTTTTTTTTTTGATAGGAAACGACAAAGATATATATTGATAGAAAAAAGAAGTACAATAGGAGAATGAGAAATCCTCCCACCAAAGAAACTAAACTACAAGAATACAAACACAAGAAAGTACACAGTAAAGCAAACGAACACTCTAAGTTGGACCACTCCTTAAGGAGTACACACCGCTAACCAGTCAAGTTGTAACACATTAAGGGGAGTCCCCTTAAAGGCCTTAGAACAGAAGGCCCAAAGAGAAGCAAGGAAAACAATAGAATCCCATAGATACTCTGAATTCCTTGCTTTATCCTCAAAAATCCTCGCGTTTCTTTCCCGCCACCGCTTTTCATGAGAGTTTAACAGACAAGTAATCTTCAATTAACTGAAAGGATGTACAGAACAAGTCCAATGAGAGTTCAGATGCTACTCTGTCCAACAAATGAAGGCAAATTTCATGAAATATAATTTGATGGAGGTTTGTTTGCTAGAGAATGAAGTTTTAGTTTTAGGGTGTGAACATTAGATAGAAACTTTGGTGTAATAGTCATTACCTTAACCGTTCAATTTGCTTGCCAGTAGTTCTATCAAAAGCCAAAGAAAAATGAGACAATGAATAAATAAATTTAATTCTAAAATCCTGTCAAATTTGGTCACTAACAGCATTGCCATTCAACAAATCAAATAACGTCATTTGCACCTGTGCAAGTGCATGCATCTGCATCCCAACAGAAACATTCAAGACTTACTTGATTGTGCCATTATTAATTAGTCACTACATCCTCCAGAAAGGAATAGAGAACCATGGAATTTAACAGAATTTCATCAATACCTGAGTATTAAAATGTATTCCCCATCTTGAAACAACTTAATTTTAGCAATTCCACAAAAGTACAAAAAAATTGTTTTTCAACCACAGTTGAAGGAGAAGAATCCTAGCAAAACTTCAAAAGCTGAGTGGTAATGTCCAATCCACTTTAAGAACATAATTAGTAAGGTTAAACATAATTTGTAAGGTTAAGCATAGTCTTTCTTTTGTATAGGAAAATATACCAGAAAATTCCTAAATGTGGAGGACATCATCCTAGTGCACAGAAATATACAAGCAATATACAAAGGAGTCAGAAAAAGAACGAAACAAACAATGCCAAGGGCCTCAGACCTCCCCTTCCCTACAAATTCCCTCAACCAAGCAAACAAATACTCCAGAAAGATATCTTTCAGTTTCAACTCCAAAGGTTCCATGCCTCAAGAAAAATATGAAATTTCTTTCCCTCTAAACCCCTTAAAATAAGCTCAAAGGGGCTGTTCTTCAAACTTTTCTCCCTCTGTTTTGTAGAACTGTCTGCCAACTAACTCGGTATTATTTAATAAGGAAAAACTTATGCAACCCCAAAGATGGAAAACAAACGGACCATAAGCTACAAGCAGCCAAGCAATGGGTAAGAAGGTGGTGAATCATGTCCTCATTTTGCTTACATATGCTGCACCAATTGACAAGGATACTTCCCACTCTCATCAGCTAATAGATAGTTAAGATCCTCTCCAATACTGCTGCCAAAACAAAGAACTAACCTTAAAAGGAGCAGTAGAAGCTAAAATCACATATCAGGAAAGAGCTTTCCCATCTAGAGTGGGCCTTACAAAATAAGTATAACAGATAAACAACCCCTCTTTAAGTAGCTTCCTTATCAACTTATTGTCTCTTTCCCCTCGAACCTCCATAGCAAAATGCTTTCCAAGAAAAGTTTCACCATCTGTAACTCCTAAACATGAAACTTCCTAGGGGACCTTGGATCCAAATGACCTTGTCCTTCCTCCAAGCTCCAGTGATCAACTACCAAGACCTCTATATTCAAAGCAATTTTTGGAGATACAGAAGGCAATCCTGAATGCGGATCTCTCCAAACCAAATGTTTCACCAAAACCTACTCTTTTGCTTATTCCCCACATAAGTATATTCAAAATTATGAAAACCGTCCTACCCTTGCCCGATGCCCTTCCAAGTCCATTTCAGTGCCAGGATCTTCATCTGTCTCTCCTGATCAATCTTTCAAGCCACCAGTTTCCTTCCACTACTTATCTCTATCAACTGCAAATCTCCAAAGCCACTTGCCTAATTTGTTAAGAGCAGTAAGGCTTCTAATCCCAGTATCACCCTCCTTCAAAGAGCAAACAATCACTTATTAAACAAAAGAGATTTCCTTTCTTTCTTCCCAACCCAACCCCCAAAAGTCTCTCTAGAGCCTTACCAAGCCTGTTCTGAACTGCCATTGGCACTATGAAGGTGGGCATCAAGTAGATGAGTAAGCCCAATATGGTGCTCTTTAGGAGTGTTAGTCTGCCTCTTTTAGAAAGATATTACCTATTTGGAGACACTACACTTCAGTCCCAGCCTTTCACCACTCAGTCCCACACACCCCTTGTTTTAAATAATGCACCCAAGCAAAGCATTTATAGTTAGATAGTTAGCCACCCACTTGATACCTAAGCACTGAAACTAAATTCCCAACATACTCCACATGCACTACAAGGATGAGCTTACTCCTAACAAATTAACTCTTAATTCAAAGACAGCTTCAGAAAACAAAGGACACAACCAAGATGCAACAATTGCTCTTCATCCAACTTACAGTTCAATTTACAAAAGCAAACATCAAGAGTGAAATGCCAAGGCTCCTGCCCCTCTTTTGCCCCATTCTAACACCCTAGAAATAAAGCAACTCAAGGTCTACATCAGTAAAAACTAAAAGACAGAAGGAGAGAGAATCTCATCACTTTAAATCTCTGAAGAGAAAGGTGTCATTCACAGCAATGCTTAAAGGTGAGAACATCAACAACACTCCAATGAAGCTCATACCTAGGAGATTTTGAAAGAAACCAATTGCTGTGTCATTAACCAAAATCCAATATTTCACACTACAGAAGAGAGGATATATCCATCTCCCCAATTGCATTTTGAACCTCAGAAACAAACTTTCCTGATCACCCTCCTAAACTTCTGACATGATTATTCCTCTTCAATGGATTTTGGTTACCTAGTGAAAAAAAATTGGTTTTCCTATTCCCTTCCAAAGCACTAGAATTTTACCTTTGATTGACTATACTCCTACTTAGCCTTGCCTTTTAAACCTAACTCTTCTTCTACTTAAGCTCCTTCCCTTCTTATATCCATAATATAATCTTCCCTAAAAGTTGTAAACAACTATGTTGCCAAACACATTTCGATTCTAGTCCTTGGGTCCTCCTTCAAAGGCTTTACTTTCCTCATCAAAATAGAGCCAGCCTAGTGTGTCAAAAAAAATCTATAATCATCTATTAGGAGAATCGCCCAAAAATAAGTTAAGTTACCAGCCTTAATTGCTGGTAACTTAGTTCCCCTTTGTAATTCCCTTGAGATTGAGAACCGTTTTCCCCACAAACCAGAAGCTTTGTTGTTGCTTCCCTAGAAGGCTGTTGATGACACTTTTTCTTCCATAATTGGTCAAGGCATAGCTTCCATCATTCCTTTTTCCTTGAAAAATGTGTTACATGTCCCAACCTGTCTTGTAGTCTCTTGTTTGCTAATAAAATTACTAAAGATTTGAATTGTTTCATAACATTCAGCCCTTCTCATGGCATTTTTTTGGACTTGATAACCGAGAGGATGAATAGGCATAGTAAGAGGAAAGGTGTACTCTACTACCTCAATATACATTGGAAGATTGGTGATGCTATTCCACAAGCTCTTGTAACCACCAACCACCCCTCAAAAGTTTATCAAATATGGATATGGCACAAGTGGTTGGGATTCTTTCTCTTGAAAAAAGATGTTTCCAACATTGTTTGGTAAAACTAAATCCCACGATTTTCATTGTGAGGTTTGTGAGTTTGCAAAATACCATCATGTATCTTTTCTCATAAGAAATGAAAAAGAAACTTCTCCTTTTAGTTTAATACATACAAATGCTTGGGAACCCTCTAGAATTCCAGATAGTTTAATATATAGAGATCTTGGTTACCTTCATTGATGAGTACACTTGTACCATTGGGTCCATCTCCTAAAATCCAAATTGGGAGATAATTCCATTTTCCAAATATTTAGAAAATTGGTTTTTACCTAATTTGGTACCAAAATCCATACCGTAATGTCAAATGATGGGAGGAAATACTGCAATCATGACCTTGTCACCTATCTCCAAAATGAAGGTATCGCGCATCAATCTTCATGTGTAAATACCCCACAACAAGATAGGGTAGTAGAGAACAAAAGTAGGCATGTGTTGGAAGTAACAAGGTCTTTACTTTTTCAAATAAATGTTTCAAAATCATACTGGGGAGAAGCCATTTTGATTGCTACATTCCTAATAAATTGAATGTCTTCTCGAGTCCTTGACTTCAAATCCCCTATAGATGTACTCTCAAGGTCTTTTCCTAACTTAAAGGGTATTGAAACTCTTTTTGATAAATAAAGAAAAGTTGTACATAAAGAAAAGAGGGGACACGTAAAAGAATTGAGTAAACCACATTAGGGAGAGAAATGGAGGAGAGAGAGAGAGAGAGAGAGGAGAGAGAGAGAGAGAGAGAGAGGAGAGAGAGAGACCGATGGAAAGAGAAGGGCAAAGAGGTTGCAAACGATGAGAGAGAGCGAGGGTCTCGGTGCTGGTCTGTGAGTGTCGAGGGAGCCAGCTCTTCAGGGGACCGGAACATCTCAAGGAAAGGAAGCCTCGAGGTGGAGTCGAAGAAGTTTGAGATCGTGATTGAGGAGAGGAAAGGTAAGCTGCACGCTACGATCGAGGAGAGGAAGAGAGGGATCTCGTCGTGGGTAAGACTGGGACCGGAGAGCTTAAAGATCTTTGTCGAAGGTCTGGTTCAGTGTAGTAGAGAATCGAGAGAGGGAAAATGGGAAAGAACGTGGATGGAAAAAGGGAGGAAATACTCTCTGTTGCGCGATGCTAACGAAGGGGGTGGCTTCATTAGGTTAGGAGTTGTGGATCCAGAGAAGAAGAAGTTCAGCATTTTCATCCCTAAAGGAAGAGGTGCAAAGGGAGGTTGGGGATTAATGGTGGAGACGCTACGGCGATTGGGGATTGCTTCGGAAGGAACCGTGAGCCAGAGTAATGAAGCGCATCCGACGAAGCCTTCTATGAAGAAATCTTTTGCGGAAGTACTCAAACAGCCGGGGTGTAATGTACGAGCAGCTAGGGTGGAAGTCAGAGAAAAGGAGCTCGGCCGTAATTTGAACAAGCTGACTCATTGTTTGGTGGGTTCCTGGAACCCTAGCCTTTGGTGGGGGGACGACCTTAAATATTGGGGGACCCAGCTGATGGAAATTTGGGGGCTAAAGGGCAGTTTAGGATTAGCAAAATTGGAAAGGGGTAAGGCTCTGATGGAGTTTGAATTTTTGGAAGAAGCGGACCGAGCTTTGAGCCTTGGGAGCATCTCGGTGGGAGGGATCCACCTCCACATGGAAAGATGGAGCCCTCAATCGGGGTGCTCGACGGAAAAGGAAAAAAGAGGCGAGGCTTGGGTGAGAATTGTGGGCCTACCAGTCTCACTTTGGGACCGGGAAATCCTGAGAAGAATAGGGGAGGAGTGCGGTGGTTTTCTCGCTGTGGATCCCCAAACGGAAAAGCTGGGGGAGCTGCAGTGGGCGCGGATTTTGGTGAAGACCAACGGAGAAGAAAGACCCAACGAGGTGGAAGTCTGGGTTGAAGACCTATGCTATTCCTTAACCCTTTGGTGGGAGATGAGACCAGTGTTAAGAAAGGTGTCGGCAGGACTGAGAAGGCGGATAGCAGGCACAGGGGGTGAGGCTGGGGGTGAGGCTGATGCACGCGCGGGAAAGCGCGTGCTAACTGAGGGAGAAGGCTCGAGGCTCGAGGGCCTGCCACTGCCTGCAGACGAGACGTGGGGGCAGTTACGTGGGTCGGGGCATCCGGTGCTCGTGGCCCGAAGCTTAGATGGGCCTTCGGTTGGGGTCCTTGATAATCTCATAGGTGGGCCTTTGGAGTCGGGCCTTGTAGAGGCCCAGTGGAGATCTGGGAATCTTGGGCCTTCTGGGCCTGCTAACGCTGTGGAGGCTTCTTCTGCGGGTGGGCTGTCTCCGGCTGGGCAGTCTACCTCAAAGGGGCCTGGGTGGGCCAAGCCCAAAGGGCTGTTTTTGGGGTCTGGGCTTTGCACCCCGGGAAGAAGTCAGACCAGCGAGGCCCGGCCCTCGTTTCCATTAGGCCCATGTCTTTTGGAGGGTCCAGACCAGGGCATTTCCCCTTTCTGGCTGAAGGACGGATCGCGCGAGCAGCTTGGGGAGGAGTTCCTTGGCGAAGGATGTTCGAAGACTGACGACGCGCTTTTGGAGGAAGCCATGAGGTATGGGTCCACCCCTGGCCCGTTTGAATTGTTGGCCTTTGCTCCCCCTTCTTCTCCTTCTTCTTTTTTTGGTCGGACCCCTTTAGGGGGGTATTACGACCCTCCTGGGATTGTTGGGGAGGATGTCCCGGGGGTCCTCTCGCGTAGTATCATCAATGGCGCGAGACCTGCAAGGAACGAGACTTCACCTAGCTGGGAGCTGATGGAGGTTAATAAAGGAGGTAATGACGATCTTGGAAAGGAGTTGTGTCTAGTCCGGACCCTGCAGCAAGAAGATGACGGTTGGGAGGAGGGCAACTGGGAGGATAGCGACTTAGCTAGATTCAGTAAATTTCTGGGATTCTCGACAGAGGGTCTAGAGAGGGATATCTTGGATTTCTTGAGTAAAATAAGAAAAAGAAGGGAAAGAGTCCACAACAAAGCTCTTTTGGAGAAGTCGAAATTTGATAGGGAATTGAAAAGGCTTGAATGCTCCATCAATTATGAGAGGGGGAAGAGGCAGTACTGTGGTAAGCAAGGAAGTGGGGGACAGGTTACGGTTTCCCAATGAATTTAAGGTTACTGAGCTGGAATGTGCGTGGAGCCAACGAGAGCTCCAAACGAAAGGTGATTAAGGCTATGATCAGAAGTCAAAAAGTGGACCTTTTCTGCCTACAGGAGACGAAAATTCAGGCAATGGCTGAGGGAGTGGTGAGGAGTTTGGGAACAGGGAGATTCCTTGATTGGGTTACCTTGGACGCCCATGGCTCTGCGGGGGGGATTTTGGTTTGCTGGGACAAGAGGAGCCTAGAATTGCTTGAGATGGAAGTGGGTCTTTTTTCTATTTCCTGCAGGCTCAAGAATGTGGATGATGGGCTTGTCTGGATTTTCACAGGTGTTTATGGGCCGTTTTCCAGACAAGATAGGGAGATGTTTTGGGAGGAGCTAGGGGCTGTTAGAGGTATTTGGCATGATCCTTGGTGTCTAGGGGGCGACTTTAATGTCACCCTGTCCATTAGAGAGAGGAGCAGTCAGGGAAGGATTTCTGGTGCAATGCGAAGATTTGCCCAGGTTATCGACGAGTTAGAACTTATTGATCTCCCCTTACAAGGGGGTGTGTTTTCCTGGAGTGGGGGTAGGAATAACCAGTCCTGGGCTAGATTAGATAGATTTCTAGTCTCTCAGAACTGGCTTGACCACTTTGGTGGGGTTGTCCAATGTAGACTTCCTAGACCCACGTCCGACCACTTCCCTATCTTGTTGAAGGGTGGTGGGCTAAGAAGAGGCCCTTCCCCTTTCAGGTTTGAAAACATGTGGCTGAAAGTTGAGGGGTTCAAGGACCTGATCCAGGGGTGGTGGTTAGGGGCTGGGGGGAGAGGGAGAGCCAGCTTTAGACTGGCCTTTAAACTGAAGGAGCTGAAGCAAAACATTAAAGCTTGGAACAGGGAGGTGTTTGGTAGGGTGGAAGTCAACAAAAACTTGGCCCTTCAACAAGTGGATTTCTGGGACAGGGTGGAGAATGACAGGAGCCTGTCAGAAAGAGAAACGGAATTGAAAAAGGAAGCGAAGGACTCTTACAAAAATTGGATTCTGCTGGAAGAGACTCATTGGAGGCAGATGTCTAGGGAGTTGTGGTTGAAGGAAGGGGATAAGAACACGGGCTTTTTCCATAGGATGGCCAATGCCCATCGTAGGTGCAATACTCTGGACAGAATTAAAATCGATGGGGTGTGGAAGACAGAGGAGCAGGAGGTGAGGGAGGGGATTGTGAATGCTTTCCAGCTTTTGCTCTCTGAAGAGCCAGGTTGGAGAGCTGATATAGAGGGGCTGCACGTCAACTGTCTGAATTCCAGTGAAGCTGCAGGTCTGGAATTACCTTTCTCTGAAGATGAAGTCCTCCTGGCCTTGAAGGATTTAAATGGTGATAAAGCTCCTGGCCCGGATGGGTTCACAGTGGCCTTTTGGCAACAGTGCTGGGACCTGGTGAAGGAGGAAATTATGGACCTGTTCAAGGAATTTTATGAGCAGAGGTCCTTTGCCAAAAGTCTTAACACCACTTTCCTGATCCTCATCCCCAAGAAAGGGGGGGCTGAGGACCTTGGTGACTTCCGGCCTATCAGCCTTGTGGGGGGCTTGTACAAGCTGCTGGCCAAGGTGCTGGCAAATAGGCTGAAAAAAGTCCTAGATAAGGTGGTGTCTGAGGACCAGAATGCCTTTGTGAGGGGTAGGCAGATTCTTGATGCTTCCCTTATTGCCAACGAGGTGATTGACTACTGGCATAAGCGTAAGGTGAAAGGGTTGATTTGCAAGCTGGACATTGAAAAAGCCTATGACAGTATCAATTGGAGTTTCCTCATGAAAGTTTTGCATAAGATGGGTTTTGGTTCTCGGTGGAGGGAGTGGATTTGGTGGTGCATTTCGACTGCTAAATTCTCGGTCCTGGTGAATGGGGTGCCTGCAGGTTTTTTCTCCAATTCCAAGGGGCTGCGTCAAGGGGATCCTCTATCCCCCTATCTTTTTGTTTTGGGCATGGAAGTGCTTAGCACATTGATCAGAAGGGCTGCTGCTGGGGGGTTTTTTGCAGGATGCAGGCTGCAGGGAAGAGGGGGGGCTGAGCTGAATGTATCCCATCTTTTATTTGCTGATGATACTGTCATCTTTTGCGAAGCAAAAACCGAGTACCTTGCTTCCTTAAGCTGGATTTTAGCCTGGTTTGAGGCAGCCTCTGGCCTCAGAATTAATCTTGCCAAAAGTGAGCTAATTCCTGTAGGGGAGATAGAAAATATTGAGGAAATGGCTGTGGAGCTCGGCTGCAAAGTGGGGTCCTTACCTTCAATGTATCTAGGGCTGCCCCTTGGAGCCCACCATAAGGCAAGCTCTATGTGGGACAGGGTGGAAGAGAGAATGAGAAAGAAATTAGCCTGCTGGAAAAGACAATACATATCCAAGGGAGGGAGATTAACTCTCATCAAGAGTACCCTGGCCAGCAGCCCTATTTACCAACTTTCCCTTTTTCGCATGCCCAAGTTAGTGGCGAAAAGGCTTGAAAAAATTCAGAGAGACTTTCTATGGGGTGGGGGAAGTTTGGAAAAGAAGATTCACTTAATTAATTGGGAGGTGGTGTGCACCCAAAAGGCTAAGGGGGGCCTTGGCATAAGGAAGATTGAGACCCTTAACAGGGCTTTGTTGGGGAAGTGGATATGGAGGTTTGCTTCTGATAGGGATATTCTTTGGAAAAAGGTGATCGGGACGAAATATGGCAAAGTGGGCTTTGGTTGGCGTACCAAAGGAACTAGAGAGACGTATGGAGTGGGGGTGTGGAAGGAGATTCTGAAGGAGGCAAATTGGTGCTGGGATTATTTGATGTTCAAAGTAGGAAAGGGGACAAGAGTCAGTTTTTGGACTGACCACTGGTGCGGGAACACATCGCTTTCCCTTATGTTCCCTCAGCTTTTCGCCCTTTCGGTCCAAAGGAATGCAACGGTTGAAGATGTGTGGGACTCTAGCCTTGGACAAGGGGGATGGAACCTCATCTTCTCCAGAGACTTTAATGACTGGGAGGTGGATCTGATTGGCGATTTGCTCATCTTGTTGAGGGGCTTCAGGACCTCCTCAGAAGAGGATTCGGTTTTTTGGAAAGAGGGGAACCATGGCACTTTTAGGGTTAAGGATGCGTTTAGGTTGCTAGATGCTCCTAATGACACCGCCTTCCCGGTAAAGTGCATTTGGGTGGACAAGGTTCCCACTAAAGTTGCCTTCTTTGCCTGGGAGGCCTCTTGGGGAAAGATCCTCACCTTGGATAGGATCCAAAGACGTGGGTGGTAGTTAGCTAATTGCTGTTTTTTGTGTGGATGTACAGAGGAAAATGTAAATCATACTCTTGTTCATTGTACAGTGGCCAGGACTCTCTGGGACATTGTTCTTGCCCTGGTTGGGGTCCATTGGGTGTTTCCAGAGAAGGTTAAAGAGGTGTTGTGGAGTTGGAGGGGCTCTTTTGTGGGAAGAAAAAGGAAGAGGATATGGAATTCTATCCCGCTGTGTATATTTTGGACAGTATGGAAGGAAAGAAATAGGCTAGCTTTTAGGGGGGGCCATTTAGATACACAGAAACTAAAAAATTCTTTTGTATGTAATTTATGGAGCTGGGCTAGGGTGTATATGGGAGAGGAGACCTCCTCGTTGTTAGACTTTTTGGAGTGGCTTGCGACTCCTTAAGGGCCGGTGAGGGGGTTTTCTCCTTTTGTTTTGAGAGGTTTTTGTTTTTGAGGGGCTGGCTGCTTTGTATACTCCCTGTATGCTTTGTGGCGTTTGCCTTTTAATATATATGCGCATTTATCAAAAAAAAAAAAAGAAAAGAGGGGACACCAAAAATTAAGGGTATTGAAACTCCTCCTCCAAAAAATATTTGGGTATGTATCTTTCATTCACATTCACATTCTCATGCAATCTAGAGATAAAATTGACCCTAGAGCTCTTAGGTGCATCTTTCTTGGATATTCTTCCATTCAAAAAGGATATAACTTATAAGTACTACATCGTCCCACAAAAAGATCATATATCACCATAGATGTCACTTTCTTTGAAAGTCAACCCTATTTCATACACACTTATCATTTAAGCGGAGATTGGACGAATTAGAAGATAAGTTGTTAGAGATCTTTCCTATAAACAATAGGAATGGTGGGGGTGTCCTTCCTCATCTGGTTGATGTGCCAAATGCTTCTACCTCAGATTTCACATCAATTTTCCCTGCTGCTGAAGATTTTCAACCCCAAAACATTAAGATTTTGCCCATATCCCCTATTGTTTCAAATGCTTCAGCCTTGGATCCCTCTGATGGATCAGCTAGTGAACATATTCCAGCAGATCTCCAATGAAGCAACACCAAACTCTAAGGAAATTTGAGAAGATTTGCCATTGAAATTCCAGCCAATGAACCTAGGAATCAGCTCAAGGAAAGGGAACATGTGCTGCCAGCAAACACCTCTAAACTAAAATTATATTTGAGGAAGGGAAAATCTACAACATCCTCTCACATCCCATTATCCTACCTTGAATCAAGTAATGAAAATACTCTATCTAGTGTCTATAATTATTTGTATTGACTTATTGCATTGAGGAAAACCACCAGAAAATGCACTCAGCATCCTACTTCAAATTTTACCTCACTACATTGTTTATCCTCTACATATTGAGCCTTTATTACCCAAATGTGTTCTACTAAAATTCCAAACATAGTCCAAGAGACACTTAGAGAGAAAAATAGGAGGAAAGCAATTAATAAAGAGATGCAAGCCTCAGAAAAAAAAAAAAAAAAACACCTGGGATTCAGAAAAATGCTCCCCCCAATCTATTGATAACAAGAACTCTAGGACGTTGATGGGACGCCATGGCCACCAACCCAAGCAAATGTTCATCCTTTAAGAGGAATGCCCATCAAAATTAATATAAATAACTTATGGTGGAAGCAATCCTCAAATCAATCACCACTCATGGGAGAACTAACCCGTTGGAATCTCTCAAATTTTCATTTGACTAGGGGATGCACATTAGTATGCAAAATCAGATTTTCAGAAAAGTAGTAGTTTAAGCCTCAAAAGACAAGTGACTCAGAAATAATTTGTTGCAGTAACTAGAGTCAAAAGATTAAATTCTTTTATTCAGACAAGATGGGGGCCAGAAATTAATATACATTGAAAATCTGTTCTTTCATAGTAGGTCATCCTTCTGATTTTCTTCAACAATATTTCTAATGGTGACAGTACCTCATCATCTTTATCATTAAGTGGAACAGCAAGATAACGAGCCAAAATCTGTCAACACTGGTCCATACCAATTCATCCCTCATTTGGCAATTGCAATACCAAATTAAATATGAATTCAGACGAATAGAATAGTATTAAAGCAGACAAATATTATTAAACAAAATGCAAATGGGGCAAAGTATAGTCTCAAAGCAACATCAAATTTTGACAGACTTAGAACACTCAAGAACAAAAGGCTAAGTGTCATATACCTGGTAAGAAGGACCAAAAGCAATTCCAGTTAACTTGACCTGGTCCTCCCTTGGCCTATTCTTAATCAACTCATCTTGCTTCACCTCAACAATCTCCACTGGAACCTCATTCCTCCCTCTCTTTCCCGGCACCCTCACTGCACTTTCTGTCCCTGCCACCTCTGGCAGTGCTGCCGCAGACCCATCACCCCAGTTGTTCTCATAATGCCCATAACCACCATAATTCCCATAACTACCATAACCTTCATAGACCTGCTGACTCTCCGCACCTCCAGAGCAATTCGAACTTTGTTCCAATGAAGCCGAAGACGACCTATCAACCCAATTGCTCTCAAAATTCTCCACAGTTTGATAAGTACCCGAGGACCCATCAGCCCAATTGCTCTCCGAATTCCTTACAGTTCGACCAACACCAGTTTCTTTTTGCGAATTCGTTTCAGGCACATCCATACCCACCTCAACAATCGATCTTCGACCCGAACCTGAAGAAGGGATCGCACCCAACGTTGCCTGCGAGTGTTTGGGGGCCGGAATGGCCGATAACCAGGAACTGACAGAAGGGGTTTGAGTCACAGACTGATTGCGGCGTTTTCGCTCTCTCTCTTCATCCTCGTCGTCCTCCTCCTCATCCCGGGATTTCAGCACATATTGCGGAATTGGGGGCTTGAACTGAACGACCCTTTTGGGTTTAGGGTGAGAAGAAGATGGGTCTGTGAGGGTTTGTGATTTGGAGGTTGGAGGTGGAAGAGAAGAAAATATGGAGGACTTGGGTTGAGGAAGAGAAGAGAAGAAGGGGGTTTTGGAAGCAGAATCTGAGGCAATGCTTGTAGGTTTTGAGGTGGGTTTAGGGAGAGATAGGCCCTTTTGCTGTTGTTTTGCCTCTGGTTGTTGTTGTTGTTGTTGTTGTTCTGCTTCTTCGTCTGAAGAAGCGTAGTTGGCTAGCAAAGAGTCCATGAGAGACCTCGAACAGAGGAGGAAACAGAAAGAAGCCGACGAAGACGAAGGAAGAGAAAAATGTTGGGGGAAATCGTCGATTTTGGGTTTGGAAGGAAATAATTTCATTTTTCTGGAAATTTTGACTTGCCAAGCAAACGGGCTGGGCCTGGCCCAAGTCTCCCATGCTGGGGTCTGGCTGATCTTTTCTGGATTTGAGGCCCTGTTCAGAATTTAATAAGAGAAATAAAGTAGAATTAATTAGTATGGCTTAGGATTGATTTTATGTTTCAAAACCAAACTACATAAAAAATAAATGTAATTTATAAATATTATAAATTTTTATAATTTATTTTAATAATAAATATTTTTTGATTTCACATGTTAAAAAGGAAAAATAAAAAGAAATTAAATTAATTATTTTTAATTGTATATATATAATAAGCTAGTACTCAAACCCACCCCAACTTTTTATAAATTTACCAAAGTCGTCCTATTAGGGACAGGGTAGGACAAGTACTTGAATTGTTCGCAATGGGCCATACAACGGAGTTTTGAGCAAAAAAAAAAAAAAAATGGAAGAAGAAGAAGATGAAGAAGATGAAGAAGAATACTATAAAGAGGAACAAGAAGAGAAAAATATTTTTTGTGTGATAGAATAATTGAAAGAACTAGGTAGGTACATTTTCTATTTTATTTATTTGTTTATTTATTTTCACTTTTATCTTTGTTGTTATATTGTAGTTAATTAGAGAGTACAAGAGTTGGCATGGTTTAATTTGTACAAATGAGATTGAGTTTGATAATTTAGGTAATGATCTATTGTATTGTAAAGTTTGAATATGAATGTAGTTTATTTATTTTATTGATATCATTTATTTATGATTTTATAGAAAAGTCTCCTTTTTAAAAATAATAATAATAATAATTTTGTGAGATTATATGAATTGGATTGCTTTGTATATTTATATTAATGAAAAAAATTATTTCTTTTAAATTAATTTTGTGAGATTACATGAATTGGGTTGTTTTGTCTTATGACATCAATGAAATAAGGAAAATCACTTTTTAATTAATTTTATATGTAAATTGAGTCATTAATTTAATTAAATCATTTTTATTGTACTAATACCAATAATAAGAAAAATCATTTTTGTATATCCATTTGAATTGAACCAAATTTTTTTTATATAAATATTAAGCAAGAGATCGTTTTGTAAATTAATTTTGTAAGTTTATGAAGATTAAAACAAATTTTGGATATATCAATTTTTTATTTATATTTTATGTTAAAGAAAATCATTTTGTTCCATAAATGAAATTTATAAATAAATTAGATGAGATTTGTTATTACCATGTATATGTTGATGAACTTTGTAATAATGTATGATTAATAAAACTTTTTTTTATCATTGTAAATGTTCTAAATCAAAATCTTTATCATCATTATTTTTTTTATTAATTATTTCATTTTACTTCTTTATTTATTTGTTTTATTTTATTGGATCTTTATGCAATCTTGTTAAAATAAGAATTCATGTCACTAATTAAATTTTGTAATATTTTGTAATTTAGGCCTAATTTTATTCATGTAAATAAAACTCAAATTCTTAAAGTTGTTAATTGAATCACGTTTATATAAATAAAACCTTGCAATTCAAAGACACTTTATTCTATTTCTTATTATTAAGACTGAATCCATTAGTTAGTTAATTCACACCAAAGTTTCCTCCACTTTCTTATTAAAGACTGCAGATATACAAACTTAGAGGGACATTATGGCTTATCAACATACCTTTCCAATAGATAACTTGACCGTATGGCATGGGTTACTTCAACATCATAGCGCCTGGTACTCGAACATTGGCTCAAGGCATTTGCTCTACCCCTTCTTACCTTCAAAAAGTAGGGTCACCTTTTGTCCTTGAACTGATAACCATCTTTCGGCTAACCTAGCCTCCTCTGTCCCTCGAGACCAGCAAGGGGTAGTGCAAGAAAATTCACCTATTGCCCATCAACTACGCCTTTCAACTTGATCTTAAGCCCTAACTCACCCTCAGTGGACCAACCTTGCAGAGGAACCCTTAGGTTTTCGGGGCATTGGATTCTCACCAATGTTTGTGTTACTCAAGCCGACATTCTCGCTTCCGCTTCATCCACACGCCTGCTCGCACAGGTGCTTCCCTTTAAGGAGGAACGCTCCCCTATCAATGCATTTTTACTTTTTACATCCCACAATTTCAACAAATCGCTTAGCCTCGTTCATCTTCGGCGCAAGAGCTCTCAATCAGTGAGTTATTACGCACCCTTTCAAGGGTGGCTACTTCTAGGCAAACCTCCTAGCTGTCTCTGCATCCCTACCTCCTTTATCATTGAACGATCATTTAGTGACCCTTGAATCCATTTTCAATTCATAGGCTTCTCTTTTTCCAAATAAGGAGTCACTTTTAGGGTTTTTCTTTCTTATTTTTATTTTCCCTTTTACAAAATAATAAAATAAGTGACAACTCTAAACTTTTAAAACAAAAATCAAATTTTCACTATAAAAACAAGTTTCATCATCAAGTGGGGATGCACGTGAAAAATGTGGGTCCATGAGTGATAATTGATAGGTCATTTAAGTATGTCACTTTCATAGAAACCCCTACGGACTACATTGAAGAGGAGACGGTGAGGTTATTCTTGAAACATGTTGTCAAGTATTGAGAATTGCCTAAACACATCATCAGTAATCATGACCCACACTTTATTGGGAAGTTCTAAATGAAGCTCTTCAAGTTGATGAGTTCAAAGTTTCAATTCTCTACTAGCTTTCACCCACAAACCAGGGTAGACAAAAATGCCAAATGCCTTATTGGAGTCATACTTGAGACCCTTGTGAGTGCCAATCAAAGAGATTGGGCTAAGCTATTGGATACAGCTTAGTTCTCTTACAATTTACAAAGAAGTAAGGCAACTAACAAAAACCTATTCTAACTAGCTATGAGGCAACAACCATTAACTCCTCACACCCTAGTTATGGGTTATACGAAAAGATGTCCAACGGCTTTCAAATTCACTAAGGGATAGCAAAAACAGGTAGACATTACCTACTTATACTTGGATAAGGCCACTAGGAAAATGAAGAAATAGGCTAATACAAAGAGGCGACACATTAAATATTAGGTTGGAGACTTGTTGCTTGTCAAGCTACTTCTTCAACAATTCAAGTCCCTGAGGTTGGTACATAAAGGCCTTGTGAGGAGATATAAAGGTTCATCCCCATACTTGGGAGAGTTGACAAGGTGGCTTATCAAGTGGAATTATCTTCGAGGTTGAAAATCCATCATGTCTTCCATGCAAGTTACATGAAGCTCTATCATTAAAACAAGGATGATTCAAGTCAAGGGATACAAAGAGAGTGCTTACGGCTATCATAACCTCATACGACAATGAAGTTGAGCATATCATTGCAAACCAAGTCATTGGGAGACAAAGTTGACTCCTGCTACGTAGTACTTATTGAAATGGAAGGGATTACTAAAAAGCAAGGCTAGCTACAAGCCTATAGATGTGTTGTGGTAGTTCCAAGAGCAAATCAAGAGGTTTCAAGCAAAAGGGATGATGAGAACATTTGTAGCATAGGTGGGGGAAAGTGTCACAACCTGCTCAAAATGATTCTCACTTAAGCTTGCTTATATAGACGAGCAAGAAGCTTCTGGAACCATTTGGAATCACCTACGCTAGTGGAGTGTAGAAAATTCTAGAAAAGCCCAAAGATATCCACATATCTCTACACAGGTATGAAAGGTAAGGGAAATGTGTAGAGAATTCTAAAGAGTTTTAGAGATATCTTGTACATACCTTATACATAGAATTTTTATATGTTATTATAGAGAGTTTTAGAGATATAAGAAACCTTTGAGGGTTTCAGAAAGTTCCATGAGTACCTATAAATAGAGAATAGCCTCATTTGGCCAAGGCACCAAGTACTTGAGAGCATTCTAAGCCTTGTAAAGCATTCTAGTGCAATGCAAGTTCCTTTCATCCAAACCTCTAAGTATTACTTCCTTCATTGTTCCTAACTTCTAAGTCACATAGCATTACTTAGCCTAGCAAGCTAACTTCGGACAAAGGCTAAGTTAGCAACATTAAGTGGTTTAAGTTGTTTAACTTAGGTTTTTTTTTTTTTTTTTGAGTCATACGTGAGATGCATATGTAGATTACTAATGTGGCCTTGGCTTATAAGGCCATGACTCATGTCATTGGCTTACATAGCATTCCAAGGTGGTTGTAAATTTGTAATATGCTTGCTTCGGTGATAACATAATTTAACATAGAAGGATAATTCTAGAATTATATAGATATCACTATTGAAGTACATGTTAAAAGGATTAATCTTCCCTTTTGTACTTGTTTTGAAATTGGATTCTTACAATTTTTTTTTCCTTTTTTTAAATATATGATTACATAATTCTCCTTAAAAAAAAAACATCAAATTTCAATTTGTTTTGTTAAACAGAGATAGCTCTCCATGTAAGAATGCCATAATACAATTGTAAGTAGTTGGAATTGGCTAATTGTCTCAAAATCAGATTAAAACCATGCCTGTCAAACCTCTAAGATATCTTTAAGCATGGTTGAAAGATCCTTCTATGTAAAATTTTTTGTTGAATGGCCAATCTGTAACCCATGGGCATATGCATAAAGAACAAAAAGAATAATAATAAAAAATAAAAAGGACCCATTCATCATATTGCATATGGGATTGAACACCACACTAGAACTAATCACCAGAATTTGCAGGTTAAATGCAAGCGTTTCAGGTCATAATATGGGTAATATGGGCAAATAAGATTGGCACTAAGTTATAATGTCTCATCCACCAATCGCCTAGTCAATGAGGATGCCTCTCATCCTGTCGTCGTTTGTGACATATAATTTGGTGAGACACGGCCAGAACTCTGTTTTCCTGTAGTATGCATATATTTCATCAATGTACTCAACAACTGCAAGTGAATTCTTGTCATTTCCACCAAATCTTCCATCTCCATCTCCTCCTTCATCCTATCTATTTCCTCCTTGGCACAGATAGGTCACTGATTGCCTAGTGGTCTTCCACCTCAATGCTGACACAATCCTCTGATTCACTTGGCTTAGGGGTTGAATGCAGGACCAATTACTTGAATTCCTCAGGTATAGTTGGTTGCCTCTGCTTCTTGTTAGCCATTTGCGCAGCCAACTTCCTAGGAATGGGTTGATGCATCAGAATTGGTGGTGTTTCTTATCAGAGACTGCATCTTTTCAGAGAATCTTTATCGACTAAGATGCCCAGAATCTCACCCAGGTTCAACTCAGCACTTCACACTACCCACTTTTCTTCATCCAGCCCAGGGACTGCAACATCTTCCCTCATCATGGCAACGTAATTCTCTCCCACGTTTGCTCCAGCTTGTGCAAACAGTTCTACCACTGCAGGCAACTTTCCATAGTACCTCTGTAAACCATTTACCAGCAGCCCACCATCTTGCACATGCCACACATGAACCGGAGGAATCAAATCATCCACTGTTGCCTCCTGCCATGCATGCTGTCCATCCCTCATCTGGTGCTTGTAAGCTTGACAATTCCTGACTCTGTGACCCTTAGGCCCCACTTGGACCTCTGAACAATATCCACAAGTTTGGACAGCATACTTCTGCATAAGTTTTGAGGCTCCTAACCACATTTTCTCCCAAGCCTCCATGCCTCGGGTAGCAAATCCTGAAGAGTTGCCAATGAATGCATTAAACACCCAATAATCATGACTTTGTACTATGGTCATGCCTCATGACCAAGTGCTAGATTAATGAGGTCATCATGGCCTCATCTCATCTAATCATCCTTAAATTACAGTCTAAATCATAGAAAATACAAGACATGTAGTTCAAAAATAATCGGTGAATGACATAAAGAAAAAATGATTTTAAAAAAACAAAAGAAAAAGAATTGCAATTTAAGAGTAAAGCAATCACAACAACTTAAGGTGAAATCCAGCTATACTGTGGCCCAAAATTTGATTAGTCAAAATATTTTATGAAAAGAAAACCCATATAATAGGCATTTGAGGAAAATTGTCAAAAGAAAACATACCTTGTACATCATCAGCCAGCAGGTGCATAGACTTATTTTCACTTGACTGGTTTCTCTTCTCCCAAAACCCATACGCATTGATGTCTTTGCCAGGTGAATCATATTTAGGAAACCTCTTTTCAAAATCTATCATCCTACCAGCAACATTATAAACCGGGAAGGTCCTTCTCCTAGTTGGATATTCAGGGATGTCAAGGCCTGCTTGAATACATAATTCTACAATAGCTGGAATCTGATCGACTTGGAGCCTCTCGTTATGTGAAACAGCTCTCCCTAATCTGTCATAGAGATGAAAAGATTCCACGAGAGGCAAAACATGTTCCAAACCCCCTATTTCCCAAACATGCTCTTTGCTTGCTGGGCTACCTGTGACATTGCATGTTCTGATCTTATGTGGTGGATGACCAACATGAACTTCTCCACATAATCTGCACAAATGTCCATCATCACACAAAAAGAGAATTTCTTAAAGATTTGGCCAACCAAATCAAGAATTCCAAATTGATATATTCAGTAACATTTACTTGTCTCAATAGCTTTCTAATTTGCAACCTCATGTGACCAAGGTTCACAAAAATGATAAACTTTTTCTGGATCATCGTTTTACATATAATATCTATACGAACAAAACAAGAAATAGTAGGTGCTCTTACTATCTTTTTAAAACTTTCATAACATGATAGTTAAGTATAAATTAAAATTTGTAATACATTAAAGGTTGCACCTTATAACCTCTTGTGATCAATTTAAGTTTTAAGGTCTCAAATAATAATGTAGAAAAACTGATTTACCTGCATGAATATATAATAGTGCTCTTGACAACCATTGAAACACAAGTAAATAGTTTGGCTCTGGCAGCATAGACTTCATGAGCGAACGGCACTAGTCCCTTGACCAGCAATCCATTTTCAGGAGGCCGTAAAGTAATCTCAGAAACCTCTTGTCTAGCTTGCTTCTGCAATCTAGCTTTACACTTGAGTTCATTAACACTAGTAACCCATGGCTTCCTCTCTGACTTCTTCAGCTTCCTTGGTAGCTCCTTGCAAGTTGAATTAGTTGAGAATGATCTACATGGAAGCTTAAATTTACCTAACTCGATCAAACTTGCAAAAGAGTTCTGCACAACAATCTTGCGCAAGTTTCTAATCTGTCTAGGTAACATTCTCCTCTCAAGTTCTCCAGTTACCCTGAAACATATAAGAATGGATTAACAATAGAAAGCTTGAAATGGTATTGAGCTTTTTAATGCCCCAAAGCCATAAATAGAGAACCACATAATCCTACAACAGAATAACTCTCAAAATCAAGAGTTCATACTACCATGCATAATTTAAATTACAGATACCAACAGATATTCATGCCAAATTAGAGTATCATATTCTTCAACTTCTTTTAATTAGACCACCAATACCAACCGAGGCGCCACCACTTTTTTGATACACAACAAAACCCCACTATTTTAAGACCACCTCCATAATTATTCTCACTATTTTCTTCTTGCCCACAACAACATAGGCATGGTTCATTTGGTTTGTGTTTGTGTGTGTGTGTGTGTGTGTGCATACTCAATTTTCTATTTCCTTTTTAATCAATATTTGATAGAAAAACACTGCTTCCTTAACCCACCATTTCCAGAAATAGCTTGGAAATCAAACTAATCACCCATTTCACTTTTCATATCATCTTCATCAGAAACACAATAGAATCAAGGCAATGCCACTAAATTCAATCAACTAGAAGCAATGTCATGGACCAAGAACAATATAATCACCATAAGTTAAATATTTTGAACAATCGGGTGACACATTGAATCTAATCAACAACAGTCTAACCACCAAAACATATGCAGTACTCTCCATCGTTTTAACAAACAGGTGCATGCAAAAGGAAACAACGGTATAAATAGCTATACTACAAAATTCAATAAGAAACTGCATTCAAAAGAAAATAAATCCTCTGTTTAGTTACTGAAGAAATGGAGGAAGAGAAAATAAAATTTTAAATCTTATAATTTAAGTGGTTTTTGTTTCTAGAAGATGAAAATCTCACCTTAAGCTAAATTTCCTTTGGCCACAAATCTTGAAATTTATGTGAGTTTTTAAAATTTTCAATTAATTTTTCTTTTCCTAAATTTTCTCAGCAACCAAACAAGCTTAGAACACAAGATCATTACCTCATAAATCATAATTAAGAATTTTGAAGTATTAGGGTTTGGTTATTTTAGGGTTGATCTTTTAGGAAGTGATTATGGTAAAAGCACTCTTAGCTTGTATCACTTTTGTCAGCAGCACTTCTATCAGAAATGCTTTTACAGAGAATCTGTCAGTGTTTGGACGTAAACAAAATCAAAATGTTTTTGATAATATATTACATTAAAATAAAAGTGCTTTCAGTATAGATAAATTACCAAAAAGGACATTATAAATTTCATTGTATTTTATAGAACTTATGTATATAGAGGTACATCTATACTATTAGAAAAACAAAAGATAATAATTTTTTATTATGATTTTTTTTTTTTTTTTTGAAAATACATGCAAAAAAAGAATTGAAACGAATCACCTTGACACTTATTATCAAATGAAATGAATCACCTAGCGGCTAGCACAACACCCAGTTGCCAACAATATACAGAGTGTAAATTTCTCCAAATAGAGTCTATGGTTTCCTGTAAGACTGTTATCATCAATAAAGCATATACATGAAAGCAATTTAACTTAGCGTTAAACTAGTACCCTGTGTTACATTCTTTAGGAAACCTTGTTCCTGTTAGCTTGATTTATTACTTATGCTATTACCCAATGTAGAAACAGGTTTTATTTTATTCACTAGCAACGACAAGTTACTGAAAAGAAAACAACCATACCTCATACAGATACAGAAATACAAAATGACAAAAATCTAACTAAACAAGGCAATAAACAGCATACTTTGTTCAACACAATAACCAAGCGCACAGGAGCAGCAACAGCATACATATATGCAATCCACAACTGCAGACCCATTCCCCCAACCAAGTCATGCTATGCAGACACTGTTTCTTAGAGGCAATTCTTCAAACATGTAACATCCCCATTTTTTCAATCAAGTCTTGCAGTATCAAACAAAACCTTAAAATTCTTGTTTATGAAATCAAATGGAAGCACAGAGATGATACCAAATGTTTTATATGGCTAACTCCAATTAGGGTTGGTCGTGATTATGGTAAAAGCACTTTTAGCCTGTATTACCTTTGTCAGTGGCACTTCTATCAGAAGTGCTTTTATGGAGAATCTGTTACTGTTTGAATATAAACAAAAAGAAAATGTTTTTGATAGTGTTTTTGACAAGGTTTTACATAAAACTAAAAGAGCTTTTAGTATAGATAAATTACCAAACAGGATGTTATAGATTTTATTGTATTTTATAGAACTTATGTATATAGAGGTACATATTTACTATTAGAAAAACCAAAGATAATAATTTTTTATTATGCAAGAAATTTTTGAAAAATACATGCAAAAAAAAAAATTAATTGATAAAACAATAATTTTTTTATAAACATTAGCACCTTAATACTCATTATCAAATGAAATGAATCGCCTAGCAGGTAGCACAACACCCAATAACCAACAATATACAGTGTAAATTTCTCCAAATAGAGTCTATAGTTTCCTGTAAGACTGTTATCATCAATAAAGCATGTATATGAAAGCAAGTTAACTTAATGAGAAACTAGTAACCTGTGTTACATTCTTTAGGAAACCTTGTTCCTGCTACCTTGATTCTATTACTTATGCTATTATCCAATGTAGAAAAAGGTTTTATTTTATTCATTAGCAACAGCAAGTTATTGAGAAAACCAAACATACATCGTACCACAGAAATACAAAACAACAAAAATCTAACTAATCAAGGCGATAAACAGCATACTTTGTCCAACACGATAACCAAGCACTCAGAGGCAGCAACAGCATACATATATGCAATACACAACTGCAGACCCATTCCCCCAACCAAGTCATACATATATGCAGACACTGTTTCTTAGAGGCAATTCTTCAAACATGTAATATCCCCAGTTTTTCAATCAAGTCTTGCAGTACCAAACAAAACCTTAAAATTCTTGTTTCTGAAATCAAATGGAAGCACAGAGATGATACCAAATGTTTGATATGGCTAACTCCAATTTGGGTGATGCAAGGCTATGTGATAGGTAATATGTTCAAGTTTCTGGAATGAAACTTGGAACTTTAAGCAAGGGGTGGAAATTTAACCCTGCCTACAAATATTAGAAGACAAACAATAATCATCACTAAATGCCAAGAAGAAAAAGATCAAACATTGATTTCATAAAGAAAAAGAAACAAATCAAGACAAATCAATAGCGGTTAAAGGGTAAAATTCAGTTCCAGCTCTCCACCTACTTCTCTTAGGTGCCACTCTCCCAACAACCAAACAGAAATCCCAAAAACCGAGAACACAAATTGTGAAAAAACCATCGGCGACCGACAATTAGGGTAAAAATCAGACCAAATCTAGAAAGAAACAAGCCAGGAAAGTTAAGAAAAATTCTGGCGAAATTTAAGAAACAGGGAAGGCGAAAGCAACCCAGAAAACCAAACAGAGAACCCAAGAGAGAGAGCGCTTACCTTGGGTTCCGGGTTTTCACAGGATGAGGTGGATTGGAGTCGTCGGCGCCGGTAGAAACCAGAGCGGAGAGGACGAATGTTGCCTCTTATTTTTTAAAATAGATCTTTTTTAGTAAATTTGGTTATTGAAAAATGAAAAAAATGACTGATTTTTCACACCCATCTTTACCAGTATTTGGGTTTTTTTAATTAGAATTTGAAGATTAATAAATGAAATATTTAATTAATAGGTTGGAATTTTGTCTATTATACCATATCATATTACACAAGATGTAAACTAAAGTTGAAATTTTGACATCTCATAGGATCATACATCATATGAATTCTTTATCAGAAGAGAGAACTGCCCCATTATTTGGATTCAAAGACACGAGTTCATAACATGGTAGAAATACAAATACGGGATTGACCACAAAAATATCCAACATTATGAACCTTCCCATCAAAGAAAACAACCAAGGAGCAAAACCCTAACCAAATCTAAAAAATACAAATCCTAAGAAAATAACAAATTCATGGTCATCATGTCTTCCACTATGACGAGAATTTGGATCCCTCCATCATATACTCATAGGACTCTGTGGATCATTGAGAGCTGCTATGGCTGTTTCAATCTTTACTTTTAGAAGATCTTTCTCCTCCTCATCTGCCTGTAAATTAAATATAAAAAAAAAACAAAAATCACTAAAAAGGGAAAATGATTTAAATTTTACAAGCAGTTGAATTATAATTTTTATTTTTATTTTTAAATTTTTTGAAATTCAAATTATGGTCAAAATGGCCATGATGCTGCACACATCATCATCTCAACCACAAGGAAAACCAATTTCACGTTTCAATCATGTGCATAAAAACTCCAGGAGCCCATGGAGAATTATGGGATGCGAAAATTATGCAGTATGAAGCAGATGTGACGGGAAAGGGAAGAAAGTGACACGCTGAACCGTGTGGAATTGAGTATTCTATTTCACATTTGGAGACAGGAAACACGTTTCCAACGGATTTCCATTTCCGCACGAGTTTTCCGTGGACTTTTTCCCTCTTCTTCTTTTTAGGTAAATAATGAATTATTGGGATTTTGCCCTCCCCCACTGCACACGTAGCCGGTTTTCCGGATCTACAAATCTGGACTATTACTATCTTACTAATTTTAGAAAGTTAAAACATGAATAGCCAATCCAAAATACAAAGAGTGTGTTTTTGGTAACTCTTTCAAAAAAAAAGCAAAGCGAAATTCATGTTTAAACCTAAAATCAGGAAACCTCTGCTATTAAAGTGACACGTCTAAAAGTTTTTTAGAACTCATCCTACGTGTACTATCACTTTTATTAATGCATGTAATGGATGAATAAGTGGGAGATGGAGACGGTAAAGGCAGAATATTTGGGTGTGAACACAATGATGCCCTGAGACGCCACACACCCTATCATCATCATCATCATCCTCCCTGAAAGGAAGATAAGGCGGGATCTATAATTTTGTTTAATTAAAGTGAACACTAAAGCGGGAGTCTTTATTCTCCCCTTCTGGTTCTATTCCAACACTCTGGATTTCACTAATCATAATTGCCCTAAATTATATTCCCCCCATTCTCACGCACTATGACGATCCACTTTATTAAAGGGGTCAATGGGTCTTCTACTCCATGGGCCCCTCAAATCCACCCCCTTTTCTATACCTGGGATTCCCATAAAATCAATCCATTCAAGTAAAGTTTATTAATTTCTGTAAATTTTTTTTAATAGAAATAATATAATATATAGCAATGGAGAAAAGGTATCAATCAATTATTGGATTCAACACAATGATACTGTATTGAATAAGAAAAAAATTGTCAAACTATATGAAAAATTGAACCGTGTGGTCCAAGAACATTAAATTTGTTTGCATAATGATATCATCGTGTGGGGTGAACTTCACTTGGCCCACCCACTGAATGGCCCCAAATTATGTCACAGATAAAGAAGTCGAAAACTATTTGGTTTTTAGGATCCATATTTCAAAGCCACTTAAATTCAAAATCATTTTCGAAAAGGATGTTTTTGATGCATACCTCTTATTAAAATTAATTACGTTTAGTCGTTATCTTGTTTTATATGGGTTATCCATAAAATTCTAAATTAAGAGTTCACAATGATTTTAAAAAACATTTTAATCTTAAAAGTATTTTTGAAAAAAATTAAATCTTCGATATTTTATGAAATACTTTTAAAAATCTGAAAAATCGAATGTTTTACGAAAAAATAAGTTATAAGCAATTCTCCTTAAAAAACACTTTTCGAGAAAACCTTTTTTTAAAAAACACTTCAAATAAAAACAACAATAAACACATCCTAAATTTCAAAGCTTTTAAGGCTATATTTGATTTTTTTAAAAAAAATTAAAATAAAAAAAATTTTAAACTTAATAAATTATATTTATATAATATTAAAAATTAATTCTACTTATTTAAAATTATATTCATTTCTATATTTGATTTTAAAAAAAAAAATTCCAGGAAAATGTGAAGAAATCATTTTTTTTTTCTTCCCTGGTTGCTGCCTAAAGCCGAATACGTAGACTCACATTCAATGTATCCCGCCATCAAATCTTTGCTTGAGGACGTATTAATTCAGGAAATATTTGAAAAAATACATATAACATTAGAAATTTAAAAATAAAAATTAGTGAAAGGTAGGAAATGAAAGAGACTAACCTCAACGAAAACAGTCTTCAAAAGCCTGCCAGAGAAAGCAGTAATGTTGGCTGTAATGATTTTAAGCTTCAGAGATTCGAATACTTCACACAGCTTTACCATTGTGTCAGTTCTTTTACTACATGTGAGGCTCACAACCAGAGTCTTTTCTCCCATGTAAACCACCCTCAGCTGGAATCAAGTGGTTAATGATTAATTAATAATTAATTAATTCACCAATTCAATTATTGCAAAACCTTGTCTACAAGGAAACAAAAGTTTTGTTTGGATGGGGAGAAAATGACACCACACCTCAAGGACCTCGATTGGGGAAACTCTTGATCCACCGGAATCATAGCAGTGCTGAGTCCTCTTCTTCTTCGATTTCGATACCAACACCGGAATCTCCTGCTCGAATTCGTACCCCGGCGGACTCTTCTTCGATTTTCCGGACTCCAACTCCGATATCTCGGCCTGAATTCTCCTCTCTTGCTCGTGCAAGTCTTGGATGTAGTCGATCGCATCTTTAATTATCGACGCCTTATCCATCTGAAATTCCAAAAGAAAAATTCATAATCTGAGAAACGATCCATAAAAGAAACCGTTAGTACACATTGGCATGTGCGCCATGGTACTAACCACTCCCTTATTTCACGCCAAGTGGCATTATCTCTGAAATTCACCTTACTGATATTGGGGACCACCGCTCTCAGTGCGAACAACCTCTCGTTCAGCTTCTTCCTCCTGTTCCGCTCTGAAACTATGTTCTTCGACGCCGCCGACGACGCTGCGCCGTCCGGCGAACTCGAATCGTAGTAGCCGGAAAACGCCTCATCTAGCCCCCAGCTACACCAGAAAAGGAAACCATTAGCAACATGTGAATTTCGAAGAGACGCAGAGAAAGATTCTGACTATGATGATACCTGTCGAACTCTTCACTTTGGAGAAACATATTGGTTTCCCAATAGTTTTTGAACTCCTCTGTGTTGTCCATCAATAGTCTTTGATTTTCCGTTTGGGTGTTTTGCTATTCGGCTCCAGAGTCCAGATGATGTTCCGCCTCTCCGGTATTTATAGCGGGAGAAGTGCCTGGGACACGTGTTAACCTGTGCTTCTGTTGCTGCGAGGAAGCTATATCATCTTGACCGTTCAATCCTCTCCCTCACCGCGTTAAACCACTTTTTGCCACTCGACACAGCTGTAGTGCCTCCCGCACGCTCTCAATCATTGGGAGTTTTCGGCAGTTGTGGTGGTTGTGATTGCCCCGCACTCTCCCCCTGCGCGTGGCATTTTCTCGTCACAAAAGAATTCAAGTTACAATTGTTGGGCTCCAGACCCCTGTCCACTCGGTAATTAGTCGCCGTCTCCCTTGCGAGTAATTGATGGCATGCACTGTTCCTCGCACTAATGCTTTCTAGAAGTGAACTATATTTAAATTGTTTATTAGGGTTTTATTTTTTATTAAATTAGGTATGGTCGCATATCTTTATTAAATTAATTCATGCCCACATGACACACATATATGACAAACAAAATTAGAATAAATATTAGTTGAAAATAATAATAAAAAATTATTTGAAGTCTTTGTCATGACACTAAGAAACAATAGATTCAATAATTTTATACCCAAAATAAGGTTTAAGAGAGAGTAAAATTAATATAAAATACTAATCATATAGTAAAAGAGGGTGATTTAAATAATTTTATATTTAAGAAATGAATGAGGTGTCGAGAAGATAAAGATTGATGTAAAAGTGGTGACACTCGTATTTAAATAATAATATCTTTTTAAAAAGTAAAAAAAAAAAATATTAAAAAACTTAAAATATATTTTAAAATAACCCATAAAACAAGCTTACAATGAAAGATAAAAAAAAGTTGTTGGGTGTGAATACATACGTTAACAACTTGTTAATAATTGTTTTTTAGAATAATTTTCTATTTTCTATAATAAAAAATTAAAAATGTGTTATATTGTTCATGTTTTAAAATATTTGTCAATTTTTTTAATTATTACTTATAACACTTTATAAAAGATAATTAAAAATACTTTAAACTTATATTTTTTAAAAAAAAAATGTATTCAAAATGAATTGTGATAATATTATTTTTTGTTACCAAATATATTTTCAAAAAGTAATAAAAGACTATTTTCTAGAATTACTAGGCCTCAATCTTTTTGAAAGATTTAAATTTAATATATATTCTTAATTCATATGACTAACTAATAGTATATTCCACAATCATTTTAGGAAACCTTTCAAAATCCATGTTAAAGTGATTTGAGGAAGTGTTTTAATTTAAAAATTGCTTTTGAAAAAACATCTAAATGTTTGACAAAATATAGAAAACGCTTTTAAAATTTTGACAAATTGCTTATAGTGTTTTTTTTTAAAAACATTTTGATAAGTAATTCTCCTAAAAACACTTTTTGAGAAAATGCTTTTACTAATAACATTTTGACCCCATTTGGTAATGATTTTACAAATCACTTTTAACATTTTTAATAGTTGAAAATTTTTATCATTTAAATGTTAATATTATTATAAATGTTTTCTAGAATTACCACCAAACGCACTTTTCCAATAAAATCACTTTTAAAAGCATTTTTAACCTATAAAGTGTTTTTGAAAAAGATAATAGATATTTACTAAACATAGTTTACGGTTTTTATTTTTTAACCAAATAAAAAAATTCAAAATATTTTATTTTTTCTATTCAACTAAAATTAAGTGAATTTATTATCAATATATACAATCTAATTATATTAGTTTATCAATAAGTTAATTTTAGCTATAAAAAAAAAAGTTAAATATTTTTACTTTTTCCCTAAATCAAACATCATGTTACCACATATTAATTCATAAAAAAAAATTCAAATTACTAATTATGATGAACAGTATACTTGAAAACACTAAAATTATTATTAATTTTTTTTTTTTTTAAAAAAAGGACGACCCCATTTACCTTTTTGATTATGAATGAAGACAATGATGACGGTGCTTACTATTAACCTTGGCAAGGAAGGGTGAAGGAAGCATCGCAAAGTTAAATAAATATTAAAAATAAAAAATAAAGGATGTGCCTTTTTTAATTACCTTTTTTTTTTTTGTTTGTTTGTTTGGGGCCATTTGTCTATTTCTTTTGATGATGTTATTGGGATGACATCATCGGAATGACATCATCAGATCATCATCGACCGTTGATAAGGGGTGTAAAATGGGGCTTGGAATGGAGAAGTAGGTGATCATTTCTCGGTTTTGGGGGCTTGACTTTTTGGTCTATGCAATCACACGTAGAAAATGCCTAGTACTGAAAATTGTGGCCCTGTTTTCCTGTTTTCTTGTTTTAGAATTTCTAAATATGGTGAGATCCGAGGCATGGTTTGATTTGAATTGAGTCATCGGACGTGTATTTGTATTATCCTTTTACGTTTAGGCATATATTTGTTTAGGCTTTTCTAACTAAATTTCAAATGCCGAAATGCAGTCTTATTAGTATTTGGTACCTCCTAATTCAAGGTACCACATAAGTTCTTCGCTTATCTTGTTGTGGCATCAAGGTGAAGTGTTTTATCCTCAACTATCTTATTTTGGTATTACCAATTATTATTATTATTATTAATTTTTAATCTATAAATCATAATTTTTTTTAATTGATTTTCTATTACTCATAAAATTAAAAATTGTTTTTGGATGTCTTGATTATGCTTATTTTAATTCAAATTTTGAAAAGTGTGAGACAAATGATTAATAAATAGAAAAAAAAAGGAAAAAAGGATGAAAATAATAAAATAAGTTCAAAGCGATGAGTATTTATTCTTTTTCAATAGAGTTTTTCTACCACCAATCTCAAAATAATGATAAATTTTAAAATATAGATATAATTTTTTATGAAATTATATTTTAACATGAAATGTATATATATAATGGAAAGAAAATGAATCTTGAAGACATATTAGAAAGGGTACAAATTTCCCTCCAATTTTCAACACATTTTCCTTTTATCATTTTTATTTTTTTTCGGTTTCAACAAAAAGGAAATTGATTTTGTTTTTTAAAATGGGTTTCAATCTCCTTGTTGAATAAATTTGCTTATCAAAATTTTTCTTTATTTTCTTTTATTTTTTAATATGACTCTCGAGATCTGAAACAAATTAAAACAGAAACATACACTATGCGTGTAAAGTAGACCATGTGAAATTTAAAGAGAGATAATGATTTGTGCACTGTATCAAAGAAAAATGAGTCAATCCAGCATATTTGATTCACTTATTTACGAGTTCCAGTTGTTATATTCCTTTATCTTATGACGATTTCATGTGAAATCAAAATAAGGAAGAAAAAGACATCTAATTTTTATAGACGACTACTGTTAATGTATGCATTACAGAGATTCAGAATATTAAAGTCGTACAAATCATTTTCTAGGAACAATATATACAACTATATGTGGTCCAATTTTATCAAATATTGAAAAATATATATATTATAAATCAATAAGAAAAAAAATGGAATCTTTTACTTTGTATATCTACTAAAAGTCATTTTTGAATTTAATCCCACCATTTAAATTGAGGGATGACCCATATTCAAGAACTTCACACTTTGTGTGAAATTGATTGAGGGTTTTAAGACTTTTGAGTTAGGGTTTGGTGGTTTTGTTTAATTCTTTGGGCTAATGGCAAGATTCAAAAGAAAATATGGACACACAATCTATTAATATAACTACATCTATGTACAAAAATGTTGATTTTATAACTTAATGTTACATAACCCATTTGAAATTATCAATTGACATCAAACACAATAATTGGAAAAAAAAATCAAATAAAATATTTTATATTACACTCACTTGATAACAATAAAGAAAATCGTTATAAAGTATCTTAAATTCATATAAATTTTTCTTAAAAGATGTTTTTCATGATATAGTGGTTCATTGGTCAAGTTCTTGACTAAAAAAGATTCGAAGATACTCCTCCGACATAATATTAAGCAATTGATCACATTGAAATTCATTAAAATACTTACCAAAGAAAAAGAGAATCAAGACAAAAATTTATTGACTTTGAATAGTTTCGTTTCAATCAATTAACAATGAATTCAGTAACTGATGGCTTTATTGAGAAGTCAAGTCCAAATGCATGCATCTAATTTTTTGTTTGAAAAATTTTAGGGTATTTATTCAGATCTTGATCGTTGAAACTTGAATGAATACAAAATAATAAGACTAAGTCATATGTGATGCCTTATGACTAATTTGGTAGTATAGTAGGATCGTTTTTCTTTTCTTTTATTTTGTTGATCTCTTTGGTGGTAGTCAAATGACATCACGCGCTCATTATCAGCCAGTGACATGCGGGATTGTAGCATGGACTTTGAAATGGGAATGTAGGGGATTATTTGTTTTAGTTCGGCGCGACTTTAGGGGATAGCATGAGTCTCCTGGTCTCCACCGTCCACGTACAAAATGCTTTGTATTGACCAATTCCAGGCATTATTTTGATTACGAATTTAATGTGGTAATGGGACTATGTACATGGTCATGAGCTTTGTTGACTTGACTTGGGACACGTATCTTATTATTCTTACTATTATATTTTATTACATGCTTTACTTTTTAAGTCATGGTTTGGTTTTGATTTTGGAATGTATATCGCTCTTGGTGTAAAAATGTGATATGGTGACTTTTGAAACCATATAAAAGAAAAGAAACTCTACACTCTACTCTAATAGAATCAGATTTTTAAGTATTCTATCATATCATTTTTAGGGTTTAATTAAGTCGTAAAATAATTCGTTTTTTCTAAAAACATAGAATCAACAAGCTTATGTACAACTCACCTTAATATGAATAGTTGCACGACTTATACTCAATATCATTAAGTTGATATAGTTAGATTTTTTAGGTAATTGAATATTTTTGAACCGCTTTGACGTGTTACTGGTCATTTATTTTAGGTTGCGAAGTAATTTGATTTCTCTAAAAATATAAATGAATAAGTTTATATATAAACTGTTTTAACTTTTAATATAAATAATTGTACAACTTGCATTCATTATGATTAAGCTAATACAACTAGATCTTTTGAGTGATTGAATATTTTCCAATTGTTTTTGCGTGTTATCGGTCATTATTTTTAAGTTGCAAAGTAATTTCGTTTATCTAAAAATATAAAAAAACAAGTCTTCATTCAAATCCCCTTAACATAAATAGTTGTACGACTATAAGCTAGATCTTTTAGGTGATTGAATATTTTCCAACTGTTTTTGCGTGTTATCGGTCATTATTTTTAAGTTGCAAAGTAATTTAGTTTCTCTAAAAATATAAAAAAAAGTCTTCATTCAAATCCCCTTAACATAAATAGTTGTACGACTATAAGCTAGATCTTTTAGGTGATTGAATATTTCCCAACTGATTTGACGTGTTATTGGTCATTGTTTTTAGATTGCAAAGTAATTTTATTTCTATAAAAATATAATAAAGTCTCTGTACAAACCGTCTTAATATAAATAGTTGTACTTCAATCACCTAACTATTTTAGACTTTTAGTGTGTTACTGGTCATTGTGTTTTTAGGTTGCAAAGTAATTTTGTTTTTATAAAAATATAAAACGACAAATCTTTATACAAACCGTCTTAACATAAATAGTTGTACTTCAATCACCCAATTGTTTTAGCATGTTACCGGTCATTGTTTATAGGTCTAAAATAATTTTGTTTCTATAAAAATATAAATGAATAAGTCTCTACATAAACTGCCTTAACATAAATAGTTGTACTTCAATCACCCAACTGTTTTGACATGTTACTCGTCATTGTTTTTAGGTCTAAAATAATTTTGTTTCTATAAAAAATATAAAGAAACAAGTCTCGATATAAATTGCCTTAACATAAATAATTGTGCAAGTCGGCCTTTGAATATTTCCAATTTGATTTCTTAGGTCACAAAGTAATTTGATTTCTCTAAAAATATAAAAATAATAATCTTGTATACCAACTTCCCTAATATAAATAGTTACACAACTTAGGTTCAATGTACTAAAGCTAATATTGTTGGATCTTCAAGGTATCTGAGTATTTTTCAACTGCTTCAGCATGTTAATGATCATTACTTTTGTGAATTTGATTGCTAAATATTCTAATATTTTCCATACTCTTTTTCCATATAATCTAATATTGGTCCATGATTAATAATTGTCTCACCATCTAATAATTATTTATTATTAAAATTAATACAAATAATATTTTATAATAATAATAATAATAATAGTAATAATAATAATAATAAAATAGAAAAAAAAAAGAAGAAGAAGAAATTGTCTAAAGATAATAATAATAACAAAAATCGAAATCAAAATATGCCTATTAATTTCTAAATTTTTACTTATTTATATCGATGGTTTAAATTATGCTTGGTTCTCAAAATTTGATGGAAAAAATAAAGGTGAAGAGAAAGGTAAAAAATAATAATAATAATTTTAGTATCTATATAATTTTATGAAAAAATATATAAAATATATTTAAAGTCAATAAATTATTTTTAAGTGTTTTTTTAAATTCATTTAATTTTTTTTCCATTATATAATGATTAAATAATTTAAAAATATATAAATTTCTAACTTATTTTAATTATATTTTATTTTATTTTCTATTTTTCACAGTAAAATCAAATATAAGAAAGTTATTTTTTTAATATATTTTTTTCTTTTCTCAATGCTTTTTGGAAATCAAATATAGTATATTGATTTAAAAAATTGGAAAAAGACAATAAGATAGCCATAAAATTAATTTTTTCTTGGAGTACTAAAAATTTTCTTTATCTCTACCATTATTACACTAATTATTCCAAAAAAATTTGCAATTTTTTTTTTTTTAAATTTAAAAGGAGCAATAAATAGACATATGTTATAGCAATATCAAGAAAGATATTATGTCCCTTTGATTTATAACATAGAAATTTATAGCATAAGCCCATAGTCTTTTCATTCCATGAAAAATCATTAATGTCATCTCTAGTTGTTTTCTTAGAATAAGGGCCCATTTTCTTGCCTTCTTCCTTTCCTTTTCTTCTTTCTTATTTTTAAAAGAAAATTTTTTTTAAAAAAGATTACTTGAAAAATAATTTTGTCATTTGCTTCATATAATTTTTAATGTTCTCCAATTTTTTTTATAAATATATTTCCTTTTTCTTCATTAGATTTTGGTTATTTTTTTATTTTTATTTTCTAATATCATTTTTATTTTCAAACTTTGTCATAAATTCAATTCATATGATCTAAATATAAATTTTATGACCAATAAATAAAGTTATTTTAACTAAAAATAGACTAACGAATAAGTGTCATAACATGCATAAATTATTTAATCTACAACCAACTAGAAAGCGACACAAGTACAACATTCATGTATCTATCATATTTGTCAATTTTAATACCGTTGCATTTCTTATTCAAGAGAATAAATTTGGCAAGATAATTGATATAATGATTCAATAAATAAATTAATTCAGATTCAGATTAGAAGAATGTATAAATAAGATTAACCTAATCACATGAAAACGAAACCAAATATCTAATCAATTGTAGAATAATTCAACTTATGTTTCATAAATTGATTCGATATCTGTATATATATATATGTTCATCAGAAAAAGTTTGAAAACTCATTAATTAAAAAGCATTAACAATTCAAAATCAATATGGCAAGACCATAAAAGAAAAAAAAAAAAAAAAAAAAAAAACATCTCTATCTTGATTGAGAAATTCATGTTACTTGTCAACATAGAATTCAAGTCTAAGGATGCAAAATCCTTTCAATTGTGACAAAATGGTCATAAATGCTTGCCCTCCCTCACATGTTGGCTCTTCGAAAGTTGAAGAGGTTATGACCAAGGAACATACGGTAGGATGCTACATATATATACTTTTATTTTTATTTTTTTTATAAATAAAATTAGTGGTTTAATAATAATAATAATAAAAATATATGTTTAAATAAAATATAATGGAAGGTACATAAAAAAATTGCATATTATTCATATTATTTTAAAAAATAAATAATTATATGCAATGATAATGTATATTCATATAGTTGGTAATATTTGCTTGGTCTCCATGTGCTCGCATGTTTATTGTTTGAATCTTGACGAGGTTAGGAGAAGGATATTTGATATCATAAAGGGTAGGAGTAGGACCACAGGCAGTTGATGGCACACCGCGTTTGTATTAATTATTTTATTTTTAATATTTCAGAAATAAAGTTGATGCGGTTTTTTATTTTGATTTATTTTTTTTATTTTTTTTTTAAAAATCAATATGGAAATAGAGGGATAGTTGGAAACAAGGTTTGACACAGGGCATGGAAGCCGGAGAAATGTCATTGTCACACAGCGACATCACAGGGAGTGCTGTGATAATGAAGTTGAAAAATGAGAGCCGTAGATTCGAAATGGGAGCAGTTTAATAGTGTGGGCCGCGACCTGCAGGGTTGTAGGAAGGCGCGACTTTGGGTCTACCCGTCTACACAGACTCACGCGCATCATGCAGAGAAAGCGATGCCTCGGGTAACCCGACTGACTTCCTTTCCCTCATTTCCTCTTCCTGGGCTCCACCTGCTTACCCTGCTCCCTCAGTGCCCTCTCTTCAAATTCCAGTTTTATTTTTATTTTTATTTTTATTTTTATTTTTTTAATATATACTATTGATTTTTAACTTTCTATTTTATTTTATTTTAAATTTTATAAAAAAATATATTTTTTCATAGGGTGAAAAAAAAAGAAAAAGAAAAGTTAAATGACAGCAATCATAGGAATGTTTTTTTTAATGAATAGTGATTGATAATTTGATGTATTTTTGGATGTTTGATTTATTTGTTTATTTCTTCTTGGAGATAAATTTTTATTTTTAATTTAATTTTGACTTAATTTGTCAAAGTTCATTTTTTTAATAAAAAATAATATTATTTTTCTACCATAATTAACTCATTTTTATGAACTGATCATGGGTACGTTTGAAAGTGATTTTTAATGCAAGTGTTTTAAAAAAAAATCACTTAAAAAGGTTTCTTTATAAACACTAGAGAATTAATTTTCTTAAAATGTAAATGATTTTTTAAAATTTTAAAAATATTTTATAAATTTCTAAAAATGGTTATTAAAATTATTGTCAAACATGCTTTAAAGTAGAAATACGCTCAAATACACTTTGAAAGTATTTCTACTCAAAACGGCTTTTTTAAAGTGCTTTTAAGAAAATCTGATTGGGTTTTTATGGAAAATGTTAAAAGTAATTTTTCAAAATTTTGAAAGCATTTCCTAAATTTTTTTCAAATACCAATGTTTTTTTAAAAATATTTTTTAAGTTAAAAACGTTTTTAGAATCCATAAAATAGAATCTTAAAAGAAAAAATGTCTTAAGCAAAGAAGATAAAGAGTATTTTTCATTTTTTTCAAGGTTTTAATTGCTTTAGAGTAAAATAATTTTCATAATTGATTAATATGGGGTTATATAAAATTATTGCATGCTATGAATGAATGATACGTTGTGATGTCGGTGGCCAACTCATATCATAAATTTAATGGCATCACATTTTAAGGAAAAATTATGAGTGTAATTAAAGTATTTTTTTTGACAAATATCATAAAAGTGGGTTCACAATATTTTTACTCGAAATGTTTTCTCTAAAAATACTTTTTTAAAAATTACTTATCAAATGTTTTTTGAGATAATATTAAAAAATAAGTTTTTAATACTATAATTGATTTTTTAAAATTTAAAGTTTTTTTTTTAAATTTTATCAAAATACTTTTTAGGGTAAAAAAATATTTTATAAAATTACTATCAAATAAACTCGTAATTTTCAATCATTTAAAAGTGTTTTTTTTCAATTTTTTAGTTTTCTTTAAAAATAATTTTTAGATTAAAACTATTTACATTAAACGAAAGTGGATTCCCCATTTATTTAGTAATTTATTTATACATTATATAAGTATTATTTAAATAAATATTAAAAAAAAAAAAAATAGACAGGAATAGAATTTGATAAAAATATCAAATTCTCAACTTTGAATGATAATTTTTATATATTTTTTAAAAATAAATATTAAACTACATATCTACTCATTGAATGTTGAATAACCAGAAATGGAAAGAAGACACGTGTCAATGACAAGAAAAAATCTATTGCGTCAGTTCCTTTATGGCCAAGGAAGTATACTTAATAAACTTAAATATTTTTATAATTTAAATATATATATATATATTTCAATAACCTTAAAAAAAGTAATACACCTAATGAAAATGTTACTTCCATTGGACAAGCCATCATTCTCTCGTACCAACAACACATGGCCCCCCAATAGTATGGATGCTGATATATGTAAAAGGACCATTTTACCCTTGAAGCCAAATAGGCTCTCCACGGTGTATTCACTGTCAAGAAAGAGATGGAGACTAATGAAAAACATCCAAAAATAAGTCAAATAGAAGGGCAAAACAAGGATTTGGGTCAAAATTACTAAATTGAAAGCAATGGGTGTGAATGGAATGAGGGTAGGTTGAGGAGGGGGGAAAGGGAAAGCACAGCTACAAAAGTGGTCCAACGTTTAGCATTTTGTAATCTTATTGGAGTGGGGGGTCCAACTGAGAGCCTCAATATGAACAGTGATGGAAATTTTTTTGTTTGGATCTGAGGACTTTTGGGCGATTTGCACTATCAATTTGACCAAAGAGGCCTTCGTTTGTGGAACAATCAAAGGCAAAGCAGGTTCACGTTTCGCCCTCTTGACTCGGTTGACTCCACATTCATTCCCACTTCCCCACTATCTGTCTTTTGTGCCTCACGTGGGAAATTCAGTGGTGACGGTTGGGAAAATCATTGCTGCTCTTTTGAAAACTTTATTTTTAAAATTTTAAAAATATTTATGCATTTTCTTTTATCTCATTAAACAATTAACTATAATTTTTCAATTTTCGATGTGTTTTATAAAAACCAATGGAGTAATTTTGGACGTATTTGACAAACTGTTTTCGAAAATAATTTTTTAAATAAAAAAACATGTTTAACAAATTAAGATGATCGATTTTGAAAACAAATTTGATGTGTTTTTAACTATTTTTTTTTTATAATATTTTATTTCAAAACAATATTTTCAATTATCATTCATTTTCATGGAGAGAAAGGGGCTATATTAAAATAATCACAATCAATATTTTATTGGTTATTTTGGAGAGAGAGAGAGTCTTGTCCACCATGTGTATCATTTTCAGAGAGAGAAAGGCACATTTAACATATTATTTTTATTATTATCATATTCCTAAGATCCACTTGACTCAAACAATAATTATCTGGTAATAGAAAGTTACCGATTACCAAACTCGAGCTTTTATAATTATTATAATTTGAATTCTTTTTGTTGGAGGGTGAGAGATAGTGATTGGTTATAAATGGAAAAGAAATAGGAGACATTTCAATTATCTTAAATCATAACATAAAATGAAAAAAGTTTGGTCAATTGGCATTTCTAATATGGCAAAATCCACACAAGGAAACAATTAAAAAAGAAAAAAAAAGGAAAATTCGATTTGGTGAAAATCCATGAAACAAAATGAAGAGTCATAAAACTTTAATAAGTGGGCATTGATGAATATGATAATTTTTTCTAATGTTTTACTTGAGACATAAGTATTTCTTGCATGGACATGGTAAAATATTTTATCTTTTATATATAGAGGAAACATTGTAAAAATATTGAGAAATATTTAAATGGGTGAAATCTAGAGGAGGATTAGGAAAGATGGAATAAGTATGGAGAAATATCGATAAATTCATATAAATATTGGAAATATCATAAAAATATAAGAAAATATTATAGATATATTAGAAAATATTAGTGATATTGGTTGATTTTTGGTCAATTGGAATTTTCACTTTATTTTTTCATATTAGGGTTCATCTATATATATATATATGAAATTTTAATGATAATATTTCATCGAAATTTCACAACATTTCCATTTTTGGTATAACAATCAGGTGAGTTATTTTTTTAGGGTACCGGTGCTTTTCCCCTTCCAATAAAATAGATTTGGTGTAAAAATAAATGAGTTTAAAGTGAATTTGTGATTTTATTTAAAACATAAGTTGGGTTATAGTAGATTTAAGATATCCAGATGTGTGCTATTCCATCGTACATAATTAAACACATAAAAAATAAAATATTTTTATTTCTTATAGGGATAAATTATAAAAATTTATAATACTTGGTTATTTATAAATTATATTTATTTTACAACGTGAAGATAAGGATGGGTTTGAATAATCAAAGTAGGTTTGGTTTGAGATGGGCATCCTCCCAATGACATTCCTAAGTGATATCAACCACATTAAGTTCTATTAGTCAGAACAGACAAGCGCATGTACAGCACTTTGTCTTACATCCTCAATCATGGGGTACAAGGATAAAGAATTTTTGTTTTTATTTCATGGACTATGAGAATTAGGATTTTGCTTTATTTTTATATTAATTAGTGAAGAAATGAATTTGGCATCATATGAGGGGCTGACTCACCCATGCACCATCAATCAAGAGATTGAGAGCTGATGAAATCATGAACACTTATTTATTTGTATAATTTATTTTGCTTTGTCCATATTAATGGCTTCTAGAAAGGATGCTAATGATTGTTGAAGTGTTTTCTTTCCCGTGTTCTTACTAATAATTGAGAATATGAAACATTATTGGAGAATTAAGTAACATTAAGTAATTTCATAACTTAATTTAAGTTATTAAGTACATTAGGTATATTTGATAAAATAATTTAATGATATGACTTAAAGTAAAAAATAACTTTAAGTAATAAGTATAATCAATTAACTTATTTTTAAGTTTGTATTTTTATTTTATCTTTTTATTTATCCTAATTGTCTTCATGTTTTTTTTTACTATTTTCTTACCTCCACTGTTATTCAATCTCCTTTACCCTAATTATAATTTATGAAATAAATATGTTAATTGATTGATTTAAAATATATTTTAAGTTAATTTTATGAAACAACCTTAATACTTAAAGTAATAAGTTTTAAGTTAACAATTTAAGTATAATGTAACTTAAAGTTAATTTAAGTCATTAAATAACAAATATTAAGTTTTATTAAACACCCCCTTAGTTTTTTTATTGTCAATTTTTTTGACAAACTTAACCATGGATCATGGGTGATTGGTGGAATTTTTATAAAATATATAATTTCTATATCATTAGAATTAAAAGTAATTATAAAAGTTTAAAATATATATAATTTACAAAAATAACAAAACAACATTAACATCATTTCAAAAAGTGAAGACATTTGCTTAATTATTTTTTCGCCTTTGTGATATCAGTAGTCTTGGTTTAGGGTGGGCTTGTTCTAAGAGCCATCTCAACAATCCCTCCCTTAATACTTCCATAACTCAAACCCATGATCTTTGACTTCGATACTAATTCTTGAACAAGGTTTTGTTGGAATTGGGTTTGGGTGCCCAAGTGGGTTGACCTGACCCAACCCAATAAATGAGAAATTGGAGGAATGGTTTCTGAGAGTTTTAAAACTATTTAGAAACTGCCACTATTAAAAAAAAAAAAAAAAAAAAAAGAATTTGTAAGAACTCTCTCCTTGAAAACCAAAGAGAGAAAAAATACATTTTCTCATCTTTCTCTAAAATAACAAACTCATCTATCTAAAAAACACAAAATAAATAATATAATTTTTCTAAAGGAATGAAAGTTTTTTCTCGAAGTTTTTTTCTATTTTTCTCTGTGAAAACGAAGGTCAAGGTTTTTGTGTTGTGAGAAAAGAATGATTCTCGTATTTGTAGTTCCATCATGACTTGAGATAAGAAAATTGGTAAGTAAAATAATCAATCGAGATTCATGGGTATTTCAGAAGGTAACGCGAAAGTCTTATTTTTCATTAGGTTTTGACCATTTCATTTGAAAACCAATTAGTATTAAGTGAGGGTAGGTAAAATCTTTTGTGACATTTGACATCACACTCCATAGGCCTATTTTAAAAGCCATCATTTGTGTAACTCATCCTTAGGTTTGAGAATAACATTATTACACCCCAACAAATAGTAAAAAAAATAATTATTTTGTGTTTATTGAGTTGTTTTTTTTTTTTTTAAAATTTTTTTGACCAAAATCTCAAATTTAAATTCACAAGAAGCCACATGTGTGAAACCTAAGGGGTTTAACCAATTTAGTGGTCTAAAGACTCTAAACTCTTAAGTGTCGAATCACATGAGGCTGAATTGGATGTAGGTCCATATAACTTCACCAAAGTCAAACGGATTACTTTTCTACACAAAAGAATGTCTAGACAAGTGGTCCGGGCACACACCTTCGAAGTTTAAGTCAGAATCTAGCAAGAGTGAATCCAACTTTTTGAATGACTATTTGCGAGTGTATCTTTTTCATGCTTTTGGAGGGGTTTTTATAGAACGTATGACACTATTGTCGCGGCGTTGATTGTGCATTCATGTCCTTCCTGTGCTGATGAATGTTGTCGTGGCGGATAGTATGCCTTAATAAGATAATCAATGCCATTTTCTAGGCGCAGATTGGGTAATTATGTTAAATAAGAGTTGCCGATTGGCGTCATTTGTTGTTTGTCGTGCAAGAATTATGGCCCATGTTGTTGATTGTGCATTTACATTTGTCAATGTCACTGATTGCACGTAATGATTGAGGGACATTGATTTTCGAGCGTAAATGTTGTTTTGATTGTCGCTTAGGCATTGGTGACGGTTAATCATCCGCTCAATGTTTAGAATTTCTGATTGGTTTGGTTTGTTCGTCTGGAAATCCCCAGTTGGCTTGATTTGTTCATTCCGTCTAACATTGGAAAAGAAGGAAATCTGTTTTTCCTCTTACGCCAGACGGAACTTGCCTTGGTCCAAATGGATTATTCTCTTACCTTGGACGACCAAAGGGTCTTGAGCATGTGAAGGATACGCGGAGGAAAACCCTCCACATCAATTAGTTAAAATAAATAAAATAAATTTGAAATAGAAAATAAAAATAATTTATTTTTATTTTTTACTTTTCTTCTCTTCATATTTTCCCTCAATTTTTTTGGGAATCAAATATAGCCTAATAAAAATAAGTTTTTAGCATTTACAAGAAGTGATGCTTTTTATTGTGTAGCTTTGTTTTAAAATTTCAGTAAATAAGATAATATCTAATATTAGTTGATCGGGGTATGATTTGTTTTTCTATTTTGTAAAATCGATGATATGTTTTGATAACTTGGAACTAAACACACAACATGAATTTGTTTTATGATATGTTTGGTTCCCAAAAAATATTAGAAAAAGAAAAAAACTATTAAAAAAAATAGTTTTTTTATCTTTAGTTTCATAATAGAAAATATAAAAGAAAATCATATATAATTAAAATTTATATATTTTAAAATTATTTAATCTTGTTATAAAAGAGAAAAATAAGTAAAATGAGTTTAAAGTAATATATAAAAATAATTTATTAAATTTTTAAGCATATTTTTTTTCTTTCACTTTTTCTTTATTTTTTCTTTTTCTTTTTATATTTTTTCCTTTGCATTTTTTCTCAAAATTTTCAGGAACTAAACATGTCTTAATATTTTATTTAAAAACAATAAAAATATGATTTATTTTTGAGCTCCAAAATACAAGAATATAATCACCGTTTTGAGGTGGGATCCATGTTTTGCCAAATCAAATTAAATATCACATTTATTTCCCAAAAAATTCTTTTGACGATTGAAAATTAGACATGAGAAACATGAGTTTGAAACCCCCGAACCTATTTCACGTCAAAATTAATATTTTGAATTTTTTTAATAATTAATCGAAGTGATTTTTTTGGAATAATTCCTGAGATGCGATCTGAAATAGTATAAAAGGATTAGTCCGAAAAATGACTAGGACATCACATGGGCTGCTGGTCAAGTAGGGATGAGTGGAGAGCAAAGTCGCACTAACTCCAAAATTTGTCCTTATTGTGGGGCTTCCACGAAGGATGGTAGCGACAGATATCATTAATTATTTTTGATTTAATCCATGTGAGATTAGAATTCCTTTATCCAAACGTGGGAAACATGAGGGTTCTTTTTAATGTCATGTTGGTGGTAGTTAGGAAACGTGAACTTTTAGGAAGCATAAATTTCAGAATCCCCAAATGAAATTTGTTTGGTAATTAGAATTTGAATCAGATAAAATTCAAATTTAGTTTATATTTGGTTCCGAGAAAATACTCAAAAAAAAAAAAATTTTTAAAATTATTTTTTTATATTTGATCTCACATAAAAAATATCAAATATAATTAAAATTAGTTAAAAATTTAGATATATAAGAGAGAAAAATAAGTAGAATAAATTTGAATAAATATGTAAAAATTATTTATTAATTTTAAATTTATTTATTTTTACTTTTTTATACTTTCTCTCTCTATTTCTTTTTCCTTGATATTCCCTCGTTTATGAGAACTAAATATAGCCTTACTTTTTTGTGTCCAATTAAAATAGTCATAATTTTATTGATATTTATATTTTTTGGTGACTTTTGTTGCATTCCCTTGATGGACCCACTTTGGTCCAATCAAATTAAATAACATATTTTTTTGTTGATTCACAACAAAATAGCATGTATAAGAAAAGTTTGCTTTTGATTCATGGAACTATTTAGAAGGCATGAGGAGGTAGTCAAGATGATATGTATCCTAATTTTAAATTTTATTCGAATTCTCTTTAGTCATACGTTTATTCAAACAATCTTAATCAATTAATCGACATAAGAAATGATAAATATTTGTGAAAAATGCATCTATAGAATCTTCCAAAATCTTTACCTATGTAAACGATCATATGTCAAACAATCAAATTGACTAAATATAAAAAGAAGATACATAATTTTGCTTATTTGGATTCATCTACTTCAAAGTGATTTATATGCAATATCTTGTACTTTTTAGTGGATTATTTGAATATTGTGTTAAAATTAGTAGATTGATTCACCACCTTACCTTTTTATACAAAGACTTCTAAGATTGATTCTTGACAAGTTTTAAGAATTATTAGTATGAGGGGTAAATCAATGGTTGACATTTTAACACGCGTGTCACCATAATAATTTAAAAATCATTATATTTTTATTTTTTATAACAAAACTCTAATTGTTTTATTTAAACGTCATTTTTAAAGATGATAATGAGGTAGATTGGAGACTGGTCATCCCATACAGACACCATCCCATTTATATATATTTCCATCTTACCTAAAAGAAAAAATTTTTAATGGGGCAGGGTGGGTATAGGAAATTCCTATACCTGCCCCACCCCATTTAATTTTTAAATTTTAAAATAAATATAATTTTTAAATTTTAAATTTTAATGAAAAAAATATAATTTATAAATAAAAATATTATAAATATTTGTAATTTAATTTATGAAAAGTAATATTTTATTTATGTTAAAAAAGTTGAAAAATGAAAAAAAATTAACTAAAATAATTTTATTTAAAATTATATATAATTGGGACCAGTGGGACAAAATTATACTCGAATTCGTCATAGTTTCTTAAAACTTCCCAAACTCGCCTTGAACCCATTTATATTTATCCTAAACCCTTCTCATTATGGACGAGATGACACGAGTATATGAAAAAACTCGCCTCGTTGTCATCCCTAATCCTTTCTGTTTTTTTATTGCTTACAATAATTTTTGAGTTTTCCTTCAAATTAGCATCCCACTTATTTTTGTGTAACCATTGCATTTGTCATAATACATCCAACGCATACATACACATAACGAATTGAATGTTCAAGCATCTTAAAGCCAATTACAATCGTTAGGACCTTAATACATAATGTGTTCGAACTAGTACACAAATGAAATAAAATTACCCGCCTCATCTAAGAAACTAATAAATAGAAATATGAACTTTCTTGAAAGTAAAAAAAGTGATTTGTTTGATGATTTTAATATTTTGGTTGAGCACACTACTCTACTACAAGAATATTGTCCTATTTTTGCTCAATCAAATTAAATATTTAAATATTATATTTTACAAAGACAATTTCTTTTTTTCTTTTCAACATGTTTTGATAACTAAGAATATTGTTTTACTATTTGGTATTGATAGGAAAATAAAGGGAAAAGTGTGTTCACCGGCATTCATTTAAGAAAAAAATATCATAAAATATGTATCTTAAAAAAATAATTCAAGTTTCGGAAAATGTACAATATAACGACTCATCCATAGTAAATAAACATCTCTCACGGGACCAAACAAATCCCTACACTGGGATTGAGAATCAGATCTAATATCATTTTTAATAACCTACATTCAACGTGTAGATATTGACACTTTGAACGTAAAGGGTTTTCATAACTTTAAACAGATTTCTATAGGATTAAGATGAACCCCATACTTACATAGTGTTATAAACTTTCTCCCATATCCGATTTTAGATATCATATACAAAATTTTAATTATTTTTAGATGGATATATAGAGTTTGAATTTTATAAATTTGTTTCCTATTTTATGATTTTTTTTTTCAAATGATCCAGAGAAAAATACACTTTTTTTTTTTCTTCTGAAAATAAATGTGTTTCATAATAAAAATATTAAAAGAAAGAAATGATATTTTCATGAGTACAAATTCAAGTTAAATGTGAATTTCTACATCCCATGGACACCACTTGAATAAAATAAAATATTATTTTTGAGGATGACTAACGTAGACAAACATTCATACTTCTGCCAAATCAAATTACGTAACACAATATTCTTAGATCATTCAAATTAAAAAGATGGATTTATTCGATATATTTAGTCAGGTAGTAGGTTCCACATGCATTCGTTTGGAAGTATAAACATAGGAAACAAAAAACGAGACTACGTTTTAGGTTGACCGTTGAGTAATGGTCATAGTTTTGTCAAATCAAATTAAGTAGATCACGAATTTGTTTTGATACTTGGGTCCCAGGTAGATCACGAATTTGTTTTGAGCTATAAATATTGGATACAAGAAAAATGAGTCGTGCTCAATTGGAATTCTAGTTAGAGTAGGATTTTGCATTATATGGACATAAGTTATGTGGACAATAACATTGAGACATTATGAATTCTATTGAGTTTCTTTTACTTGATCGAACAATCCCAAATTTAGTTATTTCAATGTAGTCAAATTAAATGTTATATTTTAGGATGGCTTGTTGCATTCTATGGATTAATAGACCATTTTTTTTTTTTTTTTTAATGTTTTGAAGACTTGTAAACTAAATATGATTTATATGAGTATAATTCAAATTTAGGCACTAGGATTAAATATGTCTTTGTTTCAAATTATAAATATCAAATGCAATAATGAGATTTGGTTTGATAGCTCAAAACATCAAGTTATATTCAACTCCTGTATTCATTGAAATAGACAGAGTTTTGCTTATCAATCTAATTAAAAAATATATTTTAGTAATACTTATTGCATTTAATGGGCATATACACAGTTTCGCCAAATCAAATATTATTTTTTTTGTAATTTATTTTTATGATTAAAAAATAAGCATGAGGAATATGATTTTATTTTTTATTTTTTATTTATATTTTTTTTATAGGGATTTTGAAGTACAAATTGTTAGATATATGATGTTCAATATCAATAAATAAATAAAAATATGAACAAAAGGATGTATATCTTGATCCATCATGTTAAATTTTTTCCTTTAAAAGGTATGAAATTTATAATTTTAAAATCTTGAATATTCATTCTCTTGCTCTTAGTTTTATGCCGTCCTTATTGATGGTTAATGGACAATGCTTAGATAAAATAAAAAAATAAAAAAAAATTAATGAGTGGAGAAAGGGACCATAGCCTTTGTATACATAGTATTTTATGATTCTTTCTATTAATAAACTAAAAATTAATTAGGTTCCTTATATCTTATTCCTCATTGTAAATTTCAGTACGATAGTCTATGAACTTAATGAATTTTAAGTTCTTTTAGGACGAATCTAATTATTGTCATTAAAATACATGAAAGTGAGCTAGAAAATATATGTATCAATTCATGAATCAATGAATGTAGTGTATCAATTACATGCACCAAGAAACAATTAATAAAAGAAAAGAAAGAAAAATGACCAAAAGTAATTTTGTTTTAAATTCTTTAAAATTGGATGATTTCATGTTTTCAACTAAAATCTTGTGTCAAATGTTATCCAAACTTGTTTAAAACGTTTTAAGTTGAAAAAGATGGTTGTTGAGCCAAAAACAGCTCAATTGGTTGAATCGGATAAAGAATCGATCAACTTGTTTAGCTCAACCGGTTGAATGGTGTAAAAACTTTCTCTCTCTTCCAGAATACTTGTTCAATTGGTCGAGGTCCGGTCAAGGGGCAGTCGAGGTCTAACGGTCACCTGCCAAATATTAAGTGCTAACGGCTACCCCTAACTCGACTGGTCAAACCCTTAACTACTATTTTGACATTTTTCCTCTATAAAAAGATTCTAATATTCATTATTTCAAGATGTTAACCTTTTTAAATCTTTCTTGAATATATTTGAGCTTTGAAAGAGTATTTTTGAGTGTACCATTGTTTTAAAACTTGCATATTTTTAGTGTACCATTCAATCCTAGTTTTTCTTATACATTTGAGCATATGGTTTTGTATTAGGATTGTGTGAGAATATTTCCTATTTTCATTTGTAAATCTTTGAGAAGAAAAGTCTAAGTATGAGGTGTCACTTAGGGAGTCTCAAGTGTGGGGTATTACTTGAGGGGTTGTTTAAGAGTGAGGTATCTCTTAGAGGTTGTAAAGGGTGCTTGGAGCCAAAAGTCCAAGAGGATTAATTGGAACCATAATCCAATTGTATTACTTAAAGACTTAGGTTAGAAGCCTTGAATTAGTGGAACCTCAAGTTTGGGATTAAAGTTAGAGGAGACTGGACGTAGGCCGAGTTGCGCCGAATCACTATAAAAATCTTGTGTTTACATTCTCTCTTCCCTACTCTCTTATTTTATATGTAATTGTTTTTATATTATTTTATTATATATTTGCATATAATTGTCTCTTGCATTCATATAATTTAAATTTGTAAGAAGAGACCATCACTCTATTTACCCCCTTGGTGATTACTTTAGGTTGAATTAGCCAATTTTTTCTAACAGGTAATGAGATAGAATGGAAAAGGCAAAAATCCATAATAGAAAGAAAATGCAATAAAAAAATTGGAGTAAAACAAATGAGGAATCAAATCAAAATAAGAAATAAGAAGAAGAAATAAAAAGGAATGAAATTGATTGACTTTGAATTATTTACTAATTATGAAGGAATTAAAATAGAATGTATGTTTATATCATAATGCCCTTATGAAAAAGATCTAACAAAAGGAGATATTTTAATGTCATTTTTTTAAGCAACCACTATCTTAATGTTATAACTAAAGTCTTAAGTTCATATTTGAGTTTGATGTTTGCTTTATCAATAAAATATTGTTCATTTTGAATGTTGGAAGATTTTTCTTTTCCTATTTTTTTTATATTTGGTGTATAAATTTTAATTATTGTAAATAATATAGATCTATTTAATATTTTTAATTAATAATTTAAAATATTTAAAAATTTTCTTGTTTGATAATAATGACTAGATACTATTATTATGAGAGCATTTTTCTTCCAATCATAGGTGAGAGGACAAATAGGGGACTTCTATGGATGAGAGTTGGTATTGAGAAATGACTTTTTTTATTGACTTGAAACATGGAAAAGAAAATACTTTATATATGGAATCATATAAAAAAAAAAATACAAAAACATCTTTATATGAAAATAATTTTTTTGCACATTATTATTTCAAAAAAAAAAAAATCACTCGCCAAGAAGTATTTTAACAATAGCTTGGGTAACAAAAGCATCTAAATTTGTGGCGTAGAAAAGAAGAAAAGTAGCTTTCCATGTGACCTAAAGTACAATATTTATTGTTATCCACCTTCAATATTTATTTTGTCATAGTGGTTTTTTTTTTTTTTTTTTTTTAATTTATTTTTCTATATGTGAAACCACTTAAAACAGTACATAGTTTTGTCATCTTAATTATGGATTAAGATTGATGCAAGATAAATAATTTTTTTTATGGGTACTTTAGATTTTTGATTATCAAATTAATATTATAAATTTTCTTCTAAATTTATGAAATATCCCACTTTTAAAATGAAAAGAATGCTAACCTTCATTTCCTCTTTCCATTAATGAAACTTTTAAGGAGCTAATGACATTTCTTATGTTCAATACGAAGGATCGTTCAACTAAACCGTTTAAGTTATAAGTTTTTGTAATAACTATTCTCATCATAGCTTATAAGCTATGCACTATAAGGTATCATCAATGTTAGCATAACATGTAAAAATACTTTAATTTGTTGGCAATAAAATGTTGGTAAAGGACATGTTATTTTTACCTTTTTTTTTTCTTCATTTTGCTTCATTTCTTGTAAAACCTTTTGCTATTTCACCTAATGATGTTTCAACCAATCTTCATGGTGATATGGATTTTTACTGAAACGTCACCTTCATTATATTGATTTCAAAGTACAAAGGTTTCCATTGCTCCAAACATGCATTTGATGCGGATAAAGATTGAATATTATCAATAATACATAACCACAAATGAGAAATAATGTGGTTTGTCTAATGTAAGGAAGTCTTAAGCTAGCCACTTGTTATGGGATTAGAATTGAGTGGAAGAGATTGAATTTGATAGGACAATACATAATAGTTGATTATCTCATCTCTATTCAACACGTAGTGTATCTAAGAGTAGATAATAAGTATTCTTATCATAACTTATAACCTATATGGCGATAAAACGCTTGTAAATGACACAATTTTTTTACATTCCTTTTTATTTGATTTGATTTTATTTTTTGTTTTGCTTCATTTCTTGTGGAATTTTTTGTTATTTCACCAAATGATGTTTTAACCCTGCTTTATGGTTATATGGATTTCTACTAAAAGGTCACCTTCATGACATTGATTTCAAAGTACGGAGGTTTCCATTGCTTTAAACATGCATTTCACATGGACAAAGACTAAATATTATTAGCAATACATAATCACAAATGAGGAATGATGTGGTCTATCTAATGTAAGGAAGTCTTAAACTAGCCACTTCTTATGGGATTAGAATCGAGTGGAAGAGATTGAATTTGATAGGATAACATATAATAGTTAGCTGTCTCATCTCTCATCATAGCATAATATGTCTAATTTGAAAGTTTTTCCTTTTCTCTTGTAATCACTATCTAGGTATACGTGTAGGTTTGGTACTCCATTTGTCTTTCAAATGGGTTAATTGCTACAAATCACTACTTATGCTGGACGGTAAATTTAGCTTCATTTTGCACTTTAGGGTGTGCTTGCCAACTTGAAGAAATTTGAGTCTTATAATTAAATTTTTGGGAGTGTTTCACCTAAGAGTGGGTTTGGGCAAAATTATTTGAGGAATAGTATTTGTTTGAAGTCAATTATTTAGTCCATCCTCATATCAACAGTTTTTTCTATCCATGTGTTAACTATTTTTCTACTAATGGATGAAATTATTGCCTAAAAAATTTATTCTGCGCAAATTTATTTGAATCAATGATTTTATTTGTGTTATTTTTTCATGTATTTGGAATTTTATCCATTCACATATCAACAACTCTTTCTATTTGCTCAAAACTTCTTCGAAAAAGTTGGTTTTGGCTAAGTTTGCTTATAGAAATATATTTGTTTAAAGTCAATAGTTTATCCTCGTGTAAGACTCTAAAGACATGTTCGGTATGCAAAATAGGTGAAAAAATGGAATAGTTTTTTGATGAGACTAGTTATTTCACAATTTGATTTCTCATTTAATGGGGAAATAAAAGGTCAAAAATTGAAATTTGAAACTACGTTTTTATTTCCAATTTCCTTGACTTGTAGTCCTATGTATTTGAATTAAATAATTAGGTATTAGGAGTAAGAAATGAGATTTCTTAGATGACTTGAGAATGATTTTGCTATATTTGTAGAGATTAGAAGAAATTTTGTGGCAATCCATTCATATTTAATAAGAAATAACAACTTCTTACCTAAAAGCTTAATTATTTTGAAAATATTTTACTTGATAACTAAGTTGAAGCACATACTCTTAATTAAAACTTCTTTTATTATTATTATTTTTTTAAAGTAGACACTATGGTTTTAAAGTGACATATTTTTCTTTTATTTAGTCATGTGATTAATCAAATTTCTTTACAATATTAATAGTAAAAAAAAGATTCTTGATATTAAGAGTAGATAATTCCCTCTGTATAAATTGGCTGTAGTTTTTTTAGAACTAATTACAATGTCTTAGACAAAAAAGAAAAGAAAAGAAAAAGTCAATAATGCATATTGTATTTATTTTTTTGTTTCAATTATTTTTCTTTGCAAAACAACTCAATAATTGCATTCATTTTCTTAAAACCAAAATTCATATCATTTAACCAACTAGATACTTTTTAAATAGGTAACAACCACAAAAACAAGATATATTAAATTAGATAATGTTGAAGAAGTTCCAAAAACTCTCATGATTGTTAAATTATATGATTAATTTATGAGATAGTAAGGTCGTATTTGGTAACTGTTTTTTGAAAATAATTTTAAAAAATAATTTTTAAGAATAGTTTTTAAAAAATGTTTTATAATATTTTATAAAATGAAAGTTTGTTTGTAAAACTAAAATATTCGTAACATGTTTTTAATATTTTTAAAAATCATTTTTATATCTAATACTTTATTTGAATCATTCTATATGTTTGTATAATTATTTTTTAAAATAATCCTAAAAAAATAAATGATAATAACTAAAAACAATTAAAAGATATTTTTTGAAAATATTATATTTGTTGTTTTTAACATAAAAAAATTTTTGGTTATGAAACTTTTTTTTTAATTTTTTTTATTTTTGTTTTCGATTATAGAAAACTGTTCTTGAAAATAATTGCCAAACATGCTCTCAAATACTTTATCTATGGGATCCATAAAAATTATCTCATATTATAGGTTTTTTTTTTTTTTTTTTTTTTGTCAATGATTATTTCTACCAAAACTAACCCATAAAAAGGTATTTTTTTTTCATGCAAAGCATCTAAATTTGTGGCCCAAGAAAGAAGAAAGTAGCTTTCCATGTTTACCTAAAGCACTATTTTTTTCATTGGCCATCTTCGATACCAACAAAAAGCTCCCTCATTTCTTCTTGTGAGGGTACACTACACTTCTTAAGCGCCTCAAATTTCACATCGTGAGTTTCAATTATTCTTAGCATTTAATGAAAATCTCCACTAAAACTATCTTCAATATGCATTTTTAGTGGTAGATTCAACAATCCGACAATAAAAGTAGACAATTTATTTCAATTACGTAACACCTTGAACATGTGCAATGTTTATAATTAATAATCAAATCAATCACACACTTAGTTGATAAATCAATTTTAATTATCATGGACTTTTCATCTAGTCGTCACCTAATTATATATGTGAGGTTGTACTAAAAGATAAATTTGTGGCTAAAAATCTATATGTTTAGTGTTGTACATAAAAATCATTTGGTGGCTAAAAGTCAAGGCTCGTATTTATAATTCAACAATATTCTGAAATTGCATTATATGCATTTAGTAGATACAATTGACATAGGAGAAATTTTGAGCCTTATAATTAAGTGGCCTTGGTTTTATCAGCAACATGGAAAATTATTACATTCAAAAAGGTGGTTTTGGCTTTGGCTTACTCTATTGCATGGACATATTTGCTTGAGTGTACCAAGTCCATCCACATATCAACAAATTTGTGCATTCACATATCATTAGTTTATTTGTCCATGTATTAGCAATTTTTTTCATCTATTTGAATGAATTAATTTTAAAAATTGATTTTGATTATGCCTTGATCTTTCAAAGAAGAAAATAGTAATAACTTTTGTATAAAATAAACTCTTACGACAAAAAGTAGAGATAACTTTTGTATGAGAGTTTTTACATTTTATACAAGAGTTATTACTATTTTCTAATTTAAAAAATAAAAAAATAAAAAGTGTATTCAACTTGCACCTTAATGTACGTATGGTAGTATTATTTATTTAAGGTTAATAGGTAAACTTATCTACATATAGCTATGATAGGCCTTATTATAACATTGACATAAATTTAAAAGGGAGCATATCACCTCAAAAGAGAAAAGCCTCGATAATCCTCTGGTGTTAATGATATTGACTTCAAGTGTTTGTGATTTTATCCATCCATGTATAGACAATTCTTTCCACTGAAAACTTTATCAAAAGATTCAATAATTGAGCCAATCGATATATTTGTTCAAAATCAATTAAATCTCTTATTGTGCATGTTATTTGTCCACGTGTTTGCAATTTTATCCATCCATGTATCGATAATTCTTTCCACTCACTCAAAACTTCATCTAAAAATTGTCGATACAAAAATAATTGTTTAAAGTCAATAGTTGAGCCAATCAACATATTTGTTCAAACCCAATTAAATCCCTTATTGTATATGTGCATGTTATTTGTCCATGTATTTGCAATTTTATTCATCAAAGTATCAACAATTCTTTTCACTAACTCAGAACTTCATAAAAAAATTATCGATACAAAAATATTTGTTTGAAATCAATAGTTATTAGGTAATACTTTATGTGTCCATGTGTTAGGAATTTTGGTTAATTTAATTTATAGCGACATAATTCTTAAAAATTATATTGAAGTTTATCCACAAAAGTAAGGGTAGTTTTTGTTACACTTTCAACAAATACCTCCTCAAAGAATTCAAGACTTACAATTTTAAATGAAGGTTAGTAAACCAATTATTTTGTCTAAATTGTTAACCATGGCAAAAAATTTCTATTGAGAAAACATTGCTTTGAAGACCAACAATTTTGTCCACTCAAATATTAACAATTTCTTCATTACTATGCATGTAGTCTTTAATTATCTAAAGAGCTGATTTTGGATAAATATATGATGAGACTGAACATATTTGTCCAAAGTCAACAGCTAAATCCATTATTGTGTATGACAATAAGATTAGTTAAATCTATCCATTCACATATTAGTTATTCCTTTATTCCATGTCCAATTGCACTCAATTATATACTAAAAAATCTACCATTAAATACTAAAAATCCTATTAAAATTTTTTGGAATGTCCCATTATGCAAGTATTAATTTTTTGCAGAAATCTATACTCATCCCTTTTGAGGTTGGATAAATAATAAATTTTTCTTTGTTTTGAAAGAAATACTAAAAGCTTGTTTAGCCGTGTGATTTAATAATAGATTTTTATTTTTACCAAAAATAAAAAATAAAAAATTCTAACATCATTTGATTGTTGTTCTTTGTAAATAATTTTTAAAAACAAAGTGAAATAGAGAACAATTTTTAGAAAATAAATAGGTGTTATTTTTACCAGTTTTTAAAAAATAAAAGGAAAATATGGGCTAGTTTGATCATGTTTTTTTAAACTTGTTTTTAAAAACTTTTTTATGTTAAAGAATAAAAAATAATTTTTAAAAACAAATTTCAGAAAACATGACTAAACGGATCCTAATATTTTGATTCAATTTTTTACACAAGTCTCTTCTCTAGTTCCAAATAGTAATCAAGGGCACACTGAGTAATAGAAAATGGAATGGAAAAAAGAATTTCAATGAGAAGGAAACATAACCAAAGAAATCACAACTAAAAAAAGGAATTAGAATAAGGACAAGAAAATAGAAAAAGAATGAAATTAATTGAGTTTGAATTGTTATTAATGAAGAAGTTAGAAATAAATATGTATGCTTAGCTTAAAAAAAATTGTATATTTACGATGTCATAGTAATATTGTAGTTTTATTGCAATTAAATCAATAGGTCGACCAAAGACCCATGATTTAGCAATTAGAATTTCTAATTTAATGCCTTGTCTTAGTTTGAAAATGTTGGTTGCTTATACGCTTAAATGGATGATACCTAACTAAACAATGAGTAGGCATACAAGTGAAGTGATTAAATGATGGGTCAATATCCATAACAAAAAAGCATATAAAGAAAAGCTTCAATCATGCAATGCTTGGTAAAGGTACCTCTAATATTCCCTTAGATATGTATCTAAGCAAAAGGGCAATTGTTATAGTTATGATTGATGAAATGGAAGGAAATTTTTAGCATTATTCCTCCAAATTTCTAATGTATAATTATGATAAAAAAAAGTTGTCCTTGAAAATTTTTAGATATTGTTGTAATAATCCAAGTTTTTCCAATAATTATTGTGATCGCAATTTGCTAGCTATGTGCTATTATTTGACATCAATGCTAACTAGCTTGTTTGGTATACATTCATCTCTAATCCTAATACTAACATCGGGGTTGTTAGACACAACTTTTTGTGGTCCTCGGGAGCAATGCCCTTAACACCTATAAAAATGTTAGTACAATTCATATTGTGAGGTTTCAATTATTCTTAGCACATGAGGCTATAAAAAAGTGGTTAAATGCTAATTTTTTTTGTTGCAATAAACCATATAAACTCATTGAAAATGACAGATAAATTAACTATATCACTAATCCTCTCCCCCCCCCCCCCCTCTCAAAAAAAGGGAAAAATGTGCCTATTTTATTTTGCATCCATTGAAATGATTACTTTAAATCACTCCAAATACCCAATGACATCATCACCTTAAACATCCTAGAATTAAAATATCAATTAACTATTATCATTTTTGAATAAATAATATTATACTATCACATTATATTTATGCGAATCATTTAAATTTTGTTTGAAATAGTTTTGTTTTTTGGCTTTAGTTGAAAACTGAAATCAAAATCACAATTTTTAATATCAATCTTATATAAATTTTGTTAATCGTGAAATTTTTTTTTGCATAAATTAAAATAAAGCTTTTACAAAAACTATCATTTTTCGACCTTACCATTTCCTACACTTTTATAATTATTCTCTATTAACAAACTTCAATAATTCCACTTTGAAATTTATTTCTCCATTAAAAAATTTCAATAAGTTAATTTAAAATTATTTTCTAGATATTTCTATTAACACCTAACTTTTTTCTCATTTAAATTAAAATAATATTTAATGTTTTCTCTTATTTTAATATTCATTTCTATTAATATCTAATTTTTTAATATTAAAATTTCACTTATATATGCTTATTCCCTTTATTTTCAACTTCTTTATATTTTCTTTATTACTCCACATTTCTTTATCATTCCATATACGTATAGAGAGAGGGAGAGAGAGAGAGAGAAATTGCCTTGTCATTTCTCAACATTTCATCTAGATTTTATTTTATTTTTTACTAACATTTCTATTTATACCAATATTGTTGTAAAATAAAATAACTGATATTATGTGGACAACCACATTTTCATCCTTGCAAACAACAAATGCACCACTCAAGTCCATGATTCTTCTTCTTCTCCCTTCCTTTTTTTTTTTTTTTTTTTTTTTTTTTTTTTTTTTGTGTCTTTTTACTTTGCCGTACTTCCAGCATAACTTTTTGCCGATTCATCTTCATGCTGACATCCAATGAAGGTACGGAGGTAGTACTAATGATATCAGCGTGTTCCATTGCTTCAAAACAACTATTCGACATGTGGAGCAGCTTGGAGTTAATAATTTGCTCAATAGTACTACATCTATTCACATGTCCTGTCATCGATGCTGCCATGCTTTGTCTACTATTGCATCAAAGTCTTGAGCTACCTACCCACACAGGGTTATAGGAGTAGGATAAGGATTAGGAATGGAGAAAAGAGAGCTCCTATATGTCATAGAATTTGAGTCAATCCCATCCACGTTCATGGAACTACAATTCAATTTGGCATCCTTTCCTTGGCTCTTGGTAATCACTGCCAGCCGTATGTTTACGTTTTTGTACGGTATTTGTCTTCTCAACCAACTTAATTATTGGCGAAGGATCTTGGAAGATCATGACTTGGAATCTATTAGACATCATAACTGATTAGCATGTGGTTCTATGTACGTGCGAGTGGCTCCGCAAATCGAGAAAGTCAATTATTTCGTTTGAATGATTATTTTGTGCCTAAGTCTATGATAGGACTTTATTCGTTCGCGAAATCAGCTCATCTCTGCGTCAGCAGCTCTTTCTATCTCCATACAATAATTGGATTGTCATTACATAATCTTCTCAAAAAGTTGATTTAATTAGTTGTTGTAATCAATCTTCTATAAAACATATCAACATGGCTAGGCATCCTTTATGGGGTTAAACAAAGTTCAAGTCGAGCATGAACTCTAATATTATTTATAATGACTTACTTTCAATAGGATAAATATTATTTGATTTGGGTTCAGGAGACTCTTATCATTTTAAAATATTTTTATATGATTAAAAGGTATCGTTATGATATCATAAATAAATTCTTTTATTAGATGTGGAATATCACAAATTATAAGATTATGTTTGTTAAAATTAAGTCAATAGTTTGATCCATTCACATATCAATAGTTTTTTCTATTAATCTCATTATCGGTCCATTTTCATACCAATAGCTCTATCCATTCACTAATTAATAGTTATATTTTATATCTAAACTTAACCAAAATATAAAGGCATCAAATTAGACAATTGACTTCAATCTTTGTAGAGTTATTATGCGTTTAGTCGTGTTTTTAGTGAAGGAGGTTTTCTAGGAAGTGTTTTTAGAAAAATTACCAATTGATCGTTTCTTCAGAAAACACTAGGAATGATTTTTCAACACTATAATGATTTTTCAAAATTTTGAAAATATTTCTTAAATTTTATTAAACATTTGATTTTTGTTCAAAAACAATTTTTAGACTAAAAGCGTTCTTTAAAAACATTACTAAACAAACTCTTAATATTACAAGTAATGTGTTGATGTTTGGTTCAATTTTTGTTTTTAAAACTAAAATTTTAAAATTTATTTTAAAAATCATTTTTGGTAATATCTTTTTAATTTATATTTTAAAATTTTGATATTTAAAAAAAAAAAAAAGATATAAAAAAACTTCTACTATAAAAGCTATCTGTCCTAAGTTAGGTTCATTCATGTACTACTACTAAATGCTTTGACTATCCAAAACCCAACCCTTTAGAAAGTTGGTCTGAGTAAAATCTATTAATAGCTATATAATAATTTGCTTAGAGCCAATAACTTAGCTCATCTACAACATAATAGTTATGTCCATTATTATCCATAGTTAATAGCTTTGTCCATTCACAAATGCATGAACTTGACCTCTGAAAAGTTGGTTCGGGGGAAATTCATTAATAGGGATGACATAATAATTCATTCCGAGTAGTAGCTCTGTCCATCCATGTGTACTAGTAATTAATACTTCTATCTATCTATCTATCTATCTATAAATTAATGACTCTTAAATAAGAAGTCGGTTTAGGTGAAATCTATAAATAAGCATATAATAATATCTTCAAAGCCAATAGCTCAACTCATCTATATATCAATAGTTCTAACTATTTATACTCATTAATATCTTATAGTTCCGTGTATTCATAGATACATAGCTTCTCAATAAAAGTGGTTTGAGTGAAAGAGGAAAAAAAAAACAACCTTTTATGTTCTCTTTCTATCATAAATCATCAAATTGCTCCAAGGTTTTAATACACAAAAGTTAGATATCATGTTCTATAAGTAGACCCATTTTCAAGAAGTGTTTCTATAAAAAAAAATCAATTTACATAAAGGGTACACAAAATCTTATCAAAACCAATACAGAAGTTCTTATTGAGTTTGTAAAATGTTTTTGACTTTTCAAAAGCTAATCCAAACATGATCTAACAGTCAATTAAGACAAGATTAGGACATTTAACTCATGGCATAGGCCAAGGTCTCCTACATTTGGGCCTGGTGGGCCGGGCTTGGACCAAGCTAGTCCTCACCTTATTGACTTCCTCTCTCATTGGTATATAATTCCCTCAAAATATGGAATTTTTTTTTTTCTTTTGCAAAAAGGAGATTATAATTAATTATTAATTCCTTCTTTTCTTTATTCCTTAGCGAGCATAAGTGCATATACAATTTTTTTATTGTTAATTTGAGTTTTCTTTTTGAAGTGGTTTTAAATAAAAAAATTAAATAATTAAGAGAAAAATGAGATGAATTATTGATGTGGGCCTAGTTAAATATATGATTAACAAATGCATGGTTTTTCCGGTTTTTTTTTTTTTTTTTTTTTTTTTTTAAAGAAGAATCAAAATTAAAACAATTAAATATGTTTAGCATTTATAAAAATTAAAATATTATTAAAAAAAAACAAAAAAAAAGTCTACCTAAACCATACCCAAACCATAACTCTACTATTCTAGCATTTTTAAGCTTTTAATAGGCTAGGTTGCTTTAACTAGTAGGCTTGAAGATGCTAATTCCAAATGCCCCAACATTCAACATGATGAAGACCCATTGGAATTCCCATTTGCACCAATATGCATAGGCGAAGATAAGGTTCCTTTAGAGCATGAAAATCAAGCTATCTACTAAATATAGGATAAAGAATGGAAAGAAAAAGGTTACAATCCATAAAAGTTATCTATCTTTATCACTTACAAATCAATTTGATTGTTTTTCCCTTTCTGTTTTGAAGTCATCACTCACCACTAGCAATTTATATGTATGGTTCAATGCTAGTTAAGAAGCGAAAATTATCTATGAGTCCTCTTGTCTACGTTCTATGTTTCAACATAGAAATATTTTAAGTCTTATATAATTAAATGACTATGGTCTTATGGGCATTCCAAAATATCAATATTACAAATTATTTCATTGAAATCTTCTATTTTTTTTATGATATAAATAATAGAGATCCAGTCCTTATATGGAGCTAATAGCTAAGCACATCCATGTGCCAGTAAGTCGATAAACTTGTCTACTCATAAATCAATAAAATTTTTAAAATATTGATTTTAGTAGTAGTAGAACCAAGAAATTAGGTTATCTACATAGTGATAGTTTTGTTCTTTCATGTGGTAGATTTTGTATCCAATTATGTATTGATGATTTTCTCAAATGTGAGTTTTGATAAATATTCATCAACTCGGAGATAATATTTATGTAATGTCAATAACTCAATTCAACAATATGTTGACTACTCATGTCACTCATTATAAATTCTAAAATAGCTTTGAAAATAATGTCCCATAATTTTTTTTCTTTTATTTTTAAAATTTTATAATAAAAAGTATTAAAAATCTTTTAATATACAAATCTTATTTAAGCTAGAAAGTTAATACTCATTATTTAATCATATGTCATCCTTTTCTATGAAACAAAATAACAACAATACCTCATTTATACAAATAAAAAATTACTACAAATTTATTGAAAAATCAATATAGTAATTTTCTTTTTCCTTTTTAACTTGTTGTTATCTAATTAACAAATGCCATATTTTGCTTTTATTTTATAAGTACAAAAATCAAAAGTAAACTATTAAACATGTTTAACATTTATAAAAATTAAAAACATAATTGAAAAAAAAATATTGTGAAAAGAAAGTCTACCAAAGCCACACCTAACTTTCTAACATTTTTAGTCTTTTAATGGGTTAGGTAGACCAATGCCCCAACATTCAAGTATGTCTTTTAGTTTTTGTTTTCAAAAATAAAATTTCAAAAATCATGTTTAATAGTATCTTTTTAATTTATATTTAGATTTTTTTTAAAATAAAGATATAATAAATATTTTGATACCCAATTTTTTTAATGCGAGAAGTTAATAATAATAACTTGCTAATACTTTACTCATTTCCATCAAACAAATTAAAAACATTAGCGCTTTGCTTCTCAATATCATAAAATCTCTCAAAATTGTCAAAAAAACCCGAAAAAGTCTCTTTTATACCTTTTGCTATATATTACTAAACCTATTTTTTCTTTTCATTTTTTGAAAAGAAGAAATCAAACTATTAAATATGCTTAATAACATAAAAATATCCTTAAAAAGTATTCACAAAACATATTACTCCTAACTTTTTAATTCATTAATAGGCCATAGATATTTCCAAATAGTGATGGTGACAGTGTTAGTTTGCATTGCCATAACATTCAACATGGAAGAAAAGACCATCAACATATTGAGCTTCCACAAACATAGATGAAGATATTGTTTTTCTAAAGCATGGAAGTCTAAGCTACATACCTACTAGCTATCAGATAAGGAGTGAAGATACAATGTTGTGTTTCATAAGTTAATTAGAAGTTAATCTCTTTTATGTTTATTAAATACACTTGAATTAGGTTGTTTAATGTTGTAGTATGTGGTTCATATTGAGGGAAAGATATATATGGAGAAAAATTGGCAAATGTTAGAGTGGAACGACGATAATTATCATTTAAGCTTGTCTTCTTCCTTATTCCTGTGGATGTAGACAATCCACCGAACCACGTTAAATTTGTGCATGTGTGTTTTGTTTTTTGTTTGTCTCTAATTTCTTCATTAGGAATCGTTGCACGAAGATCAACACTTAATTTCTCTTTTTCTTTTGTAGGTACTACTACATATATGTAGAGGTTTGATACTATAGTTGCCATCCAAAGAGGGTAAGAGACCAAAATGTTTCGCCTTCATCTTTTTCTATATGATAACGACACTACATGCACTATGATAAGGACATTACATGCACTATGATAACAACACTACATGCACTATTTGCATTTAACATGAGATTTCTTTACGGACTTTGACTTTGGGCAACCTTAGAAGTGGAGACATGATCTTTCCAAAGCTAATAGCTAAGCTCATTTATGTACCAAGTGCTTTGTTCATCTCTATATACTACTAGCTAATAGTTCTGTCCATCCAAAAATCAAAGTTTTTTAAAAAGTTGGTTTCGATAAAATCTATTAATAGATGTAATAATTTGCTTAGAGTCAATAGCTTATCTCATCTACATGCCCCTAATTGTGTTCATATGTATTTTTTAGTAGCTATTTTAACTTGGTATATTAAAAAATAGATGACTCTTCAAAAAAGCTAGTTTGGGTGAAATCTATTAATATGGACGGCAAAATAATTTGTTTACTGCCAATATCTTAGTTCATCTACACACTAGTAGCTCTGTCCATCTATATGTACTAGTAATAGTTGATAGTTCTGTCTATCCATAAATCAATGACGGTTTAAAAAGTTAATTTAGGTAAAATTTATTAATAGTCATATAATAATTTGTTCAAAACGAATTGCTCAATCATCTACATACCAATGGTTGTATCTATCCATATGTATCAATATCTAATAACTTTGTTTATCCACGAATGAAAGACCTTTCAAAAAAGTTGAATTGGGTAAAATCTATTAATAAGAACATAATAATTATTAGTCTAGAATCAACAACTTAGTGCATCCATATGCCACACATAGTTTTATCCTTCCTTTTATACTAGTAGTTCATTGATAACGTTATCTATCCATAAATTAATGACAATTAAAAAAGTTGGTTGGGATATATAATATGAAGAAAATAATTTGTTCAAATTTAATAGCTCAATTTATCTACATACTAATAGTTATGTTCTACGTGCTATCTTTTATGTTCCCTTTCTATCATAAGTCGTTAAGTTGCTCTTAAGTTTAATACACAAAAGCAAAATATAATGTTTAATAAGTTGACCCATTTTCAAGAAATGTTTCTAAAAATCAATTTTCATAAAGGGTGCTACTAAACAAGCTTTTTAATAATAATAATAATAATATTATTTTTTTATTTTAAAAAAAAGGCAAACTCTTCTTATTTCCTCATACCTCTTTTTTTCTAGATCAATTCTGCTTATTATAATAATGTAATTATATTTTATTGCAATATTAATGTTTATAACTTCTTGTTTTTAGTTTGAGTTAAAAGTTAAAATTAAGGTAAAGTTATTTTAAACAATAATATTAATATTATAAATTTTTTTATTAAATGTGAAATGATTCTTACATAAGCCAAAATAAAGATACAAATAGAATTAACATTATCCTATTTTAAGATTAAATATTTTTTCTTTTAAATTATAGACTCCTTTAACAAAATCTTACCTAGATAAATACAAAAGCTCTTATTAAGGTTATAAAGAGTTTTGTCTCTTTAGAAACTAATCCAAACATGGTTTAACAATCAGTTAAGACAAGATTGGGACATTTAGCTCCTGGCATAGTCTAAGGTCTCTTAGAGTTGGCTTAATTGGGCTTAGCCATTCAAATTCAGTCCAAGTGAGAGTGGGCTAGGCTTGGACCAAGCCAAGTCTTCACCTCATTGGTATATAATTCCCTCAATATAAGTAACTTCTTTTTTTCTTTTGGAAAAAGGAGATTATAATTAATTATTAATTCCTTTTTTTCTTTCAAATCAATTAATATTAATATATGTTTTTCCCTATCCATTAGTGAGGATAGGAGTGTATATAAATTTTCTAATAAAGTTATTTTTAAAATTAAGTCCCATAATATTTTTGTTTCTTTTATTTTTAAAATTTTATAACCAAATTTTAAAATTGAAGGTATTAAATATCTTTTAATAGCCAAATTTCATTTAAGTTAGAAAGTTAATACTCATCATTTAATTATATTTCATTATTTTCTACTAGACAAACAACAAATATACCTATTTTATCAATTTAAAAAAATTGCTAAAAATTTAAGTAAAAATCACTAAAAGATTTTTTTTTTTTTTTTTTTTTGTTCTTCGTCATTATATAATTAACAAATGTATTTTTGCCTTTTATTTTATAAAGACTCAAAATTAGAACTATTAAACATAAAATCTATAAAAATTATAAACATAATTAAAAAAAAAATATTGACAAAAAGAAGTCTAACTAAACCATACCTCTTAACATTCTAGCATTTTTAAGCTTTTAATAGGGTAGGTAGCTTCAAATAGTACTGTTGAAGGTGGTAATTGTCAATGTCCCAACATTCAACATGAGGAAGTCCGTTTCAACTCCCATCAATAACAACATACGTGACTACTGGTTCCTCTTGAGCATGAAAGTCCAAGCTAGATACAGTTATAGGATAAAGAATGAAAGGAAAAAAGCTACAATCTAATAAAGTTATTTCATTTATATTTATCAAGTACATTTAAATTTGGTTACTTCCCTTATTTGTTTTGAAGTGACTACTAGCTATTTATGTATAGGTTTGGTGCTAGTTGTCATCCTAAATGGGTAAGAGCTGAAAATAGTCCATCGATCCATATCTCTAATATTCTACAAGTGTAGGAATCCATGTTATGTGCATTTAGCATATGTTCCTCCATAGAAAATTTTGAAATCTTCTATAATTAAGTGACTATGGTCTTATGGGCGGCATAAACTATAAAGATTATCAATTATTAATTGAAATATTTTATTTTTAGACAACGTCAATAGTAGGAACCTAGTACTGATATTTAAGTTACTAAGTAAGCACATATATGTGCCGATGACCTTGTCTATCCGTAAATCAATGAAATTTTCAAAAGATTGATTTTGGTAAGCTTTGGCCCAAATAGAGCCCATAGCTTAGCTTATGTATACAATAATAGTTTTGTTAATGTCAAAGATGCTCTATCCAATAATGTATTAATGATGATCTAAAATATTAGTTTTGGCGAATATTTATCACTAGAGAGATAATATTTTCTTTAAGTCAATAACTTAATTCCACAATATATTGACAACTTAGGCCACCCATTACAAATTCAAAAGAAACTTAAAAGGTAATGTCCCATCACTTTTATTTCTTTTATTTTAAAAATTTTGTAACATAAGTTTAAAAAAATGAAGGTATTAAACAACTTTTAATACCCAAATTTTATTTAAGCTAAAAAGTTAAACTCATCAATTAATTATCTCATTCTATTTTACCAAGCAAATAACAACATTGCCCTCTTTTATCAATATAAAAAGACTACTATGAATTTAATAAAAAAAACTAAAACGGTTTTTTTTTGTACTTTTTTCAAATCTGCATTTACTTTTTATTTTATAAAGAATTAAAAATAAAAATATTAAACATAACATTTATAAAAATAAAAAACACGATTTAATAAAATATTGACAAAACAAAAGTCTACCCAAACCATACCTCTAGCATTCTTGCATTTTTAAAGCTTTTAATAGGCTAAGTAGCTTCAAATAGTATCATTGAAGGTGGTAATTCTCAATGTCCCAACATTCAACATGAAAAATACCATTTGAACTCTCCTCACTACCAACAAACCAAAGTAAAGACATGGTTCCACTAGTGCATGGAAGTCCAAGCCAGCTAGTAGTTATAGGATAAAGAAAAAAGAGAAAAAGGTTACAATTTAATAAAGTAATTTCATCTATCTTTTTCAAGTATAATTCAATTTGGTTGTTTTCCCTATTTGTTTTGAAGTCACAACTAGCCATTTATGTATAGGTTTAGAGCTAGTTGCCGTCCCAAATGGGCAAGAGCTAAAAATAATCAATCAATTTATATCTCTAATATTCTGTAATTGTATGAGCATGCATTATGTGTATTTAGCATTTGTTTCATCATAAAAATTTGAAGTCTTCTGTAATTAAGTGGCTATGGTCTTATGGGCAACTGAAACTATCAAGATTACCAATTACTTATTGAAATCATTTATTTTTGGACAACATTGAGAGTAGAGACCTAGTATTTGCATTAGAACTACTAGCTAAGAAAATCTATGTACCAGCAACCTTTAATGAAAAAATTTAATTAAAAATCTTTTATAAATACAAACAAATTACTAAGAATTTAATGAAAAATAAAGAGAACGGTTTTTGGTACTTTCAAATGTGTTTTTACTTTTTATTTTATAAAGAATTAAAATTAAACTATTAAACATAACATTTATAAAAATAAGAAACTTAATTTAATAAAATATTGACAAAACAAAAGTCTACCTAAACCATACCTCTACATTCTTGCATTTTTAAGCTCTTAATAGGCTAAGTAGCTTCAAATAGTATCATTGAAGGTGGTAATTCTTAGTGTCCCAACATTCAACATGAGGAAAACCATTTCAACTCTCATCAATAACAACAAATGTGGGTGAAGACATGGTTCCTCTAGAGCATGAAAGTCCAATCTAGCTACCGGATATAGGATAAAGAATGAAGAGAGAAAAGTTACAATAAAACAAAGTTATTTCATCCATATTTATCAATTACATTTAAATTTGGTTATTTTTCTTGTTTGTTTTAAATTCACTACTAGCTATTTATGTATAGGTTTGCTGCTAGTTGCCGTCCCAACTGGGTAAGAGCTTAAAATAATTAGTCAATCCATATCTCTAATATTTTGTAAGTGTATGAGTCAATATTATGCGTACTTAGCATGTGTTCCTCCATAGGAATTTTGAAGTCTTATGTAATCAAGTGGTTATGGTCTTATGGGTGGCTGAAACTATCAAGATTACCAATTACTAATTGAAATCATTTATTTTTGGACAACATTGATAGTAGAGACCTAGCATTTGCATTAGACCTACTAGTTAAGCATATCTATGTACTAGTAACCTTTAATGAAAAATTTTAATTAAAAATCTTTTACAAGTATAAAAAAATTACTAAGAATTTAATGAAAAATAATAAGAATGGTTTTTTTGGACTTTTTTCAAATGTGTTTTTACTTTGTATTTTATAAAGAATTAAAATTAAACTATTAAACATAACATTTATGAAAATAAGAAACTTGATTTAATAAAATATTGAAAAAACAAAAGTCTACCCAAACCATACCTTTAACATTTTAGCATTTTTTCCCAGCATTCAACACGAGGAAGACTATTTCAACTCCCATTAATACAACAAATGTGGGTGAAAACATGGTTCCTCTAGAGCATGAAAGTCTAAACTAGCTACCCATTATAGGATAAAGATTGAAGAGAAAAAGGTTACAATCAAATGAAGTTATTTCATCTATATCTTTCAACTACATTTAAATTTGGTTATTTTCCCTATTTGTTTTAAAGTCACTACTAGCTATTTATGTATAGTTTAGGAGCTAGTTGTCGTCCCAAATGGGTAAGAGTTAAACATAATTAATCAATCCATATCTCTAATATTTTATAAGTGTATGAGTCGACGTTATGTGCATTTAGCATGTGTTCCTCCTCAGGAATTTTGAAGTCTTCTATAATTAAGTGGTTATGGTCTTATGGACCGCTCAAACTATCAAGATTACTAATTACTAAATGAAATCTTTTATTTTTGGACAACATCGATAATAAAGACCTAGTACTTGTATTGGAGTTACTAGCTAAGCACATCTATATACCAACAACCTTGTCTATCTGTAAATTAACAAAATTATCAAAAGATTGGTCTTAGTAAACTTTGGTAGGATTAAAGCCAATAGCTGAAGTTATTATCTCTATAGTAATAGTTTTGTTCATGTAATATATGCTTTATCTAATCATGTATTAATGATTCTCATGTTAGTTTTGACAAATATTTATCAATAGAGAAACGTTATTTGCATGAAGTCAATAACTCAATTCAACCATAGTTGACAACTCAGGTCACCTATTACAAATTCTAAAATAGCTTTGAAAATCATGTTCCATAACCTCTTTTTTCTTTTATTTTTAAAATTTTAAAAAAGGACATATTAAATAGCTTTTAATACCCAAATTTTATTTAAGCTAGAAAGGTAATGCTCATCATTTAATTATACCTCATACTTTTCTACCAAACAAATAACAATAATGCATGTTTTATCAATACATAAAAAATTGATACAAATTAAATTAAAAATCAATAAAAGATTTTTTGTACTTTTTATTATATATTTAAAATATACATTTTTGTTATTTATTTTATAAATAATCAAAATTAAAACTATTATAAATTAAAACATAATTGAAAAAAAAAAGATTGATAAAACAAAAGTCTACCCAAACCATGTCACTAACATTCTTGCATTTTTAAGCTTTTAATAGACTAGGTAGCTTCAAAGAGTATCATTGAAGGTGGTAATTCTAAAAATCCTAACATTCAACATGAAGAAGACCATTTGAACTCTCATCAATACGAATAAATATAAGTAAAGATACGCTTCCTTTAGAGCGTGAAAGTCTAAGCTAGCTACTAGTTATTGGAGAAAGAAATAAAGAAAAAGGTTATAATCTAATAAAGCTATCTCATATATGTTTATCAAGTGTATTTCAATTTTGATTATTTTTTCTATTTGTTTTGAAGTTACTACTAGCCATTTATGTATAAGTTTGGTGCTATTTCTAGTCCAAAATAAGCAAAAGGCAAAAATAATATATCAATCAATATCTCTTATACTCTACAAGTGTATGAGGTTGCATTATGTGTATTTAACATGTGTTCCTCTACAGGCAATTTTGAAGTCTTCTATAATTAAGTGGCTATGGTCTTATGGGTGGCTCAATTATCAAGATTACTAATTACTAATTAAAATCTTTTATTTTTGGACAATATTGATATCAAGGACCTAGTACTTGTATTAGAGTTACTAGCTAAGCACATATACGTAGTGGTAATCTTGTCTATCCATAAATTAATAGAATTTTCAAAAGATTGGTTTTGATAAACTTGACTAGAGTCAATAGCTTAGCTTATCTATATGGTAATAGTTTTGTTCATATGATGGAAACTTTGACCACTAATGTACTAATGATTCTCCCAAATGTTAAGTTTTAGCAAATATTTATCAATAGAGGGATAATATTTGCATAAAGTCAATAATGCAATTCAACAATATGTTGACAACTCATGTCATCCATTACAAATTCTAAAATGGCTTAAAAAATAATGTCCCATAACCTTTTTTATCTTTTATTTTTAAAAATTTATAACAAAAATTTTAAAAAAGATGGTATTAAATATCTTTTAGTACTCAAATTTTATTTAAGCTAAAAAGTTTATATTCATCATTTAGTTATATCTCTTTCTTTTCTATCAAACAAATAACAAATACGACTCTTTTATCAATTTTAAAAAATTACTAAAATTTTAATTAAAAATCACTAAAAGTATTTTTTTTGTACTTTTTATTATATAATTAACAAATGTATTTTTGCCTTTTATTTTATAAAGAATAAAAAATAGAACTATTAAACATCACATTTATAAAAATAAAAAATATAGTTAAAAAAATATTGGCAAAGAAAAAGTTTACACAAACCATACCTCTAACATTCTCACATTTTGAAGCTTTTAATATGCTAGAAGTATCATTGAATGTGGTAATTGTCAATTTACTATAATTAAGTGGCCATGGTCTAATGGGCAACTCAATTTATCAAAATTACCAATTACTAAGAAAAATCTTTTATTTTTGGACAACATTAATAGTAGAGACCTTATACCTATATTAGAGCTCTTAGCTAAGAATATCTAGATACTTGTAACCTTTTCTATCAATAAATCAATAGAATTTTCAAAAGATTGATTTTGATAAATTTTGAAAGGAATAGAACAAATAGCTTAGTTGTTTATAAATATGGTAATATTTTTATCGATGTGGTAGATGCTCTATCCAATCATGTATTAATGATTCTCCCAAATGTTACTTTTGGAAAATATTTATTAGTAGAGAGATAATATTTGCATAAAGTCAATAACTCAATTCAACAACATGTTGACAACTTCGGTCACCCATGACCAATTCTAAAATGGTTTAAAATAATGTCCCATCACCTTTATATCTTTTTATTTTAAAAATTTATGACAAAAATTTAAAAACTAAAGGTATTAAATATCTTTTAATACCCAAATTTTATTTAAGCTATAAAGTTCTCTCATCTATGTTTATTAGATACAATCCAATTTGGTTATTTTTCTTGTTTGTTTTGAAGTCACCACTAGCCATTTATATACAGGTTTGGTGCTAATTGCCATTTAAAATGAGCGAGAGGTAAAAATAATCTATTAATCCATATCTCTAATATTCTACAAGTGTATGAGTCTACATTATGTGCATTTAGCATGTATTCCTCCATTAAAAATTAAAATCTTTTATAATTAAGTGGCTATGGTCTTATAGGCGGCTCAAACTATGATTAGGATTACCAATTACTAATTGAAATTTTTTATTTTTAGACAATATTAATAGTAGGGACCTAGTACTTGTATTAGAGCTATTAACTAAGCACATCTATGTATTGGTAACCTTGTCTATTCGTAAATCAACAAAATTTTCAAAAGATTGGTTTTGGTAAACCCTAACCTAAATGGAGCCAATAGCTTAGCTTATATATATGGTAATAGTTTTGTTCATGTGGTAAATGCTCTATCCAATAATATATCAATGATTACCTCAAATGTTAGTTTTGACAAATATTTATCAATAGAGAAATGATGTTTTAAAGTTTACAACTCAATTCAACATGTTAACAACTTAGGTCACTCAGCTACAAATTCTAACAAAGCTTAAAAAATAATGTCCCATAACTTTTTCCTTTCATTTTAAAATTTTGTAACAAAAATTTTAAGAGTGAAGGAACTAAATATCTTGTAATCCTCATATTTTATTTAAGTTGGAAAGTTAATGCTAGTCATTTAATTATATCTCATACTTTTTTTTTCCAATAAAATCACATTAATGCCTTATTGATCTCTATAAAACAAAATATTAAAAATTTATTGAAAAATCAATAAAATACTTTTTTTGGGTACTTTTTATTATATAATTAACAAAAATGAAAATTAAAACTATTAGACATCTTTAACTTTTATAAATTAAAAACATAATTGAAAAGACAACGTTTACGCAAACCACACCTTAACATTTTTACTCTTTTAATAGGTTAGGTGGCTTCAAACATGAATAACCAATGCCCCAACATTCAACATGAGAAAGACCGTTTGAACTATTATCAACACCGAAGTACAAAGGTGAAGACATGGTTCCTCTAGCTAGTTATAAGATAAAGGAATGGAGAGAAAATGTTATGTTTAATAAAAGTCAATTACACTTCATTTTCACTATTTTTCCTTTTTGTTTTTTAGTTAGTATTAACCATTTATTATAAAAGGAATTACGTTTTTATGGTCTTCTATGATTGGTCAAAAAGATATAAGAGATTAAAGTTTTACCCCACAATCATGAGTTCTACCAAAATTGTTCTTAAGGACATTTAATCATTTGATTATAAAAATATCAAAATTACCTTCTTTTTTTTTGGGTCTTTTTCTACTATTTCACCTTTACTTTTTATAATTTTCTTTTTTTCTTCTTTCTTTTCTTCTATTTTATTATTATTACAATTCAGGTTGTTATTTATTATTTTAAAATAAAAATATTAAAATAATTTTTTTATATTTTTAATAATAAATAATTATTTACAATAATAATAATAATAATAATAAGTACTAAAATGATGATAACAATTATATAATAAAAATATTATTAATAATGGTAATATTTTATTACTATTACTACTACTAATAATAATAACAATACATTAATATATAAAATAATTATTGAAAAGAGAAATAATAATAAAAAAGGAATGATTGAAAAGATGAAAAGACAAAAATAAAAATAAAAATGATCCTTTTGTCTTCTCACATTTCATGAACTTTTCATTAATTTTAAAATAAGAAAAATTATATTGTCTCACTATTTTTTATTTTTGAAATTTAATTAAACAACAACTCATTTATAATGAAACTATATAATTATATTAAATTATATATTATTTAATTTTTAATAAGATTTTGTGTTATCTAATTATTTACATTAAAAAAATTAATTTATCTTTATTTTGGACTATAAGAGATAGCATGGTTTAATAGGATATTTAAAATTTTAAATAATAACAATCAAACATTAATTAATCATTTATATATTTTACTTGAGATTTTAGTGATTATATGGCCCTCCTCTACCATATGCTATATAATTTTAAATAAAAGATCACTTTCAACTACTTTATATTTAATACTTGAAAAAATTTAAAAATTTATTGAATTCTTTGATTTTTGTTTTAAAATTTTTTTTACTAAAAAAATTACTAAGATTATTGAAAAATATCTAATGAGATTTCTTACTGTTATTTTATTCTTCCAAAAGATTACTTCGATTTTTTTAATGAATTTTTATTATAAAGTTTGAAACTCTTTTGTCTATGATGTTTTTAGTATTTTGCTTTTTCAATTTGATATGATATACATTTGTAACTAATATTTGATATTAATTATTTTTAAATTTCACAATAGTTATTACAATGCTTAAAATTTCATGGTAGATTAATATATACCAAACATTTGTACAAAATATATGAGGTAGTTGTATTGGATAATATAAGACTTGCACAAGACGCATTCTTGTGAATATTCTTCAATCCTTTCTTTTTTGATAGTTGATTGAATTTTCATAATAGACTGAAGAAAAGCTTTGTTAGCATAATTGAATGCATGTCACCTTCTCTTTTTATTTGCACACTAGGTACAAGATAATTTTACTAATTATATAAGATAGTTGAATTGCTTGTACAAGACACATGACTGTAAATATCCTTCATTATCTTTTTTCTAGAAATTTTATTAGATTTCATAATAAACCAATGAAAAATATTATTTATACAATTGCACATACATTTGTATTGATTGTACAAGGTAATTGTACCACAGTACAAGGCATCTATAATATATCTATTGTGAATATCATCTACTTTTTCTTTCTTGATAATTGATTTGAATACAAGAAAAAACCAATTGTGAGTTTCCAGTAGCCTCAAAGCACAACTTTTTTTTTTCTACATTTTTAAAATTATTTTTTTTTATATGATGGTGTATTAAAAGAGAAAAGAAATGTAACTACAATTTTATACATTTAATATTGTATAGTTTATATAATATTAAATAATTTAAATAAAACTAAAAAACTCTTATAATTTAAAATAAATAATTTTATATTTTTAGTTTAATGATATTAGAGTAGTACATAAGTATTTCTTGATTTGGTCCAAGCATAATTTTTAAATTAATTTTATTTTCTTATAAATATATATATACTAACTACACTACAAGTATACTGCAATTATATTACATGCAATACATATCAATATAAATATTGTTTGTATATTTTTAATAATAAGTAATTATTTGTAATAATACATCAAATAATAATACTAATATTAAATAATTATTGTAAAATAAGGATAAATGCAACCCAAAATGGAGATAAATTATATATTTCTTTAACATTATATATATAATGGGAGGAAGGAATTAGAGAAGAGAGTTAAGAGAATGAAAGATGGAGAGAATGAGAGAAATGGAGAAAATTCTCTTTTATTTGGAGGTACATATTATAGGGGATGGGAAGTCCTTTTATAAACTTTCCAAATGACTTTCATTAATATTATCATTAATGAATATTAATGGAACTCATAAATAATATTTAATGATTTATATTAATGAGTATTAATGGAAGTCATAAATAATATTTAATTTAACATTTATTATAAGTAATGTGGTGGTATTCATTACTTCAGTCATAACAACAACAACAACAACAACAATAACAATAATAATAATAATAATAATAATAATAATAAATGCTTAAATATTAAATGATAATAATAACTATGATAATAACGAAGATGATGATGACAATAATAATAAAGGAGTAAGATAAAAGCATAAATAATAATAAAGAAAAAGACAATTATAATTATACTATATAGATAGAAAACTTTTTATGTCTACATAATTATAATTTATTAATTTGTATTGAAAAATAAAAAAAATATTTTTAAAATACAATTTTAAACTAATTGATATTACACTGAAAATCATTTTTTTTTTTCAAAAAACAAGTCTAGAAAGTAAAATAAAATTTTAAAATACTGGTTCATTTGTTATTATTTCCTCCCCATAGCCTCCACGGGCTAAAATTACATTTTTTATTAATTTAATAAATCTATTACTAAAGATTAATTCTAAGTTTTAGCCCATCTTCATGGTGATATCCATTGTGTCACTTCTATGATATTGAATTCAAAGTACGGAGGCAGTGGCTGCAACTATCAGTGTTTCCATTCCAAGCATTTAACATGTGGAGTAGTTGGAGTTAATAATTTGCTCAATAATCCTACATCTACATGCTATTCCATCCTCATCAGCAGCCACATGTCATGTCATGGATTCTGACATGCTTTATCTACCATTGCATCAAGTAAATTCAATTTCGTAGCGTTCCCTTGTCCCTTGGCAATTACTGCTAGCCATATGTTTATATTTTTGTACCATATTTGTCTTCTCAACCAAGTTAATTAATGGCGAGAGATTAGTACTTATCTTCACTATCCTGCGGCAACATGACTTACGGATCCTCTTACGAGTGTAAAAATTTAAGGGGACATTAATTTGCTTCTATTTTGATCTTTCAGTTTTGGTTTTTAAAACTAAAATTTCAAAATAATTTTAATAATCATGTTTGACAATATCTTTTTAATTTATACTTTTAAAATTTAATCATAAACATATTGAGCTTCCACAGACATGGATGAAAACATGATTCCTCTAAAGCATGGAAAGGCTATGCTACCAAGTAGTTATAGGATAAGGAATGGAGAGTCTATGCCACCAACTAGTTATATAGGATAATATCTTCTACGATTATCGACAAGAATTAATTGAATTGATCAGGTTGTTTTCCTTTTTTCTTTTGTAGTTGCTACTAGCTATATGTGTAGCTTTGACGTTGTAGTTGTCGTCTGAATGGGGTAAGCGGCCAAAATGTTTAGTCTTGATCATGACCATTTTCCCTTTTTGTATGATAATGACACTACATGCATTGTATGCATTTAATATGTGCTCTTGTAGGAAATTTTGAAGTCTAATAATTAAGTGGGTATGGACGGCTCAAGAGACTGAGAAAACTAATCATATTTTCACAAACTTTGACTTTAGGGAACATTAGTAGTGAGGGACATGATATTCTTCAAAGCTAATAGGTAAGCTGGTTTACCTACCTATAGCTTTGTCCTTCTCTACATATTAGTAGTTAATATAGTCTTGTATGTCCAAAAATCCAACTATGTAGAAAGTTGGTTTAAGGAAAAATCTATTAACAGACATAATAATTTGTTTAGAATCAATGACTTAGCTCATCTACGTAGTTATGTTTATATGTACTTTTCAATAGCTAATAACTTTGTTTATTCACAAATAATCATCATTTCAAAAAAGTTGATTTGGATGAAAATTATTAATAGGAATGACATAATAATTTGTTCAGAGTCAATAGCTTAGCTCATCTACACACTAGGAACTCTATCCTCCATATGCACTAGTATATAATAGTTGTGTCTATCCATAAATCAACAACTTTTAAAAAAGTTAGTTCAAGTAAAATATATTAACATGCATATAATGACTTGTTTTGGCCCAATAGATAACTCATCTACCTAACAATAGTTGTATCCATCTATACTTATCTATATATAATAGCTTTGTCAACTCACAAATGGATGATCCTTTAAAAGGTTGATTTGTGTAAAATCTATTAATAACAATATAATAATAATCTGTCTAGAATCAATGACTTAGCTCATCTGCAAGTTAGTTGCTCTATCCATCCATTTGTATTAATAGTTGATACTTCAACTTATCTATATACTAATAACTCTGCTTATTTACATATTAGTTGCTACTTCCTTCCATGTGTCAATGACTCTCCAAATCGTTGCTTTGTTGATATCTATCAACAAGGATATAATATTTGCATGAAGTCAAGAGCTTAGTCCATCAACATATCAATGACCCTACTCATATTAATGCTTTTGTCCACCTATCACATGTCGACAACATTTTTAGTTTGACATGTCCTATAGAACAAACTTCTCATTTCTCCTACCACATAGGACCTTATTTTTATTTATTTATTTATTTATTTTTGCTTCTTTTAAATCAATTTTACATATTTTAGTAATGTGATTAGATCTTAATGTACTTAGAAGTTGAAACTAAAGGTAAAATTATTAATATTATAAATTTTTTATTGAATATGAATAATTTTTTGGACAAATCAAAATAAAGCTATAAATAGAATTAAAATTTTCCGAACTTTTATATTAAACTTTTTCTACATATTATATATATTTTCAACAAAATATCATCTAAACAAATTAAGAAGCTCTTATTAAAGTTATAAAGAGAGTTTTTGGCTGTTTGGAAGCAAATCCAAATGTGGTCTTAGAGTCAATTAGTTACAACATTTGGATATTTAGCTAAGGCATAGTCCAAGGTCTTCTAGAGTTGGGCCTGCGCTTGGCTATTCAAACTCAGTCCAAATGAGGATGGGTTAGGGTTGGTCCAAGCCAAGTCCTCAACTCCTTGACATTCTCTCTCATTGATATATAACCATAATTCCCTCAAAATGTGGGATTTTTTTTTTTTTTTTGAAAAAAAAGAAGAGATTTTCATCAATTATTAATTCTTTCATTCTTTTTCCTATTTGATCATATATGTTTGACATATAATTTAAAATAAAATATTTGGTTATTAAAAAAACACTTTTGAAAAACTATCTTTTCTTTAGAGGATGTTAGACAATAATTTTAAAAAGCATTTACAACATTTAAAATTTTTCAAGTATTCGAAAGATTAAAAGTGCTTCTTAAAATTTTAAGAAACGTTTTTAACATTTCTAACACTCGAAAAATAAAAATTTTATGAGTGTTAAAAAAATTAAAAGCGCTTCTTAAAATCATTACCAAATGGAGTCATAGATCCATTAACAATCACTTTCTTTTCTTATATAAAACATATTAATTACAACACTTCTTCTAAAAATGATTGAGGACAAGCCCAAAGTGTTCCAGACTTGGGCATGAGCTTAGAAGTTCAAACTTAGCCCAAATGATGGTGGGCCAGACAACTCTGAGCAAGGCCCACACATTCATTCTCTCTCCCATGGGTCATTTGGATTGTTTCACCACTCAATTGCCATAATATTCCTTCTTCTTTTTTTTTTTAATAAAAAAAATGAAATCATAAATCATCATTAATTCCTCCATTTTTCTTATTATTCAATTAATTTATGGTTTCCTCTCTTTAGTGAACATGTGTGTATATATAATTCCCCCTTTTTTTTTGTTAATTTAAAATTTGAATTTTGAATGGTTCCAAATTAAAAGTCAAAGAAAAATGAAATAAACCATGATCTAAATCCATTAACACTATATATATATATATATATATATATATATATATATATATATATATATATATATATATATTAATGCATTTTGTAACAATTTTTAAATATGAGATGAAGTTTTTTACATTTAGTTAGACCCATGGTCTAGCTAGAAGCACTCCTAAATAAGCTTGTAATCACAAATAATGTTGACATTAATATCCACATTTAACTTGTTTATCCATCCCATCCCATCCATAATAACTCTCCATGAAAATCATGCATCCAAAATTTTAAAAAACATCATACAACTTCATATGAATTCCATATAAAGTGATATCTAAAAATGAATTACACTCTACTTTGGTTAATGAGTATGGCTTTCTCAATTAATGATACCATGAATCTACTTAATTGAGCTTATTTTATTAATAGGATTGTGTTTCAAATAATATTAATAGTTAATTAGGCATAGTTTGGTATTATTGTAAGGGGGTGTTTGGTACATAGAAATAATGAATGGAAATGAATATTTTGTTTCAATTCTTATTTTTTTATGAATGGAAATAAATTTGATAATTCACTTTCTAGTGTTTGGATGAACCTAAGAATTTAATATTGAAATGGTTATTTATTTCCATTTTAATGTTTGATAATAATAGAAATGAGAATGAAAAAGAAATAAATTGATAAAAATATCCTTATATATAGTTTAAAATAATTTTTTTTATTTTTTATTTAAAAAAATTGAAAGTTTTTTTTTTTCACTAAATAATAAGACTAAAAAAATAGTTTTATTATGGGATGAAGGAGCATCGAGACTTGATAAATAGAATCCAAGGATAAAATAGTAATTTCGGACTATTTTATTTTAATTTTCTTATGGAATGAATGAATTAAAATACCATCTACTTATGATGAATCAAAATCCTAGTTATAAGTGAGTTTTGATTTCTATTTGAATCATTTTTTATTTCATTCCTATATAAAATTTATCCAAACATAAGAATAAAAGAAACAAGGAATGAAATATTTATTCTCACTCCTTATTCCCACATACCAAACACCCCTAATCTCTAAAAAAAAGAACAAAAAACGTAGTTTTTAATCATATTGAAAGAAAATTAGATGAAAAAAAAAAGACCATTTATTAAATTATTATTTTAAAATTTCTATCATGTTTCAAAAGTAATGTTTACATGGTTGTTATACTAAATTATAAAATTACTATGAATATGATAAAAATATGGAGTTTAAAAGTTTGGTAAACTAAATTATGAAATTACTGTGAATAGAGATGCTAAATATCTAAATAATTTCCTTTATTCCAATCAATTTTTAATTAAATTAATAATTATATTATTCAAAGATCAATTCTTAATATTTACATTACATTTTTTATTTTGTTAAAAAGAATAGTATAAAATATAAATCTTAAGACATATATATATCATGAAAAGAAATTACTTGAAGATATAATAAATAATTTAGAATAAAATATATAATTATTAAAAAAAATCAATTTTGAGAAACTATCTTTCACTTGATTTTTAAACTATTTCTGAAATGGCAGTATTTAATAAAACTTAACACTTATTACTTAATGACTTAAGTTGATTTTAAATGAAATTATTCTTAAGTTATCGACTTAAAACTTATTATTTAATTCTTATTTTAAATATTAAGATTATTTGATAAAATTAATTTAAAACTTATTTTAAATAATCAAATTGATATATTTATCCCCATAAATTATAATTATTAACAAATGAAGTTGAGTAATAGTGGAGGTCATGGATATAACTAAGGTAAATGAGGGTAAAAAAATAAAATGAAGATGCAAACTTAAAAATAAGTTAATTGTTTTTATTTATTACTTAAAGTTGTGTTTTACTTTAAGTCATACCATTAAATTATTTTACCAAATATACTTAATTTAGAGTGCGGTTGGCAATGTGTGGACCCCGCATTTTGGCTTATGCGTTTCCCACTCGATGGCGAGCTCGAATTTTTATTTGAAAAATTGGTTTTATTCATTGTTTGAAAAATGACTTGGGGTCGCCACTTATTTTTGTTTTATTTCTAAAGGGTAAACAAAATAAGAAAGAAAAACCCTAAGTGTAACTCTTTATTTTGGAAAAGGTGGTTTGTGAGAAATCGGATCGGGTTCGGGGGCCAGGTTACTTATCGGGAAGGTACGGTAAAGACCGTAGCACCCCTCTAAGTCCCTAAAGTCGGGTCTCTACTAATAAAGTGAAGCAATCATGGCAATTGATGAATAAATCAATGAATACACAGAGTGATCATGCACATGTGAGAATCAAAATATGCATATAGATATACCAGAATGGGAATAGATGCGTACCTGGGCGACGAACCACAAGGTGTTATCAAGAAGTGAGGTTAGTGCACAATTAAGGAATAATTTCGAGCATGTCATAGAGCGGAATAAAATCAATCATGCATGACAATTTAATCGATCAATCAATCAATCAATTATAAAATCAAGTATGTAGGGCCCCCACCAAAACCCGTTTATTTTACATGAATTGATCACATAGATTCCATTATTCGGAATTACGGAAAATTCGCTCATTCTTATTAAAATCAAGAGGAGCAAAAGATTGTTTGAAGACCAGAATGAAATTAAAGCTATTCGAGAGAAAATCGGATTTTTGAAATTCATTTGAAAAATTGGAGTCTCAAAGGTTATTTAAAGAAAATTGGGATTTTAGAGTTTATTTGAAGATCGGACTTTCAGGAATTAAATGTGAGAATGAGAATTTTTAGAAATTAAATTTGAACGAGGTTGGAAACTTGAAAATGATTTGAGAGTTCGGGATTTTAAATGAGGGGATAAGTGGATGAGTGAATAAGTAAACGAATGAAATAACGATGGTGAAATAATAAAGTTTAGGTAAATAATTGCGAAAGATGGAATTTTAGAGATTTGAAGATGTGAATTTAGAGATTGAAAACTTAGGAATTTATTTAGAGATGAGATCTTTGGTATATGAATAACTGAATAAGTAAGTGGATGGGATAACATTAATAACGAGAATAATCATTAAACGACGATATATGGACGGTGGAGTTTTTGAGATTGGAAGTCGGGTTCTGATGAATTAAACTTTAACGATTAGAATAAACAGATAATATGGAATAATAATGCTACTTAACAGAAACAATATTTTAAACGAATAGAAAAGGAGCAGTGGAATTTTAAGATTGAAAATTAAATTAGGCCGTTGAATTTTTGAAGAGTTGGACCTTAAATGAATGAAAAGATAGGGGATAAGAATTCTAGTTAATGAAAATAACATTTAGGCGAATAATAGAATTTCTAAGATTGAAAGTTAAATTGAGATTTTTGAAAGATTGGACTTTAAATAAATATGGGATGATGATTCAATGGATGAAAATGAGATTTAAACAAATTGTAGAATTTTTTTAGGATTGAAAAATTAAATTAAAATATGGATTTTTTGAAGGATTAGACTTTAAATAACTAGATAAATACGGGATTAAAATTCTAATTGATGAAAATAAGATTTAAATGAATATTTGAAGAATTAAATTAAGACATGGGACTTTTGAAAAATTACTTAAAGACCTAAGTTTTGAAAATGGGATTTAAAGTTTAGAATGTAGAAAATTCTTTGAGTCCAATGTAAATTAATTTATACAAAAGTTTTTCATATATGGTGATTTAGACATAATTTAAAGATGGGAAGATGAAATATAAATTATCTTGTGTTTTGAAATGATTTCCAACCTTAATAATTTGTCCTTTAATCGTCTTCAAGTTGAGTTAAATAAATTGGTAGAAATAGAATAAGATAACAAATAAAAGGGAATGATTGAATTAATTAATTATGGATATTAGAGATTTTTAAGAGAATTATTTAGGATTTGGGCATCCTAATGGGCTAAATTGATGTGGGCATGGGCCAATGAGAGTGGCTAGCATAGGGGGCATGGGGCCCTTCATCAACATGCTTGGGTTGGGCTCCAACTCAAGCCCAAACCCGTCACCAAGAGCTTAGGTCTGGGCTCCAACTTAAGCCTAAGGCACCATCACCATCAAAGTTTGGGCCTGGGCTCCAACTTAAGCCCAAGGCACCATCACCATCAAAGCTTGGGCCTAGGCTCCAACTTAAGCCCAAGTTCAAGGCTAATATGGGCAAGCCCAAAATGCATTTCTATCACAAACCTGGGCTTGGGCTCAAACCTCCACCTATGGGCAAGCCTAAAAGGCTCCAAACTCCCTCACAGCCCACCACTCCAACCAGATCCTTCCTTCAACCCCACTCCTTGGGGACCCTCTTATGTTGATGGAGAGTGCACTAAAGATGCCTCACTTATAGAGATAGACACAGTTTTTTCGGGTGTGTGAGTAATGAGCATGCATGAGAGAGCATGGAGAGTGGAATGGATGCATGGCATGGTGTAGAGAGAGAAAATGTGGTAATGGGTATGTGAAGGTTTAGAGAGAGAAATAGTGGTGATGGTATGTGGATATTTAAAGAAACCATATGCATGGATGGTTAGGATGGGTGGGGTGGTGAGAAAATGGGTATGAAGGGTGGAGGGTTGGAGATGGATGTGGTGTGGTGAACATTTGCATGGGAATTGAAGATGAGGGTTATGGGTATAGGAATGGTGGCCAGGTTTACATGAGAATGGGAACATGAATCATGAAATGGAGAGATGAACATGCGGGAGTATGAAGATATAGAGAGAGAAATGAGATGTGAGGATTAGTATGGCCATGCATAGCATGTGGAGAGGTGATGAGATGGTGCGGTATGGACGATGGGCACGAGTAGGAAATGGGCATGGCGGGCGTAACGTGGCCATGCATGGTCATGCATGGCAAATGGGCTTAGTGGGTATGGAAAATGGGTGTGATTGGTGGGTTTGAAAGGCATGTGGTGTAGAGAGAGAGAGAGAGAGAGAGAGAGAGACCTTCAAGATGAAAGGCTGCATGCATATATGGTCCTCAAACATGGGAGCATCTTGAAGTTTCTCAAGCAGGGCAGGGTAGTCCAAAACGAAAAACTCCAAAGATACATTAGCTGCGACAAGCTCCAAGGAGTGAGAGAAAGGGAGCTGGGACAAAGAATGATACATAAAAAAAAAAGCGAACAATCCAAAACAAGCACCGTTGAGCTTGAAAACCAAATGGTGGCATCAAAATAGACCCGAGGACAACACTAACAAATGCAAAGCTTCCAGCAAAAAACTCATATCCAAGCCAAACAAACAATAACTAGAAATAATAATAATAATAATAAAAAATGCAATAATATAAAATAAAAAAATAAAAAAAGTCCACGAAATCATACCTGAGAGCGTTTCCTTTGCCTCCCTGCAACTCTATCTTCCTCTCTACTCCCCTCCCTCTAAACTCTCTCCAGCCAAAAACTCCCTCCGAAAAAAAAAAATCTTTACTAACCTCCCTGCCTTTTTCTATCTTCCTTCACACGTTTTCTACCCAGTCGGTTGCTTCTAGTTAGAAATACTGAATAATATATTGTATTTTCTTACTAAAAGAATATACATCAGTGCCTTTATATAGGAGGCATATGTGTGCGGTACAAGTAACCTAACTGGGCCTAAAGCCCATAACATAATATACATTAACTAATATACATTAACAGCCCCCCTCAAATTCAAGGTGGATGTGAGACCAACTTGAGGTTGTCAATTAAATCACGAGTGCGTCTCGTAGGAAGTGACTTGGTGAAGATGTCTGCAAGTTGATCTTTGGAGGAGATGGAGAAAAGCTTAAGAGCACCATGGACAAGATGATAACGGATAAAATGACAATCAATCTCGATGTGTTTAGTCCGTTCATGAAAGACATCATTGTGAGCTATGTGAATGGCACTCTGGTTGTCACAATAAAGAGGAGTAGCAGAGGAGGTGGACACACCCAAATCCTTAAGAAGCCATCTTAGCCAAAGGAGCTCAGATGTGGTATCAGCAAGGGCACGATATTCTGCTTCAGTACTGGAGCGGGCCACAAAAGTTTGTTTCTTACTTCTCCAAGAAATCAAAGAAGAACCAAGGAGGAAGCAATAACCTGTAGTGGACCTGCGATCAATAGGATCTCCTGCCCAATCAGCATCAGAGAATGCTCGGAGAACAAGAGGAGACTGAGCTGAGTAGAAAAGGCCATGAAAAAGAGTACCCTTCAGGTATCGAAGAATGCGCAGAACAGCAGCATAGTGAGTTGATCGTGAAGCAGACAAGTACTGGCTCACCTGATGAACAGCATAGGAGATGTTTGGACGAGTAACTGTGAGATAAACTAAGCTGCCAACCAATCGTCTGTAAAGAGTAGGATTAGACAATGGTTTCCCCTCGAGGGTGTCAGATGCGCATTAAGTTCAACTGGAGTGTCAACAGTCTTGCTGTCAGTGAGTCCGACTTGAGACAACAGATCAGAAGCATACTTAGCTTGAGTAATATAAAGACCATCTGTGGAATGAGTAATTTCAAGACCCAAGAAATAGCTGAGATGTCCAAGATCTTTCATCTCAAACTGCTGACTGAGAAAATCCTTGAGTTCTTGAATGCCACTAAGGTCATCACCAGTTATGATCATATCATCCACATATAGAAGAAGCAAAATAGTGCCTTTATCAGTACAACGAAGAAATAAGGCAGAATCATACGGATTGGCAGTGTAACCCAAGCGAAAAATAGTGGAGCTGAACTTGGCAAGCCAAGCTCGTGGGGCTTGTTTAAGACCATAAAGTGCACGTCGAAGATGACAAACCTTGGTTGATTCAACAGAGAGACCAGGAGGAGGTTGCATAGAGACTTCTTCACTCAGATCCCCATTAAGGAAGGCATTTTTAACATCCATCTGAAAAAGATCCCATTTACGAGCAGCAGCAACTGCTAAGAGAGCACGAACAGATGAGATACGAGCAACTGGAGCAAAAGTCTCTTCATAATCAATCCCATACTCTTGTGTAAAACCTTTGGCAACAAGACGAGCCTTGTAGCGCTCAACGGATCCATCAGAGCGAGTCTTGATCTTATAGATCCACTTACAACCAACCACAGACTGTCCAGGAGGGAGAGTAACCAGGTCCTAAGTATGGTTTTTGGTTAATGCATCAAGTTCCTCTTTCATAGCAATCTGCCATAAAGGGTCAGTAGAGGCCTCACGATAGGTTTGAGGCTCGTGAAGTGTAGCAAGGGCAGTGTAACAATGATAGTCAAGTAGGTGTGGAGGAATGGATCTTACCCGGGTTGAGTGGCGAGGTGGAATGTTATGTGGAGGATCTTCAGGCAGAGCAAGAGCAAGGGACCCAGGCTCAAAGTGGGGTAGCTCGTCATCAATCTGGTCATCTACAACCTGTCTAGGAGAAGCATAAAAAATATTTGGAGAGAAGTCCAAAGGAGGATCAAAAGTATTTGGAGAAGGAACAAGAGACTCATCTGGAAAGATTTCTAAAATAGAGGAGTTAGTCAAGGAAGAACGAAAGTGAGACAGTTCAACAAACAATCGGTGTTCCCAAAAGACAACATTACGAGAAACACGAAGACGATGAGAGACAGGATCATAACACCTATACCCCTTTTGAGTTTCGCCATAGCCAAGAAAACAACAGAGTCTAGAGCGAGGCTCAAGTTTGTTGTGCTCATGAGACTGAAGAAGAACGAAACAAACAGATCCAAAAGAGCGAAGGTGATGATAGTTAGGGGGTGACCCAAAGAGACGCTCATACGGAGTCTGATTATGGATGACAACACTTGGAATGCGGTTAATTGCATGAACAACATGAAGAGCAGCTTCACCCCAAAATGGGGCAGGAATTTTGGCAGAAAGAAGTAGAGCACGAACAGTGTCAAGAATATGACGAAGTTTTCTTTCGGCTCGACCATTTTGCTGAGAGGTACCTGGACAAGTTAGATGATGTACAGTGCCATAGGAATGTAACAGAGTTTGAAACGCATGTTGAGTATATTCAAGAGCATTATCAGATCGAAAGGTTTTGATACGTTTGGAGAATTGTGTTTCAACCATTTTTGCAAAATTGCTATATAGTGGTAAAATTTTGGAACGAGATTTCATAGGAAAAATCCAACTATAACGAGAATAATCATCAATAAAAACAATAAAATAACGAGATCCACCAATACTAGCAACAGGAGAAGGTCCCCAAACATCAGAATGAATTAACTCAAAAATACTATTAGAAATGGATTCACTGTTATTAAAAGGTAAAGCTAGTTGTTTTCCTAACTGACAGGAAGTACAATCAAAATTGTCTTTAGACACAGAACCCAATAGACCCCTAAACACTAACTGTTGTACCCGAGAAGAGGGTGCATGACCAAGACGAGAATGCCAAAGTGCAAGAGAAGGTATGGAAGAAACTGCAGCAGCTGCAGCAGCAACAGAAACAGGAGCAACAGGTGGAAGATGAAGATTATTCACGGGAAACATACACCCAACTCTAGGACCGGTCCCAAGCTCCTGCCCCGTCCTTGGATCCTGCACAATACACCCAGAATAGTAAAAAAATAAGGCGATAACCTAGTTCAGCTAATTGTCCCACAGAGCACAAGTTATAGGATAGGTCAGGAACATGGAAAACTCCAGGAACAGAAAGATTAGAGGTTGAAACAAAACCTAGACTATTCCCATGCATGGTGGAGCCATCAGCTATATGAATATTTAGAGGATGTGGTGCAGGGTTAAGGTTGGAGAACAGGGATGAGTGAGGTGTCATGTGGTTGCAGCAGGCAGAATAAAAAAACCAAGTTTGAGACTTACCAGGTAGAACAGATAAGGCAGTGGAAAGAGATGCATTACCAGCCATACGAACAGCCTGAGCTATGATCTCCTGTAGTTCAGTGGAGGAGAGGTTGATAGTAGATCCAGAAGACTGGGACTCAGCTAAGGTGGAAGCCATTGGCGGAGTAGGCTCAATATTAGCAACAGCAGCAGTAGATTTGTTACGGCGGTAACAAGTCTCAATGGTGTAGCCAGGATGCTTGCAATAGTTGCAGAACTTTTTGTTGGTCTGCTTGCGACGATTGCTAGAGCCATAAGAATCACCTGATTGCTGAGGTTGCTCTATGAGTGGAGTAGATGGAGTAATAGCCAAAACATTGAGCTTATTCTGGGCTTGAAGGGTTGCAAGACGAGCTTCTTCTCTAACCAACTCATTCACAGCAGTATCAAGAGAGGGAGCAGGACTGCGATTTAGTAACTGACCACGAATGGGCTCAAAATCCTTGTGAAGTGACATCAAGAATTCATAGAGGCGAAATTCATCTCTAATGGAAGCATATTGCTGAGCATATTTTGAGCATGCCCAAGTTGGATCAGAAAGGTCAATTTGGTCCCAAATAAAGCGAAGCTGATCATAATAGTCATTGATGGATTGCCCTGGTTCTTGCCTGAGTTGATGTAATTCAACCACTAACTGATATTTCATGAATCCATGAGTAGTGGAGTACCTTTTGGCCAACATATCCCATGCAGATTTTGCATCATCAAAGCTGCCCATCAGATTGGAAATAGAGGGAATGGAAGTGTTCCGAATCCATGTGAGGATCATGTGGTTATGACTATCCCATTCAATCATACAACTAAGAAAGGCAGCATCTGCTTCACTTGCTCCCTTGACAGGAATAGTCATTGCACCAATACAGTAATGCCAGAGCATGCGACCCTTAAGAAAACTGCGCATAGCTTGAGACCAAGATAAGTAATTTTTATTTCCCTCCAATACAGTATCGATGGGGCGAGAAAGAAAAATATCATTTTATCCATTTAGACACACAATATGCAAAAAAAGACTGCAAAAATGAAATCTACGCGAAAAACTGGGTAAGGAGGTCCTGGACAGAAAAGTCAACCCTGGGAAAAGTCAAATGTCAACGGCTGGTCAATGGTCAATGGTCAACGGATGACGTCACAGGACGACGTGGAGATGACGTCAGCAGATCAATGGATGCTGACGCAGCTAGGGCTAACGTGGCGTTGACGTGGCAGAGATGACGTGGCACTGCTAGGCCCCGGCGAGTGGAGGCGCGTGTGGCCCGTGATCAGCGGCACTGAAACTTTGATCGACGCGTGAGGGCGCGTGCGGTCTCCGATGGCGACGAGGTTTCCACGAGTGTGTAGATCGGCGCTGGACGATCTCAGTGGTACCTTCAAAAATGAAATCGGAGCAATATTCAGTGGTCTGTGCAGTGTGAAACTCCTTAACGACAGCGGCTGCAGGTCCGGAACCTAAGGACGATGGCTGGATGACGTCGGAGGTTCAACGGCAAGAGGCTGCGGCGGCAGTTGTGATGGCGGAAGCGTTAGTAAAAGAAAGGAAGTCACACTAATGAAGACAAGACTGCTAAGAAAAGGTCAGAGCAGTGGCTTTGATACCAAGTTAGAAATACTGAATAATATATTGTATTTTCTTACTAAAAGAATATACATCAGTGCCTTTATATAGGAGACATATGTGTGCGGTACAAGTAACCTAACTGGGCCTAAAGCCCATAACATAATATACATTAACTAATATACATTAACACTTCTTTTCCCCGCCTCCAACTACTCTCTGCTTCCTCTTCAGCAGAAGTCCTCACACGTCTCTCTCTCCCATCCCATCTGGTGGCCCCCCAATCCTCTATCTCGGGGTGGCAAACACAAGAACTAATAAGAAATAAAAGAAATAAAAAAAGAAAAAAAGAAAAAGCCTCCAGCTGAGGGGGGTCTACACAATGATATTAGAAAGTGTTTTTGACATTTCTAATACTTGAAAAATAAAAATTTTCAAGTGTAAAAAAATACTAAAAACACTTTCTAAAATCACTATCAAAAGTACTATAAAGAATGTGTTTGACAATAATTTTAGGAAGTATTTTTAGCATTTTTAATACTTGAAAGATAAAATTTTTTAAATATTAGAAAGATTAGAAACACTTCTTAAAAATACTATTAATTAATGACTTAAATTAAATTATTAAGTTACTTTAATTTATTAAGTTGGTTAAACAAACACCCACTTAAATCAATAACTTTCACTTTCTCTTATCATATAAAACATATTAATTACAATCATTCTTCTAAAAAGTGATAGCAGACAAGCCGAGACATTTAGCTAAAGACATGGCCCAAGGTTTCACAAACTTGGGCCTAGGCTTAGCAGTTAAAACTTAGCCCAAATGATGGTGGGCCAGGAACTCTGAGCAAGACCCATGCATTCCTTCTCTCCCATTGGTCATTTTGATTGTTTCACCACTGTTTGCCACAATATTCCTTCTTTTTGTTAATAAATAAAGAAGATGATATTCCCTAAAATTATGATTTTTTTTTTCTTTTAAAAAAAGGAAATCATAAATAATAATTCATTCCTTCATTTTATTTGTTATTGTTCATTCAAAATTTAAATTTGGAGTGGTTCCAAATTAAAAGTCAAACAATTCAAAGAAAAATGAAATAAATTAGTGATATGGGTTCCAAGGTGTGACAAGGCACCATATATATTTAATGCATTTTGAAACAATTTTCAAATATGAGATGAAGTTGAAGCTTTTTATATTAAGTTGGACTCATGAGCTCCATTTTTTTTTACTTTTTTTTTTCCTGAATAATGTCCTCAAATTTATTTATTTTTATTTTTATTTTTAATTTCTACATATAATAAAATTATTACTATCTTCCAAGTGCAAGATACCCTCAAAAGGGTTGCAATTTTTTTTTTTTAAATTTATTTATTTATTTATAAATTTTCAATTGGGAATCTCCCTAGCTTAAAGATGGTTGACAAAGTTCATCGTTATTACTTTTACTATAAGATGTTTATCTTGCCAATACTTAAGTATTGTTTTTTTTAAAAATGAAAAAAGAAAAAACTTTTTATTGAAATTAAATGCTATTAGACTCAAATAATTGGTTTTTTTTTTTTTGTTAATTTAATACTTATTTCTTAAATTTCTTGTTAAGTAAAAAAAACTAACATTTTTGGGTTTTTTTTTTTTTTTTTTGAATGGTAAAAGTAACTTGTTCAAATCAAGCAGTATAACCTATTGAAACCAATTGGCAAAAACAATCTGATGATCCGACCATCACCCTTGATCCTCACTCTCATGATATGAAGATTTGAAAACCCTCATCATTGCACTATAGCTGCTTGTCTAGCTTTCTCAAATGGATTTCTGCCTCATTTTCTTTTCATCTAGGTTTTCCTTAAGGTAAATTTCTCATCTATTCTCGACATTTTTCTGTCAAATATGTAAACTTATTTCATTTGTATTTTTTACGATCTTTGGTTTACTTGGTTGTGTGATTTCGTTCAATCCAACTTTCCTACTTCACCTTAACATTTCCCACCAATTGATTGATACTCAATTTTGGCATGAAAATGCGAATAAAAACCTATTTTTAAGTATGCAAGAGAGTCAATCATCACCTTTAACTTGAATTTATGCTAAGAGTCTATTTGGTGAACTAATGTTTTATTATGAGGATCAATAATAAAAAATGAGTAAAAACAAGTGTGAGATGATTTGGAGGGTTGGAACTAAGGTAGAAGAGCAAATGTAAGTGCTAGAAGGCTACTGCCAAATATGCATACCAAAGCAATTTCATGCATGCAACTGCTGTTGAAAATCCATTCCGTTCACGACATCTCGCTCTAAATCATATGGACCAGCGCCTTAAGCGACTTCGCTCAAGTCAAATTCTTATGCATGGTTCGATTGTGAAAGGAGGCCGAATCAAACTTTCATCCCCACATTATGATTCAAATTCACGATATCAACCATTAACTCAGAGAGTCTCAAAGCACATCGTGTTATTTTTGTTGCACACCCATAACACCTTTGAAATGGTCTAACACCTCTGACCAAGTCCTCCACTCATCTTCCACATTCCCTACATACTAGGAACGTGACTCACAACCGCTCTTAATGGTGGCAAATGGCAACGACGTGGTTTTGATGGGAAAACCACAACTCTAAATATATGGTTTTTGGTCATCGAACTCGTCTCTTAGTTGTTCTCTTCTTTAGTGCTACACCATCTCACGTGAGAGATCAGAGTTTGGAAGATCCAAAGACTTGCAGCAACAAGTGAGTATAACAAATCAAACATCAATGGCTGGAGGTAATAACTGATCCTAAACCTTTTAGTTTTGATTTGTATGGCAATGTTTTCATACATTTTTGGATTGTATGTATTTCTTACATTTGGTATTAAAGCACACGAATCTTGCCTCTACCTTGGTATTGTTTTGCACCAGAATTGCATAATTAGTGGTCCATTTTCATCTGAAACATGAAACTGGTGATCTGGTTATAAGATACAGTCATGTAGTATGCTTGAAAGAAACATCTATTTTATGATCTCTCACGTCACTGCTTAAAATAAAATACCTTGCTTGTTGCCGGGAACCTCAAACCTGTCTCAACCAATTACCAAACATATATTAGATTTATTTGCATGTAAATAAATTATTAGATTCATATTTTCATAAAAACAAGAAAATATGTGAGCTGTATGTGCCTCTGTATCCTTGAGTTTTAAGGAGATAGGAACCTCAATCAGAGCATGATTAACGGCTTGACCGGCCTCGGTTGATAATGTTGTTGAGGATCGTTCTCAGCCGAGCTTTAGGCTCAATTGGGATGGTCACACGATTGTCTGATAGAACACCTCTAAGGAGGCAATTGTTGGAATGGTTCGGCCGAGGTGAAGACCGCAACGTTTCTAGCGTGGATTTGAGCGGGAGCACGGTGTTGCTAGTGAGGAGAGGCATCGCCTATCAGGTGTTTTCAGTCTCCGCTTCCTAATTCTGCTTCCTCTTCTCAGTTTCCTTAAGCCTGATTCTCGAAGTCCTAGGTTTTACATCTCTTGTTCGGCCATGATGTTTTCTCTGTTGCGAACATCAGAGCTCGCGTCGTGCAAGTTGGCCATTTTGATCTCTGAGTTTCGGGCTCTGGAGGAGTCGATTGATCGCGTGAAGCGATTGTTGCACTATACAAGTATGATTCCGCCGTTGGAGGAGTCCGCGCGGGTGGCGGAAAAATTGGATCATAGGGTGTTTAGTGCAAGTGTAGTTAAGATGATGAGCCTTGAAAAGAAAGGTTGGGCTTCCAATTGAAGCCCACTAGAGTTTTGGGTCAAATATGGGTTGACTGGTTCGTCCGGTAATTGAATTATTTATGGGTTCTCTTCCTAGTTTTAGTAAGTTGTCGGGCCATGGGGCTAAATGTGAAAGTTGGGCCAGTTTAGGCCTTTATGGCCCGTTTTGAAATAATATTGTTGGGCATGGACCTGGATTGTGTTACTGTACGGGCTTGGGTGCCCAATCACAATTTGAAATCCTTTTTTACTTTAAAAAAATTATTATGTGATTTTTATACATGCAAATATGGTTATTTTATGCTAATTTATATGTTTGTATCATTCATGTCAATAATATTATGTTAGTATGGGTTATTGTATGTGTAAATTTGTAACTTTAATTGCATGCAATGTTGCCTAAATTGAGCTAGATTAATTAAAGTTATAACATATAGTTTTAATGTCTAGTGAACCATATAATTTTAAATAATTAAAGAATAGCCACAACATCTTTAATTATATAAAATTATATATTAAGTGGATAAAGATCACATAATGGACATTAATTGTAATTAATTATATAAATATAACGGTTTTATCCCACAAGAATTTCCTTATGTTTATATAATTAATTAGGATAAAATGTTAAAATTAGTTTTTCCTAATTTACCCATAGGAGTTAGAAAGAATTAATTTAATGGTTTATCATAAAGCTTAAAGATAGAAGATATCAAACTATATTCATAATAAATATTATAAATTCAGTAAAAATAGTTTGATAAAATCTATCATAATGACAATGAATCTGATTGAATTAGAGATTTAACCCACAAACAATTTTTAATAAAATTAGATTCATTTTTACGCGTGTTTTACATTGGTAGAACATGAATTTATTTAAAGCCTCAAATATTAATAAGCTTGTAATCTTTTTGTGCAGTTTTACCTAGCATTTTTTATATTCATTGTGAGGTTCCCAGACTCAGGAGAGATAACTTTAAGTTATGAAATAAGAGAGTTCTTTTTCAATTAGGGTGCATGGACATAGACTATGCTATCATGAAAGATGAACCACCTAAGATCATTGATACTAACACACCTGATCAAATTCTACTGTACGAATGCTGTGAGAAATCTAATCGTCTCAGCGTGATGTATATTAAGACTAAAATTAGTGTTGATATACGTGGTTCAATCGAGCAGCACGAGAATGTTCGCGAATTACTAAAGGCTATTGATGAGCAATTCGTCACTTCGGATAAAGCCTTGGCGAGCACCCTAATTATGAAGTTCACATCCTTAAAGCTCACCGGTATAAAAGGTGTATGCGAACACCTTTTATACCGATATAAATCTGATTGTGTTAGGAATGGTATTTTGTCTAATGGTCTTTATTGCATATTCTTACAAAATGATACCACTTATAATTCATTCATATCCAAATTGGCATTAAGAGATGTATTGTAAATGATGATTCCTCTACATTATGGCACTGGAGATTAGGTCATATTTCCATAGATAGAATCAAAAGATTGGTAAATGATAGGGTACTTAGTATTCTAGATTTTACTGATTTTGAGACTTGTGTGGACTGTATTAAAAGAAAGCAAACTAACAAGTCAAAGAAAGGTGCACTAGGAGTTCTGCCATATTAGAGATCATACATATTGATATATGTAGTCTAGACATGGACTCTCATGGTTAGAAATACTTCATCTATTTCATAGATGATTACTCACTATACATGTATCTCTACATACTTCATAACAAAAATGAAACATTAGATGCCTTTAAGGTTTTCAAGGCAGAAGTAGATAAACAATGTGGTAAACAAATTAAGATCGTGAGATTAGATAGAGGTGGAGAATATTATGGTAGATATATGAAAGATGGACAAGCACCTTAGCCATTTGCGAATTTTTTTCAAGAGCATGGGATTGTTGCCCAATACAACATGTCTGGTTCTCCAGACCAAAATGGTGTAGCAGAGAGAAAAAATCGAACTTTATTGGACATGGTGAGGAGTATGCTGAGCAGCTCAAAACTTCTTAGATTCTTGTGGATTGAAGCACTTAAGACGACAGTGTATATATTAAACCGAGTTCCAAGCAAGGTTGTCCCGAAGACACCATATGAGTTATGGAAAGGTTGGAAACCAAGTTTGCGACACATGTGTTTGGGAATGCTCGTTTGAAGTGAGAATTTATAATCCACAAGAGAAGAAACTGGACCCAAGGACTATAAGTGGTTATTTCATTGGATATGCTGAAAAGTCTAAGGAGTACAGATTTTACTGTCCATCTCACAACACTAGAATTGTGGAATCAAGAAATGTTAAATTCTTGAATATGACTTGGTTAGTGGGAGCGATCAATTCAGAAACATAGTTTCTAATATTGATCATACAGAGTCTCAACCTTTTACTTCGAGTGATATATTGTTTGTTGTTCATAACACCCCTCAAGTTCAAATGGGTGTAGAACAAACAATTGTTGAAGTTCAACCAATCATTGAAGACCAACCAGTCATTGAAGTTCCACAAGCTGTTGACAACATTTCAGTAGATCAAGTTGATTAGGAGTTGTGTGACACTTTTGAACAACAAGCTGAACCTCATACTTCCTTAGAAAATAATGGTGCAACCTTAAGAAGGTCTACTCGAACTAAGAGGTCATCAATTCCTAGTGATTATGTAGTGTATCTACAAAAATCTAACTACAATATAAGAGCCAAAAATGATCCCGAATTTTTTTCACAAGCCATGAGTTGTAAAGAATCATAATTGTGGTACAATGCCATGAAGGATAAGATGAGTTCCATGAGGTGCAACGATGTTTATGACCTTGTTGAGTTGCCTAATGGTGCAAAAGCCATTGGTTGTAAATGGGTCTTTAAGACAAAAAAAGACTCATTAGGCAACATTGAGAGATACAATGTCAGACTTGTTGCAAAGGGGTTCACTCGGAAAGAAGGAATTGATTACATGGAGACCTTTTCTCATGTATCTAAGAAAGATTCCTTACGCATTATTTTGGCATTAGTAGCCCATTTTGATTTGGAATTGCAATAAATGGATGTGAAAACTGCATTTCTTAATGGAGAGCTAGAGGAGGAGGTTTACATGAAACAACCTAAAGGATTCTCCTCTAGTGATGATGAGCAATTGGTTTGCAAGCTTAAGAAATCCATATACAGTTTAAAACAAGCATCCTGCCAATGGTATTTAAAATTCCATAACATAATTTTTTCATTTGGTTTTTTAGAAAATATTATGGATCAATGCATATACCTTAAGGTCAGTGGGAGTAAAATTTGTTTTCTTGTTTTATATGTGGATGACATCTTACTTGCAACCAATTATAAGGGTTTACTTCATGAGGTGAAACAATTCCTCTCTAAAAATTTTGACATGAAGGATATGGGTGAGGCATCTCATGTCATTGGCATTAAGATCCATAAAGACAGATTTCAAGGTATCTTAGGTTTGTCTCAGGAAACCTATATCAATAAAGTTTTGGAGAGATTTCGGATGAAGGATTGTTCCTCTAGTGTTTCCCCTATAGTGAAGGGTGATAGGTTCAATCTGAACCAATGCCCGAAAAATGATTTGAAGAGGGAACAAATGAAGAACATTCCATATCAGAAGTCTGATGTATGCTCAGGTTTGCACAAGGCTTGACATTACATTTGTTGTTGGAATGTTAGGACGATATCAGAGTAACCCAAGTTTAGACTATTGGAGAGTTGCAAAGAAAGTGATGAGGTATCTTCAAGGAACCAAAGACTACAAGCTTATGTACAGACGGACAAGCAATTTAGAGGTTATTGGCTGCTCAAATTTAGACTATGTTGGCTGTGTTGATTCGCATAAATCAACATCTGGATACACTTTTATATTGGTCGATGGAGCTATATCTTGGAAGAGCGTTAAGCAGACCTTGACTGCTACTTCTACTATGGAAACTGAGTTCATATCCTGTTTTGAGGCTACTTCGCATGGCGTATGGCTTAAGAGTTTCATTTCTAGGCTTATAATTATGGATTCAATATCTAGGCCATTTAGTATATATTGCGACAATTCAGCTGCTATCTTTATGGCAAAGAACAATAAAAGTGGAAGTCGAAGGAAGCACATCGACATTAAGTATCTAGCCATAAGAGAACGTGTTAAAGAAAAAAAAAAGGTTATTGAGCACATTAGCACTGAATTGATGATCGATGATCCTTTGACTAAGGGCATGCCACCGTTGAAATTCCAAGATCATGTAGTGAACATGGTACTTGGTTCCCTTATGTAGTTTCTATTGTACAAACTCTTATTATGATATTTTCTCATATTGATGTGCACCTTTATTTAATTTTGAGAAAATTTAACTTCATTGGACCAAGAATGAACATAGGGTTTATTCATTAAGTAATATTGCCACATAAAGTATAATGTTAAGAAATAAATACACTGTAATACATGAAAGGTAACACTCATTATATAGAGGACTTATCACCATGATTCATGTATTTGTTACTTAATGCGGATAATTGATGGACCAAGATGAGACATTAGGTTAAAGGTGTGGATCCAATGGGAGAATGTTATTTTTGTTACACTCCCACACCACCTCTAAAGTGGTCCAACACCTCTAACCAAGTCCTCCACTCATCTTCTACATTCCCTATAGACTAGGAACGTGACTCACAATCTCTCTTAATGGTGGCAAATGGCAACGACGTGGTTTTGATGGGAAAACCACAACTCTAAATACATGGTTTTTGGTCCCCGAACTAATCTCTTAGTTGTTCTCTTCTTCAATGCTACACCATCTCACGTGAGATATCAGAGTTTAGAAAAGCCAAAGACTTGCAGCAACAAGTGAGTATAACAAATCAAACATCAATGGTTGGAGGTAATAACTGATCTTAAACCTTTCAGTTTTGATTTGTATGGCAATGTTTTCATACATTTTTGGATTGTATGTATTTCTTACACATCGATCTCGACATCTCTGGTCGATATCGAGCGACATGAAAAATAAGATAGTTAACAAGTTCAAAAAATTTTAAAAATATTGTGATTTTTTAAATAAATAAATAAATAAAATTATTAAATAACCATAAAAAACTAGTAAAATAAAATTTTCTTAGATTTAACATTATTTAAATAGTTGTAAAGTCTTCTTTGTAAAAAATAAATTATGATAATGTTAAGAATTAAAAATTATTTTATTTTAAATACAATGATATTTTCACTCAACGACATAATTCAATCATCAATTCCATTTTTAGTTTTGATTAAACAATGATAATACTTTATATTTAAATAAAAAGATAAAAATATATTTATGAAACAAAGTACAATGTATTATTAATTAAATGGTTTCAATGTATTTTTAATAATAAATTAATACATCACATATGCTACCATTACCATATAAAATAATACATTTCTTAAATTAATACAATTTATACCATACCAGTAACATATAAAATAATAGATTATTATCATATAAAATAATAAATTATAAAATTTGATAATATATTACCTTATCTTCGCATCATTTATCTCACAATATACTAAGTCAAGTAATTAATTAAGTAGACATTTGGTAAACCAACTTAAACTTAAAGTGATTTAATAACTTAATTTAAGTCATTAAGTAAATTAAGTATGTTTGATAAAATAATTTAATTGTATGACTTAAAGTAAAAAACAATTTTAAGTAATAAATAAAATTAATTAACTTATTCCTAAGTCCATATCTTTATTTTACCTTTTTACTCTCATTTGCCCTAATCACCTCCACAATCTTCTTTGTTACTTCACCTTCACTGTTACTCAACTTTTTTTGCCTTAATTATAATTTATGAGAATAAATAAGTCAATTTAATAATTTAAAATATATTTTAAGTTAATTTTATCAAACAACCTTAATATTCAAAATAAAAATTAAGTAATAAGTTTAAAATTAACAATGTAAGTATAATTTAACTTAAAATTAACTTAAGTTATTAAATAATAAGTATTAAGTTTTATTAAACATCCCCTAAATCAAATAACTAGTCAAGTAAATAAGATATTCTAGGAACAAATTAATCTAATTTACACGTACTTACAAAGTCTTCCAAGCCAAATTTGGTTGACTTGGTAAAACTCAATATCTAATTATGAAAAAGAAAAAATGTCACATGTATATGCAACATACAATTTAAGAATATATATATATGGTAGTTTTATGTACATGTGTATGTGATGTACCATAATATATGAGGTTTCTAATAATTTTACCCATTAAAAGAGGGTTTTTTTGGTCTTAATGTCCAACATTAAATCACAATGGCCTTCAATTGTTGAAGCACAAGGATCTAGTAATTAGGATTCCACCAATTAAAGTAAGAAACAGTTGCATGTATGGGAAGATGAATCAATCTCCTTTCCCATAGATAGCTTGAAGAAGCGACTGGTTTGAAATGGGTTATAAGAAAACATATAATGAGGATGGCCATGTCCACAAGCAAGTTTCATTTTTAACGAAATGCTATTCACAACAGCTTAGGGTGGAATGTCGGGAAATTTTAATAAAATTATATTCACAATAGCTTGACCATGTCCACAGTCATAATATTTTAATAAAACTACATCCTTCCCATAGATGAAAATATCAGGAAATTTTATAAAAAAATTAGCGAAATTTCAAATATCAAGAGTGGTCAACACAAAATCGACCATTGATTACTGGTCAACCGATATTTTTCGATATTTCCACATATATTTTTGCACTCCCCTTGCCTTCTTGCTTGATCAAGTTGGTCAACTCGATCAAAGCACAAAAATGATTTAACTTTACCAACGTTTTAAAAATTGAATTAGATTGATTGGTTCGACCATTGACCAAATCAGTCTGGTCCACCAAAAAAACCGTTTGGCCATCAAATCGCCTGTGAATCAGACAAACCGGAGATTGAACTAGTGAACCACTTGAACCAAACAATTCTTAATGAACCAAATAGTTCGTTTCTTTTTAAGCCAAAAAAACAACAACGTTTTCTAAGGGAGCTAGATCACTCCATGTGGAGCCCGTCCAACCCATTAGTCATAAAACCCAATAAGCTTTTAGTCTTGTAATTTAATTATTCTTGCATGCTTTTTATACCCCACAATTCCTACATATTTTTTATCCATTTCCGATGTGAGATTAGTTAGTGAGGAGAAAAAATTTGTGTACAAATTGAAGCTTAACCATTAAGTTATGATGTTTATTCATTGTATTATATTTGCAAATCAAAATATATAACAAAATTAATATATTTTTTTTTCAAAATTTTATTATATAAAACCCTTTCACATTTATTTTTATAATAATTATATAATGTAATTATAAAAAAATAATATAAATTAATTAATATAATAATTTCAAAATAATAAAATACAAAAGACATGCCAATAAAATTAAATAGTATAAATTTTTCATTTTAAATATATCTTTATATTCAAATATTATATATGTTCTATTTGATAAAATTTAAAATATTAATATATTTGCATTTCTCTTCATCATTTAATTTGATATGTCAAATATAAAAATAAAATATTATTAAAATTTTTAATTATATATCATTTAAATTTCTTATAATTATGTAAAATTTTATATAATATATAAATTATTATTTATGATATCACTGGTTCTACTGCGTTCCAACCACTAATCAGATCATTAAATCATGAATTGTGAACTGATAACTTTTCTTATTCAATCATCGGTCGGTTTTGAAAACATTGAACTTTACACAAGAAGGGGATTTCAACACAGATTAAAAAGGATCCCTTCGTGCGATAGAACCATAATGATATTCATTTTGGTACTAAAGAAGTATTGTCATGTAATGTGTATAAATTGTTCTCATTGAATGAAATCAAATATTTCTTATCCTAATTCTAAATGTATGCTTCCAAAATTTATGTTTTGTATTTTTAAAATTCAAGTACTGATATATTTGTATTTATCAACATTTTTAGTCTTAACCATACTTATATCAATTACACTTACAAAATAACTTTAATATGTATATTCTTACTTATTTTATTATTTATTTTTTGAAGTTTTTTCAAGCATTTTTATTAATTTTGAATAATTTATGTTTCACCAATATTTTTGTTAAAATATCTATCAATATTTTCTATATATCTATAAAATTCAAGTATATCATGTTTAGCGATATTTTCATCTTTGATCCTTCCAAAAAAGAGGGAAAAAAAAGTCATTCTACACAAACTCCGCATAAGTAAGATATGTTATATATTGATGTTGAATATAAACACCTAAATAAGCTACATCGCATTATATGTAAGAGCATATAAGCAAATTAGGATCCTTGAAGCTGAGGTACTACAGTTTTTCAGATAGAAGCTGGCGAGGGTGGCGAAGGCGAAGGGATATTAATAGGAAGCTCAGACAACGCAGGCGGTTCAGCTGGTAACAATGGAGTAATGCTTAATCCGGGTGCCTCCAATGGCGGTGGAATGCTCGGTCCTGGTTCAGAAGACATTGGAAAAGGGGGTTGATTCGGAAGAGGAAGATCCACAGGCAGCCCCACAAACTCTGGAGTCGGCGCAGCTACTGCACCAGACGGCGGTTGCGGTTCCCCAAATGGGGATGGCAGTGGCAGCTGCGGCGGCATTGGCAGATCAACAGGTATCCCGTAAACTGGTGGAGTTTGGGGTGCCGGCGCCTCCGACGGTGTTAGAATGAACGACTGCGGCCCTAATGGGAATGCCAACGGAGGCGAATCAAACACATCTGAGATCTTGTGAGCTGGAGCTGGTGCTGGACAGACTAAAGGCGGTAGAGCTATGGATACGGGTGGTGTCACCGGCGCCAATGGGGAACACCGGCCGCGTATTCTGTCGATGAATGGACAGTTTGGGACAGGTTCTGGGTACCTGCATACGCCGGTGACAGGGTCAACGGTGCAGTAAGTAGGGAAAGGCGTATAAGGATACGGGCGGATGGATTGTACCAGTTTATAAGAAGCGGAGAAACATAGGAATAGAATTAGCAACAAAGGCCATGTATGTGGTGACCAAAAACAAGCCATTTGTGCAACTAATTTGCAGGTTCAAAGCAAGCCATATAGGGATATTTATAGTGAGTCTTAACATGAGCAATTGTATGATTTGATACTGCACAGTGTGAAGAGGGTCTTGGCCAATTTCAGGCAAGTTAATGCGAAAATGCAAGAGAAATTAAAAGATGTGGCAGGCTGCTTCTGCATTTTTATTAAGATTTTCAGAGAAGTTAAATGTGAGGTGAAGCACATGTACTATTAATTTTGGCAGCCTTTTGAGTTTCATTATATATGGTCGGTGTAAGAGCTGCCCCATGAGTCAGAAGAATTTAGGAACATATGGACAATGGAGATCATACTGTCAAGGAGTTAGGCATTTTTTTAACTACCCATATGCCATATTTAGACAACTCAAACCTGTTTAATGTTGCCAAGTCAACCCTTCTAATCCATATTAGATAATATTTTGATATCTAGTAAGCTAAATAGAGTTGACATTAATACTATCTATATCTTATCTTGAAGTTAAGAGTGTAGAAGCCAAATTGTAACTTGGAAGTTGGGTAGATTTGGTAGGTATTTGGTGATGAGTAGGAGATTTATGTTTAGAACAATATTTAGCATTGTTTAGTGGAGAGATCTTATTGAATATATCTATGAATGTTTAAATCTTCATTAAATTATTATAACTGCAATATATAAGCTTTTTTTTCTCCCTAGGGTTGTCTGTTTTTCTTACTCTAAATTTAAAGTTGCTTTAAAATTTAAGATAATTTTGTCTTAATAGAAAAAGTGATTTTTTTTTTTTATCTTAATAGAAAAAGTCTATTTTCCTCATTTCTCCTTGTACACAAATTTAATGCAAAATAAAACCAAATTTACTTGTAGAAATTTTAAATAAATGATTCAAGGGAGTTTTATATTGTGCTTTATAAGATCAACATGTGGCCAAGTTGAATAGATACATGGCAGGACTATGATCAAATTGGGTTTGCAAATTGAATCATTTAAATTAAATAGTAAATCAATATATATCCCCGAAATTAGTTACTTTGGATGGTTTTATTCCTATTATATCCTATTCACTATTCAACAATTTTAGAATCTAATTTGTCATTAATTTGATTTTGTGGATAATTTTTAGGAAGATTTTACATGAGTTGAATTCGTTTTTGCTTAGTTTACTCATTTTATTTGTGATTCTAATAATGCATAGAGTTTCCATACACTTAAAAAGTTTTTAGTATGTGAATTTGTTCCTATTAAACTTTAGATGAGATTCTTTATTTTATGTCAAAAAAAGATAAAATAAAGCGCTCAAAGAGACTATAGAGCTTTGAGGAAGCACTAAGGACAATTAAAAATTAGCTCAAAAAGCGAAAAGACCGTTGAAGCATTGCATAAGTTGTATTAAGTACTACATAATGTTGCATTGAGCGTTGTATCAAGTATCACATCAAGCATTGTATTGAGTGCTGCATCAAGAGTTGTATTAAGAGCCCATCAAGCTTTGAGAGAGCTCAAGCACTCTAAAAGTCCTTTCAAGCATTGCATCAAGCACCCACCTTTTTCTTGATATAAATCCAGATTTCGTCTTTTTTTCTCATATAGTAGTCTTTTTTTTTCTTATTCTTTGTATTCTTTGGGTCGAATAAAACGGACCAAATATTCAACCCCCTTAGGTAGTTCCATGATACAAGATCTTAAACTATCACTATTTTCCAAGATGTATAGAATTTGGCATGTTTGGTTTTAACACAAGCACACTTTTGGCAAAATTCAAAATGCTAAATAGGGATCAATAGACATTATAAAAGCTCTATAGAATACAAAAATGGGTTGCATCTGTTTCCATGGGATGTATAGTAATGAGTAAATCCCTTTCATCTGAAATCAAATATACTCCAGTGAAAGTTTGGTTAGCTAGATTGGAAAGATGGAATGCAGTTTTGTGATGCTTGTATCGGCTAACCATGTCCTGATAGTCATGAGACTCTAACCTTCTAAATGCTTACCAAATGATGTTTTGCATGAAATGTAATGTCATTTCCCTGTAATCTAAAAGTCGGCCATATACAAAACTTCAAATGTTTTAAGAGTAACGCTTTAAAATTATCATACAAGAGTATTATATGATTGCTATACATAACAGGACTGAGGAGATATGAGATTCCACATATTAATTCTTCACGTGGGAGAAGTAAAGGAAGGACTGCTGCATCTAATAGTTAACCTACATTTGAAAGTTGTGTTTATATGCTGGTGAAGTTGGTATCATTTTACACAGCATGCTTTTTCTAAGTTTCCCAACAGATGAATTCTAACTGATCCAGCCAACATTTCAATTCTTGGATTAAGATTCTGGCATGTTTGGTTGTGGTCTATTGCACTAACTGCTTATACAGAATCAAAGTCTGCAAGCACAATGGCAAAGTCACAAAGCAACATACCCTAGTACTCCACTCCAAGCAAAGCAAAATGCTCTAGCCCTCTTTTGCATCATGTACCTTCCTTTTTAACACCTCATTCTCTTTCCTTAATTTCATGATCTTCTGCTTCAGAGTATCAACATGTCGATTTGAAGCCAAATCCCGTTGCTGTTCAACCAGCTTTGTTCTGCTAATCAGTACTGCAATTTTCAGAGTTTTGACATTCATTATTACATATTTTTAATTAAATAGTGCATTCAGTTCAGAACCGTAAAAACAAACAGATAAATAAAATAAGGGGAAACAAAGGTTTCTATATCCAAATAAGCATCATGAGAAGGATTGAAAATGAGAAAAAGTGATTACACACTCACATTCCTTTTCCAAATTTTGGAGCTTCTTAGTCAAAACATTTCTCTCCTCCTGTTCAACCATAAGACAATCCTTTAAATCCTGAATCTCTTGACGATCTGTCACAAAATATCAGCAAACTTATCCATATGTTCAAATGGAATAAATAGTTGTTGGTTCAAACAAGTCAACATAAGTTCTTTAGGATCTCACATTTTGACTCCACATCAAACTGAACTTGCTCCAACCTGTTCATTAGAGCTTGTATATGGGTCTTATGTGCTGCTGAGTCTTTATGGAGGTGATCTATGGTTGCTTCATTTGCAGCTATTTGAAGTAGCAAGCATCTAACAGAATCCAAATTTCAATCCTGAGAAAAACAAACAAATATAATTGAGCACCATATCTGTTCTTATAGGAAACTCACCTGATCTGATTCTCTAGATCCCCAACCTTTATTGCATGATTTTGTTGAAGCATTTCAATAGCCTTCCTATGTTCCTGCTTGCAGTTTTCAACTTCTATTTTATAACAGTATTACATAATGCGCACTTCATAATAAATGAAACCATGAACTTACAGCCTTTCACCTCCATCACATAATATTCTCTAATCAAGAATTATGCTAGGAATGTTTTTCATTCTTTCTGTATGCATGTGTTGGCATGCATGTGGTTGTGGGTGTATGTGGATATCATAGTGCAATACAGATATTGAATAATCTATGCCCCATGCTAAATGAAGTATTTACTTAGAAAAATACCCACACAGATTCGTTCCTTGGGAAGTACTTTAGGAAGTAACATACATCTTCTTTACTGAGATGCTCATCATTGACTCGTTTCAGTTCCTCTTTCAAACTTTGGCATTTGGTACGACGTTCAAGCTGTTATCTCATGGAAATGATTAACATGATTGAAGAAAATCAGAATACAGCCATATATGGTTAGCCAAAAGACACTGTTAATTTCATTCTCTCATTATGCACTCAATTCTCATCTAAATTTAGGGATGAAACTTGAATAGAGCCCATTTTCAATAGTTCAAAAGGAATCCTCACCTGCTCAGCCAGTTTGTTTAAGGATTCTGTATATAGCTTTCTAAGTCGCTCATTATCTGCATGTCACAATATACTTTATTTCAATTTAGAAACAAAAGATACAAGATTAAGTAGAAAAGAATAGACTTGAAAGAAAAGAAAGAAAACAACAAAATGTCATCCAAAAGAGCACAAAGAAGATTTCTGGTTTCCCAAGTCACAGTGTAAAAAGCCATCAGTTCAACTCTAAGCAACAAAAGATGCTCTGGTAAACAGAAAAACAGCATCAAATATTGTGAATGGAACTCAAGTAAACTAACAAAACAGTCGATTCTCCCAATATCATAATATTTTCTCATCTCAATGAGTTGTAAATCTCATGTTGTTCCCAACTAGACAACAACATAAAAGAACACACCCTTGTAAAGAAAGGTTGATCTATGAAATAAAAGAGAGTGATGTCTACAACCCAAAAGCTCAATGCAAATCAAGGAAACTACAACTTTTTCAAAATCATAAGTCTTCTAGAAGTTTGAAAACCCTTGATTCTTTTTTATAAGCAAATAAAAAGAATGAATTAAGAGGCATGTAACAAAAGAGGGGGTGCAACCCAAATACACACGATGTATATAGGAAATGCCCAAAACACCAAAAAAACAGAGCTAAACTAACCAACTCCCAAAAAAAAAAAGAATGCAACAAACGAGAATGCAAATGCCCACCTAACCACAAACATAAAGACTTTAGGATCAATGCTCCACAACTATGAATGTTCTTTTATTGCACTCTTTCCAAGTGATTAAAAAAAACCAGAGAAGGATCATCCTTCAAACATCCTCGTGTTTGGTTCCAACATGAGAGCCATGCTAACTAAGGACTTTCCTAATTGATAGGGGAAACACCCAAGATACACCAAAAAGTGACTAGACCAAAGACCACAACTCAGAGGTCCATTTGCAGTGAAACTCCATATCATCTTCACAGAGATAAGACCTGTTAACCAAGCTCAATCCTCACTTCATAAGTTGATCTATGGTCAAGATTTTCTCCCATGCTGCTTCCCACACCTTAGAGGGCACTCTCAAGTTCCAATCAGCTTGGCAGGAAAGGAATGGGGGTCCTTTGAGACAAGGGTCAAGTGATATGAGCTGATGGAGAATAAACCCTTTCTTTCAATCTTCCAAATCAACATGTCCTACACATTGGTTGCCACTGATAAAAGGATTTAAAAGCTGCCGAGATTCCATGGCTGACAACTTCCTATCTGAGACGTACCTTCTGAATCTAGGATTCCAACAATTTCCATCCCAAAAGTTTGCCAATCAAGAATCTTTCCGGACCAATTTATTGAAAAGCTCCAGAAAATGGTGCTTTAAGGGATCATCACTGCGCCAAGGATTGTGTCAAAACATTGATTTTAGCAATGATATCAAGAAAGTTGTATCAGAAAAATAAAAGTAAAACTGCAAGTGCCAACCAAAATATAACCCTATTCCTCCCTAAAGTTGTACCTTTCTTCTTCCACTGGTTACGGCCAAATTCTCGCATGTATATTGAATAAAATTTCAGAAGACTTGTATTTTTCTAGTCTTTTCACGTTTCATTATTAGAGCTTGATGAGCAAAATTCTAGACACTACTGTATCATGGGAAGACTGGTACTTCTCCTCTTTTCTCCAATATTAGAGCTTGATGATTACTGCAAAAGCATCTCTATGCCATCTGGCTAGTACAAACTGAAACACTCACTAATTCATTGAATTTCCTTGTTTTAGTGGTCTGTTTGGTTCCTGAGAAAATCTAAAGTCAATCAAAACTTTGAATCCTTGATTTCATCATTCGGGACCCAATAAATTAATTAAAAAAATAAAATCCACCTCAATTTTTCATTACTTAGGACCCAAAAAAATTTCCAATAAAAATAAAAGATGAAAATCCTAACTCCATTGAATTATCCTCTACCAACTCTAAGGTGATTTTTTCTCCCTTTTTTTTTTTAATAAAAAGCATAGAAGATAAGGTTTCAAAAATTTTATAATCTTTGCCCTCTATTTCTCAGCAACCAAATAGGAACATTAGAAATAGTCATAATCATAAGAATTATTATAATGTTCCACATTTTTTTCCTCAAAGGGAAAAAGATGAATATGGAAAGAAAAAAAAAAACTCTTATGAAAGAAACCAAACAATTGTATGTGTTAGGGTCAATCCAGTAGAGGCTTTGGTTTCCCAGTTCAGAAAAATATGAAAACATAGGTTGCAAAGTTTTTTATTCCTATTGGCTCCATTTGAATCTAGAAAACAAAACAAAACATTGAAAAACAAAAAGAAAAAATCTTCAAATTCATAATTCAAGCTGAAGCTTCTTTGTTCAAATAATGCTAAATCCCATGAATTGTTTCTCCGAATAAACAATTGCATTAATCACCCACAGTGCTTAATAAAATTACGCTAATTTTATTATCTTTGTTCAGTAAAGCAATTCATGTAATTGTTGCCTGCCATTAGCATTTGTCGTCTTTGCACTGAAAAGAAAACAAGACCTCTATCCCCGTTTGGATGCCGAGAAAATGCAGAAAATAGTTAGATAAATCCATTTCAAAGCAAATTTCAACATTTTTCTTCGGATCGAAGAATGGCGTGATGCAAATGAAAACAGAAAAAGAGACTTCCAACATTCTCCCATTTTCTTTTCTCGGGATCCAAACCGAGCCAAAAATGCAAGTGAAAGCAGAAAAGGAGAGAATCAACCTTGCTTGAGACTGTCGCAGGTGGATTGAAGAGCTTGGCGCTTCTCGATCTCCACGTTGCAGTTGGATCTGAGGAGCTGGACTTCTACGACGCCGTTTTGGAAGTCCTGAGAAACCAAAACCACAGACAGAAGGGAAAAACAAATTAGGAATGAATCGAAAATGGAGAAGATTGAGAGAAGAAGAAGAAATGAAGTATAACCTTGTAGATCTGATCGAAGGTGGAGAGTAGACTCTCCATTTCTTCATCGCTGGTTGCCGCCATTTCTCCTTCCACTTTTCAAAATTCTCAAATATTTATAGTTTTATTTATTTATTTATTTGAGGTGGGTTTTGCTGTATATATGATCGGAAAAGAGCGAAAGAAATTCAAATTGTTTAAAAATAAAATAAAATAAATAAATTTATTTATTTATTTTTATTCTTTCAAAAAATAATTTATCAAATGTAAACAAAATAAAATACTTTAATACATGAGGACATGTTGAGAATTATTTTTTAGAACAATTTTTTGTTTTCCAAAATAAAAATAGAAAAAACACATTTGATAAACAAAAAATAATTTTTGTTTTTGGTTTTAAGAATAGAAAATAAAGTATTTTTAGAAAATATATTTTTTTTTCCACATATATTTTAAGGATTGTTTTAAGAAATAATTATACAATTAATAAACTTTCATTTTTTATTTTGGTTGCTTCTACTTTTACATTAGAAGTTGATTTTTTTTTTTCTCAATAAAAAGAGTGAAAATTTAGGTTGTACTTAATTCCTAAAAAATTCTATCAAAAGATAAAAATGTTAAGAAAAATTATTTTCTTATGTTGATTTTAATAAAAAAAATATTTAAAAAATTAAATATAATTAAACTTAATTAAAAATTTATATATTTTTAAATCATTTAATCTTTACATAAAAGAGAAAATATAAATTAAATAAATTTTAAATAACATATAAAAATAATATTTTTATTTTATTTTATTTTTTCTATTATATCTCTCTACTTTCCTTCTTTCCTATTACCTCTCAAAATTTTCAAAAACTAAACATGTAACATTATGAAAATTCTTATTAAACTCAAATTAGAGGTTTTCTCATCAAAAATATCAAAAGGCCTTACTTGAATTATCACAGACCATTTACATGCATCCATACTAGGTAAGTGTGGGTCCCCTTGCAACCCCTTTCCCGGCTAAGTATTGAATGAGCCAAGTGTCAACCAAGCAATGACCACATTCATTACGCGAGTGGTAAAGATATTGAACCGTTACGTTAGGAGAAATTATGTTCCGACAAAACCTAGAAATCGATCACTAATCCAATTTGAGTACCTCTACAACATAGACCTCAACAGAAAATAGAAGAGTAACAACAAGTGATTGAGTCCGGTAACTTCTCATATAAAATTATTGGCTCTAGAGATATAGTAATATAGAGAAGACAAATTTGTTTTAAGCACTCACAAAACCAAAAGCGCCCTTGTTTCAAAGAGAGGAGGACACATTATTCGCAAAGGTTAATTATTAAAATTTAAAGTATTAAATAGACACATAAAACATTATAACAATGTTAGAATAAAAGGCCACCAAGACATAAATTCAGGCATCAAAAAAGCTATTGTTTGTTTCTTTTAGAAATTAACTTAAACTTCAAAGGGGTGTACCCGGAAAAACCATCAAAGCATATCTTGTTGTAGGTACATTCGACGTTTACTAGGAGGAAGCTGACCGGAAAAGACAATGTTGTTCGTGCACCAACAATAAGTAGGCCTACCTATCGCAACTGTTGAAAAATTTTTCCCCCCGGCAATGTGGAATATTAAAATTTACAACAACTAGAACAAGATGACTTATGAGTACTTTGGCCTGTAACCACTGAATTCTTTTTGCAAGATCCATTTTCATATCCTTGGATTAAAAAAGAAATTGAAAAACATATACACTGGGGGGTTTCTAATAATCATGAATTTATGATTACACAGTGAATATATACAGAATACAGACATTGCTGGGTTCTGGATGAAGTACTGAGCTTCAATACCTGCAGATTACTGAGGGCGGTGGAGGTCCCATAAGACTTGCTCGTCGATCTTGCTCAGCTTCTCATCGTCCAGTCGCTTCCATGTCCTGATCCTCTCCACGCCCATCCAAGCCCTTTCCCCTTTCCCAAGCTCAGCCACTATGATCCTGGCTCTCCTTGGCCACTCTGCCCTACCATACCCATGGTATCCACACCCTCCGCCATAACAAAACCATATGCCGTCCAAGTTCCCACAGAAGTCATTCGTGTGATCATGGCCTACAAACACAGCCTTTACATCTCCCATGGAGACCAAGCTCTGTAAGACTCCAGAGTTAACCATTGAACACGATACAGGCTGCTGAAACTGACCCACAATCTCTTTCAAGTACAGCTGCCGGACTTCCGGGACTGGGATGTGGAAGAAAGCCAGGGCCGGGGTTTCGGTTGGAGGCGAAAGAAATCCTTGAGAAAGGCCATGAAGCCAGCGAAGCTGTGATTCCTTAATCCATCCATAAGTTTGAAGTTCCCCAACGGTAGCTCTATCTCCACTATCCAGAAAGAAGAGATTGAGGACACTGCTGTTGGCCAGATGGGAACCTGCAGCACCATTGACGCTGAGATTATAATTCCCAAACCCGTCTATATCTCCCAAAAGGCGTCCAATAGCAGGATCGGAGGGATCTTCAGGAGGATTGATTTGTGAGAGTGAATAGTCCATAAGGGAGATGAAAGTCATCAATTCTTCACGAGTCATGGTGGATTTCTGGTCATGGTTTCCCAAAACTGCAGCCCAAGGAAGTCTAGACTCCATGACGGGGCTAAAAGCTTTAAACAGAGACTCAGCAGCGTCAGCAGCGCTTGTCCCAAATATGTTGTCTCCTAGTAAGAGAACGGAATACCAATTAGTATTTTCGCAAAGCGAAATTTTCCGGGAAACCTTGTTCTCCCAAACCAAACAGGTCAAGTACCTGTAAAGGCAACAAAATCAGGCCTTTCCGCGTCAATCAACCGGCGGAGGAACCGAGTGGTGTTGAGATCGGAGCAGGCATCGAACTCCGACGGCAACACATCTCTGCACCGAGTCACCGCTCCGTTTCCGAAATGCATATCGGCCACCTGCGAAGATGAGGAGTGAAAGTCAAGGAAAGTGGAGAAGAGCTAACCGCAGGAGACGGAATGGAAGGGGAGACGAACCTGGAGGATTTTGAAGGCGCCAAGGGAGGAGAAGCGGAGAGGGAGAGGAGGGTTTGTCTTGAGAGTGATAGGTTGATGGCCTAAGATGAGTTGAGGGGAGATTAGGGTTTGGAGGAGATAGAGAGTTGCAGAGATGAAGGTGAAGTAGAGGAAGGTGTAGTGGATGATCCATCTTTGGTTCACAGAGGATTCCATCGCTCCCACAAAGCATGTTGCCGTTGTCCGTATTTAAAAAATTCCAAGAACGTTTCTTTCAACAATTTATAAAATATTCTTTGTTTGATCCATGCGACAATTAAATCATCGTCAAACTGCTGTTGTTTAAAGAGAAAATTAGGGCTTGGTGGTGTTTTTTAAAATTTATTTTTAAAAATTTTTTTCGAAAAATAAAAAATAATTTTTAGAATTTTTAAAAAATTAGAGTGTTTGGCATAATGTTTTAAAAAAAAAAAATTTAAAATAAAAAATAAGAAGTTTATTTGTATAAAAGAATTTATATTGTTTTTAAAACCAATAATTACTTTTATTTTATAAAATTTTTATAAAATTAATTTATAATAATATGAAATCAAATTCAAGTTAATTCTTATTAAAAAAATAAAAATTAAATTCATAATTATATATGAGTTAAAGATAAATAAATTTTTTTGATTATGAAACAATTTTTTTATTGTAGTGAAACAAAAATTCCTATAAAATAAAAATAATTTTAATATTCATTTTCAATACAAGTCAATTAAGTATTTTACTTAATTATTTTTATTTTTTTATTATTATTTCTTATGCTTTTTTTAGAAACTCTTTTAAAGTTAAAGAATCAAAAAAAGGTTTTTAATGTTTTATAAAATTAAGAATATTTGGTAAGTTATCATTATAAAAAAATTTTAAAAATAAAAAATAAAAAGACTTGTTACTATGAAAAGTTATTATTTTTAAAATTATTTTAATTTTAAAAAAAATATTTTAAATTCAATTTATATAATATTAATTAATTAAATTTAATTGAAGTCTTATTGAAAATGAAAATAATTTTGTAATTAAAAATAAATCAGAAAATATATAGTTTTTAGTAAAACATAAATAGTAATATTATAATAAAATCATAAATTATATTTTTAATAGAAAATAAACTATTTTATTATATGTTAGAAAAATATATTTTATTATATTAATAAATTTATGGTATTAATGAGTTTATTATTTAAGTTTTAAATTATTTTTAAAAATTAATAGACTTATTAACAAATCCAACGCATTAAGTCTTGTTTAATTTGAAGTTAATTTGATTAGGAAAAAAATTGAAAACTAATAATTCTATGTAGAAGAAAAATGATAAAGTATATGTGTTTTTTTATTATTTTTAAAAATAGATGAAAATAATTTTTACTTATTCTCTAAAAGTTGTTCTCTATTTTACTTTATTTAAAAAAATTAAAATAGAAATTGCTTTTTGTTTTTAAAAAGAGAAAACAGTTTTAAAAATTTTCGTCAAACAGGCGCTTAGAGTACCCACCTTGGGCAAGACAAAATGGGATAGACAAAAAAAAAATGTTATTTTTTATTGGGCTTATGGTGAAAAAAAATAAGAAAACAAATAAATATTATTTGATTTTTATATAAACAAAATAAGTAAAATAAACTTTAAAAATTTATTAATCTTAAGTCTATTTTTAATTTTCCTTGTGCTTTTTTTTTTTTTCTATTTTCTAAAAAAATATTTTTCTTAAATTTAGTTGTTATTGAAAAGATAAAAATAAATGAAATGGGTTTAGAAAAAATAAAAAATGTATTTTCATACACTCATAAAAAAAACCAAAAAATAGGAACTCAAGTTCATGAAATACAAATTTTAGACAACTATCTAAAAATAATTAGTATTTTATGCACTTTTTTTTTTTTTTTTTTTTTGTGAAAGATTGACCATTTAGGTACTATGATATGAATATTATCTTTAATCATCCTAAGTGATACCTTTTACTTATAAATGCATAAAACTTGAATTATTTTTAGAGAATTTTTATTTTGTAATTATTTTTACATGAGTGCGTGAAAACTCACTTTTTCTCATAATTTATTAATTTTAAATTTATTTTTTCTTCTCCTTCATTTTATTGTTTCTTCTACTTTTTCTTGTTATTTTATTTTACTTGTATTTTCTTTTATTAACTTTTTCAAGAAACAAACATATTGAAAGGAAAAAAATTAAGAAAAAGAAGGAAAAAAAATAAAGAAATTTTTTCTCTCACTTGATTGTTTATAGCAAAAAATTGTTTTAGTTAAAACATTTTTTTTTCTTTAACATTTTTCAAAAATCAAAATATAGCTTTAATTTTCTTTATCAATCAATGTCAATCACTTAAGGCTCATCAACCAATGTCATTGAAGTAGGCATGCCCATTAATTTGTCATATTTTTTAATATAAGAAATGAAAATTAAATAGAAATAAATAACATTAAGTTACCTAGAAATTAGACTTAGGTATGGAATATAAATATGAATATGAAAAAAAAAATTATATGACTATAGAAATAAAAACGACTTAGATCATGTGATATATAGTAGCCTATTTGGGAGTGATTTTAAGAGGGAAATTATTAAATGAGAAATTTACTTAGTGACTTCTAATTTTTTTTTTTTTTTTAAGATTATATAGTATAGGAGAGAATTTTCATCCTCAAGAGAAAGTTTTTTTCCTTATAGTACTATTTTACTTCCTTGATTATATTTTATCTCACAAAATGTTTTACCTTTGGTATAGTTATTTCTATGTGTGCATGATACAAAATTGGGAGATACGTACTACAATGTATTTCCTTCCATAGAATCTTTATTCAATGAGTGTATTTGAGTGTTATGTAAACTCCATTACTTTTGAGGGGGTTTATTTAACAATGTTTTGTCACAAAATTATCAAAAGAAGAGATTGTTAAGACAATGAATCTACATAGTATGTTGGTAATTTTGTTCCAATTATTTTTTGGTTTAGGAAACTTTTTGAATAGTGACTTACTCTCCATTAAAGATTCAAGATTGTTGTTCGCTTAATCGGATTCAAAATTGTTATTCGCTCAACTGAAAAGTAACATGTAAGTCTAAAAAATGTTGAGTAAAGGCAAGTTAGTTTTTTTGATAAGGTAGGGTTGAATTGGAAGTTTTAATTTAATTAAAATGTCTTAATTAATTTGGAAAGAATTTGGAAAGAATTTGAAAAGAAAAATCATTTCAAATAATAAAAATAATTTGGAAAGGAATTTTAAATTAAGAATTTTAATTTTGAAAGAAATTTTAAATTGAGGATTTAAAATTAGAAATATTAAAAAAAATTCAAAATTTTTTTAATTAAAAGTATGAAATATTTTTATATCCTTTTAAAACCCATAAGTCTCTAAATTGTTTTGAGGGAAAATATGATTCCTAAATTGATTCAAATTCTACTAGTTTTTTCCGATACATATACCCCATCTAAATGTGGCTTTTTTGGGGAAACACACTGAGAGATATTCAACTTAACTTGCCCTACCATTCCCAATCTCTCAAGAAGAATTCAAAGTGTTGAATCTTGGTTGTTTGAAGACTTGCATCTCTTTAGTGAGACTGAAGAGTATTCACTCGCTGAGAATATTCACTAGAGCAATTGGAGATTGTTGTGTCGCAGATATGGATTAAGTTGAAGATTCTAGAGAGTAAGTCTTTAGGGTAAAACAACCAAGTAAATATGTGTGACTTGATCTCATATGGTAGATTTAGATTTAAGGTCTTAGACTAGTGGTTTTCTTTTTTTTCATTTCTGCAGTTAGTATGAGGGTTTTCCACATAAAATTTCCTATATCTCTTGCATATTTATTTGTTTATTTTAAATATTTTGATTACTGTGACAATCCTTGATATCTCGCAGGTTAAAATTGGGTTAAAAATTCAACTCCCTATTTAATAAATTTTTAAACACACTCCCCCTCTAGGAGTTACCCTACTGGACATTTTTAAATACACTTATTCACCCCTTTAGGTGTTACCATATTGGACATTAAAAATTCAACTCCTTATTTAATAAATTTTTAAATACACCAATTCACCCCCTCTAGGTGTTACCATATTGGACATTAAAAACTCAACTCCCTATTTAACAAATTTTTAGATACACCAATTCACCCCCTAGGTGTTTCCCTACTTAGACATTGATTTTTCACATTATAAAGGGTACCACACTATGATCTATGCTACAAGTTAGGTTTGAACCTTGCCTATTGAGTGGTAAAAAAAAATTTTAAGGTTCAATGAATTCATCATATTAATTGGAAGCTCATTTTATCATCTTATTTCTTTCAATATTATAAGAATAAACAATCATAGTGTTATATTTGTTTTATAATTTATCTCATTTTACCATTAGTGCAATTGTCGAACCTCATAGACCAAGACTTGTCATCTTCTCTCTTTCAACTAATACATTTTCACCATCATTTACCTTGACAAATAACAACTCATCCCATAATTTAATGATTTTGTCTACCACATTTGAATTGAGCTTTTATTTTCAATCTCCACATTTGAAGTGGTTTTAGTATAAATGGGACATGAGTGCAATGGACAAAAATTTCCACAATCATAAAGTCCCCATGGAAAGAAGAATTCCACATGGTGGAACCTTTTGATTAAAATAATTCCATTGAATCTATTTGGAATATTTTTTAAAATAGTTCTCAAAGCACAATTTTAAGGATTATTAAAAAAAAAAAGTTGTACATACAATGTACAAAAAATTATAAAGCATTCTTCATCTTTTCAAGCACTACTAAAAACACTCAAAAAAAAAAATTAGGATGAAAAAGTTTAAATATGATGTTATTTAATTTAATTAAAGAAGGATAAAATAAACAAAAAAAAAATCATTATAAAAGTAAAGAAAATAAAGAGAAAAATTTGAGAAAAGAAATTGATTAAACTCCAAAGTTGCCAATTTTAGTAATCTTTTCCTTATTTATAAGGTTAATAAGTATAATAAATGTTTTTTTTAATAATTGTGAAGATTACATGGATGTCTAAAAAGTTGAATATAGGAAATATTGGTGACATTCACAAATTTTTATACTTATTTAAAACATAGTTTCCTTTTTAGAATAAAAAGTTTCAATATGACTTTGTTATGATTTAATTTGGAAGATATAAAGGGTAAGACAATTGTCAAAATACTCCCACAATTATAAAGAAACTATTTTACAACTATAAATGAAGTAATGCATCACTTTAAACACATCTTACAACTATTGAGTTTCTTCCTCATAATTTAATTTTATTGGAAAATAAGGGGAAGATATAAGGACATAGAATAAAGACACATGTAATAGAAGACACAAGTCAAACTATAAGTAAATAAGAAGAAGGTCATGCTTAGACTACATTTGTCATACGACCATAAGAGAAAGTCATTCTTATCATAACACATTTAATGTGAAATGACCCTCCTCCTATTTATGGTTACTACAAATTCCCATCACATGATTCATATGGAGTTTAAATGTTATGTATTTGATGTCCCAATATGCATACATTAGTTTTATAGTAGATAGTTCTCACATTAATATTGTAATAGATGTCCCAAAATAGACATCCCTCAAGTTATGCCATAATGGTCATCTTATGCATTAATAATTTAAGAGACAACCTCTACATTAGTTGCTTAATGGTTGGCCATTTTAAATCACAAATATTAGTAAACAACAATTCAAGTCGCATGATTCCATATAATGAAAAACTATATATTAAATTCTCTAATTTTTCATGCTAACTTGATCATTATAAAGGACTTGGCTTAAGCATACACACCCTTTCTTTTTCTATTTTATCCTAACATTTTGTGTTTATAGATAAGCAAAGTAAAGGGAATTCCTATGGATATCCTTAAGGGGTATAGAAGGCAAAACAAGTTATAAAGATATAAATTTTTTATTTTATTTTATTTTATCTTTTAGAAAATAAAAAGAGACAATTGAAACCTAAGTTAAAAATAGAGAGAGTTAAAAAAAAAAGTAATAAAGAGATATTTTTTTCATTAATAATTATATACGTTAGTTTCATTCACCCCACCTAAGATTATACTTAGTTACCATTGGTTTCAAATTTCGTCAAATACTTCACCTATCTTTCTTCTTTATGTTTTTCACTCACCTCCCTTTTAATTAAAAATGATGCACATAATCAATGAAATTTCAAACCAATGATGCCTAAGTGCATTTATCTCAAACCTTAAGGGAAGTGTGTAAAATTTACCCATAATTACATTTATATTAATTTATCTTTTACACAATGTTTGATTGGTAAAGTATAAATTAGGATAGAATAAGATATGAGATATCATAACCTATCTCATATTCAACTAAACATAGGATAAGATATGTGATACACCTTATTTTTTATATCTTTCTACATGAAATATAATAATTTGAAGTTGTGATGTGAAATATACATATTTCATGGATCATAAATTCATTCTTCTCAACAATTTTCTTTATTTATTTTAATTTACTTATATTACTTATAAAATAAACGAAATTGATAAAAAAAATAAAATAAATTAAATTGTAGTTCAAAAAAGAAAAGAATTAACAAATTTATAAATACAACATAAAATATTTTTTTAATACATATGTATTATTTAATATATATATATATATATATATATATATATATATATATATATATATATATATAAACACACACAATATTTGTATATATTTAAAAATATAATACACTATTTTTTATTTCTACATTTTAAATCTTATATTCATTAATAGTATTAACAAAGAATAAAAAAATCACTTACCAAATAACAAATTGTTAAAAAAAAAAAAAAACTTCTAAGTAGTACTAAATATGAGAAAGATTTTATATGTTTTAATAAAAAATACTAAGATTTATTAAGATATAACATAATATTTATTTTTTATTCCTTAGACAAACAAAACATGAACATGATATAATATCTTTCATTAGATATAATATTCTAAATATTATATCCCAATAAAAATAAAATCCTAAACTTATAGGATATGTATATCCAACCCAAATTATCAACCAAAAATGGCTTGAAAAATATAAAGATGAATTTAATTATAAATGGTACTAAAGCATGACCTATACTATAAGTTGGGTTTGAACCTTACCTATTGAGTGGGCCTAAAAGTTTTGAAGTTCATCATATGGAAAGTTGGTTTTATATTATAAGAAAAACAACCATAAAATTATTTTTTGTTTTATAAATTTTTTTATTGTTGGGGAAATCGTTGACCCTCATAGACCAAGACTTGTAGTCTATAACTCATCAAATAATTTAATGATTTTATCCACCACTTCTAAATTGAGTTTCTATTTTCAAGGTCACATTTAAAAGTGGTTTTGGTTGGTATAGATGAGATATGGGTACTATGAACAAAAATTTCCACAAGTACAAAGTCTTCATGAGAAAAAAATTTCACATGATGGAACCTTTTGATAAAAGTTTTCCATCCAATCTATTCATAATATTTTCAAAAATAGCCTTTAAAACACAATTTAAGAATTGTTAAAAACAATACATACAATATAGAGTATTACTAAGAACATTTTACCAAAAAGCCTTAAGATGAAAAAATTGAAATCTGATAATATTTAATTTAACTAAATAATGATTAAAATAATAGTTTCCTTTTTAGGATATTTAAAGGGTTAGAGGGTGTTTGTTTTTTTTAACTTTTTATTGAAATTAATTTTCTTTTATACTTTTAAGTTGTTTGTTTTTCTATTTTTTACCACTTATTATAAATTTTTGACTAAATAAAAAAGCCAAAATATTTAACTTTTTCTACATGAAAAATGTTACATGTTGCCTTTTATTTAATTTTGAATGCTTAATATAAATAAAATATTATAAAAATAAACAACTTAGTACTTAACACTATTACGCACTATTTAATTTTAATTTCAATTTAGAATTAAGTAAAAAAAAAATACTACCTTAATTTAACTTAAGATTGAGAGAGTTTGTTTTATCAACTTTTTTAGGAAAACTTTTGGTTGTTTGTTTTTTGATTTTTCCATCACTTATTATAAATTTTTTGCTAAATAAAAAAAGTCAAAATATTTGGCTTTTTCTACATGGAAAGGTAACATGTTGACTTTTATTTACTTTTGAATACTCAATAAAAATAAAATATTACAAAAACAAACAACCTAGTGCTAAACACTATTAACCATTATTTAATTTTAATTTCTATTTAGAATTAAGTGAAAAAAAAAAAAACAAACAAACAAATAAACACCACCTTAATTTCACTTCAAATTGAGGGTGTTGGTTTTTTAAAATTTTTTCATGAAAACTTTTGGTTATTTATTTTTTTACTTTTTTGTAACTTATTATAAATTTTTTGTTAAATAGAAAAAGTAAAAATATTTGACTTTTTTAAAAATGAAAAAGGCAATATGTTGGTTTTTCTTTACTTTTGAATGCTTAATAAAAATAAAATATCACAAAAACAAACAACCTAGTACTTAACACTATTAAGCACTATTTAGTTTTAATTTCTATCTAGAATTAAGTAAAAACACAAACACCACCTTAATTTAACTTAAGATTGAAGGAGTTTGTTTTTTTAGCTTTTGGATAAAGACTTTAAGTTATTTGTTTTTCTACTTTTTCATTACTTATTATAATTTTTTGGAAGAATAGAAAAAAGTAATATGTTGATTTTTCTTTATTTTCAAATACTTAATAGAATAAAATATTACAAAAACAAACAATTTAATACTTAAAACTATTAAACACTATTAAACACTATTTAATTTTGAGTTATGTTTAGAATAAAATAAAATAAAATAAAATAAACAAATGTCACCTTAGTGTCACTTACATCCATCCTCTCAATATTTGACTAAATACATTTGACCCTTACTGGTTTGAACTTTAATCTCATACTACTTTTATTTGAGTAAGAAGAGAGGTTGGTAAAAATAATAAATATAATTGATAAGGAATGTATTTGATGAAATTTCAAATCAATAGTATATTCAACCGAAACATCAAGGATGGTGAATGGAATTAACCTAAAGTTTAAATATGACTTTGCTATCATTTAATTAAAAAATGATATAAAAATTGTTATATGTCTTTCAAAACTATAAGAAAACCAACTATAAAATTATTTTTGTTTTATAAATTTTTCTATTATTGGTGAAATTGTTAGTCCTTATAGACCAAAACTTGTAATCTACAACTCATCCAATAATTTAATGATTTTATCAATCACTTCTAAATTGAGCTTTTATTTTCAAACTTCACATTTGAAAGTGATTTTGGTTGGTATAGATGAGAAACAGGTACTATGGATAAAATTTTCCATAAGCACAAAGTTCTCATAGAAAGAAGAATTCCACATGGTAAAAACTTTTGATAGAAGTTTTCCATTACATCTATTTAGACTATTTTCAAAAATAGTCTTTACAACACAATTTAAAAATTGTTTAAAACATTTATACATGCAATGTAGAATGTTACTAAGAACACTCTACCAAAAAGCATTGAGATGAAAAAGTTGAAATATAATAATATTTAATTTAACTAAAGAATGATTAAAATGATAATTTCATTTTTAGGATGTTTAAAGGGTTAAAGAGTGTTTGTTTTTTAAACTTTTTGTTCAAAGTAATTTACTCTCAGACTTTGAGTTGTTTGTTTTTCTATTTTTTTATAACTTATTATAAATTTTTTATTGAATAAAAAAAGTCAAAATATTTGGCTTTTTCTAAATGAAAAACATAACATATTGATTTTTCTTTACTTTTGAATGCTTAATAAAAACAAAATATTACAAAAAACAAACAACTTAGAACTTAACTCTATTAAGCACGCACTATTTAATTTTAATTTCTATTTAGAATTAAGTAAAAAAAAAAAACACCACCTTAATTTGACTTAAAATTGAGGGTGTTTTTTTTTTTTTTAAACTTTTGTATAAAGACTTTAGGTTGTTTGTTTTTCTACTTTTTCATGACTTACTATAAATTTTTAATTGAATAGAAAAAACTAAAATATTGGCTTTTTCTAAATGAAAAAGGTAATATGTTGGATTTTCTTTATTTTTGAATTTTTAATAGAAATAAAATATTACAGAAACAAACAACTTAGTACTTAATACTATTAAGAACTATTTAATTTTAATTTCTATTTAAAATTAAGTAAAAAAAACAAACACCACCTTAATTTAACTTAAAATTGAAGGTGTTTGTTCTTTTAGCTTTCTAATGAAGACTTTAGGTTACTTGGTTTTCTATTTTTTTATGACTTACTATAAATTTCTTGGTTAAAAAGCCAAAATATTTGGCTTTTTCTAAATGGAAAAAGTAACATCAATATTTTCAAAACCAGATCGGTCATCAAATCGGAAAAATTACTGATTCACGATTCACTGGTTTGACCAACGGTCGAACCACAGTTGAACTGGTAATGTAATAAATATATAATTTATATATTATATAAAATTAAAAATAATTATAAAAAATTAAAAATATATAAAATTACAAATTTTAATCATGTTTGATTTTTATATTTGGTATATTAAATTAAATGATAAGGTTTAATATTTTAAATTTTATTAAATCGAAGTATGTAACATTTAAGAATGAAGATATATTTAAGATGAAAAAATTTATAATATTTAATTTTATCTTTTGGTCTTTGTATTTTATTGTTTTAAAATTAATTTTATATTATTTTTTATAATTATTATTATAAATATAAATAGGAATTTAAATATTTATATTTCTTTAAAGATTTTATATGATAAAAATTTGAAATAAAAACATTAATCTTAGATTCTTATTATATATATTTTTTAACAACATCATTTAATAAATATGGTGCAATGCTCAATGGTTCAAAGACTTCAAACTTTAATTTTTAAAAGATCCGTTCAGCCCTCCAAGAAGCATTGTTTTACCTCTAATTAGTCTCAGTCCCAATCCTACATCGAAAGCACATGAATTCTATGTGCTCCAAGTGCTATATAAATAACTTCAACATCCCTTATAAGCCAAACATGCCAGCGAATTGGGCCTAGAGGCATGGCCCAAATATAAGTTTTATAAGTTTTCTTGTCATTGGATTGGGCTTAATGGCTTGGACCAAATATAGGCTTATAATTAGTTTCAGTTTTAAAAGTACTGGGCGTGGAATGGGCCTGATGGATAATGGGCCTCTTAATAGTAAACAATTATTTGTAACAATTAAGGTTTGGCCGGTTTGTAAAAAACCGGACGGTTTGTCCGGTTCGGTGGTTCAACCATCGGTTTGAACGATTCAATGCCGAACCGGAAAGTTCACCGATCGACGATTCAATTGGTCAGACTAGCCAGTCCGATCCGATTTTTAAAACAATGAGTAACATGTTGATTTTTCTTTACTTTTTAATGCTTAATAGAAATAAAATATTATAAAAACAAACAACTTAATACTTAACACTATTAAACATTATTTAGTTTTAAGTTCTATTTAGAATCACATCCCCTCAAGATTTGATTAAATACATTTGACCCTTATTGGTTTGAAATTTCATCACATACTACCGTTCTTTGAATAAGAAAGGGAGTGGGTGAAAATAATAAATATAATTGATAAGGGATATATTTGATAAAATTTCAAATCAATAATGTATTCAACTGAAAAATCAAAGGAGGTGAATAAAATTAACCCAAAGTTTAAATATAACTTTGTTACGATTTAATTAAAAAATGATATAAAAAATTGTTATATGTCTTTCAAAACTATAAGAAAAACCAACTATGAAATTATTTTTTTTTATAAATTTTTCTTTTGTTGGTGAAATTGTTGGCTCCCATAGACCAAGACTTGTAGTTTACAACTCATCCAATAATTTAATGATTTTATCCACTATTTCAAAATTAAGCTTTTATTTTCAAGCTTCACATTTGAAAGTGGTTTTGGTTGGTATAGATAAAACATGGGTACTATGAATAAAAAATTTCACAAGCACAAAGTCCTCATGGAAAGAAGAATTCCACGTGGTGGAACTTTTTGATAAAAGTTTTCCATCAAATCTATTTAGAATATTTTCAAAAATAGTTTTTAAAACACAATTTAAGAATTGTTAAAAACACTTCTAAATACAATGTAGAGTGTTACTAAGAACACTCTACAAAAACATCATTGAGATAAAAATATTAAAATATGATAATATTTAATTTAACTAAAGAATGATTAAAATAATAGTTTCTTTTTTAGGATGTTTAAAGGGTTAGAGAGTGTTTTTTTTTTAGCTTTTTATTGAAAGTAATTTGCTTTTAGACTTTAAGTTGTTTATTTTTTTTATTTTCCCATCACTTATTATAAATTTTTTGCTAAATAAAAAAAGTCAAAATATTTTACTTTTTCTACATGAAAAATGTAACATGTTGACTTTACTTTACTTTTGAATGCTTAATAGAAATAAAATATTACAAAAACAAACAGCTTAGTACTTAACACTATCTAATTTTATTTTCTATTTAGAATTAAGTAAAAAAAAACAACCACCACCTTAATTTAACTTAAGATTGAAGGTGTTTATTTTTTTAACTTTTTTATGAAGACTTTTGGTTGGTTATTTTTCTACTTTTTCATGACTTATCATAAATTTTCGGCTAAATAGAAAAAACCAAAATATTTGGTTTTTTTTAAATGAAAAATGTAATATATTAGCTTTTCTTTATTTTGAATGGTTAATAGAAATAAAATATTACAAAAACAAGTAATATAATACTTAACACTATTAACCATTATTTAATTTTAATTTTTATTTAGAATTAAGTAAAAAAACAAACACCACCTTAATTTAACTTAGGATTGAAGGTGTTTGTTTTTTTAGCTTTTTGATGAAGATTTTAGGTTATTTGTTTTTCTACTTTTTCATGACTTATTATTAATTTTTTGTTGAATAGAAAAAGCCAAAATATTTGGTTTTTTTTAAATAAAAAATTAATATGTTGATTTTTCTTTACTTTTTAATGATTAATAGAAATAAAATATTACAAAAACAAACAACTTAATAATTAACATTATTTAGTTTTAAGTTTTATTTAAAATCAAGTAAAAAAAACAAACGCCACCTTAGTTTCACTTACATCCCCTCAGGATTTAACTAAATACATTTGATTATTATTGATTTATCATCATATACTACCCTTATTTGAGTAAGAAAGACGCTGGGTGAAAATAATAAATATAATGGATAAGAGATGTATTTGATGAAATTTCAACTCAGTAGTATATTCAATTGAAACATCAATGAAGGTGAATGGAATTAAACCAAAGTTTAAATATGACTTTGCTACAATTTAATTAAAAAATTATATAAAAATTTGTTATATGTCTTTCAAAAATATAAGAAAATCAACAATGAAAATATTTTTGTTTTATAAAATTTTCTATTGTTGGTGAAATTGTTAACCCCCACAGACCAAGACTTGTAATCTACAACTCATCCAATAATTTAATAATTTTATTCACCACTTCTTAATTGAGTTTTTATTCTCAAGCTTCACATTTAAAAGTGGTTTTGGTTGGTATAGATGGAACATAGGTACTATGGACAAAAATTTCCATAAATACAAAGTCTTCATGGGAAGAAGAATTCCACATGATTGAACCTTTTGATAAAAACTTTTCATTAAATTTATTTAAAATATTTTCAAAAATAATCTTTAAAACACAATTTAAGAATTGTTGAAAACAATTATACACACAATGTAGAGTGTTACTAAGAATACTCTACCAAAAACCATTGAGATGAGAATATTGAAATATAATGATATTTAATTTAACTAAAGAATAATTAAAATAATAGTTTCCTTTTTAGGATGTTTAAAGGCTAAGAGAGTATTTGTTTTTTTAATTTTTGTTGAAAGTAATTTGCCCTCAAACTTTAAGTTATTTGTTTTTCTACCTTTTTTATTACTTATTATAAATTTTTTACTAAATGAAAAATATCAAAATATTTACTTTTTCTAAATGAAAAACATAACATGTTGGTTTTTCTTTACTTTTGAATGTTTAATAGAAATAAAATATTACAAAAACAAACAACCTAGAACTTAACTCTATTAAGCATGCACTATTTAATTTTAATTTCTATTTAGAATTAAGTAAAAACAAAAAACAAAAAAAAACAAACACTACCTTAATTTAACTTAAGATTAAAGGTGTTTGTTTTTTTTTAACTTTTTTATGAAGACTTTAGGTTGTTTGTTTTTCTATTTTTTCATAACTTATTATAAATTTTTAGCTGAATAGAAAAAGCTAAAATATTTGGTTTTTTCTAAATGAAAAATGTAACATGTTGGATTTTCTTTACTTTTGAATGCTTAATAAAAATAAAATATTACAAAACAAACAACCTAGTACTTAACACTATTAAGCATTATTTAATTTTAATTTCTATTTAGAGTTAAGTAAAAAAAACAAACACCCTTTTAATTTAACTTAAAATTGATGGTGTTTGTTATTTTAGTTTTTTTTATGAAAACTTTAGGTTGTTTGTTTTTCTACCTTTTTATGACTTATTATAAATTTTTTTCTGAATAGAAAATGCCAAAATATTTAGTTTTTTCTAAATGAAAAAAGTAATATATTGGATTTTCTTTACTTGTGAATGCTTAATAGAAATAAAATATTTGAAAAATAAATAACCTAATACTTAACACTATTAAGCACTATTTAATTTTAGTTTCTATTTAGAATTAAGTAAAAAAAAACAAACACCACCTTAATTTAACTTAAGATTAAAGGTGTTTTTTTTTTTTAGCCATTTTATGAAGACTTTATGTTGTTTGTTTTTCCACTTTTTCATAATTTATTATAAATTTTTTATTAAAAACCTAAAATATTTTGCTTTTTCTAAATGGAAAAAGTAACATATTGATTTTATTTTTTTTTTACTTTTTAATGTTTAATAGAAATAAAATATTACAAAAAAAATAACTTAATATTTAACACTATTAAACATTATTTAGTTTTAAGTTCTATTTAGAATTAAGTATTAAAAAAAAAAAAAAAAAAAAAACCCCTAGTTTCACTTACATCCCCTCAGAATTTGACCAAATACATTTTATCTTTATTAGTTTGAACTTTCATTACATACTACCCTTATTTGAGTGAAAAATGAGGTGAGTGAAAATAATAAATATAATTGATAAGGGATGCATTTGATGAAATTTCAAATCAATAATGTATTCAACCGAAATATTATTAACCTAAAGTTTAAATATGACTTTGTTACTATTTAATTAAAAATAATATAAAAAATTGTTATATGTCTTTCAAAACTATAAGAAAACCAACTATGAAATTATTTTTGTTTTATAAATTTTTCTATTATTGGTGAAATTGTTAACCCCCATAGACCAAGACTTGTAATCTACAACTCATCTAATAATTTAATGATTTTATCCACTACTTCTTAATTAAGCTTCTATTTTCAAACTTCACATTTGAAAGTGGTTTTGGTTGGTATAAATGAGACTGTGTACTATGGACAAAAATTTCCACCAGTACAAAGTCCTCATAGGAAGAAGAATTTCACATTGTAGAATCTTTTGATAGAAGTTTTGCATTAAATCTATTTAGACTATTTTTAAAATAGTCTTTAAAACACAATTTAAGAATTGTTAAAAACAATTATACGTACAATATAGTGTTAAGAACACTCCACCAAAAACCATTGAGATGAAAATGTTGAAATATAATAATATTTAATTTAACTAAAGAATGATTAAAATAATAATTTCATTTTTAGGATGTTTAGGGTAAAAAGGTGTTTGTTTTTTTAGCTTTTTGTTGAAAGTAATTTATTTTTCTATTTTTTTTATGACTTATTATAAATTTTTTACTAAATAAAAAATGTCAAAATATTTGACTTTTTCTAAATGAAAAATATAACATGTTGGTTTATCTTTACTTTTGAATGTTTAATAGAAAAAAAAATATTACGAAAACAAACAACTTAGAACTTAACTCTATTAAGCACTAGTTAATTTTTATTTCTATTTAGATATAAGTAAAAAAAAATTAAAAACAAACAAACAAACACCACTTTAATTTAACTTAAGATTGAGGGTGTTTGTTTTTTTAACTTTTTTATGAATATTTTAGTTTGTTTGTTTTTCTACTTTCCATGATTTATTATAAAATTTTAGTTGAATAGAGAAAGCTAAAAATTTTTGCTTTTTCTAAATGAAAAAAGTAACATTTTGTTTTTCTTTACTTTTGAATACTTAATAGAAATAAAATATTATAAAAACAAAATACCTAGTACTTAACATTATCAAGCACTATTTAATTTTAATTTCAATTTAGAATTAAGTAAAACAAACAAACACCACCTTAATTTAACTTTAAACTTAGGGTGTTTGTTCTTTTAGATCTTTCATGAAGATTTTAGTTTGTTTGTTTTTCTATTTTTTCATGACTTATGATAAATTTTTTGCTAAATAGAAAATATCAAAATATTTGACTTTTTCTAAATGAAAAGGGTAACATGTTGGATTGTCTTTACTTTTGAATGCTTAATAGAAATAAAATATTTGAAAAATAAACAACCTAATACTTAACAGTATTAATTACTAATTAATTTTAATTTCTATTTAGATTTACATAAAAAAAAAAAAAAAAAAAAAACAAACACCACCTTAATTTAACTTAAGATTGAAGGTGTTTGTTTTTTTAGTTTTTTTATGATAGCTTTAGGTTGTTTGTTTTTCTACTTTTTCATGACTTATTATAAATTTTTTACTAGAAAACCAAAATATTTGGCTTTTTCTAAATAGAAAAAGTGACATGTTGATTTTTCTTTACTTTTTAATGCTTAATATAAATAAAATATTACAAAAATAAATAATATAATACTTAACACTATTAAACATTATTTAGTTTTAAGTTATATTTAGAATTAAGTAAAAACAAACAAACACCACCTTAGTTTTACTTACATCCTCTTAGGATTTGACTAAATACATTTTACCCTTATTGGTTTGAAATTTCATCACATACTACCCTTATTTGAATGAGAAGGAAGGTGGGCAAAAATAATAAATGAAATCAATAAGGGATGTATTTGATGAAATTTCAAATAAAAAATGTATTCAACCAAAACATCAAGGGAGGTGAATGAAATTAACCCAAAGTTTAAATATAACTTTGCTACAATTTAATTAAAAAATGATATAAAAAAATTGTTATATGTCTTTATTAATAATAAGAAGGTTTAGCATAGTCTGATAAGAAAGTATAATAGCTTAAAATTTTAGGTAATTTTTCCTTTTAAAAAATATTACCTCAAATGAAGATGAATCTCACTTATGGATAATAACTAGAGAGGGGGTGCATAAGTGTTTTTTAAAACAATTAGAGGTAGTATCTCACAAATACTCACAATTCCCTTGTTTTTCCCTTATACAATGATTTTTTTTCAATCTTATGAACAAACAAGCAAATTGCAAGCAACAATAGATGCACCAACACTCTCCCAAACAAGTTATTCAATGCAAGTCACATGCAAATGAGACAATACTTCCCAAACATGATATATAAAACATTGAATCAATATAAAAACTTTTTTTCACATGCCCCTTGCCATAGATCTTATTCTTTCAAAGACTCAATAGGCATATTTCAAGTCATGCTCCAATTAATCCAATCACCAAGACGCAATGAAAAATACCATAATCTCATGAAATGCTAATCAAAAGACAAGATAGAAAGGAGAGAATGACACCAATTTTTTTAATGTGGAAAACCTCCGAAAAGATAAAAAACCACGAGCCTCAAACAATCAAATAATCCACTATGAAGAAAAAATTATTGAGTACAAGGTTTTACCTAGCCCAAGTCTTTCAAGCTTCAACTATCACCATTCTTTTTCAGGAAAACACTTGGAATCCACTCCAAGCTTTGATCTCGGCCTCTTCTTGAGTCCACACAAGAAGAATCTTGGGTTTTGCCCCAATAAGTTGGATATGAGAGCAATATGAGAGATATGATGAAGAACACAATGAATCAACCCATTTGGAATAAAGATTTTTTCACTCAAAAACTAATTTTCAATTCATACCCATAAATTTTCTCACAAGGCAAACACAACCCAATATAGTAAAAGAAACTTTGAAGCTTAAAACATAGGGGTTTTACTCTCACAACCATCTCTTCACATCTTGAAAAAGGGCTTAAGTATTAGGGTTTTGAAACTCACGCAATGGTTGAGATTTGTTTGGAAAATCATGAAAATTCGCAAGTATGATCGAAATCTAATCGATCGAACGAGACTGAAAAATATGGGTTCAAGATAAATTGTTACCATTTAGTTTGATCAATCAAAAATTGATCTAAATGTTTTAAACACAATGTTTTACACTTTTAAGCTTCAATTTCATTTTCCAATATATGAATACATCATCCATCACCTCAATGCACTTACCAATTCCTCTAGTCATCTTCAAACACAAACAATTTGGAAAAGACAAGTGTCTAAGAGAGGATTTGAAAACTATGAGTTACGATACACGATGAAAATTTTGACCCAGAATTGCTAATACACAAAATACACTTACATTAAATTATATTTTTTCTCCACTAATTTAATTTTTAGATTAATTATATATATATTTGAACTTGTTTATTGATTTTCAATAATAAGTAATCAATTTAAGAAATAATATTAATTCATTAAAATTTTAACATTACTGATTTGGTAACTATATATCGGCACAATAATTTAACAATTTAGTTTACAACATACTATGTCTCATTCGGTCACTATATACTACTTTTGAAGTTATTATTTACTAAACAAACCATCAATTTTTTTTGTAAAGTTACTTTAATATATATGAAGGTAAAACAAAAATTTTTATAAGTAGGAATTATTATCATTTTTTTTTTTTAAATATGAATGCAACCTACAAATGTAAAGTTAATATAATTATTTCTTTTTATTTCAATGTTTGAAAACAATGGAAATTAGAAAAGAAAAAGAAATAAATTGAAAATACTAACCTTAATTATAGTTTAAAATAATGTTTTATTTCATTTCCTAAGAACATCTTTTGAGAGTTTGTTTTTTTTTTTTTTTAACTAAATAATAGAACTAAGAAAAATAATATTAACTTAATAAATAAAAATTAACCATAAAGAATCATACTACTAGAATCATTATGTTTTTCTATGTTATATAGACTTGTATGTAACTATTGACAGTGAAGGCATTATACATAACATGAATATTTCCCCAAAAAGTTTTCTTCTAGTTCAAAATGATCAATGTGTAAAATCAGAACAAGTGATTGTTGAGATTCAGAACAAGTGATTGTTGAGATTCACGCAAGAACATACACTTTAAATTTTAAGGAAAGGGTTCGAAAACATATTTATTCTAACTTAGAGGGAGAAATGCATCGAAGTACTGATGTGTACCATGCACCTGAATTTACATATGGTAATGTTCATCTATTACCAAAGACTAACTCATTTATGGATATTATCTAAGGTTCATGCAGATTCAGTATAGTCTTTTTTTCAATCCACAAGGATCAAGATCAAATGAGCGTTTGTTCTCTTTCTGTCGAACGAAGTTATATTTTTAACCGCTCAATGACTAATGATCAAGTGATACATGAATTCTTTAGTTCTAATCTTTCTAGTAAAGAAGAAGGTAGGATTCCTGCTTATTCAGAACTTAATCAAATCATATATATTGGTCGTTGTAATCTCATAGATCCTACCATTCTACATGAGAATTTTGATTTATTGGCAAAGAGGTGAAGAAATAGATCCATCATTTCATTCCAATCGATTCAAGAAGGAGAGAAAGAACTAATGCCCCACTCAAGTATCTCGATTAAAATACCTATAAATGGTATTTTCTGTAGAAATAGTATTCTTGCTTATTTGGATGATCCTCAATACAAAATAAACAACTTAGGAATTACTAAATATGGGACTATACAAGTGCACTCAATCGTTAAAGAAGATGATTTGATTGAATATCGAGGAGTCAAAGAATTTAAGCCAAAACACCAAATGAAATTAGATCAATTTTATTTTTTTTCATTCTTAAGGAAATGCATATTTTACCAAGATCCGTTTCCATAATGGTATAGAACAATAGTTTATTGGAGTAGATACACAAATCACTTTAAATACAAAAAGCCGAGTAAGTGGATTGGTTCGAGTGGAGAGAAAAAAAAAAATGATTGAACTTAAAATATTTTTTGGAGATATCCTAATTCTTGAAAAGACAAATAAGATATCCCAACACATTGGCATCTTGATACCACCAAGAGCGAGAGAAAAAAAAATTTCAAGGAATCAAAAAAATTGAAAAGTTGGATCTATGTCCAAGGGATCACACCTACTAAGAAAAAGTATTTTGTTTTGGTTCGACCTGTAGTCACATATGAAATAGCAGATGGTATAAATTTAGCAACACTTTTCCCTCAAGATCTGTTGTAGGAAAGAGGTAATATGCACCTTCAAGTTGTCAATTATATCCTTTATGGAAATGGCAAACTAATTCGGGGAATTTTTTATACAAGTATTCAATTAGCTCGAACTTGTTTAGTATTGAATTGGTACCAAGCAAAAAAAAAAAGTTCTCCTATCAAAAAGACCCATGCTTCCTTTATGGAAGTAAGGACAATGGTCTGATTTGAGATTTCCTAACAATTAACCTAGTGAAATCCTATATTTCATATACCAGAAAAATGAATGATCTATCAAGTTAAGGATTGATCGCTGATAATGGATCATATCACACTAATATCAATCTATTTTATTCCATTTATCTGAAGGAAAGGAATCAACAATTACTTAGACTAAGACCAAAAAAAAAAAAAAATCGAGGAACTATTTGTACGTTATTAAATAAAAATGACATACACGTTAGTAACTAATTCATTGTGTAACTGATTAATTCTCTTATATTCTAATGAATAGATATTTATGTTCATAGGAAAGGTTATGATATCCAGCACTTTACTTTATGTAACGTAGAATTAAAAAATGGAATTACTAAACTGGCTTTTATCAAGTCATGTAACCTTTAACATATTAGATTAGCTACAACAAATTAGATTAATTAATAGTCTCATTCGAATTTTCAAATTTTAATTAGGTGTACTTTTTCTTCAAACTTGATCAATTAATATAAAGAGATGTTAAAGTTTTTAATTAGGTAAAGGTTGGGTTCTAAAACTTTTTGATATATTTTATTCCATTTATAAATGCAACAAGACAAAAATAAAAAGAAATATAAATGGAAGCCCTTTGGGTTATTTATTTTATATTTTATCAACTTCAACCTATTCTATTTCTATGGCACAATGGATACTATAGATTTGAATGAGTATCTAGTACAGAAAAGTACCAATTAGTACGAATTATTCTTTCTTTTGGATATTGTATGAAATAGAAATATACAATTTTTTTTGACAAAATCACATATTGTTTTTCTTTTTTTGTTCCTAGTAAGATTTTATGGATTTTAAATTTTTCATCTCTATATATATATATATATATATATATATATATATATATATATATATTTATAAAGATAATATCATCTAAAGAATAAATAGATCAATAATGAATAGTAATAATTTGTTTTGAACAATAACTAGATGTTTTTAACATCCAACTATAACAACTATAAAAATTAACCATAACCTAATGGAAATGAAGGAATCGATCATGTTAAATATTTTTCTATTAGAGATCAATTGAAATCTCACTTATGAATGATATTTAATTCCTACTAGAATCATTTTTTATTCAATTCTCATTGTTATTAAGTTATCCAAAACATGTGAATTGCTGATAAAATGAATGAGATGTTCATTTTCTCATCATTCCTTGATACTAATCATAGCCTTAGTGTATTTGATTTCTTAAGCTAAATTTTTCTTTATGCTAAATCATTTACTCTGAAGTCTCTAACAATCATAGGCTTTGATTTCTTTATACCAATCATAGCCTTCATTTACTCTAAATCCTCTAACAATCACGGGCTATGATTTCTTTATACTAAACATAGTCTTAGTGTACACCTTTCATTGCAACATTGAAAGCCAAGAAAATGGGTAACTAGTTGGATGCCATGTTTAATTTCTACATTGCACTCTAATGTCACCGCTTAAAGCATAGATATCTATCCACCCTTGTTGATATCTAGCTTTAATTCTTTTATTAACTTTAGAGACAAAAATAAATAAAAATGAGAAAGTATAGAAAAAAAAAAAATAATCCCCAAGTTATAAAGTTCGTCTTGTGTTGCTTGTGGACAATAGTTGGATGGTCCTCTGAACACCTCCACCTCCTTGTTAGCTTTCTTGTGGTTTCAGTGGTATATACCAAAGTTGGACTTAGAACCACTATGGGGAAAGTTAGTAGGTGCATAGAGAGAAAGAAAGAAAGAAAGATAAGCTTTCCTTCTCTTCAAACATGGCCTTGGCAATGATTATGCATAAAAAAATAAAAAAATGTTTTAGAAATTCTTTTTTCCCACCATTGGTGCAACTCTTGACCTCTACGAACCAAGACATGCAATCTTCTCTATTTCCACTGATACTTATTTGTCGTGTATTTTACTTTTACATATAACAACTCATCTCATAATTTAATGTTTTTGCCTACCACATTTGAATTAAGCTTCTACTTTTAATCGTCAGATTTGAAAGTGGTTGTGGTTAATATAAAAAGGACATAGGTGTAATGGACAAAAATTTCAACAAACATAAAGTCTTCATGGGAAGAAGAATTCCACATGGTGGGATCTTTTGATTTTGATTTTTATTTTTAAAAAGGTTGATGTATATCTTTATTAATCACTTAACAAGGTTTAATATAGTCTAATGATAAAATATAATAGTTTAACATTGCAACTAATTTCTCCCTAGAATAACAATATTTAAGGTACCATTCTAAGCAACAAACCAAAGAGTACTTGTCTAGTTTTTAAAACAAAAATGCTAATATAATTTTTCTTTTCATGCAACTAATTAAAGAGATTATTTCAAATTGATGAATATTATATTTAATTTGTGTTTTAGGAATTCAACACCCTTTCATCTCATATTTTAGCATGTTGTGGAGTATTATCAAATGTGGAACAAATAGATGCTTGAATCCTAGTAACTCTATCTTTTCGACTTCTCATCCTATGATCGACATTGGAGTGTAATAAGTTTCTTACTATATTTTGATGATTGCATATATGTGTAATATATTTTTTATCTTTTGTTTAGAGATTTGTGAGCATATCAACTTATTCTTTCTCATATGTAATGGCTTTTTTTAATGTTTTAAGACTCGTTCATTATCTTGATTTTCTTCCATAGAATAATATTATAGAAAGATATTAAGGAATATTGGTGTAAAATATTTTTAATTTAAAATATTTCTTTCCAAAACCAATTGATTTTATTCATGAAAATTAAAACAAAATAAAAGACAACGGTATTTTGTGTCTCTCTCTATTCTTTTTCTCTCTCTAAAAAGATAAAGAACTTTTACAAATGTAAAACTCATTCTTCTTGGTCTCCAAAGCATTCTGATTATATATATATATATATATATATATTCTAATATAATCTAAAATTGGATGATTAAAATTTGATTGAAAATATAAAGTATGTGAAGAATATATTATACCTATAATTTATAAATAATATCAAATGTTTAATTTACATATTAGATAATACCCTAAATACTTAAAGTAGTGTCAATCCCCCCATTAATCAAATATTACTATCCTAATTCACTTGTTTTATTTGTCATAATTTCCTATCTATCAAGATATGTATTAAATACTTTTTATACATGACTTCTTATATTAGGAGTAAATTGCATTATTAGAGTAATGACACAAAAGAAACTAAAATAAACAGAGAACACCTAGGATTTATAATGGTTCACTCTCAATATGAGAGTTATGTCTAATAAATAGAGAAACTTTGTTGTTGTAGATTTTTCTACTATAATAAAAAAATTCCAAGGTAATCTCACACCTTATTATAATCATCTTTTCTTTTTTTTTCCCACAGAAAATTGGTCTCCTTAATAATCCTTCATAGAATGTGAAAATTAACCAAAACAAATTGATTCACAAACACGATGAAAAGTGTGTATCACACCCTAAGCTTTGAAATTATGATTTAATATAAAAATCTAAGTTCAATCCACAATTTCAGCACCTGAAGTGTGAATTATATGACAAATAATATGATAATTGTATTATTGTTATCCTAATAATTTATTTTTACATTCAAGAATTTTGGTCCTAAAGTATAGGTAACAATCAATTTTTTTAATATGTTTATTATCTCTTTGCTTCCAAATAATAATCATATTAATATTTATTTTACAAGTTTCCAAATAAAATTTTATTTTGTGTTAAGTGTTCAAATAGCACGGTCCAGTGAAGTGTTTTCATATATAGCATATATTTTGTCTTAGCTACACAAAATTATTTTTTACTAAGTCTGAGTAATAGAAATTTGAGATAAAAAGTAGTGAATGTTATTGCTTTCATGTTGATGGTACTCAAAATAATTTTTTAGGATATTTTATTTCAACGAACTTCTCGTCAAAGAAAATTTAGAAAAATTGTTAATTTATAACTAAAATTGAAAAATTAGATTTAGATTTACTTGGAATTAGTTTCTATGAGTATTTTATTGAATTCAAATTAGGTGGGAGTATTCTTTTATTTACCTTGTAAACTTAAAACAAATGGAGATATAAATGAGGACATTTACTTAAATATTTACAAAATAAGTATAATATTGAGTTGTGCTAGAGTTAGGGTAACTAGCTAAACTAAGGTAGATGAGATGAGAGGTACACAAGTTGAGATAGTACTAAGGTGTTGAAGTTAAGATAGCTAAATTGAGGTAAAAAGTTGAGAAGTGTGCCAAGTAAGTTGCACACTATTTAAGTTATACACTTTTTATTTTAAAACAATTTTTTTACCACTATTTAAGTTGTGTACCTTACCTTTTAAATAAATCTTACACACCACCACTTAAGTTGGGCATTTTACCTTTTAACTTAATCTTACGTACCTCCACTTAATTTGCATACCTCGCCCTTTAAATAAATCCTACGCACCTTTTTCTCCTTTAAATTGTTTCCAAACACCTTACAGTAAGCCTTTTATGCACCTTTGGTTTAAAAATTCTTGCACACCTCAACTTGGCATACCCACACCTCACCAACCCTATAAATTTTTTTTTTTTTCATATTTCCTTCATTTTTCCACACCTAAAACTTCTATAAATAACTTTTAAACCTTTTATTGAATAATTGTAAACTTAAAAGCATATTTAAAACTGAAAACTTAGATTTTCTATCATAAAAATCAAATTTGTACATCTCAAAAAAGATGAACCTTCATTGACTATAACCTAGTAGTAAAGAATTCTCTTTATATATATATATATATAAAGACACTTAATATAGCCAATAACAAGTCTTCAAGCTTCATAAAATTTTCAAGTATTCTTCATTTCCTATACACCTATAACTTGGTCTCAAAAATCATTTTTAGAAAAATAAAGGATGAGCTAAAGCTCAGTGGAGAAGAGTATAGTAAAAAAAACTTGTAAAATAGTCTTCAATATTCTTCAATAGCAACACACCAAAATTCATTCAAAAACGTGAATACACACACACACATGTATGCATGTTTGTTTGTATATATATCAACAACTCATTTTAACTTACATATATCTTTAAAAGGACTTCCATGTACCCTATCAAATGATGCTTCTTCTTTTGTAGCCATAACACCTGTATTTTAGAGACTTTTACCCAATGACAAAGTATATGCCCCCTATTATATCCACTCATTGATCTTCTTGGGAATGTTTTAGGTCTTTCACCCTAAAGTAATTGACCCTTCTTTCTTCACCCAAGGAGCATCTCACCCACCTATTACATGTTTTCAAGCCATCAATCATGGTGTCTTAAAACTATTTTTTTTTTTAAGTGCATTTCACACTCTCCATGTTGCTCATGATGTATATCAAATTATATCGAATTAGTTCCAACAAAACAAAGTATCACAACGTAATGGAATATATCTCCATCTCAACATATCAATCATTATGTTTTTCATTTAATCATCATAGATTGTCAAAATATCATCATATATACATGCATAATCCAACATGTTAAATTATTTCACAATTCAACCATTATTCAAAATGTTGATTAAATATTCAATTTTCATTTCTCAAATTTATCAAAAAAAAAATTGATGTAAGCCCTCCATTTTGTCCTTCTAGCACATGTCATCTTATACTAGTTTTTCCTCACTTTTTACTCTTCTTGTGGTATTCACTTAGGATTTTTTCTCATTTAGCCATTTGTTGTGTCTCATGGTGGTCCACCGTTACTCATTTTGTCACCATTTTTTGGGTCATTGTTCAAGATTTCTTAAGGAATTTATGTGAGTCCTTAGTGTGATTTTACTGGCCTTGGGTTTAGTTTAGGAGTTTTTGATTTTTTTTAATGTATGTGATTGACTTCGTTCTTTAGTGCATGTGATTGATTTTAATTTGTAGTGTATGTGATTAATTTGAATTGTTAGTGTATGTGATTGATTTTGATTTTTAATGCATGAGATTGAGTTTGATTTTTATTGCATGTGATTGATTTTGATTTTTATTGCATATGATTGATTTTGATTTTTAATGCATGTGATTAAGTTTGATTTTTTGATGTATGAAACTGAGATTTTGATTTTGGGTGCATGTGATTGATTTTGATTTTTGGTGCATGATATTGAGATTTTTTTTATTTTTAATGCATGATTGAATTTTGATTTTAAATCATGATTGAGTTTTGATTTTAGAGGAGTTACATTTGGAAGCATGAAGTAAGCTTGAAAGAAGTCTCTAGAAAGAGAAAGATACAAGTAGACAGTTTGCATGTGTGAGATGGTTAAGGGAAGAGCCATAAGGCATCAAGAAAAGGTCATGTGAGATGCATGAGGGGTTGTTGAGAAGACATTGGAAGAAGTCTCTAGAAGAGGAATCAAATTGAAAGTGAAATTTGAGAAGGAAAATGAGAAGAGGTCTTTAGACTTTTGGAGGGAGGAGGCATTTACATTTTAGGGAGAGCATGTGGAACAAGTCTCTAGACTTTTGGGGACTTGAGGACATCATGGCTGTGGCTGAAATTTGAGAGTAAAAGTGAGAAAATTGACTTGAGGAAGGAGTAAGGGCCATTGATGCACACGATTTTGAGATGAGAGAATGATAACTATGTAGAGAATTCTCTAGGCCATTGAAAGAGATAGATGCAATTGGTTTTGGGAAGGAGATTTTCTAAATTTTTGAATGTCAAATTGCTCTTAGAATCCTTGGAAAAGATGGTTTGAAGAAGAACACATTGGATCTGAAGTTTTGAAGGAAGAATCAAGTAAGTCTCCTTAATTTTACATGTTGAATTTTTATTTTTCACTTCAACTTCTTCTTCTTCTCCTTCTTCATCTTTGGATATGGAAATTCTCTTATTGGATGTGAATATTCAAGGCCACAATTGGTTGTTGATTAATTGAGAATTATTGGTGATTTGTTGTTGATTGATATGATCCATTAAGTGATGTCTACCATTGTCTTTAGGATTTGGTTAGTTGAGGATCATTGGTGATTAATTATTGTTAATTGATATTATCCATTAATTGATGTTTTAGAATTGTTTTAGAATTATGTTTCTTTCTCTTTCACCTAATTCAAGCTCATTGATTCAAGTGAAATGAGCTTTCATGATTGTTTCCTTTATATGTTTTTATGGTTCTTGATGTACCTAAAGATTACAATCACCTTCCCTCAGCAATCCTCACACACAGCTACACATGGAGATCACAATCAACACACTTTATGGCCTACAATTCAATTCACAATCAGCACACCTTATGTTCACAATCAGCTTGCTCTTTGGACGATTAATTAGGTTGTTTTTAAGACTTATATTCAGGTCAATTTGAGTCCCACAATTAGCTCTCTTTTAGGTTCACAACCAGCTCACTTAGGTTCTCCTTCAGGTCACCTTTAGGTCTATAATTAGCTCACAATCAGGTTAGTATTCAGCACACACACACACCTTTTCTCTTAAGTGTTCTCTTGTTGTCTTGTAATTTTATATGATCTTTGTGATTGTAAAAAAATGTTTCTCAATTGTTTACCTAAATGAATTATTCCTTAATTGTTTTAAATTCATTTTCAAAATCATGCTACCATTCTTCATTCAATATGCATACTTGCTCCATTTTCATTGATTTTCATTTCTTTTATGCATGAATAAAATTCATGACTCCATAATAATAGAGTGATCCCTTGCTTTCATGAGCTTAATTATGATCATTGAAAGTTAAAGAATCATGGATTAATTCATGAAAATAAATCGGGCCTTGGTGAAGCCCTACAAACAATCATTTTCAAAAACCTCTCCTACTGTCACTTACTTTGATTCACCTACCTTCAAATAAATAAATTGAATTTGGATCATTTAAGCCTTTTCTAAAATTGTTTACATGCATGGATGATATTATTAACTTCTTAAAGGTGCCAAAGGAATTTTATCTGAGCTTAAAACCTTTCTCCAAGCAAGAGATTCAAATCGGTTTTTCAACAAGTCCAAATTCAACCCTATTTTCAACGCCTAAAATGGTTTTTCAAAATTAATTTGTTTCGGGGTTTCCTTTACTCTTTTAGTTATTTTTTCCTTAATTTAGACTTCTTAAATAACATTTGAGGACCCTTTGTCACTCAAAAATGATGTTCCAAGGAGGAGATATCTTGTTGAATATATTGTACTCTCCTTGTTCTATAATTATGGGTTGTTTGATTGAATTTTAACATGATCCGTGTATGTTTAAGCCTTGGAAAGTAATTTAGACATCCTAAATGCATTGCAAAACATTTGGTTTGATTTTATCACACTCCTAAGATAGCTAAATAATTTACTCTTTACATGTCATAGAAATCTACCTTGTTTTTGACCAATTTTGAATTTGATGAAATCTAGGATAAATGACACATGATTAAGCTAATTGGATACTTGGCTTGTATTATAGACTCAATAAGGATAATGTAGAATTTTTTTTTTTTGATCAAATATCATGTCTAAGTTTTTATCTTGTTGTTGAGTGTTTTGTAGAGTAATGATAAGTTTATTTATATCTAGGATAAGCAACATATTATTAAGCTACTCAAACTTTTGGATTACATTCTAAACATGTTGAAGATACTATCCAATTTTTTCTTTTTTTGAAGTTTTATCAACTCTAGATATTTTATTTGGATTTATTTTGTAAATGTCTATGTTTTACCATGTTGTTGAATGCTTTGCATATTTTTTTATAATTAAGCTTTCTTATGTATGTTTGTGAGCTTATTTGACTCTTGATTCACATTGTAGACATTTAAAACCAATAAGATAAGTGTTTCTTTGCGATAAAATCATTCTTTTGCTTCTTTATTTGGATATATTTTATGATTATATGCAGGTTGCCTATTATGAGTTTTAAATATGATCATTACCTCTTGCCATGCCTTGTTTATATTTTATTGTCACTTGATTTCTTAATATGAGTTATGTATATGCTATATATGATATTAGGTTTTTGACTAGATCTTGTGTTCATCATTTTTGTGAGCTAACCTTGTTGTTTCATGAAAGCGCTTAACTTGTTATTAAGACATGCTCCTTCCTGTCCTCATTTGTTTGATTTCATTTGATATGCATGCCTTGTTTTAATAATTTTTTGTTATGATTTTGTTTATTATCACCATTGTCATGTTATTGTTTCTCAGTATTTATGATTGATTGACCAATTGTCATAGTTTCCTTCACTTGATTAGTAGAAACCTTATTCTTACGGCTTAGAAGGGTGCTACCTTATAGTGTCTTCCCAATGAGTAATCTAACTCTCGAACTTGGACTTAGTTTTTGCAAACTTGTATTTTCCAAATAAGAAGTAACTTTTAAGGTTTTATTTCTTACTTGACTTCTCTTTAGAAATAAACAAAAAATAAGTGATGACTTCAACTTTTTCAAAATTAGTTTTTCACTAAAAAGCGAGTTTTGTCATTAAGTGAGGATACACATGAAAAATGTGGTCCACACAAGTCTTTAAAATCAAAACTTCCCTACCTATTCAATAATTTAATCCTGTTCAACTTTCAACTTTGTTGCCTTTGGTTTCTTTCCCTTCTAAGAGTAACTCTAAGCTTTTAGCAAAATTTTTGTGTTTTCTTCCTTTCTATTTTCTTCTTTCATGTTTAAGACTACCTATTAGAAATGTATCTTCAAGCTAGCAACTTACTCATCCCTGGTTGTTGTCACATGCCATTCAACTAGTCATCCTATATGTCTCTAGGTTGCTCTCTCCTCACACCTATTCTAACCACTTCTTAATGGAATCTTAAGGTGACAAATGGCTCCTATAACAACTAGGTAAAATAGAAAAACTTAGCCGAATTTTCATCCACACAAAATTAAACAAGCAATTGACTAGGCCACCAACTCAGTGTTGCAAAGAAAGTTCACTATTGTTAACCATCTTTAAACTACTTTTTAGCTAGGTCAACATATTAATTACTCCATTAATCATGTTCCTTCTTTTAGTAACTAAACAATTTACTAATTAATCCATTAATATTTATTAATAGACAAAACAAATCCATATTAATTTTTAAAATTATTCAAGTCATTATTGTGAACAATATAATTAGGCTCAACACAAGTCAACATGCTCGTTAAGTGATAACTACTATGAATTTTTTTATTACTTATAATTTTATTCTAATAGTACCAATCTAATATCCATCGACATTGGAAGATTAATATCTTGGCCTTCTAACCTTATTTTTATAAATTGTCAATGACTTGATTGCTATAAATAATGCTAGTGACCTCTAGGGATGTAGAAGATGCATACCTTTTCAAGGTATCTAGTATTATAAACCTAAATTCGAGTGTGGGTTAACCTAACCCATAAAATTTAAAAAACATACCTTTTCAAAATAAATTTTCAAAAAAATTGTTTCATTGAAAAATTTGTGTATTTTAAGTTAAAAATCTATTTTATGTATTAAAAGACAATTATTTTCCAAAACAATTTCCAAAGAGACCCCTAACTTTTTGAAAATGTTTTGTTAGGGATTGAATATTTGGGGATAAGGGTTTTAGTTTTTACAAAAATTTGATGGAAAATTTCTCAATTTTGTTTAAGGGAAAAAAAATTAAGACAAGAAAAAAAAAAGCCAACTTCAATATGAATTTTGAAGCATAGTGTTTTTTGTTTCTAAAACCAGAAAACACATTATGTGGCCCATTTCACACGAACTTTTTTTTTTTTAGGTAAAGAAAAGTAGTATATATAGAAAAAATGAGACACCAAAAGCATCGCCCTAAAAGCCTAAAGGCTCAAACCAAAGGGAGAGGGAAAGAAGCAAAAACACATCATCAGCCCTTACCTTGAGCACACTATGTGGCCCATTTCACACTACCTTTTTGCTTTTAGGTAAAGAAAAGTAGTATATATAGAAAAAATGAGACACCAAAATGATAGCCCTAAAAGCCTAAAGGCTCAAACCAAAGGGAGAGGGAAAGAAGCAAAAAAACATCATCAGCTCTTACCTTGAGCCTAATCAATCAATGAAGCTAACAAGAGAGGTAGGGCCCATTTCACACAACTTATTCAATGTTAAAAGGGTTCTTCCCAGTGTTAGAAAAAGTTTTACAACCTAAAAGATACTTTAAACTCTGTTTGGATCTCAGGAAAATGTGGACAACAGCATGAGCGTCAATCAATGCATTAATAGATTATAGATACATAAATTTTTAATCCTGACATCCCTCATTTGCAAACACAAGAATTATGAAGCTCAACAGAGACAAAGAGAAACCTGCTTTCCCAAATCAAGCTGTATTTTCATATTCTTCATTACAAGAAGAAAGCATTAAGGAACCGATCCATAAGTCTCTTCACCAACAATTCTAATGACACAATGATAATGTACAACATAACTGGTTCTGGTTTTTGGGTAAAATGAGATTGTAGACCTGCAGATCTGGAAGTCATATTGATGAATTAAGGTCCCATAGGACTTGCTCATCAATCTTGCTCATCTTCTCATCATCAAGTCGCTTCCATGTCCTGATCCTCTTGACTCCCATCCAAGCCCTCTCCCCTTTCCCCAGTTCCGCAAGTATGATCCTGGCTCTCCTAGGCCACCCTGCCCTACCATAACCGTGGTATCCACACCCTCCACCATAACAAAACCATATGCCATCTAAGTTCCCACAGAAGTCATTAGTGTGATCATGGCCCATGAACACGGCCTTCACATCCCCCATGGAGACAAATGTCTGCAGGACTCCAGAATTTACTGCTGAACAAGCCACAGCCTCCTGAAACTGGCCTACAATCTCTTTGAAGTAGAGCTGCCGGACTTCTGGAACTGGGATGTGGAAGAACGCCAGGGCTGGGGTTTCAGCTGGTGGTAAAATGAGGTCTGCTGATTGATTAGAATCCCTTTTTTGGCCCTGTTAGGGTGTGACCTGCAACATGTTAATGAAATCAAAATGTACCAAACCTCACTTGAAACAATTGGATGCATATGATCAGAGGAGAATTTTTGGAGAAATAATTGCACTGCTTGAAATGTATATTTGTTAAAACCATTTGGTATCATGTCATTAAAGTGAAAATCAGAATTTTTTTCTTGAATTTTAGAATCCTTCAATGGTTAATAGTCTAAAATTATTCTGGTGAAATGCAATAAACGCAGCCCTATTGCATTAAATTGAAATCACACTTGATTGCATTAACATTGTTCAGTAAGCTATACCTCAAATCCTTGAGAAACACCACGAACCCAACGAAGTTGAGATTCTTTAATCCATCCATAAGTTCGACGACCATTAACAGTAGCCCTATCTCCACTGTCCAGAAAGTAGAGACTGAGGATACTGCTGTTTGCCAAATGGGAACCTGGAGCACCATTAACTCTCAGATTATAATTCCCAAATCCTTCAATGTCTACCACCATGCGGGCATTGGCAGGACTGGAAGGATCTTCAGCTGGATTGATTTGTGAGACTGAATAATCCATAAGGGAGATGAGTGTCATCAATTCTTCACGGGTCATGGTTGATTCTTGGTCATGGTTCCCCAAAATTGCAGCCCAAGGAAGTCTAGATTCCATGACAGGGCCAAAGACTTCAAACAGAGATTCAGCAGCATCAGCAGCACTCGTTCCAAATATATTATCCCCTAATACAAGAAACGACCACAGATTAATCTTTTAAGAGAAGGAAGGTCTCATTAACCAAAAACTCTAGATAGAGAGGGTTTAGTTTCAACAGATTTAGACATGTGACTGTTTCCCTTTGTCACTCTTATTAACATCAAACAAGCTCATAGATATTCAGAACTATCTGCTAATTCTGCTTATCTCTTTACTCTTATTTACTTCACTCTTATGCACATTTTTCTCAGGAGGTTTCCTAGATTACAAATTCTAGTAAGTTTTGTCCCAACATTCTCAAAGACACAGATTGTTATGATTCCTGGTTCAAAATAAGAGCTCATATCTACACTTTTGATTGAAGTCTATGCAATGAAATGCCTACATGATCCAACACACTATCTTTCAAGGTTCTATTCATATCAAAGTCTTTCCCAATGATCATTCCAAGAGTTTTAGGATGGGTGAGTCACTTAGAAAGTTTTCCTAGAAATTGTTTCTGAAAATTTACCTTACGTATTCTGAAAATGGATCAAAAAAGCGAAGAAACAGAATTAAACCCAGAAATTAATCGATTATAATTTCATGAATAAGAGAACTGCATGGTGAAAGCATCGATAATGGCGAAAATTTTCCAGGAAACTGTTTTCTCCCAAAACAAACAGAACAGGTACCTGTGAAGGCAACAAAGTCAGGCCTTTCCTCATCAATCAACCTCCGGAGGAACCGAGTGGTGTTGAGATCCGAACAGCCATCGAACTCGGACGGCAACACGTCTCGGCACCGAGTCACCACTCCGTTTCCGAAATGCATATCGGCGACCTGCGAAGATCATCAGCCAAGGTCAAGGAAACTGGAGGAGAACTGCAGGAGATAGAAGCGGGGGCGAACCTGGAGGATTTTGAATATGCCATCGGAGGAGAAGCGCAAAGGGAGCTGTGGGTTTTGCTTCAGAGTGATGGGTTGACGGCCTAAGATGAGTTTATGGGAGATTAGGGTTTGGAGAAGGTAGATAATTGCAAAGACGAAGGTGAGGTAGAGGAAGGTGCAGCGAATGTTCAGTGCTTCCATCGCTCCCAGTAACTAACTACGCGGTTAGTGGTGTATTTATTCTTGAGTTGGATTATTATTATTATTATTTTGTGTGTGTTTTTAATGATAAAACTGATAAAGAAAATGATTAAAAGTTGTTATAAAAGTCTTATTGTTAAATTAATGGCAACTATAGTCTACAAGAACGAGGATTCGGAATGAATATTTTGTTTCTACTCCTATTCGTCAAATAAATTTGGTTAAATTAATGGCAACTATAGTCTACAAGAACGAGGATTCGGAATGAATATTTTGTTTCTACTCCTATTCGTCAAATAAATTTGGTAATTTTAGTTCTTATATTTGAATGTATATAAAAAAAAAATGTAATATTAGATTTGTTTCTATTTTAATATTAAGTAAAAATAGGAATAAAAATAAAAAAATAAATAAATTATAATAATATCTATGATTTAAAATATTTTTTTATTTTTATTTAAAAAAATCCTTGAGAGGTTTTTTTTTTTTCTTAATAATAAAAACTTATGTGGGCAAATGATTTTAAAAACAAAATTATTTTAAAAAATTTACAACACTATTTGGTTGTTTTTTAAAAAATAATTTTTTTTTTAAAAAGTGAAATAGAGAATTGTTCTTTTTTTTTTTCATTAGAGAAAATGAATTCAAATTAAGTGAGACTTTGTATTGAATTTATTTATAAGTTTAATAATTTTAAAAAATAATTTAAAACTCACAAAATATAAATATAATGACTATAAAAAATAATAGATATAATTAATACTTTAAATTCTTTAATAAATCTTATAATTCTTAAGAATAATTTGAAATTTAAAAGACTAATTAATTAATTATAGATTAAATAAAATAATTTAGAATATCATGTTCATAATTGAGTAATAAATGGATGTATATAATAAAAAAAATACTCATTTATAACTTAAAAAATGAAATTTCATTTACTTTTATATTCATTTAAATTAGAATAGTATTAGCAATTATTGATTTTGAGTAATTATTTTAGTTATGGTGTCATAAGATGTTAATATCCATATTTTATAATATTTACAAAATATATAAAATTATATAAATAATATTAGAAATTATTAATTTTGAATTATTATTATTTATTTTTAACAAAAGAAATCAATTAATGTTAATATCTATAATTTTATAATATTTATTAAAATATATAATTTATGATTTTATTATATTAATATTCATATTTTATTAAAAACTATTTATTTTTTAATTTATTTGTAATTAAAAAATTATTCTTACTTTTAATAAGATGTCAATTAAATTAAATTTACATTATATAAATTGAATTTACAATTTGTATCACAAAATCAAAATAAAAAATTATTTTTAAAAATAATTTATGTAAAGTCTTTAGTTTTTTAATGTTTGAATTATTTTTGAAAATAGCTTGTATTGAGGAATTAAAACACCTCTAGTTGAGATGAATTAAAATCTCATTCACAAGTGAAATTTCATTTCCATTAAATTCAGTTTTGATTCTATTCTCATTATTATTTAAGTTATCCAAACATGAAAATGAAGGAGAAAAAAAAAGAAAAACTCATTCCTATGCACCAAACACACCCTAAGTGTTTATATTTGATAGGATTCTATGTTATTAGCTATGTTTGGCTTAAGGAAAGCACTAAGAAAAAGAAACTCAAGTATGTCAAGATTATTTAATTTTTATATAAAAGAGTTTAAAGAAGTTAAATGAATTTGAATTAATGTTTAAAAATAATTTATGAACTTTAAATTTTATTTTTTATTTTTCTTCAATTTTTTTCCTTCTAATTTTCCTTTCTTTTTCTTTTTTCTTGTAATTTTCTATCAATTTTTTTGAGAACTAAACATAATGTAGATTTATTTATAATCTTTTGAAATTTAGTGAATGTTCATAAATTCAAGTAGATCTGTTTATAACCTCATTTGGAAGATGACGACTAAATTTAATTACTAAAAAAAACATGTTTTAAAAGTAAAATAATAACTTATAAGAAATACAAATTATGTCTTTTATAAAGAAACAAAATATAAAACCATAAACAAGTTACTTTTGGTCACTATCACATTGTTGTTAATATTATTACATTAATTTCTCGAAAAATTTAGTTGAAAGAAAAAAACAATGAATCATGTTTGGTTGTCGAGAAATTGAGGAAAGTTGAATGAATAGGAAAGAAAATTCGCAGCCTTACACTTTTCAATCTTTTGGTTCCAAAGAAATCTTGAAAAAATTAAAATTAAAATAAGAAAATCAACTCAATTGAGTTTTCAATCCATTAGGTATATATATTTTTTTCTCTTACTCACTTTCCTCGGCATCCAACATAAGACCCAAAAAATATCTAGACATTAACAACCCAATAGGCATAAAAAGGGTACAAGGCAAAGAGCCCAATATCCAAATTAGATCCCAAAAAAATCCCGAACATTAACAACCAACATAAAAAGGGTACAAAGCAAAGAACTCGACATTCAAACAATAAAAAAGAAAAAAAAAAAAAAAGCCAAATATCAGAAACCCAAATGCACAAAAAGTATAATTATAATTTTGAAAGTTCAAAATAAAAAACGAATAAGTCTAAAAATTTAGAACAACGCTTAAATTTATGGCTAACAAAATATGAAGATATTAGCCAATTACCTTCTCTCATGTTTTCTCATAAAGTAGATAGAAAAAGAACACCTTAATCAAATGCATGAAACTTTTGAATCCTTTTAAAAAGAGAATCAATAAAAAGATGAAAATCTAAAAAATAAATTGTTTGAGAGAACTAAGGTCCGCTTTGAGGATTTCCAACTTTAAAGAGAGGAATCTTCCTCTATTCTCCATTCTTCTATCTTGTTTCTTGTTTTGAATTTTAAAGGTTTTTCTTTTTATTTAGGATAATTTGGTATACAAAAAGAGTCATTTTTCTTGATTTGAAAATGCAAGGATTATTTTTAGAAATACAAAGTTATTTTGCTCATTTTAACCAAATATCCCTTTATTTTCTAACTCAACACTCAAATTTCATTTTTTGTTGATCTTCTTCGGTTTAGACATATGAAATTTATTTAGGTCATGTTTGATTCTAAAAAAATTTAATGAAAAATGTAAGGGAAAGAAAATAAAAAATAAAAATAAAAGAAAAAAAGTGAAGAAAAATAAAAATATATTTAAAATCAATAAATTATTTTTATATACTATTTTAAACTTATTTTATTTATTTTTCTTCTTTTATGTAAAGATTAAATAATTTAAAAATATAAAAATTTCTAACTAATGTTAATTATGTTTGTTTTTTTGTTTTTTTTACTATGAAACCAAATATTAGAAAATTATTTTTCTAACATTTTTATTTATTTCAATACTTTCAACAAACCAAACATAGTCTTAAGGTGAATTAAAATCTAATCATATTTGGAATTCCAATAATATTGCATTGAAAATTTATTTAATAGTACTAAGCTTTCTCAATCACTTGGATTCTTATCTTATTAAGTTTGGTTAAATGTATTACCTTTCTGTTTTTTGTTTTTATTTTTTAAATAATTATAAACAAATATAAATTTTTTTTAACATTTATTTAAAAAAAACAATAATTTTTAAAAATTGTTAAAAAAATTAAGATATTAACAAATTTTTATTATTTTGAGAGATACAAGGTAAGTTGATTTTTTTTTAAATAAAATTATTTAATTTTATGTAAAAATTATTATTATATTCTATATTTAAGAATGAAAAATAGAAAGTTTATCTATTATAGTTAATTTCTGATTTTATAACTAATTAAAATATAAAAAAAATGATGGAAAAATGGGTTTCTATTTTAGACTCCTCCCTAAAAGTTTTCTTTTTACAACCTCACATTTTCTTGACCACCAATCAGAAAATGTGATTGTTTTTGGCTTCTTTCATTATTGTTCTTTTTCCTTATTTTTTTTCTTTAATTAGTACCATCGATGAACAAAACCCAGATTTTTATTTTTTATTTTTCCTGAATTTTGGCTTGTATAATACTGAAAAGAAGGGATAAATAAAAATGGGAAAAACCAGATCATCATCACCATCATTACCATTGAGGTGGTGGAGGAGAACTTTGGTACTCGTCTTCATTGGGTTTGTTGCGGTCACCTTCACTGTGTGGGGTAGAATCACTCTTACCAGAGACCACATGGTACCCTCTTTTTATTCTCAAAAATGTTCATCTTGATTTTGTTAATTTTATTTTTGGCAAGCTGAATTGGGGTAAATTCTGGTCCAAAGTCTCAGAAATTTGGCTAACATTTGGGAAAGTTGGGTTCCCACATTGGAAGAATCTGGGTTGTGAATTTCAATTTATTAATTTGGATTGGAGTCAGCTGAATGAATTGGAAATTGTTGTAAAATTTTGGGAATAAATTCTGAAATTTCTGTCTTGAGCATGTGTATTACTGAAAATAAAAGAAATCTGGAAAGAACTAAATGCAGGTGCATTTAATTGATTCCGCCACCAAAAAAAGGGGAAAAAAGGCATTCATTGAAGTCATATCATTTCTAAAAATGAGCAGAACCCATAAATAATTGTATAGGTTTCACTTTGCAAGGGCTTGTTTGGTAATGGAAATAAAAAGGAAAATTTTTTTAGGTTCTTGAAAACTGAAAACATGAAAATGACACAGAAAACATGTGTTGTGATCCAATATTGAAGATACTTCTAAGAATGGGTCATTTTTTTAAAGCATTAGAGTATATCATTTGTCTGGATCTTACAATATGCAATCACTTTAACTATTTGAAAACAAGTTTTCATTTTTCAAATGTAAAATTTTTTATGTGTTATTTTCATTTCCATTGCCAAACGGGCCCAAATGTTTATGAAAAAAAGACAGATGAAAGTATGGTTGAAAATTATGCATTCAAATCCTTTTTTTCAAACACAAAGGTGCTAAGTAGGACTTGCAAAATGATGGGTTTAGGTGATGTTTTCCTGATATAACATGGCTTAAATAAAATATTTGAGGAAACTTGATGATTTTCCATTTGAGGTGAGCCACTTCCACTTTGGCTGTTTTGAAATGTGGAAAGAGGTAAATGTAAAGTGTAAACCTGTCTGCTTTATCTACAATATCCAGATATATACTAGATGGTTGATATTCAACCCTGATATCGCTCTTTAAATATGTCGGGATTATCTATAAAATGTCTACAATATGTCAAAATTATCTTTCAAAATTGACATTTTCAATGGTGTCTCTATCATTATTTCAATATGTTTTGAACCTCAATATTATTGTCAATATCAATATTTTATCCCTTGACTGTGTTGTTATATTTTTTAGTGTAGGGTTGAAATGTAATTTTTCCCAGCCAAGTTAACTGTTTGAATTTTCAGGTAGAGGTTTTAAGATTAAATGAAGAGCTTATCAACCTGCAAAATCTGGTAAGATTTGTAAAATTCTCATCAGCCATGGTTTCTCAATTGTTCACAGACTTGACTGGTCTAGTTTTTTCAGTCTGATGCATCAATAATCGTTATGATTTTAATGGTAACAAATGAAAAAAAATATTGCTTGTAGCTTGAAGATTTAAAGAACTATCTACGAGATTTGGGTTTAAGCATCCAACTAAGCGATAGAGTTAGTGAACCAGCCAAGGAGTCCATTGGTCAGGATGATCCCACTAACTTTTGGCGGAGAGAACAAGTGAAAGATGCTATGATTCATGCATGGAGTTCCTATGAAAAGTACGCATGGGGCCAAGATGAACTTCAGGTTTGCTATTCTTAATAACATACAACTGCCATGCTGTAATTTAAACAATTTTGTCCATAAAAAAATGCAGCCACCTGCAGCAGTCGTAAATTTCTTCAAATATGCCCCGGTTTCTTTTGAAACTGAGGCATGGGAAGCTAGTAACCTTACTGCATCTGAGATGGCTGTGTTTTTCCAGAACATGTAGAAGCAGATAACTTACCACATTCCGTTATATGTCAAACGAAGAAATAAATTTTGCTATGTTAATTTGAAAACTATTCTATAGGGTCCTCTTTTGTATTAGAACTTCTGCAAGAGTCCATATATGCATTTTATTTGTCAAAATGGTCCTCTGTGTTTGAGCTGACAAGATTCTACTTGCAAGTTGCAAGCTACATTCAAATGTGATGGCTTGTATTTACTCCGAGGTTTTGTTTGTGTGTGTGTTTTCTTTTTCAATTGTGCATCTTCTGCAATTTATAGATTCGATTTTCATTTGAAGCAGCCACAAACAAAAAATGGTATTGATACCTTCGGTGGTCTTGGAGCAACTATAGTAGATTGTCTGGATACCTTATTCATAATGGGTCTTGATGAGCAGTTTCAAAGAGCTAGAGAGTGAGTTTATATTTTCTTTCCTGCTCTTTTTCCCCTTCCCTTCTTGTCTAAATGTATATGCTTCATCTTCTTCTATTGGGCTGTTACTTTGTTATCTGATTTCTCCGTTTGGGGATGTATTTTAAATTTGAATTTTTAGCTTGGAATTGATAGTACTTAAAAGTAGTCAGGACTGTAATTTGTGGCAGGTGGGTTGCAAACTCGTTGGATTTCAACAAGAACTATGAGGCTAGTGTTTTTGAGACAACCATAAGGTTGCATTATAAGGTTTCATCTTATTTATTTATTTAATAATAAGTTTCTTTTTTTTTTCTTTTGGGACAGAGGTCCTCTCTGGGATGGTTGAGAGGAAGAAGCGTATGACATGTCCACTGCTTTTTATCCTTTTTGTATACTTATGTTGAATGCAGAGTTTTAGGTGGACTTCTTAGTACATATGATCTTTCCAGTGACAAAGTCTTCCTTGAAAAGGCTCAAGATATTGCAGATAGATTGCTGCCTGCTTGGAATACTCCGTCAGGAATTCCTTATAACAGAATTAACCTGGCTTACGGAAATGCAAATAACCCTGGATGGACAGGAGTAAGTTCTGAATATTTTCTTTTCTTTTCTTTTTATTGACTGACCTATTTTTATTTAATTCTATAAGGTCATCTAGGACAATAACTTGTTGATTTACCTTAACAGTCTTTCTTAGACTTGTACAAAGGGGCATTGTTATTTGTTGACATAACCTTAAAGATTATATGAATTTGCTTCCAAGTTGACATAGCTATCAATTTAAAACATGGCTCAAGAAATGCATCCAGTCTCAGTTCTAAATTTTCTGTCCATTGGAATCTGGGGATTCTATAGTGAGTATTATATGGCCTGGGAATGTTTGCAGACTAACTTGTGGCCCCAAGAGTAAAACATACCTAAATGTTCTCCTACTGAATTTTGGCATGTTTTCCAAAGATTTCTTTGTGTTTTGTTCAATCTAATACAATTGATGCTGTTGTTCAATCTAATACAATAGATTCCTCTGCTGCTTCTGTCCTTAGTTTGTCTCAATTATTATTAAGCAACTTATTCTACTCTGGTTTCTGTGTTTTGTATAAATTTGTGAATACCTACTGATAGGTTTGCTTTTATAACCTCCAAAAAGGCACTGCCTAAGTAGCCCTATCTGTGAAATGTATCATTGTGAAATATATATGTGGATGGATATACCTGAACTAGTGTGGCATGTTAATCACTTCTTCTTTGTTGGGGTTGCCTTGATTGTATGCCTAGTGGACATTTTGCATGATGTGTTAACATAGAATCTAATCTACAACATAAGCTTTGTCAGCAAGTAATTTTTGTTGTTTTCTTGTGACATGTAGGATCAAAGTGTTGTTTGGTAGAAGAGAAAAGGAGAATAGAAGAAAAGACAAGAAATAGGATTGTTGGATTGTTCGCTATAACTATGCCCTTTGTTATATATATGTGTGTGTGTGTGCAACGAGGAGAAGAGAAATACAAATATACCCTTTCACTTATTAATTCATTAAACTTTCATGACCCCCCCAAGTTGGTGCAAATATATTGTGCCCCCAACTTGCCTAACACCATGTGAAATAGATGACTTGTTACTCCTTTAGGAAGAACATCAGCAAGTTGAAAACTAGTTTCCATAAAAAGAGTACAGATTTGCTCTTGAGGCTTGACTTAGGTAGTAAAGGGTTGGGGTTGGTTTATAGGAGGTTCCAAGTTCAAGTCTCAATGGGGACAAGAAAAATGACAAAAAGAAAAAAAAAAAAAGAAAAAAGAAAAAAGAAAAAAGGGTACAGATTTGGCCACACCTGATTTGTTAATCGGTGAAGTGTTAGTATTCCTAAATATGCTTAGTTCTAGCATCATGCACTGGATTATGAGGCTATGAACTATGCTAATTGTGACATTATTCTCACAATATAAAATCTCAGATAGCTTAACCTCTTTACCTAGTTCCTTGAGAAGAATCTTTGGCCAAACAAGTTCACAAATGCCATAGGCCATTCTTTTAACTTGACTTCTGCACTTAACCTTGCTATTGCTTGTTGTTTATTACTTTGTCAAGCTGTAAGGTTCATGGTTCATAGTCGTAGTATCGGTTACTAACTCAGAGGGTCCCAAGGTGTATTGGTCTCGGTGTTTCGGCTCAGTATCGAACTATATGCAAAATAAGATAATTAGAAAATTTAAAAATTATAAAAATATTATGTAAATTACAAAAAAATAGGTACAATTAAATAAGCTCAAAAAATTAATAAAACAAAATTGTCTCATAGTTAACATTATTTAAATAGTTATAAAAGCATTCGCTAAATCATATCCATCATTTACCAATAAATGTATTTTATAATTTATTCCATAAATAATATAACCATATAATCATATCTCATAAAATCATACTGGCCAACCACATAACCATATAAAATCATTCTAGCCACCCACATAACCATAAAATATAAATATAAAGGCATTTAGCATTAATTTTTTACTTTAACAATTTCTCCTCCCACCCATAGTACACAATACCCATGACTACAAAATTTTAACTCCGTAACCTACAATCAGAGGGAGAGGTAGAGATGAATCTGACTGTGAGGGAGAGTTGCCTTGCCGTTGAAGGATTGGAAGTTTCAGTCCTCTTGACAAGCACCATTGCGGCTCCGCACTACAGCTCCTACACTCCGACAATGGTCGATTTTCAAAAAATTAGTTAAGTAAATCCTAAATCTTTTGTGTTCTCATCCTTTGGTGGATTCTCCTCTCATAGTCTTCCAAAAGGGTCATGGGTTGGGTTAAATTTGCTTGTTTCTTCTTCTTCTTTGATCTTCTCATTGATGGGTTGAGAGATTCAATTTTAGCATCATTGGTGTTTGCTTTTGGGGAATCTCTGATTTTTCTAAAAAAAATTTGATTTTTTGTTGTGATTGAAAAGAAAAAAGATTCTCTGTATTACGTTGGAAAATTTTGTGTAACCTAACTGAGTCGATTGAGTTAACTTGGAATCTTAGCTAAGTCAACCGAGTCACACTGGTTCAGTGCTAAGTTTATGCATTATATCGACTTAGTCGATACTTTGAACCTTGTTAAGGTTCCCTTGAACAAAAGGCAATATTACCAACCAATCTACATCTATAAAACCCTTAGCTTTCATATAACCATATTGCTTATGCAAAAAACCTTTTGCAAACACGCCTTTAGGTAACCTTTGCATTTGTGAAAAGAATTTTGCCCTACCTTATCAACTAATTGGTAATTCACCTCAAGTGGACTATATTTTCGTTTAAATCCTAATGTCCTGATTTCTTTCAACAAAGCTAACACATATTTCCTTTTAACGATCAAAAATATTTTTGTTAAATTGAGCAATCTCAATGCCCAGAAATGATCTTTAAGCGATCCAAGTCTTCAATCTCAAACTCTTTTCTGAGGTGTTTTCTTCCATAGGGAAAACTCAATTGCATCATTACTAAACACAATATCATCGACATACACAATCAGAGCTGTAGTTGTACCACCTTTATGCTTGACAAATGTAGTATGATTTGCCCATCCTTGGGCTGACCAAATCTTTGTCAGGGTCCTGATAGACCTCTTAAACGATCCTTGATAATTGTTTCTGGCTATATTAATCTTTCTTTTAGCAATAGAAAGATTTGGAGGTCGTATTATGCACACTTCCTCCTGAGATCACCATGTAAGAATGAACTTTTGATATCGAGTTGGTAAAGAGGCTGATTCAGATTTGCAGCCAATGATGACAAAATACATACAGAATACATCTAGTAATTAAAGCAATGGTTTTCTGACAGTTTATGTTGCAGCTTGTGTTAACCCTTTAGATACTTGAATGCAGTGAAGAAAATGTTTCTTCTTTCTATTTATTATGAATCTATACAAGGCTATTTAAAATACAAGAGGTGACAAAAAACAGTCAAATTATAGAAAGAATTGTGCATGTATTTGGACCTTATTAATTCTCAAATCTTCTAACACTCATGCGGGTGCAAAAATATTTTGCATTCCTATTTTGTCTAAGATTTGATGAAATGTCAAATTAGGGAGACCCTTGGTCCGCTTGTTTGTCTATAGTTTTGAAGAAGACATGTAGAGTATGCACACTTGTCCAGTCTCCAATTTTTGTCTGATGAAATGTTGATTAATTTCCACATGTTTCATATGATCATGATGGACTGGGTTGTGAGCTATATTAATAGTTGCCTTGTTGTCATAGGACAAGATCATGGGTTCTTTGATCTTAATCTTAAGGACAATGAGCATAATTCTAAGCCACAATAACTTGCAAATGCTTGAGTCATAGCTCTAAACTCAACCTTTGTACTTGATTGAACATGTTGTTTCTTGCTTCTCTAAGTGATGAGATTACCTTCAATAAATGTACAATATCCAATTGTTGACCTTTTATGTACTATGGATCTTGTTCTACTTGCATTGGTGTAGACTTGCAATCATTGATAACCATTTCATTGAAACATTACTCCTTTGCTTGGGGTAGCCTTTAGGAATCTAACAATTCTGTATACAACCTTGAAGTGGGAGTTCAGTATTACAAGTATAAATTGACTAATTACACTTATTGCATCGGAGATAATCTGGCTTTATGTGTGATAGGTAGATCAATTTTCCCACCATTTATTGATAGGTGCCTCCATCTATTGGGGCTTCTTCAATTTTCTTCCCTAGTTTGTGGTTTACCTCAATAGGAGTCCTAGTTGGTTTACATTCTAGCATACCTATTTCTTTAATCAAATCTTGTATATACTTTTGTTGTGCGATGAAAATCCTTTGTTTTGACTATGTAACTTATGTACCTAATAAATACCACAAACTTTCTAAATCTATAATTTCAAACTCTTTTACCAAGTATGTTTTCAACTTTATAATCTCCTATTGATTCTAAGGATTTTAAGGGGACTCCCCTTAATGTGTTACAACTTGATTGGTTAGCGGTTTGTAATCCCTAAGGATTGGTCCATCTTAGAGAGCTTGCTTGTTTTTCTATGTACTATCTTGTGTTTGTATTTTCTTAGCTTAGTTTTCTCTGTTGGGAGGATTTCTCATCCTTCTCTTGTACTTCTTTTTTTATCAATATATCTCTTTGTCGTTTCCTATCAAAAAAAAAAAAAAAATCTCCTATTGATCATCTTCAATAACTATAATGTCATCTCCATAAATGATTAAAGTAGTTACTTTCCCTTGGGAGAATGTTTTATGAACAAAGTGTGGTCAACTTGACTTGGGTGATAGTAACCCTTTTTTCATCATAAATTTTGTAAACCTCTCAAACCATGCACGTGGGGACTATTTGAGTTTGTAGAAAGGTTTTTTGAGTCTACACTTTGTTTCTTCATGCTTGTGAATATATCTAGGTGGGACATCCATGTATACTTCTTCTTCTAGATCGTTGTGAAGGAAGACATTCTTTACATCAAATTATTTGAGCAACTTGTCCAGAATAGTTGCTATAGATAATAGAATCCTAATGGTGTTCATCTTGGCTATTGGTGCATATGTCTCTTGGTAGTTGATTGTACATGTTAAGTTTACCCTTAGCAATTCAATGGTCCCATCAACTTTGTATTTGATGGTGTAGATCCATTTACATCCAGCTGTTTTTCCTTTTTGGTAAGTCTACAGTTTCCCAGGTCTTTTTTTTTTTTTTTTGAAGGCTCACATCTCCTTGTCTATGGTCTTCTGTCACCGTTCATGTTCAGTGCCCCATAAACTGTTGTAGGAATTTAATCAACTGATATTTTGGAAGTGAAAACACAATATTGTGGTGACATTTTCTCAAATGACCCAAAATGAGAGATTGGTGTTGAGTGCATGACCGAGTTCCCTTCCTTAGAGCAATGCGCCTGATCCAAATCATTGTTGGTATCAACACCATGATTAACATTCTCATTACCTGGCAGACCGATGAAGAGCTGCCTTTTTCTAGAATACACCTTGCTAATGAGCATTTGGACCTTAAATTCTTAGTTTCTGTAGAAATGGGTGAGATTTGTTTTTCTGAAATTTTAGTAGCTGTTTGTTTTGGAGGATGGTCTGATGTGACTTTGGTTTGAGATTTTTTTGAACTAGAATCATTTGGGGACATTAGTGGTACTTGGTTTTATCAGGAAGACTTGGAATGGGTTACTTTTGAGGGCTTGAATCAACAATATGGTGTGAAACAACCTGATTTTGTGCAATATTTGGTTCACTAGACACCCCTCATCACCACTATCATCATAAAACCAATCTTCCTCAGTGTTCTGGTTCTCCTCATGATCTTCCCAAAATAAGGTTGATGATCAACAAAGGTTACATTCATGGTTGCATATGTATTCTAGTTGGTGGGTGATAACATTTATATCCCTTTTTTGTGGCCCTATAAAATAAAAAAACATTTATACCCTTTTTCTATGGAGGAATAACCTAGGAAAATGCATCAAAGAGCCCCAGGATTGAATTTACCTCTCAATGATTGTGACTATGAACATATGAGGTGCAACAAAATATCTTTGGTAGAAGATTTCCCAACTCCTTGACAATTTGGAAATAAAGTAGTAAGCCTTTTTTTATAGGAGATATGAAATCAAGAACTTAGGATGGTAGTCTATTTATCAAATAGGTGGTTTTGATATGGCATCTCCCTAATAGTGCCTTGGAACATTCATTTGGAATAGAAATGACCAAACCTCTTCCAATAAGTTTTGATTTTTCTTTCTCAACAATCCTCTTCTGTTGGAGTGTGCAATGAGTGATGTACAATCCCTTCCTTTTCTAGACATTTTGTCATCTCTTAGTTGAAATATTCCCTGCTATTGGTCAAATTAAAGAATATGTATTTTTGCTCCTAATTGAGTAGAAACAACTGCATGAAGAATAGGAAAAATTGATGTAACATCCTATGTGGATTTCATAAGGTAAACCCAAGTGGTATGAGTGCACTCATCAATAAATGTGGCAAACATCTAGTGCCTAAAATATTTGTGATACAAGAAGGATCGCAAAAATTCATGTGAATCAAACTACATGGTGAGATGATTTTTGGACCTCTTAGTGGAAATGAAACTCCATGATGTTTAGCAAGTCCTAAAACATCACAATGGAAGAAATTAACATTCCTATTTTTAAACAAAGAACGGAATAATTTCTTTAATAAAGGAAAAGCAAGATGGGCTAAATGTTTATCCCAAAGCCACGTTTGTTCCACCATTGGGGAAGGTTAAGAAGTAGAAACTAAACCTTGAGGACCTAATCTGCTATCTTTTTTGGTCGCATTCAAGTAGTACAACTCATCTTTCATTTTAGCATGCCCAATCATCTTCCCAATCTCTGAGTCTTGAAAAATGTAACTGGATGCAAATATAACTGTAAAATTTAGATCCTTAGTGAGTTTTCCTATTGATAGTAAAATGTAGGATAAATTTGGGATATGAAGGACTGTTTTTTATGGTTAAAGAATGGATTTCTTTGAATTGTTCCTTGGCCTGAGATCCATCTGCCATTTTGATTTTTTGTTTTCTTGAACAAGTATAATATGTTGGGAAAAAAATTGGATAACTTGCCATATAAGGAGCACTTGAATCAATGATCCAAGTGTTGGAATGATTTTCAAGGGAGACATGTAAGGCATAGTTATGACCTTACTAGGCCATGGAACTAGAACCTACAACTTAATCTTGTAGATTGGCATGGTCCCATCAATGTCTATGATAGATCTTGTGGCTATTACCTTACTAGGTCATGATCCAATCAATGTCTATGATAGATCTTGTAGATTGACTGAGCTCCAAGTAAGGAGATAGTGCCTTTTGTTTGTTCTCTTCTCACCTAGATTAGGCATCTAGTGTATACGTTATGTGTGCTTTGGTAAGTCTCCTCTTAGGCTTTCAATACCAAGTCTCATTTGCATATCAAAAAAGAAAAAAAAAAAGAAAAAAGAAAAAAGAAAAAAAAAAAGAAAAAAGAAAAAAAAAAAAAAAAAAAAACACCTACAACTTGAGTGCAGTCCAATTACCTAATTCAACAACTTTCTTGGATTAGGGAATTTTCTGCCAATGGAGGCCACTAAGAAAGAAAAAGAATTTTGGGCAATGAAGGGCATGAAGGAAAAAATCAGAATACAAGTCTTTTGTTGATCTGTGAAGTAAATGTTTCTTCTTCTATTGGTTATGAATCTGTGTGGGACTATTTAAAATGCAAGAGAGTTGACCAGAAAGAGACAAATAGTGAAAAATAATCCACACCGAATTACAGACCTGATTTCTAAGAATTAAATAGAATAACGACTATATAGACAACTATTGCATGTACATCGATACTGATCAAAACAAAAGACTGATTATAGAAAGAATTGTGCATGTAATTGGACCCTATTAATTCACAGACCTCCCAACAATAACATTCTCACTTTATAACTTTTAGTACTTCCATTTTACTTTTGTTTCACTGTGGATACCCATTTGCACTCTGGGTTTCTGTCCTTTAGGCAAATCAACCAGCATTCAAGTTTCACTATTTTAAAGATTTATCTTCTCTTCATGCATTATCTTCCTCAAATCAGGTACCTAAAGGGTTTTTTCTTGATAAGCAAATAATATAATTATATAAACTAGTGCTGAAGAGATGGTACATCATGGTACACAGGAGGTATACAATGAGCGGCAAGAGATGCAAGCAAAAAGGGTTTTTGTGGCACTATGAGGAACTGAAATGGAAGATAAATCAAATAAGAACACATGGTATCTAGAAGAAAATGAAGCATATAACAGAATGTTAGATATAGGATGTTCAGTACACAAACAAACAGCTTTTCAAAGGTTAATAGGAAAATCATCTTCAATATTAGAAACATTAAATGATGGAGAAAGACCATAATTGTTACTTGAAGAAGTGCTCTTATGATGTAAGACCATTAGATCATTTCTTTTGCTTAGTAGTAATTCTATATCACCTATATCAATCTAATCATGTTCACATGTGGTGTCTATAGTACGATTAGAGCCACAAGCATCACCACTTGAAGCAATAGTAAGAGGAAGTAAAGGCCTTTTCACTAATTCTCACTCTGAACAGGAGTCATCTAGAAAGAGAAAAAAGGAACCTGCTCACAAAAATGTAACTTCCATAGAGATGAATGCTCGCCACTAGAAGGATGATAATAATGATATCCTTTTTGTGTAAAAGAGTATCTCAACATACATTTTTTTTTTTAGCTTTGCACTTGAGTTTGTTGCTATCACTAAGAAGAATATGAACATAACAGAAACACCAAACATTTTAAGGAACAAAAAAAAGAAGCAATTTGGATACAAAAGAGATAAAGCCATGCAGGAGCACAAGATTATAAATATGAGACGGAATTCAATTAATTAGAAACACAAAAAACAAAAGACTACCAGTCCAAATATGGAAAGCAAGATTTGTGGTAGACAATACCAATTGTGGAACCTTGAGAAGATGATGTTAGTTCCACTTGGTCACTATGTTGCAATTGTTGAGACTTGGTCTGATGCCAAGTAATTTGGTAGAAAAGAAGGGGAAAAATAAGAAAAGGAGAGGGGGAAAAAAATGAAAAAAATAAAAGAAAAGAGAGAGAGAGAGAGAAGAAAGAGGTTGGACCATTCTCTACTGCTGACACCATCTATTATATATGTGTGCAAAGAGGGAAAAGTGGAAGTACAAAATATCCTTCCACTTGTTAGCTAGTAAACTCTCAATAAGAAGAAGATGAAGAAACTTTGGATTTTTGAACAGATATGAGTGATTTAGATTGCTCCTTTTACGTTTTGTGCCCTTGTTATGATAATGTTGTTCACTATAATTGAAACTATGAATATATGATTCTAAGGTTTGGAAGGACGAAAAGACAAGAAAGAAAATATAGAAGAGGTTTAGGTTTTTGTCTTGCAATAGTACCTTTAAATGTAATATAGTGATAAGAAACTCTAGCATGGCAATAATAAACTGTAACAACTATATTATTGATATGTCACACACAATCTACAGGGATCCCAATTTGTATTTCTGTGTATGAATTCGTTACCTAAACTTAAGAGGTTTTTAAATTTCTGCCCTTAAAGTTAAATGAGATGAATGGCAGATCTTGGATAGAAGGCGATTCACAGTGGTTATCTCCTGGATTTCTATTGGGAATAAAGGTGCCTCAAGGTACAACCACTGGATGAGGAATTAACTAAATTTAGCCTTTTCTTTTCTGGAGTCCCAGATCTACTAACCGGGAGATGGATTCTTTGCAAATCTCTTGTGGGTAATTCTTTTGCTATTCATTATTGAGGGGCAGTGGATTTTTAATTTGTTTGGAGCATTATTTATCTCCTTTTTCTCCCCTTTTCTCAAGGATCGAACCATTCAGTTTTTGTGAATGCTTCTCATTTTTCTTCTATTAATTATATTCCTTTTTATAGACACAGAATTAGCCATTGAGATTGATACCTTGCACCTTTGCTGGAGCTGTTTACTCTTTTCTTCTTCTGTTAATCTAAAGAGTCCCTTTTCCCAGGGAAACAGTGTCCTGGCAGATTCTGGAACAGAGCAGCTTGAATTTATTGCTTTATCTCAAAGGACAAGGGACCCCAAGTACCAGAAGAAGGTACCCTTTCTGTCATGTTTGGATATGAATGCCTCACAGAGTTGCTGTTTCCTGTCCAAATAGTTTAAAGCTCTGTCGCTTGTTGTAAAAAATTGCAAGTTTTCGCATCCTTCAAACTCATGGAGAAGATATTAGAAAGCAGAGTTACTAAAATATTATAGGATCAGAAGAACTTAAGTTTTTGTTTTACTTTCTAGTTCTAAGTTGTTTTGGTACTGATATTTCAGGTGGAGAATGTCATCAAAGAGCTTCGTAGAACTTTTCCTCTGGATGGCTTGCTTCCAGTATACATTAATCCTCATACTGGAGCAACATCATCATCAATATATACATTTGGTGCCATGGGTGATAGGTACTTACTCTCTGGTGTATATGTGATGGATTTCATGAAGTATGGACTTCGGACAACCTTTAAAGTTTATACTGTGGTACTCTTATATGTAGTTTCTCTGTTGAAAAGACTTAATATTAGCTCTCAAGCTAAATATGTCGTATTTATGCAGGTGATATCTTGAGTCCACTTTATATTGTGAGACCTTGTAACATAACCTGTTGGAGAGTGAGCAACATGAGACTTTACTAAGTATAGGCTGTTGAACTATGAGACTCAATGAGACCTAGGTGATGCATAGGACCTTGTGGTTTTTGGTACTCTTATCTTTGAGTTGTGAGTTGATCCTTTGAATTGTTGAGCTTCTACTTTGGATTGAACTTTGGTGCTTCAGGAAGTGGAATTAGTTCTTGATGTGGAAGTTCATGAAAATTATTAATGGAAGGGCTGTGATGCAAGATGGCTTCATATCCTTCATGATAAGGGTTGTCTTGCAAGAAAGCTGGTGAGATACATATTAGAGGAGCTTATGATGTAAACTGTTGAAAAGTAAGCTAGGTCAGATTGGCTAAAGTATAAGCTGTTGAATTATGAGAATTAATTGGGCTTAGGTAATGCTAAGGGCCTGTAATTTGATAATTCATTTGTGAGTTGTGAATTGATCCTTCAGATTTTTGAATTTCTACTTTGGTCTAAACTTTGGTGATTATGAAAGTGGAATTAATTCTTACCATGGAAGTTCATGAAAGATCTTAATTTGGGGACCATGATGTCAGATGTCTTCACATCCTTTGTGCTAAGGGTCATCTAGCAAGATTTGCCATATACAAAGAGAATATATTAAGAGAAGAAGTTGGATACTGTGAGTTGTGCACTGATCCTTCAAATTTTGCACTTTGGAGTAAACTTTAGTGATTATGGAAGTGAATTAGTTGTTGACGTGAAAGTTAATGAAAGATTTAAAAGAGCACCATGGTGCAAGAAGGCTTCCATCTTTCAAGATAAGGGTTGTATTGCAAAGAAAGGTGGTGGGAAATTTTTATCTTGGGAATAATGGAGAAAATGGGGTTTGGCTCCAAGTGGATACGATGAATCAGATGGTGTATTTCTATAGCGCACTTCTTTGTTTTGGTAAATGGCTCTCCTTCAGGTTTTTTCCATAATTCTAGGGGGCTGAGACAAGGAGACCCCTTGTCTCCTTACTTGTTCATTTTGGTGATGGTGACTCTTTCCCGCTTGCTCTCTAGGGCAAAGGAAGGTGGTTTCATTAATGGTTTTTTAGTCAGAGGGAGGAATGGTGTGGGAGTGGAGGTGTCACACTTCTTGTTTGTAGATGACACTCTTATTCAGTGTGATGTTAGTAAGGAAAACCTTGAGTATCTGAGTTGGGTTTTTATGTGGTTTGAGGCGTGTTTAGGGCTGAAGATCAACCTGAGGAAAAGTTAGATGATTCTAGTAGGGAATGTCCCAAATTTGGAGGAGTTTGCTAAGGTTTAGGATGCAAGGTGGGTGCCATCCCAACCACCTACCTTGGTCTCCTTGTTGGAGCTCCCTACAAGTTTTCTAAGGTATGGGAAGGGGTGGAGGAGAGGTTTTAGAAAAGGCTAACTTGGTGGAAACGACAATATCTCTCAACAGGCGGAAGATGGACGTTGATTAAGATCACCTTATCTAACTTACTGATTTACTAAATGTCCTTCTTTGTCATTCCTAAGAGGATAGCAACTAGATTGGAAAAGATTCAAATGGATTTCCATTGGGGTGGGGGAGCTCTAGTTAACAAGTCCCATTTATTGAGCTGGTCGGTTGTTTGCTTGGAAAAAGCGAAAGGAGGATTGAGATTTAGAAGTCTTGGAACTTTTAATAAGGCCCTTTTGGGAAAGTGGTCTTGGAGATTCACGACTAAAAGAAATCCTTTTTGGAAACGGGTGCTTGTTGGCAAGTATGGGCAAGAAAATGAGGGTTGTTGCACGAATGAGGTGTGAGAGAGGTATGGAGTGAGGGTGTGGAAGGCAATCAAGAATGGTTGGGAAGATTTCAAAGTTAGAATGTGTTTCAAGGTTGGTTTTGGTAGCAGGGTGAAGTTCTAGAAGGATAAATGGTGTGGGGATTCCTTTTCTCCTAACAAGGGAAGAGAGTGGTTACTGATTTGGAGGATAGGATGCGGAAGAAAGAGGCTAAGGATGGGAACTTTTCTGTTAAATCCCTTTATAGTGCTATGGAGGGCAAAAATACAGTTCCGTTTTTGAGAAGCATTATTTGGAGCCCTTGTGTTCCAATTAAGGTGGGTTTTTTTTGCTTGGGAAGCTTCATGAGGTAAAACTTTAACGTTGGACTAGCTAAAGAGGAGGGGTTGGTCACTCCTGAATAGATGTTTCCTTTGTTGTGCTGCTAAAGAGTCTATTGATCACCTTCTAATCCATTGCACTAAGGCTAGGATCTTGTGGAAGTTGTTATTTACCCTCTTTGGTGTGTTGTGGGTCCTCCCTTCATCAGTCAAAGAACCCTCCTTGGGTGGCATGGTTCTTTTGTGGGCAAGAAGCGAAGAAAAGTTTGGAGAGCAGCCCCTATGCGTCTCTTTTGGATGGTTTGGAAAGAAAGAAATAGGATTGCTTTTGAAAATGAGGAGTTTTTGATCCAAAGGATGAAATATTCTTTTGTTTGTAATTTTTAGTCTTGGACTAAGTTGAAGGGCCTTTTCCTTTAATCAACTTTTTTGATTGGTTGGGCTCTAGATGAGGCTTGGTGAGATTTTTTGTACCCTTCTTATTTTTGTTTTTTGCCTTTAGGCACTTGTTGTCTACTTATATGCTTTGGATTGGCCTTTGGGTGCCCTTTTTCATTAATATATTCATTTTTTGTGCTTTTACCTATAAAAATAAATAAATAAACAAACTCAATCTTTGTCTTGTTCATACACACAGGTCCAATGAAATGACTTATGCCAGGCTTTACACTTACCGTTTTGGTTGAGCTTTAGTTATTTCATAGTACTAGAATTTTATTATGAAAGTTCTTGGAAGTTTACTTTATTAACAATTGGTTAATGAGCTTTCCTCTGTTATCAATGCTTTAACAAAAAGGTTATTTGTATATCTCAATGGGCAATGGCATATAGGATAGGTCTTTTCATCTAGAAATCCTTTTTCTGATCCTGCTCCAACTGTAACAATTCTTCTTTCTTCCTACATAGGGCTGCAACTTGGACGGATTAGAAGGCTAACCCATGTCAAACCTGCTAGCAATATGTTCAATCCGCACCAAACCCTACCCAAGGATGGGTTGGGAATTACTAAACCACGCCAAGCTTGTGGGCAATTTGGGTTCTTACAAGTTATTAAATAAAATGAATATTTTAAAGTCTATGACATATAAACCATATTATAAAATAAAGAAGGTTAAAAGCTAAATTTCTCAAAGCCTTAAAATATGTTCTTTGGTTATTGATTTATCATAAATCACAACTCACAAACTCAAATTCTAACATTCTAAAATGCTTTAACAATTAAACAAAAATGATAAGCATATTCATTTAAGACAATTTAAAAGTGATAAACACTAGCCAAGATAATTAAAAAGTGAGAAATGTTAAGAGTTTAGTCATTATCCTTTTTATGATAGAGCTAACAGGATTGGCAAATCTTTCTATTTTTCATATTTAAATAAAATTATAGATAATATAATTTAAAAATAATCAATAAATAATTATGTGCAGGTTCGGGTTTCAGCGAGTTGTCCAAAACTTCAATCCGCTCCAACCCTACTATTTTCAGGTTGATATTTTCTAACCCAAACCCAACTATAACCCATTCAAACCCTGCCCGTGCCAAGCCAAACGTTGGGTTGGGTGACTTGGTTCCACCTAAGTTGTAGCCTTATTCCTATGGACCAAATTAATCTGGACAGTAGGATACCTCCTAAAGTAAGAAAGCTTTTGCTTGGTTGGTATTTTGGAAGAAAATAAATACATAGTCTGCTTCAAACCAGAAGCATGGATTGAGCCAATCATTTGTTCATTCATTGCTCCATTTCATATGCTTTGTGGAAGGTTGTTTTCTAGTTTGTCCCCAATGAAATTTAAGATATGCCAGTTATTCTCTTTCAGGCTTTTGTAAGAAAGCAAGGCATAGTATTTTGCCTTGTACTCTCTTAGCCGCTTTGTGGGTGATTTGGTTGTGGAGAGGAGGCTAGGATTTTTGATGATATGTATAGGTTGGTGGATGGTACATGGACAGTGTGTTAATAGAGTTCTCTGTGGGTTTCAGTTACAAAAGAGTTCAGCAGGGTTTCTTTTAGCTTTTATCTTAATAGATTGGTGAATTTTTTTTTTTTTTTTGAGAACCAGAGGAAAGGTTATTACTATCTTCTGTGCTTTCATCCAGAGGAAAAATTATTGGTGGTTCTTAGGAAACCTAAGCAAGATGTATAATAAGAGAACAATTAGAGATCATAGGGGAGAAATAATCTGTCTTATTTAGGCTGGTAGGCAGTGGGTTGGCTATTGAAGCTGAGATTTTAGCACTATTGAAGGGTTTGAGATGTCCAAGAGTACATAATGTTCTACTCAAGCTACTATTCTTCTTGAAACAATAGAAAGGCCTACAAAATTTGATTCAGAAAGAGGGCAACTTATTCTTTTATGGATTGTTAAGAATTTTCTCATCAAGGTAAGTATGTGTATGAGGCCTTTCACAGAATGATTACCAGTCACAACCATTGTGCTGCCATAAAAATATAATATTTACCTGGGATGTATTTTATATCCATAACATGCATTGTCATGTACATATAGCATGTCAATTGATTTACAAAATGTCTTTTTCAGTTATATTCTGGATATTGCTTGTTTGTAAAAATAAAGGTTCTTAACTCATTAACATGATACAGTTTTTATGAATATTTACTCAAGGCTTGGATACAAGGGAACAAAACTGAAGCTGTGAAGCATTACAGGTGAGAAGCCTTCATGTTCTTTTACATTATGAGATTTGTGAGATGCATAGGAGATTATGCATCAAACTGTTTCATGTCAATTTGAATTGCTTGAGGGGCCACCACTTATTTCTGTGCACATGTATGGAGTTTCCATTATATAGATTGGAAAGAACAAAAAACTACTGTATACTGCAAGCTGCAGGCCCATTTGGGTGTGGACAAGAAAATGAGTTTTCATTCTGATAATGGAATGCTGTTCCCCCACATTTTTCTGTCTGGAAACACATTTTTTACTAATGAGAAAGAAAAACACTTCGGGATAAGACTATGAAAAAAGGTTTGGTTGTAATCTGAAACTGTTACTTGGCAAACCATTACCAATGGAGAGGTAATTGGTGGCTGTTTGGCCCTAATACCATGACATTAGCACATTCGGACTGCAAGTCAACTGGATAAACTATGACTTAGAATTTACCATCAATAATAACAGCATCTCAATTTCAGTTTGTGCCATCACAGATAATAAGTTCTCTGTGTTTAGGCTGCTGCATAATGCACAATCTAATAAAATCTTATGTATTATGGCCATATGCTCTCTCAGCCAGTCATCACTAACATCATGAAGAATCTGTTATGTCTATCACAATTTGCATGATTTACCAACTAATGTAAACATTTAAGCCACAAGTCTGCCTGTAGATCAACACATAATGGCATAACACAATATGATAAAAACTATTATCCAAAAAAATTAGTATTAGAGATGGTCTAAAATGAGTAGGTGTCTGTACTTCAACACAAGAGTAATGAATAGTTCCAATTTAAGTAAAGGAATGGCATGCAAAGGCGGGTGTAGCTTCCACAGCACACATATAGGAGAAGATGGGTATGGCAATCATTATGGTGGCATGCTTGTTGAACATCACTTTGGTACTGTGCAATGTTACGGCTGTGAGTCATGTGTTTTGCTTGCATTCTGATTTTACAGTCTTTCAAGTGTTACCAAGAAAAAATTTCAAAACATTAATAATAATAACGGAAAATTTTGTCTTTGAGGCCTGCCTCAAGTATTGAGGGACTGGGTTGGGGTTGTGGGAGGTTTTAGGTTTTTAAAAAAAAAAATTGTTTAATAGAATTCTTTCACAATTAATAAAACAGTACATCATAGTAAATAATATGTTTAGGTTGTATAAACATATCAAATCCTATCCAACCAAGAAACTCTTATATATCAATCCCTATAATTGAGGGATCTGATTCTATCATAATAAATACAAAATATACACCATGTACACAACTCGATTTGTTATATAGAGAATAAATTCTAAGATTTCCAACACTCCCCCTAAGGCTGGTGAATAGATATTATCCATTCCTAGCTTGCCTACTATAGCATGAAACACGGAGTCAGCCAATCCCTTTGTGAGAACATTTGCTAGTTGATTATTTGTAGGAATATAGGGCGTACAATCAAACCACTCTTTAGTTTTTCCTTTATGAAGTGCCTATCAATTTCAATGTGCTTAGTTCGATTGTGTTGTACTGGATTATGTGCAATACTAATGAATGACTTATTATCATAATAGAGCCTCATAGGACTATCCCATTTAATTATGAGATCTCCAAGAATTATCTTTATCCACAACAACTCACAGATGTCGTGTGCCATAACTCTAAATTCTGCTTCTGAGCTTGATTGTGCCACCGCATTTTGCTTCTTACACCTCCAAGTCACCAAGCTTCGTCTAAGAAAGGTACAATATCTTGTTGTAGACCTTCTGTCCATAATGAATCATGCATAATCAGCATCGGTATAGACCTCCAACCTCATTTCAGGGCCTTTTTTGAACAGAATTCCCTAACTCGGAGTACTGTTAAGGCAGTGTAGGATACACTCGATAGCTTGAAGATGAATCTCTTTTGGATTGTGCATAAACTAACCACACTGACAGCATAAACAATATTTGGTCTTTTGTGTGAAAGGTAAATCAACCTCCCAGCTAATCGTTGATACATCCTTCGATCTACATTCTTGTCATATGTTGCCTCTCTAAGCTTGTGATTCTACTCAATGGGAGTTTCAGCTGGTTTACAACCAACCTTTCCAGTTTCCTTGAGCAAGTCTAACGCATATTTTTGCAGAGAAATAAATATCCCCTACTTAGATTATGCTACCTCTATTCCTAATAAATATTTCAACTTACCCAATACTTTTATCTTGAACTCATTTTCCAAAGGTCTCTGAAGTCTCTCCTTTTTTCTTAGACCATATCTGTCACAATTATATCATCAACAAAACCAACATGACTATGACTCACCCTGAAGCTGTTTTATAAACAGTGTATGATTTTCTTGACTTTGCTTGTACTTCATCTCCATCATTGTTTTAGAAAACCTTCCAAACCATGCATTAGGAGATTGCTTTAGACCATACAAAGCTTTCTTTAACTTGCACACTTTATTTTTTCCTAAACCTATATTGAAACTTCGTAATGCTTCCATATAAATTTCTTCTTCGAGATCTCCATGTAAAAACACATTCTTTACATCAAATTATTGCAAACCCCAACCAAATATGGCAACTAAAGATAACAAAATTCTTACAATATTCATCTTAACCACTGGTGCAAATGTTTCTTAATAGTCAAATACCATATGTTTGTGTATACCCTTTTGCAACAAGTCTTGCCTTATATCTTTTAAGTGAACCATCTACCTTGTACTTCATCATGAACACCCTCTTGCAACCAATTGGTTTCTTTTCTCTTGATAACTCCACAATCTCCCATGTCTCATTTTTCTCCAATGCCTCCATCTCAACTCTCATAGCCTGTTTCCAATTCCCATCTCTAAGTGCCTCAAACAAGGTTTGTGGAATGGTAATGGTGTTAAGTTGGGTGAGGAAGGCTCGATGAGAAGGTGAAAAGCTGTTAAAGGTCACAAAATTAGACAAAGAATGTTGGGTATAAGATCTTGTGACTTTTTTGATAGCAATGGGTAAATCAAGGTTAGTATAACCTTGAGATTCACATAAAGAAGAAGAGGAAACATTGATTACCTCATTACTAAGTAATGAATTGGACTCTTGAACTTGCATAGGATCAATAATGGTAGCTTTCCTCTTTGATTACGCTTGCAATGGCCTTGTAGTTGTAGGTTTCGAAGAGTCCACTCCTGTTGACTCTCTAAGGAGTTCGAGGGACTTAGGTTCGGGTTCAAGAGGAACATTTACTATTTTAGGAGTCTCACCAAATAAGGAAGAATAAGATGAAGAAGAGAAAGGCAGATCAAGCAAAAACACACCCTTATCTTCCATAGATGATGTCTCCCCTTGAAGATAAGAGTTACAAAAATAACTCTCATTTTCAACAAAGGTCACATCTGTCGATTCAGTTTTTTCTAGTTGCAAGATGAGAGCACTTATACCCTTTTTGAGTGGAAGAATACCCAAAAATGCATTTCATAGCTCTAGGGTCCAACTTACTAAGATTATAGGTATGAGCATGAATGAATGATACATAACCAAGGACTAGTGGAGCAAGTTTGTTTGAGACTCTAGAAGGTACCCTGTTTATGAGATGTGCAATAGTAAGAATTGCTTCTCCCCAGAAAGATTTTGTAACATTTTTCTGAAACAAAAGGGCTCGGGTAACGGCTAATAGGTGACCATTTTTCCAATCAACAACCCCATTTTGCTAGGGTGTGTCAACATAAGAGGACTCATGTAGAATTCCTTCTTTCTGAAAGAAAGGTGACAAAACTTGATTGAAGTATTCCTTAGCATTGTTGGTTCTAATTTTTTTGAGCGCAATCCCAAACTAGTTTTAGATCAATACTAAAAATGGTTGGAAAAATAGTACTTACATCAGATGATAATGGGCTCCAAGGCCCAAGCTTTAATTTGGTACTCTCTAGATGATAATGGGCTTAGTTGGGATCTTATATAAGTCAATATGGGTTCAGCCTAGAAAGTACTTTCAAAAATTAAGTTATGGGCTTATTCAATGGTTAAAGTTACCATTTTCAATCATTATTGTTATCATTTTCCAACAGTCTTTAATGTGGCTAGTAATCAGTCCAAGTTTGTCATTTTCAAGTTGCATTTATTGTGTCTAGTTCCAAGGAGTTATAAGTCCCTAGAAAAGTCTTATATAGTAGTTGATTAGTCTTTTGGAAGTAATCAATGAATGAATGAATTTTCAGCAGTCAGTTTTTCCTTTGTGAGATGCAAAGAGTACTTGGGTGTGAAGCCTAAGGTTTCTAGGAGTGATTCCTAAGGTCCTTGCAATTATACTCTCCTTTCATTTTATTTTTTGTACTGCATCACATAACTCTAAGAATACTAAAAGGAGGGTGATCAAAACAAAAATGAAAAAGCCCAATTTGGTCCTTATTTGAAGATTTTTTAGACAAAAATGACATAAGAACTTGGTTCTTACTACTAGTCCAATCATTTGGTGCTTCAAGGTAGTAAAGTCCATTTTTTCTCTAACAAGTCCAGTCATTGTCCCTGTAGCCCAGTCCTGAAATAAACAATTTGTAGGGAAAAAGGTTACATTATGGTGTAGATCTTTGATGGATGGAATGTTGGTAGACAATTTTGGAACATGGAAGACATTTTTTAATTTTATGGCACACTTATTTCTCCTTGACAAGCCACTGTGGCCAGAGATCTCTGCAATTGTAATCTTTTTGTTGCTAGGACTGGGTTATAGGTAGAGAATTTATGAGAGGAACGGGTCATATGATCAGTAGCTCCTGAATCAATAATCCAAGAGCTAGAAAAAGAAATATCAGAGGCACTTAAAGCATGAGAAACAGAAACCATACCTGATTCTGCTGAAAAACACAAACTAGAGGGTTCTTCAAGTGTCTCCAATAGGCTCTTCAACCTGTCATTGTCTTCTTTGCTAAACTGAGCCTTTTCACCACTAACAAAACCTGTTTTCTCGTCAGAAGAAGTCTGACCATTAGATAAATGTGCCTGTCCATGTTGTCCATTCCTGAAGCCTCCATTCCGGTTTTGGCCTTGTGACTGATTAGGATTTGGCGGTCTCCCATGGAGTTCGTAGCAGGTTTCCTTAGTATGTCATGGTTTCTTACAGTAGTTACACCATACAGTGGGTTTTGAAGATTTAGGTAAATCTCCACACCTACTATCGTTACTTACTATCTGTCCACGATTGCTACATATAACTTCTTTTCCACTTGAATTGATAGAAATCATTGCTGAGCCTTCTACCAATTGTGGTTCAAGCATAACTATCCTCCTACTTTCTTCCATTCAGATGATAGATATGGTCTCATTCATAGATGGCAGCTCTTCTTTTCCAAGAACTTGGACTCTAACTTGATCAAATTCAATGTTAAGACCAACAAGAAAATAAAAAAATCCTTTCCCTCTCAACAAACCTTTAAAGCATGGCAATATCTTCATTGCACTTCATTTGTATACTTTGATGATGATCCATCTCTAGCCAAAAACTTTTTAGAATATTAGCATATTCAGTAACTAAATGTAAACCTTGTTTTGTGGCAGCAATTTCAGTCCTGATCTCATAAAGTAAGGTAACATCACGCATCTTGGAGTACATTTGTCTTACAAGCTTCCATATTTCACAGGCAAAATTCAGAAACATGCAGGTTCCTGCAATATCTAGTTTCATAGAATTCCCAAGCTAGGATATAATCATCGAGTCTTCTTCATCCCTGCTAGTAAAATTTGGATCACTCAAATCTGGTCCTCCACCAATCAAATGGCTGAGTTTCCCCTTTCCCTTCGACAAAAGCCCTCACTAATTAGGACCATTGCAGATAATTCTCTCCATTCAACCTATATGCTGCCTGTATGTTTTGAAGCTCCCCTGAAGGATGATTCTGCTATGTTTCTATGGTAGAACCCTTCAGATTTGCTTGAGACACTTTAGACTTCTTGAATAGAAAAATAAATAAATAAATAAATACGGAAAAGGGAAAAACTGAAGAGAGGAAAATAATGATACTAAAGGGATGAACCCTAATCATAGAAGAAAAGAAAAATATTATTATAGAACCTGCTCTGATAACATAACAAAAGAAAATGTTTAATAGAATTCTTTCTCAATTAATAAAACGTTATATCTTAGGAATATACATATAACTAGGAAACTCTTATCTATCAATCCCTATAATTGAGGGATCTGATTCTATCATAATAACTGCAAAATATACACCCTGTACACAACTCAGTTTTCCTTATATAGAGAATACCGAGATTTCCAACAAGGTTCAAGTCTTAGTAGGGATAAAAAAAAAATGTTACCTATTATAAAAAAGGCACAATTTTCCATTGTTAAATAAATTAGTTAATAAATAATCATTCTTCTAGTATTGAATATCTAATGTGGCACAACTTCATCTTTTTCTTCCTGAAACACAGGCACTTTGTCTCAGTCCCTTGCTTCCCATACAACTTTTTGCCTTAATAAATAATGCTATGGTGTGTTATTATTATGTTATTCTATTGACCATGTTGAGATAATTGAAAAAGAAAGTCTGATAAATTGTGGGAATTTCCTGAATTATTTTCCTTGATGAAATTTTGAGAAAGTGGATTCTAAATCCAGAGAAATGTGGGAGACATCAATGGAAGGTCTCAAAAGCTTGATTCGTAGGACAACGCCATCCTCCTTTGCATACATATGTGAGAAGAATGGGAGGTTCTTGTCTGATAAGGTATTGTTTTGATGATCAAAAGGAGATTTCTCTAGTGCTGGCTGAATATGCTGTTATGGGGTCTTTTAAATGCTTCTTTTTCTTAATATGCAGATGGATGAATTAGCATGCTTTGCTCCAGGGATGTTGGCTTTAGCTTCATATGATTATGGTCCTGGAGAAGCTGAGAAATATCTATCACTTGCGGAAGAGGTATGAATTGAAGGCTAGTTTTATTAGGCTTCTGTGAAATGGGCTTGACTTGGATTTTGACTTCAAACTTTTGGGCACTTGGATTTAGTTTTTTTTAAAAATAGTTGATTATCTTACAAAATAAAAAAATAAGCAAACAAAACAAAACACAATAATTTCCTTGAGTCTCATTTAAACTCTTAATATTGTCTTATAAAGCTGCTTTCTTATTCAAAGAGCAGGGAGCAAATTGAAACTTTTGTTCCTCAAGGCTACTAGAACTTTTTCATTGATACAGATGCTAACAAAGTGCTCTTCCCCATGGTGTCATCTAAACTCTTCATCCTTTCCTTCCTGCTTGTTAAGCTTGTTTCTGACGTCAGGACATTGACTTCAGATCCTGCTCTGTGCATAATAATAGCTGCTACACCATTTTAAGGCTTTTACTAACAAAGGTATTTCTATCAGGATATCTGAGGGCTTCTTTAGAATTTTTGGGGATTAAGGCAAAATGTATGATTATTTTTATTATTTTGTGTATGGGTAGACGTTTATTTTCCTATTGGTGAGAGGGAGATCTACTGGAAGGCTTAAAGGAAGGCAAGGGAGCATCATGAATCAAACATCTTTAATTTGTATAAGGTTACCCTTTTGTGAGTGTTATATCTCCAACAATCTCATTATGAGCAAGGGATCTTGTCTAGGGTAGGCAAACTTTTATCTACTACTTATTTAGGTCTTTTTTTTTTTCTTTCTTTTTTCTTTCTTTTTTCTTGATGAGGAAAAATACTTCGTACAGTATAGGAGAACAAGAGGAGAAGAAAAAATAAAAGAACCCCATTGTCTATGCTTTTGGCTTCCCACTCATTGGAGAATAGAGAGTCAAAACTCAAGGGGACCTGCGATCCCTAACATAATCAACAAAAGAAGGGCCTCTTTCTTAGCCAACCTATTAGCTTCCTTGTCTGCCGATCTGCTTCCTTGTCTGCCGATCTGCTTCCTTGAGAAAGAAAGACCCTTTCTCATAACAAGGGGATGGGGATCAAGTTCTTCTTCTTCTCTTCTACTTCCCTTATCATCCACAACTTCTCTTCTATATAAAGGTGCGTCCATTGTCCTACATCACAAGGTCCAAAATCCTCCTCATCCAATCCAATGATTGCATCTTTAGGACTATATGGTGCCAACTAGTCACTCAAGATCACACTCATTGGGGTTATTAAATGTACCTATTATTTTTATAATCAATTTTTCCTTAAGATTGTGAATTTGCCTAGAAAATCATGAAATTTTCTAAAAAGCTTCTCTTTTAGAACTTTTATACTTCTTGTTGAGGCAACATAGAGAACTATGTTTGGATCAACAATAATAATCAATATGACGCTCACCTCCCATAAAACACCACCCTTGTTAAAAGGCATGTGTTTATCAATTATTTTATTCAAACATAATGCTTAAGTTTATTATATCAAAATAATAAGGATCCTTTCCATATATTGAAATAACGTTTTGTCCAGTAAGGTAACTCTTAGGGGGGTGAATGTGTGTTTTTAAAGATTACAATATAAGAGTTGAATAAATTAACTAAAATTTTAAACCCTAGAGATATTACGGTTATTCAAAGCAATCACAATCATGCAAGGGAGACAAAAATTTTTACATGGAAAACCTCCACACTATTAAGACCTCTAATCTATAATCCATTACATAAGATCAAAGTACGCATATTTATTTAACCATTTTATTCGAAATACTTGCTCTCTAGCACTTATACCTTGTCCACATTTGCGACACAACACCTTCAATGCTCCAATGGATTCTTCTTAGTCTTTGAGGGATGCAGGTCCTTCCAACAACCCAGAATTCAACCTATGAATTCTATGTTGAGAGATTGGGAATGATAGGGCAAATTGGGTTGATTCTCTCTAAGTGTCCAACCTTAAAATGGGTTAAAAGAAGGTTTGTATAGGTCCATAAACCTAAGGAATCGATATCCAGAATTTACCAAAAAGATTACTCGTGAATTTTCAATAATGAAATCTATCATATTTTGGCAGATTTGGGAAGACCACTTGAGTGCGCTTAACCATCGCTCAAGCGCTTTAGGTGTTTAAGCAGTTCTAGCGCTTGAGCGCTTGTTCCACAAGCGTAACTTGTTTTTCCAAAATATGAATTATGCATTTTAGCTTAGAAAAGAATAACCGATCCACTCTAACCCTTCAATCACCTTACTTACCACTAAACAAACCTTTTTAGATTCATTTGTGACTTTTCGATTGAGCTAATAATAACCTTGAATCTTCAATAGAAAGTAAGTCACTATTTAAAAGACTCGTAAGCCAGGATGAAGAGGAACAAAATTGTCAACAAACAAAATACAAGATTTAATGTCCTAAAAATCTCCCCTTTGTCAATTTTGTGAAAAAAACACTATTACACAAACCCCCTAATACTCTCAAACAGAGTTTACATAACACTCAATCACGTTCATCTAAACCTAAACATCTAAACACATGCTAAGAAGCGGAAAATGCATCATTGATCTAATACGCTATCTCAATGCTTGTAAGTTGCGCACACTAAATACTAACTCAGAGTAAAAATGCACAAAAAACAAGAAAAATATTTAGGAAAACTAAACTACTAGAAATACTCAGATGATAGCTATATGATAGCCTTGAACAATATTATGAAGTAAAAAATATGAATAGGACACAAATAGACCAGTGGAAGGCGAAGAGAAAAGACTCGAAACGCTGAAAGCAACTCAATAGGAGAGAAATGAAGAAATGGCACGCAGGATGGCCTTTTATAGGTACTTGGGCCGATGGATGTAGGATTAGTGCTCGAGTGATGCCAACTTTGGAAGTGGCACTAGATGTAACTTAAGGAGCTCTCCTACGTCACAAAGCGGTGTTGGAAGCTATTTATGGCCACTTGAGCGTTAGTCTTGATGGCTCGAGCGATGGAGGGTGCTTGAGCATTGGGATAAGCGCTCAAGCACGTGGAGCTTGGCAGGATAGATAGGAAAGTTGATTAAACATGAAAACCGATCTAAAAAGATGAAAAAACAAACAATTTTCAAGGTAAAACAATGAGAACTTCCTGGAAAATAACTTAGGGCATGATTCATTCCAAACTAACTTGCAAAATTAGAAAGAATAGTAATAATTCAAGTAGAATGCCTAAAGAATGTAGTTCAACCAAAACAAGATCGATATTTCAAATCCAAAGAACATGGTTAATCAATTAGAGCTAAGACGCTTTGGCATATTGCATGTATCACTTTATTGTGGGTTGTGTGGTAAGAGAGAAATGCTAGGATTTTTGAGGAAAAGTGTAGAATGAAAGGGATTTTATGGGATCTTATTCATTTCTATTCCTCTTTGGGGCTTCTTATACCATCACTTTTAGAGGAATTCCCCTTAATGTTATTTTGCTTAGTTGGCTTTTGGTTTATAATTAGAAAAAGTAGATAACTTTTGAGAGAGTTTGCTTTTGATTTTTGAGAGATTTTGTACATGCTTTTATATGTATTTCTCCTTGTACAGTGGAGGGTATACTCTTACCGTGTAGCTTGTGGGAATGACCTTCATCCTTCACTTCAACTTTATTTTTATCAATATATATTTTGTTTTTAATAAAAAAAAAAAGAAAAAAAAAAAAAGAACAACAATCAAAGTATATAAGGATCTAAAAGAATTCAATGGCATTGATTTTCAAGGGAAAATAACTTACTATCTAATTTCATAGTTCGAATTTGAATTCCTAGAAGTCACTAAGTCCTGCCTGAATCCAATGAATTCACATCTAGTCAATTTGTGCTAAGTTCGTTGTATTTCTATTTAATACGACATTTGTCGACCTACATACAACACAACTTTTACCTTGATTTAATCAAGTATGCTTTTTCTTTTCTTTTTGCCCTTTTTTTTCTTGAGAAGTGGAGGCATTGTACACTATTTATGGAAAACATACTTTCACTATGATTGCCTTATTCCATTTAGGGAGATGTTTCCAAATTTTGCAAGTGAAGGTATATAAACTTGGAACAAGTCTTGGAAAGAATGTTTGAGATTATTTTAGCCAAGAATCCAAGAAAGCCTTTTAACAATTCGGGAAACATGAATATTAAACTTAGACAAACATGACAAGTGAATGAAAAAAAAATTAGGCATGGCATTAGTTTCTTCCAATGGACAACAAATTTTACTTTATTAGTTAAACTTAATAAGTTTCCCTATGGATTACTTACCAACTATTTCTTTTTAGAGATTCCACCATGCAAATAATTTTATATTTCTTGATTCTTTACCTCAAAAGTGATTAACATAATTTTAGGATAAAAAAAATAAAATCAACTCTTGTAGGTTTAGTATATTTCTCTCAAGCCTAAAACTTGAGAAATTGAAATCCTTACTAATAAGGCAAGTAAAAAGTGATATCAAAAGCAATCCCCTAAGAAGAAAAGGGATAGACCAAAGGAAAAGAAGATGGACAAGCTAAGCTCAAATCCTTCTATACTCTTTTTTACTTTCACTTTCTTGTATACATCATGCATACTTGGGGGAACTACTTTGGCATTTTCCCTTTATATATATACTTTTTGCTCTTACCTATCAGAAAAAAAAAAAAAAAAAACCTTTTTTTGACTTTCAATCAATTAGGCGTATACCCAAGGACTTCCTAAGGAATTCAAATCAAAGGGAATCCATGGGTTTAGTGAATATGTCTACTAATTGATGTTCTATTGGGACAAACTCGAAAGAAATAACTGTGTCTTCAACTAAATCCCTAATAAAATGATGACGAATTTTTATGTGTTAAGTTTGAGAATGAAGAACGAGATTTTTGGAAATGTTAATAGCATTAGATTTGTTACAATGAATACTCATAGTACCTTGCTCAACACCATAATCGTTGAGCATCTGTTTCATCCAAAGGAATTGGATACAACAACTCCTTGTGACAATATATTCCACTTCTGCAGTGGACAAAGATCGAATTTTGCTTCTTACTTAGCCAAACAAACAATTGCTAACAAAGAAGCAAACACCAAAAGTTCTTTTCCTATCCTTTACATTTTTGCCCTAGTCAGCATCAGAATACCCATCAATAACAAGAGTGGAATCATAGGGGTACCATAGTCCATAATCTAAAGTGCTACTAATATAATGAGTGATACTTTTGACAAAAGTTAAGTGTGACTCTTTGGGATTTGCTTGGTACCTATAACAAGTTCCCACACTAAAAGAGATGTTTGGATGACTCATAGTGAAATGCAACAAACTCCCTATCATACTTCTTAAAGTTTTTACTCAACATCCTTTTCAGATATGTCCTTGCAAAGCTTAGTTGTGGTGCTCATGGGTGTCTTAAAGTGCTTGGTGGATTCAAGGCCAAACTTCTTCACTAACTCCCTAGCATATTTAGACTAAGATAGAAAGATACCATTTTTAAGTTGCCTAATCTGAAGCACCTAGGAAGAAATTGAGTTCACCTACTATGCTCATTTCAATTTCCTTTTTCATCTTCTCGGCAAAACTAAGGGCAAAGTCAATCGAGGTGGCTCCAAAAAACTATATCATCAACATAAATCCGAGTCACTAAAAGTTTAGACTTAGACTTATGAATGAATAGAGTTCTATCAAATCCCCCTCTCTCAAAACCTTTTTCCAAAAGGTAAGTTGTAAGCCTCTTATACCAAGTTCTAGGAGCTTGCTTTAATCCATAGAGGACTTTCTTTAACCTATAAACATGATTGGGGAGTTTGAGATCTTCAAAACCCTTATTGTGTTCAATATAGACTTCTTTACTGAGAATTCCATTTAGGAAAACACTCTTAACATCCATTTGAAATAGTTTAATTCTCAATGAGCACGCTATAGCTAGGAGGATTCGAATAGATTCTAACCTAGTTATAGGGGCAAAGGTTTCCTCAAAATCAATCCCTCAATTTGGGAGTACTCTTGGGCTACTAGCCTAGTTTTGTTTCTCACTATGACCCAATTTTCATCCTATTTATTCTTAGATATTCACTTTGTACCTATTACTTATTTGTCTTTAGGCCTAAGGACTAAGTATCACATCATTCCTAACAAACTAATTTAATTCTTCATATAATGCAGTAGTCCAAGATTCATCTCCTAAAGCTTCCTCCACATTTTTTGGCTCCAATTGAGAGGTCTAGCAAAAAAAGTCTTATCTTATTTTGTCTAGATTGTCTCCTTGTAACCATGGAGTCATCTATGGTTCCTATTACATTTGAGATAGGATGATTTTTAGGTACTTTGGATTTATTCCTATTACCTATTTCACTTGACCTAGCAACATCAAGTGGTTGTTCATCTCGATACTAGCTTCTTAGGGATACTTTTTGGGGCTTCCATACTATCATCCATTGTTTTAGGGATATCCCTAATGGGTTCTTAGGGTAAATCACCTATCTGATTATCCCCTAAGTCATCAATGACCACATTATAGGATTCCTGGATAACTTTGGTATTCTAGTTATAAATCTTATAGGTCTTGCTCTTGGTAGAATAGCCTAGAAAAATACTTAAATCAGACTTAGAGTCAAATTTACCTAGGTTTTCCCCATCCCTGAGTATGTAACACTCATTGCCAAAAGTTCTAAAATACTTAAGATTAGGTTTTCTCCTTGACCATAATTCATAAAACGTTTTATTCATTCTAGGCCTAAGAAAACCCTATTGGCAGTATAACTAGCCGTATTAATGGCTTTGACCCAAAAGTACATTAGAGTATCATGCATGTGAAGCATCACCTTGACCATTTCTTAAAGAACTCGATTCTTCCTTTTAGCCACTCGATTCTGTTGAGGAGTTCTAGGGGCTAACTATTCATGTTTGATCCCCTTTGATTCACAGAAGAGATCAATTTCTACATTGTCAAACTCTCTCCCCCTACCAGTCCTAATCCTAACAATTGGATGGCCTACTTCCACTTGAATTCTAATGCACAAGGACTTCAAGTGCTCAATAGTCTTAAATTTTTCCCTTACAACAAATACAAAGATTTTATGCATTTTAGCTTAGAAAAGAATAACCGATCTGCTCTAACCCTTCAATCTCCTAACTTGCCACTAAATAAACCTTTTTAGACTTACCTATGACTTTTTGGTTGAGCCAATAGCAACTTCAAATCTTCAGTGGAGAGTAAGCCACGATCTAAAAAGTCTTCCAAGCCAGGATGAATAGGAACAAAATTGCTAACAAACAAAATACAAGACTCAATGTATATATATATATATATATATATATATCTTTGCTTATAAAATAAAAAAATAAAAAAAATCAGAATAAAAAAGAAATTCAATCAACACTCGATTTTTTTATTTTTGATAACCGATGAGCTTTTCATGTCTAAGCCCTTAGGATTCTTTATGGAGACCCAAACTTCAGGGTGTTGACTGCCCCACAACAACTAGCACTGGGCAAATTCAAGGTATCATCAGTGATAAGATTCAAACCCAGGGTCATGTGTCACTTACTGGGACCACAGTTCCCAATGTTCGCCCTGATCAACTGAGTTACTGCAACGGGTTCTTTTTGTATTTCTTATAGCCAACAATTGAAGGAAAACTTTGTAGATGGCCATTTAATTTTTTGTAATTATTTTTATAGCTTTTAAGATACTTGCTCCTAGCAATGTTTTAAAAGTCTAAAGGCGATCTTGAGATGCTTTGCCTGGATGAGGCAAAGTGTAAGCCTCAAGGCAAAACAAGGCATAACCGTCTACTTTAATGATGATAAAAAGGGAAAATTTCTGAAAAAAAAAATACTAATAAAATCACATGAAAATTAAATAATAAGAAAACCATCCAATGTATAATAATCAAATTAATTGTATGTTATTTTCAATAGCTTCTAATTTAGTTTTTTTTTTTTTTTGTCTCTTTCTAAAATCCAACTTTTTCTCGTGCATTTATCAAATAATCTTCAAACTCCAATGGATGGGATGTCATCTATGTTGTTAGGTGATCACATTGATGCCGTTATAAGGCTATTGTACAAACATCCTTGGATTTCTTTCGTTTCACTCATTTTTTTGTGGGGAATGGTACAAAAATTTGTTTTTGGGAGGATCTTTGGTTAGGTGATAAATCCCTTAGTGAGCAGTTCCCAAATATCTATAAAGTAGTGAGATTGACAAGCTTCGTTATTTCCCTAATGCTAGTTTCCTTCGTCTGCATCTTGGAACTTCAATTTTTGTCATAACCTCTTAGAGCATGAAATTGAGGGGCTAACTCTACTTTAGACTATGTTTGTGTGCCATCTACTTGTCCTTACACAAGAGTTTGGTCCTTAACATCCTCAAGATTGTTCTCTGTTAGCCTCTTTTTTTAATGCTATCTTTGCTTTGACTAATTTAGTTCCTTTTATTCCTGTAAATTTTATTTGGAATTTCACAGCTCCATCAAAAGTGAAGGCTTTTGCATGACTTGTGGCGAATAAGAAGGTTGATGCTAATGACTTGATCCAACGGAAAAGAACATACAAAGCACTTAGTCAGAGACTCAAAATGTGCTAGGGGAGTGGGAGTCTACAAACTGCAACATTGACATTATGGTGTGGATTGTTCCAACTTGCAGGAATTGATTGGTTTCCACCTAGAAAGGTGGAGAAGATGTTGATCATATCATTTAGAGGTTTTAGGGGACTTCCTTGAGATAAGACTCTTGGTGTATTGCCCAACCTCACTTTAATTTGGACCATTTGGTAGGATAGGAATGGAATAATTTTTAAGGAGGTGGAGGTCTTTAAAATTAGTTTGTGACTCGTTTTATTTCTCTTCATCACTATGGCCTTCTACTAGTGAAGCTTTTGCAGGCATCCCTTTGAACCTCATTCAACCAGACTGGAGCCTAGTTTGCAAAACCACAAGATTGACTAAGAGTCACCTTGTGAATAGCTACCACCATCAATAGGTCTTGTCAAGCTAAATTGCGATGAATGTTCTTTAGGCAATCTAGGGTGGTTAGGGATTAGAGGGCTGATTAGAGACCATTGTTATAGAGTGCTAAGAGCATTCTCTAAACCTGCAGGTCTGGTTTTAGCCACTAAGGTAGAAATTCTAGTCCTTCTGGAAGGGTTGTTACAAGCGAAAGCTTTGTGTTTTTTTTTTCCAATTTTCTGATTGAAGGTGATTTTGATGTTGTCATATTGTAGGTGAGTATATTATTGGCATTTCTTCAGAGATGGGATCTTCCTTCTCTTGGACTCCTCGCTTAGGCAATGATGCAACATATGCGTTAGCAAAATGTGGAGCTGGACATATGGTGTCTTTTATAGGAGATTTTATACCTTTGTGAATTGTAGTTTAGGTTTGACTTTTTAGACTAGTATAGACTTATTTGTCTTTGTGATCCTTCTTTGTATAGAGGATTGGATACTTCTTTGAAGGATTGCTTTCTTACTTAATATTGCAATACACTAAAATTATTGTTTCTTACAAAAAAATATTATACTCTATTAGTTCTTAATATTTCAATACAATGAAATCATTGTTTCTTATAAAAAATATTATACTTTACCAGTTGCTCATGGCTTAGATAGTGCTTTGTTGTCTCTTGTTTGACTAGAATCTTCTTTCCCTTCTAATGTAGCTTGCATGGACATGTTATAACTTCTACCAATCAACACCTATGAAACTGGCTGGAGAGAACTATTTCTTTTCTGCTGGACAGGTTTGATGCTTCATTTTCTTGATATTTTCTAATACATTGAAAGTGTTGTTGGCCCCATACTTAAATTAACTTATATAACATTAACAGGACATGAGTGTGGATACATCATGGAATATTTTGAGGCCCGAAACTATTGAGTCATTGTTTTACCTCTGGCGTATCACTGGGAACAAGACTTACCAAGAATGGGGTTGGAACATTTTCCAGGCATTTGAAAAGAACTCACGCATAGAGACAGGATATGTGGGACACAAGAATGTAAGAATTTTCCCAACCCAGAGTTTCTGGTAGATTTTAACTTTGTTTTTCTTTTCGATTCAATTCTCCATGTGCAAAGTCCATGTCATCGACTACAGTACCATCCAAAGGGAAAAGGGAGGGGAAAGGATGGGATATTATTAGTTTTCCATGTAAAAGTGCCCCTAGCTTTCCTTCTCTATCTACATGGGAGGAAGTTTAACTATAAACTTGGAAGGTTACTGTGGTGTGGGGCACTGGAAGATTTAATGCCACTTATTGTTCATGAAATAAAATATTAATCACAAATCACATACTTGATTTGGAAAGACTTGCTAAACTCAACAAATTAGATGAACTAATCAACTATAGAACATAGATTACAAAAGATAGAGAATATTGATATTGAACTTGTTTTCTTGACTCTTACCATCCATACCATAACCTGAACAATGAAACAAATTAATGTTTTCATGCTCCCAAGCCATGAAATATGCTCATGTTTCACACTCCAAAGCCATAAAATAATCTCATATTTTTATGTTCCACATGAGCCATGAAATAAACCCATATTTCTATTCCCCATCCACGCCATGAAAGAAACTTTGCCAAGTCTTTTCCTCCTCTTACTCCTATGTAAAGAAATTACAAGCACATCTTTTGTTAGGTATGTAGTAATGTTGCTCTTTGAGAAATGATGGCTTAAGAAATGAACCTTAAGATGGCTAATGTATGCTTGAGGATGAGTGTGTCCGTAGGATGTGTGTTAATATGCTTCAAGGTGAATGTTATGTCAACTACATGAAAAGGTTTAACTTGATCTCAAGGGCCATCAATTGGTTGCTAGATGAGATGATTAAAGATTTGGGTGTAATAAATGGTATTAGAGTCAAGTAATGAGTTGAGTCTCTAGAGCTTCAGGTTAGAGGAGTTCTTAAGTATGCAACAATGCCACTACCTAGGAAATGATGGCTCAAGAAATGCATGTTGGGATAGGATTGTATGCCTTGGGATATCTTAGGTTGAATGTTGCCTTGAGATGAGTGTGTAAGATGCCTCAGGCCCCAAGGTTTTAACCAACTCTTCATAAAACCAATTAGTTGTTAGTGAGGGTATGGTTAATCCTTTTATGTGATTCAACATCTAGCACACATCCTTAGGCATCAGGATGGGTGTATATACCTCAAGATGAGTGTTGAACCTCAAGATGAGCGTGTATGCTTTGGAAGGAGTGTTGCCTCGGGATGAGTGCAAAATCCTTCAGCCCAAGGTTTTAACATTCGAATTTCATTTATTGAGCCATTATTTTTTAGGGATCAATATTGTTGCATACCTAACTCATAACCTAGTTCTGTTATCAATTATTGGGCCTAAGGCTTTTAGCCATGTTATTTGAAAATGAATTGGTTTTTAGTGAGGTTAAGCTAAACTTCTTTGTGTAGTTCCATATCAAACTCATCCCAACGCATGTACAACCATCTTGAGGTTTGTTTCTTAAGCCATCATTTTTTAGAAGCATACACATCCTTCTCAAGATTTCTTGAACCTCTTTATGTGGTTTAAACACAATCATCTCAAGGCATGCATAACATCTCAAGGTCCATTTCTTTGCATATGCCTTAGGATACCTTGAGATCAAGTTGAGTCCATGGGGATGCCTTGGGCCTAAGGTTTTAACCATCTCATCTAAGAGTGTGGTTTATCTTTTCATGTGGTTCAACGTTTAGTACCTAAGATGGGTGTGTATAGCTTGGGATAAGTGTTGAACCCTAGGATGAGTGTGTATGCCTTGGGATGAGTACTACCTTGGAGATGAATATGTGGGATGCTTTAGCCATCTGAGGTTTGCTTCTTGAGCTGTCATTTCCTAAAGAGTGATATTGTTGTATACCTAACCTATCACCTTGCTTTAAAACCACTTGTTGGGTCTAAGGCTTTAGTCATGTCATGTAAAAACCAATTAATTATTAGTGAGGTCAAGCTAAACCATTTATTTATTTATTTATTTGATATCACCCTCATTATGAAGCATACACACTCATCCTGAGGTTCATTTCTTAAGCTATCATTTCTTGAGGAGCATAGACATCCATCTTGAGATTCATTTGTTGAGCCATGATTTCTCAATAAGTTTCATTGTTGCATTTCTCATCGTGAGGCATACACACCCATCTTAAGGTTCATTTCTTAAGCCATCATTTCCTAGGGAGTGTACACACCCATCTCGAGATTCACTTCATAGGCCATAATTTCTTGAGAAGCATTGTTATCATGTACCTAATCATTCCTCCCCTAACATGAACCATCATTTCTTGGGGAGCTACGTATCTATTGTGAAGTGTAAGGTAATATATAACCGATTTCATGACATATGATTGCATTTTAAAGAGTGAAATTATGTCATACCATATGAAACCATTGAAGATGAGAGTTTTGGAAAGTTCAATTTAACAAAATATGAGTTAAATGCACAAGTTTGTCACCAAAATCCATAGATATGATTCTTAGTTCCTTATTCTAAGCAAGTCTGTATGCTTACATATGTTGTTAATATGTATGCCTTTATGTGTTATCTCCATAATTTCAACTTTCTATGTTTGTTATCATACCTTAAAAAAATCCGAATCAAAAGAAAAACTAATGTTAATTGAAGGTTTTTATTCACCAATCACCATCATTTTCAATGACAACATTTCAATTACTCGAATGATAATTCCCCCTTATTAATTTGCAAAAATAAATTTACTTAACTTTTAATATTTTTATACATGCCTTTGACAACATGAGTAGCTTTTTGTGTGGAATTATTTTACTCTCTCTCCTTTTTACAATCACTTGGTAACCTTAAAAGGATAATTCTAAATGATTAATACAACAATTCTTTTAAGAATTTTCTTTTTTTTGAATTTGATTTTTCTTTAGTACTGTGAAAAATAGTTTATCATTATATCATATATCATATATCATATCATGTATCATAAGATAAAATTAAGATAAGATATGAACTTGAGTTACATAGTGATTTCCATAAAAATGTATCATATTGTGTATCTTAAACTTTTAACAACCATGAACAATCCCTCCTGCAACATAACACTCATAGGACTTAACACTTGGCTTTGATAACATTTGTTGCGCCAAGGCTTTAGTAATCTCATCTAACAACCGATTAACTACAAGTGAAGTCAAATTAAAGCTCTTTATAGGTTTGACATAGGTCAAGCTAAACCTCTTTATGTGACTTGGAATCACACTCATCCTTAGGTATGCACACCCATCTTAGATATCTTGAACCATCACTTCCCTAGGAGTGTCATTGTTGCAAGCCTAACAATCCTTTCCTCAACATGAGTTATCATTTCTTGTTGTTACATACTTGATTTGAACCTATGACTTGCCTCTGATACCACTTGTTGGGCTTCATTTAACAACCAATTAGCTGCTGGTGAGATCGAGCCAAATGTATGTGTAATTATTTTCCCATTATTTTTAGGACTATTAGATCTAAAAATATTTTAATATAATTAAGGTTTGGGGAGGTTATTGCTATTATTATTTTCATGAACAAAATTGATTTTTAGAATTCCTCTTTATAATTTTATTCAAATGAGATGGTGTTCTTTTTCTTATTTCCTATTTTTAATGGTATTCTTTGAAATCAACAAGGCTTACTCCAAGAAAATCAGCAAGTTTTGAGGAAGGTAGGATCTTTTTCTCATCAGTAAAATGTGCCACTAGATGCTTGCTACCTCACACTTTTTTGAATGGGTTTTTTTTCTGCCTTGAGCTTGATTCCACATATTCAATTAATGTCTATTTAGGAGTTAGGACACATACATCAAGTATGGCGCATGATGAGGTGGTCTTAGGAGTGCCCCATCCAGGACCTTCCCCTGTGTCATCTGTAGCTGCAGCCCATCCCATTGCTTGTCTATGAAGCTTAATTAATTCATATAGTGAAACACTTAACAACTGAAGATGGCTTGGGTTCTGTCAAATTTTCATTTCACTCCAATTTATTCTTTATATGTATGTGGAAGGGAAAATATAAGCTCTAATTTTCTTATTGAAAATCATCCAATCCCTTAATGTAGGTTTTGTTCTTAAATTTTTTTTTGACAAATAATCTCCATTTGATGAATAGTTTTAGATCCAAAATAAGAATCAAGTTCCTAAGGTTATAATTTTTATATATATATATATATATAAGAAATTGCTACTTTAAACTTTCATTGATTTATTCCTTCTGATTTGTGTTCAGGTTAATACAGGGATCAAAGATAATATGATGCAAAGTTTCTTTCTTGCTGAGACGCTCAAGTATCTCTACCTCCTGTTTTCACCTCCATCTGTCATCCCTCTAGATGAATGGGTTTTTAACACAGAAGCCCACCCTTTCAGAATTGTAACTCGGCATGATCATGAAGAGAATTTTGGAGCACTTGGACAACAAAAACCACAAGTTCTAACCAAAACCCTGCAAACTGGATATAGTTAAGCCCCATTGTTCAACAACTAAGGTAAAACTCTCTTACATACAAATCCCAAGACTAGAATAATATAACTATAAATGACCAAGACTCTCACTGTCAATTCCTGAAACTGGATTGATTGTGACATGCAGTTAGCCTACATTTTGGATTGATGGTCCTACCAAGACAAATTGGGATGGTGGTGACTGCAGTGCTCTGTTTCAGCTGCAAGCTGCTTAGTTCTTTACATTACGAAATAAGGAGTATGTATAACAGCAGAATGTACATCATAAGTAGCAATTTTTGTCTCCCTTAGTTGAGTGAAGGATATACTGTTCATGTTTTTGCTCATAGGATCATGATTGATGAGCCAGATTATAGTAGTCCTGTTGGAGAGAACCCAAATGATGAACTTATATTATTTGTTTCAGGTTTGGGTTCTCAGTCTTCCTTTTCACCCTCATGAGACAGCAGTATAGCATGTTCAATTCAGAATGCATTATTGCTTCTCTTTGTTGTTAGAAGTAACTTGTGTTTGTGATGTGATTGCATATTCATGATTCATTTTGGTAGAATACAATGCCTTGCTATTTTCGATCACTTTCTTACTCGAAAATTCTTCAGCACTGATATATTTGGGTATTCAGGAATTACATGGCCTCTGTTTGGATCCCTAGAAAGAATGAGGGAAATGAAAGCAAATTGCTAAATGCTTGGGGGGGAATTTCAAAGGTTCATGCTGATGGACAAATGGATTTTGGCCCGAGAATTTTTTGGGCCTTTGGGCTAAATATGGGTTTAGGTTGCCCAACCCTGAACCCAAGGGCCTGAGTAAACCCATAAAGGCTTTGGTCATTTGTTCATGCCTTTGAAAATTTTCCAATTCTATCTCCTATGCTTTTGGGAAAAGTATCCCATTCCCAACTTTATTGAAAAGAGTTTTTGCCCGTTTAAACATATTCTATATCTTCTTAATAACTAGAGATAGCTTAGAGCTTAGGATACCAATTTTGAGCCAATGGTGATCGATCTCGGATTAATTAAGTTAATGAGAAATATTTGGTGACTTGTCTCAGTTGAGAAACAGTTAGCCACCCATTTTATCATAGGATATTACCAGTAATCTAGAAGGTTTGCCATGGCATATGTTGTTAGGTTGATGATGATAGGAAATGTTCACATTGTGGGTGAGACAATACATTTTCCTCTTACGTGGTAGATGGGGACTTTCCACCAACAAAGCTAGCTAGCACATCAAGAATTCAAGACCCACTATGTAAATTATATGGTTAATTGCTAGAATTGTCAATGATACATTTTTAACAAAAACCAAATCAAGGGTATAAAAAAACATAAGAATAAAAAAAAGTATAGTATCTTAATGCCATCATGCCCATTAACTTGTTTATTTTTTATTTTAATCTTTGACCAATGTGTATAACATCACAAGGGGGGTACAAATTACCATATCATTGTCCATATAAAACTTAACACTTTCTACTTTAGTGCAAAGCATCATAATTACAACCTACCTATCTATACATCTAAGTGTAATGATAAAGTTGAAATGGAATTAAAGACATGGTCGATTTTATGTGAAAAAAAAAAGAACCAAATCAAAACCCCAGGCTCCAACACCCAAGGTGCTTGTGCTTCATTGTTCCTCCAATTCACAATTTCACACCCACACCCACACCCACAAAGGAAAATGACATTAGTTCAACCCAAGCGGAAGAAGCCTAAAGAAGAGAGAGAGAGAGAGAGAGAGAGAGAGAGAGAGAGAGAGAGATCACAAGGCTCAAGCAAAGAGACATTCCTTCAGCCCTACCAAAAAAAGAATGAACAACAAAGGCAAAAGCAAACCCATCCCCACCAACTCAGCTGCAATCATGACAGTGGGAGTGGAAGTGGCCTACTTTGAAATAACCCAAGGAAAAAATTATTCAATTCCCATGCAAAATAAAAGCAAAACAGCCTCTCCCTCTCTCTCTCTTCCTCTATATGTATATATATATGCACATATAATAAAAATAATAATAAAGAAAGAAGAAAATGAAATGAGATAAGAATGAAAGTAGAATCTAGTACTATCTCTCGAGAGGAGTGATGGGTTTTGGACTGGCAAAGAGAATCCATGTTAGGAGCTTGAAAAGGTGAGCCACAGAGCAAGAAAAAGAGAGGGGGAGAGAGAAAGAGAGAGGGGGGTGTGTGTGAACATGGGTTTGTGTATAGTAAGTGTAATGGGTGTGTGGTGTGTGTCAGCTTGATAGGGCATGCGTTCTTCAAACTTCCAAGGGTGATTGATTCTTCAGACATTAAGGAATTTTGGAGCATTGGGTTGTTTGCTTTTGGCGTTTTCCCACATTCCCTCTGCCTCTTTGTGGTCTTGGATGTTGGACTGTTGGAGTATAAACAAACACTCAAATCAATAAACAAACTCTCCATTTTTCTTTTCTCTCTTTCTCTTGGGAATTTGTGTATTTATTATTATTATTATCATTCATTTTAACTCATACTGCCTCTCCTCCTCTCATCAAAGACATCAATGTTGGATACGAAGATAGCTTTTATGGATTCGATCCCTCAATCCAATGATTTAAAATAAATATTTAGAGTGCCCAGAGATCCATAAAAGATGTAAAAGGTAAAGAAAACTTTTGACTATAATAGTGGATTTGTACACAACAACTTTTTGCGCTATTTAATGTGACTTCCATTTAGCTTTTGCCTCAAAGTCATTGCCATTTGTTCTCAGAGAAAGTGTACTCTTGCTCCTCCTCTCTCACCAGCCCCCCACCCCTCCCCCATCACCCCTAGTTTCTCTAGCATCCTTTAATAACTCCACAAATAATAATAATAATAATTTTTTTTTAAATGGAAAAATAACTTTTTTTTCTTTTAGTATGAGTTATCATTTTCTTAAATGGGTTTTCAGATACTTTGTCTTAACATAAATTTCAAATATATTCAAATTAATTTAGACTTTAAATAGAAAATAGAAAATATAAAATAAAACCCATTATTCTTTCTTTGAAAAATAATAATAATTTTACTATTAATAATTTAGATTTGATATTAAAAAAATATTTTTGATATCATAGATCAACCCTTTTCAAGGTAAAAAAAAAAAAAAAAAAATTCAATTCAAGGAGAAGCCAAACAGATAAGGTGATTAATAAAATTCAAAATTTTGTTATGATATTTTTTATGACTTTAAAATGTTATTTTAAGGTTATGTTTGGTTTTTGAAAATTTTGAGGGAAAATGTAAGAGAAAGAAAATAAAGAAGAAAAGTAGAAGAAAGAAAAAATAAAAGAAAAAAAATAGATTTAAACTTAATAAATTATTTTTACTTATTTTTACAAACTCATTTAATTTATTTCCCTCTATTATATAAAAATTAAATAATTTTAAAATATATAAATTTTTAACAAATTTTAATTATATTTTTTTTTTTCACAGCGAAACCAAATACAAGAAAACAATTTTTTTTTTAGAATTTTTTTCTTTTACAAAAGCCAAACATAGCCTAAATCAATTTAATTAAACACAAAGACTATTAATGAAAATTAGCTTGTTAACTTAGCAAATAGGAATCCCTTGTGGAAATGTATATTCCTTTTGCCCTTTCTATTTCAGTGATTGAGAAATGTATACCCCTTTATGTCCTTCCCTTTCAGTGGTTGTGATGGGCCAAGCATCAATCAAATGGATGTACCAATCTCCATTAAATATGTAGTTCTTTTATTTTTATTTTTTTCATTTTTTATAATTTAACTTCCCTCTCTTTTTTTTTTCAATAAAAGATCCTAAATTTTATTTAATGGACTTCATATTTTTTATATTATTTTAATTTTTTTCTATATTTTATAGTGATAATTGAAAAAAATTATTTGAAAAGAAGATAATTTGTTATTAGACTAGAGTTTTGAATGTCAAGTTATTAAATTTTTATGTTAATAACTAATTAATTTTTATCGAACTATTAATATATAACAACTAGTACTCTTTTATATAAATATTGTTTGTCTCGGTTTAATAGATCCTTATGGTTTTAAAATAAATTTATATATTAGTTAAGAAGAACCCACACGTGTAAGTTATGTTGGATTCTTAAAAAGTTTTGTAAAATAAAGAAAAAGAGATGATGAATAAAATGATATTCTCATATTTGATTTTAACATGAAAAATATAAAAAATAAAAAAGTTTAAAATTATTAATCTTTACATAATAAAATAAATAGATTTAAAATAATATGTAAATATAATTAATTGACTTTAAATTTATATTCTCATTTTTCTTTTTTCGACTTTCTTTCTACCTTATTTTTTCTCAAATTAACTTTTTAAGATCGATGGTGCCCAAGACATTAATTTCCTTTCACAAAAAAACAAAAACAAGGAAAATCCAACAAAAATAGTCGTTGGCTGATATTGGTGCAGGAAATGCATGGAGAGGAAGCAGGTGCAGCCATGGTGGGTTGTTTTGTTCAGCATGAAATGAATTATCAGAGTGAGGAGTCTATTCCAAACCCAGCACACATGCAGAGAGAAAGCGAGGGTTGGGAGTTGGGAACATATCTTCTAAATATATATGTAAAAATATAAATATGAATATAAGCAGTGTACGTAGTAGTAGTAGGACGTAACCAGCAGAGAAAAGTTGAATGCAACTTCTCTGCCATACTTCTGAGTTATATAGAGACGAAAGCTTTTGTCCATCAATTATCAGTTCTGTGTAAGCTTTTGTCTATCAATTATCACCTCCCTCTCTCCCTCTCTCCCTCTCTTTGCTCTCTTACTGTATCCGGACACCACTGTCCTGCAGTGACCATTTTTTTGATACAGTTTTGCTTTTTTTAACTGTCACAAAAACCATTTCCACAACACAAAAACAATTGTTTCCAAAAACCCAATTTGAAAAACAAAACAAATTGTGATTATTCTATGTTGGGTATGGCATTCTCCTCCTTACAAAACTTGTATTATCTTACGTAGACACAAGACTGCCACAACCCTAGGCTATCATACATGCATTCTTCCATCCTTTGAAAAATTTCATTATCATAGAGTACTGTAGCAGCTGATATATACCATCATTATTACAGTATCAATTGATACAGTGCTTTTCAAAATCCTTTGAAGAATTAAAGCATATTCTTTCTTCTCCTATGATATGAGATCGATCCAAAGGTTTGAGTTGGGATTCGTGACTTCCACTTTATGATTTTTGACCAAGGTAGCATGAACGGGGGTGTTTGCACAATGCTTGTGGAGGGAAAATTTTGTTTTCAAAATGGCACATGGCATTCACTTAAAACTTTTGTTTCATGGCTTTTTATTTTATTTTTATTTATTTTATTATTATTTTTAATCGATGGCTCAGTAAGATTTAGTCGGTGTTTGGTAAACTAACTTAATAACTTAATTTAAGTTATTAAGTAAATCAAGTATATTTAAAAAATAAATTAATAATATGACTTATTTTAAAGTTAAAAGCAACTTTAAGTAATAAGTAAAATCAATTAACTTATTTTTAAGTCCATATTTTTATTTTTTTTATTTACCCTCATTTGCCCTAGTTATCTGCATGATCACCTTTGCTATTTCACCACCTCCATTGTTAGTTAACCCCCTTTATCCTAATTATAATTTATAAGTATAAATATGTCAATTTGATTATTTAAAATATGTTTTAAGTTAATTTGATCAAAACTTTAATACTTAAAGTAAAAATTAAATAATAAGTTTTGTTCTACTAAGTGGTCACATATTTGTCTCCTTTCTACACATAATGTTGTCTTTACTAGGTTCCTTGCACAAATGATCTTATTATGAGCATTATTTCTAAATTATCCAATCAAAACCACACGTCTTGATCATATAGATGAATTTACTTCTCAAACTTTCATTGATTATATGTTAGTAAGGATAATTATTGAGCATCCTATTGCTCATATTCATACTCAAAATGGTTTAGCAGAATCCTTCATCAAATGTCTCTAATTGATAACTCAATCATTACTAATGAAAACCAAACTACCTACTTCTACCTAGGGACATGCTATTATGCATGTTGCAGCTTTAGTCCGTATTTGACCTACAACTTAACATAAATACTTCCTTTTACAACTCATACTTGGAAAACAACCAAATGTCTATCACTTATGAATCTTTAGTTGTGCAGTATATGTACCACCTACATAATGCATTAAAATAAGTCCCTAATGAAAACTTGGGATTTATGTATATTTTGATTCTCCATCTATCATAAGCTATCTTGAACCCTTGATATGTGATGTTTCAATAACTCGCTTTGTGGATTGTCATTTTAATGGGAGTGTTTTCCCGCCATTAGGGAGAGAAAAGCTGATTCTAGAATAACGACAAAAAATTACTTGAAATGCATGTACTATATCTCATCTTGATTCTTTTACAAATTAATATGAACTAGAAGTTTAAAAGATCATTCATTTGCAAAATATTGCAAACCAATTACCAAATGCATTCATTGATACAAAGAAAATAACAAAGTCACGTATCTCGACTGCAAATACTCCAATACGGATTGATATCCTTATAAAACAATTAACAAATGAATCTAAGATATGCCTGAAGTGTGGTAGGCCTATCGAATCAAAGGATGTAACTTCCTGAACAATAAAAACATAAGGAAAACTTGGCACCCTAGAAGAGGTCATCAAAATGACTAATTAGTCTAAAATTAATAAATCTATAGCCCCATAATAGGAACAAATAAAGTAGAAAGCCCTAGAAGAAGCACTAATTTGAACAAGAAATTCCTGAAGAGGTACAAATTGAACAAGTAACCCTTAAAAAGGCATAAGTATTTGAAAATTGTGATGTCTCAGTAAGTTATGTTCACACAGAGAAAAATGAGATGGAAATAATATTATTATTAACAATATTTTTGCTTTGCAAGTGGTTTTTGATATCATAAGAAATTATGAAGATCTCAAATCATGAAATATGGAAAAATGCCGACATAGAAATGATTGGCCAAAATGGAAAAAAGTTTTGCAGGCATAATTAAACTTGTTGACAAAATAAGAAGTTTTTAGACCTATAGTCTAAACGTTAGAAGATCTAAAGTCTATTGGGTACAAATGGGTATTTGTATGAAAGCGTAATAAAAAAAATGAGATCATAAGATATAAAGCGCAATTAATAGTACAAGGCTTCTTGCAAAGATTTGGTATTGACTACGAGCAAACATACTCTACCATCACGGATACAATCACATTTCATTTCTTTATTAGCTTGGCAATTTTAGAATTACTAAATATGAGTCTTATGGTTATTATTACAACATATTTATATGGATTTATGGATAATGACATATACATGAAAATTCTTAAAGGATTTAAATTGTTTGAAACAAATATTATAAAGCCTCGTAGCATATACTCAATCAAGTTACAATGATCTTTGTATACATTAAAGCAATTTGGACATATGTGGTACAATCACCTTGGCAAATGCTTGCTAAAAGAAGGCTATGTAAATAATCTTAAATGTTCATGCATTTTTATTAAGAAATTAGAAATCGGATTTGTAATTTTTGCAGTATATGTTGATGAATTAAATCTTATTGGGACTCTTGAAGAGCTAACAAGAACAACAAATTATTTGAAAAAGGAATTTGAGATGAAAGATCTTGGAAAAATAAAATTTTGTCTCATCTTACAAATTGAGCATTTTCCAAATGGAGTTTTAGTATATCAATCAATATACATTAAGAAAAATTTGAAGCATTTTTATATAGATAAAGTGCATCCTTTAAGTCTCTAATGGTTGTCTAATCACTTGACATGAAAAATGACTCATTTCATCTTTGTGAAAAGGGTGAAGAATTACTTGGTCCTGAAATATCATATCTTAATGCTATTGGTGCACTTATATATTTTGCCAATTGTACACGTTTAGATATTTTATTTTATTTTTTTGTCAATTTATTAATAAGATACAATTCCATTCCAACCTGAAGACATTGGAATAGTATAAAATATATATTACATTATTTTTGCGAAACTTCTTATATAGGTCTATTTTAGTCAAGGAAATCAAAACTACAATTGTCTGGATATGCAAATGCAAGATATCTCTCAAATCTACATAAAGCTAAGTCACAAATAAAGTATGTATTTAATTGCAATGATACTGCTATTTCATGAAGATTTGTCAAATAAATAATAGTGGTCATATCATAAAAAATGAAACAAAAGAAAAATTTTTTTGAGTGGTGTATATATGTAATTTATTTTCATGGAAGTTGAATAAAAAATAAGGATTAAAATTAAAGTGAAAAATAATAATTCATAATTATTATTTTTTGTGGATGTTAAAAAGTAAATTACCGTTTTATTCTTATAATCAAATTAATAATGTTAACAAAAAAAATTAGGACAACATAAGTAACTTAATAGTACAATAACACTTTGGAAGATATCATCACTGGGTCCAGTTTCTTAACAGCATATACAAGAGACAAGGCATATCACATGTGTTGTGTATGATATTTTGCACTATTAGTTCTATTTTTAATGTAAATTTTCATGTTACAAATATATAAATAAAAAACATAAAAAAATGATAAATTTACATTGATAATATTTTAAATGTTTTATTTTATTAATTCAATATAAGCTTATAAAAGAGAATTACTATTTTATTTTGATATAAATTAATAAATTTGTATGAGTGAAAAGGACTAAATCATAAAAATTACCATTTTAATACAATTAAGAAATGGATTAGTCAATTAAACAATCCAATCCAAAACTTATTGATTGAACATATTAGATTATAAAATCTAAATCAATTTTATTACACTTCGTTTGATATGCCAATTGTCAAGCTCCTTATTGAACTTGCAATTATCAAGTTATCCGATCAGCTTGTGGGGTTTGAAGAGGGCAACACCCTTTGGAAAATCTTTTTTATATGATGAATGACGAATTTGCTCTCATTTATATATTTAACTCTATTATAATTTAGGGTTTCTAAAGAGTACGTCCGTAATTAAAAAGAATTTTCGAGAACTTCACCATTATAACCCCTTATTTTATTTGTATTAGTGGATTGTTAGTGTTAGTATATTTCATGAACATATGAATCATATTAATCATTAAACCACATTAAAAATTTTGTATTTTTCTTTATTATCAATTTATACGTGCATGAGTTTGGTTAATAAATATTATATAAATTGATATGATTATGAGATAAACATAGTTATATCATATTCAAATTAATTAAAAATTTTATCATTTTCAAGTCCTATGATATGATTATAACAAGGAATATTAAAAATATATTAGCAATATCATTGTCTTCTTTTCCCATCTCATCTCGATTCACTTTTGAACTATAATAATAAAAATAGTTATTTTTTATTTTTATTTTTTAAAAAATAATGATGAATATTGAGAGAGAAAAAGAGAAGTGTATGGGGATCAGAGAATAAAGATAGGGGCAGTAATGATGGGAGGTTTAGGGTGTCATCGTTTTGCATGCAAATATATATATATATATATATATATATATATATATATATATATGTATATGGAAATAGAGGGCACAAAAAAGGCAAAGGCAAAGGCAAAGGCACAAAGGAACATACTTTGATACTTGATTCACTTTCTTTTTTCTGTGTTTTTTCTCTTTCACGTTCTTTGCTTTCTGGTGACAAACTTTAATCACTCTCTTAGATTTCAGTAACAAAAGCTTCCTCCTCTTCTCTTTTTCTCTTTACTCCCTTTTCACCGTCTATTCACTTCCACCTTTATTTATCATCCTCATCTTCTTCCATTTTCCATACCCCCACATTCATTCTTTCAAATTATAAATAAAAAGAAACTAAAAAAAGTTCATCGGTCATGAGTCTTGATACAACCCAAAATGCTCGCTTCGAATCTCGTAAGATAAAATTAATAAAAATGTGATTCAAATAAAAATAAGAATTAATTAGTTAAAAGAAGTAAAATAATCTCTAAATTTGTACATCTAATCATTCTCATGGTTTTACTTGAAAAGTAGTCCATTTTGGACATAAATGTTATTTTTCATTTTAAGTATTAACGAAGAGGCTTTAAAAGAAAATATTATTTTTATAATAAAAAAAAATAAAGACATTTTTATCAAAATGAGGCCAAAAATTTATAGGAAGGTTAAATTTCAAATTTCAAATTTTCAATGACTCATTTAATTAAATAATCCTAAAAATAATATGATTATATTATAAACCTCCCCTATAATACATCTTTGTATGGTAAAATTTTCAATTTTTTTTTTTCAAATTTTGAGTTTTCAGTGACTCATTTAATCAAATAATCCTTAAAATAATATGATCATAATATAAACTTACTATCTTCATATGGTAAAATTTTCAAATTTAAAGTTTTCAATGAACTATTTAATCAAACAACCTTAAAAATAATATGATCATACTATAAACCTCCTGTATAGTAGATCTTCATATGGTAGAATTTCATTTTATTTTTTTTTCAAATTGTTGGTTTTCAATTACCCATTTAATCAAATAACCTTAGAAATAATATGATCATACTATTAACCTCGTATAGTACATCTTCATATGGTAGAATTTTCAATTTCTTTTTTATTTGAGTCAAAATAATGAATAATAAGAGTAAAAAATTGAGTATTATTAGAATATTAAGATAAGTAGTATTAAAATTCTTTTGTTTAAGTTCCGTTACAATATTGAATCAATATCTATTGAAAAATAAGATCAATCACAATATATCATATATATATAATTTAGTTTCATTTTTTTTATCTCCTTTATATATAATTATATTTGTTTATATTTGATTTTATTTATGTATACGTTAGGCTTTCCAAATTCAGTAAGTATCAAATGAAACCCGAGCAATCTTCTAATATTATTTTTAGTAAGGCTAATACTAGTGAAGTGAAATTCAATTTTATTGAATTATAAATTGAAATTTTGGGAAAAAATCATTTTTGTGGAAAATTATTGGAAGGAAAACTTTGGACAGAGGGTGAGATAGCAAGTTGTCTCGTAATAAAGTCAGCTTTTTGAAAAGAATAAAAAAAGGGCAGGAAGAAAAACAAAAACAGAAAATTGAATTTGAGAACTTTCCCTTGGGGGGTTTGGTATTTGGCATTTTCTCCCAGAGCCATAGGTTAAAATCCAAAAGAATTAAAAAGAAAAAAAAAAAAGGAAAAGGTGGAGAGAGGGAAAAAGCAAAAAAGATGGAAGACAGAAAACGTATGAAATGATGTGGGGACATCATTTATTGTATAAAGTTGCACGCTTTCTTTTCACCTCCCCATTCTATTCTCCTCTCTCTCTCTCTCTCTCTCTCTCTCTCTCTCTCTCTCTCTCCCTCCCTGACCTTTTTTAATTTATGGGTGTCAGTTGACTGGTTTTTTTTTTGGGGTTATGACCAGAGAGTTTCGACTGCATTTTATTTATTTTTCATTCATTTATTTATTTTATTTATTTTTCATTTATTTCTTTATATATTTGTACAATTATGCATGGCTATTTCAGCGTGACTCGCGGATAGAAACGACCAGACAATATGATTAAAAGTAATAAGACGAATTTTAAAAATTTTGGATTTTAAAAAATCGTGTTGAAGTGATAATCATGTTAATTATGTTTGCGCTTAATTATCGAGCTCTTCTAATTTGTTAAAATTAAAATAAATTTTTATGACATGTATAACTTAATTTTTTTCATCTTCTAATCGTGTAAAAAAAATTGATTCATTTATTATTTATTTAATTTATACAATTTTATATAATTAAAAATAAAAAAATAAGAATTATTTTTTAAATTATAAAATATATTTAGTCTTTATAATGAACTATATAAAATTTAATTTAATTTTTTAATTATAAATAAACATGTGTAAATTTAAAATTAAAATTTATCTTTTATATTATAAATACATTATAAAGTTAAACTCGAAATTCAAAGCCATTAAAAAGTCTTTTAAAATAATATATTTATAAATTTTAAATAAGTTAAATATGTCATAACCGTGCTAATAGATATAATGAGTTAGAATTATGTTAATATATTCAACAATTTGAAATCATGTTAAAAAAATAGGAGTAACTTTTATATAAAATACAAAAACTTTTAGATACTTATATTGAAAATTTAATGATTTTAAAATTTTGAGGTATTAATTTTTTTATTATTTAAAATTTAAAGTTTTTTAAAATAATTTTTAGAATATAAAGTAAATTTTCACTTTTTGTAAAGAGTTTTTATTTTTTATATGGAATTTTTTATTTCTACAAAAAAAAAGTGTATCCAAACAAAATTGTAGTTTATAACTTTGAGATATTTAGGTTTAAGTAATTATTTTGTCATAAAGTAATTATTTTGTTGGGTATTGGGTGGACATTGACAAGTTTGACATAGATTAAACTTCTGACCAATCCAACTTGTCTCAATTGCAATCGCAATCATACAATTTTTACACACTTTATTTATTATTTTTAGTATCATGTTTACTAGTTCTTTTGCCATTCAATTTATTATTAAATTTTTGTTTATATATTTAATATTACATTTTCTAGAAAGGATAGGAATTTGTATATTAGTACCCTCAATTTATTTATTTATTTTAGGTTATAATTGTTAATATTTGTCTTTGGGTCAAGTTGGGCTTGCCCTTAACTGGGCTTTGCTTGAAGATATAGGCAGTAATAGCCTTGTATTGATTGCATGCATGCATCCATGTGTGCTAATCTCAATTAGAAAATTAATTAAATATTTGTAAAATTAGTCTAGTATAGTTTCATTATCCCAACCTTCTTTAAAAGTACGTGGGACATTTAGACAACTTAAAAATTATCAATATAACAAATACCTACTTAGGAATAAATAGAGACAATATATTACAAAAAATATTAAGCTTAATTTAAAATTATAATGCTTTATATTGTGTCCGTAGGCCACTATTACTGATTTTTATTATATTGGTTATAAATTAAGCACATCACTATAATTTTCCCATTCGAAATTCCATAAGCAAAAAAGCAATCCAATCTTAATCTATTACACTTCTAACAACTCTCCTTATTTACATTCTAAATTATGGATAGAATTATTTTTGGAGAGGCTCATTGGTTATAAAAAATAAATTTAATAAAATTAAGTATATTTATAAATTATATCTTGTTGAAAAAGTGTATAAAAAATTTATTAAAAAAAAGTAAAGACACTCTTGCTACTTAGGATTTGTTTGTAACCGTTTTTTAAAATAATTTTCTATTCTATAAAATAAAAAAAAAGGAAAACATATTTAAAAATAAAAAATAGAAAACCATTTTTTGTTCTTAAAAATAAAAAATAAGGTTATATTTGAGAACTGTTTTTTAGAACACATTTCTATTATCTAGAACAAAAATACTAGAAACATATTTGACAATAAAAAACTGTTTTTTTTTAATTATTATTAAAAAAATAAAATGAGATATTTTCAAATAACATTTTTTAGTTATTTTCTATTATTTTTAATTGTTTTTTAAGGGCTATTTTAAGAAATAATTATACTAATATGTAGAATGATTAAAATAAAATAAAATATATAAATTATTGTTAAAAATATTAAAAAGAGGTTAAAAACATTTTAGATTTAAAATAGGCTTTTGTTATATAAAAATCATAGAATAGTTTTCAAAACTATTTTTTTATAATTATTTTTTAAAAAAGCTACCAAACATCTAAGGTGTTTTAAAAAATCTTTTTTGTCTTCAATTGTTTTTAAAATGTTGTTTTAAAAAATAATTATACAAATATGAAAAATAATTAAAAATAAAACACTATATATAAAAATTATTTTTAAAACATATTTAAAAATATAAAAAATAGATTAAAAATATTTTCCATTTCCAAATAGATATTTGTTATGCAAAACATCATAAACTCAAAAATTATTTTTAAAATGGTTTCCAAACATGCCCTCACAATTTCTTAAAGTAACAAATGAATTGTTTTTGTCTATATCTTGCAAGAAGAATTGTTTGGAGAATCTTTACAATAATGGAAAACTCTAAGTACCATTTTCTTTTTTTCCCTTTTTTTTTCTTTTCTATGTTTGACCACCATGGAAATTATTCTGGTCCCCTTAGTAACCGACCACCCTTTTATTCAACAGTGTTTTTTCCATCAACACCATAAAACCTTTTTGGAGGACTTTTTTCCTTGGTATTGTAGGCTTATATTCATAGGGTTCACACCAAGCTGTCTTTGACTTTAGTCTTTACCCATATCTACATTCACATTACACTCTTAAGCACTCTTTTATAGCTTTAATTACAATCATTTTAGTGGGAAAAAGCTACATCTCAATTATAGTAAAAAAAATTATTTTCATGATAACTAATACGCTTTGTAATCTAATTCCAAAATTGATTTGTCCATATTCAGTTTATAAGGTTCTATTTATTTTGTAGAATAAGGAGGTGAGATAGGATTTAAGGCTATATTTTGTTCTCGGAAAATTTGAAGAAAAATGTGAGAGAAAAAAAAATAGAAAAGAAATGTAGAATTAAAAAATTAAAAAAAATAAATGTAAAGTCAATAAATTAGATTTATATATTATTTTATATTCATTTTACTTTTCTTCTTATATTAAATAATTTTAAAATATCTAAATTTTTAATTAATTTTAATTACATTTTTTTTTTCATATTTTTCATGATAAAAACAAATACATGATAAAATCATTTTTTTTAATTTTTTTTTTTTATTTCTTAGTACTTTTCGAGAGCCAAACATAGTACTTGTAAATTTATTACAAGTAGGATGGGATAAGGGTTTGGATAGATTATCCAATTGGTGCCTCTAATGCTTGATAAATAGGATTGAAAAATTTATGTGAGATATTGAATGGCACATCTCAACCTAGTGAAAGTTTCCTAGTTTAAATATATTAAGGGGTAGTTGTTTTTTTATTATTTAATTTTAAATAAAACTTAAAATTAAATAGTAGTTAATAGTGTTAAGTATTAAATTATTTATTTTTATAATATTTTATTTTTATTAAGAATTAAAAAATAAAGAAAAATCAATATGTTTTTTCAATTTAAATAAAATCAAATGTTTTAGCTTTTATATATATATATATATAAATTTATAATAAGTCATGAAAAAATAAAAAAACAAATAATCTAAAATTTGAAAGCAACAAATTGCATTAAACAAAAAATTAAAGAAATAAAAACACTCTAAATCTTATCCTTATTCCAATAAATAACAACAATATATTATCCTTAGAAAATAATATCTCATCTTATCCAAACATCTTATTTGATGTGTCAAACATAACCTAAGCATTTCTAGAACTTTGTCTTTAATGGAAGTGGATTAATTTTAATAAAAATCCTTTTTATTTTTTGGTTTCCATGGGATGTCTTTATGTTGCCTTAAATCTAATGCCAATAGGTATCTTCTCCTAAAACAATGTTTTCTTTTAGACTTTTTCAAGGAATCTATTTGACCCTAGCTACAAAACCCAAAACGTACTTTTATCTTTCCTAAATCTCGAGCAACTTCTTGAAAAATCACCTCAAGTGTGAAACTTAAGTATATGGAGACATTACTGTTGTTTCCAATAAAAATGGTTTTATTATAGGTAAGTATTAGAGAAAAAAAATGTTTAGAAAAATAATTTTAAAAAAAGTTTAAAAGAAATATATAAAAATAATTTATTAATTTTAAAATTTTATTTTTATTTTTATACTTTTTATCTCTATTTTTTTTTTCCTTCTATTCTTTTTTATTTTTATTTTTATTTTTTATTTTTTTTAAGAACCAAGGCCATACTATATACTAATTTTTCCAAAGTCAAAATCTTTCTAAAAATTGAGAACTCTAATTGAGTTAAATTTTCTTTCATAATTCTCATCAAATACCAATAAAAATTTCTTTAAAATAAAAATTTTGATGCAATAGGGGTAAATATGGGTTGAGTGATAGTTAGGGTTTTTTTTTTTTTTTGGATGAAATGAGACTACGATATAGAATACCTATAAATTCAATTGAAAGATGAGCCACAATAATATTCAAAACTAAATTTTCTAACATCTTAAGAGAAATTTGACTACCAAATGATTGATTTTAAATTGCAAATACCTTTTTTAGCTAAGTAATCTATTGTTCTATTTCCTTCCCTATAAATATGACAACAATCATAAATATATATAAATTATAAGATAACTTTCAAATATCCTCCATTAATAATATAATAGAATTAGAAATATTACTCTTTTTATTATAATAATCTATAACTATTTTCAAGTCACCCTTGATCTCTAAGTTTAAGAACTCATTGTTCTTGGCATCTAACATGTCATCCCTTAAAGTCATACATTTTGTAATAATTATTAAAGCATTACTTATATATCTATTTGTAGTCATTTTTATGGTACCATTAGAGTTTCTAATAACCCATCCAAAAACACTTTTATTCTCTATCCTTGAAGCATCAAAATGTAATTTGAATCTTCTATTAATCGAAGGAATTCAACAAATCAAATTTTCAACCATTCGAAGGATATTACATCCTTCTGTTTGAAGATAAGCGTTAATTGTATAATCTTGAATATTTTGAAAGTTTAAAGTAGTTTTCTCAATTATGAGAAAGGGGTTAGGTTAAATCTTCTTAAATAAAACCTGATTTTTATGAATCCATATATAGTGACAGTTAGGATCGTAGGTAGTGTCTCTCAACCCAACTTTTTTTTTCTTTTTTAAATATTTATTATTATTGTCATTGGGATATATTTCTTTTCCTAAAGTATCTACATGACCAAAACATATTCTAAACATAGTTATAAACATTGCCAAGATAAAAAATTGAGATTAATTAATTAGCCATCAATAATTTGTCATCATTTGCTAAATATGATGATCTATTTGTACTTAATTGATCATTAGTACAATGAAACTGAGAATTTAAAAATGATGACATAAGAGTTGCTAATCAACAGGATCCATTTTTCATTGTAAAATTTCAGGCAACAACTCCCTTTTTTTTAACATGAATTTGAATTTTTCTTCCCCTTGTTTTCATAAATGATACTCTACTTGGTAAATTAATTTAATGACTTAAAATAACTTAACAATCTGATTTAAGTTATTAAATAGATTAAACATGTTTATTAAAATAACGTAATATTACAACTTAAAATTAAAAATAATTTTAAATATTAAGTCAAAATAATTAATTTATTCTTACTTAAATCTAAAACTACATTTATAAGAAAAATTGAAATTGATATAAATTAAGTCATTAAATTACTTTAAGTTATTAAATTGATTTACTAAATAACCTTTAAGAATTAGTTAAATATAACTTTTTATTTTTTCGTAAATGGAAAGTGAATTCCATATTAAGATTTTTTTTAAAAAAAATTATAAACTGTTTTAATAAAATTAAACAAAGAAGTGCAAATCTCTTATTTAGATTATAAAGGAATTTTTAATTTCTTTAAAATTAATCTGAATAACTTTTTCAAATAGTGTTACCCATGTATAGTTGAGCCAGGTGCAAAAAAATTAACCAAATTGACAACAAATTTTGAGTAACTCTTTTAGACTTAAAGGTGAAGTTGAAGCAAAATCATAATTTTTGGACAATATATTGATATTATAATTTTTTTTTTTTAAAGTAATTTTTTTCTACTTTCATTTAAGCCATAAGATTTTTTCATCTTTTTTATTTTTATTTTTTTTAACAGTAGTAAACAAAGAGTCTTATTAGGTTTAAATATAAGGGTTTTTGAGTTTTTTAGAAGGCATGCTCTTGCATCATTTTACTAATTAGAGCTTAACTTTTGGAATTTGTTAAGAAATTAAAGAATTTTTTAGCAATTTTGATATAAAATATGCATTAAACTCTTTATCATTAATAGACACAGAAACTTTGATTTATGTGTAATTTGCAAACAAAACCCTAGTTAAGAGAATTACCAAACCCCACATGGTGAAATCATTCTAACCCTTTCAGCTTTTTGTGGGTGGGCCTTAGTGTTCCATATGGTGTAACTTGTTATTTATCCTTTCCTACTTTGTTGAAAATTTGTTTGGAAACATGGAAACCAAATCATTCTGATCCCAAAAAATGACACATTCAATTCATAAAGAAACTGCACAATCACAATTAACCCATAAAAGTGATACTTTCCTTCTCCCTAGAGGAACCCTAATTCAATATTTCTTGACCTTTAAACTTTGAAAAAAATAATGTTCCAATGATTTGGGCACCTCCCTTTTTCAATTAACCCCACACTCAACCTTATTATGCAAGTATAAAGCACCTCCCTGTGGTTCATTTATTGAAAGTTGAAAAGAAAAAAATGCTCCCACCTCATTACATTTCACTTACTGTTTTCAGCTTTTTATCTTTCACAGTATGCAGCCTATTCCTCACATGAGGCTTTCAATCATGAGATGTAAATGATAAGAGTCATTAAAGGAGTATTTATTGGATTCTACTAACTTTGCATGAAAAATATTAGCCTTAGACGATATCGATGACTTTGACCACAAAAGTGATGGCTGGCCATGGTGTTTAACTTGCTTCAAAATTGAAACAGATACCTGTCAAAAAAAAAAAAAAAACCCTAGTTGGATCTGCAAATTGTTTATAAATTAGGACTTTGTTTTTTGGTCTAAAAGCTTTGTTTAGTGCTAGGACTGACATGCTTAATTGAATAGTAACCATGGTCAAGTCCTCCATCACAAACTTTGGACATATATATACCAATAATACCATATGTTTCATGACTTACAGCAGTGGAGCCGCAAGGACAAATTTGGATTAGGGTTTTGTCTTCCTCCTTTTTTTTAACCCGGAAGAAGAAATTCTGGCATCAAAGCAAAGTTGTTGAGGTGGGACTATTGCAAATATTGGATTATGATTGATCCACAAAAAGGGTATTGATGGGTGCACCTTTTTCCAATCAAACCCTAGCTAGCTTGCATTCTCAAGCTTTAAGATTTGAATGTGGTTTCCGAAAACTTTCAACTCAAGCAATCTTCCTTTGGCAAGGGCTTTAGCTATATTTTCTTTTAACTCCTTTTAATGCAAACAAGAATTGGAGCAATGGCAAGCCCTTGAATCTAACTTTCTTAACCCTTTAACATATGCTAGTCTTGGAAACCACGCGCAACGATTCCATTCAAAACTCCATGTTTTCATGCATCTTTTGAAGTTATTAGTGTCCATTTTCCATGGCTAAAAAGCTCCCAATGTGAACTTTCTTTCCATTTTTTAGAACCCCACCAGTGAAATTAATTGATGCTTCCATTGGAGAAGTAGGCTCATTTTAACTTTGGCATCTTCTATGAGGTGCCATTGATGGGATTGCATGTGATAACAGGTCATGTTAAAGTTGAAAACATGCATCTTAAGCCACATATGAATGAATATAATTACTTCATTAATTTTTGGTGTTATTTAAGACTAAACCCACTTTAGAAAAAGGTTAAGGCTGCTTCCATATCATGTGTCCATGGCAAAAGGGACAAAATCATCAACTCAAGGAAAATAGTCCATTCTCTTTTTCTTACCAATTCAAGGCCAATATATACCATAATTTAGAAAGTAGTCAAAACCCAGTATGAAAAAAGATTATATCTCCACGGAACAACCTCCAAATGCCCTTTCACCAAATTCATAAGTCACCTTCAAGCTATAGATTATATATTTAGTAGATTAATGACTATGGGCTTGTGCCTCTTTAAATTGTCTTCTGCATGGGGTTATTCCACAATCATTATTTCAAGGAAGGGATGAATATTTATCAGCTATACCTAATCAATGAGTTCATAACAAAAGTGATTACTTTTAAACATGAACTGTTGAGCTGTGATTTCTTAAAAGCAAAAGGAAAATTTTGGTTGATTATATCGTTAAACTTTGATTTCTTTATGAAAAGATGAAAGATTGGCATTTATTTAAACCAGTAGACCAATAGGTTAGAGACAGCTTATTCAAAGCTTCCTCTAATGGAATATAGATGCCATGTGATCAAATTGACATGATCACTTTACATTATTAAGAGTATAAGGTTAAGGAATATGTGTACTAACCAATCTTTTAAAATGAAGTTCCCCCACCATTGATTTAACTATAGAATCATCTCTAATATATAGTCTGGATTTTGATACCAGTAGAATTTTCTGGGTACATCCAATTGTATGACAAGTAATTTTCCATGCTTCAAACAAGGACATTAGCAAAGCCAATCTAGAAAAACATAATATTAACCACAAACAAGGTGGAAAAATAATTTATTTCTTCAATCATATCTCATGTAGTTTGCTACGCTTTCAAATAAGCAAATGAGCAGAACCTACAAAGAAAAACATGAGATTGATCATAATCATACTCAAGGTATACAAGAACAGTATAAATGATCATAATCATAAACAAGGTATACCAGAATAGTATATTTGTGTTTTTGGGTTTTGGTGGTGATAAAGAAAGGATGTGATCAAAGTGGGTAGTTGGAAACAAGATGGGATTAAGACAAAAGGTGATCACAGAATGCAGAGAGAAAGAGAAAGAGAGAGAGAGAGAGAGAGAGAGAGAGGAGCTAAAAAAGAGCCCAATAATGCTATGTAGGATAGCAGACAGAGGGTTGCTTTTTGGGTACTTGGGGAATAAAATGCTGTCTCTCTACGAGGATTGGCGTGAACACACTCACCCTTTTTCTCTCTCTTAGACCACAATTTATATATTAAACAACAAATCATAAACATGAGAAAGGAAAAATAAAATACCACTTTCCTCTCTCTCTCTCTCTCTCTCTCTCTCTCTCTCTCCCTCTCTCTCTCTTTCTCTCACTCCGCCTTCTTTCCACCTTTCCTCTTTAGTACTTTTTTTGAATTTCTGCTGGCTTTGTCTGTCCATTCAAAGGGTGATATTGAAAAAGGAGGGAAGCTCTCTGAGTAAATTTTGAATTGTGGGGTCCTTTTAATGAAACCCCACTTGCATTAAAATATCACAACAAAAAGGATATTAAACTGTTTCTAATATCAATTTCTCATATTGTATTTGAGGTCTCACTGCAGTGAAAACATAAATAAATAAATAACAGATAATGGTGGTAGATTGAAATCTTCTTTTTGCAGCTTTTGGAGAAAATTTTATGCATCATGCAAATTAAAATTTTACCATTAGTATTGATATTTGCAAGTCCCAACAGATGAAAATGATTATAAAAAGTTACCTTTTATCCTATTAATTATCTCCAAACCGGATGTACTGTAGTGTATTAAAGGAGGATAAAGTAGATGCAGTGCAACTGTAAACTGATGAGGAGGGAGAGGGAGAGGGAGAGGGAGAGGGAGGGAGAGAGAGAGAGAGAAAGAGAGAGAAGAATTAAAGCATGGAAGGGTGAAATAAAAAGCTTAGGCCAAAGAGAAAAAATAAAGGTAGCCCCAGTGGAGAAAAACAAATATATATAAATGAATGAATAAAAGAAGTATAAAGAAGACGGGCTGGTCTAAGTCTTGTTTCTCTAAAGCAAAGGCACTGCTGACTGCTGGGCTCTCTGCTGAGCTCCTCTTGAAAAATCTCACTGTTTGTTTCTATTTGGGGTAGTGTGTGATCTCACTCTCCAGAGCTTGTAGCTGATCAAGTTGGGTGGATTTTTCTGCAGTTTTTGCTGTGGTGGGGGTGGTGTTGAAGGGAAGAGAGGGGGATAGGAGTTGGAAAGAAGAAGTAGTTGAGAAGTTTGGTGCTGCAGAAGATAGTGAGTTCTCTCACAAAAGGGGGTGGTGGGGGTGGGGTTTTTGGCTAAGTGATGCGTGCAGGAGCTTGTACATTGCAGCAGACCCTCACAACAGAGGCTGCTTCTGTATTGAAGCACTCTCTCAGCTTGGCAAGGAGGAGAGGCCATGCACAGGTCACTCCTCTGCATGTGGCTGCAACTTTGCTGAGCTCAAGAGCCAGTCTCTTGAGGAGGGCTTGTCTCAAGTCTCAGCCTAACCAAAGCTCACATCCACTTCAATGCAGAGCTCTTGAGCTTTGCTTCAATGTGGCTCTCAACAGGCTTCCTACAACGCCTGGTCCACTCCTCCATGGCCAGCCCTCCCTCTCCAATGCTCTAATTGCAGCACTCAAAAGAGCACAAGCCCACCAGAGAAGGGGTTGCATAGAACAACAGCAACAACAGCCTCTGTTGACCATTAAGGTAGAGTTAGAGCAGCTTATAATATCCATCTTAGATGATCCTAGCGTCAGTAGGGTTATGAGAGAAGCTGGCTTCTCCAGCACTGCTGTGAAGAACAACCTTGAGGACTCTTCAGCTTCTTCTGTGTTTCAGTGTTACAGTAGCTCTGGTGGGGTTTTTTCTTCTCCTTGTTCTCCTTCTCCCACTGAAACTCATAGAGACATCATTAATCCTAGCACTTTCTGGCAGACCCATTTCTTGGCTTACTCCTCTGAGCAAAACCCACTTCTCTTTTCCCCTCAGAAGAAGCTTTCCAGCAATCCCATCACAGACTCAACTTCTGTGAAGGAAGATCTCAAGTTGGTTTTGGAGGTGCTGTTGAGGAAGAAGAGAAGGAACACTGTGATAGTTGGTGACTCTGTGTCCACAACCGAAGGCCTTGTTGCAGAGCTGATGGGGAGGATTGAGAGAGGAGAGGTTCCTGAGGAATTGAAATCCGCCCATTTCGTTAAATTTCAGTTTTCACCAGTGACCTTGAGGTTCATGAAGAGAGAGGAAGTGGAGATGAACCTCTCTGACCTCAAAAGAAAGGTGGATTCTCTTGCATCAGGAGGTGGTGGTGGTGCCATTATCTATGCAGGAGACCTAAAATGGACAGTTGAAGCAGCTGTAAGTGACAGAGATGGAGGGTTCCCCAATGGAGAAGCCTCTGCCTATAACCCAATTGATCATCTAGTTGCGGAGATTGGAAGACTGCTCTCTGACTATACCACCTCAAACACTAGGGTCTGGTTGATGGCCACTGCAAGCTATCAGACATACATGAGGTGCCAAATGAAGCAACCTTCTCTTGAGATTCAATGGGCACTCCAAGCTGTTTCTGTTCCCTCAGGTGGACTTGGTTTGAGCCTCCATGCTTCCAGGTGAGCTCTTTTTCCTTGTATCTTGCACTTGCACTTTATTGAATATTCATTCCTACTACCATGTATGGAGTAAGTTATGTGCATATCTGCCATTTTTGATGTCATTCCTTGAAGCTCAGTGGTTTTTGTGTTTTTTGTTCTTGGACTTTTTCAGTCTGATCAATAAGGCCGAGGACCACTGTGAAAAAGCAAGGCTAGTGATCAGACACATAGGAACCACTGTCCTTGTTTTTTTTTTTTTTTCCTTTTTTTTTTGTTTGTTTTGTCAGTATATTGCCACTGAATAATATTGAAGATTTCCACCAGCATAATTTAAGGAGGAAAAACCCAAATCATTCAAGGAGATTTCAAAAAAGATAATGAGAATGATTTTGCCTTTTATTTTTCTTTATTATTTATTAGGTTTAATTTTCAAAGAATGTTGAAAAAATGAAAAGCTTTAAGTGATTCATTTCTCTTTCTTTAGTCTTCTCCTGCCATTTTTGACCTTTTCAGTGTGAACTGGGTCACTTCTGCAACTCAATTCAACATATGATTACAATTAAAGAGGAAAAAAGGAAGATAGAGAATATTTTTAAATAAATTGTTTAGAAAACATCATACTAATTAAAATCACAAATTGTAAGTCAAACTGGGATCAATTTTGTTTTGAATGTTTCCCCTTCAATGAAATTCCCTTTTACATAAAATTATAGAGTACTTCCCTAGAAACTGATCTTTGTTATACATTTGGTATGCAGTGTCCATGATTCAAGGTCACAGAATCAAGCTCATCATGTGCTGGAAACCAAACCATTTGCAGCCAAGGAGGAACACGACAAGCTCAGCTGCTGTGCTGAATGCACTGCCAATTATGAGAAGGAAGTTGGGTTGTTCAAGTCTGGCCAGCAGAAGCTCTTGCCTTCCTGGCTCCAAGCTCATGGCGTTGAAGCCCGCCAAAAGGTACCAAATTTGATATAGGACAATTATCCCAGTTTTTCAAATTATTGAATGAGACATTGAAACTAATGCTTTAGTGAATTCTTCATTTTTCAGGATGATTTGGTTGAGTTGAGAAGAAAATGGAATAGATTGTGCCACAGTCTTCACCAGGGAAGGTCTAATCAGAACCATTTGAGTTCCTCTATGTTCAGCAATCAGAACTTGTTGGGAAAGAGTTATTCCTATACTTCCTCATACCCCTGGTGGCCTAATCAGAACAGCATCTTTCCTGACTCGAATTCGATTTCCTTCACCAATTCAGCTTTGAAGCCCAACCATGCTTCCAGTCTAGTGCCTCGGTTCAGACGACAACAGTCCTGTCACATAGAATTCAGCTTTGGTAATGGGATGCACAAGCAACAATCAGTAGAACCAAGCTTGGATTCCCTCAAGAAGACAGAAGGGAAGGATGTAAAGATCACTCTTGCTCTAGGCACTTCTGTTTATTCAGATTCTGGGAAGTTGCCTGAACTGAAAGGAGAAAAAACAATTCGACTCAGAGATATATGTAAGCTATTGGAAGAGAATGTGCCTTGGCAAAGTGAAGCCATTTCACCAATAGCTGAAGCTCTGATTGATTCTAAATCAAGCAAGAAGGAGACATGGCTACTGCTTCAGGGGAATGATTCAATAGGAAAGAGAAGATTGGCGCACGCAATTGCAGAATCAGTTTTTGGATCTGCAGACCTGGTCTTCTGGATGAACATGAGAAAGTTAGACAATGGGGTGACCCCATGTTCTGAAATCCTCACAGAAGCCTTAAGAGCACACCAAAAACTAGTCGTTTTGGTGGAAGATGTTGATTTTGCTGAACCCCAGTTCATGAAGTTTCTTGCTGATGGCTGTGAAACAGGAGAATTTAGAGATTCAAGTAAAAGAGAAGGAAGTTTTGGCCAAGCGATATTCATATTGACAACGGGTGATTCCAGCAGCTACCAAGAGAGGAAGGGAAACAAAAGCTCAGTAATTCATATGAAACTGCAGATCAACCAAACAATTCCGACCTTGGGGACTCCCAACATGGATCACAAGCGAAAAGCGGAGTGGGACTTATCAAACAGGACCAAGAGTCCAAGAACAGATGAAGAGGAAGGGAGCTGTTTGATTTCTGTTGAGCATGGGAACAGTAAGATGGAATTCACCAGGCAGTTAAGCTTCAACACCCTTGACTTGAACATCAGAGCTGATGAGGATGATGAAAGCAAAGACAAACCCAGAGAATTAAGCCCCATTTCAAGTGATCTAACTCGCGAAACTGGCACAGATATCCTGAACCCACATGGCTTCCTTGAATCAATTGAGAACCGTTTTACTTTCAAACGAAAAGCAGACCAGGATAGAGAGATAAGAGAGGCTTTCTTGTCCAAGATCAAAGGGTCCTTTGAGGTGGGGTATGATAGTGAAAATACAGTTAGTTTTTCTGTGGAACAGAAGTTATTAGAGGAGGTTCTAGCTGGGTGTGATTCTTTTCTCAACAGCTTGTTTGAAAAATGGTTGAAAGAGGTTTTTCAAACGAGTGTAAAGACAGTTAAAATTGGCGGGAAGGAGGGTATGGAGGTTAGGCTCTGTTTAGTAGGGAAAGGAGAGAAAGGTTTGGAGGATGGATTCATGGGTTCAAGTCTCCCCAAGAAAATCCAAGTTTCCTTCATGGACTGATTGGTGTCTTTGTAAAATGGAAAATGACCAACATGTTGTAGTGTAACTGCTCATTTTCATAACATAATGTATTTTCAGTTTCAGTTCTCTCATCTCCTTGTTTTCTTTTTCCTTTGGTATCTCTATATTTCCCAAAAATTGTTGGGCATCTCCAAGAACTCACTCTGAAATTGACCTAATGATCTTGCTATGGACACTGTCACATTGGTGACAGGGGTCTACTGCATAGCACTCTAATTTGGCCTGAGTTTTTCCATGAAGCAGCCTCAATACGGTCTCAAATCACTGCTGCTTTCCAGGAGTTTGTCTGAGATTCTACCCCAACAACCACCCCACCAGATAAAAAAAAAAAATCCTACCGGTTTCTAGTATTGCCCCCTTTGCTCCCCGTTCCTTCTTTTGGGCCCCCTCTTGGTTGATAACTGCCTTGGAATTCAGTAAAAAAACCCCTCAAATACCAGCAGGACTTCCAACAAGCATCAAACTATCCGGGTTTCAATGACAATTTTCCAGCTCAAAAAGGTGCTTCAAACACTGATGACTACACCCCACTGCCTCCATGGTTTAAATTTAGTACATTTGAGGAGGTCTCTTGTTTCCATTTTGAGTGTTTCCCTCCAAGACCTTATGTGCATTAAGAGACTTCGTATCTTTTCCAAATACTAACACAATAAACCTTCTTGATTCCCAAGTGAAGACCACCCATCCATGGAAACTGTAGGACATTTCTTCATTGGAGATATCCATCAAACAATATTCAATGGTACATTCCTCATATCAAATACACTAAAATAAAGAAGATAAAGAAGGGAAAATGATTCCCATATCAGCTAAACAACGATTAGTACTCAGACACATTAACACCTAAAGCAAGTGTCCTAATGATGACACCGATAAGAAATGAAATAAAGAACACAATACATTAAACTAGATTGCAAATGATCAACTAGCTAGGTGGGAGATTTTAGCATCATAGGGAGGAGGTGGAACTCACTCACCACAAAGGTTTCCCAAGCCCTTTTCCTAAACAATATTATCGCCATCATTATTTGTCTGTCCGTCCTCCCTTTTGACTGCAATTAATGATAATCCATATATTGATCATCATACATTTATATATAATTCATAGGGCCTCCACACACCAAAAGAAAACAGCAAAAAAGAAAAAAAAGAAAAAAAAAAAAAGGGCCTCTTCTCCACTACAAGCCAATGACACTTTTTAGTTCAAATTTCTTTAGGAGTACTATTATCATTATCTTGACTCAAAAGGGCTCATCAAAGCAATGGATATCATTACATCGAACGGCGGATGTGGGGCCTGTGCCCTTATGATGAAAAGCTACAATAATTTTGTGTCTTTGTGCCTTCCTACAACAGAAAACTCTTGTAACTTTCCATAAAATTTTATAATTTCTTATGCAGAAATCTCCAGCCTGCTTGTTGCAATGGTGGGCATGCTGCAATCTACTTTGTATTCCATCATACAAATGCCTATCAGCCATTAGACTTGTAGAGCCTAATTAGTTTATTATACGATGACTCAACCCAAATCATATGGTCATTAGAGAAAACTAGCTGTGCTTTCACTATCATTGGCCTTGAAAATGTGATTGCATCCATCATGAGAGTCTCTTTCCCATACTACTCTATTCTAAGGCTCATGGGTCTCACTGTCTTGCCATTCTACCTTCCACCAATATCCCAAAAAGCGGTGTGGGCAAATGGTACCAAAGTTTGGTCATTCTTCTGTGAGGTTTGGTCATGATGAAGCTTCATTTTCTTCAACATCAGCCTATCTTTTTAGGATATTGGGGTCCCCACTTTTTCCTGCAATTAGTGTTTGAAAAGAACCATCAATTATCTTCACCATAGAGCCCTAAAAACCTTTTCATTTAGCCTTGTTTCAGCATAATTAAACAAATGTCTCAATGCCATGCCTATATACCTAGTCCCATACAGCAAGATATTTATCTCAACTTCCACCCATATAAACCTTAATGATATGGATACTGACTGCCATCCAAGTAAACCTTAATGATACGGACACACTCCTCTATCCTACACTTCAATACTGAAGAAGCTCGAATTCAGGACCTCTACTTCACTACCACATGAATCCTAGTACTTGGTGTAGAACTTATATGTATATATAGCTAGCTTCCATGATATTTGGGAAAATTCTAGGATATTGATTCAATATTTGATCGAACTTGCAATCCTTACTATTGAAAATGTATGATAAAATCTAAGCTGTTGGATAAAAATACAATCAAATAATCAAGTACAAGAGAATGAGACCAAGATAAAATAAAATGAAACCAAATTGTACACATGGTATTTTATGATTGATCTCACTTTTCAAGAGGTATCAACTCGATATTATGGCAGATCCTACTGAATTTTTTTTCCCTCTCTAGAGCATTATGGAGTTAGTGCAGTCAATCGATGAACTTTAGTTTGAGGTAAGACGAAAAAGGTACAAAAATATATCTCATTCCATGGACAGAAAAACTAGCCTCTACTCTGAAGTGATTGAAGTAAAGAGAAGAACATAAAAGCGCAGCAAAGATCAAGGTCATTCAGAATAAAACCCGTCACGGGAGGAATGGTGACTCATGGAATGGCCAGAAAGAGTTGAGATTATAAAGCAGAGATCTGTGAAACTCCAAAAAAAGAACAAGGAAAAGAAAGAATAAAAAAGGTAACCAGACATCAAGACTTAGTTAATATTTCTCACAACAATATTCTGATTGCTTTATTTCTCTCTATATTCTCATAACGAATCTTGGGTTACAACTTTTGGCATCCTACCTAAATAAACTAGATGAATAAAATGGTATCAGAATAAGCACAAATTGACCATCTCATCAAGATAGAGATGTAAATTTCCTTGAATGGTTTTCTGTTTCTAACAAACCAAGAGAACGCCAGCAATAGTAAAGAATTTTCCTTCCAGCATTTCTGAGAATGAGCTGTATAAGCATGAAGAAAACAGAAAAAGAAAAAAAAAAAAAAAAAAAAAGGATGTAGACAATGAATTTGCATCACTTAAGAATAATAGCTTTCACTTGTTTACATAAACAATCACATGGGGAAAGCACAAAAATGACAAACAAGAAATACACAAAACCTTGCAACTTTACTTTCTCTGGAATCGCCTCAATTTACAATGTGTCACACAGGTTACAAACTAGGTAAGCAAAAGGAAAGCCTCAGTTAAGAGATCTATAAAGAATGAGCTGTAAAAGCCGATAAACTTACAAATTAGGGCAAAGAAAAAGAGAGCTAGTATACAAAGAATGGCACTGAAACATGGGTGCTAATCTACATTTTTCTGTGTATCTAAGGTTTTCTTATGAACATATACAAAAGGGCGCTAGACACGCTGTATTGTCACCCTAACAGGAAAGCAATATTATTGGAGAACTCAAAACAATCAGGAGCTTACAAAGAATTGGAAGGCGTTGTACTTGAAGAGGAAGCCTCAAGAGGGCATGGAGAAGGGCTTGAAAAATTTACTTCTCTTTCAAGGTCAAGTAATGGTCTTATTCTTCTCTCCACTTCATTACTTTGTAGATTAATCTCCTCGAGAATCATAGACAATGCAGACTTGCAAGAGTATTCATCGCTGAATGCCAGGGTCCATCTGCCATCAACCAAAGCTTTTTTGCTCAATTTGGCATAGGTAGTGGGTTTATCTGGATCCAAAAAGGGCAGAGTGGATGGACGGATCCGCAGGTGTAACCATCTAGCATGCTTATCATCAATTTTAGGCTGAAGTCAAAGAGATAAGAAATAAAAGTTATGCTTTCCAATCTAAGGTCATCACAAAGACAGGTTAAGGAAGTGAGGGAATTTTCATTCCCCAGTACTTGCAACCAACAGCCAGTTAGTTACTATGTCGTGGAGAAGAAAGCATGTAAATATTTTGAAGTGAAAGACAATATGTCACAATTGCATAAGAAAATCACAAGGCATACATACATTTGAGCCAGCCAAAGGGGCCGTAACACGAACAACTCCATAATGCTGTTTTAGGGGTAATTCTTCTGCAAGGAGAACCCACCCAGATGTTTCCATGGAAACTGCTAGAAAGCGAAAATGCCGCTCTTTACCCCGCTCAAATGAAATTCTGCAGGGCACTGCATCAACTGCATATGGCAACCACCAGAGTCACTGAAATGCAAGATACTTCATATATATAGTTCATTTGGGGAGAAAACAAGGAATAATTGATGGTGCAGCCCTTAGAATACAACAAGATCTCTTGGGAGATCCAAAACATAGCAAACATCTACAAAATTGAAGGGAAATATTTTGAAAATATGAATCATCTCATAGCCATTATTTCTCCCGCTCCTATCTATTGGGAAAGAGAGAGAACCCATTACTTAAAAAGGCATATAAATTTGAAAAAGAGAACTAACCAAGTCTTAACTCGGTTCCCGGCTTTGGAACTAAGACACCCAGGCCAGCAGCTTTTGCTCGGAAGGATTGGGGAACATCAATTGGAGGAAGGATAGGCGGTTGATCAGGCAAAGCTCTACCAAGGGAGAAAATTTGAAGTTGATGAAGAAGCACAAAAACCTAATATGGTAAGAATGACAAATATTAGCAACAAAAACAATGTGTAAGAACATTTTGTAGCAGTAACACAGCCACATCACATGCATAAAAGTGCAGGAATACACAGAATATGCTCAATCACATTTTAAGGCTCTTACATCTTATTTCCAATGGATCAGATATCCATGATGAATGTACAGAATACTGTGTGTCTGAGAGAGAGAGAGAGAGGCATATCATATGTGCATAAATGTGTGGTAATACACACTATGCTCATTACATTTCAAGGCTCTTACATCCATTTATTTCCAATGGCTCGCATATTCATAATGGATGTAGCAAAATATCGAGAGAAAAAAAGAGAGTATGAAAAGAAAAGCCAATAGCTTCTATAGTTTTATAGGGTGTTCAGTAAAACTTAATACTTTTTACCTAATGACTTAAATTAACTTTAAAATAAATTATTCTTAAGTTGTTGATTTAAAACTTATTATTGAATTTTTACTTTAAGTATTATGGTTGTTTGATAAACTTAAAATTTATTCTAAATCATCAAATTGGTGTATTTACGCTCATTAATTTTAACAAATATTTATACTTTCACTAGTCATAAGTAACAAATTTGTTTGTCAAACATCCATATTTAAAGTATGATAGATGCCTAAGAGAATTAAAAAAATATTAATTATAAAAGATGAGTTGTGAATGTAAAGTCATGGTTACAAAATATATTCTCACTCAACATGGGCAAATGAGGTAAAAGAGATTTGAGATATAAAATAAGTTAACCATTTTAACTTAATACTTAAATTATTTTTTACTTTTATGATGTTAAGTTATTTTACCAAGCATGCATAATCTATTCAATGACTTAAATTAAGTTATTAAGTCATTAAATTGGTATACCAAATACCCTCTTAGTTTTAAACTTAATCCATACTACAGTCGTAAGATACATGTGACCATGTATCTGACATTTCTCATGCTTCTAAAAAGGGAATTAAAAAAAAAATGAGATCAAGCACAACCTTCACCAACTCACACATTCTTTCACCAGCAACAATTGATGATTCAACTGGAATAACCTCTGTAGAAACAAAGAAATGTTAATGAAAATTCTCTAAATGCTGAAAGAAAAAGGAGAATTTATTTCAAGAGTCCTTAGCCATGCAATTCAGCAAAAGATGTCTTACCTTCAAAAGAGGACTTTTGTAATGGCAAGAGCACATATTTAGGCTCTCTCCGAGGGGATGAAGCCTCAATTGCTACACAAATAAATCTCATTGTTACACACCATTGTAACACAAAATAACCACTCATCATTAGCAACCACCAACATTACACTAAGTACCTCTTTTGCACTTCCTCCACTCATCACAAAGAACTGTGATAAGTAGATCCAGCCAGAAACCTTTAACCTCCCGCAAGAGAGTGCCGATGCAGTTCCTGTATGAGTCCTGTAAATGAAGGGAATAAATATCATTGCATAACAGAATCTACTAGTCCATCAAGAAAAACCAGAAAAAATGAATCCAGTTGCAAGTGACACAAACAGAATAGAGTCAACAAATGTAAAAATATGAACCACAAAGATTGAAAATAACAAAGTTACATTCAGAGTTAAACAATATGCAAGAATGGTTCATGACCTGCAAAGAATTTATACTAAGGTTTTTATGTCATCAAGTGTGCTTCTGGGGTTAGCGATATCACCTATGGCATCATTTCTTAAAATTAAATATCATCCTAAGCGCAGAACACTTCTACTGCATTGATGATATAAATTGAGATCTCCTTACTGCATCCCTCCTTAAGGTTGATTTCAGTGTCACATTTGAATACATTTTGGTACATTATGTGTTAATAGTAAAATGCAGGACAAAAAATATGGTTTGAGGTCATGTTTTCTTCAAGCATCGAAGGTCACAAAGCCTTATTTGTCATGTAGTTGGTTTTTTTTTTTTTTTTTTTGATAGATAAACGCACAGAAATATTAAAAAGGGTGCAATAAAGGCGACCCAGAGTATACAGGGAGATGTAGTTGGTATTAACCTTTGTATGGACTACTATCATATGGAGACTTTAACTAGGACAAACCTTTGAAGCATGTGATCATAATCAAGCAGATAAACAAATTAAAAGTAAACTTTAGATTTCATCTAGCAATAAGATCATTGCTATGAAGGCTTAAAAGAGTTTTAAACAAGTAAAAGGAAAGAATTTGAGGAAAATGAATCCGATCAGTTCTTCCATCAACCAAAAAAAAAAAAAAGAAGAAGAAGAAAAAGAAAGAAACTCAGAACACATTATTTTGTGGAAGGTGTGATCTCAATATGAACGCAATCAAGCATGTAATGCCATTCATCCACTATATTCTTCTAGGTCCTCAGCTTAGACACAACCAATACTCCATCTGTTACTAGTTCTTAACTTGGCATTTTTAAAACAAGATTAATAACCAGAATATAATAGATGTACAATTGTACAAAAGAATCACCCAAAGTAGCTCTGAACCAATAGATGTAACAAGTAAAAGGCATCCACAGTACAAAATACTAGCAGACATTAGCCCACAAATTCTAAACAATGGAAGCATCAATAGGACTAGAATAATTAAGAAAAGAAAACCATATTAAAAATTTATATCAACAAAAAGGAATTAATAGGAGAAAAAAAGGGTCTCTGTATCCCATGAAGAGAACATCAAATTACTAAACAAGAGAAGTCACTCTTTTGACGATTCACATATATAACAAAGGAAAAGACTATCTCATTTTAAGGATCTTGTGTATCATCAGAAAATATCTTACTTTGAGCAATTCAAGGTGATGACTGTTAAACTCAGTCTCATTATAAGGAAGTAATTGGCGCAGAGCCCAACCACCGTCCCACAAGGTCTCTGCAGAAATATTTGAGCGGCAAAAAAGGTTGATCAAAGCATCGAGCACCTGGAAGACAAAGATATCCATTATGATAAAATAATTGTCAACTTGAAGTGATAAGCCATTTGGATTTTCTCTACTTTCCCTAAAAGTGAATTAAATATCTAGCACAAGAATGATTTTAGTCCAGTTTAGGATGTGCTATTAAAGGAAGAGGTTCAATGGAGACAAAAATCTAGGGTCAAATGGATTAAAGAAGGGGATTGCAACTCTAAGTTCTTTCATAGGATGGCCACTGGAAGGAGAAGCAGAAAATTCATTAAGTCTCTGATTTCTGAGAGGGGGGAGACTTTAAGCAACATTGAGGTTATCTCAGAGGAGATTGTAAATTTCTTTGGGAAACTTTATTCCAAACCTGAAGGTGACACATGGAGGATTGAAGGTGTGGATTGGGTCCCTATTCAAGAAGAGAGTGCAGTTTGGTTGGATAGGCCTTTTTCAGAAGAGGAGGTCCGAATGGCAGTGTTTCATTTGAATAAGGAAAAAGCCCCTGGTCCTGATGGTTTTACTATTGCAGTTTATCAAGAGTGTTGGGATGTGATAAAAGAGGATCTTATGAGGGTGTTTAGTGAGTTCCACACCAATGGGGTAATAAATCAAAGTACAAATGCAACTTTCATTGCTATGGTGCCCAAGAAAAGCCAAACTTTTAAAATCTCAGATTATAGACCTATTAGCTTGGTTACAAGTTTATATAAGATAATAGCTAAGGTCTTATCAGGGCGTTTACGCAAAGTTCTTCATGAAACAATTTCTGGCTTTCAAGGAGCCTTTGTTGAGGGGAGACACATTTTGGATGCTGTCTTGATAGCCAATGAAGTGGTGGATGAGAAAAGAAGGTCAGGGGAGGAAGGTGTAGTCTTCAAAATTGATTTTGAAAAGGCCTATGATCATGTGGATTGGGGCTTCTTGGATCATGTGCTTCAAAGAAAAGGATTCAGCCAGAAATGGAGATCTTGGATAAGGGGTTGCTTGTCATCATCAAGTTTTGCAATCTTAGTTAATGGGAATGCAAAGGGTTGGGTGAAGGCCTCTAGAGGCTTGAGACAAGGAGACCCCCTTTCTCCTTTTCTTTTTACTTTAGTGGCAGATGTGCTAAGTAGGTTGATGATCAGAGCAGAGGAAACTGGACTAACTGAGGGGTTCTTGGTGGGGAGGGATAGGACTAGAGTGTCTATGCTACAGTTTGCAGATGACACCATCTTTTTCTCTAAAGCTTCTTTGGAACATCTTCAAAATCTCAAGATTATTCTTTTGGTTTTTGGACAAGTTTCTGGTTTAAAAATCAACTTAGAAAAAAGCTCCATTTCAGGTATTAACATTGGGCTGGAGCTGTTGTCTAATTTGGCCTTGGTTTTTGAATGCAAAGTGTCAGAATGGCCTTTGTCTTATCTAGGCCTTCCATTGGGAGGGAACCCTAAGACAATAGGTTTTTGGGATCCGGTGGTTGAGAGAATCTCGAGGAGATTGGATGGTTGGAAAAAGACCTTTTTGTCTTTGGGAGGGAGGATAACTTTAATTCAGTCTTGTCTATCTCACATCCCTAGTTACTTTCTATCCCTCTTTAAAATCCCAGCTTCAATTGCCTCAAAAATTGAAAAGATGCAAAGGGATTTCCTTTGGTCCGGGGCGGGGGAAGGGAAGAAAGATCATCTCATCAGATGGGATGTTGTTAGTAGGCCAAAGGAGTTGGGAGGTTTGGGCTTTGGGAAGACTTCTATGAGAAATATAGCCCTATTAGGGAAATGGCTTTGGAGGTTCCCTAGAGAAAGGAATGGTCTTTGGCATAAGGTTATTGCAAGTATATATGGGACACATTCCAATGGATGGGACGCCAACATGGTTGTTAGATGGTCTCACAGATGTCCTTGGAAGGCTATTGCTCAAGTTTTCCAGGATTTTTCCCCGTTTGTTCGCCTAGTGGTGGGCAATGGGGAGAGAATTCGTTTTTGGGAAGACCTCTGGAGGGGAAACCAAACTTTATGTTCTCAATTTGCTGATCTTTATAGAGTCACTTCTGTGAAAAACCTCTCTGTTTCAGATGTACTTGGCAACTCCTATCCACTGTCTTGGAATTTTAATTTCCATCGCAATCTAACTGATTCAGAAATTGAGCTCCTTCAGAGCTTAATGCTCTCCCTTAGTTCAGTGCGTCTCTCTCCTTCTTTGGCAGATTCAAGAGTGTGGTCTTTGTCTTCGTCAGGCTTGTTTTCAGTGAGATCTTTTTTCTTGGCCTTGTCAAAAGTCTCTAATCCTATCTTGTTCCTCCCAGCCAAGTTTTTGTGGAGTTCAAAAGCCCCCTCAAAGGTTAAGGCCCTCGCTTGGGTAGTAGCACATGGGAAGGCAAACACCAATGACAAGTTGCAATTGAGAAGACCCTACAAATCCCTTTGTCCTCAATGGTGCATTCTTTACAAAGGAAATGGAGAGTCGATTGACCACCTTTTTCTTCATTGTCCAGTTACCATTGGACTCTGGCACAAGTTGTTTAATCTAGCAGGGTTGGTTTGGGTCCCTCCAAGGAGTTTTGTGGACATGTTAGTAATTGCTTTTAAAGGATTGGGGAACTCTTTAAGAGGAAAGACACTTTGGCAAATTGCGTGTCTTACTTTGGTTTGGATGGTGTGGCAAGAGAGAAACAACAAGATCTTTGAGGAAAAAGGGAGATCGGAAGAGATTTTATGGGATTTGATTTTGTTCTACTCCTCTCTTTGGGCTTCTTGTACTACAGCTTTTAGAGGAGTTCCTCTAAGTGTTTTACAGCTCAACTGGATTGCGGTGTGCGCGTCTTAAGTTTGAGTTGTGGGGGTTTCTCTTTGTTTTCAGTTTCCTATTGTTGGGTGTTTCTTCTTTTGATCAGTTTGTGTAGGAAGGACCTCTCATCCTTCCCTTGGTTTCTTTTGTATTTCTCCTTTTTCTTGTATCTTTTCTTCTTTCAATATATTTTTCTTCGTTTCTGATAAAAAAAAAAAAAAAGAATGATTTTAGTCCAGTGCCATGCAATGGACGCCTCTACATGAATGGAAAAAAAAAATTATAAGACAACCAAGTTTCAACTCTCAGGCTAAATTGTGCAGACTGCAGTGCCATGAAAGTCTAAATGAACAAAAGTTGTGGGACCTTTATCCCATTATTAAAAAGAGGGAGTTGAAATTTTAATCTTGCATGTCTGGAAAATACCATACAACTTGGGTCATGTGGAGATTATGAGCCTGTTTAGCAACATTTTCAAAAAGAGTTCTTAAAAAACAATTTTTGAGAACTGTTCTCAAATGTTTGTAGGGATTAATTTTGTATGGAAACTCAAATATGAAAAACAATTTTCTAGACTTATTTTCTATGAAAGTACTGTACAATGTAAATGTTCTCAAAATATCCTTCATATTTTCAATTTGTTAATCAAAACATTCTACAAAAAAACAACTAAAATTTGTTCTAAAAAATAAACTGTTTGCGGAATAAATTTTCAAAAAAATGTTTTCTGTCAAAATTTTGTCAAACATGGTGTCTAAATGCTGAAGTTATAAAGAAACAAGAGAGAAAATAATTCTTTTCACATTCATTCTAAGGTCTTGATACAAGGCTATATATTGAACAAAACTTTTGGCTCTAGAATCTAAACAAGGAACAATGAATCTAAGAAGGAAACAAATTAATCTTAGCAAAATTTTAGGATCTACATAATATTGTACAACTATACAACACTTAACTACAAAAAATATATTACATGGTCAACAGCCCAATCCCAGTTCTTCCAACACTTCCCCTCAAGTTGGTGCAAAGATGTTTTGCATTCCCAGCTTGTCAATCATTTGTTGAAACTTGGGAGTCCTTTAGTGAGAACATTAGTCAGCTAATTAGTAGTAAATATATATGATGTGTACAGTTGGCCACTATCCAGCTTTTCCTTCATAAAATGTTTCTCAACCTCCACATGCTTGATTCAATCGTGATGGACTGAGTTGTGAGCTACGTTGATAGCAATTTTATTGTCATAATACAATATAATAGAATAGGTTCTTGAAATTTGATCTTGAGATGCCTAAATATGATTTTAATCCAAAGAGGTTCACAAATACCTTGTGCCTTATGTCACGGACTTAGTCTTTTCCTAAGCTCGTGCGGCACTTAGGCAAGTCAAGACGCTTGATCTTGCTAAGTCAGCCTTGCTCTTCAATGCTTAGCTTGCTTGGCTAAGACACTCGCGACTCAAAAGCTTAAGAAGCTTAGTAGGCAACTCTTTAAAGAATGGAAGCTCTTATTAACTCAAGGAAGCCTTTACAAGTGCTTGGATGCTCACTTGCTTGGTTAGGAAGTGATTTGGGTGGTTTGGGTGGTGCCTTAGCCAAATGAGGCCCTCACCTTTTTATAGGCACCAATGGAACTCTCTAGAACCTTGGAGGGTTCCTTACAATTCAAGAACATTCTAGAACTCCCTAGACTATTCTATGTACAAGCTTATGTACAAGAGACTTCTAGAATTCTCTAGAAAGCCCTAGACTCTTCTCATGCCTTCTACCATAGTGTAGAAATGTGTGGACTTCTCTAGACATTTCTAGAACTTTCCACACTCTTCCCACTAATGGCTAAGTGTAGGAGTCTCCAGAAGCTTCCCTCCTCCTATATAAGCCCATAGGGAGGGTCATTTGAAGCATCCTGTGACACTCTCCCCCACCTATGCCGTCGTTGCCTCTTTCTGAAACCTCTCGATGTGTTTCCAGAATCTTCTCAAGGCATCTGCATGTTCCCAGCTTGCTTGCCCCTTGGGTAGTCTTTTCCATCGGACTAGATACTCTATCACAGGAGGGACCCCTTGTCTCCTGGTGACCTGTTCAGCTAGGATATTCTTCACCTCCTTCTCCCGTGAGGCTTCAGATGGATGCAGACCCGTGCGCTTTTGATGCTTAGAGTGCTGCTTCCTTTTACCCATCGAGTTCACCTTTCCCTTGGTGACCGCTTCCATGTGTGTACGAGCTACCTCAGCTCGCTCCCCTTTTACCTCCTTTACTTGCACCCCTGATAGTAAGGAGGTCTTAGGCGTACTAGGCTTCGGGTTGAATTGGAGGGCACCTAGTAGCTGCATCGAGCCCATATGTGCTTCGTCCTCTTGTTCCATCTCCTCAATCATGGCACTGAGCGCCTTCCTCTTTGGACAATCTCGTGCCCAATGTGGACCGTCACATAGGAAGCATTTAATTTTAGGCGTAAACTCCTTCCTTTCCGCCTTACCCTTTCCTTCCCGGACGTTAGGCGTCTTGCCTGATCCCATTCTAGGAGCATAATGGTCCCTTGAAGCCTCGTCTCCCCCACCTGTGGTGTGGCTATCCTCCAAAGACTCAACCTTGGAGGAGTCTCCCCTCTTGTAATCCGTTAAAGATTCTGCTACTGCCATAGCAGTGGCTAAGTCTTGAACACCTCGGCGTCTTAATTCCTGCTCGGCCCACCCTTGCAGGTTATCCATAAAGTTGAATAGCAACTCCTCCTCAGTCATGTTAGGAATCTCAAGCATGAGCGAAGAGAATTCCTTGACATAGTCGCGTATCGAGCTTGTGTGCTTGAGACGCCTCATGTTTTTCCTAACCAGGTAAGCCACGTCCTCGGGGTAGAACTGCCTCTTAATCTCCCTCTTGAAGTCCTCCCACGTCTCTATGGTGCAAATGCCCTTCTCCATATCGGCAAACCTCCGACGCCACCATAGAGTAGCTGTGTCAGTAAGGTAGAGGGTTGCAGTTCTTACCTTAGCCGCCTCATCCGTCAATGCAATAGCCTCGAAGTATCGCTCCATATGCCATAAGAAGTTGTCCAACTCCTTGGCATCCCTCTTGCCACTAAACCCTTGTGGCTTCGGCACCTCCACCCTAGATGCCCCTTGTGTGGCCATGACCCGTGCCGACACAGCAGCCTTGTAGATGGCCAACTCCTGCCGAATCTCCTGCTCTCGGGCCTCCATGTGCGCAGCCAAGGCCTCCATCCTTGACTCCACACTAGCGAACATGCTCATGACCTTGTCTTGGAAGGACATGAACTCCTCGTGCGACACCGGTTGAACTTGTGAGCCGAGCATCCCCTCACGAAGGTCTTGGATCTGTTCCCTAAGATCCTCTAAGCCCCTCTCCATGCCTTGCTCGATCAAGTCCACCCCTTCCCGGGTGTCTGCCATGGCTAGCTCCACCTTAGCTAACCTTGCCTCCATATTGGTAACGGCATCACGAGATTTATCCTTCCTGCCCCTGCCCCGTGCAGTAGGCTCGGTCTCCCTCCCACGGGTCTGCTCACTAGTCTCATCCATGTTAGAGCCCGACATGCTTCCTTTACTATGCCCACTTCGTAACCGCGCTCTGATACCACTTGTCACGGACTTAGTCTTTTCCTAAGCTCGTGCGGCACTTAGGCAAGTCAAGACGTTTGATCTTGCTAAGTCAGCCTTGCTCTTCAATGCTTAGCTTGCTTGGCTAAGACACTCGCGACTCAAAAGCTTAAGAAGCTTAGTAGGCAACTCTTTAAAGAATGGAAGCTCTTATTAACTCAAGGAAGCCTTTACAAGTGCTTGGATGCTCACTTGCTTGGTTAGGAAGTGATTTGGGTGGTTTGGGTGGTGCCTTAGCCAAATGAGGCCCTCACCTTTTTATAGGCACCAATGGAACTCTCTAGAACCTTGGAGGGTTCCTTACAATTCAAGAACATTCTAGAACTCCCTAGACTATTCTATGTACAAGCTTATGTACAAGAGACTTCTAGAATTCTCTAGAAAGCCCTAGACTCTTCTCATGCCTTCTACCATAGTGTAGAAATGTGTGGACTTCTCTAGACATTTCTAGAACTTTCCACACTCTTCCCACTAATGGCTAAGTGTAGGAGTCTCCAGAAGCTTCCCTCCTCTTATATAAGCCCATAGGGAGGGTTATTTGAAGCATCCTGTGACACTTAGCTCTAAATTCTGCTTCCGCACTTGAATGGGCTACTACTGATCATCTCTTACTTCTCCAAGTGATAAGATCACCTCCTAAGAAAGTACAATATCTAGTAGTTGATCGTCTCTCCATAATAGATCCAACCCAACTTGCATCTATGTAGGCTTCCAACTTCAACTCCCTACCATTCTTAAACTAAGCACCCTTGCTAGGAGCTATCTTCAGATATCTCAAACTCCAGTATACAACTTCTAAGTGGGGTTTAAGTGGAGTATGCATAAATTGACTTTCCACACTCACGACATATGCAATGTCTGGTTTTGTGTGTGACAAGTAAATTAGTTTTCCTGCCATTCATTGGTAGTTGCCTCGATCAATCAGTTAGCCTTCAGATTTCTCTCCTAGTCTGTGATTCTGTTCAATACGTGTCTTGGCTGGTTTACACCCAAGCATGCCTATCTCCTTAAAAGTAAATCTTGTATATACTTCCATTGAGAAATCAATAATTCTTGTTGTGATCTAGCCACCTCAATTCCAAGGAAATACCAAAGCTTGCCCAAGTCCTTGATTTCAAATTCTTTAGCTAAGTATGATTTCAATCTCATAATCTCTTCTTGTTCATCTCTAATGGCAACAATATCAGCAACATACACAATTAATGTTGTAATTTTCCCTAGATGAGAGTGTTTGATAAATAGTGTGTGATCACCTTGACATTGATGGTAACCTCTCTTCACCATAGCTCCATAGATCTTTTAAACCATATCCGAGGAGATTACTTGAGACCATATAGTGATTTTTTGAGTTCACATACCTCATTTCCCCATGACTCCTTTTTATATCTTTAAGGAATATCCATATATACTTCCTCCTCTAGATCACCATGGAGAAAAGTATTTTTTACATCAAATTGTTGCAAAGGACAATCAAAATTTGTTGCCAATGAAAGTAGAATTTTAATAGTGTTCATCTTAGCTACTAGAGCAAAATTCTCATGGTAATCAATGTCCTATATCTGTGTATACCCCATAGCAACCAATCTTGCTTTGTGTCTCTCCAAAGTACCATCAGCTTTTTATTTACTGTTGAAAATCCACTTGCACCCCACAATTTTTCTCTTTTTGTAGCTCCCAACTCTAATTCTTTTTTTCAAGCCTCTCATTTCCTTATCCATGGCCTTAACCTCTAACAGATTCTTAGACAGTAGAAGAAACTTCATCAAAGGAAATATGAGTGAAAAAGGCTTAAAACTGAGGTGAAAGATGTTGAAAGGAAACAAATTTGGAGAAGTAGGGTGATGAGAGCAGGACCTAACTCCTTTCCTAATGAAAATGGGGAAATTCAACTCATCATTACCTATCACAAGGTCAAAGATTGGAATATGTGAGGTGATTGTAGACTTCTTCCGCCTGGAATATACATTCGAGATAGGAGTTTTGGGCCTCTTATTCTTGGTCTTTGGAGACTTTGCAATACTTAAGATCTCGGTAGGTTCAATGGATTCAATGGATGGATTTTAACTATGAGAATCATGACTCAAAGACCCATCAGGACCAGAATTTGTACTTATACCAAAATTAGAACCAGAAACAATACCAAAATGTGTAACAGTACCAGTACTAACACCAGAATTGAAACCAAGACCAATACCAAAATTTGTACTTTTACTAGAATTTAAATCAGAACCAATATTTCTACTTGAATCAGAAGTAGGCCTCGGCATGGAGCTATATACCACATTTGGCATAGATAAAGGCTGATTAGACTCCCACCACTTATCTTCTCCTAGTTGACTCTCCCCTTGAAGATAGGTGTCCCCAAAGAATGCTTGATTTTCCACAAAGGTAACATCCATTCAACATATTTTCTTTTTGTTGGAGGATGATAACTTTTGTATCCCTTTTAAGTGGATGAATAGCCCATAAACAAACACTCAATACCTTCAGGATCAAATTTCCCCCACAAGTAACTATGAACGTGCACATAACAAACACAACTAAATATTTTTTAAGGTAGAGACCCAACCCCTTGGAAATTAGGAAACAAAGTTGAGAGTTTACTAATGGGAGAATGGCATTCAAGAACACAAGATGGCATTTGGTTTATCAAATATGCAACTATAAGAACATCCAATAAATTTTTAGGACTTTCATTTGGAAAAGAAGTGACCTACAACAACAAGATGTCACTTTTTTACCCTCTTTTAGAAGATAGGTGATGAGATCTTGATTGAAGTATTCTTTGTCATTGTCGGATCTTAGTGTATGTATTTTTGCCCTAAACTAAGTGCTAATGAATTTATGGAAGATAGGAAAAATGGAAGATTTCATTAGATATACCTAAGTAGTTCAAGGACAATCATCTATAAAGTTGACAAACCATCTAAAACCAAGCACGAGAGGGACCTTAAATATCAGAACATATCAAACTAAATGGTTAAAAAAAATTTGGAGTTTTCAAAGGAGAAAATAAACGATGATGTTTAGCAAGCTCACAAATTTCACCATGCAAAATTCTATATTATTGTTTACAAACAAGGAAGGAAACAACTTTTTCAACAAAGAAAATGGAGGATCTCCTAAACTTCAAATCCATAGCTAAACTTGATCTTTTCTCTCTTGATAAGTAGTAAAAACCAAGCCTTGCAACCCTAAGATAGTCCCTTGGTTGAATATTGTAGCCTCTTGAGAATCCTCTACAGCAGCTGTTTGGTGGCCTTTTCCAGATTTTGTCGTGTGGTGTCCCCCTTTGTTGCTAACCCCCTTCAAATTTTAAGGTTTCTCATGCAATTTCTAATATGGCAAAAATCACACCATAATTTATCCTTGTCCACCATCCTCTTACCTTCTCCCTTATAATTCGGCAATCGAAGGGGGTGTAGAGACTGCCAAAGCTAAATATTCAGGTATAGGATTTCTAGAATTTCCAACGGTCAATTCCTTATGACTCTCTTCCCCTCAACAAGGGCAAATGCTTCATCCATAGATCAAAATGGTTCTTTGCCCAATAATTGACCACAGGCCTAACCAAACTTTGGATTAAGACCTACCAAAAATTGGAATACTCTCTCTTGTTCCATTATTTCTTTCAATTTCTTTATATCAGTGGCTGTCTCCATCTCCAGGTTTTGGTATAAATCTAGTTTCAACAAAAATCCTTTGAGAATATTGTAGTACTCTGTAACAGTTGAAGACCCTTGCTTGGTGTTAACAATCTGTTGTTTCAACTCAAATATTTGAGAAGGAACACCTACCTTAGAGTAAGTTTTTAACACTGGTTCCCAAATGTCTTTAGCAGTAGATAGGAGCAAATAGGTCTTACCCATTTCTAGTTGCATTGAGTGGAGCAACCATGACATTACCATGGAATTCTTTGCATCCCAAACTTCATATTTCAGGTCATCCCCTGCTGGTGGTTTTGCAGTCCCCATCACATACTTCATCTTTCCCTTATACCTTTGCTGATTACAACCATGGTTTGAAATATTGGTAAATGCGGATATATTGGTACTTGGATTTTATGGCTATATCGGAAATATTAGAGAAATATCGATGGCTATTTTGACAAAAATATAGATAAAGTGAAAATTATTCAAAATTCATGAAAATATTTAAAATAACCCCAAATAATGATAAAATAAATAAAAATACACATGTTAAAATTATTTTTTAAGTATAATTGACATAGATATGATCAAAGAGAAAAATATCGATAAGTAAGGATAAATCAATCTTAATGATTTATTATTTATCTAATCAAATTAATTTTAATTTATAAAATATTAGAAATTCATTATTATTATTTTATTTTATTTAGTATTTTTTGAATAAATTTATATTTTTAATATGTTAAAATAAAAACATTCAAAATTAAATAAAATTAAAAGAATAAATATAAAAAATTTAAAAGTGAAGTGACAATAATTTTTTTAAATAGGATTAATGAGATAAATAATGATATATTTAATATTAAAACTATAATTTATTCAATTCAAATGCATTCAATAATGTAAAATAAATTATGATGCATATATGATTTTTTAATTTTTATATTTTTTATATTTAATTATCATATAAATGATATTAAAAAATGTTTGTTAAAAAAATCATAATGATGGTTTTTATACATTTATTAATTTAATAAATAAAATTTAAAGTAAAATAATTATAATTAATTAATTAATTTTTTAATAATGAAGTTTAACAAATTTACTACCAATACATATTAATAAGTGCAAGTTTAGCCTAGTGGTAACTGGGCTTGAACCCAAGCCTTTTGGTCTGGGTTTGAATCCATGCATCAACGTAAACAAGGCGGGCAAAATTTGAAAAGGGGCGGCAGGCTGGCAGCAACGTGATTGGGCAGTAGCAGTGACATAATTGAAGGGTTGACCGGGTTGACCACCAAAATATTTGGGAAATATCCCGAAAAATTGGTAAAAATTCCGACATTTCAAACCATGATGGTAACCACTCAATGAAGTTTCATCCATTCAACTTGGAAGTGATGACGTGAAGGGTTGGTTTTTTATTACAGATGGAAGCCTGGTTGGAGGATGACATATTGATTGAATTAACACACTCAGATGTTTCAGACATGGGTGACAAAGATGGATCAAATAATAGTGTGAAATAAGGTTAAAGAAACCCTTCACAAATAGTGCTAAAAGTGACAGCGACAAAGGCTGCTGGTGTGAGATGCGATAGCAATGAGGGCAGCCACCAGAAGAATAATTAAAGAAACTCCCATAAAACCTGGATGGGCTCTAATACTGTGCTGAAGTTAGAGAGACAAGAAAGAATAATTTTTTTCACATTCAAAGGTCTTGATTCAAGGGTATTTATTGAACAAAACTTTTCACTCTAGAATCTAAACAAGGAAACAACGAATCTAACAGGGAAACAAATTAATCCTAGCAAAATTTTAGGATCTAAATAACATTGTACAACTATACAGCACTTGAACTATGGAAACCATATCACACAGTTAACAACCCAATCCCAATTCTTCCAACACAAAAATAAAAAAGCTTTTTTTTTTTCTTAAAGAACAGAAAATTGTTTTCAAGAACAACTCCAAAACAAAGCCCTATGCAACCCTTCTCAGTCATGTGAACTTGCAACCTCTGTGATATTAGGACAACAACCAAAGTGCCACCTTTGCAGTAAGAAATCACCTTGTTTCTTGTATTTTGTTTATCTTACATCTGGAGGATTTGACAACCTCCTCTATTTAATAACGTATTTCATTTTCCGTGAAAACAAGAGTCAAATCCCAATTTTTTTCTGTTACATGGAATTAAACCTAGAACCTTCACTATCTCTGTTCAAATACCTTCCTTATTGAACCAAGCCTCAAAGGCAAAAGGCAAAATCAGCATTATTTTAATATGTTCATAGTTCTGCATATGTTCTGTTGTTTTGCTTTTTTGCATGTGTATTTTGGATACACATGTCTTACTTGAGCCAGGCATGTGACTAATTTTGTGCTTCGCACCTTAGCAACAGGAAATATCAGCATAAACAATGCTGCTTTGAACATTTGAGCAGTAGGAGGGAAAAATAATAAATAAATAAATAAACCTGGCTGGAGTTGGGGAAAAAAAATTACGGATAAACCTACTAGCTCAGAGAAAAAAAAAATGAATACCTGAAACCTATGTACACGAGGACTTGCTGCCACTTCAGGACAAGAACACAACACTCCATACTGCTCCTGCTATAAATTAAGACAAAGGCAAAGTTGAAACAAATTTTCAAGGAAGAATACAGAGAAGACCAGTAATCTAAGAATGATTGGAACAAATTAAGACATGCAAAACCAGAGTAAACATATTTTGAAATTAGAGTAATTCCAAATCTCAATGCAAAAAAGAAAAGTGAAAAAAAAAGCACTTTTAGAAGCTTCCCTAGTATAAAGCCTAAGTTTCTAGATTGTAAATGTGAAACTGGCCCCAAAATTACTAGGGGACCTTAAAGGTAAGGCCAGTTTATCATCTATCAAGAGAAGACATTAAAACATCTGTTACAAATTAAGATTTAGCCAATTGATAATGTGATCCAAACAACTTGACGTAACTTGTGCTAGAGCTCTTCAAATCTCCTTTTTTTTCTCCTTTGGATTGTAAGAAATAAAGAAAGAAATGAAGAAAGACAAAGAAGGTAAAAGAGGGAAAATTGAAAGAGCCTTCTAAGCCTCACAATCATAGAGAAGAGGGTTAAGGCACCACTTAATCCCAAGACAAGGCTCATGATGCAGAGATTAAGAATGCGTTTAGCAGTGATTGTAGGAAGTGTTTCTAACATTTTTAATACTTGAAGGATGAAAATTTCCAAGTGCTATAAAGGCTAGAAACACTTCCTAAAATCACTACCAAACACACTCTAAGAAAAAAAGAAAAGGAAAAAGAAGAGGAAGAAAACAAAATAGCAAGCAAAGGATGAGAAAACTTCTCCTAACTGACATGGTAATATATTTGAACCCAGAATTTATTTCATTAAACCACTAAAATCCTCCAAAAAAGATATATAGGCCCATATCAAAATAAGATTCATCACAACTTCACCAAGAAAATGCAGTTATATTTGTCAAAAAGCCACATTGCCAACAAAATAAAAGAGCAAAGGTTAAGCAACAAATATGTCAGCACATGTAGAATAGAAGAAACAGAACTGTGGCAAAAGAAAAAATATAATTTTTAGAATAAACTTTAAGTGAATTTTATAGAAGAAAAAATATTTAAAATAAATTTAATTCAATTTTGATGAGCTGGATGATCAAATGAAATTTTTGGACTCCCAATGAGGAGCAAAAAAATATTGGTCTAGAGAAATGCATGGAATTTTGAAAAGAATTTGTCATTGTAGCTAAGTTCTTCCTAACCTAGGAACGTTAATGCAAGAGCCATGAAAAGGTCAAGCTGACCAAGAGACACAAGCTGGCATAGAGTAGCAAGCATAATTCAATCCTATGACTTCTTTTCTCTTGTTTTAGTTCAGTTTTTTTCAGTCTGATTTTAGTTTTGTAAGCTATTACCAAGCTTCTAGTTAATAAAGTAGACATGTGACTATAATGCAACTTCTATGATTTTAGTTTTGTAATCCAAGGCAAGGATCTTAAGCTGCTAAAGCTCTAAAATAAATACCTTTTGACCTTACGAATGAGTTGTAATCAGTTTTTACTCTATTTTCATAAATCTGATTCCAGGAGGGTATTCTAAGGACCTTCAAAACCCTAGAATATAATAAGTTCCGATCATGGTCTTAGTGCTATCTTTTGCTCTTCTCAGTTTTCTTTCCCTTGTTTTCGGCCAGAACTCAGACAGGTTTAAGTTTGCACATACTGCAACAAGCTGCCACCAGATTTGAAGCTTTTGCCCCATCAAATATGTTTACCAAATTAAATGTGGGCGGTCCATCTCAAGGTTTGCTTCGACAATTCTGTAAAAGTGAAGCATACTAACCACTTAAAAGGTAAATTTGGAAATAAATCAGCTGTAGGATTTGATTGCTGCACAATCAAGACAAGCCATGAAGCCTCAAGGCAACATAGATGAGATGAGGACACTAAGGGCAGGTGAGTCACAAAGCTAGGAAAAACAAGAATGGCTGTATAAAGGAGAGCCTTAAAGTAGCAGCTATGAGTGGAATTATCAGTGGAAACTTGGGTTAATGACCAAAAAAGGCCAGAATCATTTTGGAAAAACATGTAAAAGAGTATAGAGAAATTACTTGAAAATTAAAATCAGTTAAAATAAAAATAAAATAAAAAAATAATTCACAATAACAAAAATGATGAATCACACGAACTGCATCCATAAATCTGTCCAAATATTTTTCAGAATATGGGACTTGAATAGGCATGGCATAAATAATGTGGGAACTTGTGCATACTAACAGAAAGATGTGTTACAAATTGATAAACAGAGTTAAATTATGTCAATACTAACATATAATACAAAAATTTTAGATGGAATAATAATAGTTTATTTCTAATAGGCAAAAAAGAGTTTATCAGAAAAGGTGCCTAACGGACCTAACAAAATGGGGCCACAACCCATGTACATCAGGAATCTATAAAGAGCCCAAAGGGGAACAAATTACAATCTCCAAACCAAAAACATGGACTTAGATCAATAAAATCCAACAAAGACAGATTCCACATCCAACAACTTCCTATGGACTCTCAAAAGTGGTGAAGCCTTTTATTTAATAATTATCACTCATATAAGATAGAAGATCTAGAAAGACTTATGCTCTACTCTCTCTATCCCATTTGCATTTATCTCCATCCACTCGAGATGCGAGAGCTTGGTCTTTATCTTCTTCAGATTTATTTACAGTAGTCTTTCTTTATAGCCTTGTCTACTCATTCTGACCAAGTTCCTTTCTTCCCCACTAATTTTGTTTGAAAATCTCAAGTCCCTCTTAACTGTAAGTCCTTTGCTTGGTTAGTTGCACACAAGAAAGTGAACACCAATGACATGCTACAGCTAAGAAGATCCTACAAAGCCTTCAATCCTGATATTTGTATGTTGTGTATGGAGCATGGAGAATCGATCGATCATCTTTTTTCGCATTGCTCTATGACTATGGGGCTATGACACAGATTATGGGGATTGGCTAAGCTAGACTGGGTTTCTCCTAAGGTTATTTGTGATATGATGACCATTGCATTGGGAAACTCTAGTAGAGGATTAGTACTATGGCAAAATGTTTATATGGCTTTGATTTGGGTTGTGGGGCATCAAAGAAATGCCAAAAAATTTTAAGACAAGGCAAGGACTTTAGAGGCTCTTTGGGATACTATTCATTTTCTTGCTTCCTTTTGGGCATCTTGCACCACAGCTTTCAAGGGCATCCCCCTTAATGTGATCCAACTTGATTAGGTGTTGTTGGTGTGTAGGTCCAAAGGTGTGGGCTAGTGAGGAGAGGTTGTTTCATATTATTGCCTTACGGAGTATAGGTTTTTTTAGCGTTTTAGATATGCCATTTGTTTAGTTCTTTGTTTTTGGGAGGATTTCTCATCCTTCCTTTGTACCTTTTAATCCTTATTTAATATATTACCTTGTTGTTTCTCATTAAAAAAATTAAAAATTAAAAAAAAAAATGAAAAAAGAATATCATAAGTAGTTTATGAAAGTTTGACAGTTATTATTTATAATTCCAAGTATCCTATTAAGTCATATATCTCTTATGATTAAAACTAAACATAAACAATAAAATAAGACAATTTTATCAAAAATAAATAACATATATTAAATTTTATGATAAAACAAAAAACTTCAAATATATTAAGATAATGAAAAATGTATCAGAATAATGATCGTGTAAAAAACACAAATAAAAAAAACCAAAAAAAACTAAATAAGCATGAATCTTAAACAAACTTTATAAACTATATTGAAATCTTAATATATATATAATATCGAGAGAGAAGAAGAAGAAGAAGAGTCAAACTTAATTTATTTAAAAAAGTTCAACATGTTTTACTTTAGCTCTCATCCACTTCAATCAAATCAAGCAAGCATAATTACATTTTTTATCCAAGGATATATAAAAATACAAAGAAATTCTCATTGAACAATTCCCCTTTACTACTGTTCCACACTTGTATTGTTTCACATTGACCATTTCCTTTGAGGGTCCCTTTCTTTGTTTGTTCTTCATTCTATCTAAATCCTTCATTTCTCACTAGAAAGGATTAGAAAAATAATGGTTCTACATGTTTGATTATAGAAAAGTTCTGAATATAGGAGAGAAACCAACCAAGCCTGGCTGCCTCTGGATTGTTTGGCAATGTCAACTACAGTTCTCTATGGTAGAAACTCACTAGAATGTAATAATTTAGTCTTCTGCCATTGGATGAAGAAAAAGAATCGGTTCAGCAAAGTTTCAGTAAATTCAATTCCCTGACTGAATCTTAGTAGAAATAGTTTCCCTTGATTACTCTTTTGAAAGGGTAGATAAAAGGAAACTTATCTTTATATTTAATAGAAAAAGGAAAAAGAAGAATAAAAAAGAACTCTAAATTTTGAGTGTTCTTTAGGTAGCAGCTTTGGATTGGTGGAGTGATCAAAGAACATCGTGCCACTACATTGAGGGGGCTTTTTCCTAGCCTGTTGGATAGGAATTGGCTTTTGTGAAAAAGGATCTTAGCCCCTTTGGAGGGCTTCTTCCATGTTAAAGACATGAACCTCTCTAATCTCTTAGTGGAGGGGGATTCAACCATTGTTATCTCATGGACGTCCAACGAGGATTCATTTCAATTATCAATTCATTTCAATGATTTTGTTCGAATAATAATAATAATAATCATAGAGTTTTTTTGAATTATACATAGTTTTGTCTCCTAGGTCAATTGTGCATTATATGCACTATCTCTTGGAGTAGGTTACACTTTTCTCATTTTTTATCAAGTTTTGTATATTTTGGTAAGAGTTCTCATCATTCATCCCACCTATCAATTTTTTTGATAGGCAAACACAAAAGTATATTAGAAAATGGCACCTTAAGGCAAGCCCAAAAGCATACAAGGAGTATACAAGAGGTGCCTTGAGGCAAAAACCAAAAGAAGAGAAGATACAAACCAGCCCTCATCTAGTACCTAGCCAATCAAAAAAACTGAGTAAAGGAAGAGGACCTTCATTTACAGCTGACTTAGTCCACGACCAAAGATTACAAACAAAAGAATTTTTCAACCTGTGAATCGAGAACTCCTCATTCTCAAAAGCAATCCTATTTCTTTCCTTCCAAACCGCCCAAAAAAGACACAAAGGGGTTGCCTTCCACACCTTTCTATGCTTCTTGCCCAAGTTAAAACCACACCAACCAATAAGTGTATCTCTAACCGACAAAGGAAGGACCCAAGTGACTCCAAAAAGAGCAAACAATAACTCCCAAATAGCTCTTGCCCTAGTGCAATGAATGAGAATATGATCAATTGACTCTTCTTCCTCACAGCAAAGAAAGCATCTATTAGCAAGAATCCGGCCCCTCTTTTTAAGCTGATCCAAAGTAAGCACCTTACCCCAATATGCCTCCCAAGCGAAAAAGCTTACTTTGGTGGGCACACAAGAACTCCAAAACATACTAATAGGGAAATGATCAACTCTTCTTGAAGCTAGAACATTAAAAAGAGATTTAACTGAGAAAATCCCATTTGTGGTCTCTTTCCACAACATTCTATCTTCCAAAAGAGGATTAAGCCTCCTTCCCTGAATTGTCAAAAGTAATCTCTCCACCTCCTCCACCTCCCAATCATTGAAGGGCCTAGAGAAAGTAGGGCTCCAAACCCCTTCCTCTCCCGAAGGATCCCGAAACTCCACTACCAAAGCCTCTTTAGAGGAAGCAAAGGCATACAAGGAGGGAAAGGAATTACAGAGGGCGCGGTTCCCACACCAAATATCTTTCCAAATTTCACTCTTCTACCATTGCCCACAGAAAAAATGACTTTGTTTTGCAAAAGAGCACCTTCCTTCCTTATTTCCTTCCAAAAACCTACTCCAAAACCCTCCCTAACTTCTCTAGAATACCAACCCCCTTCTTCCTCCTCGAACTTCCTACTTATGACATGCCTCCAAAGATTCTCCCTTTCGTTCGCGAAGCGCCAATTCCACTTGCATAAAAGGGCCCTATTGAGAGTAGACAGGCGTCTAACTCCCAAGTCACCCTTTCTTTTGTCCAAACAAACGGTATCCCAATTAACAAGATGAGGCTTCCTCTCCAAAGCTCCCCCTCCCCATAAAAAATCCCTTTGAATTTTTTCCAACCTTAAACTAACCACTCTTGGCATTCGAAGTAAAGACATCAAGTATATGGGCATACTTGACAAAGTACTACGAATTAAAGTGATTCTCCCACCTTTGGAAATAAATTGTCTTTTCCACAAGGCAAGCCTTTTCCGGAATCTCTCTTCCACCCCATCCCAAACGTCCACAGACTTGTGATTCGCCCCCAAAGGGATCCCCAAGTAAGAAGATGGCAGCCTTCCCACTTTACATCCAACCTCAAGAGCCAAAGTCTCCAAATTCTCTACTCTTCCAACCGGCAAAATTTCGTTTTTGTCCAAATTGATTCTCAAACTTAATATGTCTTCAAACCACATCAGCAACCAGCTTAAGTACACCATCTGATCTTCGGAAGCTTCACAAAAAACTAGGGTATCATCGGCGAACAGCAAATGAGAGACCAAAGCGCCTTCTCCACTTCTTCCATTCACTCTACAGCCTGAAAGAAACACCCCCCCCCCCCCCCCCCCCCCTCCCCTCCCCCCCCTCCCCCCTCCCCCCTCACTGCTCTAAAGATGAGCCTACTAAGAGCCTCCATCTCAATCACGAAAAGATAGGGAGAAAGGGGGTCCCCCTGACGCAGCCCCCTTGAACTGTTGAAGAATCCTGCCGGCGTGCCATTGACCAAGATGGAAAACGATGCTGTGGAGATGCACCAGGAAATCCACCCAATCCACTTCTCCCCAAAACTCATACTATGCATTACAAACAGCAAAAAATTCCAGTTTAAGTGATCGTAAGCCTTCTTTAGATCCAGCTTGCATAACACCCCATTCTCATTATGTTTCAACAAGGAATCTATTGCCTCATTGGCAATAAGGGCAGCATTGAGAATCTGTCTTCCTTCAACAAAGGCGTTTTGCATTGAAGACACCACTTTTCCCATTACCTTCTTAAGCCTATTAGCTAACACTTTTGCCAAAAGTTTATACAATCCCCCCACCAAACTGATCGGTCTGAAATCTCTAAAGTCCTCCGCGCCAGTTTTTTTTGGCATTAGGACCAAAAAGGTTGAGTTCAGGCTCCTAACAAATTTGCCATGGTCGTGGAACTCTTTCAAAAAACCCAAAACCTCTTCTTTGGCGAATTCCAAGCAAAACTACCAGAAACTAAGAGGGAAACCATCTGGACCAGGGGCCTTGTCCCCGTTCAGATCTAAGAGAGCAGAGAAGACCTCTTCCTTTGTAAAAACCTCCTCTAAACTAGCTGCTTCCTCAACATCAATCCTATTAAAGTCCAAGCCTTCCAAGGATGGATGCCAATCACCCGGATCAGTCAGAAGGTCCTTGAAGGCTCCAACCACACCCCCCCTAATATCCTGCTCCTCAGTTAACCAGGAACTATTTATTTTAATCTTGGACAGACAGTTTCTCCTTCTATGGGAATTGGCCATCTTATGAAAGAAGCCTGTGTTTCTGTCACCCTCCCTCAGCCACACTTCTCTTGACTTTTGTCTCCAAGAGACCTCCCCCATTAGAGCCCATTTTTCGAAATCCCCCTTTGCTTCTTTTCTAGCTTCCAGATCCTCCATTGATAAAGGACGCAACTTCTCCTGAGCATCCCAGAAATCCACTTTGTTCAAGGCCATTCTCTTGTTCACTCCCACCTTACCAAAAACCTCCTTGTTCCAAGACTTTAAGATAGCCTTCAAAGCCTTCAATTTCTCTGCAAGGATGAAGCTAAAGGAACCACTGAATCTTAGACCTTGCCACCACCCCTTCAGCAAATCCTTAAAACTCTCCTCCTTTAGCCACATGTTTTCAAACCGGAAGGGGATAGGCCCCCTTCTCACCCCTCCCCCATCCAAAAGGATAGGAAAATGATCGGACACTGGCCTAGGAAGAGTACTCTGCACTACCCCGTTAAAATGGCCCTCCCAGTCCTCCGACACCAAGAAACGATCTAGTCTGGACATAGATTGACTGTTCAACCCTCCACTCCAGGTGAAAGGACCCCCTTGAAGAGGGAGATCCCTCAAGTCCAGGTCATCGATCACTTCCGAAAATCTTCTCATTGAAGGAGACACCCTCCCTCCTCTTCTACGCTCATTCGGAAATCTGATTGTATTGAAATCTCCACCGATACACCAAGGATCATTCCAAAGCCCACGGATGGCCCCTAACTCTTCCCAAAACAGTTCTCTAAATCTTTTCAAAGTAGGTCCATACACTCCTGAGAAAATCCAACTGAACCCATCTTCGCAATTCCTAAACCGACAGGAAATGGAGAAGAGGCCCACCTCCATCCCTACCAGCTCCAACACTCTGTTATCACAGAAAACTACCACCCCCCCGGCTGCACCCCTGGCATTCAGAGCTCCCCACTCTAGAAATCTCCCCACTCCTAGGCTACACACCACCCCTAAAGACATCTCTGTCAATTTAGTCTCCTGTAGGCAGACCAAGTCCACTTTATGGGAACTAATTAAGGCCTTAATCACTCTCCTCTTATTTCTGTCATTTACCCCACGGACGTTCCACGATAAAATCTTAAGCTTCATTTTAAACACAAAGCTCTATCCCCACTTCTTCTAGTCGAACCTTTCTTTCTGCTCTCTCCATCATAATTAATCGACCATTCCAACTTTTTTACTTCCCGATCGAACCTAGACATTCCTAGAGCTCCTTTCTTCTTGCCTTGATCTCTTCTGGTTTTCAATCTTATAAGCAATTTAAGGATTTCCCCTTCAACACCTTTTGTCGTGAACCCCAGAGCCTTGCTGAACTTAGCCAAGCTACTTTCATCCCAACTACTGCCCTGATCCTCCCTTTCCTATAGATCCTCATTCGCCTGAGTCCTATTACCCATAGACTTCTCCCCTTCTGTACTCGACACCCAAAGATTGCTGTCAGTCAGCACAGCGCTCAGCGGAGCCTGAAACCCACTTTCTTCAGCCGTGTCTTCCGCACCAGAAGCACCCCCCACCACCATCGCCTGGTCGAACCCAAAAGGAGGAGAAGAGAAGAAGACTCGATCCCCCCCAAAGTCAGCGAGAAAGGACTCGTACTTGGATGCCTCGGCTATTAGCGCCTCGTCAGTCGTCGGCGCTCTAGCTTTCATCGAGAAGGCCTCGGAATCCCTCCAATCCCCTCCAAGAAAGTAAGCGACCCCCGCATCCTCCCTGATTTGAACACGTGAAGCCTCCTCCATAGCCCTAACTTCCCTCTCCACGTCCTCGGCATGGGAAAGAGCTGAAACTCCTTTTAACCCCTCAAGCCCAGGCCCAACTCCCATTCCAACCAAACCCTCACAGCCCACAAACGAGCCCTTGATGTAAAAGGGCCTCTCCTCGCAGCCCAACATCCAACCTTTTAACATAATGGGCCTTGGCTCACCAACCGGCCCAAGCTGCTGGGCTTCCTCAAAGGCAGTCTTGAGACTACCCTCACCAAGCCCGTTACTTAACTGGACCTCCCCAAGAACAAGCCCGTCTTTAAAAGCTTCAGACCCAAAACCCAAATCTCCCTCTCTGACTTCTTTCCCTGTGCCTAGACTTCTAACCCCTAGGCTATCCTCTCCATCATTCGCCTCCACGCCATGCCCCCTTTCAGCAGACTCAAAGGAAAAGCTTGTAGCCCCTTTTGAAGAGCTTCCACAGGGTGGCTCCTCTTGTACTCCTAACTGCTCCTTTGACTGATTATCCTTTTCCAACTCACTTCCTTTGGACACAGCACGTGAACCACTCCCTATTTCCACTTCATCCACTATAGCCCCCTTCCCGAGAAGACTTCCGGCCGGCACCACCTGAGCAAACCAAGGCGGGGTTTCCCACCACAGCTGGACTGAGAAGCACCCCAACTCAGCCACAATCTGAACGGAGGTAGGAAAATCCCTACCAACCATCTTCACCATCAGTCTAGCCCATTGCAATTCTACCATTGAATCCGTCCTATCGTCCACTGCAATGAACCCACCACAACCATCTCCTATCAACTTAAACACCTCACGGTTCCATAAATGAAGAGGAAGACCCACCACTCTCACCCAATCCTTGTTATCAGAGGCTCCATTGCAAAAACACCCCACCTCCGGGTGCCATTTTTCCAAAATTAAGGCATTGTCTAAAACCCTTCTCTTTCCTCTTGCAAGAACACGCTCGGCCTCACTTAACAATTCAAATTCAAAGAGCAATAGCCCTCTTCCCATTACAGCTATGTCCAGCTTTCCTTTGAGGAGCCAAGCATGACCAACCCAATTTTTCAGGAAGTCCAACTCAGGGGGATGTATCGCCACCTCTTCCCATCTACCCACTAAGCAGCGACCCAACTGCTTTAGTCTTCCCGGCGTCACCCTCCTTCCCACCTCCATCCAGACTTTATCTCCTAATCTACCCGTTTTCGATTTTGCTACTTCCGCAAAGGTCCTTGGTTCTAGCTCTTTTTCCTTCCTTCTTCTGCACCTCAAAGGAAGGAGGGTCCTTTAATTCTCCAACGGGAACTACCCCAACCTCTCTCAGCTTCTCTGCCAGAATGTTCCATCCTCCAAATAATCCCTTCCCTTCTGGAAAAATTAAACAAAATCTTTTTGCCTCTAGATCGCGAACGGAGCAAAGGATAAATCTTCCCGCCTCATTTGAGCGACGCTCCATCCTATACTTCCTTCCTTCCTCCTCCCAAATGAGAGACCAACTTCTATCATCTCTACCTCTGCAGCAAGACTCAACTCCATCCAGCAAACTACTAAGGCTTACATCCCCAAATCTGATCCAAGATGTTATCCCCTTGCATCTTTCCCAAATGCGCCCTCTCAGCTTACCTCCTACTTCATCAATCAAAAGTTCAAAAGATTTAGACTCCACAGCAAACCATCTTCTTCCTCCCCTTGGTTTTTGGTTACAAACCATCGCCTCGCTAATGACAATTATACAACTAGTTACCTATATGGAATCTTCTAATTACGAACATATATAGAAAGAGATCCTAGGACTACCCAGCTAAGCCAGCCTAATCAGAAGGAAGAGTTTAGCAAGATCTATGACAACCATGATCCCACCTATCAATTCATTTCACTCTTCTCGTTTTTTATCAAGTTTTGTAAATTTTGGAAAGAGTTCTCAACATTCATCCCACTTATCAATTCATTTCAATGATTTTGTTCTTACTTATCAATTTATTTCAATAATAATAATAATAATAATAAGAGCATTAATACAACTTTTGTACTAATTATCTTTTTAACAGTGCAACTCTTACTAGGGTAACTTCTATAGCCAAGTTTGCAAGTTTTGCAACTAAATACAAAATGACGACTTCTTAAAGGTTTTATGGTATATATGAACCAATTTCATTCTATGCTCAAAATCCAACTCAATAACATTCCTTGTTGGAGGAACAATCACCCCCAACCAAAAGATAAATAAATAAACAAATAATAAAGAAGGAAAGAAAGAAAGATAAACCCTACTCAAATGTAAGTGACTTAGTGGATAACTTTTGTTGATTAAACAGAAAGACAGATTCACCTAGCAGTGATGTTGTGCAGAGAGAAAGCTAACAAGAGAGTAAAAAAGCAATGGGAATACCTTGAGCTTTTGTAGATAGCTATCAAGCTCACTATTGAAACCATCTCTTATCAAGCTACCTTCTGGAGAAAAAAGTTGCTCTTCATCTGAGCCCTCACCAACCAAAGATTGCTGCAAGCCAGAAAGCAAAGAAAGCACTATATCTCAGCTCATTAACATAACATCTTGGGCTACTTAATTTCAAAAATATATATATTCTGAGTATGAGTTCAAATAGAAAATATTTACACTTGGAATTGGATTCGCTGATTATCCAATGATAATTAACAAAGAGTTGCATTTGAGAAATTAAAACTACCACACTGATTGCAAAAGGTACCAAAGCAACAACACAAATATGGGATTGCCACAAACACAACTTGGAATTAACAAGAATGATTTTCAATATTTCTCGGTCCATTATACTGTCCAAGTTTTAAGAATGATCCCAAATAAATCACAGGTTTCTGACACCATTTAACCAACATTCATTCCCCATTCTTTTCCTCCATAGTCAATCAGCTAAATTCTTGGATACAGTGATTTGATGAAAATTGGATTTTTTTTTTTTTTTTTTTGATAAGTGTTGATGAAAATTGGATATTAAAGCTTCTCAGTGAATGGACCCTACAAATTGTCAGAGGGAAGGACTAGGGAGAGGTACACAAGGAAGATTTGGTACAACTTGGGACCTCCAAAGGTAGCAGTCCTTGCTTGAACCGTTTCCATAGTTTTAAAAGGTGCAAGGTGCACCTAAGGCACAAAAGCATCCTACAGCTTAAGCACAAAATGCAACATAAGGTGCACACCTAAGTGAAGTAAAACATGGCCTAAGATGCATATTAATTTTATAAAATATGATTCAAAATAAAATCCAATCAATAAAAAATTTAAAATTCCAAACATTTAAAGGAAGCCTTCAACAAAAAAGTAACAAAATTATATAAATTTCAATATACAATTAGAAATTTCAAGAATAAAAGTATTTAAAAAGGAAAAAAGTAAAGTAGAGAAAGTGCGCCTCTTCAACAAGGCACATGTATTGACAAGCGAGGTGCTACAACTAGGTAGTGGTTGTGCCTTGGGCCTCGGCATGCTTTAAGCATGCCTTTTAATTAAGGGAAAAAATACTGGCAGTTAATCAGCTTTTAAAGGAAATAGAATATTTTCTGACCACTATCATGTGTGAGAGGGATGTGGTGAGAACTAATCATCTTCTATTAAGATGTAGAGTAGCTTAGGAGAATAGGATTTTTTACTTGGCTTTTCTTGTGGTAGTTTGGGTGTATTGCTGAGGTTGAGGTTGGTGCTTGGGGGAAATTATCTAAATGCCACATCATTATGGACATCAGGACCTGACTTGCATGACCAAAATTTCATCTTCAGTTATGTCTGTACGTGTATGTATGACTGCATTTTTTTTTTTATCACAAGCAAACATTTTTATCATGGCTCAAGTACAAAGAAGGATGACAAATCTTTCCCCCAAACACAACAACTACATAGCTCTGGTCAAAAGCAGGAAAGAACTATGTACTCTAGATTTTGTTAGAGGTGCACATCTAAATATGGTTACAAATATGAACTCAAGAACTTTGAGGGGCAGAAAATATACACCTTCATAAATAGGAAAAGACAAGGGCAGTGTGTGGCAACAAACCCAATAGCTGCATAACTAAAGACGGAACCAGTATGAATAACAATGCTTTCAATTTTCCAAGCGATTGTAACAGGAGAGTTATGCTTCCTGCAAAGGTCCAGTGGTTCTTCTCCCTTCCCAGGCAGAATAAGGAAGAAAGAAGTAACTTCCATATTATCTTTTCTTGGGTCCAGAAGTAAAAGCATACCATTGCCATATCAGAAAGATTAAAAATAAAAATAAAATTTAAAAAAAAAAAGGCCCAGTTAACCCAAAATGAATGGTTATCACCATACAAGGCATTCTCACAGCACTACCATGAGAGGGAAAATGATACCCCCAGCTCCTCCAGATTGAAAAGAGAAAAGATTCGGAACAATTTTCATAACTGCAAAAAAATCAGAAAATCTCTATCAACATATACATCCCTAGTTTTCAACCTCTCTTTTTTTCCTGGTATAAATTCTTCCCCATCCATAAAAATATAAAGAAAATAATATCATACCTCTTACTAGAACTTGAATCCCTAAAAGCACCTGACACCATTTTTTTTTTTTTTTTTATTAGTAAGTAAAATGTGTATTGCAAAAGAGGCGCTAAAGAAGCGACTCAAATAGATACAGTATAGAACAACTCACCCCCTTACAAAAGAACCCAATGACTAAGAAAGCACAAAAAACCCTCTCCCTTAACGCATACACAACCATTCAATAAAATCTATCAAGGTTGAAGAACCATCTTTTATCCACAATTTGGCTTCCGACCATAGTAAATACACAAAAGAAATTTTCAGCTTTTGTATGGACAGCACACCATCCTCATAAGCACCTGACACCATGCCTCACCATAAAAACTTAAGCAGGAAAAGTTTCTAACATCTTCACAAGTATAGGAAGGTTTCCAAACTCTGGCAGTGTCCACTAACAATATATTCCCAAACAGAATATGAACATCTATTACATAGCCTTAAAAAAATTTCAAACACCTCATTCCAACCAAACCCTCACCCCACTCACCAAAAGAAATGGAGAGGAGCAATTTTACTCCATCCCGTCCAAAGATCTGCTCCCCAACTTATTGACACAACTCTGCATTCCTTTAATCATAGAGACTTTTCCTATTAGTAGTAAAAAATCTACTTTTACAAAGCTTCTTGCAAGATGCAACAGGAATTAACAAAATTGAAGTAGTACATGCATTTTGACTGACAATCTGCTAGAAACTCCATACCAAGAAACTAACTTTCAATAACAAAAGTTCATGAATTATGAGGGGCATCAAACAAACCTGTAACACCAAGTACTAAAGCAAAGCACTGTTTTCAAAAATTAACAGAAATTACCATAATTGCAACACTTACCAGCAGCAGTTTCTTATGTTGTTTGCGCTGTGGAAGAATTCCAAGTGCATCTAGCATTGATTCATCCAGTTCTACAAACATAGAAATTTGATAAGCAAACAGTAATAGAACCAGTAGTGAGACTGAGACTTAACTGAATAACTTTAGTAGTATAACTGAATAATTTTAGTAGTATAACCTTTTGTTTGCAATAAAGTTGCTATCACACTCAAAGAACCCAAAACTAGCATATCATCCCCATTATTGACATAAGAAAGCAAGACCTCCCTGAAACAAATAAGCTACTTGATTAATGCAGTCCTGGCCATGGCCCAAAAAAATGCAAATGAGTGATGGTCAAGGAAAAAAAATTGAACAGCAAAATTCGCCAGCATAGTCACAACTCAGAGAATCATCTACCAGGCAAAGTATCTAATAAAAAGATAAGAAACCCGCAAGCAACAATAGAACCATATTCTGATTTTTGTGAGGCATCTCTATTTCATCAAGATATCTGGAATGTGCATTAATCATCCTGAAGTACATAATTAGTTCCAAAGAAATCTTACAGTGAAGAAAGTGATAGAAGGTCATGTACTCGGTATTTCAGAGCATATTTTTAACCCATACACTGTCTCATGTGTTTTTTTCTTTTTTTCCTTTAATATAATGTAAGGTACAGTTAAAATAAGTTGCAGACACATGATACACATTCACTTCTACAAAAAATGTATTATATAATAGTATTACATTGTGGAACATATGTTTTTAAAAACTACACTTCATTTTGCAAACAGTTGCAGGTTTTTTTGGGATGCCACCATCTTAACTGGGACTTTCTTTTGCATATGCCAGTCAAATGGGCTTGGGCAAAAGTGGGTGAGCTGAATCATACGTTGCATTTTAACTGTTAGATTCTCGGTTCTTTTGAATGGACCACAGCACATCTTTTTAAGAGTACTAGGGGGTTGAGGTAAGGGAGACCCTTTTCTTCTTGTTTATCACTGTTATGGAGGTGCTCAGTAGGTACTTTGCAATGGAATCAGAGAAAGAATGGGGAAAAGAATAATGAGGTGGAAGAGGCAGAATCTGTTAAAAGATGATTTGTCATGCACTCCTGGAATAGAAGAGGAATTAGGTGTCAGAAGTTTAAGGTTACTGAAAAAAAGGCTTTCTTGCTTGATTTATGAACAGAAAATTAAGAAATCTGCATATAAGTCTAGGACTCAACTTTCAGGGGAACTTCCAATCACACTAAATGTTTCCTCATTGGAATCATTGTTTATACTTATGTCAGTTGCAATTATGTGAAAAACAAGTTTACCTTTGACATAATGCATAAGTAAAAGCAGAGCCATTATATCAATCTGTTGATTAGTTTAGGACTTCACTCAAAACTATTCCTAAAGAGAGGGGAAAATAAATGTTATCTGTCCTTTTGGAAAATTCACATCCTCCAACCACATTTGGAACAATGAGCATTAAAACTCAAAAATATAGAGTACTATAGAAACAGGAATTCCTAGCATGCTTTATGAGTTGGAATATTGAGTTAGTCAAGAACAATGGACCTGGATGATAGTGAAAATGCAAACAGTTTTATGTTTCTGAAAACAAAGAAATATGACACAAAAAGCATGTTGGGCAAGACATTTTGAAAAACTGTTTATGGAAACATTTTTTAACAATAAATTATATTTGGGAAATGTTAAAATATTATTTTTCATTCTTTAGAAAAAGCAAGTTCTTAAACAATTGAAAACAGAGAATCAAACATGCCCATTATTTTCATATGCCAAGATGAAATCATTTCTGGAGAGAAAAAAAAAAAAAAAATCATTTGCAGCCACCAAACAAGCTCAGTGTGTCAGGAAAAAGAGCAAAGCCAAAATCAAAAATTAAGGTTAAAGAGTGACAAAACAAGAAAGCTAGAATGAGAAGTAAATGCAATTTTTAAGGTTTTAGAGGTTTGAGAGAAATGTTTAAGATGGTTCAGACATGTGCAACAAAGATTAAAAATGTGTTGGTACGGAGCAATTTGATTCAAATTGAAGGCTCTCCAAGTACAACAGGACGACCAAAATTATTTGGCTCAAGGGAGCTAGAAATGACATGTTAGGTTTTTAATTCAATGAAGGACATGACCCTAGAGTGAGCTAAAAGAAGGAAAAAGAATTCATGAAGTCAGCTCCAAATACTTTAGATTTAATGCTTCATTGCTATTATTGTTGTTGTCCTACAAATTCTTAGTCATAAGACCATCTGAAGCTCATAAGCAAGGCATAACAGTTAGGATAGAAATCAAGTGAAAAAAAAAAGTTATTAACCAGTTATATGTTTCCAGTTCCACATTTATGGAGCAGCAGAATGTAGTATTCAAGCATATTTTGAACTTACAATAACTGATAATAACATTAGAAAGAGGTTTAACCTGCAGTTGAGTTTAGAATATATATGAGAAGGGGTAGAATCCTTCTTAACTAGTACCTCTTATGAAGGAAATAAGGAGACAACTACTCGTCTTCATATTCATTGCCCTGTTGCCTAAAGCCTGTGGGCCTTGCTATTTTTTTATCTTTAGTATTGTTTGTTGATAGTCTGTTAAGGAGTCCTTCCATTCACTAGCGAGGCAGCTTTGTGCAGAAATCAAGAAGCCTGGAAAACAGCTCTACAGCGCTTATTCTGGTGCATTTGGAAGGAAAGGAACAGGAGAATTTTTTAGAGAATGGAGCTGTCACGGTTAGCTTTGAAAGATCAGATTCTCAAGTCCTTGTTGTTTTGGTCTAACAAATCTGTTGGTAGGCTTGGACTGTTGGTTATTTATCTTTTCTTGATTTTGTTGACAGGCCGGGGCTGTTGGTTTAGGCCCTTCACTTTTGATCTTTTATTTTTGGCTGATCTGTGCATACCTCCTGTATGCTAGGGTTTGCTCCCTTTAAATAGATAGCTAGAATGATAGAAAGATTTATATAATGATTTTATACATTTATATTTTTTATAGAGAAAATATATATATGGAAATTTTGAAGTTAACTGAAACTAATGAGATCATCTTACCTTAAAGCCAAACTTGAACCACTACAACTACGCTGCGCGGCAACATCTTCTTGATGACTTTGTGAAGAACCAGGCAAGTTCGATGTGGTAACTCTTAAACTTCCAGACTCCACCTTTGTATCAAGATTATCACTGTCTGACTGTTCTCTTTCGTGAGTAAAACCATGACCAGATATATAGCCATTGAGTTTAGTCTCAGAAATTTTTATAAAAGCCTCTAATGGACAAAAAAGAGAAGCAGCAACAGTATTTGCCAGATCTTTGATTTTAACTATGCGCAAGATGCAACAAAGTAAATACAGAGAAGTGACAGCACTGATCTGCGTCTCCTGGATTCACAAATTACAAAAGGTTAGGTAAAAACAAAAAGTATACTCAAGAGAGCGAACTACAACAAATAGTTGAAACCAAACCAACCCCCCAGTGCCCCAAGACCCCCACCCACCCCAAAACCTCTTTTCTTCCTCATCCCACAACCATAAAATAAATTTTCTTAAAAGGAAAAAGAAAGAGGAAAAGTAAAGAAAAGAACAGATGAAGATCCATACATTTACAGCTTCCATCCTTAGAGAAGGAAGAAGCAATGGAAATATCAAATGCTGCAAAATGTTGTCTGTTATTAACCTCCCAACATCAGGAATCCCAGCAGAAATAACATCACTAAAATAGTAAAGATTGTCCTCAATTTCATCTACAGCAACAAGTATAATAGAGGTCGATTCTGGACCTGGATTCCTGTTTCAGTAACCAAATTTTACTTAGTAGAAAATAATATACTTTTCAGTCATTGCAATAGACTGTGCTAATTCTTACTTTGAAGCATCAGAGACCAATCCATTTAAATTGATGCACTGCTTCCGGAAAAATGTAACCAGGTTCGAAAAATAAGCCGCATGAGGTGTGGTGGTAACATATCTATTTACAGATTCATCTCCAACTGAGAACCAATAGAATAATTGGGTTTGAAACAGAAATATATCATAAACAAAAAAAAGGGAAACAGCAGAGATGAAAAGATAATAACTCACCATGATAAACATTTAGTGTCAAAGCACGTATTGCAGTGCGGACCATGTTCTCTTCATGGAAGGCATACCGTATTGCCTCAACATACAGTGGGAAAGAAACTACTTCATCCTACATGCCCAAAAGGAAGGCAGAAAACAACAATAAGAAACACAGGGAGAAAATAGTCTAAGGCTCTAAGCAACCTTGGCCAACTATTTAATGCTTGCAAAATTGATATAAGATATAACTCTTCTCCAGAGTAGCCAGACAACAACCGCTATGCAGTCATCTAGGCATTTGTGTCACCAGTCAAACCACCCACCATCTGCCTAATGCCCTAGGCTTGCAGAGGTTTCTGATTTCCCCCCTTTCTTGAGATAGGAAACAAACCATCAATCCGTTAAAAATGAATCAAAGAGTAAAAGAAGGATGAGCCTTCAAGCTAGGAATATAAAGGCAAAGCAAAAGATCCAGCATAGACACAAAACAAAGAAGAAGAACCAACACAAGGTGGCATGAAATCCCCGTGACGAGCACAAACTGTGAAACCCCTCATTTAGCCAACTGATCCACTGTGTATTTAGCCAAACTAGGCATACAATAATAAGAACAACCCAAACCTCCAGCAGTACCACGGATTTTTGAGCAACCAAGTGTCCATTTTTCAAGGACCTTGAAGGCTTGCAGTTGTAGCCCCACACAACCAGTTAATAATAATGCCAACATAATAATTTACCTCTTCATGATCAGATGGAGTTATTATTTGCCAATGGATGCTTAATAACTTGAAAATAGAAAAGTATTGATGCCACAGTACAAACCCACAATTTTTATTTTTATTTATTTTCATAGGTTTAACACAAACCCACAATTACATGATCCTTTCCAAGTACATTGTCGAAACCAAACAACTTTCTTAGATTATTTGGATTTTAGACTACCTAATTAATAGAATTTCCCAATCTTTGCAGTGCCATTTATATAAATCCTGTATACTTTGGCGGTCCCACTTGATAGGCATTCATATAGACATACACACCCATGTGGGTGTGGGTGTGGGTGTGGGTCTATGTCCTAAGTATTAGATGCAACTGAGTTCCAGTCACATACAGCTATTAAGCCATAGATATCAAATAACACTTAATAATTATAAAAAAATTAAAGTGGTGTGATAGAACAATTACAAAAACCGGAATGAACTTACATTTCGAGTCTTCACAAGCAAAGAAATTGTATTCTTGTTCAGCTTTCCACTTATTGCTCTTCAAATGCCAAAATACATGCAATTAGTGCAATATATCAGCAAAATATATATATATATATTTATATATCAAGAAATATAACAGTGGCAGATATAAATATATACATTAGGTTTTTTGTAGAGGAGGTCAACCATATTATTATAAGGTTTTTTGTAATCGCAGGGAGGATTCCTTATCCTTCCCTTGTTTTCATTAATATAAATATATACATCTTTTGTTTCTGATCAAAGAAAAAATAATAATAACAGTGGCAGATAGGAATAAATTGAACAATACAAATACAAGGAAATCAAAACAACAAACCTTAAGAAGGATATGTAGTAAGATAATAGCTCTTCATTGCGGAAGTCAAAGGTATAAGTTATAAGGTAGTTAATATGCTCATTGCTGAAAATGTAGTCTGCAAAAATTTTCCGCCAGAACCATCCAATAGTGTTAGGATGAAATGGAGAAACCAAAAAACACAAAAGACTAAAAGAAATTAAAATTACAAAAAAAAAAAAAAAAAAGGATTAAACAAGTTCACTTCTATTGACAACATCTTACATATAGCATGTTCACTTTTCAAGTTCTGGATCATAATACTCATTGTCTGCAGCAACTGAAGTGAAACAGTCACACTTCTACTTATTTTTAATATACGTACAAACTCCCCCATGACCTGCTTCTCCATGAAAAACCTGCAGAGGAGTCAGAATGAAAAAAAAATTGCTGCAAGTTTGAAACCAAAACAGTGATATTCAGAAACACCAAGAATCAAAAAGCCTCACTCAAAAAAGGCTGGGTCATGCTGGTCACCATATGTCATCAACTCCGCAATTGACCTCAGTGCCTCAACAACAAAATCCTTCATGATGGAGGACAAAGTGAGTAAATCATATACCTGAAAGACAAAGGCACTGAAAGCATTTTGCTGTGGCAAAGTGACTACCTTGTTGACCTCATTAACAATTTGAATTTTCATCAGCTGATAAGTCAAGTGTCTGCACCCAGAAAAACAATAAATGATATAATCTAATGAAAAGAAAAAGGAAAATACAAATATAATGAAATAATTGAGCTTCAAAACAACACCAGGCTAAGGTGTCCTAATATGGAGATGGAACACCATCACATGACTACATGAGAAGCATACCAAGGGACAAAGCTCATGAAGAAAAAATGAGATGGCAATAAACTCCAGGATTCACATTTATCAAGAGGAAAATAACTTAAATATGTTGTAAGTTTTTCCCTTTTTTAATCAAAAACAACCATTTCATTGCATTGAAAGAGTAAATATAAAGAAGGATTAGAGTTCCTTCCAACGGATACAAAATAACACAAAATGAAGAAAAGAGAAAGAGAGAAAACTTCCCACCTTCTGAGAAGAATTCAAGCTTCTTTTCCAACTCTAACGTAACCATAATTTTAAAAGGTAGAAGGCAGAGCCAAAGTTTGTCATAACCCAATGAAGCAAAGCCTAAGTGTCACAATGTAAGCCATATGCAACATAATTTATTTGAGATATCAAAAAACCAAAATAATAAAACTTAGGAAAACAACAATCAAAGAAATATGGTTAGATAAAAATCATTAAAAAAATTTAAGAAAAAATTGTGTCATTAAATTTAAACAAAATCCTAAGTATTCAATTTCAATATGTCCTGCTTCTTCAAATCTTTCATGAACAAGCTAAGTTTAAGAAATAAAACAATACAATACTGATGTGAAACACTGAAGAATCATACATTTGTGATTCATCTCTGATTTTACTTGTCCAGTCTTAAGGCATTTTCTTGATCCTAGGTTCAATACAAACCTTGAGGTCAAAGCTCGCAGTGTCTTTTTTTAATAGGAAAAAGCACTTCATTGCCAAAAGAGAGAAAGAGAGAGTAATAGAAGGAAGGATGAACTATCTTTCAAGAAAGATGTGGAAAATACAAACCAAAAAACAAGAATTTGCCCCAATAGAGCATTCTTGGAAGGATTGTTGCAGGCCAACATTTTGGGCCTCTCTAAACTGTTAGTGGAAGGAGATTCCGATATTATCATATTATGGGAGACTAGGAAAGAAAGAGGACCATGAAAGTTTGATGGGTGGTTGAGCCAAATGATTGATATTTCTTTAGAGTAGGGATGTCTCCTCTCTTGGGCTCCTCACTTGCTGAGGCAATCATGCAGTGTATGCATTAGAAAAGCTTGGACCTAGACATTTCATTTCTTTTGTAGGAAATCTTATACCTCCATGAATGGTAGCTAGCTATGCCCTAATCATATTGATGTGTGCAGACAATTGGCTGTGAAGACCTCTGAGGTATGGTCACCACCAACTAAGGTAGAAGTAAGTTGAACTTTGATAGATGCTCTTTGGGTACCCAAAGGCAACTTGGATTGGTAGAGCAATTAGAGACACTTGAGGCTTAGTAATAAAAGCTTGCTCTAAACCTATAGGTGAGCATTTTGCTATTGAAGCTAAGATTCTTACTTTGCTAGAGGGTCTCATGCAAGCATAAGCTTTGGTCTTGTCCAATCTTGTGGTGGAGGGAGATTCTATTGTTGTCATTTCATGGGTGGCTAAGAAGGAAGGAGGTTCATAAAGGCTTGATAGGTATCTACACCAAGTATTTGCTATGGTCACAGAGTTAGGACATTAGGCTTCTCGCTTAACCGATCAAGTAGTGAACTTTCTAGATAAAAGAGAAGCAAAGCATTTGGTGTCTTTTGTTGGAGACTTTTTGCCTCCTTTGAGTTGTAAAAATTGTTTGTTCTTGTTTTGCTCTCAATTTTTGGTAATTATTTTTGGTAGCTCAATTTGAATTTGTAAGGCTCCTCATTAAGGAGTTCCTTCTTTTGTCTTGATTAGAACTATATCTTGTGGAGATATATCTCATCCTTCTTGATCTTTTTAACTAATAGAAAATATTAATGCGTTTCTAATATACATGCGGTCTCGTGGGTATCTTTAGTTGATGGTCAAACAAGCCCACTATCATTGATAGATTTTATAGAGTGGTTATGGTCCAAGTTCTAGTGTGGGGTTGTAGTTGCTATAATTTGCATCTTTTGTGTTCTCACATGTATGCTTCCAGTGTATTGTATTCACCAATGGCACTTTTCTTACATACATACATATATATTTGCCTATCAAAAAAACATTAGTGTGTTTCTGATAAATAAAACAAAAAACATTGGACATCCAACACTCATTGTTCGACTCCCATAACATTGAATAACAAAAATATTTCCAAGGCATTATAAATAGAGCTAAGATATTCGACACCATAAATAAACCTAAAAGGCCTTATTTCTAAAATAATAGTTTGAACCTATGATACCCAAATCTTCTGACCTACCCATGTTGACATCACATGCATATGGGTATTAATTAGATCCATATCAGATACTCATACTTTACTTTGGATTTGGTTATTTGATTTTGATTGATTTTTTTTTTCATAACAAATAATTATATGGAAAAAGTGAGTGTTTGCTGGAAGTGAACATTTATAACAAAGACAAGATAGTGGTAGAATGGAAAAGAATAATTCTTATCAAAAATATCTTCTTCTTTTTTTTATATAGGTGATAGCATAGAAAATAATAGTTTTTGTCAAAAATATCTTCTTCTTTTTTTCTTATTGATATTTAATTGATTTTTTTTCCTTTTATTATGTTGCATTTTCTTATTATGTTGTATTTAAGTGTCTATACCATAATTGAGATCCTTTTTAGCCAAATCCATAAATCCCAAAATTTGTAGGCCTAAAGGATCAAACACCTAAAAGATACATGTACTCAAGACTAGCATTTGAGCCTTGCATCATTATGTGTCATGTCTATACATGTGGGGATTGTTCATTAGTCCATGCAGAGCATTAAGTGGGACTCCAAAAATATATCATGCATCTATATAGTTTTCAGTTATCATTCCGCATAATATCAAATCCATTTTTTCAAAAGAATTGACATATTAACATGTCACTATTATGCTATATGCACATAACATATAATGATAATAAACCTTTTTCCTTGCTTTAGAGTTTGCAATGGATCACAACACGAGGATAGATTTTAAACACTTGATTCCTTTAAAGAAAAAAAAAAAACTTAAGAACTATCATAAAACAAAAGGTTCACAAAAGTTGAGTTATGAAACCATAGCGTTGAGTGTTCAAGGACAAGACAAAGAAAATTACAAGATGATTGCAAAAGAAATAGAGAACGCATAAATGTTGTCAATAATTATCCTCAACTAAAATTAGATATCAGTAGGCAACGTTTTTATTTTTTTCTTTGTCTAATAATTCAACCAATGATGCACACAAGAAGGTAAATACTAATAATTTGCTATAGTTGAGAAGGCTTTACAAAGCTCTCAGTCCTGGTATCTGTAAGTTGTGCATAGAATATGGAGAATCAGCAGATCATCTCTTCTTACATTGTCCTTTGACAATGGGGCTATGGCACAGGTCATTCCGTATAGCCAAGATGGATTAGGTCCCCCCGAGGAGCATTTTTGACATGATGACATTAATTTTAAGGGATTGGGAAGATCCAAGAGAGGACTCGTATTGTGGCAATCCGCTTGTATAGCTATAATTTGGGTTGTGTGGAGAGAAAGAAATGTTAGGATTTTTTAAGACAAGGCAAGGAATTCAAAGGCTCTATGGGACAATATTCATTTCCTTGCTTCTTTTTGGGCTTCTTGCACCTCAACTTCCAAGGGCATTCCCCTTAATTTGATTTAACTAGATTGGTTAGTGTATAGCTCCAAGGGTGTGGGTTAGTAAGGAGAGGTTGCTTTTTGTAATTCCTATATACCTTTTTGTTCTTGGTATTCATTTTTTTAGTTTTCATTTGTGGGAGGATTTCTCATCCTTCTTTTGTATTTCTTATTTTCTAATTCAATATATTTCATTGTTGTTTCCTATCAAAAAATAATAATAATAATCCAACCAATGATAACCTTGGATCCCTTAAGAATAGTTAAGTAAGGTTGATGCCTAGCAATCCTCATTTCTACCAAAACAACAGCAGCAACAACCAATGCTTAACTCCCAACTATTTAGGGCAAGGCCAAATGAAAACTACCATTCAGCTCTATCCTGGCCCATTTCCTTAGTTTTCAAATTTTTTCTTATAGGCAAAAGGAAAGTCATATAAAAGGAACTTAGTAAAAGGGAGCACATCCTACGTACACAGGAAATATGCACAAGGCATCAAAGAAATAAGAAAATATACAACACTAGAAAAAATAGCAAAACTATAACCTTTTATCCACAATTTAAACTAACTATGAATCTATGAAGTATAAAAATGTACAATCAGCCAACCCACGGGGGACCTTAGACCACTCCAAATGCGACTTAATGAGGGTACCCTGCGTCTTTAGATCTGAATGATCTTACTCATCAAAAGTTCAATCATTATGCCCTCTCCAAATGCATCAAAATAAGCATAGGGGAGCCATTAGCCAAACCTTTCTCATCTGCTTATCCAATCTTTGCATCACAACAGGGTCATTTCCTTAGTTAATTTAAAGACTATCATATGTTTTTCCACTAGCTTGAGCCAAATTCTTTTTTTTCTTTTTCTTGCTTTAGTCCTTTGAGCATTCATCATTCATTATGGAACATGTCCAGACCAAATTAGATCAGTCTCCTTCATCCTGCATCAATTGGTGCATCTAGCCTGTAGTGAATATTTCTTATTCTGTACTCACTTATTCAGCCACTCATCTTAGCACCCTTGCCACTACTAAATTGATAATCATATCATGCCATCTCTTAACTACTTCACACTCTACCCATAAGCACAATAGGGCCTAAACTTGTCCAGTAAAAGTGTCCCTTCAATTCAGTGCCACATAACACTCCAAAAGCACTTCTTCACTTTAAACACACTGTTCTAATTCTAAATGCAATATCCCCTTTGTGATAAATGATAAACCCCATGTGACCAAAACAAAAAAAGTTTAGCATCAATTTTTAACTATTTTCCATTTCCAAGTTATGTTCACATTCCCAGTTTAGTCCTACTTATCTTAAAGCCATTAAAGTACAAAGTTTCTCTGTATTTCCTAACAGAGAATTAAACCATTCTCCGAACAAAACAACACATGCATAGGAAATCATCCTGTAAAGGCCCAAACAGCTCATCCATACATAATGCAATAATAATGCCTCCACCACATGTTGAAGATCTTCAAATAGATAAAACGTTGATACTCTGGTGATCTAAAGTTCCTGAGAAACATACAAGTGAAGCTCATCTTTCTATCAGACTCCAACAATCATGTCTCAGTTTTACAAATTTTAAAATTAAAGGTTCCCTACACACTCATAAAAGGCACAACGGCCAATTAAACTACTTTTATCCACAAGCTATGACTGCCAAATATTATTTGATAGTCACAAATGGATTTCCTAAGCAACAGATGTGCATACCCTTTACTTGGTTGCTGAAACAAAAAAACAAAAATGGAAAAAAAAACCCAACCGAAACCCAATTCGAATCTTTAATTTACAATTCCCCTTTTTTCCCAATGTACAGAGAAAACCAAAAAAATATATATATATACAGCGAGAGAAAAAAAAAAAATTAAAACCAATTGACTATTCTCAAATTTTCAACCCAGATTGACTCGACAGCCCATTCACATGCAAGTCTGAGTCAAAATTCGTAAAATTCACATCAATTGACGCTAACCAACACACATATGCACACGAAATACACAAAATTGAAGTGGGAGAAGCGGAGCACCTGAGTTCGTCCAAGGAGAACCGATCTCTGGATCTCCAGAACGAAGACCACATGATTGGCGATCAGACCTTCTCCAATTCAAAACTCATTCTCAGTTCACGCTAGAACTCATTGTTCTTCCAAACGATCAGACCTGCTTCTAATCAAAAGTCATTCTCACGAAAAACACCAGAATTCCTTCCCCTTCGAACACCGAAACCGATTTTCTGTGTCGCGATGTTATCTTTTGATAAGAATGAGTTCCGCAGAGAACCTTGTGAATCAGGGTTTGGTGGGGAAGGATCAAACCTCGGGATTGAAAGTCATTCTCAGTGCACGGAGGAATTCATTCTTCGTCGAATCGAACGCTTCAAAATTTGAATTTGAGCTTTTAGTAGCAATGAATTCCGGAGAGAAGCCGTGAATTTAGGGTTTTGGTTTCGAGAGAGAGCGATTGGATCAGGGAACAGCAGTGAACAAAAAATCCAGACAAGGTTGCCAAAAAGGCAGCAAACAAAAGAACCGAACCGGAAAGTGAACCGGTCCGTAGCTAGCAGTTGGGCCGGGAAAATTAATAATAATAATAATAATAATAATAATATATCTTATTTTAAGTAGTTTTTAATATTTTAAATTTTCTTTAATTATATTTCCCAACTTCCACTCTTTATTAAAAACTAAATTCAACCACATTCGAATTTTAGTTTTAATATAATTTATAAATTAATATTTTTACATATATTTGTATTTTTTTTATGATTGGTCCATAATTAAATTATTTTAAAATATAATTATTATAAATTTATATTGTCAAGAAATTAGATGATCACATACGTCCCTATCGGGTTTTATATGCTTTTTAAATTGGCTATTTTTCTATTATTTTATATTAAAATATATATATAAGTGCCACGTAGGACATTCTAAACCCTTTTTTTCAAATCAAATATGATGACGTAAGAAAGTTAGAGGAAATATTTGTATTTTTTATAATTTTTTAATATAAAAATACAAATAGAATAGTTATAATGTTATATTGAAAAGGGGCTTGGAACCATAGTGAGAGTCGAAAAAATAAATAGAGATTATTTGTTTTGAAGAAAAACTAAAGGAACCATGAATTCTCTTTTGAGAAAATATTTTTTCAAAAAAAAAAAAAAAAAATTGGTAATATAAATTTAAGAATGATTTCATAAAATAAAAAATGATTAAAAATTGTTTCCTTGAACTTTTTTTTAACTTATTATCCAAATTCGGTGGGGGTTCAATAAATCAACTTAATGATATGACTTAAAGTTAAAAATAACTTTAAGTAATAAATAAAAATAATTAACTTATTATTAAATTTACATTTTCGTTTTACCCTTTTATTCTCATTTTTTTTAATTATTTGTACAATCTTTTTTGTTACTCTATGATCTCTTTCATTGCTCGACGATCTTCATTGTTACTCAATTTTTTTATCCTAATTATAATTTATAAGAATAAATATGTCAATTTAATAATTTATAATAAATTTTAAGTTAATTTTATCAAACAATCTTAATACTTAAAGTAAAAATTAAATAATAAATTTTAAGTCAACAACTTAACTATAATTTAACTTAAAGTCAGTTTAAGTCATTAAGTAATAAATATTAAATTTTACCACAATCTCCATAGTTCCAATGTTTTTTTTTTTTTTTTTTTGTTTAGTGGTAAAATTGCAATGTGCATAAAATTAGACATCAACTTAAAACTATATATTTATTTGATTAAAAAAAAAAATTATTGTTAAAATGTCAAATAAAGTGTTAAATATTTAATAGGAAACAAAAAATGAAATTGATTGCTAAAATAAATTTAAAATTCATCTTTAATTATTTAACATATAATTTCATTAAATTTATCATTACTAACAATATAAATTGACTAAAGGAAATATATAAATAATTGAAATTATTTCTCATTATTAATTTATAAAAAAAAAAATCGAATTACAGAAAAATAATCATTCATATTTTTTTATATATTTAGATAATTTATTTAAGAATATGACATAATAAAACAATCATTCTTTCATTTATATAAGTTGTTGAAAAAAATCAAGTATTTAAGCCTTTCTAGTAGAAAATATCAATGTAGATAGAATTTTTGAATTAGTCTCTAAATGTATTAAGACATCTTTGTACAAATCTTTATTTTTTAGGCATGAATCCTATTTATGTACCCTTGTAATTCCACAGTTTGGTTAACATAGTTACAATTATCTCACATTTGTTTATGTGATATCGAAATCACTCTCTAATCTAAAACCCTACTTTTAACTTGTTTGCCGCTTGCTTCTTTTCTTTTCTAAACCACTTCTTCAAAGATTTTTGTTTCATCATTTTAGGGGTAGTGAAAAGGCATCCCAAAATAATCATGAGCAACCAAGACATGTAATAAAGCAATAGTCTATCCATCACATTCCTTCACTCCATATTACAACTCAAGAACTAAACGAGTAGAATTTCCTAAAACAGTCTCAATTAGTAAAGATCACGTAAGAGGAAACTTCATATATCTTACTAGTTCAACTAAACCACCTAAGTAAAAAAATGATACTACATATCATACATGGAAGATGAAAAACTCAATGGTAATGTCTTAGTTGGTAAACTTAATGGAACCATAAATCGATCACCAACCACTAAAGAAATGTGGGATGTTACACTTGAAACCTACTTTGATCTAGGAACTCAACACAAATTCATGAAATCATAACCCGCATCCCGATTGGACCGTATCCTGGTTCTTTGAGCACTATGCCTATTGCAGGTACCAAGCTTAAGAAGTGGTCAACCCACGAGTTTGCCCACCCGTTCGAGTAGTTGGTACCCCTTATAGAACCAAAAGCCTTCATTAAAAGAATAACCAGAATCGTGTGGTCCAGATTAATCCCTTTAAAGCAATGATTCCCAGGAACAAATCGATAAGCCTCTTGCCAAAAGAGAATGACACAACTCATCCCAATCAAATCTTCTTGAGCTTAATAGAGTTCACTCAAGAGATGCCACCTATGGGTCGCCCACCCGAGTTGGACACCCAAAAAATCAAAGCCTGGATCACCCATACTAGTCAACTCGGGAAAGTCGAACATATGTGCTCTCGGGAGTAATGTCCAGACCTACACTCTTGTTTTTGTGGCATAAACACCAAGGGTTGCAACAAGACTGATACAAGGAACGAGGGGCGCGACAAGACTGGTATGAGGAACAAAGGGCAACAACAAGACTGGTATGAGGAGCAAAGGGCTGCAAAAAGAGTGATACAAGGAGTAGGTCACGAAGCGAAGCTCTAACCGGTCTTATTAGCAGCAAATGCTAGAGAGGTCAGCCACACACCACCTAACACGAGGTTCATCCACCCAACCGTAGATGCCACACAACCTTTAATGTATGACCCTTGATACACCACTCCCCTAGGAGCAAGCTAACATACTTGACCAATTAGGTGATGGCTCGAAAGCCTTATAAAATGAGAAGAAGAATAAGGGAAAAGGCATATTTTATCTAAAAGCAAAGAAAGAGGCACGCATGAAGAAAATGTCACACTTGGAGGTAGTCTAGTGTTCTGGATGGTCATCGGATCCTCATATTCATAAAGGTTGTGCACCAACAATTGGCGTCATCTGTGGGAAGATTACAAAAGGCCAACCATGGTGACTACATAGGCCACTAGCCACATTGACGATACGTGTGCCACCCATCAGTTGAGGACCAATAGTGAGTCCATCAGTTGAGGACCAATAGTGAGTACTTGAGCCCCAACTGACTGAGTATCAGAGGCAACTGAATGAGCTGAGGAGAACTGTTGACTAGCCGAAGAAACAGAACGAGATACTGATAACCCAACTCAAGGTGGCTACACAAGGACTATCGATAGATGAAGAGGCCTTGGTCAACCATGCAAAAAAAAAAAAAAAAAACCTTTCAAGTCTATCGAATGGGTCGATACGCCCAGGAACGCATCATGTTTGCCTACCAAAGATCCAATTTTACAATATGATTCATCTTGATGAGGACACGACTAACAAATGGAATGCAAATCCTAATCAAGTTCTAGTTGGTCTGATTACAAGGGCTCGAGTTAAAAAGTTCAAGGAAACTCTTAATGAACTGATTCACAATATTTGGGTTGAGGTGAATTCGCGGAGGCTTAAGGAAGATGCTCTACATGTTCCACAAGGTTGGATTTCCATGATTCAAGCTTTGGAATAATCTAGAAGAATCCATCAAAAAGAATAAGTCACAAATTGCGTGGGTTGAATGAAGTTTACTAAATTGGTGATTACCCAATTTTTTACTGGCTGACGCAATCTAAAGCAATCTTTTAAGATTGTTAAATTACCTTTTTTTTTTTATTATTATTATATTTTAATTTTTGAAATTTATGGGGAAGCAATAAATTAAAAATTATCTTGTTTCCTTTTTACTTTGGGGTAGGCATGATTTTAGGAAATAATGGATTTAATTTTCAGAATCCAACTAAGGATATTTTAGTTTCATTTTTCTAGCTATATGCGAATCCTAGGCAAAATATTTTGGGATTTTCTAATTGTCAAATTCGTGGACCTCTTTGTATTTAAATAGTCATCAACTTATTGAAAAATAATATAGATTTCATTCATAATTTTTTAAGAGAAAATTCTCTTTGGTTCTTTTAGAAATGTTTGAACTTATCGAAAAGATTTCTGTGGCATTCTCCTCCGACTTATCAATCAATCCTTCCATAATTTATTGTGGCGTCTTCATTATACCAAGGTTCTTGCTTCCATATAAGCAACAAGTCGCGGTTTCATACAAATCTGTTTCTAGACAATCTTGGAGTCATTCTTGATCCACAAGTTTCTCAATTTCGTGGAGTGGATCGTATCACATCCGCATTAAGGCATCATGTTTTTCAATTATTCATTAAAGAGAATTATTTGTTAGCATTAGTTCAACCATGAAATCTACTAGTGTATGTGCCTTAATGGGTCCTTTAAACTTATGCTATATGTTGAGTTTCCAAAGATAAATCACCCATTTAATCATTAAGTACTCATTTGAGGACATTAACAATGTGAATTTGAAAATATGGTTTTACTTGTTTGGTAATTACATGTAGGGTTAAGGTTACTTTCTCAATATGCTATGATGGGTTTCAACATCAAGAAATTAATGGTTGACATAGTAACTCACATGTCAATCCCTTACTTCATCTTCTTGAACTAGGACCATACTAACAACTACCTTTGAGATTAATAGAGAAAGGTATAGTTTTTCTTCTTCTATTGGTTTAGCCAAGATTGAGAGGATCAATAAGTACAACTTCAAGTTCTGAAATTCATTTTCATATATTTCATTGAACCTTAACTTTTTAGCTCATTTTAGTACTTTGAACAAAGATAACTTTCAAAATGAACTAATTATATCTCGTTATTTGACTAATAGTTCTTGGCTCCTCTTTTATAGTTTTAAGCAAGTCTAGACTCTACATGCCTTTGATTTTTTTAGGATTAGTTTCAATTCCTCATTAGGTCAGAAGGAAGCCTCAAAACTTTCTTGATTTTACCTTATTTGCACACTCTATAGGATTCAATTTCATGTCTTACCTTCTTAAGATCTCAAAGGCTTCTTTAGGTGTTTGAAATGTTGTAGCTCCTATTTGCTCTTCATGAGCATCACTAAATGGATAAGATGCTAGGAACCCTAGATCACTTCATTCCAAAGCCCTGAATCATATAGGTGCAAACTACCTTGGGCTTTTAAATCCTATGTCATAGAAGCAAAAATTACATTTTAATATTCTAAGATCCAAAGAAAAAGCATTAGAAAACTTTACATGTGATGTGGATGTTTCCAAATCAATTGTGCATAGTGAAGTACATGCCTAAATAGTTTGGTGGTCTTATGTAAAAATCTTTCGCATGATGACTTGAACTACGATATTGAAACTTCAAAGTGTGGACTTTGGAAGAGATAAATCTTAGGACATATTTGATTGTTGTTTTTAAAAACTGTTATGGAAAATTATTTTTAAGAACGATTTTTGGTGTTTTGAGAAATAATATTGTGTTTGGAAACTAAATTTTGAAAAACAATTTTTGTTTAAAAAAATATATATATTTGGTTGAGTTAATAAAAAAAATAAAACAAGTAAAACCAAAAATATGTTTGGAAGTTTTTTTTTTTTTAATTCAGTGTTTTCTACATAACTCCTCTCAATTAATTCTTAGGAAACAAGCACCTGCCTCCAGCTCAAGACTTTCTCTTTCTATATAAAGTCATATATACATACATACATATTTATGTATATAGCATTGTTTTCTTCATAATCTTTGTCATCACAATTAATGGCTTCTTTTTCATATGTTTTGTCTTTTCTTCTCTTTCATTTCTTCTTCTGCTCCCTCCTAAATCCCCTTTCTCCACTACACATCTTTACAAACCCGCCACAATAGCATGAATTTCAATAGGTAGTGGAAGAAAACCGAATCTAAGGTTTTTCTTCTTCAAAAGAAAACTAGAAAAGGGAAAAAAGAGAGGGAAATCTCTCACCTTGGTCCGTTGGAGATGTGAGAATAGGGAGGACATCTGAACAAGATTTGATTTGTTCTTTAAATAGGATGAAAAAATAAGGAGAATTCTCTAAAAAGCCATTTGAAAACGCAGAGAACAATTAGTGTACTTAGGTGGTGTTTGTTTTTTGGCTTAATAGAAAAAGCCAAATATTTTAGTTTTTTCTATTCAGCCAAAAGTGACTTATTGACATCATTCAACATAATTAAACTAAACTTATTGATAACAAGTTCACTCTAATTATGTTGGATGATGTCAACAGGTCACTTTTGACTGAATAGAAAAAGTTAAAATATTTGGCTTTTTCTATTCAGCCAAAAAACAAACACCACCTTACTCACTTCCTAAATGTGTTTTTTTTTTTTTTTTGTGATTTTTTATTCTTAAGAACAAAAAATAGTTTCCAAAAATAGGAACCAAACACTCATTTACGTTCTCTCAGTTTCTAGAGGTGGAAGACGACTTTCATACCGAAAGGGTTGAAAACTAACCCCTAAAAGGGTATTTATAAGGTTTCAAAACCAAAATTTTCATTTGATGTATTATTGCAAATAATTACTTGCTATTCAAGACAATACAAATAATATTGATATTTCTATTCTAATATGAAAATTACAACAATTAAAGTGAATAATGACAATAATTAATTAATTAAGTATAAGAACAAATGAGAAAAAATTATAAAAACAAATTTGAAATGTTAGAAAAAAAAAAACAAAAAAAGGGTAATTTTGGCATATTTTTATAGTCAAATAATCCAATATCTTTAAAAATAATACAAGTATAACTTATGGGTATGGGATTTTCCCTTCCCCACTCTCCATTGGTCACTGTGTACCGCGTCCAACAACTAGGCCCGATCATTTGGACTAACCAACTGGGCCCGGAAGACTGCAATTTGATGGCATCGCCAAGCTTTTGGGCTGGGCTTAGGTTTGTCTTATAATATACATACACGAAAAATAAATAAATAAATAAGAAGGAAAATTGGGTTATCAGCTAGAATAGTAATTAGGGTTATATCTGGGCCTTGCAAAGAACACTAGGCCCATGTTATATATATATATTCTTTGAGGCCCAAATTGGTGGTTGGGCTGAACCTGGGGTCAGGCTGAGCTCGGCCCAGGACCAATAAGAGTTGTGCTTACTTTTGAACTCGGGCCCATGTCAAATGACTACTTGAATTCCTCAGTACAATTACGAGCAACCAAATTAATGAATTATTTTATTATGAAGGTTACTAATATTATTATTTTAAAAATGATTGTGCATGGGTTTTTCTATTTTTAGATATTATATTAAAAGGTGACAACCAATAAAATGTGACCACGTGGCCACTTCGGTCCCATTTCTTTGTGCTTAAGTCTTGTTGTTTGTAATTCTTTGTATTTTGATTCAATATTATAAATTTAATTGTACACATCAATGACATAGATTAAGATTATGTTTGGCTCCGAAAAGTATTAAAGTAAAAAATAGGAAAAATGACTTTCTCATATTTTGTTTTATTTCAGTAACCAAACATGGTCTAAAAGTTCGACATAACATTGGAAATTAAACAATTTGATAATTTGGCAATGAAATTAAGTGTTGAATTTTATTATTTATTTTCAAATAAAGAAATAATAAATATCGTAAAATTAAGGAAAATAAATATTATTTTCTACATTAAAAGAATCAAATATTATTAATATTTAACTACCTTTGGTTTATAGAAACATTGATTAAAGTGGATTTTTATCATTATTTTGTGCATTTCCTTTATTATTACTAATTTATGTCATGTCATTCTTTGTCCTCCTTTGTTATCATTTATTCTTTTACTTAATATGCTTAGAGTGCGATTGAATGTCTAGCTTGTAAAAAAATTCGATGAAGACGTTACAAAGACTTGATAAAAATATTAAATTATTCTTCATTTTTTTTTTTTTTAACATCTTTTTGTTGAGAATTGTAACACAAGGGGAGAGTAAAGCCTTTTGATTGGTTTGTAGAAACATTGATTGAAGTGGATTTTTATCATTATTTTGTGCATTCCCTATATTATTACTAATTTATGTCATGTCATTCTATGTCCTCCTTTGTTCTAGTTTATTCTTTTTCTTAATATGCTTAGAGTGCGATTGAATGTCTAGCTTGTAAAAAAAATTCGATGAAGACGTTACAAAGACTTGATAAAAATATTAAATTATTCTTCATTTTTTTTTTATATCTTCTTGTTGGAAATTGTAACTAGGGGAGGGTAAAGCCTTTTGATTGGTTTATAGAAACATTGATTGAAGTGGATTTTCATCATTATTTTGTGCATTCCCTTTGTTATTACTAATTTTTGTCATGTCATTCTATGTCCTCTTTTGTTCTCGTTTATTCTTTTTCTTAATATGCTTAGAGTGTGATTGAATGTCTAGCTTGTAAAAAGATTCGATGAAGATGTTACAAAGACTTGATAAAAATATTAAATTATTTTTCATTTTCTTTTTTTAATATCTTTTTGTTGAGAATTGTAACACAAGGGGAGGATAAAGCCTTTTTTCCTCAAATTAAAATTTTATACCTTCTTAATCATTTCAACCAAGTCTATGTTGTTCAAATAAAAACTTATACATGCTCTAAGATCGTTTTCTCTCCTCCTTTTTGATAGTGGGTAATTGCTAATATTCTTGAAGAGCAACTATACATTGGTTAAAGGAATGATAAGATTGTTTAGAAAGCATAAGAAGTGGAAAAAAAATTCATACCTTTATCATAAAACATGTGCGATATTGATAAACTTGGTTTAAATCTAAAGTTCACTTTTAATTACGATGAGATTATCACATATATTTTTTGAAGTCTCTTAAATATTTTTCAAGAGATTATGATCCACATATTTTACATATTTCAAATGTAATAGGGAATAATTGTTCTCTAAGAGAAATTCATGTTGGTTCTATAACCAGATTAAAAAAAAAAAAAAAATTGAAAGCCTGATATAGATCAAATCACATATTTTGAAAATTTTCTTAAAAAAAAAAAAAAAATCTCAACAATCAATACTTATATTAATTTAATGAAATAATAAAAGTAGGAAATTTAGATTCTACTATCGTGCAAATAAGATGATAATTTTGAACTCCACCAAAAACACCTTAGAACTATAAGTCCTTAATTTAAAGCACCACGGATCTTTCTCAACGTTCTCCAAATTATAATGAACATAAGTGAGTGGGCGTCCTTATTTGGGATTTTGAATTACACAATTTAATTTTAAATCACTTTGTTTTTCTAACACGTGAGACAAAGTGAGGAAGATCGAAAACTCTCTTGAAAAAAAAAAAAAAGTCAATATCTTATTTTCTCTCTCTAAAGAAAAATTAATTGACAAACAATTTTTTTTTTTTTTAATTTGAATTTGAATTTGAATTTGAAAAGAGGAGAGATAATCTCTCCTATGATTCCAATTATCAGTTGTTATTTTTATTATTATTATTATTATTATTATTATAATTATTATATATACGGAACACGTGTAAAGTGTGTGGTCTTCACCACACTGTATCATTATCAATAAATAAATAAAAGATTATGTGAAATTAATTTAGATTTCCTAATTCCAAATTAATAAAATTTAACCCAACATAAAATATTGTTCATATAATTTAATGGAGTTGTTAAAAGGAACTATGGACATTATAATTTTAAGCTCCAATAATTTTGACAATTAATTAACAACTTAATTAAAAAATAAAAATTATTACTTCCAAAATTACTCCACTAAAAATTTGGAATTGCACTCTTAAAATTATAAAAATAATTATATTCAAAGGATTTGAATTGTCCATTGATATAGTCACTACATAAGAATCAATCCTTCATAAACATTTCACAATTAAAGCTTGGTTTTTCTAATAACCTCTTTAATTATATCTCCCCTTACATGTTATTGATTCTCTAATGAATAATATATTTTTGATCTAATCATAAATTGAGCGCTCTTATTATTTAAGTCTCGAATCAATATTGTTGGGAACCTTCCATCTAACTTCTTAACGAAGGAATAGATTTCATCTTGTATATTAATATTTTCAGCTATTTATTTTATTATCTTTCCAATATACCAAGAAATTGACACTATGTATTTGTGTCATTACCCAATATGTCAAAAAATTCAATACAATAAATAGGAGTCTATTAATTACTCAAAATTGAGATCGATTCATATATGACCATCATTGATTAATATTGAATGTTCTATATAATAATGGAATTTATCATAGATTCATAATTAATCATGTTTTAGTCCTATATAATCTAATTATATAAAGGGTTTTCATTCCAATAATCCCATCATTAACAATCCGGATAAGATTGTTTCATTCGGAATGTAATGAACAACCCTAGTAATTTTAAATTAAAGATCCCATCTTTAATTTTTAATTACAGACATATTTAGATTATTTTACTTTAAATATTATCCTCCTATATGTAACACTTATATACAATATTTAAAGTCATATTTAAATAATCGAGGGTTTTCGATATTTAAAAAGCATCTAAAACATGTATGCAAAAATAATATTGGAAAAATTTTCACAAAAGGTATTAATAATCAGCAAAAATAAAAACATCTCATTTGTTTATGGCCACATATTCCAACAATTCATATCTCATAAATATTAATACAAAAAATTATGCTAAAAATGTCTTTTTTATGCTTTTCAATAACTCATGAAGTGACAAATCTATCATTATCTATCCATAACTGATATTGTAGGATAGTATTTTTGTTTTCCTTGTCATTATTAATTTCTTCAAATAGAGAATATCAACATCAAAATGTGCCATAAAATTTTTGGCACATAAATATAATTTTTTGAAATAACAGACTTGTATTTAATTATTATTTTTAAGTATACGCAATTCGAAAAATTAATTATTAAAAAATGTTGTTAACAAATATTAATAAAGAATGTATGGATGCAAATTTCTTCTTTTCTTGATTTTGGAAGCTAATACAATTTCAAAGAGGTAGAATTTGAATGTATAGGGACCCATTTGTTGACAATGTTGAATGGTGTGGAAAAATGTTTTCATCTTTTGAATTCTATGAACAAATGGAGAAATCTAGCCCAACTTGTATTAAAATTTTATTTATATTATCTCCTATTATTGTATACATATTATTGATTTAAATTTAAGCCTTTTACTTTTAAAAGAGTATAAGATAATAAATTTTGCCTTGGATTCAATTAAAATATTCTAATCACGTTGTATACGATATTGAATATTTTATTATTATTATAAGCCACTAAGGTTGAACTTTGAAAATAAGGAAAGAAAGTAAAATTTGATCAACTAGAAAAATAGACAAAATTATAATGAAAATTAGAAAGAAAAAAATAAGAACATGTTTGTCGGAGTTTTTAAAAACAGTTTTTTATTTTTAAAAGTTTAAAAAAATAAAAAATTTATAGCACTATTTCATTATTATTCTCTTTTTTTTTTTTTTTTTTTGTCTTAAGTTTTACTTGATTTGGAAAAGATTATCAGATTTTCAAATTTTAAATTTTTTTTTTAAAAAAAAAAGGCTTTATTTTCAATTTATGTAAGAAAAATCTTAAAATATTATATTTATTTCCTTTAAAAATAAAAATAGAAAATAATGCATCTAAAATCTTTTATCATTCATCTCAAAATGGGAGAAATGTAATCTTCAATCATTTTCCCAAGTTGTTTACGTTTGACACAATTCTCTCCCCTAACCCCGCCCCCACCAACCACACCCCTCCCCAAGCCCGCTCGACACCACACCCCCCCTCCCTTACCACCATAAATAAAATAAAATAAAATCAATCAATTTCCTCTCTTTGAAGCCACCTCTATTCAATGAATATTCCAATGTCATCTTCAAAAGTCTTTCAAAACTACAAAAGATTCTTAAATTTTTAATTAATTTTTATTCATCAAACACACTTTTTCAAATTTTTAACCTTACTTTGATTTGAATCCTTGACCACATCCCCGAGTTAAAGCCTAATTGCAAGAAGCAAAGTTGAAATTTTCATGCATTAAAATTTGGACTTTTGCTCTTGGTCTCTCACGGGGGAGTGAAACTATAGAAAATGTTGAAAATTTTAGAAAACATTAGTCTTTATTTATTAGTGTGATGATTAATAAAATGATTTTTGTGGATTAAATTTTTATTTTTTTAGTGAAAATATGTTAATTTAATTATTTTTGATAAAGGGTCAATGTCATATTTTATAAATAGTTTCATAAGTTTATTTCGATGATGTTAAATCAAAAGTTTAGTAAAATATATTAATTTAATTATTTTTAATAAAGGGCCGATGCCATATTTTATAAATAGTTTCATCCATTTACTTCGATGATTATTAAATCAAAAGTTATGAATATAATTTACTAGAGAAGCAATTTGGTAAATGATTTTAAAAATTAAACATCAAGGATGTCAGGTAAAGGAGAAAAAACATTTAAGTTTCAATTGATGCTCTAGTCCATTAAATACAATATTTTAAACCTAACCTCATAGTAGATCAAGCATATTATTTAATTTTATAATATCATATACAATTACTTGGTGAATAAGTAATCAATGAAGCATTTTGAAGTCAAATTGAATAAAAAAGCTTGTTGAACAAGAAAATTCCCAAAAAAAATTATTATTATTATTATTTATCTTTTTTATTCTTTTTCACAGGCACCGATTAGTCAAAGTAGATTTCTATATTTAGAATCTTGTTTGAGATAGTTTTATGTTATGTTTGGCTTCCTAAAAATTTGAGGAATAACGTCGGGGAAAGAAATAGACAGGAAAAGTGGAAAAATAAAAAATAAAAAATAGATCAAAAGTCAATAGATTATTTTTATATATTTTTTTAAATTCATTTCATTTATTTTCCTTAAATAATTTTAAAATACATAAATTTCTAATAAATTTTTATTATATTTAAATTTTTTTTTCATATTTTCTATAAAGAAACCAAATATTAAAAAAATCTTTTTTAAGCACGTTTTTTTTTTCTTTTCTTAATATTTTTTTAGAACAAACATTACGTTAAAGTTTTGTATTGAATAGTTTAAAAAAAAAAAAGTAAAAGTAAAAGTAATTATTATTGTTGTAGGATTAAATTTTATTTTTGAGAGTTATTTAACTTATTTTTATAATTTAATATTAAAATTTTATAAATAAAAATATAACTAATAAAACAAATTTAAATTATTTAATTTAATATTAATAAATAAAAGATAAAAATTTCAATATATATACAATTAAAAAGTTTTTAAAAAATATATCATAGGCTATTAATATTTCCTGCAATATTTTTTCATACAATTATTGAAAAAAAAAATTATAAATAAGGTATTTGAAATTATCCTAAAAAAAGAATAGTAATTTTTTATTTTTTTATAAATCTCTTTAATAAATTGGTTCTTAATTTGTTCTTTGGAAAATGTAAAGACCATTTCAAAAAGTGTTATAATAATTGGGAAAAAAAAGTATGGTGACGTGGTGATATGACATTCGAAGGATCCCTCAATCATATTACCGAAATTATTATACAACGTTATATGAATAAAATTATTATAGTACGTGGCATGGAAATCTAATTTTTTTTCATTATTTTACATTATCTTAAGCATGATTGGTTGTTAGAAAAGTTTTTAATTCTTTAAAATAATTTATTATTTAAGATATTATATTATATTACCAATTTTTGTTATTTTCTTCATTAATTTTGATGTCTTAAGATCACTATATCTCCAAATATAAAAAAAAAAAATTAAAAATAAGGTAAAAATAACAAAATTGAAGTGGATGATCTTTGATGAATTCATTTAAATTGGATGTTGTGTATGTCATGAATTTTATTTTAATATAATTGGTTGGCTTGAAATTTTATCAGATATTTTTTTTTAGCAAAAGGGAACGTGAATGAAAATAATAAATAAAATTAATAAAATTTTAAATTAATTGAGATTAAGTATGATTAATCAAATCCCAACAAATAAGTAAAATTAACTCATATAATTAATATTATAAAAATTAATACAATATTTGATGGAGTAATATATTAAAATATGTGTCATCAATTACAAGGTGTCATGAGTGAACCTTATTCTCAATCCCGTTACTTCATATTTGGCTCCTATTAATTTACAATTAAATTCTCACTATTTTATGAAGTCATTGTTTCTCATATTATTTTATACTTGGTTTAACTTTTTTTAATTGGATGTCCCCTGTGTCACGTTGATCATGTACTTATCTTCTATCACTTTGAATCCCACACAGATTTTATTGTTTTATATCTCGATATCATTATTTAATTATTATTATTATTAATTTATAATTTAATGTCATATATTTACGTACCATCTTGTTAAAATTTTATCATATACTTAAAACAGGTAGTTCCAAAGATAGATTTTTTTTTCCTTAAAAGAAAATGAAAAATATAATTGTTTGAAAAAATGGTGTAGTGGTCCAATACGAATGTCCGTAAAATAATCAAATGTACACATCAAGCACGTGAACGGACATTATTAAAATTTAAAATTAAGTTGGGAATGGAGAAAGCCTGTGCCACCTGTGCCACCCATGTGAGATAAAGCTTCCTCTCTGCTTCACCAAGTACACTGCCCAGAAACTTTGGGACTACACCTCTCATCTTATTTGAAAAAAACTATTCTAATGAATTAATTTATTGAAAAAGATATTTTGTTCAGAGTGTGATGCAAGTTCAGCATCTTTCTTTTCTAGTGTACAAGATTTTTCAAAGTTTTTTTCTTTTTTTTAGCTGAATAAATTGTTTGTTAAGTAGCATGATGTACATATCTATATCAAATCTCATAAATTTAAAATTTTAGGAAAATTAGTAATTCAATATGATATCAGAGTTTGATTTGATGAGAGATCTCAATTCGACTCCCTCTCTGCAATTTTCATTTCCCTTAGTTTATAAATTCAAATTGTATCTATTTGTTTATGCCATCATTCAACGGTTTAGATTTTACTATATATTTTTATTGTCAACGTTACAAATTTTATAAAGTTATCGTAAATATCTTAAAATTATACAAAAATATTCATTTTCATGTAATAAACATTTACAATAGTTATTCAATGGTTGATTTTTTTTTTTTCTTTTCAATATAGAATTATATTTTGAAATTTAAATGATTTGTTTTCAACATGCCGTTGTAAAAAGTAATAATCAAATATCATTTTTCTTATGTGATATGATTATATTTTAAAATTTGATACATTATTTTTCTGCTCTTGCTTCTTTCAATCAATATTCAAAATCTCAATTTGACCCCTTCTTCGCAATTCATATTTTCTCTAGTTTATAAATCTAAATTTTGTTTATCTATTTATACCATCATTCAACGGTTTAAATTTTACTATATATTTTTTATTATCAACATTAGAAATTTGGTAAGGCTATTGATGGATGTCTTAAAAATTTTCTTAAAATTATGAAAAAAAATAATTCTCATGCATTAAACATTTACAATAGTTATGCAATGGTTGATTTCTTTTTCTTTTAAAGATGTGATTATATTTTGAAATTTAAATGATTTTTTTTCAACGCACTACCATAAAAAGTAATAATCAAATATTATTTTTCTTGTATGGTATGATTATATTCTAAAATTTGATACATTATTATTTTTCCTCCGACTCCTTTTAATCAATGTTCAAAATATCAACTCAATCCCTCTTCGCAATTCGCATTTTCTCTAGTTTATAAATCTAAATTTTGTCTATTTGCTTATATCATTATTCAACGGTTTAGATTTTACTATATATTTTTTATTGTCAATATTTCAATTTTGGTAAGGCTATTGATGGATACCTTAAAATTTTTCGTAAAATTATAAATAAAAAAAATCAATTCTCATGCATTAAACATTTACAATAGTTCTCTTGTGATGTTCCTACATCAAATATAAAAGAAGTTCATGAGATATATATATATGAGCTCCTTTTAATTTTGTAGTATTTTAAAACCGTAAGAACCTCTTAAGCTCAAAGTAAACAATATTTACACGGTTAGGTGTGGGTTGTTTCATATTTGATAGTTGATTTCTTTTTTTCTTTCAAGATATGATTATATTATGAAATTTAAATGATTTTTTTTTCAACACATACCGGCATAAAATCAAATATTATTTTTCTTTCATGGTATGATTATATTCTAAAATTTCATACACTATTTTTCTCTTTGTGCTCCTTTCAATCAATATTCAAAATCTCCCCACCATGTGACTTTGTTTGGTAATTGTTATTAAAAATATTTTTTTCATTCTTTAAGATTAAAAAGAGATTCACAAACTTTTAATTTAAACAATGGTTTATTGGGAATTCATTTTGAAAAAAAAAAAAAAAAAAAGAAGAAGCATATATTTGAGCTATTTAATTTTTTAAAAAAATTATTCTAAGATATAAAGAATATTTAAAAAAAAATTATATCATATATAATTAAACAATTTCTTTATGAACAATAAAATGAGAAAATTGATTTTTATATTTGAATTCCTTAACATAAATTTTTTTTCTAAAAATAATTAAAAATTGGTTTTAAAAATTATTCTTAAAAATTATTTTTAAAAATTATTATTCAAAATAATACTTTTATATTAAATAGGGATATGACATTGAGGTAGATTTTTCTAAATATTGATGTCACTCCACTCCTAATGGGATGGATTTGATACGAATATAAATGAGTTTGAGATTTTTTTAAAACTTGAAATGTAAGTTTGGAGTTAATTTTTCTATAATTTTGTTTTATCTCAATATTCAATAAAAAACTATTTTAGTTTATTTTCTTTTTCATTTAAAATTTTTTTAACATGTATAAAATATTACTCTTCATAAAAGCAAAATAAATATGTATAATATTTATTTATTTATAACTTGAATCTATGTTTAAGTTAATATTTTAAAAATAAGAAGATTGAAAGAAAAATGGAATTTTTTTGAAAAAAAATTAAAAATTTAAATGGGGCCCACTCTATTGTCATCCCAAATACTGCATAACTTATCTTTTAATTTTTTTTAAAAATTAATTGTCAAATAACCTATATTAAAAGGATCGTTTTATTTTATTATTTTACAATAAATTTTAAATACAACTTCCTCGTTGTGGTCCCTGATGCCATTAATCATGTGAATATTATTCGTGTTGGGATCAAAGGGGTTTCATAGTTTTAAAACACGCCTACATGATCAAGAGTAATTCATAGTTATATAGTGTCAAAAACTTTCTCTCATGTTCGATGTAGAACATTAAATTTAAAGTCCATCTAACGATGATTTTAAGAAGCATTTTAATTTTTTTAATATTTAAAATTTTTTATTATTCAAGTTTTAAAAATTTTAAAAATATTTTTTAAAATCATTTTCAATCGCACTCATAAGTGTTTCCTTCATTAAATATAATTTTAAACTAATTTAAAGAACGTAAAAACTAAAAAAGAGTTGCTTTCAATAATAGTTTCATAAGATGTGTCTACTACTCAAATAAGTAAAATTCTTTTTTTAAAAAAAAAAAAAAGAGAGAGAGAGAGAACCATTTTTTGAAATAGTTGCCAAATAGACCCAAAACGAACCGTTTTTTAAAAACTTGATATATTTGGTATTTGGAGATCTCCTAATCCCTAAGTTGGTAGATGGAAGCAGCTGCAGGACTCATTGACAATTGAAAGCTGATAACCAAAAGTGGAAAAAGATCATCCACCACTCATACTCCAAAGTCCAAATTTAGGGATGGTGTCGAAATCAAATAAGAGATGATATCACCCGTACACGCGCACCCATGTTCCGAATACAAATATATCTATAACAAACCCATCATCAGCAGAATCATAAGCCGTGGAGGGTGCATTCAATGTCTGAGAAAAAGTGCTTTTTAAATTTGCTTTTTTAAGATAAGGTATTAGGATTGGCTGAGATATAACCACACGTAATCACCACCGCCGCCACCAACTTCTCCGTGTTTCGCTGCCGCTTACGCCACCAAACGGCGGCCCATGGCGGCGCCACGTCGTTCCATGCGTGCGTTGGACCGCATCTTCTCATGAAACCTTGGGCGTCGGCCGTCGTTCTTAAAATCAGCTCTTGCCCACTAAATATTTGCCATTTTACTTTTGTATTATTTTTCTTTTACCATCGTTTTGAAGCACCGACTTAAAAAAAAAAAAATTATAAATTAAAATTTGTTTATTTAATGTTGGTTTGGATACAATTTTTTTTAAATAAATTAATAAATTTTACTTAAAAAGTATAATATTTTATAAAGAGAAATAGACTTATTTTATCTTTTTAAAAATCACTTTCAAAAGTTGGTAAATTTTTTTGAAAACCTCAATTCTTTTAGACAGCTTTAAATTTTATCATTTTCTCAATTTAAATATCTTAAAGTTTTCATATCTTATATAAAACTTAATAATGATTTTAAAAATAAATAAATAAATAAGAAGTTTATTTGAGTAGATATTTTTTATACATATACATGTTGGATTGCAAAGTCAGAATCTGAAAATTATTTTTGATTTATTGAATGATAAATTTGTCCGTATTATATATTTAACTCTCGATCTTTTATGATTTGAGTTATATTTTTTTGAGATAAAAAATTAGTGTGATTGCTATTGGGTGAAAAGTTGGAGTTTTGATTATTGTAACACTTCTATTAATAGATTATTGAGTATTAGTGCATTTGAATGTAAGAATCATATGGATTGTCAAGTCACATTAAAAATCTCTTCTTTTTTTTTCCCTTATGGGTGGGGTTTTTATTATTATTATTATTTTATAATTATTCTTAAAATTTAAAACTAAACCATGCACATACGAGTAGAAAATAAAAAAAAAGATAAATTTTTTTAAGTGGTTTAACAATTAATATGTTTTATATATCCACAAAGTATACCAACACTTAATAATCCGTTAATAAAACAAATGAGAAGAGTTACAATGGTGAAATTCTTGAAAAAGCTTTACAAATTGACTGGACAGTTCAATTCTCGATATTCCAAACAAAACATAATAAGATTGATTTAGACTTTATAATCCAATATAATATACTCTAACAACAAAATTAAAAATTAAAAATTTAGTGTGTGGTAGTTGGCATTTAAATTATAGATAACTGGGATTGGGTCCTTGACTACTAGGCCATGCTATGGCCACAATGATTTAACTCGAGAATTAAAATATATATAGTGGGTTTAACTCAAGAATTAAAATATATATAGTGGGTTTAGTTTTCATTGACAGCTCATATGATGTAAAAATGGTATCTTAAAAATTATATATCTTATTAGTCATTTTTTTTTTTTGTTTGTTGTGTGATATTCTTTATTTAAAGGAAAAAATTAAATTATTTGAATTTTGAGATTTAACCAAACCAACCTAACACAAAAGCTAAGATAAAATTACTTTTTTTTTAATGCTTAATTATATTACATTTTTTTTTTTTACAACTTTGGCTTTTATTTCAACTTGTAGCTCAAGCCACAAGAAAAAAAATATTATTCTCTCCTTGATAATTTAAATTTATTATTTTATTTTTAATGAGTTTTAATAACTTTTTGAACAAAATTGCGGAGATTCCACTAAAAATACATGGAAAGAAACACTAATAAAAAGAGATGGAGAGATACTTAATGGGTTGGCATTAATTATGATTTTTTTTCTCTTTAAAGTACTCAATTAAAAATTAGTTTTTAAAATCCAATTAATGTTTTTATTTATATATGTTTAATTAAATTTTATTAAAATATGAAAATTAGAAAAATATTCTTTGTTATAAATTTTAGAGAGAGAGAGAACTATGAACCAGGCCAAAGATAGATATTTTCAAACAAGTAATAAAGTCTTGAATTTATTTCTTTGCTTTACCAAGCCAAAAAGTATAAATTTTCAAACAAGTAATGAAGTCTTGTATTTATTTCTTTGCTTTACAAAATTTAATAACTTTCTCATATTTATTGAAGGTTTTAATAATTTAGAAAAAAAAAAAAAAGAAATTTAAATATACATCATTACAATTGTGGGCAGGTGGGCCACCACCAGCACTTTCTCCATCTCTCTGGGTCTCACCAGAGCATTTTCTATTTTTCCAAGCCTTTTTCTCTATAAAAACTCCAAATCTCTCTCTATAAATACCCCTCCACAGAGCCTCAAAAACCCAATTCAGAAGAACTGAAGAATTGAGGAAGAAGAAGAGGAAGAAGAAGAAGAAGAAGAATGTCTCTTGTGTTTGTGGGTGATTCAGAAGAGAAGGAGCTGGGGAGACAGAAGGCGCCAGGGATGTGCCCATACTGTGAAGGGAAGGTCACAGCCATGGATGTTGAGGGCCATTTCAGATGCTGCTTTCTTCCCGTCTGCTACAAGGTCAAGAGAAAGTATGTCTGCACTTCCTGTTCCAAGCAATTGGTTTTGTACTCTGAGTAGATGCTCTGATCCTCAAATGGGCCTCAATCTTTTCTTGTATTTTCCTTTGGTTTTTTTTTTTTTTTTTTCTCTGTATATAAATTTCCATTGGATTTCTATGGAAGTTAGTGAGCTGTTCTCAGTTTTGAAGAACATAATCTGAAATTCCCATTTAAATTCTTTGATCTTTGGGCTTTTTTTTCTGGGTTTTACCCGATTTGCATGACGGTATGAGAGATCTGACCTGGGTGTGGTTCTGAATAGCCAAGAGCCGATTTTTTTTGGTTGATTTTATTTCTTTACTCTCTCTGTGAAATACTGCAGATCAGAGGTTGGAGATGATAGATGAAAATGAAAGTGAGAATTTGTGAAAGGCTTTTTGCTTTCTATTGTGCCAAAAACCGCCAATTCAGCATCTTATTTCTTGAAACGGAAACAGACCAATGCCATAGCAGTTCTTTTATTTTATCAAATTTTAATATATTATAATATTTTTATTTTTTATTTTTTTAGCTTCTTTTAATTTCAATAATAAAATTGAAAAATGTTGCTTCACATTAAAGTTATGGTTTCTACTTGTTTTGGAAGTTATTTTTAAATGGAACTTCTGTAATATTAATATATTATTTTAAAATTATGATTTTAGTTTTCCATTGAAGTTTCACATAAATTAAAAATAATAATTCCCATTAGACTTTTAACTTCGTAAAAGTATTAGATGACAAACATTTATTTTTATGTTTTTATCTTTATATTACATTATTCAGGTTATGTTTGTAGTATTACATTATTAAGGTTATGGTTGGTCGAAAGAAGAAAATAAGGGTTTGTTTGATAATTTTTTTTTAAATAATTTTTTATTTTTTAAAATTAAAAATATAAAAAACACTTTGATAATACAAAAACAAAGTGTTTTTAAATAATATTTTTTAATTGTTTTATTTTATTTTCACTTGTTTTGTAAAGGTTATTTTAATAAATGATTATATAAATATATAAAATGATTAAAAATAAGATATGAGATATAAAAATTATTTTTAAAATATATTTAAAAATATGATTATTGTTATCAAAATTTGTTCTCTAAAATTATTTTTCAGAATTATTTTCGAAAACAATTATTTATTACTTATGTCTTATTTGATAATTATTTTTTAAAACAGTTCTAAGAAAATAGTTTTAAGAATAGTTTTTGAAAATTATTTTATGATGTTTAGTAAAATAAAAGTTAATTTGAGAACTTAAAATTGTTTTTAATTAATTTTTAATATTTTTAAATATTTTTTTTAAAATTTTTTTATGTTTGTAGCTTTATTTTTAATTATTATATATGTTTGTATAATTCTTCTTTAAAACAACTGAAAACAACTAGATGAAGGTATTTGAAAACACCCTATTTTCTATTTTCTAATAATAGAAAATAAAAGAAAACAGAAAAATAGAAAACAGTTTTTGATTGTCCAATATATTTTTTAGTTTTTTTTTCTAAAAAACAGAAAACTATTCTTGAAAATAATTGTCAAATAAAGCCTTAATCTATCCTAAATGTTAAGAAAAAATATTTTTTTATATTTAATTGTTATGTAAAAAACATAAATAAAAAAAATCAAATATAATTAAAATTATTTAGAAAGATATGCATTTTTAAATTATTTAATTTTTTTATCAAATAGTTAAAATATGTGAAATAAGTAATATATAAAAATAATTAAATGATTTTATTTTTTTCAAATTTCCTGAGAACGCATAAATGTTTTTTTTTTTTAATATATAATTTTGAGAAACAGTAGCCTTTTTAAATAGACATACAAAATAAATGCTAAAAGAAGAGAAATTTTTTTTTTTGTATTTATTGCTATATTTTGAATTATACGGATTAGACTCATCCAGAATACCAGACAAAAACTATTTTGATTAGATTGTTCTTAATATTTAATTAATTAAATAATTTTTTTTTTTCATTTTAATGCTTAGTATACAAATCTTTGCCTCAAAATGGGAAGACACATTTTGACCAGGACAGCTAGGTATATGGACCATTATTGAATGTCGCCTATTTTAGACTTGTTTGCTTATGTTTTTATGTGTTTGTTTCTTATAAACATATAAATACACAATCTACCTTCCCTTCGTCATTGCCAATAATAACAAATATCTAGTCTAAGGCATTACTATTTATTCTTGTCTTTTTTTTTTCAATATATATATATATATATATATATATATATATTTACTTCAAGAAATTGAGAGGTTTTTCCACGGAACTGATTTTTCGACTTTTTTTGTTATATAAGTTAGTATTTTTTTTATATATTGTTTTTATTCATTTGTAACTTTATCCAACAAAATAAATTGAAATATATGTCAATTCATTAATAAGTTTTATAAACAACTATTTTTAAGAATAATTTTCTATTATTCAAAACAAAAAATCAAAAAAACATATTTGGTAAGTAAAACTTGTTTTTTATTTTTTATTTTCAAGAATAGAAAAAATAGTGTTTTTAGATAACATATTTTAATTATTTTCTATTATTTTTACTTATTTTTTAAGAGTTATTTAAAAAAATAGTTATACAAACATCTAAAATGATTTAAAATAAAATAATAAATATAAAAATTATTTTTAAAATATATTTAAAAATATTAAAAACATGGCAAAAACATCTTAGATTTCCAATCAAATTTTTGTATACAAAACAGAAGAGAACAATTTTCAAAAAGTTATCAAACATACCCTAGTATTTGTTTTTTGTTTTCATCATTTTTTAAATACAAAATAATTATAAAGTTATTATTTGTTTTTATAATTAAAAATTGATTAGGAGAGAGTAGTCCTACCCATATATTAGGGTAAAAAAAAAATCTTAATAATTTTTTATTAATTTGTAAAAGTAGATAATAAGTGTTCGTTTAGTAATTGTTTTTAAAAATAATTATGAAAAATAGTTTTTGAGAATATTTTTTTTAAAAAAAAAAATCGTTCTTTGATTTTTGTAGAATAAAATCTAAAATATTTTTAACCTTTTTTAAATATATTTTAAAAACAATTTTTATATCTAATGTTTTATTTTTAATAATTCCACATAATTATATAATTATTTTTTAAAACAATCCTTAAAAAACAAATAAAAATAATAAAGAACAATTAAAAAATATTTTTTTTAAACACAATATTTTTTTTTCTTAAGAACAAAAAATAGAAAATAATTTGTTATTATCAAATACATTTTCTATGTTTTTTATTCTAGAGAATAAAAAATTATTCTAAAATACGGTTGCGGAAAATGCATAAGATTTTGAAGGTTTTTCCCTCCTCAAAATGACATGACATTCTCAATACTTTATAAACCAACTGATTAGCCTTTCTTAAAAAAAAAAAAAAATGAAAATCATATAATTTTATTTGTAAGTGTGAGTCCTACTTCTAAATACAAATAGATGGAGAATCTTAAGTACAACTAGGAGATTTAGTTTAGGGTATTTTTAATATAAATCAATTGATAAGCCTTTTTTTAAAAAAAAAAGAAAATCATATAATTTTATTTGCAAGTGTGTCCTACTTCTAAATACAAATAGATGGGGGATCTTAAGTACAACTAGGAGGTTTAGTTTAGGGTATTTTTAACATAAACCAATTGATTCGCCTTTTTTTAAATAAAGAAAAAAGAAAAGAAAATCATATAATTTTATTTGCAAGTGTGTTCTACTTCTAAATACAAATAGATGGGGAATCTTAAGTACAATTAGGAGATTTAGTTTAGGGTATTTTTAATATAAACCAATTAATTAGCCTTTCTTTTTTAAAAAAAATAAAAAATAGAATCATATATTTTATTTGCAAGTGTGTCCTACTTCTAAATACAAATGGGTGGGGAATCTTAAGTACAATTATGAGATTTAGTTTAGGGTATTTTTAATATATACCAATTGATTAGCCTTTTTTTTTAAAAAAAAAAAAAAGAAAAGAAAATCATATAATTTTATTTGTAAGTGTGTCCTACTTCTAAATATAAATAGATGGGGAATCTTAAATACAATCAGGAGATTTAGTTTAGGGTATTTTTAATATAAACCAATTGATTAGCCTTTCTTTTTTTAAAAAAAAAAAAGAAAATCATATAATTTTATTTGCAAGTATGTCCTACTTCTAAAGACAAATAGATGGGGAATCTTAAGTACAACTAGGAGATTTAGTTTAGGGTATTTTTAATATGAACCAATTGATTAGCCTTTCTTTTTCTTTTTTTTTTTAAGAAGGAAATCATATAATTTTATTTGCAAGTGTGTCCTACTTCTAAATACAAATAGATGAGGAATCTTAAGTACAATCAGGAAATTTAGTTTAGGGTATTTTTAATATAAACCAATTGATTAGCCTTTCTTTTCTTTTTTTTTTTAAAAAAGAAAATCATATAATTTTATTTGCAAGTATGTCCTACTTCTAAAGACAAATAGATGGGGAATCTTAAGTACAACTAGGAGATTTAGTTTAGGGTATTTTTAATATAAATCAATTGATTAGCCTTTCTTTTTTTAAAAAAAAGAAAATCATATAATTTTATTTGCAAGTGTGTCCTACTTCTAAATACAAATGGATGGGGAATCTTAAGTACAACAATGAGATTTAGTTTAGGGAATTTTTAATATAAACCAATTGATTAACCTTTCCTTTTTTTTTTTAAGAAGGAAATCATATAATTTTATTTGCAAGTGTGTCCTACTTCTAAATACAAATAGATGAGGAATCTTAAGTACAATCAGGAGATTTAGTTTAAGGTATTTTTAATATAAACCAATTGATTAGCCTTTCTTCTTTAAAAAAAAAAAAAGAAAATCATATAATTTTATTTGCAAGTATGTCCTACTTCTAAAGACAAATAGATGGGGAATCTTAAGTACAATTAGGAGATTTAGTTTAGGGTATTTTTAATATAAACCAATTGATTAGTCTTTCTTTTTTTAAAAAAAAAAAGAAAATCATATAATTTTATTTGCAAGTGTGTCCTCCTTCTAAATACAAATAAATGGGGAATCTTAAGTACAATTAGGAGATTTAGTTTAGGGTATTTTTAATATAAATCAATTGATTAGCCTTTCTTTTTTTTAAAAAAAAGAAAATCATATAATTTTATTTGCAAGTGTGTCCTACTTCTAAATACAAATGGATGGGGAATCTTAAATACAACTATGAGATTTAGTTTAGGGAATTTTTAATATAAACCAATTGATTAACCTTTCTTTTTTTTTTTTTTAAGAAGGAAATCATATAATTTTATTTGCAAGTGTGTCCTACTTCTAAATACAAATAGATGAGGAATCTTAAGTACAATCAGGAGATTTAGTTTAAGGTATTTTTAATATAAACCAATTGATTAGCCTTTCTTTTTTTTTTTAAAAAAAAAGAAAATCATATAATTTTATTTGCAAGTATGTCCTACTTCTAAAGACAAATAGATGGGGAATCTTAAGTACAATTAGGAGATTTAGTTTAGGGTATTTTTAATATAAACCAATTGATTAGCCTTTCTTTTTTTTTTAAAAAAAAAAGAAAATCATATAATTTTATTTGCAAGTGTGTCCTCCTAAATACAAATAAATGGGGAATCTTAAGTACAATTAGGAGATTTAGTTTAGGGTATTTTTAATATAAACCAATTGATTAGCCTTTTTTCTTTTCTTTTTTTAAAAAAAGAAAATCATATAATTTTATTTGCAAGTATGTCCTACTTCTAAACACAAATAGGTGGGGAATCTTAAGTACAACTAGGAGATTTAGTTTAGAGTATTTTTAATATTAATTAATACTAATTAAATGGTAACATACTAAAATAATAAAGTAACAAAATAATAAAATAATTCAATATTATATTTATAGTTTTTTGTTTCTTTTCTTCTACTACATTTTGGGAAAGAAGGATTGTTAAAATCCCCCCTTCCCGCAAAGAAGAATTTTGCTTTTATGGAATATTAATGATTAGGAAAAATATTTACATTATGTTTGATTTCTAAAAAATTTGAGAGAAAATTCGAAGAAAATAAAATAAAAAATAATAGTAGAAAGAAGGAAAAAGTGAAAGGAAATAAAAAAAAATAGATTTAAATTTAATAAATTATTTATATATATTTCTTCAAACTCAATTTACTTATTTCTCTTTATTATTGTGAGATTAAATAATTTAAAAATATACAAATTTTAATTATATTTTACTTCCTTTTATATTTTTTATAATAAAATTAAATATAAAAAAATTATTTTTTAAATAATTTTTTAATATTTTTAGAGAACCAAACATAGCCTTAAAAAGGCATTTTGTACGAATTGGGTGTAAACAAAACAAATAGAATAAAGTGGTCAAGAGCATTGTATTTTTGTATTTATTTTCCAAAATAAACTCTTTTTAATATATATATATATATATATATATATATATATATATATATAACAATTTGAGGGAGATGGTAGCCAGTTTTGTGGAAAGTGACATGCCAATAAATTCGGAGTAAAAGGCGAAAAAAAGGTTTGGTTACCGGAGAGAGCGGAAGGAATCATGCCTCTTAGTCAACACAAAAGAGACATAGAACGAGTAGATGCTGTGTGAAATGAATATTATCCTTTCCTTTTTTGACTTTTCTTCTCTTCTGTCTTTTTTTTTTTTTTCTTCACATCATGTTCATCACGTTTTTGTAATGGGATTAACTTCTGTTTAACCACATGAATAATTGAGTTTCAACTCAACAACTTGAACTTTCAAAATCGGTTTCCTTTCAAAAGTTTGAATAAATTATAAAAATAGTTTTAAAATTTTAAAATGACACTAATTCTATTTCATGCATGTGAAGAACATGATATACATATTAAATAAAAATTCGCTAAATTTAAGTTCTTAGAAAAATTAAGGTTGTGTTTGATCCCCCGGAAATATTAAAGGAAGAAAAAAAATACAAAAAAAAAAAAGAAAATTTTCATGTTTGGTTGTCCCATGAAAAATATAAAAAAAAATCAAATATAATTAAAACTAATTAAAACTTATATATTTTTAAATTATTTAATTTTTATATTGATGAGTTAAAATAAATAAAATGAGTTTGAAGTAACAAAAAAAAAAAAGAATTATTAATTTTTAATATATTTTTTATTTTCCTTCATTTTTTTTTCCTTCTACTTTTCCTTTGTATTTTCTTTCTTTTGTATTTTCTCTCAAATTTTTCGAGAACCAAACATAGCCTAATAGTTTAACGATATATCTGAATTTGGTTTGACTATAAAATTTTCTAAAAGTTTCAATGGATTTTGTGTCTTATTTTTAAAAATAGAGAATAATAATAATTTTTATATAAAAAATAAATTTTTTTATAAAAAATATTGATTTAGCTTGTTTTTTTAAAAAATTACTTTTAAATTTTTTTGAATATGAGCTAATGATTTTTTCATAGTTTTTAAAAATTATTACTTTTTAAAGATAAGTTTTAAATAACTTTTTTAACTCACATAGAAGTTATTATAATTTTTTATTTTAAAAATAAAAATAAAATTAAGAAGAATATCAAAATTACATTAAAATAAGTCATTTTATTAAGAATTTTCATTAAAAAAATGGATCACGATATTGGATAAATTATGCGTTTTTTAAATATTACTTAAATTAGGAGTAAATGAGGTCGATTCACAAAGAGGGGACCACAAATATAATGTCGGTAATGAATAAATCTTTGGAAGAGTTAAGAATGTTATACATTTTATTTGTGGTCCATAACAGAGACGTAATTCAAATTAATTTTGTGAATTGATGTGTGTTTCGTTTAGTACATTTAGGAAAAGAAAGATTTGTTAATTATTTTACACGCTACTTTAAGCTAATTTCACTTATTTTTTCTCTTTTATATAAAAACTAAATAATTTTATAATATATAAATTTTTTATTAATTTTAATTATGTTTGATTTTTTTTTTTTTATCTTAAAATCAAATATAAGAAAATCATTTTTTTTTTAATACTTTCCGAAAACCAAACATAATCTTAAACCTTTTTTATTTCATGTCTATTTGATGAAGGAGAAAAAAATATAAAAATTTTATAAGGTAAATGTTATAAAACATTAATGGCCTATATTTGGTAAAGGAGATTGAAAAATTTGTATAAAGTGAATGTTATAAAACATTAATGAATCATATTAAGGGAAGACATTAGAGATACAATTTGGATGTATCGGACTAAATCAATCTGATATTTAAGTAATGTTTGTTTTTTAACTAAATAGAAAAAATCAAAATACTTAACTTTTTCTATTGATTTAAAAGTAATTTGTTAATATCATCGAACATAAGTAAATTGAATTTATTGATAACACATTCACTTTAGTTATATTGGATAATGTCAACAGATTACTTTTAACTGAATAGAAAATGTCAAATATTTTGATTTTTTTTTTATTCAGCAAAAAACCAAATACCACCTTAAATGAAATTGGATAATTATTTTTAATATTTGAATTATACTTATTTTTTTTTCAGCGGGCTCCATTTGAGTTGGGCAGGTTTGAACAATGTCAAACCATTCACATCTAACCTAAACTTGATTTGAGGTTTTCAAGAATAAATATCACACACTCTATATATATTAGAAAAATATATTATTATCTTAAAATTTTATTGGGTTGTTACTTAAATTTTAATATAAATAAATAGAAAAAGTTTTAAAAAAAATACTGTGAATGAATGTTGAATCATCCAACCGACCAATCTAAATCTAGTACCGACAATCCAACGCAATCCAATTTGATGAGCAATCCAACTCAATGCAAAGTTTAAAATGCTGAGGGGAAGGAAGCATGTCTCTTCCTGAGTCACATCAAAATAAACATAGGGGAGGGTATAGTTCAAACTTGGATGAACAATCCAACTCTATCCAAGTTTAAAAAGGAGACGAGGGAAGGTATCATGTCTTCCTCAATCAAATCAAAAGAAACATAGGAGGCGGATATGGCGCGTGAAGTGAAGATCTATTTCTCGTCTTTTGAGTTTTGACTGTGTTCCTATCCTTTTTTACATCACGTTAAACACGTTTTTGTAATACGATTAACTTTTGTTTAACCGCCGAATACTCGAGTTTTGACTCAACAACTTTAGCTTCCATAAATTCTAAAAGTAGTTTCCTTTCAAAATCACGTTAATCATGTGTGTTTTCTTTTTCTTATTCTCTACGTATAAAATGAAAAATAATAATAATTTTTATATAAATTTAAGATATCAGTCGTGAAATATATATATATATTTTTTGCATGATTTACACTTTACCCTTTTAGATTCAAATGATATTTGTCCTCTAAATTTATTAAATATCAACATATTACTCTAATTATAAACCCTTTATAAAATTATTAAAGAGGATTATCGTGCTTTAATTTAAACATAATATGAAATTAGATCAAATTAACTTTAAATTAACAACTCGTGAAATTTCCCAATTGCCTTTAAAATATAGTAGCTATTAATTTTGATTTTTTTATTTTAAAGAAACGTTTTCATAATTATTTATGATTTTTACATACAACTGTGAGGTATGATGACTTCAAATTTGAGTGATAGTTTTTTTTTTTTTGGCATTTTAGTAGTTTTTTCTTTGTATTTTAAGATTATTTATTTACTTAATAAACTATTTATTAGCTTTTTAATGAATTTAGGGGATTAAAATATTGCATTTTAACAAATTTAGGAAGTAAAATATTGAGTTTTGAATGTGATAGATTAAAGTGTAAAATATGTCAAAATTGAAGGGTAAAATATATTTAACCCTTAAAATTTTTAAAGTAATAAAAAATTATAATATCTTAATTTTTAATTATTATGAATATTTAACATATTTGATATTTCTAATTTTATTTTCTTTTAAAAATTTAAAACCTGTATATACGTGACCTTCGTCCTAAAAACTTGAGTTGCATTCTTAGATAAGATTTTATTTTCACTACTTTAAGAGGATATAAATATAAATAGTTTTAATTTTTATAAATATGAAATATATTTGATAATTCTCATTTTGTTTCTTCCTTTAATGGCAAAACAATTTTTGTTACCTTTATTCTTTTTAATTTTTGTTATTAAATTTTAAAAACCAAAAAGTAAAGACAAATTGCACATATGATTTTAAAATTTTAAAATAAATTTTCTTTTAAAATTTTAATTTATGAAAAATTTGAAATAAAGTGCAATACATTTTGTCTGGAGACTTCATGGATGCTAGGTGAATCAACTTAATAATTTAAAATGACTTAATAACTTAATTTAAGTCTTTAAATAAATTAAATATGGTTGGTAAAATAATTTAATGGTATGAATTAAAAAATAAATAATAAAAAGTAAAAATAGTTACCTTATCTTTAAATTCATAATTTTATTTTACCTTTTTATCTCCATTTGTCATCATTACTTCAACCATTTCTTTTGTTACTTTACAACCGTTGTTATTCAACTTTTTTTTAATCATATTTATAATTTATGAGGATATAAATATTAATTTGATGATATAAAATAAATTTTAAGTTAATTTTATCAAATAACCTTAATATTTAAAGTAAAAATTAAGTAATGAGTTTTAAGTTAATAATTTAAGTATAATTTAACTTAAAATTAACTTAAGTTATCAAGTAATAAAGATTAAGTTTAACCAAATACCCCCTCATTTATTGTTTAACATCTTGAACTGTTTTTGTTTAATTTAAAATTAGAAATTCGGGTTCACTTTAATTAAAAATACACTTCAATTCGTAAATGTATTTTTTTACTTTTGGCATAATTAATGTAATTCAATAATCACTTTTAATGTTTTTCTGTCACATTTTAATGGTAAAATTAATATTATAAATTTGTGTATTTTTTTAGTAAAAGTTTACTTGGAATTGATTTTCATAATTTAATTTATAATACTTTTACATATATTATTTTTATTAAAACATATCTATGAAAAATCAATTATTATTTGAATATGAACTAAGAAAAAAAAAGTTTTTACAAGGTTTTAAAATAATGTATGACAAAAGAAATCAATTTTGTAAAAAGTAATCATAGAGTGTTTATCTAAAAATTAGGGATGGTAATGGGGCAAGTTTCGACAAGTTGCTTTCATCCCAACCCTTATTCAAAATAAATAACATTTCCTACCTATTAAAAAAATTAAATAGATTAGGGTAGGGCGGAGCGAGTATGTAAATTTCTCATACCCACTTTGCCCCACCCTATTTAACTTTTGTTTAATTTTTTTAAAAATATTTTTTACAAGTTTTAATTACATTAAAATAAATATATTTTATAAATAATTAAAATATTATAATTTTTTAACTTATTTTATTAAAAATTATTTATTATATTAAAAATAGAAAAATAAAAATTAAATTAAATTAATTTTATATATAAGGAAATACCTGAACGTGCCTCAATCCCTTCCCTAACTTAAAAAAAACAGGAAAATCCCAAATTAAACTCATCTCGTTAGGCGCAAGACGAGACAGGTACCCAAAAAAACCGGTCTCATTATCATTTTTACCAAAAAAACACTTTAAATAATTTTATAGATTTAAAAAAAAAATTATGAAGTCTAATTTTTATAAAGAAAATGCTTCAACATATTAAAAAGTCATTTTAACCCTCGAAATCACTTCAAAACGATTTTATTTTTTATTTTTTATTTTTTATTTTTAAACCAATTCCTTAAAATTTAGTGAATGGCCTTAAACCTGAAAAATATGTATATATAAACATTGAAGAAAAAAAAAAACATTAGATGAAAAAAAATGAGACTTCGGAAAATCATTGAGCTTGTTAGGTAGTATTTTTGACACCTGTTTTCAAAACAATATTATTTTGAGAATGATTCTCAATGATTTTTAATAGCAAATTTCTATTTGGAAACTATTGGGATAAAACAAAACAAATCGGCTAAGATGTGTCTCACCCAACACCTATGATAGTGCCACTCAAGAAGTTAGAGGGGGCACGGCAACTAAGGCTGATCGGCCACGTAAGTCGTAACCATAAGTGGACCCAACCATCGTCATCACTCATAAAATGTAAATCGACATGCTTTATCTTTACCATAATTAAGGGATGTATAGTCACCATCACAAATTCTTGAAGGCAACCACCCCACATAAATAACGTGCCCGCCTCAAATATTAAAATAGTGCTTCTACATTTTTTTATTTAAAGTGTTTTTTATTGAATTTTTTTTGAGTTGGTAAAATATTATAAGTGATTTTTAAAATTTTTAAAAATATTAAAGAAACATTATAAACAATTTTTAAAATTTTTAAAAGTATTTTTAAAATTTTTCTCAAATAAAATATGATAAATATTTCTTTTAAATTATAAAACTAGATTCTATTTGATATTTGTTTTTGAAAATAGGTTTTTATTTTTTAAAACAAAAAGTAAGAAAACACTCTTAATAATTAGAAAATAAAAAATAATTTTTTATTTCTTAAAAAAAAAAATGATAGTTTCAAGAAGCATTAATTGTTTTCATTTTTTTGCTGAGTATTATTTTAAAAAACAATTATATAAATATGGAGAATAATTAAAAATAAAATATTACATATAAAATTTATTTAAAAATATAGAAAATAAGTTAAAAATATTTTGGATTTTTAAATAGGTATTTGTTTAATAAAATATTAGAGGATAATTTTTATAAATTGTTTGAAAAAAATTATTTTTTATAACTATTTTCGAAAATAATTACCCAAGCAATCTTAGTTTTATTTTCAAGAAAAATTACCAAACAGATATGTTATCCCTTAGACTTTGGAATAAAACAAATATCATTTAAAATTATATGAAAACTATGTTTGGTTTTGGAAAAGCACTAAGAAAAGAAAAAATGTTAAAAAAAATAGTTTTTCATATTTGGTTTCATCATGAAAAATATATATATATATATATATATATATATAATTACAATTTATCAAAAATTTATATACGTTTAAACTATTTAATCTCTATATAATATAAATAAATAATTAAAATACATTAAAAAAATATATAAAAATAATTTATTAAATTTAAACATATTTTTTTATTTCCATCAATTTCTCCTTGTAAAATTTTTCAAAAATCAAGCATACTCAAAAGAATATGTAAAGTTTACATATATATATATATATATATATATATATATATATATATATATATATTGAATTCATTTATTTAAAGAGATTCGTTTAGATTCGCACATAGAAATAGAATGAGAGGAAGAGTGGAAGTAGACAAATTGATAATATATATATATATTGAATTCATTTATTTAAAGAGATTCGTTTAGATTCGCACATAGAAATAGAATGAGAGGAAGAGCGGAAGTAGACAAATTGGTAATTGCATATCCTGTTGTGGTCCAGAGGGGTTGGTTTGGTCACATGGGTGTCCATTGCAGGCGCCTACAAATCTGACCACTATTTCAAGTACCCTTCCTGAAAAAGTGAATACTGAACAATTAAGTGAAGATTGCCAGACCATTTATTTGTCATAGTGCCACACTGTTAGGTCCTTCTGATGGAGACCCATCATCATGTTCCTTGATTTTCTTTTCACATCTTCAATATGGAGAAAAAGGGCCATTTTATTTTTTTGGAAAATAACAAGCACTATTGGAAAAAAAAAAAATGCTATTATTTCGTATTCAGAAAAAATATAATTATGCTTTTGGGTCACCTCAGTTTCTAAAAAATACAAAAAAAAATAAAAAAAATTAAACAAAATAATTTTCTTATATTTGATTTTATTATAAAAATATAAAAAAATTTGGTAAAAACTTATTTTTATATATATATATATATATATATATATATATATATATATATATATATATATATATATATATGCAGAATAATTAAAATAAGTAAATCAAGTTTGAAAAATTACATAAAAAGAATTTATTGATTTTAAATCTAAATTTTTACTTTTTATTTTATTTTATTTTATTTTTTTTATGTTTTTCTCTAATATTTTCTCAAAATTTTAAGAAGGTGTTTAGTAAAACTTAATACTTATTACTTAATGATTTAAGTTCACGTTAAGTTATATTTAATTTGTTGACTTAAAACATATTATTTAATTTTTACTATAAATACTTTGATAAAAATTAACTTTACATTATCAAATTGAAATATTTATCATTATCAATTAGGGTAAAAGAGATTGAGTAATAATAAATGTTGTGGAGTAGTAAAAGAGATCGTGGAAGTAATAAGGGTAAATGAGGGTAAAAATGTAAATGAAAATGTGAACTTAAAAATAAATTAATTATTTTTACTTATTATTTAAAATTCTTTTTAATTTTAAGTCATACCATTAAGTTACTTTTACCAAAATATGCTTAATTTACTTAATTTTATGTACAGATTCCTCTTAATTTTATAAACGTATTTTAAAGTTGTGAGAACCCCTTTGCGCTCAAAGCGAATAATATCCATACGGTTAAATATGAGAGGTTTGTTTGGCTTTGTGAGGGGTGTTTGTCTATTTGATATTGTAATCCTATGGAACACAATAAGGTTTCTTTGAGTTCAAAACGGATAACATTTATATGATTAGGTGTGAGTCGTTATATATATATATATATATATATATATTTTAATTAAAAATGAGGGTACATTTTATCTTTTAAACAATTTAATTGAATAGAAGTATACTTTCTCATCAAATTTGGACAAAAAAACCGAAGTCTTCGTATTTTTCTAAAATAGAGCTCGATTATACTGAAAAATGTGAGATTTATATTTGAAAGTTTTATCCAATTAAAGGTAACATTTTGCATCTAAAAGTCCATTTTAACATTTAAAAACAACTTCTTCAAACAATAGTATGGTCGAGGAAGGTCCAATTGTATATTTATGGGAAGTTCTATTCCCACTTCACATATGAAAAATTTCGTCATCAAGACAATCAAATCACATTACAGTCAAATGATCGATCTTCCAACAAGTTTCTCCCCTCAACTCACATGATTTTGGGATAGAAAAAATGAACTTGATTCACGCGCGAGCAAGAATTTTCACGTTCAGTAGGAAGTTACTTAATCAAATGATCTGATGTAGGAAAATAATAGGAAAGAAAGAAAACTTTTCAGTGATTCAATTTTTATATACTTAACCTATATCCTACTTTATGAACAAACTTCGTTGGAAGGTTAAAATTTAATTCATATTCAAAATGGATGCTCACTAAAATCACCAATCTTCCCTAGGGAGGAGGAGGTGGTGCAGTATAACCCATGAGCACATTCATGCCCCACACATTAAGTGCACTTCCTTTAAAAGAAATGAATAATGGAACTTGCCCATCCAAAGAAAAAGATGAAGACGAAGGAGTAGATAGGTAGGTGTATCTTGGGAAGTGTTGCAGACAAGAAAACAAGAGAGTGGGCAAGCTGTAAACATCAAGGCAGCAACATCACTGACATGGAAAAGATAAAAGCCCTTCACCAATCTAATTGACTCATTTGGGCATACTTCCTAAAAGCACAAAATATTTTCTTCACTAATGATAGTCTCTACTTAATTATTTTCCAAAGCAGATGTGACATTTTTCATCTAGAAAGCAGATTGAAGAAGCACTTTTTGAGATTTGACATTTTTCATCTAAGGTTGCCCAATAAGTAGGCTCCATGGAGATCAAAGGAAATGATTCATGATGTTGTTCTAATCTAGAGAAGATGAACACTTAAATTTTTCATAAGATTTGATAGTATTTGTTAAGTATCAATCAAATGAATTATAATTAAAATAAATAAATAAATTAATTACCAAGATATGCTAGTGTTGTTTTCGAGGTTGAAGATACGTATGAAGTCTTTGTAAGATTTGATTATAGTAGTTAGAAGGCTCCACAAAGAATGGAAAAAAAAAAGAGCATATGCATCCTACACCAAATGTGTACTACCTCAAGAGAAGAAAAAGGGGCCAAAGAGTGAACTCTTATAAGAAAAAAAATCAAACCGGCCTCACCAAAGGAAAGATATAATAAGGACAAGGACGGGGATTATTTGTTTTTACCCGAAGCTAGAAATTGAAGTTGAAATTGACCCCAAATTGTCCTAAAAGTAATAATAATATAATAGAAGTTTTGTTAAGAGTCTGTTGTCGTTTTCTATTTTTTAAAATAAAAAATATTTTTTTAAAAAAAAAACATAAAATTAAGTATTTTTAGATAATATCTTTTAATAATTTTTAGTTATTTTATTAAATTTTTTTTTTAAAAATAATAATTATATAAATATGTATAATGATTAAAAAAAAAGTTTTAGACATAAAAAGTATTTTTAAATCATATTTAAAAATATTAAAAATATGTTTTTAAATAGATTTTTATTTTATTTTAAAAGCTTCAAAAATTGTTCTTAAAAATTATTTTTTAGAACTATTTTAAAAAATAGTTATCTAATAAGGACTAAGTAAAATTTTTAGATGAATTAATATTTTCTTTCCTTCTTGATAATTTTTGAGAAAAACTAACCTAAGAATTTATTTGACGACTATTTTAAAAAATAGTATTCTATTCTCTAGAAGAAAAAAATCAAGAAAACCCATTTGGTAATAAAAAATTATTTTCTGTTTTTAATAACATAAAAAAAATATTTTCAAATAATATTTTTTAATTATTTTCATTTATTTTTTAAGATTATTTCAAAAAATAATTATACAAACATATAAAATAATTAAAAATAAACTATTACATATAAAAATTATTTTTAAAACATATTTATAAATATTAAAAATATGTTAAAAATATTTTAACTTTCTAATTAGACTTTTATTTTATAAAATATTACAGAACAATTTTTAAAAATTATTTTTAAAAATAATTATCATACTATCTTAATCGCCTTTGAAAGGAAGAGTACATCTGTACATAATGATATAAAGAAAATTTTAGAGAATAAGAAATAAAATAAAATAAAAAAAGGTAAAATATATACAACTAATATAAAATGCCCAATCCTGCAATTTTAACCCACGGAAAAATTGTTGTCCCAATCCTGCAACATGTGAAGTTCAACAACTCTACTACTCAGAAGGAATCCGAGATAAGGAGATGTGATGTCGGATGAAATGACAATCTGACTCGATATCTTTTGTCTTCTCATGAAAAACATCATTTTGTATGATCCACTATATTATTATAATCAAGAGAGGATGGGAACCTAAAATTTTCAGAGAATTTAATAATATCTGTTAAGATTCGATCAAATGAATTACACTTAAAACAAATAAATTAGTTCTTAATAAAAAATATAATATATGATATAATTAAAAATATACATGTAGCAGATGCTAGTGTTTGTCCTTGAGATAGAGGATTCATATAAAATTTGATTATAGTGGGCTCCATGAGAAGCATCAAATCTAGAACAGACAAATTAAATTATTAACAAGAAAAATAAAAAAATTGTATACTCTAGACCAAAAGTGTACTACCTCAAAAGAAGACGAGTAAAAATTGAACTCTACTTGCCTAACCAAAGGAAAGAGATGACAGGACCTTGGAGTAAAGAAAGGTAGATTTTTGGGTGGATGATTCTTTCTTTTCATCTTAGACTAAAGTCTTAAGTTGAAATCAAAACAAAGGTATTTAAAGAAAAATATTGATATAACAAATTTTTTATTAAATATGACATTTCTTCTTATATAAGTTAAATAAAGTTTTTATGAGAAATTATATTTTTTTATACTTCATATTAAGCTCTATTATAAGTTATAATCTTTTTTTTTTTTTAAATAATTTAAACAAATATATAAATTTTAATTGAGTTGGCATGATATGAGTTTATTTAGGAACTATTTTTTAGAAGAATAAAAAACATAAAAAGCATGTTTAACAATAAAAAAACTATTTCCTATTTTCTATTTTTAAGAATATAAGACAAAGTATTTTCACATAGCATTGTTTAATTATTTTTTATCATTTTTTAAAAAATATTTTAATAAATAATTATATAAATATGTAGAATGATTAAAAATAAAATATTAGATATAAAAATTATTTTTAAAATATTAAAAATAGGTTAAAAATATTTTATATTTTTAAATTGATTTTTTTTTTTACAAAAGTCAGAAAATAGTTTTTAAAAATTATTTTAAAAAATTATTTTTTAAAATTATTTCAAAACAATTAACCAACAAGCCCTGTTGGGGTCTATAAGTAACAATTTTTTTCCTTTTTTCTTAAAAAAGAAGACATGAGAGTGGGTAAACTATAAACAAGAAGACAATAACATCACTATCATGAAAATAGATAGAGTGGATCAAGTTTCCCACCAAACACTCCAATCGACTTATTTGGGCGTAGTTCCTAAAAACATACCACCAAAGTCATAAAAAGTAGGCTAAAGCTAGTGATACTGATTAGCATAAAACAAAATTTTGAATTGCTTACATTGATAACTACTTCTCATTTTTTTCTCTTAGGAAAGTCACTTAAATGTCCCATCAATGAAAATGAAGCACCTAAAATATCCTTAATTATAATAAAGTGAAATGAAGCATCTAAAAGCCTACTTGGTAATGATTTTTGGAGAGGTTAAAAGTGCTTCCTAATACTTGGAAGCCTTTCCTCATACAAATTTGGTGTTTAACAAATATTTATGATCATTTTTTAAAATCTAGAAAATAACTTCAAGTGATTTTTTAATAAGGAAAATATTTTAATTAGAATTAGTTTCAAATGATCTCTTAATCATAAATGAAAACAAATAAAAAACCGAAAAAAAAACAACAAAACAAAAATGAGCCATGACTACTACTTCATGATTGAACATAGTTAAGATGTAAACCTCATCACATGTTTATTTTTATAATTTATTGAACTTATATGTAAATCTAGAGAAAATTAAACTTTCGTGAAAATTAGTTGCTCAACAAGTGACAAACATGATTATAAAATAAGAAATTCAAGAAAAAAAGGTGAGAAAAAAATTTGTTTCTTTGCACATGGATATACATGAGTACAAGATATTGAATTCAAAAGAAAAACCAAAACTTAGGGAAAAAACAAATTTAATGTTGGGTAACACACCAAAATTTTCCTCTTGAACACATGAAAAGTGATAAGTTTAATATTTATTGTATAAAAATTAATGCATTAGGATTAATTTTATGAGGTTGAGATTTAATTATTATAAATAAATTTAAATTTGGTGTTCTTATGGATTTGATGGAGCCGATCAATTGCAAGGAAGAGAAACTTAATTAGGGGATATTAAGAAATAAAGGGGAGGTAAAAAATAAAGATTATTGAATGCATGGTTGAGTGTAGACCCTCCATTTTGTTCTCCTAGTACATGTTCTATTAGGTATTTGTTCGATACTTCACATCGATTCCCTGACAGCCTATTATTACTCGTATAGCCTATCTTTTCTAAGCTACCTTGAGAACTTTGGTTAAGGAATTTATCTAACCTCGTTGTGACTTAAACTTAGGCTCACTTAGGCACCTTAGGCCCACTTAAGCATTTTAGGCTCACTTAGGCACCTTAGGCCCATTAAGCCCCACCTTAGGCCCACTTAGGCACTCTAAGTTCATTTAGATGCACTTGGCCCATCAGACCCTACCTTAAGCCCACTTAAGCACCTTAGGCCCATTTAGATGCACTTGGCCCATTAGGCACCACTTTAGGCACTCTAGGCCCATTTAGATCCACTTGGCTCATTAAGCACCACTTTAGGCCCACTTAAGTCACATTTCAAGTAATTTTTGCATGTTTGCATAGCTTGTATGGCTGATATGTGCTTGATTCGTTTTTTTATTTGTTAGTTTTAGTCACTTATTTATTTTTAGGAAATTGCTTGAGATTAATGATTTTTTTTTTCTTTTTTTAAGTTATCTGAAATTATTTTTTTATTATTATTATTACTATAATTGTTATTATTATTATTTTTAAAAAAATTGCATGTGATTGACTTTTAATTTTTTTTAATTGCATAATTTTAATATTTTAAATTTTCAATTTCATGATTTTTATTGATCCTACTGCTTATTTATTTTAATTTTTTTATTTGGTTTGTTTTGCATGGGATTCTAAGTACCCCATATTCAAGGAAGATATTATTGGGATTTTGTTTGGGAAGTATGGAGTAGCTTTCTAGAAAGAAAAGTGAATTTTGAGGGAAAGATTCGGTATACTTTTTGGGGAAAAATGCATAGTCTGCCGAGGAGGCCTTTTGAGAGAGTGAATCACGCTGTCCAGGCTGGTGGAGTCAACGGGAAGGTGCAGAAGACGCTTATGGAAAGGGACCACACCCGTTTTGGAAGGGGGATTCGGGGCATGAAAGAAGGATATAAATGGTGGATGAATGAGGATGATTTCTGGGGGAAGATACAGAGAAGGATCAGAATTTTTTGGAAAGGAAGGAGGAAGACAAATGGGCTGGTGAATGACTAAAGTCGGTTTTTGGGAAAAATGCAAGGGGCAGTTGGGAGAACATCATGCGCATGGATGAAGGGAATAGTGAGCGTTACATGAAAAAGAAGACTTACCGTTTCAGAGCAGGAGATTGGCCAGACCATGAAGAAAAGGGGAAGAAAGGTGCAGTCACACCAGGGCAATCTCCACAAGAGTGAGACCATTCTGCAGTGTGAGGATCGAGAGAGAAACGAAGGTGCAGCTGCACCATTCTGCAACGTGAGGATTGAGAGAGAAAAGAAGGTGTGGCCGCACCATTCTACAGCGTGAGGATTCAGAGAGAGAGAGAAAAAAAAAGAAAAAGGTGCAGCCGCACCATTGAAGGATCTCCAGAGGGGAAACGACAAGAGGGTTTAAAGAAGAAAAGAAAAGTTTGGCTTTCGGGTAGAGGGGGGCACGATTTGTAGCAGAAAAAACGGGAAGTGGAGGTGCAACCGCACCTTAGAAAAGAAAAGGTGTAGCCGCATCGTTCGAGAGTCAACGAGCGGGAGAAAGTGAATTTTGAGATTTTTGGAGGGATCATTCAGCGTTTTTAGAGAAAAGGTCTGAAATGAGTCAGGATCGGAGAGAGATGCACCATTTTTTTTTGGAGAAGGGAGATCCACACAGGTTCGATGTCTTTTTTTTTTTTTTTGGTGAGGCTTTCTGGGGATTTTTAGGAGCAGATTTTTACTTTTACATATAATAGAATTTACAAAAAAAATAAATCTTTTGTTTAGTATTAATATAAAAAATTTTATATCATAAACTTTTAAATAATAAAATAAAATTTTTAAATTTAAACCTTAATTTATCAAATGTATTATTTTAATTAATATTTAAAATCATGAAGTATATTATTTGTGGGATAATATTTTCATTTTTGTCTATTATATATTTTTGTTTTTATTTAATTTGTTATATTAACTATTTATTATATATTATCATTTTAAGGTTAATATGTCAAAAAAATAATTAAAATCAATAAATATAGAGAAATTAAAGAGTAAAAATAAATTCAAATTAAAAAAGTTTTACGAGAAAATACATGAGCATATTAAAAAAAATATGAAGGAAAAATAGAGAAATAATAAAAAGTATAATATGTGACAATGGATTATGGTGGCAAGGGAGGAGAAAAAAAGGAAAGAGAGAAAAAAAGAAAAAAATGGGAACGTGACAATGGTAAGGGAGAGATATTGATGTGAGAGAAATAATAAAAATAAATGATACGTGTATTTGTCAATATGTTCTATTAAATTGGTGTGTACTTTATCCTTTACTTTTGACGGTAATTGTGAAATAAATTTGAAAACACTATTGGAGTTTTTTTTCCCATTTTACACTCAAATTAAAAAGGAAAAAGTAAAATTCTAAAATCCCATATTAGTTAGTGTATGGTTATATGATTTCCCCTTTTATTAAACCCAAGTGTGGACCCGCAGTTTTCATGTGCGTCCCCACTCAATGACAAGACTCATTTTTAATGGTGAAAAATTAGTTTTGGAAAAGTTGGAGTAGCAACTTATTTTATTTTATTTTAAAAGAGAAAATAAAATAAGAAAGAAAACCCTACAGAAGTGACTCCATAGTTTTGGAAAAGTAAATCTTGAAAAACCTGAGTCTAGATCTAAAGATCAGGTTACCTATTGGGAAGGTACCTCCAAGAAGTAGCACCCCTCTAAGCCATAAAGAGGTTTCTAATGACTAAATTGAGGGAAAAGTGACAATTAATCAATTGATTGAAGGTACCTAGGTAGACTAAGGTGATTTTAAAACTAATATGCCAAAAAAAGAAATCAAATCATAATCACAAAGGAGGGTTAGGATGTGTACTTGGACTGCCTCTCAAGCGCTATCATAAGACATTAAAGTTAGCAAAAAAATCTAGCATAGGACATGCATTTTAATCAAAGCAAATCGAACAGACATCTAGGCACCCAAGGATGGAATCAAACATAGATATGGTTCACAACAATATGCATGTTCATAAAATTTTGAAAAGTAAATGATAGAGAGCGTACCTGGATAGCATGCACAATTTATAAGATTCCTCCAAAAATGCTAGAGTGGTTAGGACAAGTATAAATTATGTAACATTTTTATTATGTATAATATATAGTACTAATGCCAAAATTGAGCCAAGCTAAGTCAAATGACTCCAAAAATAAATAATCAATTCAAGTAATGTACAAGATCAATAGCATGCAATTAGAAAATGGAGCATTATAAAACAATTTCTAAAAAAATATTTTGGAGTTGAATTTAATTACACAAATTTTCAAGAAACAACTCCTACACATCTAGAACAACATACTAAAATCCAAACACTCATTCAAATGAAAAATTGCAGCAAAAACACCCAAAGGTTTTACAAAGTCCAAATTAGATAAAAAAAAGTGGCATGCATAAAAGAATTTTTAAAAAATAATAAGTGATCACATAAAATCATACTAAAAATCACACACATAGTTCAAAGTGTTTATATTATATAAAAAATGAATCCAGGGTCGGATAGCACTCAAAAATATTTTTAAAACACTCAAGCTAATCAGATATCCAGAATCCAACATATGTAGTAGGTATGATGTTGAAAAATCATATCTCCCTCAAAGAGGTATATTTTTTAATAGTTTATGTGTCTAAGATCAATTTCAAGAAGCCTAAAATTAAGAAAAAATATCGAATAAAATTTAAAAAGTCATTTGTTATTTTATTTTTGCAAAAAGATCTCGAGTGTCTAGAATTGGGTGAAAACATAGCCCCCCTTAAGACTCATTCATATCTTCTATTCTGGAACTGCTTTCTAACTCAAACGAAACTTTAAATTCAAGTTCAAGAAGTGAGGAAAGTCATACAAGTTTTGAAAATTTTTTAAAAATATTTTAAAGTTGCTGAAATGAATTTTAAAGCTAAAGGGTTAGTGGTTGAGTGAAAACTGGCAGCAAGGAAAAATTTTTTTTTGATTTTTTTTTATTTATATTTTTTTGATTTTTTTTTTTATGTGGGGGTTCCATCAAGTTTTTGTTCATGCCATGTAATCAAATTCCCCATTGCTATACCCCTCTGAGTATCTGAACCTGTGCATTTATGTGTTTGGGCAATTTAATCAATGGTTGTGCATGACCTATATGGAAGTAGGTTTCGGGTCCAACTACTTCGGTAATTACAACTACCATTTCCCTTTGAATTTTTTTTTGACGTGCATTTCAGTTTTTTCTGGATTCGCACCACTAGAATTGTTGTCCCAAAATGGCTATGCTACTGTGTTAGGAAAATGCTTCCCACAAGGTGTACAATTCAGATTTACAAAATCAACACCAAACTCATGATGAGTAGCTGGAATTTTGATGTTATCAAAGAATTGAAGAGGAATTTTAGTGGGTCCCATGAAGTATCCCCTATCCTAGACAACAAAGATGATGATGGTTCCACTAAGAAAATGTCAAGTATATGCAGCCAAAAGGGAACTGGGAATAGGGAGTACGTGTCATTTGAAGAGCCATATAGACTACCATCCATTTTGTGGAGATGACAACATGTATACTCGGACAAATGGTGAAAGTAAATTTATCACTGAAGACACCTTCCCCCTTCATATAATGCAACCAAGCGGTGAGCCAATCAGTTTAGAGATCGTGTATCTTTCATTTATCAACCTCATGTGACAACAAACACAAACCCAGATAATCTTCGAGTCCACTGAAAATGGGGGTCAGCTCACATGGTTGCTGCCAATGTCTTTCCGGAAATGTAATGGACAATAAGGTAAACGGGGCATGAGCCGAATCGATATGAGAAACTACTCCTACCTTCTAAAGGTTTGAACCAAACTCTTTCATACAAGTTTCCCTTCTATGTGGGTTTGTCGGGATTTGGATGTTCGTGGAAGAGGGATTTGAATGGGGGACTTTGCAAAGGCTTCGGGTGGCCATGCAAAAGTAAGGCCCGGGGTGTAATCTGGAGCGTGTCATTTTCAAGTGGTAGGGGGTCCCACCTACCTTTTGATTCCGTGGGCTCCAGAATATGGACTCTATTGCCGGTCAATCCCACTGCAAACTAATTAAGTTCAAATGGATGGGGTTTTCGTCTTCAAAGCTTAGAAAGGTTGATTGATTATCGCTAGGAATATGTGGCATTTGGGGTTGAATTACTTGACCCTCAGGGAGCTCAGTGCTTAATGTTTTCTAGTCTTGATTGCTTCATGTCAAGGGTTCATCTCAAGTCATGGAAAAGCATTCCATCTTATCATATGAACATAGGGTTATGGTATATGACACCATTTTAAAGCAAGTGTCGTGATACGGAAAACTGCATCTGTCAACTGGACCACTTCCTACGGTATTCACAAGTGCCTAAGAACTCCTAGAAATGATGGCAGCCTCTACATTTATCTAACCCCAAACAACCCATTATATACAATCTTTATAAAGTCTCCATCTTTCTAGAAATACTCATGCCATTATGGTCTCCGTAGCCCAAAACACCAAAGAAAGAGAGGCAAGTGAAATATAGATGCTAAAGCATAAAAAAAATAATCCAAGAAAAACAGAGGAAGGAAGACAAAGGATGGGTAACAGACAAACCACATTCCATTATTTTGTCAAAGAGCTTGAAAACAGGTAGGGAATATCAGAGAATAAGAGCACGATTCTTAGATACCAATATCAGCGATGATTATATGCATCAGCCATTAACAACAGAGATTTAAAAAAGATTACAATTCAAGCCAGGACAAAGCATGCGCATATTTAAATCCATTCAACAGTAGAAACAATCAACCTTAAATATTCACAACAATAAACAAGATAAAACTAGAATCTACATGATGTTGAATCATATAGAGATGAGAAGATACAAATTTCATCTGACCATACCTGGAAAAATTCCCTTCAAGAAATATTGTTTGTCTTCAACCGAGGTGTGTCATCTTCTAAAGATCACCCAACAATCCCAACGAGTTCCCTCATTTTCTTTGATTAGACCTGATGACCTAGATGAACTTCCTCTCTCCTTCTATTTCCTCATTTTCTCAATGTGCGCTGAAAGTCCCTTTTCAAAACCTCATTTTTTCTTATATCTCTTAGTTTTCAGAAAAACCCATCCGCCCTTTAGGAAATCCCCCACAAAACCACCAGATTTATAGCAATTGGCACCCGTTCCACCGGAGGAGTCCTCTTCTCTCCGAATTCTATGCCTCATTCACCAGAAAAATCCTTTTTAAATTTAAAAAAAAACTAATACATGCATATCACGTAAGGAGTCCCACTTTTCCAAAAACTTCTTCATCCCTATTTTAACTTTCCTGAAGAGTTCCTTTTCCTTTTCAAAGTCTTACCAATTTCAAAATTCTTGTTCTTCCATTGGTAGATTTTCCTATAAAAACATCAAATTATTAAATTAAAAAAATAAATAAAAATAAAAATAAAAAACTAAATAAACAAAAGTAATTGATAACAATGAAAATAAATTAAAATATATAAATAAATAAAAATATAATAAATAATTAAATAAAAGTGATTGATGATAATAATAAAAATATAAATAAATAAATAAATAAATAAGTAAATGAGATAAATGAGCTATGCAACCATACAAGTCATGTTAAGAATGTCTAATTGGTCAAGTGTGCTTAAGTGGGCTTAAGTGAATTTAGACGGGCCTAAGGTGTCTAAATGAGCATAAGGTGGTGCCTAATGAGCTGGGTATACCTATACGGGCCTATGGTGAGATTAGGTGAGCCTAACTAAGTCTAACCTAAAGTGCACCTAAGTGAAACTTAAACTAAACTTAAAGGGTAGCCAAGGTCATAATGTGGAACCGGATAAACCTCTCAACCAAAGTCCCCAAAGTGGCTCAGAAAAGATAAGTTATATAAGTAGTAATGGGTCATCAAAGAACTATTATGGAGTACTAGAAGTGAAGTTAAAGACATGTGCTAAAGGGATAAAATGGAGGGTCTACACCAAGTTAGTGGGTTGTATTAAGTAAACTAACATGGTGAAAAAATGGGTTTTCCCTTTCAAATCTTGTGTTTCTAGTCCTTGAAGAGCCAAGTGTTGGGACGTCATTTGTATCCGGCTGCCGGGTGGGTCCGGACAGGGATTTTTTGGCTCTGTCCGCGTTGAGACAGAGTGGCCTCCCCAGGATTCGAACCTAGGACCTTAAGTCCAATGCAGTTGCCCTCCTGGTACCATCTTGGTGATCACCAAGATGGTACCAGGAGGGCAACTGCATTGGACTTAAGGTCCTAGGTTCGAATCCTGGGGAGGCCACTCTGTCTCAACGCGGACAGAGCCAAAAAATCCCTGTCCGGACCCACCCGGCAGCCGGATACAAATGACGTCCCAACACCAAGGACCTTTTCTTTTAGCAAATAGATGACTCATCTATATCAAAGATTTTTCCTTAGGAGAACATCTTTGACTTTTGCAAAATTGGAGTTAGAGAACCAATAAAGATAATTTTGTCATTGCAACAACTTTTAGTGAGTTTATCACCAAATATTTTGCTAAAAATTATTTTTGGGATTGTTAGTGGGCTCAATGATTTTGGCAAAAGGAAATTCATCAAATCTTTTCTTAAGTTGCACAAAGCAGTTTTATGTGTCTCCAAGAATCCAAAATTGAAAATTATGTCATTTGATATTGTAATAAGCTTGGGATTGAGTAGGTTTGTGGAGTGAGGAATATTAGATGTGTTGAGTTACCGACTTTCCTCAAAAACTTAAGTTGTTAGGATTTAAGCCCATAATATATATCATCCTCCAATCCTCCTAATATAGGACTCCATATTCATAATGAGAAGCATAAATCGTAAGAGCAACAAACAAATCACACATTTTGTGATCACAAATAGTTAGATATATATTTATCGAGAGGACTTGAGTCTAAGACTTCCACTAAATTAGAAATTTAACACCATGTAAAGTTTCAATTTCTTAAAAACTTGAAGTTGTTAAGATTTGAGTCCGTAATTTGTATCATACTCTAATAAAGTATAAGGAGGGCATAGGATGTATGATGATGCTTATGGATGGATAATTGGTGTTGTTGGATATGGAGATGAGGTTTTTTTCCATCTCATGTAGGTGTAAAAAATATGAGGATAGTTTTACATGAAGCTTTATTGGTGTTTATGGTTTTGTTAAAGGTTTAAAGAGGTGGATTTTGGGACGAGATGAGGGTTTGTTAAAGGCCTTTGGGAGGAGCATTGGTACCTATGGGCGAATTTTAATGTGGTTCTTTTTCCTTTTGAAAGCAGTTTTGACGATTGCTTTAATTAAGGAGTTTGGTTTAATGGACATTCCTATTTTTAGCTTAGCTTCCTCAATCAACCTCGCTCCTTTTACCCTCAACTTGCTTATAAAATTTCCCCTCTTGTAAACACTTTCTCCCATGAAAAAACAATTGTAGCATAGCATAGCCATTGAGCTAGAGAATTTTGTCTATAAGAAATTTCCATCTATTTTGGCCAACAAGCAACACTCCTTTAGGATGTCCACCCTAGCGTTGGGAAGGGTGTTGAAATATGTTTAAAGGATGTAATGAGGCTTTAGAGATGTCTTTTTGACTAAGACTTTTGAGAGGAGTTTGAATAACAATTTCCATATGTTGGTTCCTCAAAAAAAGATGATATAAGAGATTTTGCACTTATCATTTAGGCAAGGATGAAAATATCGATAATTATGGATATATCGAGTATTTAGATTTTACGGATATATCAGAAATATAAAAAAAATATCGGTAAAGCAAAAATTATTTAAAATTCACAGGAATACTTGAAAAAACTAAAAAAAAATGATAAAATAAGTAAAAATACATATTTTAAAGTTATTTTGTAAGTGTAAATGACATAAACATGATCAAAAAGAAAAATATCGATAGACAAAAATATATCCATAGATTCGATATTTGAATTTTAAGAATAATAAATATGAATTTTGGAAGTGTGTAAAGTTAGAATTGAATTAAGAAATATTTGATTTTATTGAATAAAAGTAATTTATACATAAATATAATACATATAATATTGCAATAGTCAAAATCGATGTGGTTCTATCATATTATTAGATGAAAGGAGCTCATTTTGTTAAAGATAATATTTATTTAAAAATTTTTAAAATACTTTTATTAAAATATGTTTTATTACATTTTAAATAAAAAATTAAATTAATTTATATAAAATATTTTATTTTAGATTTAATTTTTAAAATTTTATTAAAAATACGCGATAATAATTTTTTCTATTAATATTAATTTATTTAAATAATTAAAATTATTAATAATTTATCCTATTAAATTGATTTTAATTTATTAAATATCGCTGATTAATCGAAGTTTCAATCCATGGGAGTGATTTAATCAAAATAAAGATGGATAATTAATAATTATTTATATGGAGAGAGGAAAATTGTTCTCATGATTTGTTTCCTTTTTTTTCAAGAGGGCCACCCACTCCTCTCACTCGGCCATCAAGAAGCCCTTTTCTGAAGTTACCTTGCAGACGAGAGAATCCAAGGTCCTATTTTCCTCTGCCACTCTCAATCCTCGCAGGTACTAATCTAATCATGTTATTATTATTATTATTATATATTTTTTTTGCAACCCCCGTTTGATTCCCAAGAAAATCCATCCCCATTCGATTTCCGGGAAAATTCATCCTCGTTTGGTTTCCGAGAAAATCCATGCAAAACCCCCAAGGAAAACCAAAAAAATTGCTTTTTTTTTTTTCTCCCTGTGTTTTCTGGATCTGTTCTAGGGGTCTCTTTGCTTTTGTGCCATTGGATTTCAATTTCACGAACCCTAAATCCACGATTTTTGAGCCAGGCTGAAAAACACAACCTTTGCCTGCAAATCATGATCAGATTACCAAATAGCATCTTATGTTTTTTTTTTTTTTTTTTTTTTTTTTTTTTTTTTTTAAATTGGACAGATTTTGTATCCTGTGCGCGGGCTGGACTGGTAGGAAATATCGGGAAATTTCCCGAAAAATCGGTAAAAATACCGATAAATACCGAAATATCGGTGATATTTCAGAAAAATTACCCAAATTTCCGATCGATAATAGGTGACGAATATTGTGTCCGAGCCGGTCGATAAAAAAATGAAATCAAAATTTTCAACTTTCCCACACTTTCTTGGCAACCAAACAGAATCACAACAAGCCGAACCACAAAAAACTGAAATTGACTAATCAAATTAGTGGCAGCCTTGAACGGATTAGTAAGTGGAACTATACTGTAAATCATGGATTAGTCATTAGTGAGGGAAACTATGGTTCTCAATTGGACACATACATGTTTTTTATTTATTTATTTTTTCATGGAACTAACTTCAGTGTAAAATTCAGGGAAGTGAAGGGAATGAACTTGACTGATTTTGCGAATCAAAATACTCTTGTGAAAAATTGAAGTTTGGATATCAATTCAAGGTGTGGTTTAAGGTCTCTTTCCAATCAGAGTTTTCTGAATCTGAAACTGTGGTTGGAATGGAGTCTCTACTAGGGTTCGACCAAGCATCCAGACATGATAATGAAGGATCACATGGCCAAAAACTAGTTCCATGGTTAAATTGGGAAGAATGGAACTCTGTGAGACAGTCTCTCTTCTCTTCTTCTCAGGACTCTGTTGGCTTTGCTCTTGGAAGAGTATGAAAATCACTTCAAGTTTCTCTTTCTTTGTTTGCTGAGACAGTAAAGGAAAAGAAAAGTAGGTTTTGAACTCAGAATTTTTGAAAGAAATCTCCTCAGAAATTATCCTAATGCAACTACTTGAATTTTGAACTTTTATAAACCAAAACAAGGGACACCACACTTAAAAACTAGAACTTGAAACTAGTATTTCATTTCTTTTCCTACATTTTCTCAGCGATCAAACAGTTTATTTTTTAATATTGAAATCTATGTTTTTGGTTTCAGGTATCTGCATGGAGAAGCAGAGGATGTCTTCCAGTTGTGGTTGAAGTTACTGCTTCAATCATTGAAATTCAGCAACAAGACCCCTTTTTCAGGTATACGTGTGTGGTATATGTCCATATAGGTTGGTGCTCTTGATTGATTAGAAAAACCTATAAGACTAACAGTGCTTGTTGTAATCTGGCATATTCTAGTGCCCTTACCACATTCCTGTACTTTCTAATAATAACTGCTTATTAATTAGGTTTCATGCCATGTGGGACTGTGTCATAACTTTGAAAAGATTACAAGCTCTCCTAGTTCAGTGATATTGAATAAAATAATAGATTTGGATCCCCATTTGCGGCCAGAGCACTCAAGACCCATAGCCGAGCCTCTGTCCATGGCAAGGAAGCTTATCCTTCATTATCTATCAAATAAAAGATTTCATCGATGGGGCATAGCTCACTTTTCCAAATTCTTTTTGGGCTTTGCTCTTGTTGTTAGACCCATTTGTGCCTATGTTATTTCTTCCACATCTAAAATATCAAATCAACCACCTAGTTGCTTTTTCTGTGAAATAATCCTAGTATTTGAACCCTTCAGATTCTATTACTCACCTTATTTTGAGGATTGAATAATTCAAAGATTCTGGTCGGTCCGCAGAAGATCTTTTGTCTTAGCTCAAGAAATGTTTTGTCTAGAAACCATGTATTGGATAAAAGAAATATTTTCCTTTGTCTTGGCACCATTGAATCCCTCCTTTTATCACCTTATGGACATTTAGAATATTTTTTTTTTATATTTTGTGATAAGAAACAAAAATGTATTAAACATGAGTAAAAATAACATAGAAAGATGAAGTGTCCTCCCTGTAGTTACAAAAAAATTGATAAAAAATAGGGCTAAACCCTTCCACTACACAATGAGACTTATCCAATCGGTTTAGTCTAAAAGAAAATGCAATAGCATCTCCTTAAACTCAATCAGAACTCCTCTTGTTGCTATTCAAACCCTTTTGTTTTGCATATTGAGGACGAATCAAGTTGAAAAACAATGAGAGGAATGCTTTTAGAAGTAGATGTACAAGAGGCTTAGAAAGAGGAATAGAAGTTAATCAGATCCCTCAGTATCTCTATTGTACTCCACTTCTCCTCAAAGGCCCTAACATTTTTCTCCCACCACACAATCCATATTATGTTTTTTTCTTTTGATGGGTAAATGATGTAGGACAACCCTAGGATGGTTGCCTACGCTCAAGGACGCCTTTTAGGCACCTCTTTCTTTTTATATATAGACTTCTGATTATACTTATCACCAAAAAAAAAAAAAAAAAAAAAAATTCTGTAAGGAGGAGTTACTAGCTTCTAACATTTAGATGAGAGTGTATTTTATTTTCTTATCCTTGTTTTCTTTTATTTTGTGGATTTCAATTTTCAGCTTTATTAAATATTGTGTTATATAATTGTGTTTAAGATTGCTTTCCCTTTATTTTGCCTACAAAGTAGCTATATTCATGATTGTTCTTGGCTGGTTGTAGAGTTGATGCAAATGATGATCTTTTGCACTCGGAAGAAATGCTGGCAATGCTATATTGCATGGCAATCATGAGGTAAGGTTTTTTTTTAATTTATGATGCATTGATCTATTAATTTGTAGCATTTCCAAGTTAATATAAAGATATAGTGTAATAAATCTTGCAGTTTTATATGAAAGTCCAAACTAATCTTTTTTTTTTTTTTAGGTACGTGTTTTCTTTCTTTCGAATTTCGATATTATAATACAAAACCTAGACTATTTTTATGTCCTGATCTTTTTTTTTTTGATGAAAAACAACAATAAAATATATTAACTTAATGATAAGTATAGTAGAAGGATGACGAATCCTAAAGAAAAAACTACACAAAAAGTATATAGGAACCTCTATAGTACTAAGTAAATCTATACAACTATGAGGTGCCATAACCCATATTGGAATATACAAAAAGCAATCAGTCCTTGCTAGCTTGTGCCTTTAGACTTACACACCGACATCGAGTCAAGTTGAATCATATCAAGGGGAGTACCCTTAAAAGTTATGGTACAAGAGGCCCAAAAAGGAGGCTAAGAAAGGAATAATATTCCAAAGACTCTCTGAAGTTCTCGCCTTGTCTTAAACACAATCCTAGCATTTCTTTCTTGCCACACAACCCACATCAAAGCAAGACAAGCGAACTGCCATAACACCTTGCCTCTAATGGTACTTCCCAACCCTTTATATGAGATAGTCATCATGTCACATATACTCCTAGGAGGAACCTAATCTAATTGAGCCAATTTGAATTGTTTATACCATAACTTGAAAGTCAAAGGGCAATGTAAGAAAAGATGATTTATTATTTCACCACTTTCTATAAACAAACAAACATTAGGACTAAGGGCTTTGTAGGGTCTTCTCATTTGTAGCATGTCATTGATGTTTACCTTTTGGTGTGCCACTAACCAAGCAAAAGACTTGACCTTAAATGGGGCTTGTGATTTCCAAATAGAATTAATAGGAAAAATGGAATTGGATCAATATTGTTGGACAAGACCAAAAAAAACGATTTTATTGTAAATAAACCTGACTAAGATAAGGACTAAGCTCTTGCATCAAGAATAGAAGGGGATAAGTGCAAAAAAGAAAGAGAGGACATGAGTCTTTTAAGATGTCCTATCTCAAAATCAAAAAGATTATGACGAAAGTTTAAATTCCAAGAGAAAGGATTAGTGAACCTAAAAATTGATGAAATAATATTGTTTTTAGCTGTGACAATTATGAATAGACCTAGGAATGGAGAACACAAAGGTTGATCCCCTCTCCATAAGTCTTTCCATAAATGAATTCTCATCCCATCTCCCATCACCAATTGAGTGAATCTAGAAAAATCTTGAAAGACCTGTACAATAACCTTCCAAGGGCAATGATGGGACCACCTGACTATAGTATTAGCATCCCGCCTATTAGTATATGTCTCATATATACTTAGAATAACTTGATGCCAAAGAGCAAAATTTTACTTAGGAAACCTCTATAGTCATTTCCCTAATAGAGCACGATTCCTTACATATATCTTCTTAAACCTTGGTCCCCTTTCCCCTTTAGGCTTACACGCTAAGTCCTGACTAATGGTCTCTCTTGTGCTCCCCAACCCCTAACTAAAGAAAATCCCTATGCAAGTTCTCAAATTTTTGCCCCACATAAGAAGGGATCTTGAATGTGGAAAAGAAATAGTTAGGAATATGGGATAAGCACAAACGGATAAAAGTAATCCTTCCACCTAAAGACAAATAGACTTTTTTCCATCCATCTAATCTTTCCAAAATTCTCTTAATCATTGGATCTTAGAAAACACTTGCCTTTGGGTTCCCCTTTAGTGGAAGTCTGAAATTGGGAATAGGCCAATCTAACACTTTGCAATCAAGCACTGATGCCATCTTAATGAGTTGATCATGATCAATGTTGATGCCAAATAGAGTACTCTTTTCTAGGTTGACTTTAAAACTAGAAATGTGCTAAAACTTGAACAAAATTATCTTAAAAGTTTGTAATTCTTCCTGATAGGCTCTAGAAAAAAAAGATGGTGTCATTTGCAAATTGCAAATGGGAGATTGTAGTCCTACTCCTTCCTACAGTGAAGTCTTCCAATAACCTACTCTTCTTAACCCTCAACATTAATCTACTTAGCACATCAACTACAATACAAAAGAGGAAATGAGATAGTGGATCTCCTTGTCTCAAGTCTCTAGGAGCTTTAACCCAACCATTGGCATTACCATTTATTGGAATTGCAAAAGAGAGCGAGGATAAACCTCTCATCTAGGTCCTCTATGTAGAATTGAACCCCTTCCTTTCAAGTACATGGTCTAGAAATCCACATGATCATAAGCCCTTCCAAAATCAATTTTGAAAACTACCCCTTCCTCTCTAGATTGTCATTTCTCAACTACTATCTCATTGGCTATCAACTCAGTGTCCAGTATTTGTCTTCCTTTAACAAAAGCTCATTTTACCAATAGGCAAAACGAGGCTAAGAAATCGTACCCATTGCAAGGGGCCTGTAACGAGGCCCTTTCGTTCAGGAAATTTTCTTACTTCTCATATGCTTCGAGGATAATCTCGTGGTTACCAATAGGTAGAATGAGGCTAAGAAATCATACCCATCACATGGGGCTTATAAGGAGGCCCTTTTATTTGGGAAATTTTCTCACTTTTCTGTCTCTATAATCCATACCAGATGTCTTGTTTTTTGTTGAGAGTATAAGTAGTTATATCAAGTGGCTGTATATTTGGATTTTCTTCTTTCTCCTTGTATATATATATATATCTATATATGTATGTATGTTTGTATATATTTGTGTGTGTATTTATTTAGGATGCTAGTTGATAAGCAAGACAACGATCCCATTCTTTTCTTTCCTTTTCTCTTCCCCAATTTTTTTTTTTCCAAATTTTCTCCTCTTTCTTTTATTTTTTGTTCTATAAATAATGAGCCATTAGAGATTTGATTCCAAGAGGTATTTTGGTCTAAAATCTCTTTGAGTGTCTGTTACCTTATGTTGCGCATGTAGTTGTTATTGAAGTTTTGGTTCTTGCAAGTCTTGGGTTCAATGTACTTCGAATGCTTTTTGTTCTCCCATTTGATTGTCCCACATACATGAGGGGCTTGCACAAGAGGGAATGTTGGCTCTATATACGTTTTGGCCCACTTCCTAACATCTAGAGCTATTGGTAAGTGGTAGTTACTACCGAGTAGTGTTTTTCCTCCCACCCTTCTATCCAAAAACCTCTAAAAGAAATCTCCATCATGCTATTAATCTCACAAGGAGTGGCCTAATATTTGGGAACTATTTCTTCTTCTTTCTTCTTCCTTTTTTTGGATAGATTTTGCATTAAAAACAACATTTTTAAGAATAATGCATTCCTATAAATGTGGAAGAATTTTGGATTGCAATCTTGACCCAATTTGTTTAGAAACCAATTGAACACCAATTGAATGTTTTTGTAAGTTTTTTGGTAGCCACATACTTGACAATGCTAATGTTTTTCTAACACTTAAACTGAGTTGATTAGAAGCCAATTGAATGCAAGTTGAAATTTTTATAAGCTTTTCATAGCTACATTCATATGGGTGCACTCCGTGTTTCTAACTCTCATCAGCTGGTGAAAGTTGTATGTAATGTTGAAGATCAGAACTTATTTTATTGCACATGCTTGTGTGCACAAATCCATGAGCCACAGGTAAGAAAATTAGGCTTACATGCTTTATTCTTTTTTTTGAAGGCTTGTAAATGGTGTTGTTGAGAAGACACGCAAGGCGACACAGGTTTCAATTGCCGAGGCAGCTGATGCAATTGGTATTCCACGTATGCTGATTGATATTCGTCATGGTGAGCAACTTACTTTTATGTTGCCTAATGCATATAGGACTCTAAATGCTGAGTCCTCTGAACACTCCCAGGTGGAGAGTGATAAGATTCTAGTGGGCCACAAGGCCAGTGACTTTGTCTATTATTGAATTACGATGCAAAATTGGCTCCTGATTCTTCCTGGTTTGACTTTGGATTGGACTAAGTTTGGTTTGTTCTTTTATGTTGTTCCATGTTTAGAGGGTTCCCACCGTGATCTCCCTTCACTGCGGTTGGTTCGTCTTGCCTCAGTTAAGGTATACTTTGTTCTTGTCTATGTGGTCATCAATTGAAGCATTTCTTTTAGCTACTTGCTACTAGTTACTCTTATTTTGGGTATTTGCATCAACTAGAACATGATGTCATGGTTAGTTGATATCTGTTTGTAATGAATGCACCCAACTTTCCCATCCATTTTTGTTTGGTTTTAGTGAAAACTGGATGCCAGTGATGAAACAACCATCATTGTTGTGGATTCAGTCCAAGAGTGTTGGTTTTTGGTCAACAATACTAGTACAATTTTTTGATCATAAACTATTTTTGGAAATAGTTTATGTTGATTCAGAGAAGTATAAAAGTTACATGGACCAATGGCTTTAAAAAATTATATTTTTCTAAAAAATTTACTTAACATTATATGATCAAGAATGCTTACCTGATGTAATCACTTTGTTTCTCCTTTTCCTTTTTCTTTTTCTTTCCTTTAATTTTCTCTCACACTACTGGTCAGTCTGTTTTTGTTCTTGTATTTTGTCAATTTTGGTTTCTCGCTTGCTTCTTAAACTGTCAGTGGAAAATTTAGACTGTTAAACCTTGTCATAACACTATTACATCTGGTTTTGACATTTTCAGGCACTTGATTGGTTGAAATCTTATTATTGGGAGCCTCAAAAGAAGGCAATTCCATTGCGAAGAGATGGAAGTTCCAACATCAGAAAAGAAATCAAGTCTAAAATCCGTGAATTGGCTCTCTGTTTGAAAGTGAGGCAGAGTTCAGGATCAGGTGGCCCACTAGCCAAGGGAAAACGTATGTATGATACAATTTTTTTTATTTATTGTGAAAATTAATTGGTGAAAATAATTTTGTAAGTTTATTTTTTTCTCTGATTTATGTGATACATGAAGTCATTCTCCAGTGAATCTTGCATTAATGATTGGATGTTCAACGGCCTTCTCTTCTGCAAATGCTTTTCATAAAGATTTACTATATGTTTCTTTTTACATGCATAATACATGCACAAGTGGCATGGTTGTCAAATGCAGCCATATATGTGGCTTTGAAATTTTCATTACTGCATTGAATTTTAGCTGTATGTAGTAACATAATGGTCCAAAATAAATATTTAATTTCTTGTAAAAGTTTGCTTTCTTTGACTAATGGCTGTTCTAATTGTTATCCCCTCTTGCCCTTTCTTGCCACCAAACACACATGGTCACAAAGAACTGGTTGTCTTTTCCATTAATGTGTTTTTGCTTCATTTAAAATCTTTGGATCTGTTATTTGTATTTTATGTTCTACTTCTGCATTTTGTTAATCACTTGCCTATTTTATTGATTTTATATCACCTTTTTTTTTGTTTTTTGTTTTTGAAACTGTTTGGCTTATGTGCAACTGTAAACTTTAGATATACAGATCCTTAACATATGCATTTCTTAAAAAAAAAAAAATGGTATCAGAATGTGCATAATGCGAATTTGGAAACTATGAGAAATGTCTAGTAGTAAAACCTTTTCAATAATTATGGTAGATCTGATGCAAGAAAGAATGATGCCTAAAGTTAGAAATAGGAACAGGTTTTTGTGTTTTAGAGCTCTTGCCTGAATTCTTTGAAGGAAAATTTGCTGCATATAATTGACAAATAGCTTTTTACACAAATTAAGAACACTGTAACTTTGTGTAAGTGTCTGAACTGAATTATCAACAATGGCCACCATAAAACCTTGTGTACACACTATTGATGTGGATCATGTGTAATAATCGACCTGGTTGCTCCTTGGCTCTGTTTTTTTTTTTTGATCAGAAACAAGTCCTTGGCTCTTTTTTTTTTTTTTTTTTTTTTTTTTTTGTGGCTCTCTTTGGTGCCCTTTATATACTTTCGGTGTATTTTGTTGTGCTTTTGCTTTTTTAATGAACTATATCATTGCCTATGAAAAAAATTGAGGTTGATTATATGCATCCTTGTTTTCCATTCTCTCTATCTAGAGTCATTTCATCCATTAATTTTTTTTTTAAGGAAAAGGAAAGATATATTAATTAAGAAGGCTATACACCAAGATACATGGGTTGTATACAAAGGAAAACAAATAGCATAGCCAAAATGACGGAAAATGCAAAAAACTGCTCTCCCTCGATTAGACCCCGTCCAATCTACAAATTCAAATAAAGACATAGTTCTGCAATGTACATTCTAACCCAAAGCAACAAATTTAACACAAATGACTCTTCGAAGACTGAACTGGTTGTTTTGTATTTTCAAATGCTCTTCGGTTTCTCTTTCCTCAAAGTTCAGAAAAGATACAATGGGGCTGCTCTCCAAACATTCTTTCGCTTTCTTCCCACAAAGGAACCATGCCAACTAAATAAGGTCTCCTCAACCAACAAAGGAAGAACCCTAACAACTCCAAATAACGCAAAAAGAAAGGGCCCAAACTCCTTTGCTCTAGGGCAATGAAGATGGATATGATCAATAGATTCCACCTTGCTTTTACATAGGTAACTTTTGTTTGCTAAGGACTAACTTTTCCTCTAAAGTTGCTTTAAAGTCAAAACCTTCCCCCAACAAGCTTACCTAGCGAGGAAGCTCACTTTAGACGGAAATCAAGAATTTCAAATAATGCCTTTGGGGAATAGAATTGAACACCTCGGCTCCAACATAGCATACGAAGATTTTACCAAGAAAGCACTATTTCTTGATTCCATCCACATCACCTTATCCTTCTCTCCCCTCTTCATAGACTTCCCCTGCAATCTTGAGAAAAGAGACTTCACGGTATCCAATGCCCAGTTGTTCGGATGTTCAGGAAAACAAGGGCTCTAGTGCCCCCCCTCCCCATGCTCCTCCCAGACATTTGCTACCCAAGCCTCTTTATTCATAGCTAAGGCAAATAAAATGGGAGAAGACACATGTAAGGGTTCCTTCCTACACCATCTATCCACCCAAAACTTCACCCTTCTTCCATTCCCGACCTCAGAAGAAGCTTTAGAGTTGATGAGGCCACCATGTCTTTTTCCCATGTTTTTTCCTGTTGGCTAGACCCGAGTTCTTTTGGTTTCTTATTTTTCCTTTCAGCATCTTTAATTTCAATTGTCACTTCTCCTTTGTGACACATTTATTGGTTTCAGTTATGTATGCTAAAACCCTCTTAGATTAGTCTCCCTCATCTTTCCTCAAAAAAGGTACTCCCTCTAGTCTCCTGCAGGATGCATTTATTTCTTATTCAATCTTTCAAGTTTTGCCAGTCATCCATATTAATGTCCTCACATTAGGGAAGCTCATTTTTACCATTGTAACCCATTAAGCATGGCCGGCCTTATTTGGAAGTTTGGCCCTTTAAACAGCAGTTTTGTGGGATGGCTTAGTATTTTAAATTTGTAGGGAAAAGGTAGGGGAAACATGGAAATTTTTGTTATTATCCCGAATTCACAAAAGTGTGTGGTTCATCATTGTGCAGGTACCTTGGATTTTCTCACATCAAATGATTGATAGTTCTATGAGTGCTCAAAGGGACAAACCATGATTTTGTTATTACATTTTTCTTTTTCCAATTGATCTAACATGACTTTGTTATATGACTTTCATTATTTCTTATTAGTGTAGGAACTTTGATTTGACTGATTTCTGCTTCTTTTTCCAGGTAAACATGGTGAACTACTTTGTGGACGTAATAAGTTTTTCTCAGTTATGACTGGAAAGCTCCTCTCTTCCAACTCTGGAGGTAAAACAATTTAATCCAATCCTGTTCAATCTATTAGAGATAGAAAGTGAGGGGGTTGTTCAGTATTCATTAGCATGTTGTCTTTACACTGAAGGCATGATCCAGGATTTGGTTGAATTGAATTTAATATGTTTGTCTTCAATCTATTGGACATAGAAGGTGGTGAGGATTTTTAATGTTCATTAGCTTGTTGTCTTTACTGTGAAGGCATGATCCAGATTTTGGTTGAAGTGAATTTAATTTGGTCCGGTTCAGTCTGTTAGACATGGAAAGTGGTGAGGGTTTTGAATACTTGTGAAAATGTTGTCTTTACATTGAAGCCATGTACTTTGCATGAACATATAGCTAAGCTAACATCAATTAATAATAATGTTAATGCCTCCATTACATGTCAATGAACCTGCCCTCAGTGTTACAATGGTATTGGAATGAGATAAGGAACAAAAAACATACAGGAACTTAAATATAATCTTTTTCAATGCAAAGTTAAGTTATTTATGAGGTAAATAGGTTTACTAAGGTTATGTTTGGCTCCCGGAAAATACTAAGGAATGAAAAAAATGCGAAGGAAAATTGTTTTCTTATGTTTAGTGTCCCTATAAAAAATAAGAAAGAAAATAAAATATAATTAAAATTAGTTAGAAATTATGTATTTTAAATTTATTTAATCTTTATATAATCAAGGAAAATAAATGAAATTGATTTGAAGAAACATGTAAAAATAATTTATTGATTTTAATTTTTTTTTTCTTCACTTTTTCTTTCCTTTTGCTTTTCCTCTCTATTTTCTTTCCCTCGCATTTTCCTTTAAACTTTCTGGGAACTAAACATAGCCAAAAGGTCAGCATGAAACATGTGATATAGAACAATACATCATTGTATAGAAATTAGAAGGTAGTATAAATTGTCAACAAAATTTTGCTTAACAAATTAGACATTCAAATTGGTTAACATCTTTCAGTTCACATGTCTCCCACCAACTAAATTAGATACCGAAAAGGTTTTGAAATATTAAGCCATGGTTGCCTGTCAATATTTCTTTAAATGTCTAGATATACAACATTTACTTTTTCTGATGGATATGATATGAATTTTCAGTTCCCAAGAAACAGATTACCAGGATTTTGAAGAATCTTGTTCTGTTATATTCTTCCTACTCCTCAGAAGTAGTATCTGTGCTACTGGACTTGTTGCTGAAGACGACTGATTCCTTGCACTTGGCTGAGCTTTCGAAAAATTCTCAAATTGGCCAGAGAACTGACAATATGCAAACTGTATTTGATGACTGGAAGCTTCTGTTAACCAAATTCTCAAATAAGGAACCGGAATTGCCTCTGACCCTTCTTAAGGCAGTTCTTGATATGATACAGACTCAGGAAGCCATGAAAATTGAAATTGGTAATTACCTTCGCAACCACCTCTGACTTGCTTTCTACTGAGTTATCTTATGAGCACAGTTTTATCTTTTTTAGACGCATCGCCATGATTTGAATTATTCATGATCTCATTTGTGAAAATAAATTGGATTTTTCATTTAAGTAGGGGATTAGAAAAAACTCAGCAATATATGTACATTCACTCTGGGTAATCTGTAATTAGCTTGGAGTGGAATAGCATAGAGTTCTATAGTCTTCGTTGGAGATTTCCTGGTAGTAATTCACATATGTCTATAAAGATTGAGTAAAATCATCAAGTTGTGACTTGCTTTTTTTTTTTTATTTAAATTTTTTTTCACTTGGAATCTTTAATAGGTGGACATCATCTCATATTGTCAGAGGATAATGTTGAGGTTGGCCAAATTGAACTCCTTTCTTCACTCTTTGCATGGCTTGTTGAGCACTTCAAGGGGTTTTACTCTGAAATACAGATACCAAAAGCAGCTCTCCTAGAACTTCTACGTAAATGTCTTCTAGTATCAGCCCCTGACAACAAGCTGATCATGGGTTCAGCTCTGCTTCTTGCGCAGATGGCAGAAAACAACATTATGATTGAGAAACTCAACCGTTTCTGTTTGCTAGGTTTATCAAAATCAGATGTTATTGAAGAGACTGCTCCCCCCCTGAGTTTTGAAAAACTTCTTGTCCATCAGGAGGATGCTATCCGCCAAGCAGCTGAGAAGCTGGAGTTAGTTAAACGTCATCGAATGAAGGGCAGCATTGTGAAGACGACAACCAATGGTGATGATGGAAACCATAGCAGATGGGTTGTGGCAAAGTCGTGGAACCCGTGTCCGATTGGTATGTTGCCTCGTGCTCTTGGGTCTTCTGGTCGCCTTCCTGCTCTTGACCATAATGATAACCAAAAAATGGCCCCAGAGTCATCAGAAAGAAGGGAGCAATGGGAATTGAAGCACTGTAGCAGAAAAAGAGAAGCTTGTTTTGATATTGAGATGTTGGATGACTCAAGTGTCAAGAAGATGAGGGAAACTGTTGAGGATCAAACAATAGAGGGCCATGATTCAGATGATAAAGATGTTACTTTATGTGAAGGTGTGAAAGGCCAGTTGCTGATTAATGGGGTTTGGAAGAAGGTTGAGAGAGAAGAGTTGCTTGCCATTAAGTCTGCTGTAAGGATTTTGGTTTGAGCAATTGTTTCCATTATTTGCCTTTGTTATAACACCATTCCTCCCTTGATTGCTTTGTTGTTCATTTTTGGTGCTCAAATCACCATGAAGTTTTGTCGAAGTAGCATGCATTTAGTGTTTTAGTCCCCCTGTATATGGTACCATGACAATTTTGTTCTGAACTTGATTATAAGCCTACAACAGTCACAGACAAGGCGATTATTGCTTTAACTTTGGACCCATTTTAGCAAATGGGGAAAGTAAAAATCTTGGAAAAGTTAGTGTTGGTACCAATGTGGTAGCTGGGTTTGTTATATTCTTGAAGTTCTTTTTTTTGGAGGTGTAGCAGTCATCCAAAAAATGAGGGGAAAAGGGTGGCCTTAGGTGAGATGCGAGTCGAATCAAATCAAGCCAAGCAACTCACCCACATCCCTTGAAGTTTATATCTAAAAATTAATTTATTTTCTAGGAAAGCATTTTTGATAGAAAATGGCATTACACTTGCCAATGGCAATGACTGTAAACTACAAGGGGGAAGATTATTTAAAAGATTATGAAGCATATGATTAAGTTATAAAGTGAGGGAAAATTCGGCAAATATGAACATGCTAGCATTTGCTGATGCATGACACTGAGCATGACTATTGACCTCTTCACTGACGAGGCTTCTTGAACCACTGAATGGATTCTTTGCACACTTCTTGATATATCAATTACCTTCCTACATTCACCACCAATTAACATTCTAAGCCCAACCCAATCTCCCAATATGGGCTATGTATATGATTACATAAATGGGAGCCCATTATTGTTGAGTAAAAAACGCACATATCAAAGACCATTCCTCCCACTAATTTCAAAATATTTCAATTGGTACACCCAAAAAATAAGCCAATTCAACCACTTTTTGTTTAGTTTCTCAAGGTGTCAGATTCTCACTAAGAATATCAAACATTTTCTAGGAAATCTCCAACGAAAAATACACACTATTCGTTGTTGTTTGTTTGTTTGTTTTGTTTTTGTTTTTTATTTATTTATGAAATCGATCATAATCACTACTTATATTATTAAAAATGTGCGCCATAAATGGAAGTTAATAAAGAATAAATAAATATAAATATTTTAAATTTTACGAAGTTATTTTGAGAAAAAAATAAAAATTTTAGTGGGTTTTAAAAGCTCTAGGGTTGTAATCTTCTTTAACAATAGTGAAAGTTTTGTTTTTGTTTTCGCCCATGGATGTAAACTTTAAGCTGAACTACGTAAATTGTTGTGTTTTTTATTTTTGTATTCTTATTTCTCTCTCTACTATTATTCTTTGTCACGGTTTTTTACAACAAATTGGTATCAAAATACATGTTATTAGACTTGAAATGACAACAAAATTTGAGCTTGAAAAGTTATTTAAGTCTATGGTGTGTTAAAATGTGTGCCTTATTGGTTCAATTATGATTGTCCAAAACATCCAAGGGTAGAGAGACCCTACTAACAATGATGTTTGATAAATAGAAGGATGAATTTATGAAGAGAACATATAATGCTATCTTGTTGTAGAAGAGGATACAATTACCAAGTTATGGTTGAAGTTAAAAAGTCTGTATATGATGAAACCTCTTTAAAATCGCTTGTATTTGAAGAAGTTATCCACTCTTCAAATGAAAGAAGGTACATCTATTAAAACCACCTTGATGAATTTAATAAAGCTATCATGGATTTGATGTTAGAATTGATGATGAAGATCAAACCATAATTTTAATGTATTTTTTTATTGAATTCTTATGAGCACTTTGTGAATACCATGATATATGGTAGAGATGCTCTCTTTATAGAGGATGTTAGATCAACCTTCAATTCAAAGAAGTTGAAGAAGAGGGTTTCTGATAATAGAAAAGAAAACTCAGGTGAAGGTTTGGTGATCAGAGGGAGAAAAAGAAAAGTTATTAGAAATATTTCTATAAACATTTTAGGTAGTGAAGGAAAAATGTTATGACATGAAGATGAGTTTGTAAAGATTACAGGAAATGGATAAACATGAGAGAAAGAATGAGAGACATCTAATAAAACAAAGAGATTCATAATTTTGGATGTAAATACAAAGAGTGGGAAAACATGTAATATTTCGAGAATCTAATAATTGTATATGATTTTTGTCATATGTAATATTCTCTATGGTATAATGAAAAGATTCCTTCTCATTCGTAGATATATACATGGTTAGTCAAACAACGTTAAAACTTTATGTACTTTTGTGTGAATTATTTTATCTTTATATTTTTAAACTAATATTGTTTACATTAAAACCTCTTGACACAACAGTTTAGTATTAAAACAAGTTTTTTAGTTGTAATTTTTGTACGAAAATTACATCAGCTCAATTTTAGCTCAAACAGAAAGAATCAAAATAAACTAAGAAGAATTAATGTTGAGTCATATTAGGGTTTAGGTGAATAAACAAATTAGTTGAATTTAATTAAATTTGACCAGCTCGATTCGGTTCTTGGTGGATTGATTAAAAACCAACCAAAATTGCACTGTGTCAACTTTTATGAATCATAGAGTTATTAGAGACTACCATGCTTTGTATGCGTGGAAGGAATCAATATTTTTTGCTTTGACTGGACATCAAATAAATCATAAAACTTAAAAACCAACACATAGGGCGTATTTGGTAACTCTTTTTTAAGATGGTTTTTGAGAAAAGTTTTGAAAATTGTTTTATAATGTTTTGTAGAACAAAAATTTGTTTGGAAACTAAAAATATTTTTAACCTATTTTTAATATTTTTAAATGTATTTTAAAAATAATTTTTATGCGTAGTGCTTTTATTCTTAATGTTTGTACATTTATTTTTAAAAATAATTCTCATAAAATAAGTGAAAACAACATAAAAAAACTAAAATATGTTATATGAAAATACCTAATTTTCTATTTTAAAAAACACAAACAATAAAACAATTTTTGATTATTATAACGTGTTTTCTAGGTTTTTTGTTTTGAAGAATAAAAAACTGTTACCGAAGAAGGCCATAATCTCTTGTTGGATTTATAAAGAAAAGCTTAGACAAAAATCAAATAAAATAAAAATAATTTAAAAATTCATATATTTTTAAATTATACATTACCTAAATAAAAAAAAGAGAAAAAAATTGGAAAAATATATAATAAAGATTTATTGGGTTTAAACTGACATTTTAGTTTCCCTCACCTTTCTTAAATTTTCTAATATCCAAATGGAATACAAATGAAATCCATTGATGAGAGAATGACAGGACTCTAGCAACTAAAAGGATGCTACCTAAACTGTGTTTAAAACCTTTTAGAATTACTTTTGATGGACAATTTGTGGATACTGTAAAGTTATGAGTATTTTTGGAAGGAAAGAACTTCAAAGCAGTTTTTTTATTTTTTATTTTTTTAATTTTTTACAAAAGTTAAACATTAATTTTTTTTTTTTTTTTTGGTGGGGGTGGGGGGGGGGGGGGGGGGGGTGCGGCGGGGGGTTCCATTACATAATGGAAGTGCTTTGAAAACATTTTTTATTGCAAGTGTTTGGAGCTAAATGTACTGTCACAAGAATCACTCCCAAGTCCAACAGACCTCATTGATCTAATGTATGATTTTTCAGAATGGGAGAAATGATGAATACCTTGGATCAGAATTCCATCTCTGCGAATTTGAAAGGCAACCCTAATTAGTAGCCAACAAAGGCTGAGCCAATCCATTGAAACAATCAGCTGTAGCCTCTTGCTCATAAGCTTCTCTCTGCTCTCAGCCATTGACGGAATGGAAGCTTGTCCTTAACCTTACTGACTTCAACTTTGTTGGGTTGCCATGCCACCGATGGGAAAGCTTCATGGAAAGGTCTTTTCTCATGGCCCTTCTTTTGACCAACCGCCTTTTCAAAACTGCATAAAATTTCGCCCATCTTTACTTTCAGCACATGGACCATATATGGCAAAGAATATAAAAGGCTCCATTATTGGCTACAAAGTGGAGACCCCAATCATCACGTCAAGTTGCTCTCGAGTAAAACAATGACAGCCCATTGAGAAAGACCATTAGTCGCTGGATTCCATGTATGGAAAGTTTGAACCCATTCCACCCACCATGTGATAGCCACCAACCCTACTGGAAAGTCATCGTCAAGAGCCAGTGAACTGGAGCTGGATGGTGGTACAATAGGATCAAACTTCAGATTCTTCAAGGTGATAATCTCATCACCATAATCATTAATTACCACTTGGTGCTTAATTTTGATTTATTGTTTGTTCTAGTCTTTCTGGATTTCTCTTAATTTTGTTTGGTTTCTGGGATAATTGTATTTGTAGAAACAGCTTGAGTGCTAAACCTTTGGAGTTGAGATCAAAATTCAACCTTAAACTATCCTTTTTGTGGAGGGAAGAACGTGAGATATGGCTTTGGAGATTGCGAGTTTCGTTATCTGTGTTGGGGACAGGCTGTGGTCTTCAGCGACTGGTCCAGTGAGGCATCTGGTGAACTATAGGAGGAATATAAAGAATCTCAATGATGAAGTTGAGAAGCTAGAGATTATCAGAAGCGATAATCGACTTTCAGTGAGCGCCGCCCAGATGAATGGAGAAGAAATCAAAGGCGAGGTTCAGATGTGGCTGAACAAATCTGACGCTGTCCTAAGAGGGATTGAGAGATTGAATGGTGAAGTCGACATGAACAGGACATGCTTCGGTGGGTGCTGTCCTGATTGGATATCGCGTTACAAGTTAAGCAAGCAAGCCAAGAAAGATGCACATACTGTTAGGGAGCTCCAAGGGAAGGGAAGATTTGAAAGGGTTTCGCTCCTAGGCCGACGGCAACTGGGAATCGAGTCGACGCTGTCATTGGGGGATTTTCAGGCATTTGAATCGACCAAAAGGGCAATGGATGAGGTCATGGTGGCCTTGAAAGAAGATCAGGTGAATATTATTGGGGTCTATGGAATGGGGGGTGTGGGCAAAACAACCATGGTGAAACAGGTGGGTGCAAATGCTCACAGAGATGGGCTGTTTCAGCATGTTGCAATGGCTGTGATATCCCAGAATCCGGATTTGAGGAAAATTCAAGCCCAAATTGCAGATATGTTGAACTTGAAGCTAGAAGAGGAGAGTGAAGCTGGGAGGGCAGCAAGGTTGAGGGAGAGGATAATGAGAGGCAAGAGTGTTCTCATAATCTTAGATGACATATGGAGAAGAATTGACTTATCTGAGATAGGAATTCCCAGTACTGGCAGTGACCTCGATGCCTGCAAATCCAAAATCTTGCTGACCACAAGGCTTGAAAATGTGTGTCATGTCATGGAAAGCCAAGCAAAAGTCCCTCTGAATATTCTGTCTGAACAGGATTCTTGGACCTTGTTTGGAAGGAAAGCAGGGAGCGTCGTGGATTCTCCTGATTTTCATAATGTAGCACAGAAGATTGTCAAAGAATGTGGAGGCCTCCCAATTGCTCTGGTGGTTGTTGCTAGAGCATTAGGTGATAAGGACTTGGATGAATGGAAAGAAGCTGCAAGACAACTAGAAATGTCCAAGCCAACAAACCTTGACGATGATGGAGGTGTTTTCAAATGTATAAAACTGAGCTATGACTATTTGAAAGGCGATAGCACCAAACCATGTTTTCTGATTTGTTGTTTGTTTCCAGAGGACACGGACATCAGCATCGAAGACTTGGTGAAGTACGGATTGGGGCAAGGGCTGTTTCAAGAGGCCAACACGATTGAAGAGGCAAGAGGCAGAGCACGTTCTGTTGTCAAGTACCTCAAGGCTTGCAGTCTATTGTTGGACAGCACAGAGGAGGGCTGTGTGAAAATGCATGATGTTGTCCGCGATATGGCTATATTACTTGCATCATCTGGAGACGATAATGCCTTTATGGTGCAGTCTGGTAGCGCCTTAAAGGAGTGGCCGACAAAGGACAGCTATGAAGCCTACACAGCCATCTCACTGATGTCCAACGAAATCGAGGAGCTCCCTGATGGGCTAGTATGCCCAAAGCTCCAGACATTGTTATTACAGAATAACAATGATATACAAGAGATCCCAGATGACTTTTTTGGAAGCTTCCACTCCCTGAGAGTCTTAGACCTCAATGGTGCTGACATCCCATCACTACCCCCTTCGCTTGGACTCCTGAGAAGCCTTAGGACGCTATGCCTAGACTGCTGCCAGTCAATAACAGACATATCCATACTGGGGAAATTGGAGAAGCTTGAGATTCTTAGTCTCAGAGAATCCTACATTGAGGATTTGCCAGAAGAACTGGGCCAGCTGGCCAATCTGAGGATGCTGGATTTCACTATGAGTAACAACATCAAATCAATTCCTCCTAAAGTGATATCAAGCTTGTCCAGGTTAGAAGAGATATACATGCAGGGTAGCTTCGCAGATTGGGGTCTGCCGCTTGAAGGAACATCATCAGGAGCCAACGCCGGTTTTGATGAGCTAACGTGCTTGCATCACTTAAATATCTTGAAGGTAGACATCTCTGATGCTGAGTGCATGCCTAAAACTGTGAGGTTTGATCCAAACTGGGTAAACTTTGATATATGCATAAGCAGGAAGCTGTTCACCCGGTTCATGAATGTGCATCTGTCAAGAGTTACAGCTGCTCGATCAAGAGCCTTGATCCTCGATGCCACCATCAATACCTTGCCAGACTGGTTCAACAAAGTGGCCACTGACAGAACCGAGAAACTATACTACATAGAATGCAGAGGTCTAGACAACATTCTTGTGGAATATGATCAAGGAATCTTAAATGGCCTCAAGATCCTCCTTGTCCAGAGTTGCCATCAGATAGTACACCTCATGGATGCAGTAACATATGTTCCAAACAGACCTGTGTTCCCTAGCTTGGAAGAGCTGCGTGTTCACAATCTTGACTACTTGAAAGAGATCTGCATTGGGCAACTTCCGCCCGGATCGTTGGGGAACATGAAGTTCTTGCAGGTGGAGCAGTGCAATGAGCTGGTGAATGGGCTGCTGCCGGCTAATCTGTTGCGGAGACTAGAGAGTCTGGAAGTCCTTGAGGTGAGTGGGAGCTATTTGGAAGACATATTTAGGACTGAAGGACTCAGGGAAGTAGAGGTTGTGGTGGGAAAGCTGAGAGAACTGAAACTGGATAATCTACCTGAACTGAAGAAGATATGGAATGGCCCTACCCAGCTTGCAATATTCCACAATCTGAAGATTTTGACAGTGATAAAGTGCAAGAAACTGAGGAATCTATTCGCATACAGTGTGGCTCAAAGTCTCAGACGTCTGGAGGAGCTGTGGATTGAGTATTGCAATGGTTTGGAGGGAGTTATTGGGATGCATGAGGGTGGAGATGTAGTGGAGAGGATCATCTTCCAGAACTTGAAGAACTTGTCCTTGCAAAATCTTCCAGTGCTCAGAAGCTTTTATGAAGGAGATGCAAGAATTGAATGCCCATCCTTGGAACAACTGCATGTGCAGGACTGCCCTAAATTTAGGAATTACACACCTTATTTCCACAGTAGAAACCAATTCGAAGTAAACAATGAACAACACTTGCTCCTTCTGCGAAAAAGGTATGATTTAGTAATAATGCTAGATTTTTCTTTTCCCCCTAAATTTTCGAACTTTTTTTTTTCTTCTTATTTCCTACTTTTTTTTTGTCATAAGGTTGTGGGAACAGAGACAACTTTCCTAGAAGAAAATTTATGAATCGGCGAGCAAAAGGGCAAAGGAGGTTGGAACCATTATGTTCATCAAACTGATGTAGGTCCAGTAAATACATATACATATATACATGCATACATGCATACATACGTATGTGTGTGTATATATATATGTATATTAGCAAATTTGCAATTGGATATTTGCCAATTAAGAAGTTGACGATTGAAACTTGAGATCCTTTAATCCTTGAAGTGTTCTATTCATCACCCTTCTGGTTTTGATTGCTATCTCTAGTCACGCTTATAGTGAACCTTCCCCTGAATATGATGCTATTAGACTCCATAATTTGCCCAATTTTCCCAAAAGATATCATGCCAAAAAAAAAAAAAAAAAAAAAAAAAAAACACGAGCTTTTAAGGTCCACAAGAACTCCAAAAATTCAAACAGAAATAAACCATAAGTCAAGCTCAAACCCAAAAGTTCTTTCAAGAAATTAAACACAGCTACAGATGTATACTATTTTGCTCCCATAAATTCACTTATATATCACAAATAAAAGATGTAGATATGTACATGGATCTAAATACAAATTTCATTTCCATCTCACAAAATACACAATCTCTTGAAAAATCTACAATATACAACCATTCAATAAATTAGGATCCCGACATAGTAAAAAAGAGAACCTTCATCCTTCCAATTGGAACATATATATATATATATATATATATTTGGATGCTAGCTCCCTTTTCTATCATTGGTTTTTTAAGATGAGCAACTCGCTATCTTTCATAAAGATTCTTTCTACCTTGAGAAGTATATGGCTTGTACACACATGAAACATAGCACAATTAGGTAATACACATTCATGACATGAAATGTAACATAATTTAAACATCACATAATTAGAAGGGTGCATTGTCGTTCTAAGGTTTTCATCTAAAGATACTAGTCCATGTCTAATACACTCCTTATTGATCCATGCTTGAAATCTCCTCTCTTCTCAATTTGCCCTCTTTAGGATCTTTTCATCTCTCATTTTTATTTTATTTCTGATTCACACTGTCTTATCATTTTTCAGTTTCACACAATATGAATGCACCTATATATACAATGATTTTTTATCCTAAAATAATCTTACATCCAACACAAATAGACATATATTCATCTCATTTAGCAAGTGAATCAACATATTAAATAACTATGAGTCAATAATCAACATCTAGAGAGAATATTTTCAACAACCAACAATATTATAATGGTACATACAGAGAGAAGTAGGAACACAAGTATAAAATTTTTGAAATAAAAGTTAGACAACTGCTTGAATTTGGTTAAAGCATGATAAGGCATGATCCTTAAAGTAGTTCCGTGCTCCTATGAGAATGTGTCTTGGCACAATAGGATAACAATGGACATTCCACCTCCAGGATGCAACAACCAATGTTGCTTGTAGAGGTACACTACTTTGTAGAGTAGAGCTGATAGCTCTGGATGCTTTGCTCTTCCAAGGACTAGAGAAGGGTGGTAGAAGGGAAGAGAAAAACCACTCAAGGGTAGAGTAACAAACAGAGCTCACAAGGCTTCAAAGGAGAGAAGAAGAAAGGAGAGAAGCTCTAGATGGGATGAAGAAAGACCTAGACTACAACTCTATTTATAAGCTCTCAGGATTGGCTCAAATAGGTAGAATATATGATTGAAGGCATGATTGATCCCACTAATTAGCTAATTGATTTCAACCAATTGCTAATTAATTAAGCCAATCAAGGAGGAAATTGTTGTTGATTGAGTCCATTAAGACATTTGTTGACCAATAAAAATGAATTAATTGATTTCAATCAATGGCTAATTAAGCCTATTAAACAATTGTTAATCAATCAAAAGTTTTACACACACTTTCCAACCATTCCTCACATTGTGCATGAGTGGAGGAATAATAGAGGATGATTGGGGGAAGGATATACTAGATTCTAATGAATAAGAATAGATGCCCTTGGGTTATGAGCCAACCCTAGAATAAGTAGGTTGTGAGTCATAAAAATACGATGAAAGTTAAATCTGCAATGAACTAGAATTTCTTTACGTGAGACAAGAAATCTATTATCCACATTGGTTTCTCAAGTTAGAGTTGTTCATAACGTGTTGATGCGAATAGGCCATAGATCCTACTTGAATATTTATGAGAGCTCTATAGACCTTACCTAAGTTCTCATAGGAAATGACCCACTTCTATACTCATATAGGTGAATCTATCAAGCATATCTTGCAATTATAAACGCCATTAATAAGTGAAATGGTGTTCATTAAGATATTTACTCATCTTCAATCATTGTAGAATACACTGCACCTACACCTTAGGGATGGATTCTCATGTGTAAGTAGTTGATAGACTATTTCACAGTCAATAAGTCACTTGCTATTACTTACATGAACCTGCTTCCTCTGATCTCTATTAATGTAAGTTGGGTTACTTATGAGGACTCAAATTCAACACTTCAATGGGCTTTATAGAACCTATTTTAGTGTATTTGGGGTACTTTTATTGTTAGTGTCTAAGCAAGTTGCATTTAATTATTTTTTGTGTTTGTTTTGTATGTTTTAGGTGCAAACTAGACATTAAAATCAATGGAACAAAGTATTTTGAGCTTTAATGGAGATTATGGGAGAGGTTTCAAGTCTTGTGGTTGTTAAAGAAAGCAAGTTTAGAAAGAAGAAATAGTTAAACAAGACCTTGCTCAATCTTGCATAGATAAATTGGCAAGAAAAAGGCTTGAGTAACCCCGAGCAAGAAGAATTTGCCCAGGGGAAGCCCAAGTAAAGAAGGAATCCTGCCTAGAAGAGGCTTAAACAAGTATGAGCCAAGTAAGCTATACTTGAGCTAACCACGACCTTGCTCATGTGGCCTCACATAATAGGCCGGAGCAAACATGAACACCTCTAAGCAAGTTTGCTAGAGCAGATCTACAACAATTCAAGCAGCCATGTAGCCTCACACAAAAAGCTTGAGCAAACATGACCACCTTTAAGCAAGTTTGCTTGAGCAGATCTAGATCAATTTAAGTAGCCATGTAGCCTCACACAAAAGGCCTGATCGAACATGAACACGTTTAAGTAAACATATTTGAGCACACTTTGGTAATTTCAAGTAACACTCAAGCATCCACAACTTTGTTTAGACAACTTTTAGCAAACATTACCTAGTTTGAATAGCCTTTAAGGGTACGTACTTCAAGGCATATAGCCACCTCTAGAGTTGACATGTGGTAGCAAAGTGGTAAGATACACCAACCCTATGCTGCCACATGGTAACTAAAGTGACAAAAAAAAAAAAAAAAATCATTATTTTAGCTTTTCTAAGGATGTACCAGCTTATTTGGATGAGTATAAAAGGAAAATTCTCAGATTTCGAAAGTAGGATTCCACTATTACAATAAGAGTAAAAGTAGGGTTAGTGAAGCTATCTCATCGTAGGAGTAGTAGGTTAGAAAGGCTACTGAAGCTTATGATTTTGATTTTTATCTTCATTCTATAATTAATATTTTGAGTGTATTTTAGTTTCAGAATCTAAGCATAGTTAACATTTCTAGTTGAATCTTCTAGTACAACCTTTATTTCAATTTGTAGTTTATTAATGAAATGATAATTTTTTATTTCTGGTTTTTAAATTTGTAGCTTCAATTTTAAAATTTTAAAATTTCTTCTATCTTGAAATATCAATTTTTGTTCTAACTTAATTTCTTGCTTTGGTTGTTTGATTTTTTTTCTTTTGTTTTATGTGTGTGTGTGTGTTTTTACTATGTTATTGTTTTTCAATTTCAATATCAATAGTTGGATTTCTTAAGACACTAAGAGAGTGAGGGAAGATGAGGTAAATCATACTTCATTTTAGTCTTCGAATGTCCTAAATTGATTGTGTTGAGGTTAAAGAAATCCTAGAAAAGACATGCGTTTGCTGACTAGTTGTGAGGGCTAAAAGACAAGCAACCTTGGGAGTGGATTTCAGTTGTGTTGATATGGGTTCACTTGAGCTAAACACTATCCTTTCATTTTGGATTCATTATATGAACCTAATGCCAAAAACACTAGTTTAGTAATATATTTTCTCTCAACCTTAGGTCAAAAGCATCTAGTTTAGGAGAATGATTTAAGCTAAGGGTGATTTCCTTTATGAATCTTTGCCTTTGGTGTTTGATTGTTTTCATATGTTGATTTTGGAAAATTTTATTATTTATTTTTCAATTTCCCTTTATCTTTGTTAAGTTTCCTAAGTTGTCTCCACTTGCAAGCCATTCTCCTTGAGTAACCCATTTTTTATACCTCTTTGATTAAAATCATTGGATCCTTGTTGGTTGGACCCCATACTCATTGGACTGGGTACTATTTTGGAGGTTCTTAAGCTCGGTAACACCCACAAAAAATACACTATCAATGTATAATTAAGAAGTTATCCTTACTCCTAACTTTTGTATTAGGTATAAACCACATATGCCACTAATTTTTACTTAATTGCTTTGTAAAAGGATTGGGAAAATTTAACTATGGCTTACTAAAATCAAAGGATATAATCTCCATCTTAAGCAACTACCACCCAATTATGTGCCTTAAACATACGAGACTATTCTTTTCATTAAATATTTTATTCTTAGCCTTGGCCATTGCAACCTAAATATTTGCTAATAGGTTTTTAAGACACTTATTGATTACTATTCAAAAAGTACATAATTTGAATGATAAAATATGATATATGTTGCATCTTTTGGATAGTAATCATGTCCTTTTTACTCAATTAACATGTTGGTACTCTTGCAATTTTACTAACAAATCTTTTGAGTTGTGAAGTTATTTTTAAGGTTAAATTGAAGTAAAATTGACAAGAGGATATGGAGTAGCATTTTGTGGCAAGAGGGAAATAGGGTTGTTTGAAAATAAAGTCATTTAAAGGAAGATGAATTATTGGAGTTCAACTTGTCTTGATAAAAATGCACATGTTTAAGTGATGGTGGTATGCATTTCTCGCATGAAGCAAGCTAAGGTTCACATAACCATGCGAACTGGACTAGCAAGGTACGTTTATAAAGAACTTTGTGGTTGAATTTCGCATGTTATATGAAGTTTCACATAGCCATGCCAAATATAGAATCAAAGATCAGTTTAAAAGGGCATTTTCACATGAAGAGGAGGTGATCTCGTTTGGTTTGTGTTTTTTATAAAATTATCACATAGAGAAGGTCAAGTTTGCATGCCCATGCCAATATGATCAAAAAGGTGCACTTTGGAGATTTTTGGAAACTATTTTGCATAATTCTTATCAATTTCACATACCCATGCAAAATAGGAAGTTCTTATGCAAGATTTGACTATAACTCAATTGTAGCCTTTGATTTTAAAGAAAGGTTCTGGGTGCTCTTTAGGATGTTGCCATGTGTCCATTTGAGCATGGAGGTATAAGTAGGAGCTTGAGACTTTTATTTAGATTTTTAATCAATTTTATTTGTTTTGTATTGGAGATATTTTTTATTACATATAACTTTCTTTCATTTTCTCTCTTTTTCTCACTTTCCAAACATGTATTATAAGGTCAAATCTCCAAACATGAGTGGCTAAATTTCATTTTTTCCCAAAAGAAGGAGGATCTAGAGGTGAGATCTATAGTAATTTAGGGAAATGAAGCTTGATTTGATAAGGTATGTTGATTCAATTAATTGATTGATTGAAATTTCAGAATTTTTCTTTACAAATTTTTTTGAATGACTACTATAATGCAAACTAGGTAGATTCATTAAACTCTAAAAATAGATTTAATAAAATTAAATAGTTATATTGTATAAATTGGAAGATGATTTAAGATGAATTGAATATATGGTTTGAATTGATCATTTGGATTAAATTACCTAATTTGAAGATTTAGGTTTCACTCATAATGGATATTAATTCAATATAAGTGTACAAGAGACAACATAGACGACCCATTAAACCTTATTTTTCATAAACAATGTTATCATGTTCTCTCCTTTTAGTAGGATTAGGGTAATAGCACATTAGTAAGGCAACGTTTGGTTTTTGAAAAAATTGAGGGAAAATGGAAGGGAAGGAAAATAGAGAGAAAAAGTAAAAGGAAAGAAAAAATGAAGAAAAAAAAGAAGATTTAAAGTCAATAAATTATTCTTATATACTATGTTAAACTCATTTCATATATTTTAACTCTTTGATATAAAGATTAAATAATTTGAAAATGTATAAATTTCTTATTAATTTTGATTATATTTAATTTTTTTTGTTATTTTTTTTATAGGAGAACCAAACACTAAAAAAATCATTTTCCTAAGGATGTTTTTTTTTTTTTTTGTGTTTTTTGGGAATCAAACATAATCTAAGAGTTGCGATAATAGAGAGTGACCAATGGACCAACAAAAATGTCGTACAATCTTTAGTCATGAGGTGTGAGTTGATCAATGACATAGCGACAGGTTCCTAGACTGCGGTAGAAGACACTATGAGGGTAGCATCCAACAAATTGCATTAGGATGATAACCCTTGGGGCATTGTCTCGTGTAATTTTGGTCTGAAAAGTGTTAATACTCCCTATGAAACAAGCTGAAACAGGAGCCAAAGATCAAATCAATTCAAGCAACTCTTCTGCCAGTTCCCTTGAATGAAACAAACTGTCGATGTACTGCACTAGTGTTGTGTATATGTTGATGTATATGTCCATGAAACATAGACTTAGTAATTACCTTTTTCGTGCAACTTCTTCATAAGCTTGGCCCTTGTAGGAAGGGCAGGAAGGGAAGCAAAGACGGCAGTTCTAGAAGCCCATCCATGGTATGCAGCAAAGGACTTCTCGTATGACTTTGAAACCGCACCCACAATTGAGTTCCCTCTGCAAATCAAGCAAACCTCCATGTTGTAGTCGATGGAATAGTCTCACAATTGATCTATGAATGGAAAGTAAACTTGTATAAACATACCCTTTGGTTAGCATTTGCTCAAACATCACGGTTAGCATCACGATCGAACGCTTGACTCTGATCAGGCTCCTTGAGCTACTATAATGCTTCTTAGCTAAATTCTGCTGGATTTCTCTGTCAATTAAGGTTTCTAGTGTGTCATCTGGCCTTGCCCCCTTGTTAAGATCATTAACCTTTGATAGATACTGAATTATAACCTTGTACACATAAAAAGTTTTGGAAAGGGATCAGATGATCAAGTAGTATATTAGCCCGTTACCTTGGATAAGAATTCCATCTGAGCAAACTTGAAAGGAAGTCCGAGGTACCCTACAAAAGTGGAGGCAATGAGACAAAAGTGAACAAGACGATGGACCTCTAGGCTTGGGTTGGGAGAATTCATACAATCTGCCAACTCTTTCATGCTGTCTGCAATCCTTGTAAGCACTTTCTCTCTTTTCCCTTCCATTGAAGACAATATAGTCTTCGCTTGTTCTAATGAAATGAACCCGAAGTCTCCATGGAACCAGTGTTATGCCTGTAACAGCCTATTAATTCTCTTGGAAGTCTCTCTTCTATAGAAACTTTTTTTTTTTTTTACTAATATAATTCATATGGTGAGAAGTATATGACTTGGACATAGATTAGTCTTTAAATTTTATAAATCAAGAACTTTTTTATTCATTCCATAGACTTAAAAATACAAAGTTGTAATTATCACACAAATAATAAATGAAAAAATAATCAACAAAATTGGAACGAACGAAAGAGAGAGAGAGAGAGGGAGAGATTTTATGCAAAAAAAAGTCAAACACATTGGCTTGGGTTTATATATGAATAAGACACAAAGAAGAAGACATGATGTGAAGACAAACTTAAGTCTATGTAATTTGTTAAATTATAAAGGAATCCTTAAATAATATTAAGCTTGGTAGGTTGGGAGGATTTTTCTTTGAGAACGAGTAGTTAGGGTGGTAGGTGTCACACCCCTTATAATTGCCTTAAATTTTTCACCGAGTGTGCGGTGCTAAGGACCCTTCCTTAGCCAACCTTTCTTCCCAGTCCTTAGAAAAGCAGAGCAACATGACACAACAATTACGGGAACCCTTCCCAACTTGTATTATTTCACTCACTATAAGATACAAAACTTTTCCAAAGTGTCTCAACACTTTGCTTGAGTTAGAACAATGCTTACACCCCTAAGCATTCAGAGAATCATCTTTATCTCTCATGCTCTGTCTCAAGGATGCAAGAGGCCCTTTTAAAAGACTCAGCCTGCAGTTTACAATTCACTTTTCAAAATTCAAAACCAAGGAGCCAGTCTGATGGTGATGCAACTGCCACAACTGCTCATAACTGTTTGCATAACCACCCAACTGGTGAACTGCTTGTGTAACCACCCAGCTGGAGACACTCCTTCAGTCCAAGGTGTCTTTTCACACTAGCCATCAACACCACAACCATCTGCCAGTCCATTGTAGTTGATTGCAAACCTAATCACTTACTGTCCCAGCTAGCTGCACTAGCTAGCTGTCACTAGCTGGCTGCACTAGCTAGCTGCCATCCCCTCAAGTCTTTCCCATCAAGTTGCTGGTGAGTCCCCCTAACAAGTCGCCTCCTTCCCCGTAAGGTGCCTCTTGTGACTGGGTGCCCACCAATGTGTCTTTGATCAAGGCCTTCTGAACTAGTAGCATGCACCAACCAGCTGACCAAGTGTCTGGTGCATCAATGTGCTTTAAATGCACAAAGTTGTAATTATCACACAAATAATAAATGACAAATAATCAACAAAATTGGAACCAACGAGAGAGAGAGAGAGAGAGAGAGAGAGAGAGAGAGATTTTATGCAAAATAAAAGTCATACACATTGGCTTGGGTTTATATATGAATAAGACACAAAGAAGAAGACATCTTGTGAAGACAAACTTAAGTCTATGTAATTTGTTAAATTATAAAGGAATCCTTAAATAATATTAAGCTTGGTAGGTCGGGAGTGTTTTTCCATGAGAACAAGTAGTTAGGGTGGTAGGCATCATGTGAAAGTCTATCTAATATACTAAATTGTAAAGGAATAATTGAATTTAATACTACAACTGGGCAAGTTGGGTAGGATTTGTAGCCTATTCAAATCAAATTCGAAATTAAAACATTTGGAGCTCTATTTAGTGGAGGTGTTTAATCCAAGCTCCACTTGGGAAGTATTTTTTTAAGCATCGGGTTAGAGTTCAGTAAGATTTTGATGTCAAGTTGCGTCAGTAAAAATCAAATTTCATCAAGTCAATCCATAATATTCTATTTTACCTTGTTGACTTTATTTCATAGAACAAAATTTAAATATTAAATGAGATAACAATTTAATAAGTGAATAAAAATCCTTTTAGGAAAACAAAATACGACTTGATGGATTTTAAAACATATAGAATGTACATTAATATATAAATTATAAAGTTAAATAAATATTAAATCATTTTGGAATTATGCAGAGGATACTCAAATAGTTGATGGAGCCTAACCTAAATTAAGTTTGAGTTAAACAATCTAATTGGTCACCTAGGCTTTTTGATCGAAGCTTGACTTAAATCAAGTTTGAGTCAAAACAAACAAACAAACAAACAAGCAAACAAACAAACTCAATCCAAGAACAAATTTTTGTTATTCAAGTCTATCCAAATTAATATCAAGTTGGATTAGGTTAAGTAAACCAAGTTATCTCCCAAACTAAAATTGATTGCAAGAGCTTCACAATGAAGTTTGTAGAATTTGGAATATTTGGTTAAAAAGGGCAAAACAGCCCAAAGTTAATTTATAAAACCATCCTTTGAGAAATAATAGAAAAAAGAGATTGATCTTAGAATTTCATTATAATTCTAGAAATTACATTTAGAAGAAAAAGCTAATGGAGATTCATTATCACAAACAAGCAAAGACAAACATTTGGAGATTTTTCATCGAAATAACAATGAAAAATCGGATATCAATGAGTAGCAACAAAAAATAGGGAAGAAATCTTGGTTGATCAATTTTTCAAAACAATTCATCAACAAAAAATTGTTGATTTATCAATTTTATATAGGCTAATATCAAAAATTTGGGGAAGCTAATTGAACCATGCTTTCCCATTATAGAAAATCATCGATGTATCCGCCATTTATCCATGATCTTTTCATCTATAATTACTTTTTATTTTTATTTTTAAAAGTTTATATTATCCTTTTATTTTAAATTATTTTCAATATTTATCACATTAATACATGAAAATCGATATTTTCATCCTTAAAAACAAAATGCATAAAAACTAATCCAACTCTCAGTATTTTTTTTTGCTCACAGCAATAGCCTTATTTATAGGATTTAGACCTATTAGAACCAAAATATCTCCTGGCTAATAAAAAATAAAACAAGACCATAAACCTAAATTTATGACTTAAACTAACTTCCTTTTTCTTCTTTTTGTAATTAAACTTTGAAGAGGCCTCCTTATCCCTTTGATTTTTATAAACTGTGGCAGACCATTTCGATCTAGTTGTGCATCTTAGTTCATTTGGAGGAAACATAATATAAGCCCTTTCACAGGTTAGAAATCTACGGGTCGTTTCATAAAAATAAAAAACAAAAAACTTGTCTAAACAATTATTTTTTTTTTTTGATTTTATAAAAATTAAATTAAATTTATATAACATTAATTAAATTTTATTAAAGTGTTATTAAAAATGACAATGGTTTTATAATTATAAATAAATTAAAAAAAGTAATAGTTTTTAATAAAACATGATTAATAATGTTATAATAAAATCATAAATGATATTTTTTTTTAATAAAAAATACACTTAGTATATATTAGAAGCATAAGAAAATTAACATCTTCGGAAATTTTATTTAAAATAAATAACAAATAAAGTTTAATTTTTTTAAATATATAAGTGAGTCAAATTTATATTATATGCACACATTTAGTACTCAATTATATTGACTAGAATTGATTTGAGAATATTCAAATCATAGGTATTATAATTTAAACACTTAAATCTACAATATTTATATTTCATATGCTTTTCTTGTGTAGATATGAAAATCCATATGATAATTTTGCATGCATCTTTAAGGATCAAGGATTTGTCATTCCTACAACTATATGCTTTAATGCCTCCGCATAAGAGAAAGGTCTTCTTCTACAAAGGCCATACAATATCGACAACTTGTAGGTTCTCTTTAATATCTTTCTCTTTTACCCAACAAGATGTCTTTTTTATAGTCAACAAGCTTGCTCAATTTATGCATTATCATATTAAAACCATCAATTGTTCGAAAGCCAACCTTTTCATTATCTCAAGTATACCATGTATTATGGTCTTTTCAATCATGGATGAAAATATCAGTTTTTACAAAAATATCGGTAGTTGGATTTTAAGGATATATTATGAATATTGTAAAATATTGATATAAATTTTTGATGAAGTAAAAATTGGTCAAAATTAAAATTTTTTAGGAAAAATAATATAAGAAACAATAATACATGTGTTGAAATTTTTTTGTCACAGAAATTGATAAATGCACAATATAATTTGTGACATTTGAAAATAATATGCAGAATTTAAAAACACATTTTATATAAATCTATTTAGTTTGAATGTATTGGAGAATACTAAAAAATGATAATATATGTATGATTTTTTTAAAATTATTTATAAATTTGTATTTTTCATATATTTAATTAATATATAAAAGATATAAAGAAATACTATCAATAAGATTATGAGAATGATTTTTACATTTTATTCAACAATCAATTAAATATAATATCATTAAAATTAATTAATTAATTAATTTTTTATTTTAATATTTGTATGAATCTATTAAATAATATATTTATTTATTTAATTCCTTTTTAATTGGAAATAAGAGATGAATACTATATAATTAAGGGTGAGATAGCCCGGATGGTAGAGAGTGCTTCTATGTGTGAGGTTTGTGTTGACAGGCCAAAAATGGGGAAACTTCCATCCTTCATCTCCAACTACTAGTGACTGATGATTAGTAGTCAATTGGGTCCTCCACCACCAGCTACTCCTCTCATTTATTGTGAGAATATTTGCACTACATACTGATGTGCTAATCCTTGAGTCATGTCACTTTCCAATGAGGCATGATATGGCTATTGATTTCCATTCATCCATGGTGCTCTTCAAGTTCCGACAATTAATCAGCATCTTGCTGATGTTCTCACCATGTCATTCTCCAAGCTTAATTCCCACTTCTCAGGTGAATGGAAAATCAACAATGAAAAAATCATTTTCCTTAACTTTTTTATAACATGAAAAAGCACTACAACCTTGTACAATGATAACTTATTACATGTAGTCAAAGATCAAATCAATTCAAGCAGCTGTTGGCCCAATTCCCTTGAATGAAATAAACTGTCGATGTAGTTCACTACTACAGCTGATGAATCTACAAAGCTTTTCATCTTAGTAGGCATCGACACCTCTGGAAAACAGCATACAACTTTGATCAGAAAATTGTTCTCATAGTGTTGTATATACGTTGATGTATATGTCCATGAAACATAGACTTAGTAATTACCATTTTCGTGCAACTTCTTCATAAGCTTGGCCCTTGTAGGAAGGGCAGGAAGCGAAGCAAAGACGGCAGTTCTGGTAGCCCATCCATGGTATGCAGCAAAGGACTTCTCGTATGACTTTGAAACCGCACCCACAATTGAGTTCCCTCTGCAGATCAAGCAAACCCCCATGTTGTAGTCGATGGAATAGTCTCACAATTGATCTATGAATGGAAAGGAAACTTGTTTAAACATACCCTTTGGTTAGCATTTGCTCAAACATCACGGTTAGCATCACGATCGAACGCTTGACTCTGATCAGGCTCCTTGAGCTACTATAATGCTTCTTAGCTAAATTCTGCTGGATTTCTCTGTCAATTAAGGTTTCTAGTGTGTCATCTGGCCTTGCCCCCTTGTTAAGATCATTGACCTTTGATAGATACTGAATTATAACCTTGTACACATAAAAAGTTTTCGAAAGGGATTAGATGATGAAGTAGTATATTGGCCCGTTACCTTGGATAAGAATTCCATCTGAGCAAACTTGAAAGGAAGGCCGAGGTACCCTACAAAAGTGGAGCCAATGCGACAACAGTGAACAAGACGATGGACCTCTAGGCTTGGGTTGGGAGAATTCACACAATCTGCCACCTCTTTTATGCAGTCTGCCATCCTTGTGAGTATCTTCTCCCGTTTCCTCTCCATTGAAGCCAATTAACAGAGCTGCTTCTGAGCGTGCCCAACACTACTATTACTTTGATTGCAGTACTCTGTCATATCAAGTTTCAATATTGTATGTATATACAGAGAGAGAGAGAGAGAGAGAGAGAGATAGAGAGAGGTTCTTCACTTGTCCAATATGAAATGAAGACTTGAGTTTCCATGGAAAGTGCACACGCTTTCTTGACAAAGACCCATTAACGAGTATTCAACACAGAGTGGTGATGACCCTTCCCACTAAAGTTGAGAAACAGACAAAAACCCATTCGCAAGTGGGCATTATCTTCTCCACCAGTTGGATTAACAATAGCAACAATAGATGATCAATAATCAATAAAATTTGCCATAAATTGTAAAATAATGTATTTTTTTATTAGATAAAGATTTTTAGAATTTTAAATTGGAAAAGAATAAACCAACAATGATAAGATATCAAATAGTGACTTATTGAATTCAGACCATAGACAATGATTATTGTTTAACCACAAAGCAATACACTAATCCCAATAGATTAATACTTAATACTTTTTTGTTATACACAAATTTAATAAATGAAGAAACAAATCATCAATATTAATGTAGATATATAAGCTCCAGTATCAATTTTGAATATGGTAATTGTCATAATTTGGATTCCAAGCGACCCGAAACCCAACTTAGATTATTGTATCAAAAGTTTCGTGCATGGGATTGGAATGTCCAGATACTTTCTTAAATTTATCATTTTCCAAGGGTTAGTGGGTTAGGTGGGTGGGTCAAGGCCCCAAAAATGGGGTCCAAAATTGTCAAAGAGTCACGAGTTATTAAAAAAGTGCTCTTAAACTTTGATATTTTATGATAATCGAAGTTATAAACTTTACTTTATATGTATACTATTCACACCATATAACATATTTATTATTATTATTATTATTTTCAATATATAGATACTAATTTTTGGATGAAGTTTTTGAATATTTCATTTAAAAATCAATTAATAGCTTATATGGGTAGATAAAATATTTTATTACATTCAACGTTATACCTCTAGACTTATTCTAAGAACTATCATTTAGGTAATCCAAATTTTCGGGCTTAAAAACAATAGCATTACACCCCAATATAATGAATTAATCCCTATCATATGTTTTAGTACCCTTAACATGATCGAAATACTATGTACTCTTAACATCTTTAATGTTTCTACCTCAATTGAATCCTTCATCTCATGTAGCTAGTTGTACAATGCTTAAGATTTACCTTGTACCATCTATGCACTTCAAATATCCAAAAAAAAAAAATATTTCCAATCATTTACTAATAGAAACTGTGCTAAGATTGAATTCAAAGTTCCAGAATTTTTCAAAGAAAGGTGACGTGAAAAACCTTCCAACCATCCAATTTTGACCAACCTTCCTTAAAATATGCTCATCAATCACATTCTAACGCGTAGGCTTTGAAGCTGAAATAAGAGCCAAAGATCAAATCTGTTCAAGCAATTGTTTTGCCGATTCCCTTGAATGAAACAAGCCGTGGATGTACTGCACTAATATATATAGCTGATGAATCAATAAAGCTTTGCATCTTAACAGTCATAGACGCCTCTGAAAAACAGCATACAACATTGATCAGTAAATTGATATTATTATAATCTTCCATATATTGATATATGACCATTTTCTTTCAGGTTCTTCATAAGCTTAACCCTAGTAGGAAGGTGAGGCAGCGAGGCGAAGACGGCAGTTCTGGTAGCCCATCCATGGAATGCAGCAAAGGACTGCTCGTATGACTTTGAAACCGCACCCTCAACGGAGTTTTCCCTTAAAATTAATCAAGCCCCGTTTAAGCATTTGCTCAAGCATCACTCTCAGCATGACAATTGATGGAGCTGCTTCTGAGCTTACTTGACGCTACCATCACTTTTATTTCAGTATTTTATATTGAGTTAATTTTTCAGTATTTTATATTCACAATTGATGGAAGTTCTTCACTTTTCGTGATGAAATGAAAATGAAGTCTGCATGGAAATTAAGGTACCCACGCTATTTTAGTTTCTGACCAATGACCGGCCCACTGAAGAGATATTCAAGTCCTTATGAAATGAGTACGAAGTCTCCACGTAAAGGTCACTACTCACTATTTTATTTTCTGACTTAAAAGACCCTTTGAGGAAATGTTCAATACAGGGGTGGGACCCATTATTTGATTAGAAGTAATATGGACCCTTTATCCCTTTTTTAATCACATTTCCATAAAAATGTACTTATGTTTTTTTATTGTAAAAGTAGTTATTTTTTTTAAAACTTATATATAAATACCTGAAAAAATTGAGGATATTCATGTCAAAAATTGGTTATTATTAAAACAAAAATATGAAAACTATTTTTATTTTTAAAAATTTATATTATCCTTTTATTTTAAATTATTTTCAATATTTATCACATTAATACATGAAAATCGATATTTTTATCCTTAAAAACAAGATGCATAAAAACTAATCCAATTCTCAATTTTTTTTTGGCTTACATCGATAGCCTTATTTATAGGATTTAGACCTATTAGAACCTCAATATCTCCTGGGTAATAAAAAATAAAACAAGACCATAAACCTAAATTTATGACTTGAACTAACTTCTTTTTTCTTCCTTTTGTAATTAAACTTTGAAGAGGCCTCCTCATCCCTTTGATTTTTATAAATTGTGGCAGACCATTTCGATCCATTTGTGCATCTTAGTTCATTTGGAGGAAACATAATATAAGCCTTTTCACAGGTTAGAAATCTATGGGTCGTTTCATAAAAATAAAAAACAAAAAACTTGTTTAAACAATTTTTTTTTTTGTTTTGATTTTATAAAAATTAAATTAAATTTATATAACATTAATTAAATTTTATTAAAGTGTTATTAAAAATGACAATGGTTTTATAATTATAAATAAATTTAAAAAAGTAACAGTTTTTTATAAAACATGAATAAATAATGTTATAATACAATCATAAAAGATATTTTTTTTTTTATAAAAAAATACACTTAGTATATATTAGAAGCATAAGAAAATTAACATCTTGGAAAATTTTATTTAAAATAAATAACAAATAAAATTTAATTTTTTTAATATATAAATGAGTCAAATTGATATTATATGTACACATTTAGTATTCAATTACATCGACTAGAATTGATTTGAGAATATTCAAATCATAGGTATTAGAATTTAAACACTTAAATCTACAATATTTATATTTCATATGCTTTTCTTGTATAGATCTAAAAATCCATATGATAATTTTGCATGCAACTTTAAGGATCAAGGATTTGTCATTCCTACAACTAAAGCCATCAATGTTTAATCCACCCACCAACAAGCGTTTTTTAATGCACTTCCATTCTAAGCTTGAAAGGCTTCACCTTAATTTGTGCACCATACACACCACACACTCAAACACAAGATGAGATTTATGGATTCTAAATGCACTTAACCTCATTTAAGAGTATAAATACATTTAAATCTCATGGAAGAACACTCTCTAGATTATAACTCTCCAATGGGGTTCTCTAGTTAAATTGACCAACAACAGTTAGTATGAAGGGCAAAAAAGTGTCCAACGGTTATAAAATGAGGCATTAGATGCTCCTAAAAATAGTAGACTGGGTTGAGCCATGACAAACCAGACCTCTAAGGATCAAATATCACAATTTAAAAGCATTAAAAAATAAGGCCGATAGAAGGTGGCCAACCAATTAGACTTTGACTGGCTGAGCAACCTCAATGGACTACATAAAACTGAAAATGCTTGAAGGAAAGAGAAGACCATGTGGACTTGAGTTGGGCCACAAAGATTGTAAAATGATCAAAATACCCATCTTCCAAAAAAATGTACCAAATGAGGCCAAATATTAAGATATAGCCTAAATATGATCAGCCACGTAAAAATGCTCACACACATTTACAAAAATATACTTTTAAACATTTGAGAGAAGCCCCCAAAAACTTGAGCAAATTTTCTAAAATTAAATTACAATGTAAATCTTGGCCGTCACACAATCAATGACTCAACCCTAAGGCTATAATTGGTTCTCGGAAAGTACTAGGAAGAGGAAAAGAACTGTCAAATATAATTTTCTTCCTTTTAGTTTTATTATAGAAAATGAGAAAAAAATAAAATGTAATTAAAATTATTAAGAAATTTTTATATTTTAAAATTATATCATCTTTATATAGACGAGTTAAATAAGTGAAAAAAATTTGAAGAAATATACAAAAATGATTTATTGACTTTAAAACAATTTTTTTTTTCTTTATTTTTTCTTTCCTTTTACTTTTCCTTTTTATTTTCTTTCCCTTACATTTTCCTTGAAACTTTTTGGGAACCAAACATAGACGAAGCTACCTTATTTCGTGAAATTTCCAATACTATATGCTTTATTGCCTCTGCATAAGAGAAAGGTCTTCTTCTACAAAGGTCATACAATATCGACAAGTTGTAGGTTCTCTTTAATATCTTTCTCTTTTACCCAATAAGATATCTCCTTTATTGTCAACAAGCTCGCTCAATTTATGCATTGTCATATTAAAACCATCAATTATTTGAAAGCCAACCTTTTCATTATCTCAAGTATACCATGTATTGCGGTCTTTCTAACCACAGATGAAAACACATACTTAGAAGGTTTGACAAAAATTATATTTTACCTTTAAGTATGGAGTGGTACGCCTGTCTTTGCCCTTGAAATAGAAGGCAGAAAAAAAGAGGCATATCCCCTATAGGTATGACATTAGCATCAATGTAAGTATTTATTACTTGCAAAATTGGTGTATCCTATTGTCTGTCCATATTTTCTTGTCCATTTAGAAAATAAAAAAAGGTTCCCATCCTAGGAAGTTTATTTATCACTTGTAAAATTTGTCTACTGCTTCCATATTTTTTATGCTTTTATTTAAGGGAACTCAATATAAATTAAAGAAGAAGAAATAGGCAAGGAGTCAATAAAGTTTGGCTGGATGTTAAGCAATCCAATATACCTAATATTATTTACAATCAAAATCTAGGTCCACAATTCTAATTGTGGATCACAGTGCCTACTAGGCACCGAAGTAAAATTTGTATAAATATAAAGAAATGAATACGTCATAGGGTTAAAAAAAAAACAAGTATTTTGAAAGAGAGTTATGGTTTTTATTTGGACTTATTTTGGCTATTTTGTATTTCTACTAACTGATTGAAGAATCTTTGAATGGTAGGTAAAATTATAACATCTTATTAAAAGTATTATAGAGAATGCACCTAGACATAATGCATGTTTGAACCAAGATGATGTACATTTGTGCATTACTGCATTTAAGTTAAATGTTGAAGAGCATGGACAAACTAATACACACCATAGAAACAAAGAAAAGAAATGTATCATGACATTCATTTCAAAGAAATATTGTTTGTGATTATAGTTTATAGAAGAACAAAGGAGCAGGAGGGGAAATCTTAAACATGAACTAATAATGAAGCTTGGAGATGCAGAGAAGAAAATGAATCAACATGAAGATTCCGTCCAAAGGTTTATAACAAAAATATCTGTACCCAAATCATAGTACCAAAAACAATTTGTTTGTAATTAGGAATGAACAATGAAATTAAAAATAAAATTAACATTAGGGTTAACACCAAATCTAGACAAGAAGAAAAAAAGTAAAATTAAAAATTGGGGCTAATACAAATATGAACAAGAAGCCAAAAAGAAAAAAAAAAAAGTGTATACATATATGTATATATAGACAAAAAGGAGAAGAGAAAGATACCTTTGCATATTAATTAGTTGCCATTTTTCATATCCATTGCCACCATTGTTTCTCATCTTCTTTCATAGTTGCATCATCCTTGTCATCTTAATCCCCATCCTCTTCCTTATTAACCTCTTAATTTTCAGAAGCACAAAATAAGATAAGGCAAATGCAATGCTAACAAAGTCATAGAGAAAAGAATCAAACAAAAAAGCTAACAGAAAAGCATTGATAAAAAAAAAAATACAAACAAGAGATAACTAAATGGTATAGAAAATCTAAGGAAAAAAAAAATAGATGAAAGGAAAAAGTGATTAAGTAATAGGTAGAACAAGGGTCAAAAATAAAAATAAAAAACATAGTAGACCTCCTATATTGGATGGTGGAAAAGTAAACAAAAAAAAAAAAAAAAATTGTTAATCTGAACTTGTTGTGGATCAAACAAGTACCTTGAAAAGTTCACTGAATTATAAAATGTTGATAGAATATGAAAAAGGATGCAGTGAATGAAACACTTAGGAAAAAGGTTTAAAGCTCATTTTGATGCAATTCATATTTTTTGTTTGTAAAAAACAGAAAGTAATAGTAAATTGAATATAAAATGTAGGAGCACTTTCCTAAAAAGTACAAACTTTATCTTAAGTTCTTAAAAATCAATTTTAAAACGTGTAGTGATAAAAATTATTTGATATGTTAATTTTTTTTAAATAGTTTTAAAAACTCATCATATTTTTAAGATGAAGCTCTAAGAGTTCTTGAATGTTGTATAGAAGTTATGATCATTTTATGTTTTTAAAATAAAAAAACAAGAAATGCATCCAAAGCACAATTAGTATTATATTTACTTGGAAATCAAAACTGAGATTAAATTTAGAGGGAGGGGAATGGAATATGAAAGAAACATTCTATCTAATGATAGTTTGTAAGAGAAAATGAAAAGACAAGGAAATCTTTGAAATTCCGAGATGCAAAGAAGAAAGTGGATGAACATCAAGATTCAATGCAAAGCTTTATAACAAAATATTCCTAGAATTTTTAGCAAATGTAAAACCTTGTAAGGCATCAATCATAAGGGAAAAAAAATTCCATTCGAGTTCCGAAAGATAGAATTGAAGGGAAAAGTGTAAGAGTGTATTTTCTTTGGAAAAACCAAAAGCCCAACAATGCCAGCTCCATTAGCAACAATTGAGTAATAGGGGTTTTTATTTATTTTTTTTGTTTTTTTGTGGATGTCATATAAATTGGCTTCCATTAAAAGGCTTTACTGTCACTTCCCAACAGTGGCTTGTACAATGATAGAAGTTTAACATTATTAAAAAAGTAATTGATATTCAAAACTAATATGCGTATAATTGTTTTACAAACCTTCTAAAATTTTTACACTTGGGTTTGTATTTTGATTGAAAAGATTGGATAGTTTTTATATTAAATCAACTCTTTGTTTGCATAGATTAAGAAATAAAACAGGGGATGATCTTTTTGGCTAGCATAGATTGGCATGATATGAGAAAATAAAACGGTAAATAAGAATAGATTATTTGTTAGTCTATAGGAAATATATAGTGTTTTTTTTTTTTATAACTCACATAAAGTTGAACGTAGAGATAGCCTTGTAAGTAAGAAGTGGAGTGTATGTTATCCCCAGGGGGTTGGAAGAGAAATCATTGAAAACAAACTCACGGGACAGGTTTTGATATCAGTTATAATGGGAAGAAGAAAGAGATGCATGCCATGCATGGAGGAGGGTTGGCAAAAGGTAATTTTTCAAAATTTGTGTAATCCTAAATACGCCTACCCTAATCATAGCACCAGAACCAATTTGGTTGGAATACAAAATCTTGAATTTATAGCATCAAAATTTCAAATATAAAAAGCCAACAAATCATCAAAATTTTTTGATTTCTCAACTTTGAAACTAACCTAAACAGGGAAACAACTAACACAAAATTTGTAAGGAACTCTGAGTTGTTCTCACCTTCTCTCTTTGTTCTTTGCCTTTCCTCATAGGCAATTAAATGGCTATGTTAAATGCAATTTCACGATGAGTGCAGTTTCACGACGGAATGGAGAAATTGAAACCCTAAAAAGATAGAAGGTTGTTCCTGAGATCTCAATTGGCAAGAAAACCCAGAAAATTGTAACCGATAAGAGTTGTTGAAAACTATCGAATTTTTGGTCAACATCGATAGAGTCATCGAAGGAGTTGCCGATGAGAGGTACATGTGGGTATTGATACAGAGTGTGGGGACTTGGGTTCTAAGCGTTGGACTGTGAGGTTGTGCATTTTGGAAAAATAGGGGTACGTAGCTTATATAATTAAGCAATAGATGGCACTTTTAAAGGGCGCCAATGTTGAGCTCTTCCATCAACGATGCTTTCAGAAAGCACCATTATTTAAATTTCATGTTATAATGACATTTATAAAAGCGTCATTATTTAAAAACGCCTTTATTTTTCCTACAAAGCGCCAAGGAAGAGTAAGCCCGATAATAGTCCTTTTTAATAATAAATAATGACATTTTTTAAAAGTGTCATTAATTTAATTTTTTGTAGTTGTGGGAAGGGAAGGAAAATAGAGAGGAAAAGTAGAAGAAAAGAAAAAATAAAGAAAATAAAATTTTAAGTCAATAAATTATTTTAAACTCATTTGAAATATTGTAGCTATTTGATATAAAGATTAAATAATTTGAAAATATATAAATTTCTTACTATTTTTAATTACATTTGATTTTATTTATTATTTTTTTATAGGAGAACCAAACATAAAAAAAAAAAAAAAAAAAATCATTTTTCTTAATATGTTTTTTTTTTTTTAAAGTGTTTTTTGGGAACCAAACTTAACCTAAGAGTTGCGATAATGGAGAGTCACCAATGGACCAACAAAAATGTCATACAATCTTTAGTCATAAGGTGTGAGTTGATCAATGACATAGCGACAGGTTCCTAGACTGTGGTAGAAGACACTAGGGTAGCATCCAACAAATTGCATTACGATGATAACCCTTGGGGCACTGTCTCGTGTAATTTTGGTCTGAAAAGTGTTATACTCCCCATAAAACAAGCTGAAACAGGAGCCAAAGATCAAATCAATTCAAGCAACTCTTCTACCAGTTCTCTTGAATGAAACAAACTGTCGATGTACTGCACTACTAAAGCTGATGAATCAACAAAGCTTTGCATCTTAGTAGTCATCGAGACCTCTGAAAAGCCACATACAACAATGATATGCAAATTATGGACATAATTTTGTGTACACGATGTGTATATGTCCATAAACAGTTAAAACATGGACTTAATTACCATTTTCATGCAACTTCTTCATAAGCTTGGCCCTTGTAGGAAGGGCAGGCAGCGAAGCAAAGACGGCAGTTCTGGTAGCCCATCCATGGTATGCAGCAAAGGACTGCTCGTATGACTTTGAAACCGCACCTTCAATGGAGTTTTCTCTGAAAATCAATCAAACCCCGTCTCGTAATCCATGCAAAAATGTCTCAAATTCATCAATGAATTGAAGGAAACTTGTATGAACATACCTACTACTTAGCATTTGCTCAAACATCACCCTCAGCATGATGATTGAACGCTTCACTCTGATCAAGCTTCTTGAGCCGCTATAAGGCTTCTTAGCACACTCCTGTTCAATTTCTCGATCAATCATAGTTTCTAGTGTATCATCTGGCCTTGCTCCGTTCTTAAGATCATTAACCTTTCATGCATATGTACAGACATTAAGTTAACTATATCGAACTATAACCTTGTACATATCCAATAACAAGTTACATGCATACATATATATAAGTAATCAAAATGGTTCGGATGAAAGAATAATATAGTACTGCAAGGACTTGATACACATTAATATTGGCCCATGCCATTACCTTGGATGAGGATTCCATCTGAGCAAACTTGAAAGGAAGGCCTAAGCAGCCAACGAAAGGGTAGCCAACACGACATCCGTGAACGAGACGATGGACCTCAAGTCTTGGTGTTGAAGAATTCACACAATCTGCCAACTCTTTCATGGTGTCTGCAATCCTTGTAAGCAGCTTCTCTCTTTTCCCCTCCATTGAAGACAATATAGTCTTCACTTATTCTAATGAAATGAACCCGAAGTCCCCATGGAACCAGTGTTATGCCTGTAACAGCCTATTAATTCTCTAGGAAGTCTCTCTTCTATACAAACTTTTTATGTTTTTTTATTCACTAATATAATTCATATTGTGAGAAGTATATGACTTGGACATAGATTAGTCTTTAAATTTTATAAATTGGCTTGGGTTTATATATGAATAAGACACAAAAATGAAGACATGATGTCAAAACAACTTAAATCTATGTAATTTGTTAAATTATAAAGAAATCCTTAAATAATATTAAGCTCGGCAGGTTGGGAGGATTTTTCCATGAGAACAAGTAGCTAGGGTGATAGGCCATGTGAAAGTCTATCTAATATACTAAATTGTAAAGGAATAATTGAATTTAATACCGCAACTGGGCAAGTTGGCTTGGGTTTATATATGAATAAGACACAAAGAAGAAGACATGATGTGAAAATAACTTAAATCTATGTAATTTGTTAAATTATAAAGAAATCCTTAAATAATATTAAGCTCGGCAGGTCGGGAGGCTTTTTCCATGAGAACAAGTAGCTAGGGTGGTAGGCATCATGTGAAAGTCTATCTAATATACTAAATTGTAAAGGAATAATTGAATTTAATACCGCAACTGGGCAAGTTGGGTAGGATTTGTAGCCTATTCAAATCAAATTCGAAATTAAAACATTTGGAGCTCTTTTTAGTGGAGGTGTTTAATCCAAGCTCCACTTGGGCAGTATTTTTTTAAGCATTGGGTTAGAGTTGAGTAAGATTTTGACGTCAAGTTGTGTTAGTAAAAATCAAATTTCATCAAGTCAATCCATAATATTCTATTTTACCTTGTTGACTTTATTTCATAGACAAAATTTAAATATTAAATGAGATAACAATTTAATAAGTGAATAAAAATCATTTTAGGAAAACAAAATACCACTTGATCGATTTTAAAACATATAAAATGTACATTAATATATAAATTATAAAGTTATATAAATATTAAATCATTTTGAAATTATGCAGAGAATACCCAAATACTTGATCGTAGTCTAACCTAAATTAAGTTTGAGTTAAACAATCTAATTGGATTACCTAGACTTTTTGATCAAAGGTTGACCTAAATCAAGTTTGAGTTAAAACAAACAAATTTTGGTTATTCAAGTCTATTCAAATTAATATCGGGTTGGATTAGGTCGAGTAAACCAAGTTATCTCCCAAACTAAATTGATTGGAAGAACTTCACAATGAAGTTTGTAGAATTTGGAATATTTGATTAAAAAGGGAAAAACAACCTAAAGTTAAGTTATAAAACTATCCTTTGAGAACTAATAGAAAAAAGAGATTAATTTTAGAATTTCATTATAATTCTAGAAATTGAATTTAGAAGAAAAAGCTAATGGAGATTCATCATCACAAACAAGCAAGGACAAACATTAAAAGATTTTTCATCAAAATATCAATGAAAAATCGGATATCAACGATTAGCAACAAAAAATCTTGGTTGATCAATTTTTCAAAACAATTCATCGACAGAAAAATCGTTGATTTATCTATGATATATATAGGCTAATATCGAAAATTTCGAGAAGCAAATTGAACCATGCTTTCCCATTATAGAAAATCATTTATGTATTCGCCATTTATCCATGATCTTTTCGTCTATAATTACCTTTTATTTTTATTTTAAATTATTTTCTATATTTATCCCATTAATTCATGAAAATTGATATTTTAAACCTTAAAAACAAGATGCATAAAAACTAATCCAATTCTTAGAATTTTTTTGGCTTATATCGATAGCCTTGTTTATAGGATTTAGACCTATTAGAACCTCAATATCTCCCAGCTAATAAATTAAAAAATAAAACAAGATCATAAACCTAAATTTATGACTTGAACTAACTTCTCTTTTCTTCCTTTTGTAATTAATTTGAAGAGGCCTCCTCATCCCTTTGATTTTTATAAATTGTGGTAGACCATTTCAATCCATTTGTGCATCTTAGTTCATTTGAAGGAAACATGGTATAAACCCTTTTGCAGGTTAGAAATGTACGGGTTTCATAAAAATAAAAAACAAAAACCTTGTTTAAATAAATTATTATTATTTTTTGTTTTGATTTTATAAAAATTAAATTATATTTATATAACATTAATTAAATTTTATTAAAATGTTATTAAAAATAACAATGGTTTTATAATTATAAATAAATTAAAAATTAATGGTTTTTAATAAAACATGAATAATAATGTTATAATAAAATCATAAATGATATTTTTTTTATAAAAAAATACGCTTAGTATATATTAGAAGCATAAGAAAATTAACATCTTTGGAAATTTTCTTTAAAATAAATAATAAATAAAGTTTAATTTTTTTAATATATAAATGAGTCAAATTTATATCATATGTATACATTTAGTACTCAATTACATCCGATTAGAATAGATTCGGGAGTATCCAAATCATAGGTATTGTAATTTAAACACTTAAATCTACAATATTTATATTTCATATGCTTCCCTTGTGTAGATCTGAAAGTCCATATGATAATTTTGCATGTATCTTTAATGATTAAGGATTTGTCATTCCTACAACTATATACTTTATTGCCTCTACATAAGAGAAAGGTCTTCTTCTAGAGAGGCCATACAATATCAACAAGTTGTAGGTTCTCTTTAATATCTTTCTTTTTTACCCAACAAGATATCTTTTTTATAGTCAACAAGCTTGCTAATTTTATGCATTGTTATATTAAAACCATCAATTGTTCGAAAGCCAACCTTTTCATTATCTCAAGTATACCATGTATTATAGTCTTTTCAATCACGGATGAAAATATCATTTTTTTACGGAAATATCGGCAATTGGATTTTAAGGATTTATTATGAATATTGTAAAATATTGATATAAATTTTTGATGAAGTGAAAATTGATCAAAATTAAAAAATTTTAGGAAAAACTCCTAAAAATAATATAAGAAACAATAATACATGTGTTGAAATTTTTTTGTCGAAGAAATTGATAAATGCACAATATAATTTGTGACATTTGAAAATAATATGCAGAATTTAAAAATACATTTTATATAAATCTATTTAGTTTGAATGTACTGGAAGATACTAAAAAATAATAATATATGCATGATTTTTTTAAAATTATTTATAAATTTGTATTTTTCATATATTTAATTAATATACAAAAGATATAAAGAAAGACTATCAATAAGATTATAAGAATGATTTTTACATTTTATTCAACAATCAATTAAATATAATATCATTAAAACTAATTAATTAATTAATTTTTTATTTTAATATTTGTATGAATCTATTAAATAATATATTTATTTATTTAATTCCTTTTTAATTGAAAATAAGAGATGAATACTATATAATTAAGGGTGAGAGAGCCAGGATGGTAGAGAGTGTTTCTATGTGCATGTGATGTTTGTGTTGAAAGGCCAAAAATGGGGAAATTTCCATCCTTCATCTCCAACAACTTGTGACTGATAGTTAGTAGTCAATTGGGTCCTCCACCACCAGCTCCTCCTCTCATTTATTGTGAGAATATTTGCATATTGATGTGCTAATCCTTGTGTCATGTCACTTTCCAATGAAGCTGTGGCTATTGATTTCCATGCACCCATGGTGCTCTTCAAGTTCCAACAATTAATCAGCATCTTGCTGATGTTCTCACCATGTCATTCTCCAAGCTTAATTCACACTTCTCAGGTGAACGGAAAATCAACAATGAAAAAATCATTTTCCTTAACTTTTTTATTTTTTATTTTTTATTTCATAGTAAAAGAATCGAAACATGAAAAAGCACTACAACCTTGTACAATGATAACTTATTACATGTAGTCAAAGATCAAATCAATTCAAGCAGCTGTTGGCCCAATTCCCTTGAATGAAATAAACTGTCGATGTAGTTCACTACTACAGCTGATGAATCCACAAAGCTTTTCATCTTAGTAGTCATCGACACCTCTGGAAAACAACATACAACTTTGATCAGAAAATTGTTGTCATAGTGTTGTATATATGTTGATGTATATGTCCATGAAACATAGACTTAGTAATTACCATTTTCGTGTAACTTCTTCATAAGCTTGGCCCTTGTAGGAAGGGCAGGAAGCGAAGCAAGGACGGCAGTTCTGGTAGCCCATCCATGGTATGCAGCGAAGGACTTCTCGTATGACTTTGAAACCGCACCCACAATTGAGTTCCCTCTGCAAATCAAGCAAACCCCCATGTTGTAGTCGATGGAATAGTCTCACAATTGATCTATGAATGGAAAGGAAACTTGTATAAACATACCCTTTGGTTAGCATTTGCTCAAACATCACGGTTAGCATCACGATCGAACGCTTGACTCTGATCAGGCTCCTTGAGCTACTATAATGCTTCTTAGCTAAATTCTGCTGGATTTCTCTGTCAATTAAGGTTTCTAGTGTGTCATCTGGCCTTGCCCCCTTGTTAAGATCATTAACCTTTGATAGATACTGAATTATAACCTTGTACACATAAAAAGTTTTGGAAAGGGATCAGATGATCAAGTCGTATATTGGTCCATTACCTTGGATAAGAATTCCATCTGAGCAAACTTGAAAGGAAGTCCGAGGTACCCTACAAAAGTGGAGCCAATGAGACAATAGTGAACAAGACGATGGACCTCTAGGCTTGGGTTGGGAGAATTCACACAATCTGCCACCTCTTTTATGCAGTCTGCCATCCTTGTGAGTAGCTTCTCCCGTTTCCTCTCCATTGAAGCCAATTAACAGAGCTGCTTCTGTGCGTACCCAACACGACTACTACTTTGATTGCAGTACTCTTGTCATATCAAGTTTCAATATTGTATGTATATATATAGAGAGAGAGAGAGAGAGAGAGAGGTTCTTCACTTGTCCAATATGAAATGAAGACTTGAGTTTCCATGGAAAGTCCACACGCTTTCTTGACCAAAGACCCATTAACGAGTATTCAACACAGAGTGGTGATGACCCCTTCCCACTAAAGTTGAGAAACAGACAAAAGCCCATTCGCAAGTGGGCATTATCTTCTCCACCAGTTGGATTAACAATAGCAACAATAGATGATAAATAATCAATAAAATTTGACATAAATTGTAAAATAATGTATTTTTTTATTAGAAAAAGATTTTTAAAATTTTAAATTGGAAAAGAATAAACCAACAATGATAAGATATCAAATAGTGACTTATTGAATTCAGACCGTAGACAATGATTATTGTTTAACCACAAAGCAATACACTAAGCCCAATAGATTAATACTTAATACTTTTTGGTTATACACAAATTTAATAAATGAAGAAACAAATCATCAATATTAATGTAGATATATAAGCTCCAGCATCAATTTTGAATATGGTAATTGTCATAATTTGGATTCCAAGTGACCCGAAACCCAACTTAGATTATTGTATCAAAAGTTTCGTGGATTGGAATGTTCAGATACTTTCTTAAATTTATCATTTTCCAAGGATTAGTGGGTTAGGTGGGTGGGTCAAGGCCCCAAAAAAGGGGTCCAAAATTGTCAAAAGAGTCACGAGTTATTAAAAAAGTGCCCTTAAACTTTGATATTTTATGATAATCGAAGTTATAAACTTCACTTTATATGTATACTATTCACACCATATAACTTATTTATTATTATTATTATTATTATTTTCAATATATAGATACCAATTTTTGGATGAAGTTTTGAATATCTCATTTAAAAATCAATTAATATCTTATATGGGTAGATAAAATATTTTATTACATTCAACGTTATACCTCTAGACTTATTCTAAGAACTATCATTTAGGTAATCCAAATTTCCGGGCTTAAAAACAATAGCATTACACTCCAATATAATGAATTAATCCCTATCATATGTTTTGGTACCCTTAACATGATCAAAATACTATGTACTCTTAACATCTTTAATATTTCTACCTCAATTGAATCCTTCATCTCATGTAGCTAGTTGTACAATGCTTAAGATTTACCTTGTACCATCTATGCACTTCAAATATCCAAAAAAAAAAATTTCCAATCATTTACTAATAGAAACTGTGCTAAGATTGAATTCAAAGTTTCAGAATTTTTCAAAGAAAGGTGACGTGAAAAACCTTCCAACCATCCAATTTTGACCAACCTTCCTTAAAATATGCTCATCAATCACATTCTAACGCGTAGGCTTTGAAGCTGAAATAAGAGCCCAAGATCAAATCTGTTCAAGCAACTGTTTTGCCGATGCCCTTGAATGAAACAAGCCGTGGATGTACTGCACTAATGTATATAGCTGATGAATCAGTAAAGCTTTGCATCTTAACAGTCATGGACGCCTCTGAAAAACAGCATACAACATTGATCAGTAAATTGATGTTATTATAATCTTCCATATATTGATAAATGACCATTTTCTTTCAGGTTCTTCATAAGCTTAACCCTAGTAGGAAGGTGAGGCAGCGAGGCGAAGACGGCAGTTCTGGTAGCCCATCCATGGAATGCAGCAAAGGACTGCTCGTATGACTTTGAAACCACACCCTCAACGGAGTTTTCCCTTAAAATTAATCAAGCCCCGTTTCAATTAAATGCATATATATATATATATGAATTGGAGGAAACTAGTATGAACATACCCACTACTAAGCATTTGCTCAAGCATCACTCTCAGCATGACAATTGATGGAGCTGCTTCTGAGCTTACTTGACGCTACCATCACTTTTATTTCAGTATTTTATATTGAGTTAATTTTTCAGTATTTTATATTGACAATTGATGGAAGTTCTTCACTTTTCGTAATGAAATGAAAATGAAGTCTGCATGGAAATTAAGGTACCCGCGCTATTTTAGTTTCTGACCAATGACCGGCCCATTGAAGAGATATTCAAGTCCTTATGAAATGAGTACGAAGTCTCCACGGAAAGGTCACCACACACTATTTTATTTTCTGACTTAAAAGACCCTTTGAGGAAATGTTCAACACAGGGGTGGGACCCATTATTTGATTAGAAGTAATATGGACCCTTTATCCTTTTTTTAATCACATTTCCATAAAAATGTACTTATGTTTTTTTATTGTAAAAGTAGTTATTTCTTTTAAAACTTATACGCAAATACCTGAAAAAATTGAGGATATTCATGTCAAAAATTGGTTATTATTAAAATAAAAATATGAAAAAAATTAAATTTACAAATATAAAGATTATTCCATCCCTTTTAACCAATTAATTTTATAATTAATATACTCATAATTAATGAAAAATAAGTGACAATGAAAAAAAAAAATTTGATAGATGCAAAAATTTCCTCAATATTTTGAAAATTTTATAAAAATGAGAAAAAAAAAATACTATGATAATAAAAATAATAAACTTAGGAAATATCGATCTGTCGATGTATCTTCCTAAATCTTGTGTGGAAACCATTTGACCCTTTGAACAGATATTCAACATAGAGGTGAGAGTAGCCATAACCCATTAAAACATTTGATGAAAGGAGATTTTCTCTATCACTTGAATAACCATATAGTATGGGCATAAATTACTTTTACATTTCAATAGATGACAAATATTTTTATTCATTCTATGAATTTATACTCTTATAATAAATATAAAGATATATTACAAATGATAAGTACTAATCTACAAAATTTGAAATTAAATATATTGATATAAAATTAATTTCATTTACAAGCTAGCTTGTGAGTTTTATTTCTAGAATGTGAAAAGAAAAGTTGTCTTAATTTGGTTAATAAGAAATTGGTCGATTTTGTGGAAATTAATTTCATTTTGATTAAATGGGTCAAAAAGGTATTTGGAATGAACCATGGAATAATAATTTTGTCATGTGAATTTGAACAATTAACCTTCCCCTTCCTCCAAGATCTCTTTTTTCTCTCTAAATTTTTAGGGTGTACATGAAAGCGATTTGAAAGAAGGAAGCATACCAAAGCACACGCATTGCCAAAGTTCCCCAATCTATGTGAATGCTCACACTAAATTTTAAGACATTGAGCCCATCTAGAGCATGCCATTCATAGCATTTTTATAGGTTTTGTGTAATATAGAGTATGTTTTGTGGTATGATTAAAAAAAAAAAAAAAATTTCTAAAAAAAAAGATTGTTTTTAAAAATTCATAGCATTGTCTTCCTATCGTTCTCAATTTCTAATTATAAAAAGTAAAGTGAAACAAAGAATAGTTTTAGTGAATAAATATAAATTGTTTTCATCAATTTTAAAAAATAAAAAATATATAAAGGAATTAAAAAAATCATAAAAAATAAATAAAATTGAGTACGATATATTATTATTTTTATCTATAATTCAATACTGATACTAAAAATCTTTAAATATGATTTTCTTTTAAATTATATAAGTTTTTCTAAATTTCTTGAAATTTCTCTAAATTTTTTCATCTAACAAAAAAATTTCAAATTAAGTTATACTTTATACATTAATTTTATTAATTTTTAAAAATAATTTGAAATTCAAAATTGATTTAATTAGTACTAAAAAGTTATAAAACCCAATAATATTAGAAAGTCACACAAAAAATCCATGCAAATAAACTTCAAATTAAGTAAGAATTAAAGCATTGGATTTTAGGCATAGTGATCCAATTAATGGTTAGAAATTTATGTATAAACATCCATCCACAAGACTCTATTATGTCTTTTACGCACATAATTATTTTTTTTATAATTTTTTTTTTACTAGAGAAGTGAATTTCAATTAATAAGTTCAATAATTTTAAATGAATTTGAAACTAAAAAAATAGATCTTATTAGTACAAAAAATAATAAACCAAAATTAATACATTTTAAATCATGACTTTGTTATTTCTCTTGTATATACAATTATATTTTATTTTTTTGAATTTTCTCAATAATAAATAAATTCTAAATTAAGTAAAATATAATTAATAATTTAAATTCTTTCATAACCTTCTAAATTTAAGGAATTATTTAGAATAAAAAAGGATTTAATTAATTTCAAATTAAATCAAGACATTTCATAGTACTCTATTTGTAATGGAATACTAAATGTATATATGTAATCAAAAGCTTGATTTATTTACATGTTAAAAAAGTTAAAATTTATTTGTTTTAAATTCATTTTAAGTAAAATATTATTGCCAATTGTTATTATTATTAACAAAAAAAAAAAATCAATTATGATTTTATGAACACGTTATATTTATATTTTTATCATATATACTAAAATAGTTTTTTTTTTGGTAAAAAAATTATAATTTATGATTTTATTACAATATTACTATTCATATTTTACAAAAAAACTATTTATTATTTAATTTATTTATAATTTCAAAACTTTTTAAAATTTTTTTAATAAGGTTTGAATTAAATTTAATTAATATTATATAAATTAAATTTATAATATTTTTATAAAGTCAAAATAAAAAAAATTATTTTATTGAAACAAATTTTGTGTTATTTTTATACAAAATTATATTATTAAATTAAAACTATATAATAATGATTTTAATAATTTACCCTATTTATAAAAATTAAATAATTTTAAAGCATTTTAATTTTTTACTTAATTTTAATTATATTTATTTATTTATTTTCATAGTTTCTATGGTAAATCAAACAAAAAAGGTTTCTTCAATACTTTTATTGCTGAGTTGTTTAGGATTTATACACTCACTGAAGGGCCTAGCAGAGCTGTGGGCCACCTTGCCAAGCCAACAAGGCCCTACGCAAGAGATTAATTTGGGCCATCCCTCCTAAACATTGGATCGGCCCATGGTCAGGCAAGATGGTTCATAGACTAATAGCTTAATTGGCAACACAAAAGGAAAGCTTGTAATGGTTGGATGTATACATGGCAGTGGATGTATATAGGCTAGCTATGTTTGATTTTTAAAAATTTTGAGGAAAAATGTAAGAAAAAGAAAAAAAAAAATGTAAAAGGAAATAAAAAGTGAAAAAATAATAATAATAATTTAAAATCAATAAATTATTTTTGAATGCTACATCAAACATCCCATTTTAAATTATTTCTCTGTTTTATATAAAGGTTAAATAATTTTAAAATGAATAATTTTTTAATTAATATTAATTATATTTGATTTTTTTTTTCATATTTTTTATAGTAAAATAAAATATTAAAAAAAAGCATTTTTCTTAATATTTTTTTTTCTTTTCAGTACTTTCCAAAAACCAAAACATATTGATAGTGAAGTAGGATTTTGAAGTTTACATCGGAATTGTTCATGTAGGCTATGTTTGGTTCCATAAAATTTGAGAAAAAATACTAAAAAATACAAAAAAAAAAAAAAAAAAGCAAAGAAAAATGGAGGAAAAAATAAAAAATAAATTTAAGATCAATAAATTATTTTTATAGGATTATTCAGACTCATTTAACTTATTTTCTTCTGTTATAGATTAAATAATTTTAAATTTATATTTAATTTTTTTCTTTTTTTTTTTAATAAAAAATAATAATTTTCTTTTAACATTTGTCTATCTTTTCTTAATACTTTCCCCAACCAAATATAGAGTAGAAATCCTGGGACAAGCCAACAATAAAAAGAAGAGAATATCACTGGATGGGGAAGTAGTAGAAAATTATTTTGTGCTAAATCAAACATCGTAGCCATATACCCTTACACGATCAAAATCACAGGAGATCACAGAAAAGCAGTGACAACATATTATTAATTATAATTTTATTATTAGGATAACACATATACACTACAAGCAACAAGTCGAGAATCAAACCATCCCAAGCAGTTCATTGCCTGAGCGCCTGGAGTGGAATAACTTGTCAATGTACTGTAAGACAGAAGCCGATGCAGTCACGTACTTTTGCATCTGAACATTAGCAGTGGCCTCTGAAAACAACATGAAATTGTGTTTGATATTCTATTAGAATCTTGAACAAAATGCAAAACATTCTAATATTATTTCAAATGAAAGGTGTTTGATGGAATTCAATTACCATCTTCATTCAGGTTCCTCAGGAGTTGTGCCTTTGTTGGGAGAGTTATCATCGCAGCAGAAACACCTGTCCTTATCAGCCATCCATGGTAGGGTGCAAATACCTGCTTATAAGCCGTAGAGACCGGACCGATAATAGAGTTTCCCCTGGCAATTTTCACCATCTTAGCTATATAATATTTAGTGTTCGATATTTCATATATGGGTCAAAGAAAATAACGGAAAGACTGTTCTATGATGTTTTGGAGAATAGAAAATTGTTTTTTTATTTTCTGATTGCTAAAATTGTTTTCAAAAACAGTTGATTTACCAAACATGGCCATACCCTCTAGCTAGAATTTGCTCAAACATGATCTTTAGCATGTCCACTGATCGCTTCACTCTCACAAGGTTCCTTGAATGACTGTTAGAATCCTTTTCACAATTCTTTCTGATATCGGAGTCAAGCAAGGATTCCAGAGTATGTACTGATTTTGCAGCTTCTGCAAGATCATCCACCTTATCTCCACATACACCAAATGGCCAAGGCGTTGAGATCAAGCAAATACATTAAAGGTTTAAGCGATATATAATTCTATAGTTACGATGATCAGATACGTATACCTTGGCAGAAAACTCCTTCTCTGCAAACTTGAAGACTCCTAAACTACTCAAGAGAGGAGAAAGGAGGCGGCAAGCTCGAACCAGCTGACCGATTTCCACGTATGGCCTCGGAGAATTCACAGTTTGGGCTACCTCACTGAAGGCATCAGCTACGGTTGTCAAAAGTCCTGATTTTTTCGCCATGGGAGACAGCTCCACGAGCTTAATTAGTTTAATTATATTGTTGCTTAATTTCTGTGCGCATATGCGTGCATACTTGGCTGATTATATAGTAGTGGTAAATGCGGCTTAAGAACAACGCAGAAGAGAACCTTGTACGAAACTGAAAATACCATCTTCAAATGGGGCCTAGAGGCATATATCCAAATTCAAACATATGTCAAATAGTTAGGCTATGTTTAGTTTATGGAAAATTTGAGAGAAAATGCAAAGAAAAGAAAAAGCGAAAAAAAATTAAAAATATATTTAAAGTTTATAAATTAATTTTATTTGTTACTTTAAATTCATTTAACTTATTTTAACTCATGGATTAAATAATTTAAAATTTATAAGTTTTTAACTAATTTTAATTATATTTAACTTTTTTTGATATTTTCTATAAGACAACCAAATATAAAACAAAAATAATTTTCTTTAACAGTTTTTTTTTTTTTCCTTATGCTTTTTAGGAACCAAACTTAACCTTAAGTAATATAACATTTTAATCCAAGTAACCTTGTAAACCTCTTTTTTATTTCTAGACGAGTTAATAGAGTTTAAAAATTTTAATTTTGTGTCAATTATGTGATAAATTGTTAGTCTCTTACTTGCATGGTATGCTTTAAAATATATTACATTTGGCTTCTCTTTATATCTATCTCATGAACCATGAGCTCTTGCAGTACTAGGTGTTTGCCACTTTTTCTTATATCTCTACTTGCTCGATTTGGGCTTTACTTGCTCATCTTTATCTTATAATTTTTTGTATCTAGAATTTTTATACAAATATTTTGAATAACCTTTTTTATTCTCTAAGAGAAATAATACTATAATGATATATTAACATAAGAAGTATTTTATACAATATTTTTTACTAAAATAAATATATACCAATTAAGAATATAAGCAAGTTGGGTCTTATTACAAGAATCAACCACTATTCCTCAATATTGATATTCTTATCCACAAGTCATCGGGTGAGGATATATGTTGCTTATTCTAACCTCATCAAGCACATATGTGCATGAGTTAGGAAATTTTGCATGTGTTGGATTCTTTGCCTATCTTGGGAAAGGACTTCAAATTTATTGTGTCTTAGAATACTATAGAAATAATAAAGTAGGGAACTACTAGAACAACTCGATATATATACTAATTAGGGCGCTTTGGATTTATGGGCACTCCTTCATCTTTGTGGGGGCTTCTCCCACGTGGCAGGCTACTTTTGACCCACGTGGCACTCCCTTAATTCTGTCTGAACGATCATCCCTGGACCTGGAGATCCCTATTCAGTCTATGTGTACTAATAATCGGCAACATTATGCCCCATTAAACTGTATGGTGCATTTCAGATGGATACTCCGACCCACTCTTACAAGCAATCATTTCCCTTTAACAAGAGCATGGGTAATGGGATGTTATCTCGTTTCTACGTCTATATCAAATGACTGACACACGCTGCACCATACCTCCAGTAGGTTGAAGTGACTAGCAAACCATCATGACACCCCCACTGGCAGCCCTTGCCAGCCGCTTAAATGGTGATGATTATCCTGTCACACACTGTGCTATTATCATGATGGAAAAAGTCAAGATGTCAACTCAGCACAAATGTGACTTCACTCTAGACACTATAAAAACCCTCCTAAAACCAAAGCCCAAGTACGCAATACAAGAGACTCTCTCAACTATGATCTAAAAGGGAACTCTTGCCTACTCTAGGAGACCGACTTAAGCTTCGGAGGGTGTGTCCGAACATCTTTATGTAGGAAAGAAAGGCGAAACCAATCTCTAGCAATTGGATTCAACATTTCTCTACTATGACGAGGAGAAGAATCATCCTCAATTGTTGGGCATCAACAATCTTCTCTTTCACTTGGGCAGTTCTAGTCAGCGTTGTCATTGACTTTGGACAATGTTATAATATGTTCTTCATTAGTAACCACTTCTTGCTCATTAAAATTTCACTACACCGTCTTTCATCCCAAATACGCTCTTATCGATCATCTGCATTAATGTTATGGAGACATCACTGCTTATCATGACAACACTTCTATCTCCTCCTTCATATTGTGTTGGATACTAAGAATTCTCTAGAACAAATGGTATGGCACAAATGACTATAGAAGGGTTAGACCATGATCTCCTCCCCAATGATTCCTTATTTCAATTCTTATTAGCTTGTCTTTTCTATAAGGACTATGAACATTTATAGAATGGCCTAGAAGAGGAAGAGAATAAATAGTCTTTCTTTTATAACCTAAAAATCAAAATTTTAATTTTTATGTTCCTTAATTAAATATATTCAATTAATAAAACAAAGAATGTTGAGATAAAGCTCTTAAAAACAAGACAAGGTGTACCAAAGTTAAACTTGACTTTCCAATTTCTATTCTTTTGCAGTGATATTCATTTGGGCATTCAAGCCAGCATCACTTGCATTGTATATGACTTGTGTGCATTAAGAGTTGTACAAAAGATCTAAGTCATGAGTTCCTTGTAAGATTGATGAGTTGTTCACAATTGGTTCATGGACTTAGATAATCCATATGAGGCTATTGTGTATTATCTCCTAATTGGAGAGAATGATTGGTCATAGTCATCAAGATGAGTGTACTTGCGTGCATAATTAAATATGGGATAAGACTTACGCTAAATCATGATATTGGCTATCGGGTACTCATGATTCACCAAGCTACTATTTGCATGAACTCTTAACCTTAAGAAGATATTGAGCTTATGTTGATGTCATCAAGAGGCTTTGACCTATAGGTGAGACCTTAAGGTTGTCATCTATTCCCTATGGATTGGGTCACTATTGATGGAGGCTAACAAAAACATGTATTCTCGATAGAGGCACCATAATATCTATTGGGATTGAGATAATGTGTCCGTTTAGGTAATCCTAAAGACATGTGATCATGAAATCTATGGTCGTGGGAAAATTCCTTAAGGGGAATTTAACATATGTTTTTTATGAGTTGGAATATGTCAATTGATCACAAAGTGAGAGGATTTATAACTCAAGGATTGGAGAGGCGATATTGAAAGGATGATAGCATTTACTTTATTAGATCACAAACACAAATTCATGGGGAGTCTATATGCAATGGATAGTGGGTCACGAACCCAAACTTTGTCTCCTTGTAATATTATAGAATACTAAAGTGCAGTTTACTCTCTTTAGTGAAGTGTAAAGTTGATTTCGGAATTAGACTTTGAGGGAGTTAGTATTTTCCTATGGGTCTCAATGGTCTCTACTTTAGCTCCTAATTCATGGTGGCGCATATGTTTAAGGGATTTTGGGTTTTTAGTTCATAAGTATGCATAAGGGTATTTTGGTAAAAATGCAAGATTACATGAGATCTTACGAATGTTCTTTCTAGATTGGGTTAATTAATTAATTGCAACATAATAGGACTAATTAATTAATACCCATGTGGATTATATTAGGTGACCCAAGCCCAATTTGGGCTTAAGTCACTTAAGCCCCAAGAAAACTTATATCTTAAGGGTTTAGGGCTTAGACTTTTACACCTTTTAGCTATTGTCTTCCAGAGAGAAAGAGAGAGTGCAAACCCTAGCCACCCTTAAGAGAATAAGAAAAACTTGCCATTCTATTATGCCTAGATCTATGAAGGGAGAGATTAAGTGGAATCCTTGGGCAGATGAGATCTACAATGCCCATGACATCTTCTTTGGATTGGATCTGATTCAATTTGGAAACATCCAAATCATAGGTATGGGCATTGTCTCTAGATCTATATTTGCTATTGGTTTTTTATGTCATGTTTTCCACTGCCTTAGATCTAGAGAAGTCTACGACTAGATTGCATGTACTCTATAGGATCCAGGGCTTGAGAACAAAGTAATCCAAAGTTCCCTACAAATTAATCTAATAGTGAACATGAGATAAGAATAGGAAGAAAGAAGCCCCTTCATTGATCACCCATTTTTGAATTGTACTAATCCTGTAACTAAAGGATAAAAAACAAAAAAATAAAAAAAAGAGTAACATGCTTGGTAGTGAAAGAGATTTAGCTATGGGGCTAGTTAAGTTCTTTTGTCCATCTTATTTATAATAATCCATGTCCTACTGATTTTAGCTCACGAATCAATTCTCTAGGATTGATTGCAATCCTTATGTACCCTCTTGATTGTGAGTCATTTTTTTATTTTTTATTGCACCCTACTTCTATTGATTGCATTCTTGCTTGAGTGCTAAGATATATGATAGTTAGTGATCCTAGTTTTTATTCCTAATTCGTTCTTCCATGTCGTGCTTCCTTTTAGCTTGCATGTCCATATCATTTTCTTGTATTAGATTTACGATCCCATAATTGTCTCCTTATCCATTACTCCCTTTCTTTTTGATTCCTCAAATTTCCGTTCAAATTTCATTAGTTTTAGGAGTTATACCAAGTATAACTCCCATAAACTTCTCTACTTTTCATAACCATGTTTTATTAATGTCTTGTTGTAGGTGATTTTTCCCCTCACTTGTATTTTCTTTTCCTTTCCTCCTTATTTCTAAATTTTTTCCCATTTATGTTTTGCCATATGGGTAATCATTGTAACGCCCAAACAAAAGTATGTAAAGATTTAATATTAAAAGTGGGCTCCTTACCAAAGTAATATTCAAAATAGGCCCCTTAAATCCATATCAGCATAAAACCCAATTTATTATACTATTATTTTTCACTTTACCTATTTCCATCCGTGTTGATCTCTTTTCCCATCCCGTGCTATTCTCTCTGTGATTTTTTCCTTCAAAACCCTACACCCACCAGTGGGCCACTGAGAGAGACCAGCTATAGGGATCCATAGTCTGAGCAGCTCCTGGTTCTCTCCTCCCAAATCTCTCCATTACCCTGAAGACAGATGTTCACTTCTCGCATATAAAGCTCCGTCCTTTGCAACACTCTCTTCAACGCTCCCTTCTCTCTCCAGGCTCTCCCTCTCTCTGTCTCTCTCCAAATCTCCATTTCTGGCACGGTAGAACCCAGGAAAATCCTTGTCTACTATTCTCATTTGATGAGATATTGCTGGTTCTGAAGCCACATTGAGGTTTCTGCAATGGGAAGTGGTTTTGACTACTCAGTCTCAAGCTTTCTTTGCTCAGAAACCCATACTGTGTGCTTTGATGATCTTGATTGTAACGCCATTGATGAGTTTTTTCCTTCTTGGAATTTTCAAAACCATTATCAAAACCCGATTTTTAGAAACAGTAGATCGGATTCCTGGATTGAGTTCCCAATGCTTAGCGAAGAGCGTCTCAGAGAAATGGTTGAGAGAGAGGGGGAGTATATGCCTAGAGATGATTATCTGGGGAGGTTGAGAAGTGGGGACTTGGACCTGGGTGTGAGGAGAGAGGCTGTCGATTGGATTTTGAAGGTCTGTTCATTGATTTTATCAAATGGGGTTTTGTAGTTTGTTTGGTTCTTTTCTTTTTCTATGTTTTACTATTTCTCCCTGGATCAGTTTCGATTTTTTTAGTTGTTTTCGCAACAGTAGTTAAGATTTTCGTTTTCCCCCCTCGTTTGGCTGCTCATCCCATTTTGATCAAATTTTTTATTTTCTTCAACACCTATTTTTCTTATCTAGGAAGTTTTCTGGTTGATGTTTACACTCTCATTGAGGCCCAATTAATTCCCGCAATGGGTCTTCTCGTTTTGTGTTTCCGAGTTTCTCTGAATTTGGATTTTTGGACCACAAAATAAAATAAAATAAAATACTTCAAATTCCGCAATAGCAGACATAGTAGTAATCACCTTATTAATGTTTACTGGATATTTTTTGTGACTTTGATAAAACTATTAAAAATTACATTTTATAGTACACTTTTTGTAATTAATTTCATTAACTAATTTTGTCAAAAAATCTATAGATGACAACTACGGCTTAAGAGTATATTATTATTTTGATAAAAATAAATTTGTCATAATACAAATAAATTAATATCTTAAAAAATGACAAATTAAATATTTTAAATTAATAAATTATACAATTTTATATATTATTTATATGTTATATAAGTTTATTATTTTAATATTATTAATTTATTAATAAATAAAACATTCATTTATAATATTTTTTATTTATTAATTTATGTTTGTTGAAGTAATACTAAATTCTTAAGTTTAAATATATATAATTTATTATTAAAGTATATATTTTTAATTTCAATAATAAATTGTAATTTAATAGTTTTTAATTAAATTTGAAAGTAAAAAAAAAATTATAATTAAAATCTTAGTTATCAACTGAGACTTAAAAGTATACTATTATTTTGATAAAGATAAATTTATCATAATACAAATAAATTAATATTTTAAAAAAAAATTAAATATCTTAAATTAATAAATTATATAATTTTATATATTATTTATATGTTATATAAGTTTATTATTTTAAGATTATTAATTTATTAATAAATAAAATATTCATTTATAATATCTTATATTTATCAATTTATGTTTGTTGAAGTAATATTAGATTTTTAAATTTAAATATAAATAATTTATTATTTGAGTATATTTTTTAAATTTCAATCATAAATTGTAATTTAATAATTTTTAATTTAAAAAAAAATTAAATGAAGCCGTCGTTGCTAATTGCGGCTTTAGTTCAAAAAAGAAGTTGCAGTTGCCAACTGTGACTTTAGTTCAAATATGAAGTCGCAGTTGGTAACTGCGGCTTTAACTAAAATGACGAAAAAAAAATATTTTTTAATGATATGGCGCCTATGTGGCACCAAAGAGGCCAATTTGAACATAAGTTTCAAAAAGTAGTTAGATGTTACAATTTTTTTTTTAAAATGTGCCGTTTTGATCCAAAACTCATTTAATATGGTTTACCCAACTATACCTTCATCCATGCATGGATAAGAAAGAATAATCCGACCATCCAATTATGATATTTTTCATGAAATTGATATTTTTATTGATAACTTAGTCCATTACCCATGAGGGTGGGAATGATGACATCATTTTCTTCACTAATTGGAATCAGTTTTATAATGCTTTGTTATGCACATCAAATATAAGTTATAAAATAGATTTAGTTTAGATTCCATCTTTAATTAAATTGGGTTCAAACCAAAGTTTCAACAAAGCACAACCAAGTTACTATTATGCACATTAATTCTTACACGTGATCAATCTATTAGGCTATGTTTGGCTCCTAAAAATTTTGAGAGAAAATATGATGGAAAGAAAATAAAAAAGAAAAAATGAAAGAAAAGAAAAAGTAAAAAATAAAAATAAAAAAATTAATAAATTATTTTTATATGTTACTGAAAACTCATTTAACTTATTTACCTTTTTAATATAAAGATTAAATAATTTGAAAATATATAAATTTTTAATTAATTTTAATTATAATTTATTTTCTTTGGTGTTTTCTAAAATATAACCAAAGATCCAAAAAATAAATTTTTTTTAGCATTTTTTTCTTTCCATTAATTCTTTCAATGAACCAAACATAACCTTAATGAAAATCAATGTTTTATCTTAAATTTAAATATTAGTATTTATCATAAATTAGTTTAACTCATAATAAAAGATAATCATTATAATTTTAAATTAGAGGAGGATATCGGGTTTGAATTAAAGTAGAAGTGAGGTTTATCCCCTTAAACGTTATTTATATATAAATATTCATAAATCGTTAATCAAGTGAAATTAATAGAAAGAGATTGAAAGGAAAGTTTTTTTAAATTTTCGATCTTATCGTTGGATCATTTGACATTTAAAGTTATCTAAACCAAAGAAACTAGAATCTGATTTAAACAGAATTGTAGGGAAAAAGACAGACAGCAACAATGCCCTTACAGCTCATTCTAACGTGCCAGACTGCAAGATATAGTACGACTAAAAGAATCAAATACTTGAACCAACTTTGTTTTTGCTTTATTCCTCCACCAACTTCATTTTGAAAATATGCTCATCTGTCTCCTCTTTACTACTCCACTGTCGATTCTTCTTCCTCAAAGATACCAAATTTATTAAACCAGATACTATGAGGCTTTAAGCTTCTTTGCTGTCTGTCTGTAACAACTGAAGCTCCAAATTAACTGACTTCTCATCAGGTTACTCTCCTAATTCACTATATTTTGTCTATGCGTGGCCTGAAGAAACATCACTAATCTTCCTTTTTCATATATAATCCACTTGATATTGTGTTAATATCTTACCAGAAAAACTATATAGTTATGGAGATCGTGACTTTCATTTTGGAGGTTGGAGACAAGCTGTGGAAGCCGGTTAGTAATCAGATAGGCTATCTGGTCCACTATAAGAAGAATGTGGAGAATCTCAATGCTGAAGTAGAAACACTAGAGGCCTTAAGGAAGGATAACCGAGAATCTGTGCGGGCAGCTGAAGTGAATGGTGAGGAAATCAAAGCTGACGTTCGTACATGGCTAGAAAGGGCTGATGCAGCTATAGTGGAGGTAGAGAGAGTGAACCATGATTTTAAATTGAACAAGAGATGCTTGTGGGGGTGTTTTCCTAATTGGATATCACGGTACATGCTAAGCAAGAGAGCAGTGAAAGATAAGGTCACCATTGGTGAGCTTCAAGATAAAGGAAAATTTGAAAGGGTCTCGCTCCAAGTTAGGAAGCCCTTGGAGATTGAGTCCATGATCTCCACTGGAGATTTTGAGGCCTTCGAATCAACGCAACAGGCAATGAATGAGGTCATGCGGGCACTAAGGGACGATAAAGTTAATATCATCGGAGTCTATGGAATGGAGGGTGTGGGCAAAACAACCATGGTGGAACAAGTAAGCGTGCAGGCCCGTAGAGATGGACTGTTTGATCATGTAGTAAAAGCCACTGTATCGCAAAACATCAACTTGAGGATGATTCAAGGCCAAATTGCAGATATGTTGGCAGTGAAGCTAGAGGATGAGAGTGAGGCTGGAAGGGCAGGCCATTTGAGGGAAAGGATAATGAAAGGAAGGAGGATCCTCATTATTTTGGATGATCTCTGGGGAAGAATAGAACTAACAAAAATAGGAGTTCCTAGTGGCAGGGACCTTGAAGCTTGCAAATCGAAAATCATACTGACCACAAGGCTGGAGACTGTGTGCCTTGCCATGGAAAGCCAAGCAAAAGTCCCTCTTCATACCCTCTCTGACCAGGATTCTTGGACGTTGTTTAAGAAGAAAGCAGGAAATGTGGTGGATTGGCCGGATTTCCATGATGTAGCATGGAAGGTTGTAAAAAAATGTGGGGGTCTCCCAAGTGCTCTCGTAGTAGTTGCAAGAGCACTGGGGGACAAGGACCTGGAAGAATGGAAAGAAGCTGCTCGACAACTAGAAATGTCCAATCCTACAAAAGATATGATCGCAAGAATTTTAGGTATATAAAGTTGAGCTATGAGTACTTGAAACATGAAGACACCAAGCGGTGCTTTTTGAATTGTTGCCTGTTTCCAGAGGACACCAATATGTATCGACATGGAAGACTGTGAAGTATGGGAGACGCCAACGGTTCTTTCAAAATGCCGATAGAGTGGAAGAAGCAAGGGCTCGACAAATGCATAAGTGAGGACTTATGAAGTTAGGTGAGCTTCAACAATCTTAAGATTTTAACAGTGATTGTATGTAAGAAATTAAGAAATCTCTTCGATATCTTCTACAGCTTAAAGAGTTATGAGTCAAGGATTGTAGTGGTTTGGAGGTAATAATCGGAGAAGACGAGGGAGAAGCAACAAGCAATAACGTGTCAAGAATGAAGGAGATTGCTGAAAAACACACGAATCAATGGAGAAGAGCACCATCTGACCGCAATTGAAGAATTTATCGCTACAAAATCCTCCACTGCTCACAGGCTTCTATTCTGGATTTGCAAGTTTTCACTGCCCATCCTTGGAACAACTGCATATGCAGAGTCGCTTGCTTTTTAGAATTTCACGGCAGAGAGGAAGTCCAAATGAATAAGGAGCAGCATTTTTTCCTCTCCCGAGACTAGTGTGTTTGACACCTCCTGTGTGTGTAAGAAATTGATTCATGAAACACTATGTAACAATTCAAATTTTATTGGAAATCTTAAAATTCAGCCAAAAAAGAAAAGAGAGAGAGAGAGAGAGAGCTTACAGGGTTCCCTTGTGAATGCTCTCATTTTAGTCTTTCCTAAGCTTTATTAACTCTGCTTGATTATGCTACTTTTATGTACGTATTTTCTTCAAATTAGGGACTCCATATTTTCTTTAATCAGGCTCGGGAAGCAAAGACAATTTTTGTACAAGAAAAATGATGCACTATGAAAGAAAGAATTTGTTGGGTCAACAGAAGCTTTAATGTAAACATGTAAATGAGATAACATAAAATAAAATCATTCATGCGTAAAGATATAAAAGTTTTTAACATGATTTCATCAACCATGTTTATCTCCATGAATAAGAGAGAACATTCCATTATACCATAGAGAATAATATAGAGGACAAAAAACAAATATAACTATTGAGCCCCAAAACATCTCATATTTCCTCATTCTAAACTGTACGTTAACCCTTTTGCTCCATTGAGTATCTCACTCTTTCTCATATCTACACTTGAACCGTGAGCCCTCTTGTTCCACCAAGTGTTTCTTCCTCTTTTTCACATTTCTATCTTATATTTATAGTCTTCACAACATCATATCTCTCTCATAAACTTTTCTTCTTGTGACCTAGAATGTTTATAAAAATATTTCTACTAGCTTTCTTTATTCTATAAGGAATCTAATTACAATTACATATGAACTTAGGAAATATTTTGTATAATATTCCTTCTACAAAAATAAACATATTCCAATTAGAAATTTAAGAAACTTTTATACAATCTTTAGCTTAAATCAAATTTCATTAAGTGAATCTTTCATCTCTCCATGATATGTGATTTCCTTAAACACATTGCTAAACTTGCATGCCATGTTCCCTTCATGCACCAAAGTCTTATCGTGTGTCAAATATACTTAATTTACTTGATTCTACCTTAACAAAAATTCATTTTTGTAATAATCTCTTATATATGCTCTAATTTTTTTGCTTTTCTTAGGCCCTTTCCAAACATTTTCAACCAAGGCTCTTCAAAATATCTTCAACCAAAGCTTTTACAAACATCTTCAACCAAGGCTTTTCTAGACATCTTCAACCAAGGCTCTTCTAGACATCTTCAACCAAATCTTTGATGCCATTTGTTGGGCATGCAAAAGCTTTAATGTAAACATATAAATGGAATAACATAAAATAAAATCATCTACACACAAAGATACACACGGTTTTAACATGATTCTATCAACCATACCTACATCTACGGATGAGAAATAACATTCTACGATATGATAAAGAATATTAAAAAGGATAAAAATAGATACAACCATTGGGTCTTAAAATATTGATCCTATGTTTCCCCACTCTTTGTATTTCCACCCTAAACCACAAGCTATTTGCTCTATCGAGTGTCTCCTACTCTTCCTCACATCAATATCCTAACCCATGAGTCCTCTTACTCCACAATTGTCTCTTCTTCTTCCTTGCATCCCTATCTTATATTTATAGTCTCCACAAACCCATATCTCTCACAACTTTTCCCCCTCATGACTTAAAATATTTGTAGAGATATTCCTATTAATTTTTCTTATTATATAAGAAATCTAACTATAATCACTTAAGAAATATTTTATATAATATTCCTTTTATAAAAAGAAATATATATTTCAATTATAACAATCTTTACCTTGACTCAAATTCTATTAAGTCAATCTTTCATCTCTCCATGATATCGAGTTTTCTTGGGCATGTTATTTTCCTCATGTGCCACATACCCTTCGTGCACCAAGGTCTTGTCATGTGTCATGATCCTCTTGTTTCTTGTATCACATTCTAATGAGAGTATACTTGATTCCACTTTAACAAAAATTCCTTTTTTGTAATCCTATCTTGTGTTCTAATCTTCTTTCCTCTTCTTAGGCTCTTCTAAATACTTTAAACCAAGGCTCTTCCAAATATCTTCAACCAAAGCTCTTATAAACATCTTCAACCAAACCTCTTCCAAACATCTTCATGTTGAGAACTTTGAACTACTCCGTTTCTAGGCCTTGGATTATTAGGGTGCATGAAATTCTATTCTAGGCTCTCTAGATCTATCACATAGTGGAAACATGACATTTAAAACCAAAATAGATACCATGCATTTAGAGATTACTCACATACTTACATTTGGATATTCCCAGATTAATTCGTGTCAATGTAAAATACTCTAAAACTATAGAAGATCTCATAAACGTAATGCTCTTCCATTCAATGACTCCTCCTTGAGTCTAGGCATGAACACAAAGGATATCTTTAGGTTAGAGGTTAGGGTTCCCTCTCTTGATTGAAAGAAGAGATTGACAAGAATTAAACCCTAACCCCTAAGAGGGGTATTTATAAGCTTTTTACTAGGCTTAAGTTGTTAGGATAGTAAATCTTGTATAGTTGTTGGTAAGTTTGTTCCTTTTTATGTTTGGTCATAGAAGTCTTTTTAGATAGTAACTTGCTCTCCATTGAAGATCAATGGTTATTGTTCATCCAACCAATAAGTCACAAGTACGTCTAAAGAGGTTTCACTTGTGGCAAATTAGACTATATTGAGGTATTAAGATGATTGATTTTTGTTTTGAACTTGAAATGATTTAAATTTAGTTTTTAAAAGAAAGCAAGACTGCTCAAGTGGCTTGAAGTATTCAAGTGCTCAAGATTGCTCAAGCATGCCATGCCACTCAAGCGCCTGAGGCGCTCAAGCAGTCCATGAGTTGGCTTGAGTGGTCATGCAATTTATACTAAGTTTTTCATGCAATTTCAATTGAGAAACCTTCTAAAACCAAGGCTCTTCAAGCTTTTGCCTATAAATACTTCCTTAATAACCCCTAAAGGTTAGGAGATTGGAGATAAATTATTAAGAGACATTTCATTCCTTTAAAAGGATCTCTTAATGAGAAAGCCTAAAGTGTCACATTATTCCCGATCTCTCATTTAAAGATTATTTTTTAAACTTGGGCTGAAGACCATCATCCCTTCAGAGTGGCTGAAGAATCTACTAAGGAGTAATAAGAGATTTTTACATCACGGACGTGAATCAAGTTGTAAGTACTAAAGAGTAAGTTTTTAGGGAAAAATGACCAAGTAAATCTGTGTAACTTAATTTCAAATAATGGATTTAGATTAATAGGTCTTAAAGCTCGTGATTTTTTTATTTCCACAATTAGTGTGTGAATTTAACACATAAAAATTTGGTATCTCGTTGTCTATATCTTTTATATTTGATATTTTGTTTAAATTACATATAATTGATTGAACAGATTATTCCAAACGTTTCACAGGGTAAAAGAATTGGATATAACATATAAATCTTTATTGAAAATTTTTAATTCACCCATCAACTCCTCCCCCCCTTCTGTTATTCTCTCTCTCTCTCTCTCTAGGTGTTCCTTATAGGACTTTTGGTATTTCATAAGTGACTTAAGCCCACCATGAGCTTGGGTCACTTAATCTAACCCAAAAAGGTTATTAATTGATTAATTAACTAATAAGGCCCCAATTAATCAATTAGCTCAATTCAGAGATACTCTTCACTCACCCTTATGTAACCTTCTTTAATTACCAAAATATCCTTATGCACACTAGTGAACCAATAACCAAAGGTGAAAATATCAGTTTTGATGGATATATCGATATTTTACGAATATAGTGGGAAATATCAATAGATATTTTAACACAAAATATAGATGAAACAAAAATTGATCAAAACTCATTAAAATGTTGAGAGGAATTCTAAAAAATGATATATGAAGTAATAATAAATATTTTGAAGTTGTTTTGTTAAAATATTTAATGTATATATATATGATATACTTTGTCGTATTCAATAATAATATCATGTGCATCAATAAAAAATATAAATTTTGTAAGTATAAATTTATTATTAAGTTACATTAAATATCATTAGACAATAATATTGTGACATTTTATTATATTATATCTAACTTTAATATATAATTAATATTAAAATTATAATCCATTTAATTCAATTATATTCAATGATATAAAATAAATGATAGTATATGTATAATTTTTTTTAAATATCTATGTTTTTTATATTTAATTAATATATAAATGATATAAAAAAAAATTTGTTAAGAAAATTATCATGATAATTTTATAGTTTTGGCGATCAATTAAATGAAATTTAAAAATAAAATAATTAGAATTAATTTTTTACTAAAATATGTATATTTTTTAATATTTTGTTTTTATGATGCATTTTAACATGTATCTTTTTGGTGCACTAAGTATAATAAAAAGGTAGGTTTTCCTAATGGTGAGCCAAAGTTGCGTTCGAATGTTTTGTCTCAAGTTCGCCCTAGTGCCTACAACAAGCCAAAATTTGAGATTTTTAAGGGTTTGACTATACTTTGATCGAGCTAACCCACATTGATTAGATCGATGCCCACGTTGATCGAACCGAAAAATTGAGAAAATTGTCAAAAAAATTGGTAAAAATCCGATAAATCAACATCGGTAGTTCGATATCTTTGTGACATGTTTCATGTCAAACACAACCAACACCCAAATTTTTTTCAATATTTTGGTGAAATTTCGTGATATTTTCGTTCTTGCCAATAACCAATCCAACTATCATAAACCGTGTCATGGAGGTATATGAGTTTGAGTGGAAACCACTAAGACCCATAGGATAGTATTGGCTCCCTTATATGTCAATTCTAAAGTTGACTTAACATCCACCTATAAAGAGTCAACTGCACTCTAGTACCTTATGTATATTACAATAAGAGATCAAGTGCTCGAGTCTATGATCTGTTATCCCTTGTATACAATCTCCTCATGAATTAGTCATTCCTAATCTAACAAAGTGAAAGCTATCAGTCTTTCAAGATTACCTCTACCATCCTGAAGTTACAAATCCTCCTATTATGTGATCAAATAACATACTCTACCTCACGAAGAATATATGTCAAATTCCATTAAAAGAATTACTACGAACTCATAGATTTCAAGATCACATGTCCTTAGAATCACTCAAGAGGACACACTGTCTCAAAAATCCATAAGATATCATGATGTTTCTATTGAGAATACCTATCGCTATTGATTTTCATTAATAGTGACCCAATCCATAAGGAATATATGATCACTTTAGGATCTCACGCTTATAAGTCAAAGTCATTGCTAACTTTGGTACAAACTCAGTATTCTTTCAAGGTCAAGACACAATACAATGTAGGAGCTTGGTGAAGTCATGACTACCCAATAACCTTATGTCTTGACTCCTCATAAGTCTTATCAAATGTATAATTGTATACACTAGTGTCCTCATTATATTATAAGAACCCTACTCTGATGGTTAAGACTAGTCATCCCTCTAATTAGAAGGTAATACACTATAGCCTCAAATGGATTACCTAAGTCCATGAACCAATTATGAACAAATCATCTTCTTATAAGGAACCTATGACTTAGATCTACCATGCAACTCGTAATGCACCCAAGTCATGTATAATGCAAGAGATGCTAAGCAGAAATGCTCATAAAGTATAATGCATGGAATAAGAATAAATAAAAGTGAATTAGAATATCATTAAATGAATAATGAATCCAAATTCGTTACATTATGTCATGCTTTTAAGGGCTCTATTCTAACATTCTCCCACCAACCTTCAAAGCATAATGCTATCAAAACATATTAGATACTCATTTGAAACTTATGTTATCCTTATAACCAACAAAGATTGTCCCATCAATGTCTTAGTAAAGGGATCTATTAGATTCTCCACAAAAGGTATCTTTTCATTCTTCACTTCATCACTCTAAACTATTTCAACATTTAGGAACAAGCACATAAACCCTTATTCTCCTAAGGTATTTGAGTATATACTTGACAACTATCTGTTCTAGATATTGATTTGATTAACATCTACTTACAATACCTATAGTAAAGCAAATATCTAATCTAGCACATAGCATCACGTGCATAAGGTTTCCCAAGCTCATAATGTAAAGGTATAAATAGGAAATCATAAAATAAAATAATCTACCCATAAAGGTTCATAAAGTTTTGAGGTGGTTTGGTCAACCATGCCTATCTCCACAGATGAAAAATAACATTCTACTATATGATAAAGAGTATTATAAAGGACAAAAACATGTATGACTATTGAGTTCTAAAACATTTAATGTTTTCTTACTCTTTGTATCTCCACCTTGAACCACCATCACTTTTGCTCCATCAGGTAGGCCACTCGTTCTCACTTCTAAACCCTAAATAGTGAGCCCTCTTACTCCATCGAGTATCTCATCATTTTCCTCACATCTCTATCTTATCGATATAGTCTTCACAAACTCATATCTCTCGTAACTTTTTTTCCCCATGACCTAAAATATTTATAAAGATACTCCTACTCACTTTTTTTATTTTATAAAAAACCTATTTACAATCACATATGAATTAAGGAAATATTTTATATAATATTTCTTCTACAAAATAAAATATACACTTCAATTCAGGAATTTGAGACACTTTCCAACACAATTCACCTATTCAAGAAATAATCTATCTTTGATAGTTTGTTTGATTAAGGTTTGGGAATTGAGGCAATTTTCATAATAAGAAGAATGATGTACTATGAAAGGAGGAAGGAAAATTAACCTATTCAAGGGATGATCACTCTCCTCTCTCGTCATTAGTTCCATGTTGCGTGCTCGCCATCTCCTAACCGAACACTACCGAGATGCATTGGGTGTATTTCTATTGTCCTCACAACTTTTTGTTTGTCTTTCCTATGTGTGTGAAACCAAGGTTTGGTTAATCTTGGTTTTGATGATAATAAAACAAGGTTTAGAACTAATGATTATATTTCAAATGTGATTAAGCAAGATGATTTCCAAAGTGGCAATCACAAAAATAAATTAAGCCAACGAGAAATCATGAAGAAAAAGAAGACTTCAAAGAGAAGTGTTTTTCAAGACCCAAGCTTCATAAGATCTCTTTGTAAGGTTGTTGGCGCACTAGGATTTTCATGCATTACATTATTTGCTTATGTACCAAAATCATCCAAGAGTTATTTTGTTTTAAATTTTTAAAATTGGATGATTTCATGTTTTCAACTAAAATCTTGTATCAAATGTTTTCCAAATTTGTTTAAAAGGTTTTAAGTTGAAAAAGTTGGTTGTTGAGCCAAAAACGACTCAACCGGTTGAACCGAATGAGAAACCGATCGACCACCCAACTCAACCAGTCAAGGAGTGCAAAAAAACCTTATCTCTCTTTCGAAGTGGTTGTTCAACTGGTAAAAGTGTGAACAATAACTTATCGAGGTCCAACGTTCACCTGCCAAGCATTAAATGTTAACGGCCAGTCAACAGATCGAACCCCTAACGACTAGTTTGGTTTTTTTCCTCTATAAAAAGGCTCTAAATCTTCATTGTTTATGAGTTTAACCTTCCCAAACCTTTCTTGAATATATTTGAGCCTTGGAAAAGTGTTTTGAGTGCATCATTGTTCTAAAATTTTTATATTATTAGTGCATCATTCATCCTAGTTTACTTGTATCATTTGAGCCTAAAGTTTTGTACTAGGAGTTTGTGAAATTATTTGTATATATTTGAGAGGAAGAATCTAAGTGTGAGGTATCACTTAGGGATTCTCAAGTGTGGAGTATCACTTGAGGGGTTGTTCAAGAGTGGTGTATCTCTTGAGAAGTGTAAAGGGTGCTTGGAGCCAAAAGTCCAAAATGGTGGATTAGAACCATAATCCAATTGTATTAATTGAAGGCTTGGTTTGGAAGCCTTAAAATAGTGGAACCTCAAGCTTGGGATTGAAGTTAGAGGAGAGTGGATGTAGGCCGAGTTGCACCTAACCACTATAAAAATCTTATGTTTGCATTCTCTTTTCCCTACTCTTTTACTTTATAGACAATTATCTTTACATTGTTTTATTAAATTCTTGCATATATTTGTCTCTTACATTCACAGTTTAAATTTACAAAAAAAGACCATCACCCCATTCACCCCCCCCTCCACCCTCTAGGGTGATTACCATAGGTTGGATTAGCCTAATTCTTCTAATAATGTGCATAGATTATTTCCTATTGTTTGGTTTATTTTTGTGCTTGTGGTGCTTTAAAAATGTTGGATGCAACCTCACAGCTACTATTATATGCTTTATATTGTAGCATGAAATTTGGAATTTTATCTACTATTCTTAAGAAATGAAGTCTCTATTGTGTGTGTCTTCCTTTTTTTTTTTCTTTATCTTTTCTTTTTACTTTGTCATTATATATATAAAAATTTATATAATTTATTTATTAATATTAAATTAAATAATTTTAGTTATATATTAGATAAAATCATTTTAATTTGTTTATTAATTATATTTTTATTATAAATATTTAATATTAAATTAAAAAAATTAAGTCAAGTATAAGATAAAATTTCTCATCTTTGGTTCATGTTGAGTGATTTTTGGTGAGAGGTAGGTTGAGCTTTAAGGGATGTTATTGTACTCTTATTATTTTGTCCCAAAGTCATAAAAAGAAGAGATTATTATATAATGCATTAGTTTAGGTTGACAAATTTGCTCCAAATATTACTAGTCCAAAACAACTTCACTACCATTAAGTCTTGTACTGACACATTTGAGTTAAAACATAGAAATTGAAGCTCGGGTAAGCTTGTTTTGAGTCTAAAACTAGAACGGAATAATGCCATTATAAATGCATGTTTTAGTCATAATTGTGAATTATAAGTAAGCTGTCATACTTCATAGAAACTAAGAGCAGTCAAGCAAATAAAAATGGAAAATTGTATTTTCAGCCTAGTTAGACTTGGTAATTGAGGTAAGGTCCTCCTATCACTTATAATTAAACTCAAAACCCAATGAAATAGTAGAAATTGAGAGGAAGGATATTGCCTTTAAAAAAATCCCTAAAATACCCTTAACTATTAAATGAAAAAGCTAATCGGCCACCCCACCTTTTTCATTCTCTTTTTTTGGCTCTTTCACCCTTCTCTCACCTATTTATTAATGGGGCCAAGTTGAATCATTTTCTAATCATTTTTCTCCATCAAATTGTATATGAAAGATAAATGGTTAAAAATTATTATTACTAAATACATTTTTTAAGTAAATAATTTTTAAATACCTCATCAAATATTATTCTTTTTTTCAAACTTACATAATATATAATAAATATTTTTTAAATACCTTGGAAACTTACATAATATATAATAAATATTATTCTTTATTTCAAACCTATAGAATATATAATAAATACTTTTTAAATACCTTCGCAAATTTTATTTTTTTTTTGTTTCTTACTTACAAAATAATAAATATGTTGTACATTATTTCTTATATATATTAAATAATTTTTAAATACCTCATAAAATATTATTATTTGTTTATTTTTCTAACTTGCAAATTAGACACAAAGTTTTTATTATTTCCCGTATTATTTTAGAAATAATTAAACACTCACATGCTATATATATAATATTTATCAAGAAAACAATATTTCTAAGACTAATTTACCAATCTTCCAATAATTTTGAAACTGTAAATAGGCTAATTGAAAAAATTAAAGTCTTCAAGATATTCAAAATTTCTTCATTCCAAAATTACCTAATTGCTCCCCACACTAATCCTAAATATTTTTAAATAAAAATTTAAATATTAAAATAAATATTTTCTTATTAAAGTAATTTTTTAAAAGTAATAAGATAAAAATCATGAAATCTTCAAAACTATAATTACAACAAATATTTTTAATTTTAAAACTAATTTCATAATTTAAATTAATGATTTAAAAAAATAAAAATGTTACAAAAATAATTTTTGTTTATTTTTAATTCTATTTAAATATGATTTTTTAATCTCTATTGATAACAATAAAATTATGTTTATAAAGGCAAAATAGTAAAAATATATATCTTTCATTTAGTTTACTTATAATGAACAATTCATACATGATTGATTTTAATTTTATTTCTTATGCGTTAATTTTTGTAGGAAATGCCTTAATGACATAGTTTGGTTATAAAAAAAAACTATCAATAATTATCTTAATGTCAAGTTCAAGTTGTTTAAAAATCGTACAAAACCTATTAGGAGTCTTGTACACCCTTGTATATTAGACACATTTCCCTTATACAATTAATTAATACCCTTGTACAATAGCGCAAATTTCATATCCCTCTTAAGTTTTGTATTTATGTAGGTGTGTTAACCATGTTTTCAATAGTTTGGTTGAGAAAATGGTGGATGACTTAGGGTCAAAAATTTTTTCCTAAATATCATTTTTGAGGAAAGTATTGGAATTTTCATGTGGGAGTTAAATAAAGTCCATGACATAGGTGTATAATCCTTTGGTGACAAAGAAAATAAAGAAGTGGTTCGATTGAAATATTTCACAAAGGATAGTTTTGTACACCTTTGTACACTTAGTATATTTTCATTATACACTTAGTATAATACCCTTGTACAGTGATATAAATTTCATATCACTTCTAATTTATGTATCCATGTAGGTATGTTTAACCATATTTCTAATGGTTTAGTTGAGAAAATGGTGGATGACATAGGATCAAATTTTTTTTCCCAAATATCATTACGGGAAAAGTATTGGAATTTTCATGTGAGAATTAAATAAAATGCATGATATAGGTGTACAATTCGTTGGTGATAAGAAAAACAAAGGAATAATTTAGAATAAATTGAAATATTTCACAAAATGTAGCCTTGTATACTCTTGTACACTTAGTACATTTCCCTTATACAGTTAGTGTAATACCATTATACAATGGCATAATAAATGAATAAATGAAATTTAATTATTTTTATTATTTTCACATATATATATATAAAAAAAAAAAAAAAAAAAAAAAACAATACTACATAAGGTTTTCAATTTTCATTTTTAAAAATAGTTTTCATTTTTTAAGTAAACATATTTTCAAAAGAGACAATATAGAAAATAAAATTTATTTTTAAAAATTAAAAAGAAAAACTAGAAAAATATTTTTAAACCAAACTTAAACATAATCCATATAAATTTTAACTACTTGTTTTCATCTAAAATGAATAAATATATTTTTCAACCATTTTATATAAGAAAAAATCAATCTCTACCATGTATTATTATAATCTACTTCTAAAATTAGGTCATACAAAAACATTTTAATTAGGTATATAAAATAAAAACTATCCATCCAACCTCTTTCTTTCTTTTTCTTTTTCTTTTTCTTATTTTAATAAATTTTCAATTAATTCAAATCATTAAAAAAAAATCCTTAGTAAACAAATTTGCAACATTTCATGTAACTTATTATTAAAAGTCATGTTCAAAAAGTTATTAAAATAAGAAAGGAAGAAAATTAAAAAAAAAAAATTGAACTTTTTGTTTTATAATAATAAAAAAATTTTAAAATACTTTTTAGTATAAAAGAAAAGAAAATAGTGAATATATTTATTTTAAATAGTATTTTAATCATTAAATTATTTTCTTCTAAAATGTAAAAGATAATCTTTATTTATTTAAATAAACATTTTTTTAGAAATTATTTTCCAAAATAGTCTTTAAATCTTTAATATAGTTTTTTTATTTATAATTTTAAAATAGAAAATAATGATAATTTTTCAATTATTTATAAAATAATTTTAAAAAATAATGAAAAATCCAAAAATAGTTAAATAAGAGAGAATTTGATGATAGTAACATGTGAAGAGTAGTAGAAGAGTGGCATAATAAAGATAAAAATCAAAAAGGTATTTTTGTCCATTACTATTTCATATTCTTGTAATCAATTATGAGTGATTAAAGGACTTTATCTTAATTATCACGCTCAATTGGGCTTAAAACACAATTCTCCCAAATAAAAAAAGCACGAAATAGGGAAAGTGTTATTCTAATAAGGGAAGTTTAAGCACCATTCTAGAGGGTGCTCAAGTGCCTAAGTATTTTTATTGAGCGAGAGAGAGAGAGAGAGAGAAAACACCATTGTTCTACCCTTTTTCTAAAATCTCTCAAAGTCAAAATTTTATTTGGAAAATTTTGAAATCCCTGTATAACTCAAGGATTTGAGCTATCAAACATGAGCATTTATAGTTTTGAGGTGATCTAATGAGGAGCATGGGGGAATAGTACATTGCAAAAATGAAATAGATGTGTAGATGTTGATCAATATATGTAAGAGTTGTAGGATAGTAGTTTCTAGATCAAGTGAAACTATATACATTTCTATCTAATTTGGTGGATTTTTATCACAATTGATGGATCATACTTTATGCATTTGTAGAGGCTGAAACTATGTCTATAGGTGGACTATCAAAAGATAAAATTCTTTTAACATCAAACCAACTAAAATTAAACCTTAAAACTTAATATGCATGTCCTAAATCAAAGTAACTCCTAGGAGTACTCGATTGAAGTCTATTAGAAAATGGAAGGAAAACTTCAGACATTTTGAATGAAAAATACTAGTTTGCTGCAACTTTCTTCTCCTACTTTCCCTTTTCCCCCTCTCTCTCTTCCTCCAAGTCTCTACAAAAGATGTATCCTCCGCGACCAAAGGGTCCTTATATAGGTCATCTTCAAACCTAAGCCCAACGAGTTCGGTAACTGTGAGAATCGCCTGCTTAGAGGGATAGAAAAAACTTGGCTAATTAAAGACAATGATATCCAACAAGTTGTGCATGTGTATAGAAATATTATGAATATTAGGAAGCAATTTGTTGTAGTGTTCAAGAAATATGTCTAAGGGCGCCATATACGAAGAGAAACTAAGGATGACAAAAGGCATGGTTTAATGGTTGCCAAACTCAAAGGATGATAAAATGGCTCCTAACAACACCTGAATATAAAATAGCATTGAGGAGAACGTGCACCAAAGGCAATTGCTGGCTACGCCGGTGGATTTTCTCCGACAGTACAGAAAGTAGTAGGTTGAGGGATAGGAATAAAAACCAACATTAGAGAGCTCAGAGAACTGAGGGTAACGATCCACTCTCCCTGCAGGCAGTTATAATGCTAGTCCACTTGTTTGAATTGGCTCGACCTTGGTGGCTAACCCCATGGCTTTGCCCGGCCCTTCATTGTGTATTGTTCATCTTCCTTCCGTATTGTATCATTCTTCTTTTACGAAAATTGTCTCAGCTCCCAAAGCCTAATCAAAGAAATAAACGATAATTTATAATGCAACCTAAGAGTAGCACAATGATATCAGGCTTAGTTAATGAAGCTCAAGGAAATACTAAAACGAGAGCATTCACTATAAGTTTCACATAGCAATTTCTTATACACCCTGGAGGTGTCAACCATACCTTTTTCGGAGGAGGAGAAAACGCTGCTCGTTATTTACTTGGACTTGCTTTCTGCTGTGAAATTCATCTGTGGTAGCTCTAAAAAGCGGGCAATCCTGCGTGTGCAGTTGTTCCAAGGATGGGCATTGAATACTTGCAAATCCGGAGTAGAAGCCTGTGAGCAGTGGAAGATTTTGCAGAGATAAATTCTTCAATTGCGGTAAGATGATCTTCTCCATTGCTTCGTCCTTCTGTTTTTCAACAATCTCCTTCACTCTTGATTTATGGGACATGTTACTGCTGGATGCTTCTCCCTCATCTTCTCCAATTATTACCTCTAAACCACCGCAATCCTCGATCCATAACTCTTCAAGTTGCAGAAGACATCGAGACACAGTGATGGCAAAGAGATTTCTTAATTTCTTGCACGCAATCACGGTTAAAATCTTGAGCTTGTTGAAGATTGCTAGTTCAGCAGGACCATTCCAAATGTTCTTCAGCTGAGGCAGCTTATCTAACTTCATTTCCCTCAATTTTCTCAACAAGATTTGTTCTTTCCCGAGCCCTTCAGACCTAAAGATATCTTCCAAACTATTCCCACTCACATCAAGAACTTCCAGATTCTCTAGTCTTTGCAACAAATTTGGCTGCAGCAGCGCACCAACCAACTCATCACACTGTTCCACCTGAAAAAACTTCAGTTTCCGCAATGAACCGGGTGGTAGTTCACCAACGCATATCACTTTCAAGTAATCCATATTGTGGACACGCAGCTCTTCTAGGTTGTCAAAAACCGGTCTATTTAAAACATGTATGTCCGTATTCATGAGCTGCACTATCCCATAGCAACTCTGAACAAGGAGAGACTTGAGGCCATTTAGCCTGCCTTGATCATACTCTGAAATAATGTTATGTAAACCACTGCCATATGTGTAGAACAGTTTCTCGGTTTTCTCAGTCACCACGGTGTTAAACCAATCTGGCAAGGTGTTGATGGTTGTGTTGAGAATCAAGGCTCTTGAACGAGCAGCCATGATTTTTGACAAATGCACATCCATGAGCCGCACGAATAAGTCCTCGCTCATGCATATGTTGAATTTTACCCAGTTTGGATTGGATACAACATTTTGTGGAATGCATCCAGCATCTGTTATGTCCACCTTCAAAGTGTTTAAGCAAGGCAAGCGTGTCAACTCATCGAACCCCGCATTTGTTTCTTGGTCCATCCCTTCAATCGGCTTCCCCCAGTCCCCAAAACTACCCTGCAGGTAGATTTCTTCTAACTGGGACAAGCTTAATAACAAGTTACTTCGAATTCTTTTGAGGTCGCTACTCATGGTGAGATCCAACATCCTTAGGCTGACTAATTTTCCTATTTCTTCCGGCAACTCCTCAATACAGGATTCTCTGAGGCTGAGAATCTCAAGTTTTCTCAACTCTCCAAGTATCAATATGTCTGTTGACTTGCATCCATCTAAACAAAGCGTCCTAAGGTTCAGCAGAAGCCCAAGTGACGAGGGTAGTGATGAGATATCCGCACCGTTCACATCCAAGACCCTTAGAGATTCCATCCTTTCAAAAAAGGCATCAGGAATCTCTTGAATGTCAATGTTATTCTGCAATAACAGTGTCTGGAGTTTCGGGCATACTAGGCCATCAGGGAGATCCTGGATTTCATTGGACATGAGTGAGATGGCTGTGTAGGCCTCATAGCTGTCCCTCCTTGGCCACTTCTTCAAGGCAGCACCAGAGTGCACAAGAAAGGCAAGTTCATCTCCAGCTGAAGCAATTGATATGGCAGTGTCCCGGACAACATCATGCATTTTCACGCACCCCTCTTGATCGCTGTTTAACAGCAAACTGCAAGCTTTAAGATGTTTGAGGAGGGAAGTTGTTGCAGCCCTTGCTTCTTCCACTGTATTAGCATTTTGAAACAACCCTTGCCCGATCCCATACTTCACCAAGTCTTCGATGTAGATATTGGTGTCCTCTGGGAACAGGCAACAATTCAAAAAGCACCGCTTGGCATCTTCAAGTTTCAAGTAATCATAGCTAAGCTTTATACATCTGAAAACCGTGTGATCATGATCATCTTTTGTAGGATTCGACATTTCAAGTTGTCGAGCAGCCTCTTTCCATTCTTCCAGGTCCTTGTCCCCCAGTGCTCTTGCAACTACTACTAGAGCAATTGGGAGACCCCCACATTCTTTAACAACCCTCCATGCTACGTCATGGAAATCAGGGGAATCAACCGCATTTCCTGCTTTCTTCCTAAACAGCCTCCAAGAATCCTGCTCAGAGAGGATATGAAGAGGGACTTTTGCTTGGCTTTCCATGGCATGGCACACATTCTCCAGCCTTGTGGTCAGTATGATTTTCGATTTGCAAGCTTCAAGGTCCCTGCCACTAGGAACTCCTATTTTTGTCAACTCTATTCTCCCCCAGAGATCATCCAAGAATATGAGGATCCTCCTTCCTCTCATTATCCTTTCCTTCAAATGGCCTGCCCTTCCGGCCTCACTCTCATCGTCTAGCTTCACTGCCAACATATCTGCAATTTGACCTTGAATCATCTTCAGGTTGACGTTTTGCGAAACAACAGCCTTGACCACATGATCAAACAGTTCATCTCTACGGGCCTGCACGCTTACTTGTTCCACCATGGTTGTTTTGCCCACGCCCCCCATTCCATAGACCCCGATGACATTAACGTTATCATCCCTTAGTGCCTTCATGACCTCATTCATTGCCTGTTGTGTTGATTCGAAGGCCTCAAAATCTCCAGTGGCGATCATGGACTCAATCTCCAAGGGCTTCCTAATTTGGAGCGAGACCCTTTCAAATTTTCCTTTATCTTGAAGTTCACCAATGGTGACTGCATCTTTCACTGCTTTCCTGCTGAGCTTGTACCGCGATGTGCAATCAGGACAACACCCCCACAAGCATCTCTTGTTCAATTTAAAATCATCTATCACTTTCTCCACCTCCACTATAGCTGCATCAGCCCCTTTCAGCCATATCTGCACCTGAGCTTTGATTTCTTCTCCATTCATTTCAGCTGCTCGCACAGATTCTTGGTTATCTTTCCTTAAGGCCTCTAGTGCTTCTACTTTAGCTTTGAGATTCTCCAAATTCTTCTTATAGTGGACCAGATAGCCTATCTGATGAGTAACCGGCCCCCACAGCTTCTCTCCAACACCCCAAATGAAAGTCACAATCTCCATATATAACTATATTTTTTGTCTTAAGATACCTTTGCCACCAGAACTTGAAACTTAGCTATACTTCAAATGAACCTATGAACATCATGCATAAACAATACACTAAAGATTAACTAAAAATTCTTTCAATTGGCTTTGTGTAATACTTTTTCAAAGAATTGATCACCTAATAGTTACAATAGCAATTATCTAAAGAAGTGGATTATATAAGAAAAACAAGATTAATTAGTGATTTTTCTTGAGCTCATGCATAAACAACTACACACACAAAACATAGTGAGTTAGGAGAGTACCTGATGAAGAGTCAGTCAATTTGCAGCTTCAGTTGTTACAGACAGGCAGCAAAGAAGCTTAAAGCCTGAAAGTATGTAGCTGGTTTAATTTGGTTTCTTTGAGGAAGGACAATAGATAGTGGAGTAGTAAAGAGAACATAGATAAGCATATTTTCAAGATGAAGTGGGTGGTGGAATAAAGCAAAGACAAAGCGGGTTCAAATATTTGATTCTTTTGTACTCGTCCTATATGTTGCAGTCTGGCATGTTAGAATGAGCTGTAAGGGCGTTGTTGCTATCTTTTCCGTATAATTGTGTTCCCAGAACATTCTAGTTTCTTTTTGGGTTTGGATTAATTTAATTGAGAAAGGATCAAATGTTAAGATAGAAAATTTTGAGAACTTTCTCTTTTAATCTCTTTCCATCAATTTAATACAAGGGAAAACTCAATCGGCTTTACTTAATCCAACCTGATATTTGAATGGCCCAAGTAATTAATTAAATTAATTTTAGTAATTTAGTATGGTTGTGGTTGAACCTTTTAACCCAAACTTGATTTAATTAAGATGGAACTAAACCAAATCTAGTTTAATATTTATATAAATTTATAATTTAGATTTGCTGTATGATAAAATCTTTTTAATATGCTTTTAACATGTTTATGAAAAATGTATTAGATTCTAACTATATCATATATTATTTCATTTTTGTTAAAAATATTTTTTTATGCATTATTTCATTTAATATCCAAGGGAATGGTTATTCAAATTGATTGTATGACAAAGTACTTTCCTTTCTTTGTTTCCAAAACAATTTATTCCACATGCCTTCTTGAGTCTGGTCGAAGTATGATTGGGCAATCTCAAATATCACTTGGACTATCTATCTGTGTTTACTTATCTTATGTGCCCTTTTATGAGTTGGTTTCGGAGGAAAAGTTCTAGTTAATTTGTGTTTTGGTGATGAATTCGAACAACATAAGCCCTGACGAATTCAGAAGGTTTCTTCGTTAAGAGTCAATGAACCATCACATTATTAATGGGTCCAATGATCCACATTTTGCTTCAAAAAGACAAGAAAAGAAGGCTAAAGCCCTAACCACTAAGGAGGTTTCTATAGGCTACCAATGGGCTTAAATGACTTGAACTCATCTTCGATTTATGTCACTTAATCCAACTCACTTAGGTTCTAATCGATTAATTATACTATTAGGTTTCAATTAATCAATTAACTCAATCCAGATATAACATTCACAAGCTTTTGTACAACCTTACCTTTTCACCAAAACACCTTTATGCACTCATGTGAATAAATAGCTCAACTCTTAAATACTATATCACCTAGGAATATGAGTACGAGCCGGGACCATTAGGACCCATAAGAAAATACCAACTCCTTCAAAAATCCAATTATGAAATTAACTCAATATCCCAGTATTGAAAGTCAACCACACTCCAATACCCTATGATATTAAATCGAAATAAAAAAACTTAGGTTTGTGTCCTACTATCCACTACTTACAAAATCCCCATGAATATCCGTAATATAAAGAGGTATATACTATTAACCTCTCAAGATTACTTCTCCAATCTTTAGGTAACAAATCCTCTTATTATGTGATCAAATAATATATTCTATCTCACAAAATGCATATGTCAAATTCCACTAAAGGAATTACTACAACAACATAGATTTCATGATCACAAGTCCTAAAGATTGCCTAAAATAATATATTATCTCAATGTCATGAAATATTATGGTGTCTCTATTGAGAATACCTATTGTCATCAACCTCCATCAATATTGACCCAATCCATAAGGAATATATAACCATCTTAGAATCTCACTCGTAGGTCAAAGCTTCTTGATGACTTCAGCATAAGCCTAATATCCTTTTAAGGTTGAGAATCCATACAATATAATAGTTTGACAAATCATAACTATTAGATAGCTCACGTTATGATTCATTGTAGGTCTTGTCTAATATATAATCATACTTATTAGTACACTCATCATGGAAACTCATCCTAATACATAAATTTCGTGAAGTCCTGCAAAATTAACATAACTATAGAAAAAATAATGCGAATAAAAATTTATATTAAAAAATTAATAATTGTGGAATACAATCTCATTGTCAATATTTTTTATAAAAGAATATTTTCCTCTGATTCTATCACTTTGATCACAATCTGAAAGCAAATGACAAAAGTGTTTTCTTGATTTTGAAAGTCAATCAAGAGTTTAGAATAGCTTATTTCTGAATGACTTTGTCAAAAGGCGAATAATACGTGTGTAGTTCTTCTGCAATTTTTCAAACTTGTAGGAAGATTTTGTGAAACTTTAAGTCAATTGAGGGCCTCTTATTCCCAAATGACTTTGATCATAACCCGAAAGCAGACGATGAAGGTGTTTTCTTGACTTTAAAATTCAATTGATGGTCCAGAGTGACTTTTCCTCAATGAATTTGTCAAAAGGCAAAAAACACATATATAGTTTTTCTGTGATTTTTCAAACTTACAGGGAGACTGAACTAATTTTGGAATCCTCAATATTTAGTTATTTAATTCAAAGAATTTAGTTCCTTAATTTTTGTAACTCTCATTCATTAAGGAAAATTTGCTAAGAAGAGAATATTTTTTTTTAATTCTCTTTTTGACTTCTTGGAACATTTGTTTCATTTATAAATTTGTCGAGATAATATTTATTTTTTAAAATTCTCTTTTGACTACAATTGGAAGATTTGATTTTATATGCCAAACTAAATTTTGTAACCTTCCAAATTTCACCACATGTCATCTTTTGAATATATGTCATGTGTCAAACCCAAATTTTATTGAATTGGGAAGCCACAATTTTAAAGACCAATTTAGTAATAATTTAATTCACTAAAAAAATTTGATGTATATAGGTTAGTTCTCAGAAAGTTTGAAAGAAAATGAAAAGAAAGGAAAATAGAGAAGAAAAGTATAAAAATAAATAAATAAATAATATATTTAAAATCAATAAATTATTTTTCTATATTACTTTAAACTATTTTCACTTATTTAACTTGCCTATATAAAAGATTAAATAATTTAAAAATATATAAGTTTTTTAATAATTTTAATTATATTTGACTTTCTTCAATATTTTTTATAGTAAGACCAAACATAAAAATATTATTTTCCTTTTTTTTTTTTTCTATATTTTCTAGTAACCAAACATAACTTTAAAGTTACTTTATCAAAATTTTCCCTCTTTAACAGAATGATATCTCAAGATGGTTGCTAGAAAACTTGAATTGAGAGTGTGGGAAAATGTGAAAATGGTATAAAGAGGCAACCAATATGATTACAAATGGTTACAACATTTAAATGTTTGGAGGGTTGAAATGGATGTCGATCTCTTAACTTAGGAAATGGTTGAAATGAAACCGATTTAATTTAGCAAAATGAGAGGAGATTCCAAAGTCATCAACAAATGTCTGAATAAAACATGATAAAGGAATACAAACTTACGCATTGTACCTTATACATTTTGACTTAAATTGCATGGAATTCACATGTCACCTTCCAATACAACGATCATTTACTTTGCACTCATCAAATTAATCCAAGTATCTCATCACCCGACACCCTTGAATGGAATAAATTTTCGATGTATTGTATGATTGGAGCTGATGTAACAACAAAATTTTGCATTTGAACATTCACTGTTGCCTCTGAAAACCAAAAACAATGCCATTAGAATGTTTTGTATATATTTATGTTTGCTAGTTTTACACACATATATATACATTAAAAATAAATAAATAAATGTAATTGATCAACTCAACTTAATTGAGGATTTGGATAAATCAATATTTTTTTCGATAGCATTTAGGATGAGATTAAAGAGTATATTTGATAGTAATTTTAAGAAGTGTTTTTAGTCTTTCTACTACTTGAAAAATAAAAATTTTCAAGTATTAGAAAAGTGAAAAACACTTTCTTGAATCGGTACCAAACGCAAAGTATGTTTAACAGTATTTCTATTTGAAGTGTTTTTAATAAAAATATTTTCTTAAAAAATATTTTTAAAAGAATCACCTATCTAGTGTTTCTTTAAAAAATCAGTATTATAAGTGATATGTTAGATTTTTAAAAGTGTTTGCTAAGCTTTATCAAATTTCTATTTTTTTTTTCAAAAACACTTTTTATGTTAAAAGCGCTTCTTAAAATGCATGTAAAACGAACTCTACGACTAAATTTAAGTACTACCTCATGGTTATAATGCAATGAATTGACTGATCGAAGCAATCCTTACTAACATATTGAAACTAGTTCAAGTTTAGCACTAATTCACATGGACTTACCATTTTCATTTAGTTTCTTCATGAGCCTTGCCTTTGTAGGAAGAGTAGGTAATGAAGCAGAAACTGCTGTTCTGATAGCCCAGCCATGGTAGGGAGCAAAAACCTGTTGATATGCTGTGGAAACTGGACCCATGATGGAGTTTCCTCTGATAATAATTTCATTGCATTATCCATGATCAATCCAAAAGCTCACATATTGGATTACAAGTCAATAATGTATATTAAGTCGCTATACACCACCACTTAAAACTTTAATACTATTTTAAATTATCAATTTTAATAGAAACTTACCCTATGTTTGGTTCTTGAAAATTTTGAGAGAAAATGTAAAGGAAAGAAAATAAAGAGGAAAAATAAAAAAGAAAAAGAAAAAATAAATAATAAATAAATAAATAAATTTAAAGTCAATAAATTATTTTATATGCTTTTTCAAACACATTTAATTTGTTTTCCTCAATTATTATAAATATTAAATAATTTAAAAATACTTAAATTTCTAACTAATTTTAATTATATTTATTTTTTTTAAATATTTTTATATTGAAACCAAATATGATAAAATCATATTTCTTAGTATTTTTTTTCTTTCTTTAATACTTTTCGTGAACCAAATATATCCTTAAATAAGCAATAGAAAGAAATTTATTAACATACCTTTTGGCTATAATTTGTTCGAAGATCACCTTCAACATGTCAATTGAACGCTTTACTCGAACAAGGTTTCTTGAATTACTATTTGAGCTTTTTGCACAATTCAACCCAATTTCACGATCAATCATAGCATCTAGTGTACTAACATACCTCGATGCTTCCATGAGATTATCAACCTTGCATTTGGAAACAAACGAAATTGCTAGTCATGAAGCTAGCTTTTTTCACACAATTTTAATAACTAACATATTTTTCTTTAATATCTTTATATCAATAAAAGAGAAATTTCATATTCATACTATACATGTGAAAATATATAATCCAAAAATAAACTTCTTGAGATTTTATGGTACACATTTAGAATAGATGTAAATTCTCCCAATTTGTGGTCTACCATTCGATGTGTTATATAAATAGGCAAATGCTCATTTCCATTATGAATGGCAATAGTATGACCGATTATTGTGGGTATAATGGTAGATGTCCGGGGCCAAGTTACTATTATTTCTTTTTCCCACTTTATGTTAAGCATAACAATTAACTTAAATAAACTAGTCACTCGAATTCAAGTAGGGTTTGACCTTGATTCAGAGCTTTAAGGTTTCACTTTGTTTAAAGCTTTAGATTCAATTCATTCTAGGGGCGTAGCTGCCATTGATTAGCAGAAATATAACTTTATTAAAAATAAAAATAAAGGGGAGAGAGGGAGGATGCTTAACCACTAGGCTAAATTAGTATTTTTGCTTAAACCATGTCCCTCTAATAACTTTGTATTTTTGCTTAAACCAGGTCCCTCTAATAACTTTGTGACACTATTGAACTTGCTGCACGCATGCCTATGTTGAAAAAGAACCTGAGATCAAATGAAAAAGAAAATGAAACCAGCCTTCAAGGGGTGAACTTCTGTGATTAGAAAATCACCTTAGCGGAGAATTCTATCTCGGCGAACTTGAAAGCAATGCCCAGGAAACCGATGAGAGGGGAGACAAGGCGGCAGGCACGAGCAAACTGGCTGACCTCAAGCCGGGGATTAGGAGAATTCAGATATTCCGCAAGCTCTATGAAGGCATCTGCAATTTTTGTGAGGGGTCTATCTCTTGCTGCCATTATTGAAGAGAGCTTGCTGGCTTCTTCCTTCTGAGTTTTACTTATTCTTCATCCAAATGGGATGCTGAAGAGGCGAGGAAAAAAGCAGTAGAAGCAGAAGTTGTTCCATCCATGAAAATATTCTCTACAGAGAAAAGGGAAGGGAAGTACGCACTTACACTATGCATGGAATATTTGTAGGCTAAAGCTAATTTATCAGAGACTGTGCTTTGCTAGCTGTTAGCTTAAAGTTAAAGCCAACTTGCTGTCTCTTCACTATAATATTTTCTTTTTCTATCCTCTTATTACCAAGCAGCTGTGGCTCAAAAGAAGGCTTTGTTAACCAAACTTTTATAAACTTTATGTGGAAATAATTATTTCAAAAAATAATTTTGGATGCATAAAACAAAATAAATATAAATACTAAAATAATGATCATATTCTTACCTTGATCCATGAAGTGAGATTGAGTCACCTTGTGAATTGTATTATCAAGGTCTTCAACTCACTACTCTCATATAGTGGATGAGTCACTTGTATGGCGTATGTTGTTAAAAATAAACAACAAAAATACATGAGCATGAGAGTTTGGCTTGGGACCTCAATTTATAATAAGTTGTACATCTCTTAGTCTTCCCATCAAAGACTATATGGGAGTTATACTCATTATTTACACCCATTATATACAAATTAATGGGTAATAGTGGGTTATGAACTTGAATGCATCTATATAATTGCATAAGTTATACATTTCCATTTTCCTCCATTACTCATAAACATAATGTACAAAATAAATTTCATAATGATGAGGTTACAAAAGTTGTAACACCACATTCATATAAAGTAAATTTTCTAAATCCCCATTTGTAATTTGAGTCTTCCATACATAAGACTCTTGGATGCCCAATCAATTGATTCACCTACCTATCAATATAATTATATATGGCCACACATTATAGAAAAAATCTAACAGGCTTTTGTGTGTGTGTGTGTGTTTTAAGGGGTGATTATATTGATAGTTGACTCAGCAAGTCTTGACACAAATTGATCACAACTTTTCAAATTGATATTAGGGTGTAATATGTATATCTTAAAGAGCATGATATACATTTTGAACTCAAATCTTGCATACTTAATTTTTTAGAAAATTTTGATATTTAATATGGTATCAAAGTTTGGTTTAACTTGAGGTTTGGTTTCTCATCTCTCCCAATGTGCAGTCCTTTGTATATGAATCTCTCCCTCAACTTGCAGTTCTATCTTGCACATGATTCTCTCTCCCATCTGTCATTCCACATGTGGTTATGGAGCCACTCGTGAAGGAAGATGTTAAAAAGCATGATATTTATGTTTAAAAAAAAATGTAGAAAATGTCTTTCATTTCAATCTAATCTGAGTAGAATTATTATAACTCTACATGGTCTCACGAATTGAGCTAGCCAACCAATTCATATATGAGGCATACCCAAGTTGATGCTAGTCTATAAATCAATAGTACTCAACTCAATATGCGCCTCAACCAATACTTTGGACCATGTTTTATATATAACTCTTATAGATATATTTATCAAGAGGTTCTAATTATATTTATTATATTAGGAACTAACCTAGTCACCTTTTAGAAAGTAACTTTTGGGATATGAATCGATTTATTTACTTGATAATATTAACAAGTTCAAAAATATGTCAAAAACTTGAATACAATGTTAAGTTATTAAATTAATCTAAAACTTAAGTTATCACAAAATGAATCAAAGCATATTGAAAAATTTTGGTTGCAATCTTTAATAGTATTATAGGGTTAATTTCACTCACTTTTTCTCAAGATTTTGTTAAATATATTTGACCTTCTTTAATTTGCAATATCATTGAAAACTTCATTTATTTTAAGTAAATGAGATAAATAAGTGAAAATAATAAAAGAGAAAGTATAGAAAAGATATTTAATGAAATTTCAAATCAATAGAGATTAGATGTACTTAGTAAAACTTAATTTTTAAAAGGAGTCACCACTTATTTTAGTTTTTTTAAGAAAAAAAAAACAAAATAAGAAAGAAAATCATATATGACTTCTTATTTGGAAAAGACATGTCTGCAACAACTGAATTCGAGGTTACTGATAAAGGTACGGTAGTAACCGTAGCACCCCTCCAAGCTCGTAAACCTATAATTTGTACTAAACGAATGAAATGAACTGTGACAATTAATTAATTAATCATGGATACCAAGAAAAAGAATCATATAAGTAAATATATACAAGTCATGATAAAATCAAATCACAAGAATAGGCAAAATAAATAAAAAGAGAAAGACATAAATCAATTTATTAAATTAGTTATAAAAAAAAAAAAAAGAATTTCTTATTTCAAATGTCATAACACAATTTTAAGAAATTTTGAAAGAATTTATTTCCATTGAAAAAAAATATGGAGGTAATGATTTCAATTTATAGAAAAATGTTTCAACTTATGAAAAACAAATGATTTGATTTGGTTTAATTTGTAAGCAATTTCTACTTTCAAGAAAATTATTCACTTATTTAATTAAAATAATATATTGAAAACAATTTTATTTACTATAAAATGATTTAATAATAATAAATAAATAAATAAAAATTACAAGTTTTTTAGAAAAAGATACTTTTTATAACTCTATTTACCAAAGATATTTCAATTAAGTAAAGAAGACTTTTTACAATTTCATTTAAAAAAAATTAAAATTCAATCTAATTTTATTAATGCAAAAAAAAATGCTTATTAATAATAAAATGAATTTTGAGGAAATTATTAAAAATAAATGTTTCAATCCCTTTTTTTTATATACCAAAAAGATTTATTATTTAATTTTATTAAAAAAATGATTGAAAATAAATGTTTTAATTGAAAAATTTTACAATTTTATTAAAGCTTAAAAAAAATTATCTTTGATTCTATAAAAAAGAGATTTCAAATTTATTACTTGTCTTCAAAGATTTGGAATTTATAAAAATAAATAAATAAATAAAAATAAAATAAAGAGTGCATCCAATTTTTCATTTTTTATTCACAAAAGCATTTTAATTTGATTTTTTAAAAGGAATTTATTTGGAAAAAAAAAAAAAGAAAATCTATATTTTGACAATTTTATTGTTTAGAAAAGGAAAAAAAAAAACCTATGAGAGAATTTTAATTTACTTGTATAGAAAATATATATATATATATATTTATGAAGACCTTTATAAATTATTTGGAGAAAGAACCTTTGCAAAATTATTTACAAATAAGTATCGTGATTTTTATTTTTATTTAAATATGATTTTTTGCTTGTATTAAAAAAAAAATTGTTTAAAGTTAATAAGAAAATAACTTCAATTAAAAAAAAAAGAAAAAAAAAACGATTGTGGTTTCAGAAATGAAGTGGTTTTATTTAAGGTAAAAATAATAATAATAATAATAATAACAATAACAATAAAATTAAAAATTAAAATAAAATAAGTTTAAAATATTAGGTTAAAAAGATAATAATAAATTAATTAATTAAATATGACAAGTTTGAGGTGTACAATATTACAAAAGTTCTATTAAATATGTATAATTAAATGAAAATAAAACTCTTATTAAAAAAACATTTTCCAATTTTTCATATTCAACTATTCTCTTCCATCCTCCCATCATTCCTCACAAATCCCTAACAATCTTGTAAACCTAAAAACACTTCACTATACATGAATAAGAATTCGTTTGACTGTAATTTTAATAAATATTTTTAATCTAAAAAATATTTTAAAAAAAAAAAGGTGCTTAACAAAATTTTAAAAACCCTTAAAAATCTTTTAAAAAAAATACTAACAAAGACAAAAACTGTAAAATAAATTATACATAATTTTTTTATATTAATATACATATTCTTTTTTATTGCTATATGTTCAAGGAGTCCAAGGCTTAGGATTTGATTTACCTTTTAATTATGTTTAGATTATGTTTGATTAAAAAATATTAAAAATAATAATAATTTTTCTCATATTTAATTATGTTACAAAAAAAATTATCAAAAAAAATATATATAATTAAAAAAAACTATATATTTTCAAATTATTTAATTTTTCATAAAAATAAATCAAATTAAATAAATTTGAACTATTACATAAAATTAAATTATTATCTTTCTTTCTTTTTTTTCCTTTACTCTTTTTCTACTTTTTGCTTCTATATATATTTTTTTTAAGATGTTAAGTTGAGAATTATTTTCTTCTTCATGGCAATAAAAATAACATAATGAAACAAACAATATAAAACTCTTTTTCATAATTAATAATAATTTTTCTTTCCGATCCAAATGGTTCGAGAAAGTAATGAAAAAATTATCTCTTCTTACCTTTTATCCAATAACAATGATATTTATATAAAAAATAAAAATCTATCAACATTTTCTCTTCCTTTTTGTTCCTTTTTTTTTTATTACATTCAAATATTTAATGTTTGGTTACTGAAAATTTGAGAGAAAAGGAAAGTAAATAAAGAAAAAAAAATGAAAGAAAAAAAAATAGAAAAAATAAAATAAAAGTGAGATTCAAAATTAATAAATTATTTTTATTTTAAAAAAAATCATTTCACTTATTTTTATCCCTTAGATAAAAATTAAATAATTTGAAAATTCATGAATTTTTAACTAATTTTAATTAAATTATTATTATTATTTTTTTTTTCAAAACATAACCTAAAAGAAAAACAAAATCATTTTCGTACGGTTTTTTTTTCTTTTCTTTTCTCGGTAATTTCACAGGAACCTTGATATGAATTTTTCAAGAAACAAAAATAGTTAATGGTTTTGTACGATGAAACAACCAGGATAACAGGTGAAAAACACAAAATCATTAATAAAAACAAAACCTGAATTCAAATATAATAGATAAAGAGGAGCATACACATGAGCCCAATATCATATTTCAGTCAAGAGAAGAATCAATTTTGTGAACAGATCTGGAGAAAACCAGCACATCTTCAGCATCCTTCACTCCAATCTTCTCTTCATCTTCTCCACAATTGGATTTGGTGATGATGGCTTCACGTAACACTGCCTTTGCCATGGGATCAAACGACGCCGTTCCCTTGGTACTCTTCTTTCCCTTTTCATCTTCTTCTTCCTTCTCCAACTTCTCTTTCCTCTCCTTGTACGCTTCCATGGACTTTCTTCCCCAATGCCACCGCGCACCTCTCTCTCTCTCTTTTCTGTGGTTTATTTTCTCTGAATTTTGTTATACGTGTCAGGTTTTGAGGTCTGTCTCACATGCAAGCAAGTGGTTGACTACACGTAGTATTTCTTAATCCGATCATTTTTAAAATTTTTAATATATATATTATTTTTTAAATAAAAATAAAAAATAAAAAATAATTTTTAAGAATATAAGATAATTTATTATATTTTATATGAGGTATTATTATTTTTTTATCTTTAAAAATAAAAAATAGAAAATGCCTTGCAGGAGCTTTACTTTGTTGCACTTTCACAAGCTTGGCAGATTGTCTCAGGCAAAAGACTAAAAACATGGTATCACTTCACATGCTTGTTAAATTGTTAATTTTGGTTGAGACAAAAGGAAAAGGAAAGAAGAGCGCTTATCAATGCAGTGCTTTTCTCTTTCACCCTGTTTCTCATGTTCCAATCAGTGTTTCCCGAAGAAAGCAGGACCCCTGGTGAAGCATTGTTCTATCTCCCCAAGATTCTCAGGTTCCAAACGGTTGGTTCACAGGCGCCTTCCCAGTCCCTAGATCACACTTTTATCAAATCAAGAATAGGGCTCCTTTTTGGGCCTCTTTCACTCAATTCAATCCTTTATGATAAAAGTGAAAGAGAACAGGATTCATTTGCCACTACGAAGATTGATGATGTAAGGTAGAAAGATGCTCATTTTCAGCTAAACAAAGCTCGTGTCTCTTTGGTTTTCTGGGAGGAGAGACTGAGAGGGAAGAGAGAATTACTTTTTGAAGAAATTGACCACTAAAATGAAAAATTGGAATATATGAAGAATCAATGAACCAAGGAAACAGCAGGCAGTCTATTAACCCGTAAAAAGAAAACTCCCAATAGAAATTATTTCGGCAGTACTAAAGAGAGTAGCAGGGGATCAGCCTAAGACCAAAATTCCAAAGAAAATGCTAGAAAATATGCAGATTTGAGATCAAGCAAGGGACGAGCCGAGACAACCAACCCTATCACCAAGAACTAAATTCAATACTAAAGTGGCGGAATGTTGGAATTCAAGGGACAACAAGCTAAACTTCCATAAAAACAAAAATCTTAAATCCAACATCAAAATAGCAACGCTAATCAGTTTGCAGTGTTCAGTAATGAAAGATAGGGAACTCGTCTGATAACTTCAATGGCCAAAAATGTAGCACAAAGAACCTCAAAAACTTTAATGAAACCATATTCTGCAAAAACCTAGTTCATCCTCCTGATGAGTTCATTAATGTAATCTTCACGGTTTCCAGCATCACCACCTTCAACGTAGTGATTTCTCTTCTTTTTGAGGCCACCCAGTGGTGCCTTAAGCTTGAATGGCCACAGGAAGTTGTTTGCCTCCTTGAAGTGTGGCCCAACAGTCATAATCTCATGGATGAGATCTTCAATGCAAATGATTCCAAACTTGCCCAAAGCCTGAAATAACATACCAAAATGTCATTGAAAAGCCAGTTTATTGCAATACATCAACATATAAATGTTATTTAACCTACAACAAACCTGCTCAATGATTGAGTTATCAGTCAGAGCAGTTCTCTGCTTGTTAAGTTTTCCATAACCCCTCTTGTAAATCAGTTCCCTGACACTCTTTAAATTGGGATACCTGAAACAATCTTCAGTATATGAATAACAAATCGCATGTGGAGATATGATCCTTGAAGGTTAAGAAGTTGGCAGTCAGAACACATACCCGTATGTCACATAAGGCTCAACCCTGTGCAGCATATTCATTGTTGCCTTGTTTACTTTCAGAAAGACACCATTAAATATCTGTAACCATAAAAGAATTCTTTTAAACACGGTTACGTATTTGTAAGGTAACAAGGAAAAAAAAACTTTGACAAAACTAAAACACAAGGAAAATCACATGAATGACCAAAGACCATTCACTAAACAAAAAGTACAGCCTGAGTAGAAATAACATTATCACTGTAAAAAATAAATAAATAAATAAATAGCAGCAATAAGTATCCATCATTTCTCTCCAACAGAAATTTGACATAAAAAATAATCAAGCCCAAAGACCAAGAAATACTGTGCTCCATGGTCCAACAAGATCAATGATCTCAGTAGATATGAGAAGACATCTCAGGGACAAGTAAAATACTGTTCATCCAACTGAACCATGTTTAGGAATCAAATTCAGTAGCATCTGTAAGTTCCCTGTCTCAAATAAGATAAAATAATTGTGCTCGGAATGAATCATGTGAACCATTCAATAAATAAAAAGCAAATAGAGTTAACTATGATGTAAAAAACGGGCCACCAATCCAAACTCAACCACATTTACTGAACAACACAATCCAAAGTTCACTCAATACCATAGCACTTAAGAGAGACTTAGATATCAATGAATCCATATAAGGAATATGGTTCGAATGAATAGCAACTTCCGATGTCCATATCAATTTTGTCTTTTACATGTTTGGTCAACTGCTATATGAACAAATGGCATACATCTTTTCTCCCGATAAAAATAAAAATAATCTTCTATACAACATATAGCAGTTGGCACTCAAATATTCAGCATTACATGCTTAGAGCCACATAACCAACAAACTGCCAGGCACAGCATTAACCATTTCCACTGTTATCTTTGAACATATCAAAGAAAACAAATAAGAGTTATTGAAATCAATTGAAACTTTTCAAAAGACAAGAATTTCCAAACATATCATTCAAAGTATAACACTTTCAATACAATATAATACTTGAGGTAACCGTGTCCTATTGGTTTTCAATAGTTAATACTATCATAGGCTATTAAACAAAAAAAAGAGAACTACACAAATACACCAAAAGCTTCCTATTCTATCATTTCTTGAATTCATAAAGAAATCAACAGGTAAGCATCCTTGAACACATTGAAGAGGGACATGGGTTCCCAAGCTTATTACTCTGCAAATTGTCATGCAATAGCTAAGAAGCATCCCTTGGGTGAAGAGACATGCAAATAACTATCACCTTTTGAACCAATCAAGACAAAACAGACACAAAAACATCATCTTCAAGTAGGTGTGTTCCCCACAAGAAGAATCTTCCAAGGTCTTAATAGATCCAAAATCTGCACTTATCTAATGGAATGACAGAGAATTTATTCAATAGTATCCATTATTCAGTCTATTTTCTGATTGAGAATTCTAACAATATGAAATTTACCATGTTTCCTGAAGATTGAAGTGCACCAAACACTAATTTCACAGGAATTTCACTAATCCTTGTACCAGACACTAATTTCACTGGGATTTCACTAATCCTTGCAAAGTAAAATCCTTACTCCAAGATAGCCCATTAACAAGAGCTTTAAAGTAACAGAAGTTAAAAACTTTCACCTAATGACCAATCCTCTCATCCCCTAACCCCAACCAAAGAAAACCATTGAGTCAGTTCTGCTAGGTCAGATTCAATTTGAAAAGGAATAAGGACACAGATAGGTGATAGTCTAAATATTTAGCAAGGAAGAGCAGGTACAGGTAATCCTCTGACCTCATTAGCATCAGACATACCACTCATTCAACCACCATGAGTAAGATTAGACACGGCTCATCAAATCACAAAGTTGCTTATTAAGTGTAACACAAAAGCAACAAAGAGAAATCATAATCTTAGGAAAGCCAAAGGAACTGAGCCCTAACAATCTAACCGAGGCATGCTTAAAATGACACCATTAGCATTACTATGAAGGTCCAAAGTTAGCAAAATTACAGTCAAGTGTTGACATTGTGCTGGATCAAAAAATAAATACAGAAAAAGGAAGTGGATTCCATACTGTCGCACCAATAGTTTCCTATTATAAACAACATACTCATATTGCCAACCAAATACGACTGCCATTTAAGTTGTAGAAAGCATAGCAACCTCAAGCTTGCTGACTCTAAATCAAAAGGCACCAAAGCAAGCACTATGAATAATAAAATATGGATGTTCCATTGGAGCTGTAATCATCAATAGCACATAAATAGCAATAAATTTCAAGTGGAAAACCATCAGCAGAATCTTTTTTTCTGTGCAGTTATAATTATTAAAGAAAAGAGCAAAAAAACCAAAAAGAAAACACAACAAAAAGTATCAATCTTTACCTGTCTCAATCGTAGAAGCTGCAAAATCTTCCTGGTCTTCGGGTGCATAGCATTGATTCTAAAAGATTCATAATTATAATCAACACTCCTTCACATGCAACAAGCTAATTTATTGAAAGAACACTGTAAATGACATACCCACGGATTCTGATAATGAACAGCAACTTGGCTTCTGGGCTAACATAGAAACCACCCTTCAATTTGGCCTCTCGCTTCAATTGAATCAGCTCCTTTTGCTGAACAAGAAGAAATAAATATATAACACCCACTTAATCAAATTGTAAAGCATAAACTTCTACATCATCAATAATTTACAAATCCCAATAGTTACCTGCTCATCGTATTCCTTGGCATACTGCTTAGCCCTAATATAAATCAACGTACGGTTGGTGGCATTCTTCTTCTTGGTGCATTCCAGCTCCTGTTTTTTGGCCAAAGCCCATTCTTCACTCCTCTTCCTCTTCTTCAGCACCGATTCTGGAACCACAACTCCCTTCACTTCCTCTCCACCCATCTCTCTCTAAAATCAGAGCCAATTAAATTTGAGTTAGAAGGTCACCCAATCACAAGCTAAATAGGCATTGCAAAACAATAACAAGTTTGACCATCAAGGATCAATTTTAAATGGAAACATCATTTCAGGGGGCAATTTTCCCCCAAAAAGAAAACACCGAACATAAAGCTCAGCTCTAAAGATAAGTAGGACATTTTACATTTAACAAATGAAAATTTCAAATCCTTAATCACAAAACAAATCTGCCCTCTGAACAAAAACAATTTTGATCATAAACAATCAAATTTTTTTCAATGGCTCCTTTTCCTTCCACCAAAAATTCAGATAAAATTGTTTAGGTAAAAGAATACAAAAAAATTGTGGTCTAAGGAAAATCATAATGAATATCGCATTATGATTGATAAAAAATTTGACCCTAGCTCAATCATATGCCAAAAGGGGCCGGGGAAACAACTAACAGTTTCACCTTAAACAGTCAATTCTCCAAATAAAAATAAATAAACAAATAAATAAACTAGTGTTCTAGAGAGAGTAACAACAGAATTTTCATCGACACAAATGAAAAATGCACATCCAGCCCAATAGCAAGCCAAGTGGGCATTGCAGAAAAATCAACAATTTCGACCATAAACAGTCCGTTTGCTTCCACCAAAAATTGTCCAGTGACGAGAAAAGAAAACACGAACCGAATGCCTAAAGAGATCATAATAGATTTTCCATCTATCAAATGGAACCTTCGAGAAACAAAGAAAATGAACTATCCTCAAAAGCTAAAATACGAGATCTGAAAGTCCATTTTCTTTCATCTTCCTCCATTTTCTTCCATTTTCCTCACTTTTCTCATAAACCAAACAGCGGGCAAATCAAAAAGAGTAAAAGATTTCAAGTAAAAGATTTCAAGACATAGAAATCATATGAAAACTCGAATCACAGATCTAAAGAACATAAAACAAAGATCAGAACAAAGTATTTTTTCGGACTCACCGTCCTGTAGCTGGCGCTGAAGAGAGGGTTTTCGCAGCTCCTAACTCGAAGAGAACATACTTAGACTATGAAATTAGGGTTTTATAGTTAGGGTTTTGGTTTCAGTGTCATGGGCTCAAATCATCCAACGGTTCATTTTTGGCTAGCGACGGAGAGAAAGATCTGTGCCGTTGATTGTGATGTTGAGGTGTCAATTGTCTGAATTACCCTTCAGGTCGATTGAAAACGTCCTGACTGCCCCTTGATTTTCCAAATGTTTTTTCTTTTTCTTTTTTTGAAAAAAATCATAATTTAAATTATCAAACAAAGAAGTATTTAAAAAAAATTATTTAAGTAATTACTCTAAATATGTGTTATATTGTTTTTCAAAATAAAATTTTTCAATACTATTTTTATTTTAATATTTAAATTATTTTAACCTATAAAAATTTATATTAATCAATCCTCAATTATCTTTTTGTATTGAAAAATAATTAAAAAGTTAAGGTTTGTTGAGCAACTGTTTTCAGTAACGGTTTTTTGTTTTCTAAAACAAAAAAACTGAAAAAGTACGTTTGATAATCAGAAACTGTTTTCTGTTCTCTTTTTTAAAAAAACAAAAGTAAATTATTTTCAAATAAAATTTTTTTAATTAATTTAAGTTGTTTTTTAAAAGTTGTTTTAAAAAATAATTATACAAACATATATAATGATTAAAAATAAAATTATAAATATAAAAATTATTTTTAAAACATATTTAAAAATATAAAAAATATATTAAAAACATTTCAAATTCTTAAACATACTTTTTTTTAAAAAAATATCAAAGAACATTTTTTAAAAATGATTCTTAAAAACTATTTTTAAAAATTATTTTAAAAAATAGTTACAAAACAAAACCATATATTTAGTCATTCTTTCTTTCAATGATACTAAAAACTTCTTCTAAATTTTATTAATTTTAGTTTATCATTAGCACTAATATTACAAGGATGTTTTTAAAATTTAATTTAATTTAATATTTGTATAAGTAACTATATTAATAATTAATTAATTAAGTATAATACTATAATTTTATATAAAAAAAATTACATTTTCTTTTAATGTTTTGATTGATAAGGTAAACTAGAAATTGGACCAAAAATAAAATAAAATATGTACTTAGGTTTTAAAGAAATAGAGTATAAAAAAAAAAAGAATAATAAATAAATAAAAGTAAGTCAACTTTCTTACCATTGTTAGTCGTGTTAACATATTAAAATTTAATATAATATTGCAATATCACATAAATTCACTATTTATGGCAAGAAAATTATTATTTGAAAAAAATAACAATCTTGTCATATCAAATTCATAAAATTGGTTGAACAATTTTCTATAAAGCGAAGAACCATAGGTTAAAAGATGAGGAAGAAGGCCGATTCAGTAATTTGACTATTTGACTTGGTGTTGTCTTCTCTTGATCAAGGTAACCATGTAACATTTTCTTGGTAGCCAAACAGTTTACTTCTTTTTTTTCTTCCTTCCGTTTTGTGTATAGTAGGAGGTTTATCGGTGAGAGAGAAAATCAACTTTGTTAATAAATAAATAAATATAATTTAATTGTTAATGACACTAAAATAACCAAAATCTTTGCACGGGATCAATCTTCAACTTTATTTTATTCCCTAACATTTAAAACAATAAATATATTTTAATATAAATGAAATAGATATGAACACTATTACATAATATATATTTATAATTTAAATTTTATATAAATATGTAATTGGATATAAGTTTGAACCTCTTACCCAAGCCCAATCCAAATTTAATTTGGTTCGATAGTTTTTCGTCAAAGCCTAATCCAAATTACAAGTCCTAATAAAACTTTGAAAAGTAAATATATGATAAATTAACAATATCACTTAAATAATAAAATCTTCTTGTAGACCCCTCTTTGGCTACCCGGAATGAGCTAGGTATTTTATTTGGGAGTGGGGTCCAACTTTTAGGGGGAGCAAGCTACTGAGACGTGTGGTAAGGACGTGACCACCTTGCCATAGTGGTGGTTGAGAGATACTTTTTTTTGCTGAACGAGGAACAATGGAATAGCTAGAGAGAGAGAGATGGCTGGAACGGTGGAGTTTCAAAGGATGATGAGCTAAGTAGAGTAGGTAGAGGCTTGGATTGGAAGCTAAAAACAGAAGGGTACCGATGAGGAACGAAGGGATAGAGGTTTTTGAGGAGAGCTAGAAGAAGAAGAAAGCTGGGGAGGGTAGGCGAGCTTTTTAAGATTCAAGGGGGAGAAAAAAAAAAAAAAAAAAACTAGGGGGAATGGAAACAAAGAGAACAGAGTCAGTATCAGTGAAAAAAAAAACAAAGCAAAAGAAGGGGGAGTTGGAAGCAAGACAACTCTGGGGTTTATGAGTGAGCTTTCCAGGTAAAGCCACTGCAAGCTTCTTGCCTCTAATTACTGCACTATTTCATTTCCATTTCCACCTACTTTGTTAGACTTAACTTTCTCCATGCATGCTCTGTTTTTGGCTTGGTTTTTTGTATGCTTGTTTTTCCAACAAACATCGGGATTTATATACCCTTTCTTTGTGTAAAATTAAATAAGTAATAGCAACTAGCAGCAATAAATAAATAAACCTATGCAATGGAAAAATAAATTAGACACTAGAATTTTTACGTGGAAAACCCCCCAATGCGAAGGGAAAAACCATGGGACCTAGTTCAGTTCAAACTTCCACTATCAATAATAATGGGTTACACCTGTCTTCTCTAAAATAATCTCTAAAGGCTACCAAATACATCAAGAGCACATATAACATTGGATGATATAATCTCTCTTGGCAAAAGAAACAAAGAAAAATTAGAGAAAGAATACCCAAGAAACGGAGTTATTGTTCACGGGCAGTAACACCAATTCTCGAGCTCAAAATCTAATCTTCATTGTTCATATTGTAGTTACTTGAGTTTTGAACCTTTCCTCCAAATTTCAACTCGATCAGACTATAGATGAAGTGGGATCGGCTTAATGAAATCTAGGCGATGTGTTTTTTTTCTCTCTCTTCTTCTCTCTCTGTTTTTCTTTTCCCAATTTCTCTTTTTTTTTTTTTGTTTTTTTTAATGTAACTAACTTGGGCCCCAAGCATATGGGGCCCACTCCCTCACATAAGAGAGAGCCCAACAGTTTTCTTTTGTGAATGTCTGACGTCTTGCTCCTTCCTTGAACTAGATACATAAAAATCATGCTCTTACTTTCTTTAAATCCCACATATTCTTTACTTTTTGAGGATCCATGACATAGAGCCAAGTTCATGCTTTATTTTTACGTTTTTTTGTTCCTCTATGTTTTTTGCTCTATTTCTTGCTGATAGTAGGGTTGAGGTCATCATGGCCAATTCCAAGTGAAGTTTTGTGGGTATTTGCATGGTTGAATTATCCTAAAACTGTAGTGAATAAACGAGCTGAAGGTGGCGGCATATAGGATGATTGAATGGCTGAAATCCAAGTGAAGTTTTGTGGGTATTTGCATAATTGAATTGTGCTGAAACTCTAGTGAAGAAACAAGCTGAAGGTGGTTGCATATAGGATGATCGAATGGCTGAAATCCAAGTGAAGTTTTGTAGGTATTTGCATGGTTGAATTGTGTTGAAACTCTAGTGAAGAAACAAGCTGAAGGTGGCTGCATATAGGGTGATCGAATGGCTGAAATCCAAGTGAAGTTTTGTGGGTATTTGCATGATTGAATTGTGCTGAAACTCTAGTGAAAAAAAGAGTTGAAGGTGGTTGCATATAGGGTGATCAAATGGTTGAAATCCAAGTGAAGTTTTGTGGGTATTTGCATGATTGAATTGTGCTGAAACTCTAGTGAAGAAACGAGCTGAAGGTGGTTGCATATAGGATGATTGAATAGCTGAAATCCAAGTGAAGTTTTATGGGTATTTGCATGGCTAAATTGTGCTAAAACTCAAGTGAAGAAATGAGCTGAAGGTGGCTGCATATAGGGTGATCGAATGGTTGAATTCCAAGTGAAGTTTTGTGGGTATTTTCATGGTTGAATTGTGCTAAAACTCTAATGAAGAAACAAACTGAAGGTGGTTGTATATATGGTGGTCATGTAGCAAAGAATTAATGAAGAAAATGCCACGTGTGTATGGCTATGCATGACCACTCTTGGCATGCAATCCCAATGGCCACATGTCATCCTCTTATTTTTTCATCCTTTGATGTTAAAAATAATTTTCCACACTCCAATTTTTAAATAATTTTCAAAACTCCAATTTTTCTCAAATAATTTTAATTCCACTCTAGTTTTCAAATAATTTTTAAGTCATTAATTTTTCTTCCTTCTGTAAGGTTTTAGGTTACCCAAATTTACAATTTTAATAAATTTGCTGTCATTTCCCTTTTGGCATGCACTTTCTCAAATTTTCTTTGATTTTCAAATAATTTTCGATTTTCACAGTTTATATAAAAATAAATAAATTTTCATAATTCCAAAATAATGGAATTTATGATAATTAATTCATAATAAGATAAATTAGGCTTTGGTGGGGGCCCTACATGTGAGTTTTCTCTTCTAATTGTCAATTACTATACTTAATGAATATTGTCTAATCTTTGTCTTACTCATTGACATGGATGTGCTAATTTTATCATTATAAGCTAACCTTATTTCCATGATAGCACGTTCTTATTTGCTGCTAAGGTACACTCTCACTCTTATTTCATTTATTTATTTGTTTTCATGCTTGATTTGTTTTATTAGTTGATCATTTCATTGGTATCCATTGATTTCTTTATCAATTGCCACATTTATCTCACCTTATTTAGTAAAGACCTTATTACAGGGCTTAGAGGGTGTTACGGCTTGCCATCGTACCTTCTCAATAGGTAACTTGACCCCCGGACCTGATTTTGGTTTTCTACAAACTGTTTTTTCCAAATAAGGAGTCACACTTAGGGTTTTTTTTTTCTTATTTTGCTTTTCCCTTAAAAAAATAAAACAAAAATAAGTGGCAACTCCAAGTCTTTTTCTAAAAATCAATTTTTCACAAATAAATAAAAAACAACGCATGTGGAGCAAAATGCGGGGTCCACACTTCTGTTCCCGAGTATACCAATATAGTAAATTAATAACTCCACTTAATATATAAAATAATAATTTTTTTTAGAAATCATTTAAAACCCAAAGAAATATAACTTAATAATCGATGAAATACATAAAAAAATGATAAATAAAAATTTTAAAATAGTATTAAGTAACTTTTTATATAATTAATAATTGATGAATTTGCCCAAATTACAAGGTGAGTTTTGGGCCAAAATGAGCTTCTTCCAAAACTATTGTTCAAAATAGCCCTCATCAGTCCACATAAGTATAAAAACCATTTTTTTATATTATTTTTGTTTACTTTCCTAGCTTCCCATCCCATTCTCTGTTCAATTTTTCTCTTCAAACCCTAGCCCCACCAATGGGCTACTGTGAGAGAGACATTGTTGGAGCTCCAAAGAATCAAGGTTGAGGTTGGTCTCAATCTTCTTTTTGGCTTGTTTTATGTAAAGTTTTTGGCACTTTCCCATTTTTTTCCCCGTCTTGTAATCTCGGTTTTCAGAATTTTTTTTTCCCCATTGCTTTTACTTTTCTCTTTTGTTTACGTCCTTCACGACTATTTTAACATAAATGGTTTGTTATCATCCAAAGATTCAAGCCCTTAAGATGCAGACGTTTGTTGAAGTTTCTGGGGAAAATGAAAATTTCTGGGAATAAATGAAATTTTCTTAGGAAAATTAAAATAAGAAAGAATAAAAAAAATAGGTTTTTTTCATTTTGTTTGTTCGTGAAGGTTGGCTAGTCTTCATAAGGAGGGCAGTCATTCTACACTGTAAATGCTGATTACTTTCTACAAACATAATGACCACTTGTGTTTCAATTTGTGGGGAGTTTATACATTAAAATGACAATATGAAATGTTGATAAGTTGCTTGACAATATGAAATTGTTACATCAACTGCTCCAAGTTGCTTAACAGTATATTAAAATGGCATGTCATCAATATCCAGGTTATCAGCACTATTAGAACATGCAATTGCATTTTCATTTTCTTGATCCAAAATGCTCATCCTTGTGGCTCAGTATACGATCTTCATATACTTAAACATTGTTTTTTTTTAAAAAAAAAAAAAAAACATTTTTTTATTCAAATTTTAAATTTTATTAAGAAAAAAATAAGTTTTATAATTATATAATAAAAATGATGATTTTTTTTTTCATATATATATATAGTTTAATTTTAAATTGATAAATTATATTTTTGTATTAAATTCAAGGAAGATAAAATGTTTAATTTTTCATTCAGATTATCTAAAAAGAATAAGAAAATGATGGAGAATGTTTAATCATTTTTTATTTTTATAATAAAATAATTTTTAAAAATTTATATGATTTTTTTTTCCATTGTATAGTGTTTTTTTTTTCTTAATTTTCATATATATATATATATATTCTCAATGCATCGAGTGGATGATGTTAATACATTTTATATGTTGAATATTAATAAGGTATAAAAAGTGATTTTCAAGATTATTACTTTTATTATAAAATATAGGTACAACAAAAATATGTTATAATTACAATATAAATAGACTTACATTACAATAAAACTTAATTAGGAAAATTGTGAAATTTTTTATAAAAATGATAATTTTGTATCATCATACCATATTTCACAACATACTTATATCATAAATAATTTCTGAAACCAAATGAAATGCTAATTTGAATTCACGAGACTCATAATTTTTTTTTTATATATATACAAAATTTATTAAATAATTTCAATGCACTAGATGAATGTTGTTAATATATTGATACGATATGTTAATACCAATAGGGTATGAATAAGCATTTTTAGAATTATTACTTTTGTAATGAAATATAGGTACGACATAAATGCATTATACTTACAATACAAATACACTATCATTATAATATATTAAAGCATAATTTAATTTATTTTTGTTTAATTTTTTCACGGGCTATATTACCTAATGAATAATTGTGAATTATTCCATTTAACAGGTGTATGATAGTCAATTGAATGTTTATATATCATTCAATTGATGAGTGCTTGTAAAAAATAATTATTGATTCTATTATGGTAATAAAGTTTTTAATTGTATGTTCCATATATAAAATGATATAATAACCTTAAGATATGATTTTTATTTATGAGATATTGAAAATGATTTTTTTTTACAAGATTTTTTAAAAAATCTCAATTTTTTTGAAATTAACATATTTAACATATATTTATTTTAAAAAATATATTTAACAGATAATTTTTAGTTGTAAAAAAATTAACATATTTAACATTTTTTAAAAATTTAATTTTTAATATAAAAATATTAATTTAATTTTATCAATAAAATATTAAAAGTTAATCTCATCCTAATTATCAAATTAAAAAAATAAACTAAACGTGTTTATAACCTAAACACATGTAAAACATTTTATTGGACCAAAAAATAAAATAAAATAAAATACATCAAATTACACAATTATAGACATAGTAGTAAGATCAACAGTTTCTCAACATCCAAACAAGATAATTACCATTAAATAGTTTTCTAAAAATATTTTATAAATTTTTGTATTGTATATAAGTATGTTGTAATTTTATGAAGAATAAGTTGAGCAAATTGTATTTCATATTTCAATTCTCAAACATAAATATGTTCTTAAAAACAATTTTTAAGAACTATAGAATAGAGTTAGTTGACTTGTCTTTTTAGATGTGATGTATGTTATTGAAACTCGGGGAACTTCCTTAGTAGCCTTTTATTATTATTATTATTTTTTCATGTGTTTGTACAAATCGTTAATAGAGAAATCGTTAGGTAGAAGCTACTATTTAGGGAATGATGAAATAATTCTTATCCATTTCAAATATACTACCACCCCAGACAAGGGTCCTAATGCCCATATTGATATTTAGTATTATGACCAATACTACAATTTATTGTCATTATTTAGGCCATCTAAGACATACTTATGATATTTTATTTAAAAATCAATAGAAGAAATTGAACCTAAACTCTATGCTATTTTATTTTATTTTTTTACTATAAAATGATGTGTTAATTTGCTGTCATGAGTTCTTCATTTTGAAATATTTATTGATATTATCATATCAATTCATAATATCATCCTATTCTTTACTTATACACTTATTTGCTTATAAATTGCTTTCATTTGAGTTGAACTTGGTATTTAGACATGAAACTTTGTTACATTCCAATATTTATTTGGTTTATTCTTGTCTTTTATGAATCATTGACTGTAAAGTATTATTTTTTACTTGAATAAATATTATTTTTTTATATAATAACCATTTGTTATTATCTATATGAAAGCAATTATGAATAATTCCACGGTAGAAGTACTTGTTATTGGAATTGAATAATTTTGAGGATAGAAATAGATTTGAGATATATTGGAAATAATGTAGAGATTGACCCTATAGATGTGCCCATTCATACGACCTTTGTGGTGTTATTGAACATGATATATGATATCATTGGTGTTGATAGACACTATCAATTGGTCTTGAAATGTCAACATCCAACTAAAATGAACAAATTTCAACCATTAGTGGTAAAAAATGATCGGACAATTGCACATATGCTAGTGGTGCCATCGAAGTATGGAATGTCTTCAGTTCAATTATTCATCGAACAAGCTCCCAATCACTATCACTTAAGTAATGAAATAGGTCATTTGACACGGTTGTGGGCAAATGATACTGATGTTGATGACGAAAATGAAAGAGATAAGGAAGATGATAGAGATGATGCAATCAATACAAATGAGATTTATTTACCTAATGATGATGAAAATTGTTGTGAAAGAGAAAATATTGATTTGGTGATGGTCCAACAAGTTGTGGAATGTGAAAACACAAGATATGTGAACCTTGAAGTTGGTGATAGGTCTAATAATCCTGAGGTTGAGTATGAAGTTGAAAACACATCACCAGTTGCCTCCCCACATGACACCCAATTTAATATCTCTAATGACAACCTAGAGACAACATTTGCACCTATTTCATACCATATGCCATCTACACAACAATTTTTAAATATGGACAAGGCAAGTAATTGTGTTTTAAGTGATTAGACTTTGTGGAAAAATCCAATTTTAGGAAATGTTGATGGGGAGTTATCAATTGGCCAAATATTTTCCTTAAAATCATATTTGCAACATGCTGTGAAGATGTTTTCCATAAAGTAGCACCAAGAGTTTACTGTTTATAAATCAAATGCAATTGTGTTAGTTCTTAAATGTAAAAAAGCACCAGAGTACCAATGGCGACTAAGGGCAATGATGATGAAAGATACAGGTATGTTTAAAATCACAAAGTACAAAGGTCCTCATACATGTGTCAATTCATGTATAAATCAGGATAATTGTCAATTGGATTCTAGCTTTGTATTTGAGCATATTGAAACATTGGTGAAAACAGAAATGACCATTACAGTTGCTATAATTCAAGTTGTTGTTGTCGAACAATTTGGTTACCAAATTTCTTATCAAAAAGCAATGAAGGCAAAAAGGAAAACAATGACTCGATTATTTGGTGATTGGTACAAGTCTTATGCAAAGTTGTCTCGCTTTTTCCTGGCTTTGGAGCAATCAAATCCTGAATATATTGTGCATTCCAAAATGGTTCCTGGAAACAACTCAAATGAAGAAATTTTTCAGCGTGTTTTTTGGGCATTCGCTCCATCTATTAAAGGGTTTACCATTGTTGACTAGTTCTTAGTATTGATGGGACACATTTGTATGGAAAATATAAAAGGACTTTGTTGATTGCTATGGGATGTGATGGTAATAACCAATTGTTCTCACTTGCATTTGCCATTACAGAATGAGAGAATACAGATAGTTGGAGTCTGTTTTTGACATGTATTAGAGTTGGAGTAACATAAAGGAAAGGCTTGTGTCTAATCTTTTATCATCATCCAAGCATTATAGCTGTTGTAAATGAAACATATCCGGGATGGATTGAGCTAGATGCTTATTATAGATTTTGCATGCGTCATTTAGCGAGTAACTTCAACGCAAAGTTCAAAAATGAGGCTTTGAAGGATCTCATGTGTAGGGCTGCTATGAAGAGTAAAGTTAAAAAATTTATTTCTCACATGGATACAATTGGTCGGATAAATGTCAAGGCTAGAAATTGGTTGGAGCATATTCCTCTTGAAAAATGGGCACTCTCACATGATGGTGAGCGAAGATATGAGATTACGACAACTAACATGTCTAGAGTTTTTAATGGTGTCCTTGAGGGTGCTCGTAACTTACTAATAACAACTTTAGTCCAGTTAACTTTCTATTAGGTTAACAGTTACTTCACAGTCAGATGAGAGCATAGTGCCAGTCAACTCGCTTCAGGTGAAGAATTCACTCCATATATTGCAGTCAAGATAAAGGTTAAAGTTGTTAAGGTAAGTTCACATGAGATTGTTTTGTATGATCATATGGAAGGACATTTTCATGTTAAAACTAGACACTCTGTTGGAAGCAGTAATAGGAAACCTCGCACATATCATGTTACCCTTTAAACGGGGTCTTGCACATGTAACAAAACACTTTTGTTATGATTCCTATGTTCACACATTCTTGCTATTTGTCATTGTCGGGTAATTGATTTTCAACAATTTGTACAAGGTTATTACACCACATGTGCTTACCTATCAACATGGGCTCCCTTATTTTATCCCATATTTGATGGATTGGAGTGGCCTCAAGATAATAGACCGATAATTGTACCTTCGGACTCAATGAAACGACTAACTTCTGGTCGACCAAAATCAAGTCATTTGCATTATGAGATGGATGCAAGGGAAACTAGAACTCCACAAACATGTGGACTTTGCAAGCAATTGGGTCATAATCAACATTCTTGTCCTAATAGAGAAACCAATTATAGGAGGAGTTGATGTACTTCATGAACATCTTATTGTACTATTATTTTCTTATTTACTAATGTTAACTTTAATTGTTTTAAGATATATGTAAAAACTATCTTATTAAATATCTTATTAACATTTGTTTGTTTGAAATTGTTATTTTTTTGTAACGACTAAGTATTTTAGGCTACAATGAAAATTATAGTTTGAAAAGTCTTCTTTTGAGTGGTGGTTGAAAAGTAAAAAAGAAAAGTGTTTGGAGAACACGTGTTAATTTTGGATTGGTGAAATTTGATTTATTGTGTTGGTCAATTAAGCGAGTTGAAAATTTTGTACCACATCAGTCTTATGGTAGAAAATTTCTTAGGATTTTAGAAATTAAAAATTTTTGGAAATGAAAAACGAAAACGAAAATGAAAAGTGAATTAATTAAGAAAAAATTAAATTAAATTGAATATTAATAAAATTGAGAAAATTAAATTTTTAGGTTGGTGTTTAATAAATTAATTTGTGTTGTTAAAAAAAATAGAAATGAAAAATAAGCAAATGAAAATAAAATTAAAGAAAAGAAAATCAAAAGGTTGGATATTGGGCCTGGACGATGGCTGGATTAAAGGGCCAAGAAAGTGGGTTGTGGTTTGATAAAACAAAAGGAATTGGGTTTTAAAATAAATAAAAAGGGTTGGTTGGGCTTTTGGATATTGGGTCGGCTGGTGGTTAAATGAAATTAATAAAATAAAATAAAAGGAAAAGGAAAATAAAGGAAAAAGTGGTAGAGGAGACTCGTGGTGATTGTGGAGGATTTTCCTTGTCGTCGGAACTTTGATCGGCCGTTTGGACGGTCGAATGACGTCCGTTTCAGATCAAATTTTGAGGAGGTGTTCTACTTGACGAGAGGAACAATTTTGCGGTGGCCGATCATGATTTTAATGGTCGAATTCTTAGATCTATGGTAGGGGAACCTAACCCTAAAACTTTAATTAAATGCATTTTTCATTGAAAAAAAATTGTAAATCTTGTCATTATGAGTTAAGTAGGTAATATTGGTGTTGTAGGATTTTTTTTGGATGATTTGGAATTTTTTTGGAATTTTTGTAACTTCGGGAATTTCTTTTTGGTTGATAAATAATTGTTTTGGGTTGTTAAAAATCATTAAAAGTGTGGAAAAAATCCAAAATTAGGGTATAATTTCAAATCTAGTGATATGTGAATTTTTGAGAATTGATTGGAATATTTTCGGTAATTTTATTGTGGAAAATTAATTATTTTCGAATATTGGAAATTATTAGAATTGTTGGAAATTTCCGAAATTGTGGTATAATTTCAAGTTTATTGAAGTGTGAATTTTTTAAAATTTGTTGGGATATTTTCGAAAATTTTAATGTGAAAAATTTATTTTATTGGATTATTGGGAATGTTGGAATTGTTGAAATTGTTGAGAGATTTTGGAATCATGGCATTCATTTACATCATGGTTGTGTGAAGAAAGGATAAAAATTGTGAAAAGTGTATGAAATGGAAAAAGAAATGAAAAAAAATATGAAATAAAAATGAAAAGTAAAAGCATGTGTGAGGCGAATTAAGAAGAGAGAAAGATCCCTAGGGTGAAAGACCCAAAAGTTTACCCCGGGAAGACTTCGAATGGGGAGTGTATTTGAGTGCGGACGCGTATCCTTCGGTGAAAGCCCGAAAACAATAGTGCATTATATGACTGTGTGTCACACGTTCATATGCATTTCATTTAATTGTTGAATGTTGTGGAATTGTGTATAATATCAGATATTAAATTATGTGGCTTGATTAATACTGTTGAAATGTTTCTTTTGTGTTCTTTGAAACGTAGTAATCCCAATTAAATAACCCCTTGGGTGTTAGGCACCCTACTGAGCAATGTGGAATGCTCACCCCTTCCTTTTTACATCTTTTTAGATGCAGATATCACTCCTAAGGATCCATAGGTGGGGTAGGGAGGACTTTAGGATGCTCCTGGAGCAGCCTAGTGGAGCGTGTCATTTTTATTGTGTTTATGGTATTAGGATTTGTTTTAGTAACTATGAACTATGGATGTGTAATGAGACCCTAAGGGGGTGTTTGGTACAGGGGAATAGGGAGTGGGAATAGACATCTCATTCATTTTCTCCCTTATTCCTATGTTTGGATAAATGTTAAGAAGACAGAAATGGAATAAAAAATTATTCAGGCAGAAATCAAATTCAACTTATAAGTCGGATTTGAATTCATCAAAATGAGGTGGTATTCTGATTCATTAAACTCATTTGATAATATAAAATAACCTAAATTTACTATTTTGCTCTCTTATCTCATTCTTCAAGTCCAATGTTTATCTTCTTTGTAAAGTTAGAGACTCATTCATCATCCACTTTTTATCTTCTTTGCAAAGCTAGAGACCTATTCATCATCCACTTCTCTATAGCAAGTGATTCTCTCAAACTGAATCAATCAAATCTTCCATGACAAATTATTTAAATTTTTGATAAAAAAAAAACGAATATTTAAAATTTTTTAAGGTTATGGATTTTATCGGATATGATACTTGTTGAAAATTAGAATGAAATTTGAATTCTTTTATTTCCTCTTTTGGAAATAGGAAAAACATTTGCTAGCTTTGAGAATTTAAATATTATAATAAATATATTTTTTTTTCTTTTTTTTTTTTTTGGTAAAATATAATTTTATAACTACTTAAGCATGACAAATTATTCAAATTTTTAATAAAAATAATAATTGAATATTTGTACATTAGGGTTATATGATTTTTTATGGTTAATTTTTTATTTATTGAGTATATATATTTTTTTAGTCTTATTATTTAATAACAAAAAAACTCTCAAAATTTATTTATTTAAAAAAAAAAATTATATGTAGGAATATTATTGTAAATTTATTTCTTTTTCATTTCCATTCCTATTATTATCAAACATTGTAATATAAACAAATAATCATTTCAATCTTGCATTCCTAAATTCATCCAACTGTTAGAAATGAAATCATCAAATTCATTTCTATCCACTAAGAAATAGGAATGAAAACAAAATATTTATTTCCATTCCCTATTCCGACGTACCAAACACCCCCTAATTTGATTAAGTTGTTTAACTATGAACTTTTATTTTGGACTATAATGATAATTAATACATTTTGTTGCTTTTGAGCAATGTTTGGGATATTATTAATTGGTAAGAACTCTAGTGTGATGTATGTGTAGAAAAAAAAAAATTCAGAGTGTTTTGGTTTACTGCCAGCATGGAATAGGATTCCCCCTTAGGGTCAAACCTTTGACATGGGGTCAATGGCTAAATTTTGGGTCGCCTGGAATTTGGGTCATGACATTTTTGTCAATTCATTCATATTTTGCTTATATCAGGTTACATGAAAAAAATCTGAATATCTATTGTTTAGGGGAGATGCTGCTCAAACTTTTAAAATTTTAATCATGAAATTCATGTTGTTAGAAAATGTTGTGAATTCATTCATATTTTACTTATATCAGGTTACATGGAAAAAATCTGAATCTCTATTGTTTAGGGGAGATGCTGCTCAAATTTTTAAAATTTTAATCATGAAATTCATGTTATTAGAAATTGTTATTTTTTGTCAATTCATTCATATTTTGCTTATATTAGGTTACATTGAAAAATTTTGAATCTCTACTGTTTAGGGGAGATGCGTCTCAAATTTTTACAGTTTTAATAATGAAATTCATGTTGTTAGATATTGTTGTTTTTTTGTCAATTCATTCATATTTTGCTTATATCATGTATTGATGTACATGCAGACATGGATACTCCATTGTTTCCTGCTCGTCTTGACCCTGAGGATACATCTGTGCTTACTCTTCAGCATCGACATCGATCATCCACCATTCGTGTTGTTCCAAATATGGGTCATGTTTTGACTTATCGACACAAGTTTCGTCGAGAATGGGTTTTGGATTATTGTGTTTGGTCATACATTATACAGTCATGATTTTATGTCTTTCATCGAGTCGGCCATGTTAAGGTTGATTGACCTTTGATTACTGCACTGGTAGAGAGATAGCGCCCAGAGACGCACACATTCCACATGCCAGTTGGTGAAATGACCATCACATTGCAGGACGTAGCCATCTTATTTGGATTACGTGTACATGGTCATCTTGTCACTAGTTTTATAGATATTGATTGCCATGCACTTTGTGAGGAGCTATTGGGTGTTCGGCCGACAAAGATAGATATTCGTGGAGCATCCCTTAGAGTTCATTTTATTACTACCCATTTCTCCCACTTACCACTAGGGGTTTTAAATTAGGTCACATTATAGCGCCATACTAGAGCATATCTTTTATTATTAGTTGGTGGTTCATTATTTCCAGATAAGAAGGGAACCTACATCCAATGAGCAATTCTACACATGTTAAGAGATTTTGGTGAGACTGCACAATATAGTTAGGGGAGTGCAACACTAGCATATCTTTATCGAGAGTTATGTTGAGCTAGCTTAGATAGTGTAGAAATTATTGTAAGACCATTACAGTTGTTGTAGGTATAACTACAAGTCTTATTAATTATGAAATTTTATCATAATTATGTGCATTTAAACATAATTTTGTTTCATTTTTAGTTATGGTCAAGGGAGTGATTACATGTGGGTTGTCCTAGTAGATCACTTCCCCATGCATCAGTGCCTATAGATGAGAGATTCCCGCTAGATGCACTAGGGAATAGGTGGAGAGTTCCCTTATCTCATACAGACACTCCTCATCATGTGTTGATCACATACAGAGACGAGTTTGATAGACAACGATCTGATCAGGTTTGGGTTAAATATTATCATTCTTTAACAAGATTGTTAATATTAATATTATAATTTAGACTTTATTAAATACATACTAAGATTTGAATATATAAGGTATTATGGCAGCCTTACACGTCGTTTTATTACACCTATGGATGATTTTGGACCTATGCGGTACCAGGCTACTGCCTTATTTGCCCACTTATTGGTTTGTATCACTTTAATATTATGTACATCTTATGTATAATATTTATTCCAACAAAATTATATCATTTTATGTGACAAAATGAGACTATGACATCGATCATATCTTGATGAGGTCATGCATTGGAGGACTCTGATAGTGATGCTTGCAACACTGGTATTGTTGATATTATTCGTATGGCCACTGATGTTATGTGCATTATTCGGGAGGATTATTATATCCCACATGTAGAGCATGGAGGAAGTAGGTCAACAGCTCAGTCGACAGTTGCTCGACTACCACTTGTTTGAAATCGGTCGACATCTCGAGGGAGAGGTAGATATATTAGTAGTCAGCTCAGCACATTGTTAGTATCAGCATCATTACAATCCCTTACTTTTTTATTATCACGATTAGTACAGTCACCCATCTCTTCAAACCTACCATTAGTGCAACCCTCTACCTCTTTAGACCCACCATCAATACATCCCTCTATTTCTTTAGACTTACCTTCAGGCCCCTACTTCTTCAGACCCACCATCAGCACAACCCCCTACCTTTTCAAACCCACTATCAATACAACCCCTTACCTTTTTAGATCTACCTTCATTACAACCTCCTACCTCTTCAGACCCATCATCAGTGCAAATTGACACATCTACTCAACTAGATTTACCGCCAGCCATTTTGAGGGGTATGTGGGGCCTACGACGACCTAGATTACTACCTCCACCACCACCACCTCTATTTCCAGCTCCAATCCCATCATAGACAGATGTTCTTCATGTGTCACATGTAGTACCTGTTACAGTTAGAGAGGAGCGTCCAAAAAGGAAGAGAGTACCAATTACACATAGGTTCTCTCCTTGTGGAGGCATGTGAGATTATATATGTTCTTTTTTTTCCACTATATTAATGTTTACTGGTATTTTTTGTGACTTTGATTAAACTACTAAAAATTACATTTTGTGGTAGATTTTTTCTAATTAATTTCATTAACTAATTTTGTCAAAAAATTTATATATGACAACTGCGGCTTAAGAGTATATTATTATTTCAATAAAGATAAATTTGTCATAATACAAATAAATTAATATCTTAAAAACAAAAATTAAATATCTTAAATTAATAAATTATATAATTTTATATATTATTTATATGTTATATAAGTTTATTATTTTAAGATTATTAATTTATTAATAAATAAAATATTCATTTATAATATCTTCTATTTGTTAATTTATATTTGTTGAAGTAACACTAGATTCTTAAGTTTAAATATAAATAATTTATTATTAAAGTATATATTTTTAATTTCAATAATAAATTATAATTTAATAGTTTTTAATTAAATTTGAAAGTAAAAAATAAATTATAATTAAAATTTCAGTTAGCAACTACGGGTTAAAAGTATATTATTATTTTGATAAAGATAAATTTATCATAATACAAATAAATTAATATCTTAAAAAACAACAAATTAAATATCTTAAATTAATAAATTATACAATTTTATATATTATATAAATTTATTATTTTAAGATTACTAATTTATTAATACATAAAATATTCATTTATAATATCTTCTATTTATCAATTTATGTTTGTTGAAGTAATACTAGATTCTTAAGTTTAAATATAAATAATTTATTATTTAAGTATATTTTTTTAATTTTAATAATAAATTGTAATTTAATAATTTTTAATTAAATTTTAAATTTTTTTTTTTAAAAAAATAATTGAAGCCTCAATTGATAATTGCGACTTTAATTCAAAAATGAAGCCGCAGTTGCCAATTGAGGTTTCAGTTTAAAAATGAAAGCCTCAGTTGGCAATTATGACTTTAGTTTAAAAATGAAACCCAAGTTGCCAATTGAAACTTCAGTTTTAAAATGAAGCCTCAGTTGGTAACTGCGGCTTTAGTTCAAAAATTAAGCCTCAGTTGCCCATTGAGGTTTCAGTTCAAAAATGAAGTCGCAATTGTCAATTGAGACTTTATTTTTAAATTGAAGCCTCAGTTGATAACTATGGTTTTAGTTAAAAAATGAAGCCTTAATTGGCAATTGAGGCTTCAGTTCAACAATGAAGCCTCAGTTAACAATTGCGGTTTTAGTTCAAAAACTGAAACCTCAGTTGCTAATTGAGGTTTTAATTAAAATGATGAAAAAAAATATTTTTTTATGACATAACGCCTACATGGCACCAAAGAGGTTAATTTAAACACAAGTTTCATAAAGTGGTTGTATCCTTTTTTTATTTATTTAATAAATGGGTCATTTTGACCCAAAGCTCTTAGAAAGTAATAATGACAAAAAAGATCTTAAGATTTTAATGTAGCAATTTTTTTTTATTTTTTTTTATAATGATAATATTTGCCATGCTTCAACAAATTTTGATGTATTATTATTTTATTTTTTTTAAAAAGGTAATTTCTTTTTTATCATAACTTCTTATTTATATCATTGATTAAAAAATAATGTTTCAAAAAATCATTTCACACTAATGTTTTATCAAGTCAAACTTGATATATTTTTTATTCAAAAAAATAGAAAAATAATATTAATTTTATACTATATATATATATATATCAAAATTTTAAATATTTTTGAAAAACTAATAATTATTTTTAAGGGTATCCAAACTACTAAATAAATAAAGTTTCCACAAGTAATAATATTATTTTTTAAACTCTTTAAAAGCTTTTTTTTTGTCCACCCTAAGTTGTAAACCCTATTGGTGTCTTCATACCGCAACGACAATAATAATAATAATTTTCAATCTTGATTTATTCAACAAAATATTATAAAAAAGTGAAGTGTTTGTTGATTTTTTTTCTTAAAGTGTACTTTATCATCGTAATTATATATATTTATATTTCATCATTATTTTATTTAATTAATTTAGATTTTTTTTTTCAATAACAAACTAAAAATTAATTTAGATAATATTTCATTTTAAAAATTATCATTTAGTGGCAGTGTTTTTAAAAATACTTCTAGTCTAAAAAACCGTTTTTGAAGAAGAATAAAGTGTTTGATAAAATTTAGAAAAAACTTTTAAAATTTTAAAAAATTATTTATAGTGTTGAAAAACTACTTGTAGTATTTTTTAGGAAACACTTGATAGGTAATTTTTCTAAAAACATTTCAAGTAGAAACACTATGAAATAGACTCTTAATTATTATTTTAAATTTTGGATGAAAAAATAAAAAGAATATATATATATATATATATATATATATATATATATATATATATATATATATATATATATATTTCTAAAAATGCAAACTTATAAAACAACCTAAAACTTGATTTTAGATGATGTTTTTCTTTAAAAAAAATTATCATAATTTAACTAAAAAAAATAATATTTTTGGATGATAGAATTTTTCTTCTCTAAAAAATTGATAATAACTTATATTTGGTTATAATTAATTTACTCACTAAACTATTTAGATAAATATTATTTTCTTGTATTCTTAAAAATAAAAAACATAAATATTCATTGTTTTGGATTAATTTGTTTTTCAGTTCAATTTTGTTTTTTTAAAGAACTTGTATATAATGTCTATTCAATTCTATAATAATAATAGTTTTCATTTTTTTATTTATTCAATAAAAAATTTAATTTGGAAAATCTTTTCCTTTTAATGTGAAGTTAAATTTTATTAGCAAAAATTCTTATGAAAACTTGATTTAGGGAATTTTTTTTTTTAATGTGTATTCAGCCCCTATAATCTATGTTATATAAAAAAAGTATGAATTTCTTTTTACAGATGTTCTCTAACTAATTTGTTTAATAAATTTTCATGAATTTATTCCTATACCAATTCAAATTGACTTTTTTTTTATTCCTGATCAAGAATATGAATCATTATCCATTGAAAAATTTCATCGGTTTCCCCTTGTATGCATTGGTTCATTTATACCCCTCTTATGTCTATTGACACCTGTTCAGTGACTTTTCAGTTTATACCCCTCCACTCATTACCATTCTATCCATTAAATAATTTGCAAATGCATAAGTTTATAATTAGCTTTAATTATATTTAATTATTGTATTTGATTTTTTTTTTTAAGACATTCAAATATAAGACAAAATTTTCTTAGTATTTTTTTTTTCTTTTCTTAGCATTTTTGTAAAACCAAACATAACCTTAAAATTCATATTAAAAGTAATATTTTAACACTTTGGGATTCATGCGTGATTTATTTATTTTTTCTTTTTTTATAAAGTTTTGGTGGTATTTGTTTTGTTAGGTAAATAGAAAAAGTCAAAATATTCGATTTTTTCTATTCAATTTAGATGTGTTGATTAATATTAATAAGTTACTCTTAACTTAATGGAAAAAGTAAAATATTTCAACTTTTTCTATTCTGTGAAAAAAACAAACGTCATCTTAATATGTTGAATTGTAAAAAAAGATTTTAAACTTTTCTTGTCTTGTTAATTTTCTTTATTGTTATTTTGATGGCAAAGATAAATATGGTTTTCCTTTTTTTCTCCTTTCATTTAATTTTAAGTTTCTTATACGTTTCATTAGGTTGTCTTTTCCTTAAATTAACTTTTTTTCCTAAAAAAAAAAAGTTGGAATCTAAATGGTAACATTGTCAAAAATTATTTTTAAAATATATTTAAAAATAGATTAAAAACGTAAACTATAAATTGGACACAAAAAAAAAAAAATTATTAATATTAGTTGTTTAAAAGAAATCAATTGTAAAACAAGGAATAATAAATAAAAGAAAATCAACTTTCTTACCATTGTTAGTCATATTAACATTTTAAAATTTAATATTCTATTATTGCAATATCACATAAATCCACTATTTATGGTAAGCAAATTATTATTTTAAAGAAGTTTTTCTTGTCATATCAAATTCATAACTGCTTTCCATCAATTACTATTTTTAAAGGAGGAGATAAAATTGGATGATTAATATTCCATAAAGCAAAGAACCCTAGGTTTGATAGATGAGGATGGGGAAGAACATTGATTCAGTCATTCGACATGGTGTTGACTCCTTCTGATCAAGTTAAGCATGTAAGATTTTCTAAGCAGCCAAACAGTTCCCCCCTTTTTTTCTTCCTTCTTTAGGTTTTTGAGTAAAAGAGAAAATCAACTACGTTGATATACCATTTTCTTAGATGGGAAATGAAGAAAACTTCAATTTCTTTTTTATTTTTTCACCATTTTCTTAACAACCAAACAAACCTTAGGTTATCTCACGTACACAAACAAAAAAGGTGATTTTTATTAAACCTCTAGGTGGATATATGCTTATCACATAACCATTTTTTTTTTGTCTTTTATTTTTAATGTTTACTAAATTCAAAATTTTATAAAATATTAAAATATAATTCTTTTCGAGGATCACATTCTTCCAAAACCTTAACAATAACTCAATATCCTCTCGTATTTCTTTATCCTTTCTTTTCCTTGTTCTTTATTCGAAAAAGAGTTCATGGATGAATGTCGTGTCCAAGCAATTGAAATGAGACTACTAGTGAAATTTAGCAATTAAGACTTCTTTTCGGACATGGATTAAAATTTCAAAGCATATATTTTACCTTTATAATTCAATCATAATCTTACTCCATTTTACCATCTTTTTCCATTGCAGCCATAACTTGGATTTCGGGACCAAGTGTAAGGAAACCCTAATATGTCTACATTACTAGTATTTGTTGTAGCATGCTCCATCGTGGTTCCTTCATTTTACAAGGAAATAATGTTCACCCTCGTGTTGAGAACGACAGGACTATTGGCCCAAGATCTCCTGAGCTCTTCTCTATTGTCTACCATTTGGGATGAAACTTCCTAGTAGATTAATCTACATAATCTTAGATTTGTAACTTTGGGTTTCATTCAAAATCCTAATGGAATCTCAATGTTTTCATGCATTTTCTTCTAATTTTCTTTTGTATTATTACTAAGTTTCAATATTTTATCTTTATTTTTCTTAAAAATGACTTATGATTCTTTTTATAGTTACAAATTGTATTTGGTTAGTTGGATAAGATATTGATATATACATATCTTATCTTACAGAACCATATACATACATATATATATATATATATATATAATTTTTAATGGAATATGTTAGGTAATTTTAGATGTGAATAAGGAGTAAAATAAGGTAATATATATTTTAAAATTAATATAAATATATTAATAAAATAAAATACCAAATTGGTTTTTCATTCTCATTCTATATTTTAATGTTCCAAACATAATAATAGACTCATGGCCAAGGGCAGAACCACAGGAAAAAAAAGGTTCTTCCATGGGCTTTTAAACCATTACTCTTTAGTTTAGAAGGTTATCATCAATTATCTAATTAATGATTTTTGTTCTTTTTTACCCCCTAAAAATAATTTTGTATTCTTGTCCCCTCAACTTATTTTCCAACTTCGGCACTGCTCATGGCATGACAAGAAAAAACAACATTCGAAAGTAATAGTTATAATGGATTAATTGAAGCTGATGCTAAAAGAAGCTTCTTAGTTACATATTTGAACGTATGGAAAATAATAAAAGGAGGAAAAATAATTATGTGCAAAAGGAGTTTTCTTGTAGTTTTTTTTTTTTTTTTTTTTTTTGTAATTTTATTTTTAAACAGAATTTTGAAAATTTATTTTAAAATCATATTTAACAATTATCTTCTTTTACTCAAGCTCTTAACATCGCTTTATTTCTAGCTTATTTAAAATAGCATTTTCTTCTCATGATCAAATTTCATTTTTTCTTTAATTTTTTTTTATCTAATTTTCTTTGGCACACTAAAAATAAAATAACTTAAAGAATAAAGAGTTTATATAAGAAGTATTGAGTAGTAGGCCAATTGAGCGGGGTGGGACAAGTAAGGTAGATTTGAACATGAGGCTTTACCCAAGTTTGACCTAAACTTACTGGTTTTAAATTATGCTAAGCTCGAGTTAGTAAATATAAATTTGATTGATAAGGTTAATAAGTATTATATAAGCTTGACACTGTTTCTCCAAATGTTTGACCAAATCTGTGTGTGTTTAATAAATAAAAAAATATCAATTGGCCCCTTTTATTTTAAAAAGAACAGGTCAAAATGATGTCATTTTGGAGCTTGTTCTTTTAAAATAAAAAACAGGTCAAAACAACACCGTTTTGGCCCTATCTTTCATTCCAACCCTTTTTTTTTGTTGTTTTCAACCCACCAATACCCCAAAAAATTGTCATAGCCTCTGTTGTGCTGTGAAGAAGCAAAGAAGACAAAGAAAATGAGAAAAAATAGAGGAAAAATAGATGTACATTTCTGGGACCTTAGTATTTTTATCTTTTCTTCACTTTTCTGTATTTTTTTTTCTGTTCTTGATTCATAACTCTCATTGACATGAAAATTTTACTAAATAAAAATAAACAAATAAAAAACACTCTTATGTGCATATTTTTTGTTAATATGATATGCATATTTATTTATTTTTATTTTTCAATTTTTTATTTTCTTAATTTTATTATAATTATTTTATTGTAATATAGATAATTTGTTCGCAAGATGGATAATGAGAGTGAAACTCAAGTGGACCCTAGTGCAAGTGGAATAAGAGACCTCGAATGGAAGTATACTCGTTTGTCAAATGAAAAAAATTTGAACACCATCATATGCATATTTTTGCGATAAAGTAACCAAATGAAACATATATAGACACAAACAATATCTTGTTGGTGGATATAGAAATGTTAAAAAGTGTAGAAAATGTCCAAAACATGTTAGAGAAGTAATGAAACAGTATATGAGTTCCAAAAAAAGTCAAAAAAAGCAAATGAATGTGGGGAGCGAAGATGTTAATGAAGATTTGTTTGGTTTTGGAAGATGAAGATTTTAGTGAAGAGATTAATAGTAGAATGAATGTTACCAACATTTCTAGTGGAGGTAGTAATCGAGGAGAGTAGTAGTAGGATGTTTTCTTAAAAAAAAACTAAGACAAAAAGGTCTCATGAATTATTTTTTCACTCCTAATGTAGAGATGGTTGTTCAAAATCAAAAGAGTGGAAGATAAACCAAACTACTATCAATGATGCCTACAAAAAAAAAAAGTAAGAGAAAGAGCTTGTATGCTTATCACAAGGTAGATGTATGAGGCTACAATTCAATTTAATGTAATCACATATCCAAGTTTCCAACTAATGATTGAGGCTATTGGTCAATATGGTGTGAATATAAAGAGACTAACCCTTCATGAGGTAAGAGTTAATAACCTCAAGAAATAATTGGCTCTTACAAAAGATTTGATGAAGGATCATATGGAGGAATGAAAAAAAATGGATGTTCAATTATGTCGGATGGATGGATCGATTGGAAAGAGAGAACTTTGGTGAACTTTTTGGTTAATTGTTCAAAGGGAACCATGTTTATGCAATCCATTGATACTTCTTTGATGATTAAGACAAGAGAAAAGATGTTTGAGTTACTTGACAAATGGGTAGAACAAGTTGGTGAGGAGAATGACATTCAAATTATAAAAAATAATCACTCGAGTTATGTGATGATAGGTAACAAATACTATTTCTTGATTTTTTATTTAATTTTAAAATTTGAATTATTTATCTTAAGAACTTATGTAAATTTAATATCTACAATGTCACATAGGAAGGTTGTTAGAATTAAAGTGTCCGCATTTGTATTGGATACCATGTGTTGCACATTGTCTTGACTTGATGTTGGAAGATATTGGAAAGCTACCAAACATCAAGAGGACCTTGGAGAGGGCCATATCACTAAATGGGTACATTTTATAATCGCTCAGGGCTACTCAACATGATGAGGTGGTTTACTAGACAAAAGGAATTGCTTAGGCTTGCTAAGACTCGATTTGCAACTGCTTTCATTATATTATCACGATTGCATGAACAAAAAAACAACTTGAGGAAGATGTTTACAAATTCAGATTGGTTAGATAGTAAATGGGCAAAAAAGCAAAAGGGGAAAACTATAACCAACATAGTTCTAATGCCTTCATTTTGGAACACTATTGTGTTTTGCTTAAAGGTTTTGAGTCCTCTTGTTCACATGCTTTGTTTGGTTGACGGTGAAAAAAAAGCTCATATGGGACACATCTATGAGGCCATGAATAGAGTTAAGGATACAATTGTGAGAAATTTTAATGGAAATGAAGAGAAGTACAAAGAAATCTTCAAAATATTTTATAAGAGGTGGGAGATTCAACTTCATCGACCTTTGCATGCAGCGAAGTACTTTTTGAACTCAGAATGCTTCTATGATAAACTAGAAATAGAGCATGATGTAGAAATTATAAATGATTTGTATTAATGCATCTTAAGGCTGACAAGAGACCCTGCTAAGTAAGAAAAAGTTGTGGTCAAAGTGAGTTTGTACACAAATGCCCAAGGACTATTCGAGAATGAGTTAGTTATTAAAACAAGGAAGAGTAGAGCACTAGGTTAGTTATTTAGTTTTGTTTATTTAAATTATTAGATTGTATTTTTGCTCAAATAGGCAAATAGTTTTACTAAATTGTTAATATCTATACTACAGTTGAATTGTGGGTTGCATATGGAGCTTCAGCTCCAAATTTGCAAAGGTTTGCAATGAAAGTCTTCAACCTAACATGTAGTGCATTAAGTTGTGAACGAAATTGGAGCATCTTTGAAAATGTAAGTGACCAAAATAATTGCAAGTAATAATCTAATAAAGCCTTGAATGTAACTTAAAAGTTAAAAGTAAAAACTTTAAAATATATTTATGAGTTATAATTTTTTGTAGATTCATAGCAAGAGGATAAATAAGTTAGATCATTAACACTTGAATGATTTGGTATACATTAAGTATAACTGAGCCTTGAAGAGAAGATACAATGAATGTAACACCATTGACCCAATTTCCTTGAAATATATATATGATAGCAATGGATGGTTGATAGGAAGAATGGAAGATGAGAATTCTCATGGAGGTGCACAAGATGATTTTATATTTGATGATGATAATTTGAATTTGGGTGATGTTGCTAGAGCTACTAGAGTTGAGGAGGCTAGGTTTAATACTAGAGTTAGAGCAAGCACAAGCATAATACAACCTCCGAGGGGGATATCTTCAAGCTCTAAAACTTTGTCATCTCGTTCACTAATAAATGAAGATGAAGATGGAGAAATGATTGATTCAGTAGATGAAGAAGATGAGAAAGGCTACAAATGTGATGATAGAAATGATGATAATGATTTTGTTGATTTAGAGGACGAGTAATGATTGATTGTTGTGGACAAATTTATTATTCAAGTGTTTTTTAATGATGTTTTTGAATTGTGGACAAATTTCATGTTTTGGTTTGGAAACTTTGGATTTAAATATGTATTAGGCTATTAACAATCATGATACTTTGTTTTTATGCTTAGAGTTCTTTATTTTTATGTTTTTTGTTGTTTAAATTGAAGTTTTAGATGATATTTGATGATTTATGTATTTAAGACAAATAAATGATTGTTAAATTTAATTATATTATATAAAAATATATATGTAAATTAAGGTACGCCTCACTTCACTAAAGTCCGCGCCTTAGGTGTGCCTTACACCTTAAGCTCCAAAAGTACTTTACACCTTTTAAAACTATGGTTTGAAGTTTGAAATTTTTAGTAACTTGCGTAAGTTGTATTACAACTTTTTTTGAAAAGTTTAGAAAGAATTTAACTCGAGTTTTGAATTAAAACAAATATTCATATATTTTCTTGATAAAAATAATCATCTTAAGCTTATAAAATGATGAAAACAAACTTTTAAGTATATGAAAAATAATTCGAACCTAAGTGTACCACTAAATACCATTTTACAAGTTGTCTTAGGTCACGTCAAGTCTTCAATAGTTCTAACACTTCATGATATTGATATTGATGTTTCTTCTATTGTTGCTTGAGTTTTTTTTTTTTTTACATTTTTACAATTAAAATTGAAAACTTCACTTGATTGAATCATTAGTAATCTTATCTTTGTTTTGTAATCATCAAAATTTGATTAGAAAAACTATTGGGTTAACTCAATAAAATGAATAATTTTTTTAAAAAAATTAAATAAAAATAATAATAAAACAAAAAAGGCCATCATATAAGATTAAATCATATTTTCAAGAAATTTATGAAGTCAACAATCAAATTAAGAGTAAAAGTTATACTTCCTATATATTTAATATAAAATTTATTTGATAATTAATCATGCAAATAACTCATCTTTGAAGGATTGATTTCTAAAAGGAACTTAAAAATTCATTATCAACATTGTGTTTAATAATAAAAGTACAATTAAAAATAAAACAAATAAAAATAAATTAATTGTTAATGGTATTAAAATAGCCAAAATCTTTGTAGGTGCATCAATGTTCAACTTAATATTATTCCCTAACCTTTAAAATAATAAATATATTTTAATATAAATGAAATAGATATAAGTGAAATACTATAAAATAATTAGTTAAAAATGATGCAATTCTCTTCATATTTGTGAAATTATCATCTTCTCATGTTTTTGTTTGAAAAGTAACCCATTTTTCATATATATATGACCTTGACTATTTCAATTATTTATGGTATGTTTTAAAAGAAAGAGTTATTGTTATAAGAAAATAATAAAGACATTTTTATCAAAATAAGGCCAAAAAAATATGAAGGGTTAGATTTTTAAAATTGAGTTTCCAATGACCCTTTTAATCAAATAACCCGAATACTTTTAAATTTTACACAAATATATATTCGGATTTGAATATGAGCCCCTAACCCAAGCCCAAGCCCAAAAAGTCCAGCCCAAATTGCAAATTATAGTAAAATTTGATAACTTCTTATTTATATCACTTTTTAATTATAAAAAGTGTTTTTATAATTAGCATAATACAAGATAGGATGTCTCTTTCAAAACTTATATAAATTAAGCTAAGGACAAGAGCTGCCGGCTCAGAGGTTTCATAAATCTTCTCTTTTAGTTTTGAAAAGGAAGGGTGATACCACACAAACATAAGGAAAGGGGCTTGTGTGGACGACATCCTCTTGGCCCACATATTATTGTGAAACTTAGCATAATGCAAGATTGGATGTCTCTTTCAAAATTTATATAAAGTGAGGTAAGGAGAGAGAGCTGCTGGCTCACAGAGTTTTCATAAGTCTTCTCTCTTAGTTTTGAAAAGGAAGGGTGGTGCCACACAAACACAAGGAAGGGGGCTTGTGTGGACGACATTCACTTGAAGGAGGAAAAATTCAAAGGAAGAGACAAATTTTCTTATTTTATTTAAGCCTTCGCTAGGATCACAGGACAGGGGCACCTTATGCAGTTGGTAGCCCATCAAATCCCATGGAAGCAATGAGAAAGAAATCTCCTTTTTTTATTCCCTTTTATATATATTCAATCCATGACTAATCCATGGACTCATCATCGGAATGTAGCTTGTTGGCAGCCTCCACTACTGGGATTTGAGCAAAATTAAAACCTAGAAATCGAAATGAGTGATATAAAGGCAGTAGAAAAAATAAAACCATCTCAATCTTAGTAATCGGCCAAACAGAACAGAATAAAAGAGCAAAACAAAAACCTTTAAAAAAAATTTCACTTTTATTTTCTAGGTAACCAAACAAAGAACCCAAGAGAGAGAGAGAGAAAGCGCATACCATGACTTCTCTCTCTACGTAACCAAATAGAGAACCCAAGAGAAAGAGAAAGTATGTGTACCTTTGGTTCCGGCCTTTTAGATAGTGAGGTCGGAGCCGTTGGCACACCAGATTAGAGAGGGCGAAGGTTGTCTGCCTCTTCTCTTTGTTAGGGCAACCGATAATGTGAGAGAATGAGATTAAGGTTGTGTTTGTTTTTTGGCTGAATAGAAAAAGTCAAATATTTTAGCTTTTTCTATTCAGCCAAAAAATAAACACCTCCTAAAATTATGACTGTTCTTTTTTCTTTTTTTAATTTTTTTGGACTTTTTAGGTCCTCTGATGTGGACGTTGAGGCGGCCGAAGAGGGAGGGCAATTTCGGTATGAAATAACACCTCACACTAGAGTGCATGAATTCCCAAATTTTTTGTTTTTGATGGGGGTAGGTATGTATTATTATGGGATGGGACCCTTAGTTTTTTAAACTCAAAAGCTTTTATTCTTGTCCTCCCCCTAATTTTGAATAAACCCCTAGCACACTCCCATTTTTGCATAAACCCTAGCCTCCGCTAAAACCCTATATGCTGCCGGCCATACAAAACCCTAGCCTCACAGCGTTCAAGCCTCGCTCCGTCATGCTCTCAAATCAAGCCATGAACAATCTCAGTAACAAGACTTCCAAAACCCTAAACCCTTGCCAGAAGAAGGCCCTTCTTCACAGCTCCATATTGCATTATCTTCAACGCAGTGGCTTCTCCAAAACCCTAAAGTACTTTCAACGTGAAGCCCCACTCGAGGTAAAGATGAGTGTCAATGTCCACTCCGTAATGTTGGCCTTTTTCTTTTTGCGTTTGGACGGTGAGAAAATTCGGCTAAAGGGAAGGAGTGGTTTTTGGCTTTTGGGCGCCGTTGAGATATTTACATTTTTCCAGTAGTTTTTAAGCTGCCAATTGAACTGGTGAATTGTGAAAACGTAATTTCCATTGGCACCTCGAATATTGCTTTTTGTATTTTTCTCGGCTTGGATGCTGAGAAAAATCGAAGTGAAAATGCAGGGTTCATGTGTTTTTTTTTTTTGTTCTTCTGAGTTTTCTCCACAACCAAATGGATCGAAGAATTCTGAAAATGGGAGAGATGCTCCAATTCCAATTAGGAATCATTGAGCCCCTTGTGGAACATCCCTTCAAATTGTAAATTTTATTCATTTTACCTGTTCGATTTCTCAAAAACATATTGATTACTTGAGGTGGCATTTGGATACATTTTCTATTTTTTACTTGGATACATTTTGAGTCTTCTTCCTTTTTTGGTGGTATATATATACACACACTATGCTTTAATGAAGGTTTCAGGTTTCTTTTTTCTATACCATTTCTTTGTGCTTGAACTTTACTTCCTTATAAGAATGATGTTTATTTTGCTTCGGTGTAGAATGACAATGGGAACGGTTGCTCACTTGACTTGGAAGAAGTGTACTACAAGAGTTTGGAAACATGGTAGGATGATAAATTTGTTGTTCTTGTCCATTGAGTTCTGATTGATGGATTTGTGATTACTAAGCTTGTGATTCATGAAGCCTGCCGCAATTCAGTGAATGAACTATTATTATAAGAATTAAATCCCAACAATTCATACATTGCTTGCCTGCCTGCAGGAATTTTTTTTTTCTTCTTTCTCTTCTCCTTGTATTTGGCATGAAATCTACTGATGCTTTTGCCTTGTATGCATGTGGTAGGAATTGTAAGGATAATTTATGTATCCCAATGTAAATAGACTCTTTCTTATCTTAAAACTTTGTTAGACATTTTGTTGGCACAATATTGATTCCTTAGTTACCTGACAATTTGGAATTGAAACATAGAAATATAGTTTTGGTATTCCTGTCTACCAAAAGCCATAACATCAGGGTGTACTTAAGAGGCATGTTACTTCGAATCACATTGCTCCTTAGTAATTTCAATCTATTTGGGCAACTGGGCAAGCTGCTTTGTTGTAAATAATTTTAATTTTTATATCCAAATGGGTTAACCTTTAAAAATGATTGCTATTTTGGCATTCTTCATTACTCTTTTTGTTTTGTTAGTTCAATAACCTTGGATAATTAAAGATGGTGATCTCAGGGATGGGATTGAATGGACTGGATGCCCCAGCTTATGTCATGCCTAAGTACCTTTTGCCGTGTTTGATTTCTTCTTTTTTGATATATTGTTTGCTTTTTGTGATTAAAAGTTCAAATTTGTGTTCCCATTCTCATAGTTGTTGAGCTTCTTCATTATGCAGCGATAATGCTAGCACAAATTGGAACAACTGCAAGGAGCAAGGTATATTCGTATTTAAATTATGGTTCTGTTTGCCATAATACAAATGTGACTTTTGTATCCTGTGTTCTTTCTTTTTCTTTCCTTGTAAAAATGTAAGAATATACTTTCTAAAACAAATCTCAGGATTAGCTCTCATTTTAGATTTGTTGAACTGCAGATTTAGAGAAGAGTGATAAAAAGGATGGAGAAGATAACTGTGTTGCTATTGTGGAAACTGTAAGTAAGAAAAAGAAAAAGAGAAGTGAAGAGAGCAATAGCAAAGCTGTAGTCAATGAATCTGGAACTGCCAATAAATTTTGTAATGCTAAGAATTCTGAGAAGACATTAACAAAGGATATAGTGCCTCCCTTAAATGTAAAATTGAAAGAGAAGAAAAGCAAAAAGATTTCTGATCCTCTTGATGAAGGAACTGAACAAGTCAGCTCTGAAATATCAAAGGAGCCTGTTGATGAGACTGTGTGTGAACAGCAGTTGGATGAATCCAGTAAGAAAGGCAAGGACAAGAAGAAAAAAAGCAAGTTGGCTTCTCAGCCACTTGTTGATAATGCAGAACCTCATCAACTAGATACACAGCCTGGGGAAAATGAAGAAAACCCTAAAGGTTTGGCAGCTGCAGAGGGCAGAGAAGCAACTGATTCTGAGGCAAACATTAAATCTAAGGATAAGAAGAAAAAGAAGCTTGAAAAAGAAAAATCGAAAAGGACTGATTCAAAAGCCAGTAATTCTCAGACTTTTGAGGAGGATGCATTGGATGAAGACGATAAAGTTTCCAAGAAAAGAAAAAGATTGGCCTGTGAAGAAAATAATTCTCAGCCTGTTGACAAAGTTGTAGTTGAAGAATCCAAGCGCCAAAAAACAGAAAGTTCTAGAGAATCTGATGGAATCAAGCTCCTCAAGGAGGTGAAAGAATCCCTTGGAAGTGATCTTGATAAAGGAGACAAGGGTAAAGTTGCTCTTAACAAATCTCAGGAAACACCTATCAAGCAGCTTGATGTCCAGGCCAATGGGATCCTTGACAAAAATGGAGAGAAATCTACAGCGCGGAAACAAGTGAAAAATCAGCAAAATTCAACTGAGGTATACATGGTGTAGTTTTTAGTTAAATATATTGTAGCATTAAATAGAAGCATTTGGTGGACTATTTTCAAACTTTAAAGCTGAAAAAATCATTTTTCAATTTCCTACAAGGTACTATATCTTTGAATTAGTCCCCAACTTTCAATCTCCGTCTCTCTTCCAGAGGTTAGATTGACCTACCCATGCATGTAGTGTGCTAACATGCATGACAGTTGCCATTCTTTGCAACATTATCAGTACCTGCCGTTTTATTTAAAATACTAGTTCTTGCCTGAAATCCAGCATTACTGGATCCTATGACCATTTAACTATTTAAGAAAACCACTATTGAACCATTCACTATATCCCACCATTCTAGATGCTTAGCAATCATATAGTCATTGGCGTTGATCTGAGTTGGGCCTTATCTAATGAGGATAAAATGCTGCAAGGATCTCAAAATATATTAATGGTTTAGACAAATTTATCTTTGAAGCAAAAATTAGCTAAAAGTATTATAGATAATTTAAATAGAAAATGTTCTATTATGATAATTTTGTATTGCAAATACAAGATTTGTCGATGTCCATCTATTTATGTGCACTGTAAGAATTTTTTGAATTAGTGAAAGGTCTTGCTAGCTAACATACTTAACATTCTAACTGACAACCCCAGGAGTGACAACCTTTTTTTTTTTAAAAAAAAAGGGATTCTTGCAGCCGTTCTTTCATGCATGTGAGTAAGCATTTGACTGTATGTCCCACTTACACCTCAGCATGAGTTTTATTGAAAATTACTTGGGGCATGGCCTAGAGGCTTAAGTCAGTTGAGGTTCATGCCTTGCATTTTGAGTCACTCTTGAGGCAAATGCTTCCTGCCTTAGCCTTGCCGTGTATCTGAAATTCAAACTCCTTATACTGGTCAATAGAAGGGAACCTTGTAAAGAAATGGGGACATATTGTCCTTAATATTTTTTGAATTCTTTTTTCAAATTATTACCTATGGACACTTCAATTTTTATTTTTTGGATTACATTTTTTTCATTCAGGATTATTGTTATGAATTCTTAAGGAGATTTGTAGCCATTTACCAATGGGTTACCCCTTTTTTGTTTTAGGGTAATGATGATTTGATCTAATAATGAATCAATAGTTGAATGTAAGTTTGACTTTGTGGCCTAAAAGAGTTACTTGTATAAGGTTCTTTGTTAAATTTAAATTGTTTGGTAAATAGTTGAAAAAGGCTATTGTGCCCCCCACAAAAGGAAAAAGGGAAAAGAATCACATGTACAAAGTTCTTTGTTAAATTTAAATTTTTTGATAAACGGTTGAAGAAGCGTATTGCATCCCCCCCAAAAAAGGAACAGAGCGAGTGAAAGAGAAGGGAAAAAAAAAAAGGGAATTAAACAATTAAGTTCTGTTAGAACTTTCTCTGATATGTAACACCCACTTTTCTAATTTGTGTGCAAAATTTTTTGATTGAAATCAGATAATGTAAAAATATTCTTTTTCTTCTAAAAAAATGTGGCATTAATTGGTTCTTGGTTCGAAATCAACTTTTCATGTGGATTGTTGGATGTACCATTTGATTCTCTCTCTCTCCCTCTAGGTTTGATGGGTTAATTTTGATGTGGTTGTGGTTTCTTCATTCAAATAAGTATGGTGGTCCTTCTCTCTGTTGGTTTGATGGGTTGATTTTGATGTGGTTGTGGTTTAAGTTATGATGGTTTCTTCATTCATTCATGTATTGTGGTTTGATTTATAGGATCTTGGTTTTAATAGATACTACTTTTGCAGCCAAAGACTGTTAATGCATTTCAAAGGGTGAAAATTGATGAGGTGGAATTTGCTGATCAAAGACTGCAAGATAATTCTTATTGGGCAAAGGTGTCATAATTTGTATTTTGTGTTGCCCCTTCCCCTCTCTTCCTATTTAGTTTTGTGTTTTTACACTTCCCCTTGTTTATTCTCTGCAGGGTGGTGCAGACAGTGGCTATGGTGCCAAAGCTCAAGAAATACTTGGGCAAGTTAGAGGAAAGTAAGTGCTATGCTTTAATACAGTGGGAATTATGTTTTTTTACATGAAATGCTCTAATACACGTCATGTGGTTTTGCATTGAAGCCAAAACCTAATTTTCATGCTATTCTTATATCCATCGTTTTGTCTTCCAACTTTTTGAAGATTAGACTAGAAATTGAACTAGCATGTATATTGATTAGATCATAAATTAAACTTGCATGAATGCTGGTCCAGTTGAACTTCTCTTGAAAACCAATGACTTCAGTTAACCTCATCTATGTGTTCACTTGTTTGGAAGTAATGATGTAATGTTGGGAAAATAAAATTGTCAATGGCAATCACAATGTAGAGTACAGAGATCACTTGAAGTTGCTCAAGGAAAGCCAGAGGACCAAACTACAGCTTTATTCATATGAAATTACTGGAAAATAGGGGTGACAAAGTTTGATACAATTCACTAACACGACTCAAACCCAATATGCTTTTCGTGGGGTTAGGTTGAGTATAAATGGGTTTGGGTGAAAAAAAAAAAAAAAAAAAAGGTTTGGATCAAATTTGTGTTAACCTGAAAATTTTGTTTAAAAATATAGGTAGTTATTGGGTCAACCTGCATAACATGAATTTGACTCAAATTGACCCATTTAATAATCTTGCTCATTAACCTAATTATAACTTTAAACTATTTAACCCATATTTGAATCATTTTAAATTTATTTTTAAATAAATAAGTTAATTGAGTCATGAACATGTTTGGTTAAGACATTAATTATATAGACATATAGAAGACCTAACTCAATTTGATTATTAAATAGGAGGATCTGGTTATTAAATGGGTTAGATGATGGGTTACTTGTTTTATAATTAGGTAGTATTTGAGTTTATGTTTTTGACACAATTATTATTCATGTCGGGTTTGGATTGATCTATGTAGTAGAACACCTAAGTTTTGATATGACATGAACACAACTCATCAAGAATTGCCATCTCCACCATAAAAGTTTATGACCTAGTAATTTGCAATTGGGATTATGATTGAACTAATATTACGTGGAACATGGAATCATAAATTGCTTTGGTAATAGGATGGGCATGGGTATGCAGGCTTAAATGTGGTTAGTAGAAGAGAATTTTCTCACAGCATCATCTTTAAATTCAACTGTTTATTTAATTGGTTTTTGATTGAAGTGCACCACATTTTGGCAAGACCTGTTCATTGTTAATGCCACTGAAAAGGGTCTTATAAATATGGGAAAAAGTGGTACAATGCTCTTAAATGATTAACGCATATATAAGAAGTCTCTATAAAGAAAAAGAACAAGTGCATTTTGAAGAAAATGCTCTACCAAATACTCTTCAATTGGTTAGAAGGACTGTGTTAACTGGTGGGGAACTGGCTCATCTTATTCTTTATGATGTGTCCTGAACAAACCTAGTCCCTACCGAAAGAAAGCAGTTTGTACCTGATTGCAACCCAAATTCAATTGTCTACTACTGCTATTTGTTGCCCAACTGGCAATACCGTTTCAATTAATTGTAATAATACAAAATTTTACCAGTATATTTACTATCCATACTTCTTTTGTTCCAGCTGCACCTAGTGTTTTCTTCCTTTATTGGAAACTGAATAAAAGCATCTTGTTTAAGTCTGTGTTCTAGGGGAAAAAGATAATCTTTAATGCAAGGTTTCTGGATGGTAAATTCATCTAATTGTGGAATATTTCATGTTTTAGAATTCAGTCTATTTTTAGACAACTTCAGTTAACCTAGACTGGTTTGGTCCAACTTTAGAACTGAGAGGTGTTGATGTAATTGCATATATCAACGATTTTGTTTTCTATCATATCATGAACTCTCTTTTCTGTCTCTCTTCCAGGGATTTTCGCCATGAAAAGACCAAGAAAAAGCGTGGCAGCTACAGGGGAGGCCAGATCGATCTGCAGACTCACTCAATAAAGTTCAATTACTCTGATGAAGATTGATTGATGAGATGACTGAATTGTGCAATACAAGTCCAGAGCACCATTGCTCATGCCCTGCTAATTCGGGTAATTTTGTTTGGTAATCTATCCGGCTTTGTGAAAACAATTTTTTGTCGATTCAACTATTTATATATGCCAATTACCAAAATCATCCTTTGTGCCCTAGTTGTGTCTCCCAAGTCCCCATGTTTCCCACCATATGAAGGTGGTTTTCTTACAGAAGAGTGGCCTAGCCTATAGTTTTGGCTGATAGATTCTCTTGTTTTGGGAAAAAGAAGGTTTAGATATCTGTTTTAACTTTGATTTATTTCATAAAAAAAAAAAGAAAAAAAAAACATTTGGATTTTAGTTTATGATTATTGTTGTTATGATAATTTTCATTGTCATTTGTCAAATTTTATTTGCTTTGGATGATCATTTTTAATACTTAGGCTGAGTATGGATGATCATTTTCAACCCGGACTTAATTTGAGTTAGATTAACTTGAATTTGATTTATTATTTTTTTTTTGTAATATTATTGTTTATATTATCTTATATGATAGTAATATTTATTTTTTTTATTTTTTTTAAAGAAAATTAACAAATTATAATTATATATAAATTAATTTTTTACTTTTGTATCTTGAAATTTATATTTTTTTTATTTACTGTTTAAATTTGGTATAAATGCACTGGAAAGAGTTTTTAAAGAACATTAAGTAGATTTTGAATGCTACAACTTGAGTCTAATCTGATCGATTTCATCTGGGAAAAATAAGGTTGGGTAATTTGGGTTAGAAGTCGGATTCGGGTTTATTATTTCTTAATTTTGATTGGTTTGAGGTTAATCACTGACCTGTTTTAAGTTGTAGTCCTAATTTTTTATAGGTTTATTTACAATACAAAAGTTTTAAAATAATTTGTCATATTTTCAATTGCAGTTTAATATGAAGCTCTATAAAAAAAAAAAAATAATAATTGAAAACACTTTAAATTTGTTATAAAAAAAAAAAAATGTTTCGAAAACAAATTCTTAAATACGGTTTTCTATATAAAAAAATTTGCCAAACTGGTTTTTTGTGTTATGGAACACTTTTTTCAGTAAGGGCCCTTACATTTTGGTGTATGGATTTTGGTTGTAACTTGGGCTCAAACATTGTGGATTGGGCCCAACTTGATTCCAACCCAAAGGTCAGGTTGGGCCCCTTATATTTTGTAATGCAGATTTTGGTTGTAACTTGGGCTGAAACATTGATGGATTAGTCCCAACCTGATTCCAACCCAAAGGTCAGGTTGGGCTTTGTTAAGGTTCACCATTAGCATATATAATGCTAGTTGGAAAAAGTGTGTTTTTATACACTTGTATGAAAAAAAGTACAAAATAGAAACCCGAGTTTATAAAATACAAATTTTAAATAGTTATCTAAAGATAATTAGCATTTTATGTACTTTTTACTACCTTTGACTATTTAGTTACTACTTTTTAATAATATATGTAATACCTTTAACATTATTTTTTCTTATGTTATAGGTTTATGTTTATGTTTATGGTTTTTTTTTTCCCCAATTTTTTATAGCATTTAGTATATAGAAAAAACCGAAAATAGAAGTTAAATATAAATTAAAATACTAAATGTGACCATGACTAATAGTCATGATATATATCAATACAAATCCATGGCCATTTTAATCATGCACAAATATAAAGTTTTTATATTATTATAGCATATTTTAAATTATATTTTTAAGTTTGTGTATGTCAATTAATGATATAATCAATAAAATTAAATAATAATAATAATAATAATAATTTTAATTTTAATAATAATAATAATTTGTATTGGCAACCTTGGAATGTCATACATGAACTATTGAATACTCAGCTAGGCCCATAATAATAATTGTATTGGCTACCTTGGAATGTCAGACATGTCCTATTGAATAGTCAATCTAGGCCCATGCTAATGGGCCTATTGGGCTTCAACTTGAGGTCAGTTTGAATCTTAAAAATCCTTAGGCATCAATCTCAGCCCAATATTTCCTTTGGAAAACAAAATCTTAGCCCAATCCTTAAGCCCATTTCACAAGCTTTCACCAACGTCATGCCAAGTTTTTATCTCTATTGTTTGTTTAATTATTTGTTGGAGTCCTCAATTCCTGTTATTTGAACCACTTTTCTTGTAGTTTTCCTTCAATCTTTTCCCCACCAGACAAACACTTTAGACTGAATTACATAGGAATTTGAGTATGCATTTCAATTCTGATTCCAATATGGGCCCATCAATGATCTTTCCTCCCCCAATTCATGCATTCTGTTTTGGATGACATCATTTTACAATTATTTTATTTTATTTATTTTTGTCATATTTCTCATCATTCTAATTTTATGGAAAGTGCTCCACTTGTCATTCTAATTTTTATTTTTATTTTGTTTCCATCATTTTCATTGCTTATTTACAATTTATGGGTGTAAATAGGATTGGTTGTATCGGTGTTGAGGAAAAAAATGAACTGAACCAATGTAGTCGGTTTTATATGTGATAAAAATCGAACGAACCATATTTGAAGTGAAAAACCAAACTAAACCAAGCTTTTAAAGATCAGTTTGATTAGGTTTTTGTGGATCAATTTCGATCTAACTTAACGGACTTTTCTAGTCTTTAACTTAACTGAATTGACCATTTTTTATTGTTGAAAATCAAACCAATATGATCGGTTTTAGTTGGTTTTGATCGATTTTTTAGTTTTTTTTTTTTTTTTTGTTTATACCCTTAATACAATTTATTTTCTCGGAAAGTATACTTGAAATTTTAATCAAAATGAAATTCTGCCTAGAATAGAAGACATCTTTCACTCTCATGGCAAATTCAAGGTGCCAAAAAGTATACAATTTTCCAATCTCTAATGTTTGGCAAGCGTCAAATAAAGCAGAAAAAGAAAATTACTGGTGGCCTTTTGGTTCATGAGTGTTGTCTTTTCTTCTCCTTTGCTTTCTTGTCAAGCAAAGTCTGAAATGAAATCTTGAAGCAAAAGAAGGATTTCTTTTCCAAAACCCTAGTGACAACTGAGGGAGATAGAGGAAAGAGACTGCCACTTGCTTTGGGCCGCATTTGAAATAGGAAAAGGAAGAAGGAAGAAAGAAGAAAGATCGAGAGCTACTTTCCAAAATAAAATTTAGGAGTTTGGTTTAAACTACCATCTAGTCTTTTCTTCTAAGCAATGAAAATGATGGAAACCCACTCTTCTAAGTTATGTTTGCATCATTGTTTAATTATGATGGGGGATTTTATCATGATGCGTGTTTGTTAAATGTTGGTGCATTTTTTTCCGTGTCGTTGTTGATTTCTTATCGAGCTTATCACTTTAAAGGGCAAGTAGAGAAAAAGAAAAAAAAATAAAAAAAAAATAGATTTAAAATTAATAAATAACTTTAATATACAATTTTAAATTTATTTTATTTATGTTAATTTTTTTACATAAAAATTAAATAAATTAAAGACATATAAATTTTTAATTAATTTGATTTTTTTTTTATATAAAATCAATTATAAATAAATCATTTTTTTCCTTTCTTTAATATAAATGTTTTTGATTCATATTTTAACAAACAATTATTATTTTTTATTGGAGCAAGACTAAGAATAAAAATAAATAAAAAAGAAAAGGAAAAGGAGAGCAGGGGTCCACATGACATAGTAGTAGTTACAAATTAAGATAGTTAAATAACAAAATCAAGACACCAACCCCACTTTGTGCCCTCCACTCCACCTTATTGTTACATCCCCAACCATAAATAATTGACAATTGATATAATAATTCTCAAATATTTTTATTTTAATAAATGAATCTTATTGGATCGACTTGATACCCATCAAAAAATAGTGTTTTATATCCAACTTGCATCTCATTATTTTGCAATTTGATCCTATTCTTTTGTATTTTGATCTTATTTATTTGTGGTCAATTCCATTATTTTGTATTTTATTATTATTTTTCAATACCCATATTAAAAACGTAGATTTTATCATAGATTTTTAACGATAAAGACGATGTCATAATCGTGTTAACACGTTAAATATGATTGGTCAAATTGAACTATCTTTAAGGCAGGGGTAGATCTAATACATATCCGGATTTGAACTCCTTTTCATACATAAAAGGAGATTTTTTTTTGTTCAATTTTTGCCTCCTTCAAAATAAAGAGTTATATGTTGCACTCCACCGTTGCTTTGAGGTTGAACTTCAACTTGAATATTACCCATATAAGGAGTTAAGAGAATTAATTAATATGAATATAATATACACACAATTAATTTTAACTCTAATTAATTAATTTTAATTTTTTAAAAAAAATAGCCTAAAGAAAACTCTTATTTTATTCCTTAATTTGCTCCACATTTTCCCGGCTCGTAAGTAATATAATTCATATCACTCTTAAAATATTTGTATTTTCAAACCGACCATCACACGTGGAGTGTGAGAACTATGTTTGTTAAAGTACAAATGAAGTTCTAATAAAACTTAATACTTTTCAAAACTCAATTATAATCACTTTCAAATAATTTTAAAATTTTTCCTCTCTAAATCAAATAAGGTAATATTAGTTGAAAGTTGAAATTAAATTCAAAATTATAATTTTTTAAAGATGAGATTAGTATTGTAAAATTTTTATTAAATATAATTTTTAATAAAAAATGTTTTTTTACAAAAAATTATGGTCCTATTTAATTATAGTTTTTAAAAATAATTTTTTAAAATAATTTTATAATATTTTGTAAAATAAAAATCTATTTAAAAACCTAAAATATTTTTAATCTATTTTTAATATTTTTAAAAATAATTTTATATCCAATATTTTATTTTTAATCATTTTATAATTATTATTTTTTAAATAATATTTAGAAAATAATTAAAAAAATATTTTTTAAAAAATATATTATTTTTTATTATTAATAATAAAAAATAAAAAATAATTTTTAGTTATTAAACATATTTAAATTTTTTTTTTCTAAATAATAGAAGAACAATTACGCGTTATAATTTTCAAACTTTTACATTAAATTTTTTTATGGTGAGCACATGGAGATGCTTTTCTTTTCCCATTCCTCACGCTCCCATGCCTTTTCGGCGGCTCCATACTTTCTGACTCTCATGGATTTTCGCGCGGATTCAATGCACATCTCCCGATTGATTTTTCAGTTTTCCCGGCTTTTTTTTCTTGTTTTTTCGGTTTGATTGTTGAAACTTGGATGCCCTCTCTCCATGCTTTTCTTTGAATCTTTCAATGAAAAAAAAAAAAAAAAAAAAACAGTTTTTCAGTTTTCCCGGCTTTTTTTCTTTTTCTTCGGTTTGATTGTTGAAACTTGAATGCCCTCTCTCAATGCTTTTCTTTGAATCTTTCAATGAAAAAGTGGAAAATAATAACAATGACAATAACAACGATAACGACAACAACAACCATATCCTTCTTTATAAAAGTTAAATCTAACTTTAACTCTTAACTTTAAAATGAGTTTACATGATATCATTTCGAGTTTTATAATAAAATATTAACTCCTAATACCATCAATAAACATATTTGAAGAATTGACTTTTCATATTATTTATAAGAATATTTTTTCTCATGTATATTAATGTCATACCCAAAGTCTGCATAACTTAAAAACATTTTTACATAATTAAAAATAATTTACTATATATAAAAAGTATCAAGAACTTTCTTCAATCAAATTTAAAATCTCAAAAAATCTCAAGTCTTTATTTTTTATTATTCATGTAGAAAAAAATAAATTTGAAGAATCATTTTATTTAAAACCAAATGTAGCGATGATGATATTAATATAATTCTAAGTAAACTTAATGGTAATATTCATAGCCATGAATAAAAATAACATGTCTTTTCCATAAAATAAAATAAAATGAGGCATGTAAGGGAGTGAAATCATTTTGTTTGTTTAATAATGGTACTAAATAATTTATATTAAACTATATTTGATCATAATTTGAATGTTTCAAGACAAGGCATGATTTTAAATATTATAGTACAATTATAATTAATCTTTATTTTACATCCATGTTTTGTTAATTGTTTTTTAAGTATATGTTTCTTTAACCCATGAGAATAATCTAATTGGTTTGGACGAACAGCAACAAATGTAGTTTCAATAAGTAACATATGGTCCATAAGTTTCAATTCTATCATTAATGATACTTTAAATTTATTTGGTGCTGCTTATTACGTGGCAATGAGCAACCTGAGGTTTGGATCTGTATGGAGAGTCTTAAATGCTTGATTATGGAAGATTTGTTGGTTATAAAATAAAATAAAAATAAAAATTAATCGTTTTTTTTTTTTTTTTTTTTAATTTGAAGTTTGTATATGATTAAAATTCATCATTATTTTATTGTACAAGTATGATTTATCTCATTGAGTTTTACAAAACATTGATATGATGACAAATTATACAATAGTATTTTTAACAATGGTACAAATATTCTATTACTTCTACCATTCATGACACATTCGCAAGACCTTGGTGTCTTTCAAAGAGCTGTATTTTTGTTGATTTTTTCTTGAAACCCTAGCCATTGTCTCATTGCAAGCTCATGCCTACGTGGGTGTCCATTTCTATGGATCATGTGTCTTGCTGCTTGGAAGTTTTCTTCGTTTGTTTAGGAATAAAACACCCTAACCATTGTCTCATTGGAAGCTCGGCATCTTCATGGGTGTCCATCTCTATGGATTATGTGTCTTGTTGCTCGGCAGTTTTCTTCCTTTATTTTTTAAAAAAAGGCATAGTCAATTAAAAGGGTTAAAATTAATATAGAATTACAAATCTAACCTCCCATTTTTTTTTCATCCAAAAAAATATCCATTTTAACCAAGAATGTCCTCACCTTTTTGTTGCAAAAATTACTTTTTCTTTTGAAATTCACGTATAAATAATCAAAATATTGAACGATATTTATGTCCAAATGAATTACTTCAAATTAAAAATTGAGAGATGTTAATTTTATAAATTTGAGACCTTTTCATTCCTTTTAATTAATTAATTAAAAAAAATCAAACATTTAATCATGATTGCATTGGAAATTTGGGAATTTTCAAAAGTGGTTCCCAACAAATGAATGATGACCACCACCCCATAAAACTTTCCACCGTATACAACCAATTTAAGAAGAAAAAAAAATTAAAAAAACAAGAATTTCTAAAATTATTTCCAAATCTATAATATTAAATAAAAATTAATATTGTATGGAGATTTTAAGATTTTCCAAATTTTAAGACTTTTAAGACTACTTTCCAAATTTACGATAATTTGTAGCATGAAAATTGTGTTTCCAAGCGAGATTTTAACATTTATTGAAGTAGAAATCAAATCATGTTTGACTGATAATCCTATTTGGGATCAAATGCTATGTTTCTCAAATATATCTTGTAATTCCTAGTTTTTACAATCTTTCTTTTTTAAAATTACTATAAACTTATCAAAGATTTTTGCTTCACTAAGTTTCCTTACATTTGGCATGGCAGTTGGTATGCATCATTCCTTTGAGCCCCATTTTCCATGCCTTTATTCAAAATAGAGGAAACTCAAACTTTCTTATTTGTTTGTCATGGAAGTTGGTATGCATCTTTCCTATGAGCCCCATTTTCCATGCCATTATTCAAGATAGAAGAAAAAAGTTGTTATGGATTATCCTTGTGAGCCCCATTTTCCATGCTTTTATTCAAAATGGAGGAAAACTCAAACTTTATGACTCAGTTTATATATATATAAATGCATAAGGAATGACTTGTTCAATCTATATAAGATATCATTCACTCTAAATCCATAATTCGCATGATTTTATATCGGGTGTACACAATAAGATCGATGTTTGATAATATTCGTAACTACGCTCGTGCAATCGACTATTGGTACTGCTTGTAACCTTATCTAGTGAGATTAAGTTTTAATGCCACCTATAATTACCTATTCTCTCTCATGTATTATCCTCCTTATGCCCAAAATCTAAATAACCTATAAATATGTTTATAGAATTATATAAAAAATAGCAAGAGCCTTTTTTATTTGATATGAAATCTTACAAAAATTCTTCATGCTTCATTGTTTACATAAAAGAGAAGTCCAAAAATTATAATAAAATAAAATAATAATTTTATTTCTTTTATTTCTTTCTCCTCAAGTCTTTCCTTATTTTCAAGATCCATGTGGAGACATGATGATATTAGTGTAACTACAAACAAGATTAATAGTAACATTAACTTGTACTTATCATATCAATGGAAATGGACCGACTCTTCTTTTCCCACTCCTGTCGCTATCAAGATGAAGTATCCAGGGATACAAAATTTTTAGTCAATTCATGATATGTCTACATGATGTGGACGTAGAACCGAGGAATCCTCCTTCTTCTTCCAAGCCCACTTTTCAGATCCATTGTTTTATGCCTCAATCTCGTGGATTTTCTCGCGGATTCATCCCACATCTCCCAATTGATTATTTCTTTTCTTTTTTTAATTTTCCTGCTTTTTCTTCTTTATTAATTTGTTCTCTTTTTCTTTCACCTTTTTTTTCCTTTTCTAATCGTTTCCTTTTTCCTCTTTGTTGGTTTGTCTGGTGAATGGCCCATGTAAAGGATTGGTTAATGCTGCGTTTGTGGGCTGTTGTTTCGACTGCCCAAAATTTGTTCTTGTGTCACTATCAATGATTCATGCTTTACACGATTCTTCATGGTTATATGTTTAGGTGTACTTTGAATTGTTGAAATCCAAAAACCATTAAAAGAGAAAAAGAAAGAAAAGAAAATTTAGGATTTTTTATCATGAATTTTTTTTTAAAATAAGTATAATATTATTATAATTTAAATAGACTTGATAATAAATAAAAAAATTAAATTTCTAGAAAGAAAAAAAATAACTCTATTATAATAACTAAATAAATAAACTAAATATATAATTCTAATATAATAACTAAATATATTAATAACTTTTAACATTTTTCCATAAACTCATGATACAGTTGCAAGAAGTATTGAGAGTTTGTCAATCGAAAATCAAAAACATAAAAGTGAGTATAACTTGGTAAACAATCAAGCTTTGTATTGTTTAATCATATTATTGAAATCCCAAAAATGATTCAAATGACAAATCATATTGTTGAGAATATCCCTTAGCAACCAATCGAGTTTTGTATCGTTTAATTGAAGTACTAGATACCAAGTATTAGTCTTATACAAAAAAAAGTTCCTCAATTGTAGTAAAGACACTGAAAAGAGCATAAGGAAGGAGAATTCACAATCTCACACAGTGTTGGAGTAGTTGTATTCTTTATTATTTATGTAAAAATAAATAAATAAATAAATTTAAAGAATCATCACTTTTTCTTTTTTGGTGACGAAAGAGATCATTCACATTAAAGTCTCTTTATTTTTTTCTTTTATTTTTCTTTGTTAGATTTTTTGTTCAATTTTCAAGATACAAATATAGTAATGATGACATTAATATAATTTCACATAAAATTAATGGTAATATCATCTATTTAATGTAGTAACTTGTTTAGTAAATAAAAACAACATTAGTTTGTTTAATAATAGAACTAAATATTACATTTTATATATAAAATCACATGTACAACTATTTTTATAATACAAGAATATAATCAAACTTCTTGAAATCACAATTTGAAAGTTTTAACAGGGGATATAATTTTAAATACTATAGTACAACTATAATACATCTTTAATCTACACCCATTTTTTAACCTTTTTTTTTCTTTTTTAATTTGAAGTTTTTATATTATTAGTTCGTCCTTATTCAATTGTACAAGTTTGTTTTATTTTTATTATAAACTTATTGTTTTCTTTTTTATTAAAATCTATAGAAAAACTTGGAAATTATATTATAGTATTTTTAACAATAGTACAAATATCCATTACTCTTACCATTCATGACAAAATGTCAAGACCTTGGTGTCGTTTCAAAGACTTGTATTTTTATTGATTTTTTCTTGAAAACCCTAGCCATTGTCTCATTGCAAGCTCATGCCTATGTGGGTGCTCATTTCTATAGATTTTGTCTTGTTGCTTGGCAGTTTTCTTCATCTATTTCAAAAACCTTTGCAGAAAATCAACAATTTATTCATGATTGCATTGGAAAATTGGACATTTGGGAATTTTCAAAATTGATTCACCAAGCAAATGAATGATGACCACCACTCCATAAATCTATTCCCATCAATGGTTAAATGTTTTTTGACCAAATACAACACAAAATTCTAAAAATATTCTCTTATGCAAATGTTACAAAGGGTTTGGCTAATATTAATTCTATATCTATCGAGAAGCATGACCCTATATAATTTAAGTTTCAATAATTAATTATACCTGAATCTAATCTCATTCCTTTATATCTTTATCTTATTACTTTATAATTTTATCCCATTGCTTTATATTTAAATTATTTTATTATATTTATTTATATTTTTATCTTTTATATATATATATATTGGTTGGTTGGCATTTGGCATGGCAGTTGTCATGCATTATTCTTGTGAACCCCATTCTCCATGCCCTTATTATGGATTCCCTACCATAAATTAATCTCAAAAGCCTCACCATGAGCATGAGATTGGGGCCATTCCGGAGGCAAAATCATGTGTCTTGAGAACCAAATAATTCACATCGACAGCTGTGACACATGACTTTGAGTGTGGGACTTGAATCATGTTTAGTCCTCATTAACAATCATTTTACTTACTTTTTCTATTTTTAGAAGATATATCACTTAAGTATTTTTAATTACAATCATTAATGAATACTTAAAGCAATTTTAGTTTTTTATTCCTTACTTTAAAAAAAAAATGGTTTATAGTTATATGATTAAAAAAGTCAAAATAATTAACAAATATAACTTTTAAAATTTTTACAAATTTTAATTTCAAAAATCAATGTACAACCAAAAAGACATAATGAATTGCAACCAAAGGGATATACATGGAAGATTAAATTCTCAAAGTAGGATACAAGAAATAAATTAGATTGCATGTGGTAAAATTGAAAATTTTAGTGATGATCAAAATGATGAGTGTTGAATTTAAAAGCAATATATATATATATATATATATATATATATATTTAATAGCATTTTATGTTTAATTGTTAAATTTAATTTGATTATTTGATGAGGGTTGAAGTATGAAAAATATTTATTTTACTAATTGAATGATATATTAATGAAAATTTCACGTAGAACAATAATTGTAATATTAGATTTTCTTTTAGAAATATATCTATAAATATTTTAAGTCATAAGCAGAAAATGAGTATGTAAAAACTATACATGATGAATAGAGATGTAAGGAATAGGGGATAATGAATAGAGACATGAGGAATAGTGGATGATGAATAAAGATGATAGAAAAGTGGAGAAATCTAGTTGAGCCAAATAGGGCTTGTGGTTCAAGATATATATACAAAGCCAATGGAAATATGAGATGTTTCAGGATTGAATAATTTTATTTGGTTTTTGTCTTATGTAATATTTTTTAGTCCCATCTCTTAATATTGGTATAGCCTGACCATACCATGTAAATCATTGGCAAATACATCTTTTATTGTCAAGTCCCATACTCATTTTCAAGGAATGATCAAGTGTAGTTTCTTTCGCCTTGGGATGTAGGTATTGTTCAATGAATCACATTAGAACTTCTTGTACTTTTGTGTTTATGATTTTATATCTATATTCTTGCATTAACATGACTTTAAAGCTTTTATTGTCACGACAAACTAGCATTAGAGTCTTGATTTTGAAGATTTTTTGAAAAGCACACAGAATAGAGCATAAAAGACGAACACAAAAGAAATTTTTATTGAAGATAAAGTCAATTGATCTCTCATGAGAATGTGATACATGAAGCATGTTTTTCTTATCCTAATAAGTGTAGCTTCTCCAATACACTTATTACATGAAGCATGTCTTTCTTATCCTAATAGGTGTAGTTTGTCCAATACACTTATTACATCTTGAAAGAGGAAATTATTGGTAGAATAATATATTAGCCATTAAAAATATCAATTAATTTATATGAATTAATCTCTAACAATAATTAAAATAAATAAACAATTATAAAAATCCTAAATAATTAAAATAGATAAAAAAAAAATTAAATTGATTAATAAGATATCATTTGAATAGACTTCTTCTTTTTTATTTTTATGGAAAAGGATAATAATGTTTGAATTTTTATGTGTGGACTTACATAGACAATGTGATAATGTCATAAATCAATGTTATTTTATTTTTGCATTGTGATCCATAATGGGGCTGGACACATATTGTTGCTTGATTTTTTATAGGCTCACCCTAATTCACTTGATTGGCCCATTAAGTCAAGTAGTCCAAATAATGTGTATAATGTGTGATATATATGAATATATTTATTTATATATATACATAAGTGCAAAGAAAGGCTTTTTTTTCTTGGGGGCTGAAAAGGGCACGCACTCTTGAGAGCACACACAAACTGAATCTTGGGTGTAGAAAGGGAAGAGCTCGTTGAACCCGAATTTTCATACCATCACGGACTGATCATATTCTTGAACACCAATGGAGTACAAAAATGGCTTTCCATGGCATTAATCAAGGTAAGCATTTCATTGATTGTCATTTTACTGCATGCTTTAATGTCTACATGTGATCCTATGTCGTTTAAAAGTTTCATCAATTAGTATCAGAGCGCTACATGGATGACATTTGAGTTGCATATTTGGGTTATTTTGGGTTTCCCGTTTTCTGGTTTGGAAGCCACTTTTTGGAGTTTTTTTTTTTCGTTTGGTGTTGATTCTTGGTTTTCAAACCCGATTGATCTTGGAGACTTGTAGAAAATATTATTTGGAACAAAATCCATCCTTTTTTTATGGTGTTTGGAGCTCATTTGATGGGATTTTGAAATTAGGGCTTATTTTGGTTCTTCATTTTATGCATTTTTTGTGTAATTTTTGGTTTAGATTGAAAGATTGATGTTTGAGGATAAAAATCTAAGTGTTTTCGTCAGAAAATGCACAAAATTTTGGCTGATTTTTTTTTTTTTTCTTCTTCAAAAGAACCAGGTCGTGTTCAGTCTGATGGAGAAGATAAACAGTGCATGATGACGTCATCATGACATCATTTTTTTTTTTTTTTTTTTTGTTGTCTTGGTATTCTTGGAATTATTATGTATTTGTTAATTTGGTTTTATTGGAACAATTATTATTTTTTATTGTTCTTTATGGTATAATTTTTTATCTTATACCAATAATGTTGTCCTAGGCCATTTTTGTTAAATATTTAAATTTATTATGGCAATAAAGAACACTTGTGTGATTGCTTATCGCAATTCCAAGTGTGTGAAGTTGTGCAAATTGAATATTTGAGTTTATCATGACAATAGTGAACATATATGTGGTTGCTTATCGTGATCCTATATGTGTCAAATTGTCTTTGTTGAGATATTTTATCTTCCACCTTTTTGGTTGTTTTATTATTGCAATTACTAAGGTCCATGCGGGTATTGTAATTGTTCTATTGATAATTACAATACTTGGTAGGATGCTTAAATTGGTGAAAGAAATTAATTATATATTATGAACCGTAATAATTTTCTTTTACCTTTTCAGTAATAAAATTAGTGCATCTTGGTTGTGATATTTAATTAGTTGTCCTTACCGCTGTGGAATTTCAAAATTCCAAGCTATTACTAAATTGAGAAATTTTGGAAACTAGCAAATAACATGATATTGTAGTAACATGCATATTGTTTAATTTTGTTATTTTCCAACTACTAACAATCCTGGAATTACTCTACAACTATCTGCCATTAAGCCTCTTACTAGAAATAACTTTGAGGAATGGTATGAGTCTTTCAATGTGCATATGACTTTACACAATTTGGACTTCGCTTTGAGAGTTGATGAGCCAAGTAAGCCCACTGATGTGAGCTCTGCTGATGAAAGATCCTTTTATGAAAAATGAGAGCACTCCAATAGGAGTTGTTTGGTGGTAATGAAGTATACTATGGATAAATCTATTAAAGAATGTATTCCAAAGACGGAAAGGACCAAAGACTTTTTGAAATATGTGAAGGCCAATTATACCAAGATTGATAAGGCAAAAATGACAACTTATTTGAAACTTCTCACAACCACTATGTATGATGGAGTAGGAGGGGTTAGAAATCACATCATCAAGTTAAAGCACTACTTCAACAAGACAAATGAGATGAAAGTGGAGTTGACTGAGAAATTCTTGAAATGGTTGATACTTGAGTCTCTTCCTACTTCCTTTGATGCGGTGAAGTTGACTTATAATGTTTTGAAGGAAGAATGGACTTTGGAAGAGTTGATGTCCATTGTGGTGCAACATGAAGTCTCACTAAAGAAAAATGAGACTCACTCTCTTGCTCTTATTATTGACCAAGTGAACAGTATGAAGAAAAAAAACCTCCACACAAGAATTTTGGAGGCTCTAAGCAATTCAAGAGGAAAGGGAATTCGAGTCAAGGAACCTCTAATGCATCTACTTCTTCTAATGCTACAAAAAATGAGAGATTCAAGGGGAAATGCAACTTTTGCCACAAGATTGGCCACAAGCAGGCTAATTGCTTCATATTTAAAAATTGGCTAGAGAAGAAGAAGAAAGGTAAAATTGTGGTTGTGGTTAATTTGAATGCAAACATGTTTGAGACTAATATTGTTGATGTTCATACCAATTCTTGGTGGTTAGATACTGGTGCCTGATTACTACTCAAAAACCACATATTTTAGATACTAACTTTCATGTGTTTTACACCTTTTGAGTAGTAATTATGCCTAATTTGCCCAAGTAATACATTATTACCCTTGCAAGTGATACTAATGGTTTTTTTTTTGAGTTTTGGAGATATTCTAAGGTGATTTTTGAAGCATGGAGTGACAAATGGAAAATGAATGGAGGAGGGTACATAATGTGGTCATGAGGAAGAGGAAATGCACTTGAACCAAGCTTTGAAGCTTAATTGAAGGTGGTGGAGATGGATTAAACATGAAGAAATGAGAGAAGTTGTAAAGAGGAGCCGGAATAGCATAATTGTCGATTTCGCATGACCATGCGAAATTTTCGCACAGTCATGCGAAATGAGACAGAAGGGTGGTGGCTGCAGCATAAGAGGAAATTTTGAGGAAGTAATTTCGCATGACCATGCGAAATTTTCGCACAGTCATGCGAAACGCTCCAGAAGAACGAAAAGGAAGCTGTTGCATTCTCCACTTCGCACCATCATGCGAGATTGCTAGGGCTCGTGCGAAAATTCATTCTCTCCAGCTTCCTTGATGAAGAAGCATCCGGAAGACCTCTAGAATGTTGCCAAGTGTCATTTTTACCTTGGCCTATAAATAGAAACGGGATTAACTCATTTAAAGACTTTTGATACATTTTCTAATTGTAGAACTTTTCATTCTTCTTCTCTCTATAATTCTCCATTTTCCTTCAGTTTCTCTTACTTTCTCGGTAGCCAAACATGTCTTGTGAGATCAAATCTCCAAGCATGAGTGGCTAAATCTCGTTTTTCTCGGAGGAGGGAGGATCTAAGGGCAAGATCTATGGTGAATTAGAGAATTGAGCCTGAATTGCAAAGGTAATTTGATCCAATTGATTGATTAATTGAAATTTGGGGATTTTTCTCTTCAAATTGTCTTGGATGATTACTACAATGCAATCTAGGTAGATTCATCAAATTCTTAATGCTAGATTTGATGAAATTGAATAGTTGCATTGTGTGAATCATTGGAAGATAGTTTAAGATGAATTGAATTTATGATTCAAATTGATCTCTTGGATTAGATTACCTAATTTTAAGAGAAATTAGATCTAGATCTAAAGCTAAATCAAAAATCGGTTTAGATGAAAATTTAGGTTTTCAATCTAACTTGATGAAAATTAGATCTCAACACCTATTCACCATGGAAATTGCTCTCTAGAAAATCCTAACTCCGAGAATCTCACATCTTATTAATTTTCTTCTCTTTTACATTTCATTTTCAATTCAATTTGAATACATTGCTATCTTGAGATTTTATCATGCAATTTCAAGTAAATTTCATTTGATCACCATCATTTCTCATCATCTCGTTCAAGCCTTAATTGCCGAGAATAATCCATCCTTGTGGACGATACCTAAATACCACTATACTACGGTAGTTTGTACTAAAACCATTTTTTGATCGGGTACAAATTGCTATAGAATAGTGAATTAGGTTATAAATTTTGTTTTGATCCAATAAACGACAAAATCCGAGCGATCAAAAATGGCGCCGTTGCCGGGGATGGTGCCAAGGTGATTGAGGCATTTTCTTTGGTGAGGATTAACTCTTGTGATCCACATCACAAGATTGGTGAAGTTCTCTTTACCAATTCTCCACTTTCATCTTATTCTTCTTCTAGATTTCTTTTTTTTTTTCTCTTTTGTTTTTTTGTTGTTGTGTTTTGGTTTTCCTCTGTTTGCTGTGTAGGTGAACCCTTGTATGCTCCATTGGGAACGAAATTATAAGGGGAGGTTGGAAAGAACTAATTCATCTACTCAAGTGCTGGATATTGGAACTGCTACAAATAAAATGGAACCTCAAGGTGAAGATCAACTAAGTCAACATGGTCCAAATGAAGAAAATTTCCATTTGTATCGATCTATGAGGGACCATATGCATCCACCGAGAATGAGTGCACCATCATGCATTGTTCCTCCTAGTGAGCAAATGATTATCCGTCCTTATTTGGTGCCACTTCTTCCTCAATTCCATGGAATGGAGAATGAGAATCCTTACACTCACATAAAGGATTTTGAAGAAGTATGTCATACTTTTCAAGAAGGGGCTGCATCAATTGATCTAATGAGACTTAAATTGTTCCCTTTCACTCTCAAGGACAAGGCAAAAGTGTGGCTGAATTCTTTGAGACCGCGAAGTGTCCGCTCATGGCCTGAACTACAAGCTGAATTTTTGAAGAAGTTTTTTCCAGCTCATCGTACTAGTGGACTGAAGAGACAAATTTCCAATTTTGTGGCCATGGAGAATGAAAAATTTTATGCTTGTTGGGAGAGATATATGGAGGCTGTCAATGCTTGTCCTCATCATGGTTTTGACACTTGGATGTTGGTAAGCTACTTTTATGAAGGTATGTCACCGGCTATGAAACAATTGCTAGAAACCATGTGTGGAGGAGACTTTATGAGCAAGAGTCCTGATGAAGCTATGGATTTTCTAAACTATGTGGCTGAAATATCTAGATCATGGGATGAACCTCATGGAAAAGACTCCAGCAAAGTCAAGCCCCAAAACAATGCTAAAGGGGGAATGTACACTTTGAATGAGGATGTAGATGTGCAAGTAAAAATGGCAACTCTATCAAGGAGATTGGAAGAACTTGAAGCAAGAGGAGCTAATGAAATTAAAGTGGTTAATGATGTTCCAATGCAAATTGCTCAATGCTCCATATGTCAATCCGGTGAACATCTAGTGAGCGAATGCCCCACCATACCAGCTGTTAGAGAAATGTTTATGGAGCAAGCTAATGTTGTTGGATTTGTTAAACACTCCAACAATTCTCCATTTTCAAACACTTATAATCCGGGTTGGAGGAATCATCCAAATCTATCTTGGAAGAGTGGACAAGGACAATTTTCTTCTAACATGCAAACTTCTCAACCTCAAGCTTCACCGGTGGAACAAGCTATAGTGAATTTGAGTAAAGTGATGGGTGACTTCATTGGAGATCAAAAGAGTATCAATACTCAATTAAATCAAAGGATGGATCATGTGGAGACATCTTTCAATCAGAAATTTGATAGCTTGCAAACCAATCTCACACAAAAATTTGATAATATGCAGCTTGCTATTTCCAAACTCACAAGTATGCATACGGTGCAAGAAAAAGGAAAATTTCCTTCACAACCCCAACAAAATCCAAGGGGAGTTCATGAAATTGGAGAAAAGAATGAAAATTCGGCTAAGGTAGATGAAGTGAAGGCAGTCATTACCTTAAGAGGTGGCAAACAAGTTGATCAACCTATGCCAAAACCAAAAGAGAATAAAGGAGGGGAACAAGAAGAAAATGTGAAAGAACAAGAAAAAAAGAAAGAGGTGAATGAAGATGATGGACCAAAGCAAGATGAGATTGTCAATGAAGAGGTTAAGAAGAAAGATAAGCTCTTATCTCCACCTTTTCCAAAAGCTCTTCAATCAAGGAAGGTGGTAAATAATGCAACTGAGATTTTTGAAGTTCTCAAGCAAGTCAAAGTTAACATACCACTCCTAGACATGATCAAGCAAGTTCCTCCCTATGCCAAGTTCCTTAAAGATTTATGTACAATGAAGAGGGGGCTGAACATCAACAAGAAAGCTTTCTTGACTGAACAAGTTAGTGCAATCATCCAATGTAAGACTCCAATCAAATATAAAGATCCAGGGTGTCCTACCATTTCGGTGAATATTGGAGATACATATGTAGAGAAAGCTCTTCTTGACTTGGGTGCAAGTGTAAATCTTCTTCCCTATTCGGTGTACAAGCAATTGGGGCTAGGGGAACTCAAGCCTACTTCTATCACATTATCTTTGGCAGATAGGTCAATTAAAATTCCAAGAGGAATGATTGAAGACGTATTGGTTCAAGTGGATAAATTTTACTATCCGGTTGATTTTATTGTCCTTGATACGGAGCCAATAGCAAGAGAACCTAATCATGTTCCAATCATTCTTGGAAGACCTTTCTTAGCCACAGCAAATGCTTTAATAAATTGCCGGAATGGGGTAATGCAGCTCACTTTTGGGAATATGACTCTTGAGCTGAATATTTTTCATCTATGCAAGAGACATCCAAATCAAGATGAGGATGAACAAGAAGAAGCTTGCTTGATTGATACTCTTATAGAAGAACATGTGGAAAGAATAAGAGAGGAAGAGATGGAGAAGGCTTATGAAGAATTTGAAGAAATTGAGCAAGAAGAAAAAAATGAAGAAGCTAATGAAATTACCTCCATTAATCATCCAATGCAATGGAAAGCAAAAGAAAAGCCTTTATCTCTAACCAATGATGAAGAAGAAAAGAAAGAAGAATCACCTAAGCTCGATCTCAAGCCCTTGCCAACTGATTTAAAATATGCATACCTTGAGGAAGATAAGTTTCCAGTGGTGATCTCTTCAAAATTATCATTCCAACAAGAAGCTAGCTTGTTGGAAGTTCTAAGAAAATGCAAAGAAGCTATTGGTTGGTCCATTTCTGATCTTAAGGGGATAAGTCCTTTGGTATGCACTCACCACATTTATTTGGAGGAAAATGCTAAGCCAATTCGTCAACCTCAAAGGCGATTGAATCCTCACATGCAAGAGGTTGTTCGAAATGAGGTACTTAAGCTGTTACAAGCTGGAATCATCTACTCTATTTCGGATAGCACTTGGGTGAGCCCTACTCAAGTTGTACCTAAAAAGTCGGGAGTGACCGTGGTACAAAATGAAAAGGGAGAATCTATTCCCACAAGATTGACCACGGGATGGAGGGTGTGTATTGACTATCGAAAGCTGAATGCTGTCACAAGAAAGGATCATTTTCCTCTTCCATTCATGGACCAAGTATTGGAGAGGGTCTCGGGACATCCTTATTATTGTTTTCTTGATGGTTACTCTGGTTATTTTCAGATTGAGATTGCCTTGGAAGATCAAGAGAAGACAACATTCACTTGCCCTTTTGGTACCTATGCATATAGGAGAATGCCATTTGGCTTATGCAATGCTCCCGCAACTTTTCAAAGATGCATGCTAAGTATCTTTAGTGACATGGTAGAGAGAATCATGGAAGTTTTCATGGATGACCTTACCATCTATGGTGAGGATTTTGGAGATTGTCTCTCAAATTTGGAAACAATACTTCAAAGGTGCATTGAGAAAAATTTAGTGCTAAATTGGGAGAAATGCCATTTTATGGTAGAAAAAGGCATTGTCTTAGGTCATGTTATCTCAAGGAAAGGGATCGAAGTGGATAAAGCAAAGATTGAGATAATTGTGAATCTACCACCACCAACAAATGTTAAGGAAGTTAGACAATTCCTTGGTCATGCAGGTTTTTATAGACGTTTCATCAAGGATTTCTCTAAGCTAGCAAGACCTATGTGTGCCTTACTTGCTAAGGATGCCAAATTCAAATGGGATCAAAATTGTCAGCATTGCTTTGAAGAGTTGAAGAGACTATTGACCACTGCACCTATTGTGAGAAGACCAAATTGGGACTTGCCTTTTGAAGTTATGTGTGATGCAAGTGATCAAGCAATGGGAGCAATTCTAGGGCAAAGAGATGAGGGGAAACCTTATGTTATCTACTATGCAAGTAAAACTCTTAATGAGACACAAAAGAACTACACCACCACTGAAAAAGAGTTGCTTGCGGTTGTCTTTGCATTAGACAAGTTTAGAGCATATCTTGTTGGAGCTCCTATAGTGATCTTCACCGACCATTCAGCTTTGAAATATTTAGTCAACAAGAAAGACTCTAAAGCAAGGCTAATTCGTTGGATTTTACTTCTTCAAGAATTCAATCTTGAAATAAAGGATAAGAAAGGTGTAGAGAATGTGGTAGCTGACCACCTATCCCGAATTTCTGTGGAACACATTCCGGAAAGCCCCCCCATCAATGAAGAATTTCCTGATGATGCTCTTTTGAAAGTAGACACCAATCCATGGTATGCTCATATTGCAAATTATCTAGTCACTAGAGAACTACCTAAGGAATGGACTATTCAAGAGAGAAGATTTTTCTTATCCAAGGTGCATGCATACTATTGGGAGGAACCATTTTTGTACAAGTATTGTGCTGATCAACTCATTAGGAAGTGTGTACCGGAAGAAGAACAACAAGGAATTCTTATGCAATGCCATGCTTATGCTTGTGGAGGCCATTTCTCCACTCAAAAGACAGCTTTGAAGGTTCTCCAATCAGGTTTTTATTGGCCTACTGTATTTAAAGATGCACATGAAGTTTGTAAGTCTTGTGACAAGTGTCAAAGGCTTGGAAAATTGACAAGGAGACACATGATGCCACTTAATCCCATATTGGTAGTGGAATTATTTGATATATGGGGGATTGATTTCATGGGACCGTTTCCACTCTCTTTTGGATACTCCTATATCCTGGTAGGAGTTGACTATGTGTCAAAATGGGTGGAAGCAATAGCTTGTAAGCATAATGATCACAAAGTGGTTGTTAAATTTCTCAAGGAAAATATATTCACAAGGTTTGGGGTGCCAAAGGCCATTATTAGTGATGGAGGTACTCACTTTTGCAACAAGATATTCAATAACCTTCTCGCTAGATATGGAGTGAAACACAAAGTAGCCACACCTTACCATCCACAAACAAGCGGACAAGTGGAGTTAGCTAACCGTGAGATCAAGAACATCCTGATGAAAGTGGTGAATGCAAACCGCAAGGATTGGGCATTAAGACTTCAAGATGCACTTTGGGCTTACCGAACTGCCTACAAAACAATTCTTGGAATGTCACCATATAGGTTGGTTTTTGGAAAGGCATGTCATCTACCAGTGGAAATGGAGTATAAAGCATGGTGGGCCATAAAGAAATTGAATTTTGATATGCAAAGAGCTGGGTTGAAGAGATTCCTAGATTTGAATGAGTTAGAAGAAATGAGGAATGAAGCCTACATGAATTCAAAAATTTCTAAGGACAAACTCAAAAGATGGCACGATCAAATTGTCCTTAGAAAAGAGTTTCAAGAGGGACAAAAGGTGCTCCTATATGATTCAAAATTGCACATCTTTCCGGGAAAGCTCAAATCTCGATGGAATGGCCCATACTTGGTTCATAAAGCGTATTCGAATGGGGTAGTCGAAATTACTAATCCAAAGAATGGATGTATCTTCAAAGTTAATGGACATCGGCTTAAACCATATATGGAACCTATGGTGCAAGAGAAGGAGGAGCTGTACCTTCTTGACCCTTCCATCAACTGAGCATTCCAGGTTTGGTGGGCTTAGTCTTCTAAAAGACTAACTAGCCCAATGATCTTGCAAATCTTTTTCTTTGATTTTTTGTTTTGTTTTGCTTGTGTGTTTTTATTTTTATTTTTTTTTTTTAGTCTTATGAATGATCCCTTTTTAATCATATCAGTTGTGTTTTGAAGGATTTTCCGGATGGATGGAATGCATAAGGCAAAGGGAGAAGGAGTTTTAATGGCCCAACACTAGTGTGAATCTTCATGCCAAAAACAGGGGAGTCTTCATGCCAAAACAGGGGAGTTTTCATAGCTTAGGAAGTGTGCAAAACGAGTCTCTGTCCCAGTTCGCATGATCATGCGGAATTTTCGCATGACTATGCGAAACTGATAAGGGTGGTGCAAAATTTTTTTTAACCCTCTGGACCATTTCGCATAACTATGCGAACATTTCGCATGACTGTGCGAAATCCAACCAAGCACTGCAGCAAAATGAACCCTCTGGACCACTTCGCACACTTATGCGAAAATTTGGCATATCCGTGCCAAAATTTCTTCCATAAAAAAAAAAAAAAAAAAAAAAAAAAAAAAAAAAAAAAAAGACAAAATTGCCCCCAAATAAGCCCTGTTTTATTTCGCACCATTAACTGAAAGTGGGCCTCATGCGAAAACTCTTCGTCTTCGTTAGTCATGCCAAACTGAGGAGGAATACCATCAGTTTTTTTCCATTTCACCCACTCTCTCTCTCTCTCGCATATCTCCCTTGCCCTAAACCACGATCAAACGTCGGGAATCTGATTACTTTCAGTTCTTGATTTTCGGAGATTTACTCGAACATTCCCGACATTTCAAGCGTTCCAGGTATTTGAATCTCACTCAACATCTCTTTGAAATTGCAAAACGAATCTGAGTTGAATAGTCTGAATCATTTTGGGAGATTGCCGCAATTTTTTGCGAACTTCGGACAAATTGATATCGATTATTCCATTTCCCAGTTAATTCATCAACTTGTTCGTTTTAATTTTTGTTCTTCTTTGTTCCAGATGGGAAATCAAAAACGAAAATCATTAGACATTGAGGAGGAATTTGTGGTGATGAATGACGGAAATGGCGAAGACATCGATCCCGAATCACCTCCGGGATTTTCCCTCTCTGAACCTCCCATTTCTGGACATAGAAATCAGAGGAATGTTGCAAGATCTTCAATGGATAAAGGAAAATCAAAGATGGTTGCTACTCCTGGAAAATTACCGGTGAAGAAAACACGAAGCGTCAGAGCTCGAACTCGTTCAAATTTTCCGACATCCCCTGCTACTCCTTCAGAGCAACATGCCGTAGTTCAGTCCACTGTTGCTAAAGCCCCTGCTCCTACTCCGGTTACAAAATCTGCACCTCCACCAAGCCGACCACCTCAGTTCCAATTCACGAAAGCACTGAAGAAGAGGTTAGCCACTGGTGCAAGGGAGGACTGCTCAGGTAGAAAATTTCATGAAGAATGTTACTATGATTTCAAGGCTTTTGCTGCATCATCTCTTACTAAATTCTCCACGGAGCTTTGTTGTCGATATTTTTTGGAGCCATTCATGGTGCCTAGACCATTCTTCTATCCTCGCATAATTCGGGAATTTTACCGCACCATGACCAGCAGAGGAGTATATCCACCTTCAGTGATTTATTTCGAAATTGATGGGAGACAAGGTATGCTGAATTCTGAAATGGTAGCAAGAGCTTTGGATATACCTTTCACACCTCCAAATCCAACTGAGTTTCAACCTATTACTCGAAGTGAGGCTGCTGAGATGGTCCGGATTGTCTCTCAAAATCAATCCATCAACACACATGCAGTGCTGAGGAGAGAAATAGACTCAAAATTTTGGTTCTTGGATCATGTCCTACGCTCCAATGTCTATCCTTGCCAACATGCAATGCAAAGGCGAGAACAAATTCTAGAGGCATTATTCAGAATTATTAGTGGACAATGGTGGACACCTGCTGATTTATTCATGGCTGCCCTGTTTTACTTTGAAGATAAGGTACATCTAAAGCAATTGCAAAGAGCCAAGAAATATCCATTATTCTTCCCGCGCATGTTGGGCACCATATTGGAGTACTATGGCTTCCCTACTGAATCAGATAAAGAAAAGAAGCATCATTGTAGGGAGGTCTATACTGTTTCCAGATGGCAAGGTAGTGTGACCAAAACCGAGTCCACTCTCACAAGTGCCTCATTGACTACTGACAATGAACATCATTATGTGCCTCCTCCGAATTTGATCCTTGAAGATTTTGGTGATGGAGAAGATACACTCTCAAGACCACCAGCTGCCACCACACAAGGAGCTACTTCTACTCTCCCAAATCCGGATTCAGCTGCACATATTTTGGCTAGTCTTTCCTCTACCCCAAACATAGGTCCATCAGCTTCTGATGGCTATGTCCACATATCAGCTGAAGCATTCAATCAACTCTTAGCTCGCTTGGATATGATTCAAGAAAATCAAGCAAACATCCAGCTCACTCAGAGGCAACTTGTCCAAAGAGTTGATGAACTTACCATGGCTGTCCAGCAATGGAATTCTTCTTCTGAGAAGCCAACTAGTGTTCATGATGCTCCTCCTCTGTCCGTCCCACCTACACAAGAGACAAATTCTACAACAAGGGAGTCCACAGTGCCCCCCACCATTTTGACACCTTCAGAGATCACCCCCTCCCATCCATCTCATGCTTGAGGATAGGGAGTGCCCTCACTTTTCTCCTTGACTCCAAATTTTTTTTAGTGTTCTCTTTTTTTATTTTTCCTCCTTTCCTAGCACACTTATACTTCTATATTGTTTTGTCACAGTTATAGAAGCTGGAAAACAATGCTTTGCAGGTACTTTTCCCTTCCTTGCTTTACATTTTTTTGGTAAACATTGAGGACAATGTTTAGTTTGGTTGGGGGGAGGATAGGAAAGGAAGGACTTTTGCTAGCATGTTGATTCTTTTGGTTGCTAGAATTTTTTTTTTTAGCTTGTGTATGAGCTAGATTTTTTTTAGTAATTTTGTTTTTGAGAAGATCATAGCACTTATGATTGATAAATAAGCATACCTAGCTTGAAAGAAGTTGATTTGGAATATCAGCTCATTTGCTTGATCTTAGAAAACTTGTTATGTGGATTGAGTTGATTTGACTTTGAAGTTTTCATCTTCCCAAGTTTTTTTTTTCTAATTGAGTCTTGACACACACTGTGCACTCTAGACCCCTGATATAAGATGAAAGACTAATCTAACCCTAAGACTTGGACCCAATTGTCTTAGCAAGTTGAATCACTTTTAAATTGAGTTGAGACACCTTAAGAAGAGGCCAATGTGCCCAATCTTTCAAAAAAAAAAAAAAAAAAAAAAAAAAAAAAAAAAAAAAAAAAAAAAAAAAAAAATTTGATTGAATAAAAAGGTTGAGTTATGCTTTCCTTGAAACCTGAGCAAGGTTCGAGGGGTATATGGCCCAAAGGTCTTTAAAACCTGGTGCCCTAAGCCATTATGGTTGGGAGTCACCGACCTCAATGCTCGCTACATGGGTGAATAGGTGGAGTATGAGCTCGATTGTGGGTGCTAAGGTATTGGATCCTAAATTGTGGAGTCCGGGGTGAAGTCTGAGGAGTTAGTGGCTGAATCAGTCCTATAAACTTGGTGCCCTATGCCTTATGGTTGGGAGTCATCGATGAATCCCCGCTACATGGACCGTATACTTGGAGATACCTTTAGCATTGCATTCCTACAATTAGACCTTTGAAAAAAAAAAATAATAATAAAAAAATAATAATAATAATAATAAATAAAGATAGGTGCGTTCTTGACCTATGAGAGAGTGGTTTTTGTTGCTTAAGATAAATTAGGCATGGTTAGGGGGAGGAATAGTTTTGAATAATATATTAGGGGGCTAGTTTAATTTCACTCAAGACTTGTTTGGAAATATCATTTTGGGGAGTTGGAAATGGATATATCTTTGACACTTTAATTTGCATGATGTCTTTTCTATTAGAGATAGTAAATGAGCTTGAGATTTTGATGACACCTATGGATGGTGAGGTGTGTTTTATTTTTGACCATTTGTGCTATGGGATTTTCAAACACATTGTCCAAATGAGTTTAAGATTTTCTTTTTGAGTAATATTCTTTTTCTTTTTGTTATACCATTACTAAGGGACTAGCAATGTGTTGGTTGGGGGGAATGATTACTACTCAAAAACCACATATTTTAGATACTAACTTTCATGTGTTTTACACCTTTTGAGTAGTAATTATGCCTAATTTGCCCAAGTAATACATTATTACCCTTGCAAGTGATACTAATGGTTTTTTTTTTGAGTTTTGGAGATATTCTAAGGTGATTTTTGAAGCATGGAGTGACAAATGGAAAATGAATGGAGGAGGGTACATAATGTGGTCATGAGGAAGAGGAAATGCACTTGAACCAAGCTTTGAAGCTTAATTGAAGGTGGTGGAGATGGATTAAACATGAAGAAATGAGAGAAGTTGTAAAGAGGAGCCGGAATAGCATAATTGTCGATTTCGCATGACCATGCGAAATTTTCGCACAGTCATGCGAAATGAGACAGAAGGGTGGTGGCTGCAGCATAAAAGGAAATTTTGAGGAAGTAATTTCGCATGACCATGCGAAATTTTCGCACAGTCATGCGAAACGCTCCAGAAGAACGAAAAGGAAGCTGTTGCATTCTCCACTTCGCACCATCATGCGAGATTGCTAGGGCTCGTGCGAAAATTCATTCTCTCCAGCTTCCTTGATGAAGAAGCATCCGGAAGACCTCTAGAATGTTGCCAAGTGTCATTTTTACCTTGGCCTATAAATAGAAACGGGATTAACTCATTTAAAGACTTTTGATACATTTTCTAATTGTAGAACTTTTCATTCTTCTTCTCTCTATAATTCTCCATTTTCCTTCAGTTTCTCTTACTTTCTCGGTAGCCAAACATGTCTTGTGAGATCAAATCTCCAAGCATGAGTGGCTAAATCTCGTTTTTCTCGGAGGAGGGAGGATCTAAGGGCAAGATCTATGGTGAATTAGAGAATTGAGCCTGAATTGCAAAGGTAATTTGATCCAATTGATTGATTAATTGAAATTTGGGGATTTTTCTCTTCAAATTGTCTTGGATGATTACTACAATGCAATCTAGGTAGATTCATCAAATTCTTAATGCTAGATTTGATGAAATTGAATAGTTGCATTGTGTGAATCATTGGAAGATAGTTTAAGATGAATTGAATTTATGATTCAAATTGATCTCTTGGATTAGATTACCTAATTTTAAGAGAAATTAGATCTAGATCTAAAGCTAAATCAAAAATCGGTTTAGATGAAAATTTAGGTTTTCAATCTAACTTGATGAAAATTAGATCTCAACACCTATTCACCATGGAAATTGCTCTCTAGAAAATCCTAACTCCGAGAATCTCACATCTTATTAATTTTCTTCTCTTTTACATTTCATTTTCAATTCAATTTGAATACATTGCTATCTTGAGATTTTATCATGCAATTTCAAGTAAATTTCATTTGATCACCATCATTTCTCATCATCTCGTTCAAGCCTTAATTGCCGAGAATAATCCATCCTTGTGGACGATACCTAAATACCACTATACTACGGTAGTTTGTACTAAAACCATTTTTTGATCGGGTACAAATTGCTATAGAATAGTGAATTAGGTTATAAATTTTGTTTTGATCCAATAAACGACAAAATCCGAGCGATCAGTGCCACTATTCATGTTACTAATTCTTTATAGGAGATGACAAACAAAAGGAGGTCATTAAAGCATGAAGAATATGTGTATATGGGTAATAGAAGCAAAGTGAAAGTAGAATTTTTTGGCATGATAAAGCTAAGATTGACCACCAAAAGTTTTTTGTTGTTACACAATATTGCTTACATACCCTCACTTAGGAGGAATTTGATTTCTGTAACTATTTTAAATAGATAAGGTTACACTTTCCACTTTGGAGGAAGAAAAGTGGATATATTTAGCAATTCAATTCTAATTGGCAATGTTGTTTTGTTTGGCAATCTTTATAGTCTCAGTTTGCATCATGGTCCTTTATGTGATTCATCTTCTATTAATTCTGTTGTTGATTGCAAGCGTGCTAGTATGAATTTGAGTTCTTCCATGTTGTGGCACAAACGCCTAGGTCAAATTTCTAGGCAAAGATTAGAGAGATTGATTAGAGATGGTGTGCTTTCTAATCTTGATTTCTCAAACTTCGAGACTTGTGTTGTTTGCTTAAAGGGGAAGATGACAGCTAAGACTAGAAAATAGAAGATTAATAGGTGTGGAAGTACTTTAGACTTGATCCACACAGATATATGTGGTCCTTTGACACCAACTACTTTGGGGGGTTATAAATATTTCATCACTTTTATTGATGATTTCTCTATATATAGTTATGTTGAACTAATCCATGAGAAATTTGACTCCCTAAATGTGTTTATAAGGCCTTTAAGGCTAAGGAGGAGTTGCAATTGGGAAAGCCCATTAAAGCTATGAAGTCTGATAAAGGTGGCGAGTATTATGGGAGATATGATGAGATTGGATGAAATCCTGGACTATTTGCTAAGTTTCTGTTGGAATGCGGCATTGATGCTAGATATACAATGCCAGACACTCCTCAACAGAATGGGGTTGCAGAAAGGAAGAATCTCACATTGTTGGATATGGTAAGGTGCATGTTATCTAATTCCTCCTTACTAGAATTTCTATGGGGTGAAGCCTTAAGGACTGTGACATATATTTTGAATCAAGTGCCCAGTAAGTCTGTGCCTAAGACACCTTATGAGCTATGGTCTGGAAAGAAATTGAGTCTTCACCATTTTCATGTTTGGGGATGTAAGGCTGAGGTTAGTACATATAACCCACAGTCAAAGGATCTTAATCCTAAAACCATTAGTGGTTTCTTTGTTGGTTATTGCATTGGATCAAGGGGTTCCAGATTTTATTATCCATCTTATACCACCAAGATCATTGAGTCAAACATGGTTGTATACTTTAAAAATGAAGTCAATGTTGATCCCAATTTTGTGCCTTGTGAGATACCTTTTGGAGAAGAGCATACTATAATTCCTTTTCCTACATCTCATATTCCAGATGTGGATGTTCCTATTGTCTAACAAACGACCACTAATCAAGGAGAGCATGGTGATTAAGTGGAACCTGGCATTCCTAATACTGTTGTTGATGGGATTTCTTTGAGAATATCATAGAGGGTTCGTAGGTCGGCTATTTTAGATTATTACATGATTTATTTGCAAGAGCATGAGTATGATGGTTATGATGCTTCTGATCCAGTCACTTATCAAGAAGCAATTCATTGTCCTCAATTCACTTCTTGGAAAGAAGCCATGGATGATGAAATGAACTCTATGTATATGAATAATGTTTGAGATTTGGTCAAATTGCCACATGGTTGTAAACCAGTTGGGTGCAAGTAGGTCTTTAAGACCAAACGTGATTCTAGCGGGCAAATAGAGAAATATAAAGCTAAACTTGTGGTTAAAGGTTATAGTCATAGAAAATGAATTGATTTTAAAGAAATCTTCTTACCTCTGTCGACCAAGGACTCTTTTAAAGTGATTATGGCCATAGTAACTCATTTTGATTTGGAGCTACATCAAATGGATGTCAAGACAGCTTTCTTGAATGGTGATTTGGATGAGAACGTGTATATGGAGCAGCCTACTGGTTTTGCAAAAGTTGGAAATGAAGATTTAGTTTGCAAGCTCAATAAGTCAATTTATGGTCTAAAACAAGCTCCGAGGTAGTGGTGTTTGAAGTTTGATAGGATTATCACCTAAAATGGTTTTAAAGAAAATACAGTTGACAGATGCATATATTTGAGGGTTAGTGGGAATAGTTACATATTTCTTGTTTTATATGTTGATGATATACTACTCGCATCAAATGATTCTGACTTATTGATTGAGACAAAACATATGTTGTCAACCCATTTTGACAGGAAAGATCTTGGTGATGCTTCTTATGTTTTGGGCATAAAGATTCTTCGTGATAGGGCTAATGGGATGCTCAAATTGTCTCAAAGAACCTATATTGAGAAGATATTGAAGAAGTTCAATATGCACAACTATAGTTCTACTAGAGCGCCAATTGTGAAGGGTGATAAGTTTCCAAAGGCTCAATGTCCTCAAAATGATGATGAGAGAGAGGAAATGAGAACCATTCCTTATTCATCTTTGGTTGGCAGCCTTATGTATGCTCAAGTATGTACACGTCCTAATATTGCTTTTGTTGTGGGCATGTTGGGAAGGTAGTTGAGCAACCCTGGGAGTCAACATTGGAAAGCTGCTAAGAAAGTCCATAAGTATTTGCAAGGAACTAAGAACTTAATGTTGACATATCAGCGCACCAACATACTTGATGTAGTTGGGTTTTGTGATATTGATTTTGCTAGCTACATAGATGATATGAAATCCACTACGGGCTATATTTTTGTGATGGCAGGAGGAGCTGTATCTTGGAAAAGTGTCAAGCAGACACTTACAACATCCTCAACTATGGAGGCAGAGTATGTGGCATGTTATGAGGCTTGTTGTCATGCTATATGGATGCAGAATTTTATTTCAATTTTGGGAGTTGTTGACTCCATTTCTAGACTGCTGAAATTATTTTATGATAATTTCGTAGCTGTTGCTTTCTTTAAGAACACTAGGAGTACTTCTCACTCCAAGCATATTGATGTAAAGTTATATTTTGTTAAGGAGAAAGTGGCAGAGTCTCTTATTGATATTGAGCACATGTTCGCAAAAGGTATGTTGGTAGATCCACTGACAAAAGGCTTACTCATAGTTGCGTTTCATGAACATGTATCTTAAATAGGGTTGTTGGGAGCCTAGGTGGCATTAAGTTAGTGGGAACCATTTTTGGTATTGTAATATTATGCTATTGTTAAAAGGATTACTACTATTGTATATTTTCCTGTGAATCAAGCAATGAAGCATGTATGATTGCTTTTGATTATTTGTTTTGATGAGATTCTATGGGACATTGATTTATGATTATGTATATGTTGTAATGTTTGATTATGTAGTCCAAGTGGGAGAATTGTTGGAATTTTTATGTGTGAACTTACATAATCAATGTGATAATGTCATAAATCAATGTTATTTTATTTTTGCATTGTGGTCCATAATGGGGCTGTACACATATTGTTACTTGATTTTTTATGGGCTCACCTTAATTCACTTGACTGACCCATTAAGTCAAGTGGTCCAAATAATGTGTGTAATGTGTGATATATATATATATATATGTATATATTTATTTATATATGTAAATAAGTGCAAATGAAGGCTTCTTCTTCTTGGGGGCTGAAAATGGCACGCACTACATGCACTCTTGAGAGCACACACGGACTAAATCTTAGTTGTAGAAAGGGAAGAGCTCATTGAACTTGGATTTTCATATCATCACAGACTGAGCATATTATTGGACACCAGTGGAGAAAATGGCTTTCCATGGCATTAATCAAGGTAAACATTTCATTGATTGTCATTTTACTGCATGCTTTAATGTCTACATGTGATCTTATGTCGCTTAAAAGTTTCATCAAGTAATTCTTATATAAAAAATAAGAAATCTTTCATACTTACCTTAAAAATGATTTTTAAAAATTGTTTAATAACTTTCTTTGTATATTTTATCTAATGGGCCAACACGCCACGAATTGAAGCCAAAATATGTGCTTCAATGACATATATATGAAATGATTTATGCAATACAAAGGCTTAGCTCACCCAACTTGAATTGGTGCTAAAAACCCTAATTATGAATCTAACATATATCTTGAACTAAATTTTAGGTAAAAATGATGAAAAGAATGGAAGGAGAAACATGGTCAACTTCAACCAAAGTAGAGATGGGGGTTGAGTAATCAAAAGAAAAGATTTGGAATTGTGAAGAATTATGAGAGCTTAAACAAGAGCAAATGGTGTAATACATAGCATGAGAGATGAGGAAGAGTTAGATAGCAAGAAAGCATGAGAAAGAAGTTTACTGGCCACAACTTGAAGTCCATAGGAGAATTAAAACTAAAACAAGTTGGAAGAAAATGAAACTTGATTTTGAGCTTAATTTTGGGTGACTTCCTGAGAAATTAAGAGGCAAACTATATATGGTTTAGAATCTTAGGAAATTAGAAATCTATTGCTTTAAACGGTTCATGAATTGGAGCTAAACAAGGAAATTACGGTTGCTTTAAGCTACCTATGCAGAAGACTTTGGTGAATTCAAAATCGAGTATTTCCAATTCGAATATGCAACCAAATTTGAATTTGGCCAACTCCAAATAAAGGATACCAACTTTCGAATTTGAATTCCACTTCGAAAATATGCTCAAATTCGAATTGAGTCACTGCTACCTCAAGCCTAAGCCTCCCTCACTTTGAATTTTGCACTATTGGCACTTTACCAATCTAAAATGGATTTGATTCATTTAGAATTCGTAATTTTAATTGTTTTGGACATTTTTAAAGTAATATTTTAGAATGAGTGGCTATAGAAAGATACCATGTTATGAGTATTTTTATTTTACCACAAAAACTCATTGTTATAGAGTTTTTAGAGAGTTCTTTCTAGAGATTCATGAGGAAGAAGTATATATTAAAGATTATTAATTGGTTTTTCTTCTCTTTATTATTAATATAATCATTGTTTCCAATTTCTTTAGATTTATGAATGGTCTTTTATCTCTTTTTTTATAGTTTTTGTGAATGAAATCACTATCGTGAAAGATTAAAAAGCCATTTTGGGTATGAAACATGAAAACTTATTAGAGATTAGGAAAAACAATAAGTAAAAATGAAATTAATAATAGATTTAAAGAAGGGTTAAGGCATAAAGATTTGATACCAAGATACTTTTCAAGGTTAGCTTGAATTAGGAGATAATACACTCGAATGACCTTGTACTAGTGATTCTTGGTAAATGTTGATCACCAGTTATTTTGGTTCCTATTACTATTATCTACCCTCCGGCAAATCCACAAGTCTAGTAAATACTAAAAAACCTAGACCTAAACCCTAATTTAAATCAATATCATCAAATGGTAATTCAAATAGGTTCAAAAGCAACCCTGAGTTATAAAACTCAATTGATCTCGATTTACTAAAAATTTTAAAAACTATAAGATCAACCTAAATTAAATATCTTTGTTTGATCTAATGCTCCATACCTAAAGTTGAATTGTGGAATCTTCCAATCTTGAATCATTTGAATTAGAAATCAATAAGTTTCTTGTAACTTAATTAGGTTTATTTGAATAATTCCAAATTCATTTAAATTAATTATAAACATTCTCAATTTAGGGAATTAGGTCATAAACAAATAATGTTAACCTAATTAGACAATTTCTATAGATTAGTCCTTGAGAATGATACTTTGATACTACAAAAATTAAGATAAATTGTTTTTTTAAGGCTCAGTATTTTTGTACACTAGATAATCGTGACTATCCACTTGGAAAATTTTTAATTTTCCAAGATCATTTTATTTCTTTTTTTTTGGTTTGTACCTCTGAGCAATTATTCTCATGAACTCTTCAAGATTACACCAATTACAAACTTCTCTTTTAATAAAGACTTAACTTGATAAAATATATCATCATCATGGCTAGAATCATTGTTTCAGACTTTTTAATTCTTGAACGAATTATTTTCTTTCAAGTATTTAACTTCTTCAATATGCAATCCCACGTCAAAATCAAATAGCACCCAAAATGGGTGTTTAACTTGAGGAGCAACCTTCATCTAATCAAATCATGAAGCGTGCTAGGCTTGATATGGGGTGAAATATGAAGCAGGCCTAGAAAGCAATTTTGAAAAAAAAAATTGAGTGCAAATCAATGGTGTTATGTTGATTTATTGACACATATCCCAAAATCTCAAGAAAATATCAACGATAAATTGACAAAACAATATGAATGTAAGTATTTATAATACAAGTACTCCCAAAAGAATAATTATGTGTTTTTTAATTGATTAGTGTTTATAAGACAAAAAAAAAATCAAAATTCTTATTTAGCTAATCATGAGTAATTATTAAAGTTTGTTATTGTACTAACAAAATGGCACAAAACCTTAGGCTTTAGTTTTTATTTTAAAAATTGAAAATTAAATTTCCTTTTTCTGTTTGGGTTCTCCATAAAAATCTCAATTTTAAAAAATAATAATAATTTGAGAAAAATGTATTCCAAATAGTTTCATTTCTTACAATAAAATAAGAAAATATTTTATAATTTAAAAAAATTGTTATTTTTCTTACTTATTTTCTTAATTTTTATATATATTTTCTTATTTTCTCACTTTTTTAAATATTGTTTTTGAATCCCACTTGAACAAAAGAGCAACGAAAAGATGGGTCGTCCTCTCATAGGGTCCTTCCTAGAAATTTAGTACATAAATGGCCCTTTGTTTGGCTGTCACAACCAGTCGACTCCATTGAATGATTTCAGCGGTTTGGCATCTCTTTCCATTTTTTTTCTAAATAATTAGGGATGGACCATTTCTGATTGGACCCCCAAGCACGTCTGAGTTCATTTTTTCCATGCCGTGTGGAATAATTTATTCAGGTACAACAACTGCAGAAGTAAAGTCTTCGTCTGCAAGGTTCATCGAAAGAGATCATGTGATCTTTCACAGGAAAAATGGACGTACTTAAGTTCTATTGTCAAGAGCTTTTAATAGGTCAGTACCAACTTGGGCTCTTTTTTTCCATGATTGGATTCATTTTCGGAATTGAAATAAGCTTTCCCTCCCTTCCCCACCAAATCCCATTTTTAAAAATTTAAAATTCTTTATATTTTGATAGGATAATTTCTTACTTTTTAAAAAAGTATTCTCCCATTTCATTTGGAATAACATTTTATTTTTTCCTTTAATTAGATATTGCAATTAATATAAAAATTATAAATTTTAAATAATAATACTAGTATTAAGGTTTCATTGACACAAAATAATTTTTTATATAAACTATAATATAATTTCTACATCTTTTAAGTCATGTTAGTTTTAAACAAATTTAATTAAATTTATAAAAAAACTTTTAATTTCTAAGTTCTAAGAAACTAATTCAATTAAGATTTGGACTGCGTTTAAAAGTGTTTCTACTTGAATTATTTTTAATGAAAATGCTTTCTTATTTTTAGAAGAATCATCAGAAAAATACTATAAATGATTTTTTCAAATTTATTTGGTAGTGGTTTTAGGAAGTATTTTTAGTTTAAAAATTGTTTATGAAAAAGAAAAAAAAAAAGTATTTGATAAAATTTAAAAAATATTTTTTTAAATTTTAAAAATCACTTCTAGTATTTTCCCAAATAAACACTTGATGAGTGATTCTCCTAAAAATATTTTTAGAAAAAATACTTCAACTAGAAATACTTCAAATAAAAATATTATCAAATATAGTAGGTTCCATTTTATAGTATTTAAAAAAATAAAAAATACTTTCACTAAAAGGAATCTTTAGACATGGGATAGAACATGAATAGGGTTGGGAAATCTTATAATTAATCACATGTTCTTTCCACTTTTGGTCAATAGCATGACTCATCGTGTATTGGATTGATTTACAAAGTCACACCATTAATTGTTTTTTGGTTTGCAAGGTATTTGCCTCAAAACTTCATTCTCACTCTCTCTTTTTCATTGACACTACACTAGAAACAATAAAAGTAAAACTAAAATCTAGCATGATCATATATGTTTAAATAATTCAACCAATGGGTTTTTTTTTTAAAACAAATCTTATATTATAAAGAAGGAAGATGAATGTAAAGTTATGGGTATTTGGAGAACATATTTTAGGGTTAATTGGAATTGTCCTCCTACTATTATTTAGATTAGGTTTTAACCATTTTATTTGAAAATTAATTGGTGTTGAGTGGGGATAGGTCAAATCTTTTACGACATTGGACATCACATCTCGTGAGTCTGTTTTAAGAAATATCCTCGTCAATGATATGACTCATCATGTGTTGGATTGATTTACAAAATTACACCATGACTTGTTTTTTTAGTTTGTGGGGCATTTGCCTCCTCAATTTCCCCCTAACTTTATTCTCACTCAATCTCTTTTTCATTGACACTAAAATAGAAAACAATAGAAGTAGAACTAATATCTATCGTGATCATAATTGTTTAGATAATTCAACAAAAGGATTTCTTTAATAAATTTTATATTATAAAGAAGGAAGTTGAATGTAAAGTTATGGGTAAATAGAGAACATATTTTAGGGGTAGCTGGAATTGTCCTCCTATTATTATTTCTTCATTGATGAAAATTAAGTATGTAGGATCGGGTTTTGAACATCTCATTTGAAAATCAATTGGTATTCAATGAGAGTAAGCCAAATTTTTTATGGCATTCAACATCACACCCCATGGGTCTATTCTAAGAGCCATCATTCTAGTGACCCAACCCTAAGTTTAAGAGCAACATTATTACATTTTAATAGGGTATAATTAAAAATTTTCTCATATTAGAAATGTTATTCTCTATTTTTCAGGGTTTTGTTTTTTTTTTTAGTATCTATGAGTGAATTTTGCACCTTGTCTCCTTGATTGTAGGCATAGTGACAAACCATATAAAATTGTTTATTATTATTATTATTTCGATTTTTTTATGTTTACTCTCTATATCATATTATAGCAATTGTTAAAACATAACAAGTTTTTAAAATTACTTTTATTACTTGTAGTGGTTGAGAAGATTCCTTGTAATGGTTGAGAAGAAATGAGTGACAAGTTTAGAAAAAAATAATAATTTTTTTCTTGAAATAAGGAAAAATGTGCGAGACAAAGTTCTAGGTCCTAGGACTTCAGTGTGATACAACCAATGTTAACATACCAAATATTTCATTCTTAATTCCTAAGTTTCAGCATTTGACTCTTCTTCCTCTGCTCAAAGTTGTAAGCAATTTTCATGCCCTTGTGGCCTAAGTTTTAGTATCAGTACTTAGGTTATTAATTTGAGGGTTACATACTACATGACAAATAATTCAGATAGTTTATTACATTTTATATCAAGATATGGTATTTCTATTCTTGTCCCAGTCATAGTAACATTATTATTATTATTATGATAATTTTTCTAGGTTGATAAATTCTTTGTACTCATCTATACCTAATCCCTAATCCTTAGAAAAATTATTTAGACTTTGGATTGTGGTGTCATTTTTTCCTCCTAAACATGATTAGGTGAAAGCTTTATTCTCATCGTTTCATGCATGTATAAACATGCAAATAAAGCTTCACATCTTGAAAATTGAGGAAGAATTTCACATTTATTTGTGAGGGCTTAAATTAAAATTTGGAGAAAAAGGGAATGATATTGAATTTTTCTTCTTTATGGAGTAAGACTCTTTCTTGTAAAATAAAAATGAAAAATGGAAGAGAATTTGAAATTCGTTTAATGAATTCTATTTAAAAATCCAAAGAAATATTAAATATTTTGATAGAAATGGTCGAAAGAGAGTTCTTTCGTCTTGAAATTTGAACAATATTCATTAAAAAAGTAGTTCTTTCAGGTATTTTTGAGCATTCACTGAAAGGGGTGCTTAGAATTTTGATCAATTGTGAAGATATCTTTTCCAATATTTTTTTATTATTTCTTCATTCGAATTGGACTCTTATTCTATTTCTATATTCTTTCTAAATTTAAGGACTTGGTGATGAATCACAAATAAAAAAACAGAAAATAGATTCATGGGTTCAATACCTTGTAATAGAACTCATACTTGATAGAACTATTAAATCAAGTTAGATGAATGAATTAGGATTGTCATCTAACAAAAATTTTTTTCAACATTAAATTTTTATTATCCTTTTGAAGAATTTCTTTAACACTAATTCTTAAAAGAAATTATTTATTACAAAAATCATACTAAAATTTTTGTATGCATGAAATTTCCCTTTCAACCATTGAGTAATACAATTGTGATCCTATCCATATTCCTGAAAAAAAACCAAACCAATTTTTCTTGATTTCACAAGTTCATTTTTAAGCCAATAGAAATTCTTGAAAATCAAACAATAAAATTAAAAATACTTCCTTTGATCCACTTTTCAGTCTACTCAATTTACTTCTTTTTTTTTTAAGACAATTAACACCCTAGAAAATCCTTCAAGATTAATCATAGAAGAATTTAGAGAATATATTTAAATATTTTCATGTGGGCTCAAATGCTACTTTTTATTGCTTTAAATTTAAGCTAGGTGTTCATTTTCAATACTTGTCAATTTTCAATCATTCATTGTACTCTAGCTTAACTTGCCCGGTAAGGATTTAAATCTCTTTTATTATTATAATTTTTAATAAATAAAATTTATGAAAAAGACAAATTTTAAAATATATATAATATGGTTTTAAAAAGTTAATAGATTTAATGTGATTATGATATTATTATTAAATAATATTATATATCCTCATTGACTTGGGATATTAAGCGAAAATTATTTAGATTCAAAAATTTTCATAAGTTAGTTAGATAAATATTTGTAAAGCAAAAAATATATTTTAAAAAAAAAGGTTATCGTTTTTATGAGATGTAAATTTTTATTTATGAGAAATAATATTTATTTTTTTATGATAAATTTTTTTAAAAAAATTAAAAACTTCTAAAAACTAGAGACTAAAATTATTCTATTTAGTAGGATCTTAAATTTGGTAATTGTATTAATCCTAAGTAAAACTTTTGAAACTCCTAAATTTAGTTTATATATGAAAATGTTATAAATATTTATGTTAGTTTGTGGATGACAACATTGTTACCACATTTGTACTCTTACCCCATACTGGAATTACACTACAAATAAGATTTTATAAAGCAATAAAGAGAGCCCAAACAACTTAGTTATTCATCCTAGTTTCTTTCCCTTTTTTTTCCTTTTTTTCTTTTTTTAACTTTTACATTTATGTATGAAACGTTATCAGCACAACGCTCGAGGTAAAGGAAGAGAAGAAATCATATATAAGAGTTTTATAAGTATGCAACATAATTTTCTTCAACCACTATTATTTCAAAAGATGTATAAAAAGTAGTATGTCATTATACTCATTTTTATTATTATAATTTTTATTTACTTTATCTTATAGCCAAAAGTCATATAAGTAATGTTTTATATAATCAAGTCAAAAGTTTGTAGTAATTGATATTCTAATTTTGTAAAAATAAAAAGTTATATAGACATTTTTTTTCATAACCAGAAATTATGAAAACAACTTTTATTGACAATTACTTCATAATTAGAAGATATGCACATAATTTTCCAACCCTCTTGTATAACCAGAAGTTATGCAAAATAAAATTGTCCATTAATAACTTTATAGTCAAAAGATGTATAAACAATTTCTAATTTTCTTATATAACCAAAAGTTATAAATGTAACTATTATTTTTACATTTTGTTGTAATTATGTAAAAGTATTTTATAACTTGAAGTTATAATAATAGGCATATAAATAATATTTACATATTATTGAAAGATTAACATTTCGTATATCTAGCTATACAAAATAGGTAAATGATTATTATTATTATTATTTTGAACTCTTATAACTAGAAATTATGTAATCATTGGTAGAAATATCTATATATAAAAGTGAAATTTTGTGTTGTTTAAAGACATGATATTTATACTTAATATTCTCGTGTTAGAGGTGATATTTCATAATATTTTGTATTATAGTTGTTTAGTACACAAGAATCTTTTTATATGATATAATAATTGAGATTAATTTTAATCTATGTTTTCGAATATCTAAGAGCAATATATAAAACTAAAATGTGTTTATCATTCACATAGAAAGTTGAGATTTTTGGATAACATACGTACTTATATTGTGGAAATTTTGAATTATATTTTTATTTGTTTGTATACAATTTTTATTTCTAAATATTCTAAGAGCATATATAAAAAATTTTCTAGAAAAATTTAAGTTATTTAAAATAATATATATTGTTGCATATTCCCACATACGGTATTCTTATTAATACAACAATTTTATCATCTAAGAATATTCTTAAGATTACAATAGGTTCAACTATTATTTTAAATATATTTTGTTATACTTTTGCATATATATTTCAATAGATTTGTGGTGTTTCAATTCAAAGTTTTGAACCGTGGACATATTCCAAGATGTTTTAGATCATAATGCGTTCTCTTGAAATTTTGATCCATGAATTGATTATTGTATATTGATTTAGATCATAATAATTTTTGAATAAAAATTATTAATCTATTATAACAATTAGTTCTATTATTGAAATATTTTTTAGTTATTTCATGTATTAATTACTTCATACTTACGAAATCAAATGTATGAGATATTTAAGAAACATATAACTTTAATTTTATTTTTATTTTTTTGTTATGTTATATATTTTCTCATTACTTTTATGTAACTTATTAAGTTGGTTCACCATCAATGACTAATGTTTTTCTGTTGATTTTAACTCTTTCTTTATAATAAAATTTCTTCAAACCTTATAAGGGTGAGGTCTTTATGACATGTTTTATGTTTTGTCATTTTAATGCACCTCTTGTCTCATTAATTGTAAAACATTGATAATAAATGATGTCAATATTAGGCAATGAGAACCTTATTAAAGCTATAAAAGAACTCATATTATGTCACTAGTAGCATTTGATTTCATGTGAATAACACTTTATACTATGCTAGATCCAAAAGAATTTTACAAGACTAACTTGGTCTACCGGGGTAAACAATGGTGCATCAACTCATTGTAAAATCACATGGACATATGTTATGAAACTAGAAGTTTTTACCTAATGACCATTCTATTTATACACCTAAAAGGTAGTATGACATGCTACACAAATTATTATGAGGCAATTTTCCCGTTATTAAAAAAAGAAAAGTTAGTGTCAAAAGAACGATGTGAAATTATTTGGAATGCATCGAATTTGACTCATTTTGATATTGGTACTAATAAATGTGAATTGAAAGTTCAAAAAATTATTTATTTGCAAGGACTTGTAAATCAATCATCAAATGCATTCACTGATGCAAAGAAAGTGATAAAGTTATTTACACCAACTGTGAATATTCCAATACAAAATGATGTCTCTAAAGGACAATTAAATAATAAGCTAAGGCATGCTTGAAGTATGATGGACCCATCAACTCAAAAGATTCAATTCTCTAGAAGAGGAAAATACAGGGAAAGACATGAAAAAAAAATGGTAGTTTTGAAGAAATTGCATTTAAAATAGGTTATTAAAAATGACTAATCAGTCCTAAGCAGCCCTTGAAGAAGCACATATCATATAATTAGCTCTTGAAAAGGTACAAGTACCTAACAATGATAGGATATCAATTAGTAATTTTCATTTAGGAGAAAAATGGAATTGAAATACCATTATTATGGATAATGTATTTTCTTTTGAAGTGATCATTGACCCTCAACCACAAATTGTGGAAGAATGACAATATAAAAAAGATTGGCCAAAATGAAGAGAAATTATTTGGATAAAATTAGACTTGTTGGAAAAATGAGTAGTATTTGGACATGTAAGTTAGATGCTTGAAGTCATCAAGCCTATCAAATGCAAATGGGTATTTGTAAGAAGTGTAATGGGAAAAATAAAATCACAAAATATAAAGCTTGACTCGTAGCTTAAGGTTTCTTGTAGAGACTAGGCTACGAGGAAACATATTCTCCTATGATGGATGCAATCACATTTAGATATTTAATTAGTTTAGTATTCTCAAAAAGACTTAATATGTGTCTCATAAATGTCGTTATTGCATATTTATATATATCTTTAGATAATGACATATATATATATATATATATATATATATATATATATATATGAAAATTTCTAAAGAATCTCAAAAGCCTAAAGCAAATAGTTCGAAACATAATAGTATGTACTCAATTAAGCTACAAAGATCCTTATATGGATCAAAATAACTCAAACACATAAGGTACAACCACTTTAATGAATATATATTGAAATAAGGATATATAAATAATCCTATTTGACAAACAATTGTTGTAGTATATGTAGATGATCTGAATCTTGTTAGAACTCTTAAAAAGAATATAAGAATAATTGATTATCTAAAAAGGGAATTCAAGATAAAAGATTTGGGAAAAACAAAGTTTTATCTTGGCCTAAATATCGAGCACTTTCCAAATGGAGTGTTTTTATGTCAATCAACATCTGTTGAGAAAGTCTTAAAGTGCTTTCATATAAACAAATCACACTCATTAACTTTCCCCGTAGTTGTTCATTCACTTGAAGTGAATAAGGATTTTTTTGTCATAAAGAAGATAATGAAAAAATATTTGGCCCAGAAGAACCATATTTCAGTGCAATTGGTACATTGATGTATCTGAAAAACTGTATAAGATTAGATATATCATTTTCTACGTTACTAGAAAGATATAATTGTCACCTTCCTAATGATTCTATTGAAGCAAACAATAGTAGCTACTTCTTCAATTCATGAAATAAGAAGCAAGTTGGAAATGTGTGTGGTTGAGATCTATAATCCAACATATTCAAGAATCATGCAAACTATCTTTCATTAAAGACAATTCGACAATGCTACATGAAGATAATGTTGCATGTATTACACATATTAAAGAATAATGCATTAAGGGTGATAGAACTAAGTATATATCACTCAAGTTCATTTAAATTATAAACTCTAGAAGAGTGGTAAAATTATTGTACAATGAGTAAGATTAAGAAATAATTTTGTAGATCTATTCACAAAGGCATTGTCAATTTCAACACTCAAGAGACTCATATATAACATTAGAATGTGTTGACTTAGAGATCTTCATGTTGTGCTACTAGAGAAAGCATAATCGTGTCAACATGAGGGGGAGGAGTTGATAAGGACATCACTCCACTATATGCTTTTAATGAGGTAATTGTAGTAGTCCAAAAGAATATTGTACTCTTTTCCTTCACTATGGTTTTTCCCATAGGGTTTTTCCTAGTAAGGTTTTAATGAGAAATATTTTAAGAATAGTTGTCATCCAAGGGGGAGTGTTATAAATATTTATGGTAGTTTATGGATGACAACACCATTAACATGTCCATGCTCTTACCATATTAGTATTACTCTTAGCCTATAAATGAGGGTTTGTGAATTAATAAAGAAAGGTCGAACAATTGAGTTATTCTTTCATCCTATTTTCTTTTCTTTTTTTCTTTTAATTTTTACATTTATTTTAGAATAGAAAAAATTTTATAGTTGATACATGTATTATCTATTATGAAATTATGGTGATAACTTGTAAATAATCTTTCATATTGATTTAAATCTTTTCTTAACTTTCTTTAAGAGAGGAGAGCTATTAATGAAATACTATTCTATTTTCTATGAGCATTCCAATGTCTTTTCTTTATAATTTCTTCTTCTAATTCATTTATTCTATAATATATTATCAACATGAAGCTCTAACTAAGAGTTTGAAACATCAATTTATTTTTTTTTAAGACTTCCATGTCAAACTTTATAAAATAGAACATTACAGTACAGTTTTTTTTTTTTTTTTGGTCAATTGTCTTATGTTATTAGAAAATCACCAAAATTTTAATTATTCATAGTTTGAAGTTATGTAAAAGTAAAGGTTAAAAGTCATATTGGTATAAGATGTATGACAAATATTACGTTGTTATGCATAGCGAGAAGCTATGTGATTATTAGTACTATTCATAACCAAAAGTTATGAAAGCTATGTAAAAGTTCATTTTATAATTTCTTTTTCCCTAAGTCATGATACAAAGTAACTTCTAATATTATATTGGTCATCGTTAAAGAAGATCATACCTTACCACTAGAATTCATAAAATGATAAAGAAAAAAGAATCGATTTACAAATACCAAACAAAAATCATTAAAAAACAATTGTTAAAGATGTGGCATGAAAGGGCACTTAATGTGTGTTAGTCATACGCTCAAGCATTTCGTTGGCCTTTACCTCTACTAAAGGTAAAAGGATAGAAGATAAAAATAGACTTTACTAATAAAGATGGTGGTTGATAGATCTCTCCTATATGATTATAATTTTCTTTAAAACTCTAAAATTGATCAATTTATTAATGACGAGGATGTGTATTCTTAGATTAAAACATAGGATATTTAGATTCATATATTATTTCTTTTTATTTAACATAATGCATAAAACATTTTTTTAATACATCTATACAATTTTTTTAAATTAACACTTTATATTCTATTTGATTAAGAAGAATTTGATATAATCAACTTGATCACCCTAAGATAAACAATAATTTATCAACTTATTACATAGTCAATTAGACATATATTATAAAGCTATATATTATAAAAACAAAAGTTTTTAGCTAGTGACTAATCTATCTATACCCTTGAAGGGTAATACGACATGTTGTATAAATTATTATTTTAGTGAGACAAATTATTTCACTATTAGAGAAAAGAAAGTTGTCCCAGAATTACAATGTGAAATTTCTTGGAAATTTTTTTATACAAGTGAATATGATAAACTAATATCTGTATGTTCATCATTTGCTTCGTACTCTCTTTGAATCTGCCCAACAATTAGTTGAGAATCGCTTCTAACTTCCAACCTGGCAATGGCAAACATTAGAGCGAGATCTAGTCTAACCAACATAACTTCATATTCTGCCTCATTGTTGGAAGCCAGGAAGCTGAGGCGGATAACTTGTTCTACTAGTTCTCTTATTAGTGACTACAAGACCAGACCTACTCTGGATTCAAACAACTTGGACGTTCCGTCTATATAAAGTGTCCATCATTGCTCTCCAAGGCAGTCGGCCATATGTGCTTGTTTTTCAGGGAGTTTAGCTATAAAGTTGGACATAACTTGCTCTTTCAAGGATAACCGCGGCTAATAATTGATCCCATACTCACTCAATTTGATGGCCTATTTCAACATCCGCCCAAATAGGCCCGACTTATGCAAGGTGACTCGGAGCTACTAGTTTGTAAGTACGGTCACTTGATGAGCTTGGAAATATAAGCGAAGCTTTTGAGCGGCACTCTTTAGTGCTAAAGTAGTTTGTTCTACTTGGGAATATCGTGTCTCAGTATCTACCATTATTTTACTCACATAATAGATGGGTCTCTGCTTCCTATCTCGTATACCCCGATACAAGACGACATTGATAGCACAGTCAGATACGGCCAGATACATGTAGAGTTCTTTGCTGAACTTAGGGCTTATTAGAATGAGTGGTTCGGTGAGACAGTGCTTGACTGCCTCAAATGTCTGCTTACACTCGTCTGTCCAATCAAACGTGCTTACTCCATTAAGTGTAAGAAAGAATAGTTGTAGCTTATCTATGAAACAAGCTATGAAACAACCCAAAGCTACAAGATGGCCTATGAGGCATTGCAATTCCTTTTTGTTGTTTGGAGTGGGTGTTTTGAGGACGGTTTTCACTTGAGTCGAGTTAACTTCAATTCCTCTTTGGGTTACCAAAAACCCTAAAAACTTTCCTACATTGACGCTGAAGGCACACTTAGCTAGATTAAGTTTCATGTTGTATGTTTGCATCAAATGAAATGCTTCTTCCAAGTGTTAGACATACTCAACTCAGGGTCTTGCTCTTTACAACAATGTCGTCAATGTAGATTTCCATAGTTCAACCGATCAGGGGCTTGAAGATTTTTGTCATTAGTCTCTAGTAGATAGCGCCAGCATTCTTGAGTTCAAACAACATGACTCTATAACAGTACAACCCTTGTGGTATGATAAAGGTTGTTTTTTCCTTGTTTGGCTAGAACATAAAGATCTAGTGGTATAAAAAAAAAGGTCTAGAAATGAGAACATCTCATGCCCGATGGTGGTGTCGACTATTTGATCTATTTGGGACAAAAGAAAATTATCCTTTAGGCAAACGTCATTCAGGTTGGTGTAATCAACGCAGACTCGCCATCTTTTATCTTTCTTTGGGACTACCACCACGTTGGCCAACCAATCCAAATATTTGACTTTTCTGATGAATCCAACTGCCAATAGTTTATCAATTTCCTTATAAATGATCTTTTGTCTATTTGAATGAAAACATTGGATATTTTTTCGGATAGGCCATAGCGGATGAGACGTTGAGTTTATGGGAGGCCATGGTCGGATGGATTTTTTGTATGTCCTAGTAAGTCCAGGCAAATATGTCCTTATTGCGCTGAAGCATACTCCCTAGAAGTTCCAGTTCATTCTGCGCAAGCAAGGAACTGGTGTAGATGATTTGATCTGTGTCGTGTGAAAGGAGCAGTAGTTGGAGCAGATCAACTGCAGATGGATCTTTCTCCGCTTAACTCAGTAACTACTATTGTTCTCTTGCGTTTGATGGCTTTGAATGCGCTTCCTCAGTAACTACATTTGCCTGTAGGTCGACATTTTCAAGAGATCGGCTGAACTACTCGGATCAACTAGGATTCTCCATACATCAAATCCGCCTACCCCCCAGTGTTAGGATCAGGGTGTCTTCATGTGGTTGCAACACTCGATTGACATCTATTGGAGGGAAAGTGATTATGTCATCAATTGGATCCACACTTCCTTCTACAAAGGTGCCTTGGACAAAACTAATCCGTTCTTTTATAGAAGTCGCGCAAAGCAATCTTTGTCTTTGCCACTTAAAACTATACTTGTCATATATCAAGTCTTCGTATATATAGTTATGATAGCTTTGGGAGCTATCGGAGAAGCAAGGGCTTGGAAAAATGTCTTTAATGTTGCCTTTTTTTGCCTACTGGTTGTGCAAACATACTGCTTAAGGTGTCCGGTCTTGATGAGTTTCTCCACCAAGTAATGCAGACTCTTGTATTGTTCAGTGGCGTGGCCATAATCCTTATGGTAGGAGCATCTTCTGTTCCAATCCCATCTAGCTATATCTGCCTTGATTGGCTCCGGCTGTCTGAAGTTTGACAGGTCGCGGATTTACAGGAGAAGTCTCTTATAGGAGATGCTTAAGGGGGTGAGTCTCACTTGTTGTTGCTACCGGTCGTCTTGTCTCCTGTTACCTTGCTTCGATTGGTTCAAAGGCTTAGAACTCCCTATCTTATCATTCTTGGTCGGATGATTAGTGACCAAGACCTATTGAGAGACTACTCGAACATCATCTTCAAGCATAGTATACTTGTCCGCTCGCCTGAATAGATCATCCATCGTTATGGGTGGCTTCTTCTTGAGAAACTCGAAAAATGGCATGCCCGAGCTTATGCTTCACTTGAAGATTTGCAGGATGGCATCCATACTGCAAGATTCAACTTGAAGCACTACTTGCTCGAACCGTTTCATGAAATCCCTCAGTGTTTCATTTTCCCGCAACTTGATGTTCTATAGAGTGCTTATGTTTTGTTTATAACGAGCAAAACATAGGTAGTGGCCTACAAAGGCTTCTGAGATGTCCTGGAAAGTGTTCACGAAATTCTGCGGGGGAGGATGGAACTAGGAAAGAGCATGGCCATGTAGTCTGGCCGAAAAAACCTTGCATATTAGTGCATCATTCCCTATGTCAAGGGTTATGAGCTGCTTGATCTGCATGATGTGGTCAAATGGGTCGCTCGTTCCGTCGTACATTATGAACTTGGGTACTACGAACCCTCTAGGCGGCTCGTAGCTAATGATATAGGGGTCAAACCACGTGAAGAACATGTCATCCAACCGTCGGCTGATAAAGTCGGGTGGGGCTCGTGTCATTAGTACTTCCGCCTACTATTGCCTTGGTGGTTGAGAGGGCCATCTAAATGTAGTTGTTGTGGCTGGCTAACCCAAACATGCCCTTAGGGTCTTTGACATGCATAGTTGCCTCCCCACGCCTAGTGCTTAAAGTCCCAGTCAGGCTCGTATAGCGCCAGATTAAATATGACCCTTTGTCACGCCTCATTTTCCTTAATACCCTAGTAGAGCTGGTACCTTCGTCCGGCTGTGTTTGATGAGCTGGCAAAGACTCCTCCTCAAATCATCTCAAGTAGCTGCCGGAGGAGAATTTTGTGCCCTCAAGGAAAGATGCCTCAATAGTTCATCTTGAGGTTGTTTATCGACTTTAAGTATGCTGACTTTGAGAGGAGCCCATTGTTGACATTTGAGCCCACAACTTTTTATTCTCTTCTCTTATTTGTTTCGTTTGGTGAAGTAGAGTCTGCATCCGTCGCTCATTTTCTTGTTAGCTTATCTCCATATTTTCGTGCTAGGCAAAATAGTCTTCGTCACCCATAACTGATGATTGATTTTTGGAGGGTGCTGACATCCTTAGTCGTTTCCCACAGACGACGCCAATATTGGTGTTGTGCCAACTGGATACAAGTCTATCTAGCTTCATTGGAGTTAGACAGACTTCTTCCCTACACAAAATGATATTTGGACGAGTAGTCTAGGCATGCCCTTCTGAAGCTTAAGTCAGAATCTAGTAAGAGTGAATCCAACTTTTTTTGAATGACTATTTGCGTACGTACCTTTTTCATGCTTCTGGAGGGGGTTTTATAGAACATATGGCGTCATCGTCACAACGTTGATTATGCACTCATGCCTTTCTTATGCTGATGATCATCGTCGTGGCAAATACTATGTCTTAATAAGGTAATTAACGTCATCATCTTAGCATAGACTGTGCAATCATACCAAACAAGAGCTTCTGATTGGTGTCATTTGTTGGCTATCGTGCAAGAATCTCGGACTATATCGTTGACTGTGCATTTGCGTTTGTCAATGTCACTCAATTGCATGTGATAATTGATTGACATTGATTTTTGAGTGTAAATGTCCTTTAAATTGTCGCTCAGGCATTGGGTGTGATTAATCATTTGTCCAATGCCTAGAATTTTCGACTGGGTTAGTTTGTTTGTTTAGAAGTCCTAGCCGGCTTGTCTGTCCATTCCGTCTAGTACTGGGGAAAAAGGAAATTTGTCTTTCCTTTTGTGCCAGACAGACCTTGTCTTGGTCCAGACAGATTATCTGCTTACCTTGGACTACCAAAGGGTCTTGCGTTTGGGAAGGACACGTGGAGTGAAGCTTCCCACAACTTTGATTTGAAGAGTTTGGAAAAAAGAAGAAAATTTTTTTAGTATATGTTTTGTTCTACAATTTAAAGGTAAGCGTTTAAACCTAAATAGCATTTGTGATTTATCTTTTATAGTTGTTCAACGTAAATCTCTTTTTTATACCATGTTAGGAAATATGAGAATTTATTATCTTATGAGAACTTATTGATGATCATCTACATTAAAAAACCTGTTACAGAAATAATATTCAATTTTCCTAAACTGTAACATCCTTATTTTGAATTTAGGGATATTTATGTAATTTGAGGGGATTTTTATTTCTCTCCTTGCCAAAAACTAAAAAGATAGAAAAGAGGCATTTGGAAAACTTTAATTTGAAGAGTTAGAAAAGAAGAAAATTTTAGCAGATGCTTTATTATGCCATTTAGAGGTAAGCATCTAAACCCCAAATAGTAATTTTGATTCATATATATACTCAATTAAAAAATCTAAATATAGTTAGGGGGTGCTTAATTTATTTTTAAAATATAATATATAATTTAGTAATACATGAGTTGAAGAGATCTATATTGAAACCCAAAAGAACATCATAAGATTTTGGTTATTCCATTGACTAACATGACCAAATAGTTTAACAAAAAGGGCAAGGTTTTAAGGTGGTAATGGATCTTGTTGGCTAACATCACAATGATATAAAATAAATAAAAAATTAAAAAAATTAAAAATTAAAGTTTGCTTTCATTTTTTTTATGTCATGGTTTGCTGGAAAGGTTATGTTTATGACATGGTTGTGGCTGGAAAGAAAAGAAATAGTCCGACAAAATAAAAGTCATGCTTCCATAATATGATTGCGCGTTGTGTATGCCTGGACCAACCTGCATTTAGTCCACTGAAAGTGCATCGCATGCGTTGAGTGACGAGGAAGTATAATAATAATAAGTTTTAGTTTTAAATTAATTAAAGGATAGAATTTGTTTAAACAAATCAAAAGAGGGAAAAAAATTTGGAATTAACTAATTTTAACTAAATTGGGAATTAATTAATTAAATTGATATTGGTTAGAAAGAATATAAGTAATAATAATATTATTATAAAAAAATATTAGAAATGCTAAATCATAATTTAGAAAGATAACAAATATACTAACAATTACTTTTTTTTTACTTATATTTATTTTAGGTCTAGATTAAGTGTTTCATGAATTTTTAAGTGAATTCTTCGAGGTAAAGGTTAATAGTTCATTTTATAAGTATTTTTTTATATATTTTTATTTGTTTTTAAATTTCCTAAAATGGATCAAATAATATTTTCTAAAATATGTGTTGATTTGTTCCTCGGTTTATAAAATAAATTGGGAATATGGTATGATTTTTTTTATTATTATGCAAATGAATTTTACCATTTAATTCAATACAATTATTTTGAAACGTTGGTTATCAATGATCAATAAGGAATAAGTTGATGATCCTCACTACATTGGGTGGTGGTAATGATGTAATGTAATCCTAACTAAGCATTAGTAATGATGTGATTTAATCCTAACAAGTATGAGTATTATTGACATTTAGTATATGATTTATTGTTAATTGTTTCATCCACTAGTAGGAAGAACAAATTAAAACTAGCAATCTAGTGCAAGCCCCACTATTTGGGTATAGCATTATTATTTGTGGACCAAAGTAAAATTTTTGTCTATAAATTTTTTTGAATATGAGCTAAGTGTGCAAAATGTATTATGTGGTCTACCTTTAAATTCAAAATACTTGATTTTTTGAAGAAAGTAAATTTAATTATTAAATAAAATGTAAATTTAACTACTAATTGATTTGTATATATATATAAAAAGTAATATCTTAGGATTTAATTTTGTATTATACTTTTTCTCTCTTATTTAATTATTTTTCCTTATTAAGTTCTTAAACTCATCATTCTATATTATTCATTTTTTCATGTAGAAGTGATATTGGTGAGGAGGAATCGAGATAAAAAGGGTATTTCTATTAAAAACAACTTTAGAATTGATTATTTAGGATTATGAACTTATGACTAAATTCAATTAAGATTTCTAGAACTTTCCTTTAAGTGTTTGAGATAATTATTAAATTTATTGTTAAGATTATTTAATAAGTTTTGGATTAGAAATTTTTAATATTTATTTTATGTTCTAATTATTTTTTTGAATTAGTTAGAGGTAGTTGTCATGTTAGGTAAAAAGTCGGATGAGATAGGTTAGGATATATTTTATCATTAATATTTTATAATTTGTCATTTTTAACATTATTATCACGTTTCGCTTTAGATAAGAGGTTGGGATTTGGGGTAGAATATTCATTATTCTTAGATACAATTTTTTTGCTTTGAAGAACAAAAAATACGAAAACATGTTTTGATAATTGGAATAGAAAACTAAAATAAGGTGTTTTTTTATTTGTGCATAGCCAAAATATAAATAATTTTTTACTCTTAGAAATAGAAAAAATATGATTTTATTATTATTAAAAATAAAAAATAAAAAATAAAATGTTTTTTATTCTTGAAAATAAAGTATCACATATAAAATTTATTTTTAAAAATATAAAAATCTTTCAAGTTACCAAATAAATCATTTTGAAAGAAAACAAATGGAAAACATTTTAACTTCCCAAATAAACCTTCTTTTTTTTTCTTTTTTCTTTTTTTCTTTTTTCTAAAAAGGCATCAAACATCACTTTTGGAAAGGATACACATACAAAACCTTACTAAGAATATATTTTGAATTTTTATTGAACATATTCCATAGATGGGAGTCCCTATTCCATGAATATACCCAATATTGGGTGAATAAACTTATCCAAAATCTTTCTTATATAATTGGCATATTCATATATTCATGTGATTGGGAGGCCTATGGAATATATTCATGTGTGATATATATAAATCTTATTTGGTAAGGCCTTGTTTGAGATCACATCTTGTTCAACACTTTTTAAAGGATAATATTGATATTATAAAAAATTTATTAATTATAAAAAAAAAATTTATATAAATTAAAATATAATTTTTTTATATATAAAGAAAACAATATTTTCATAATTTTTTAAAAACTTTATCTAACTCTTAATTTTTATTATATAACGCATTACAAAAACATTATTAAAATATAATTAAGTCATTGTCTTCAAAAAGATTTCAAATGAAAACATTAATAATAAACACTTTACAAATTAAAAGCGATTTAATCAAAATACTTTCAAGCTCGATAAATTTTTAAAATTTTATAACAACACTTAAATTTTATATTTGTTAAATTAAAAGAAAAAAAAAAACCTAAAATCTATAATCATAAAAAGTGAAAAAAGAAGAATTAATTGATTTAAAAAAATAAAATAATCTTCGTATTTATCCATTTAACTTCTTTCATGATTTTTTTTAAGTGTAATCCATTTTTAATACAAATATCCCACTATTTCAAGTATTTACAAACTAGGAGGAATGGTACCACAGCAATAATGCTGTGAAGACGCCAGAAACACGCTAGAATGCACCTTGGGAGTGTCACGAAACTTCCTGGAAGATACCCATATGATAAACCAAGAATAAAAATTCCAAATGGATTTCCTACCTTACTAGATTTCTAAAGGCGAAGCATATCCATTTTTTTTTTTATGGAGAGATGCTGAAGATGACATTGACTGGGAACTCAGAGCATGGATATATAACTTTGTGCCCGGCACTTTTTCTTTTCAGGGTTCCGTTCACACCATCTTTCTTCTTCTTTTTCTTAGTCTCTACAGGGACGGCTATGACCAGCTGACTCGTATCTGCTCTGGCTCCTCAGCAAGTGTGTGCAAGGTAAGCATATTATCTTCCTTTCTTCAGTATCATCTTATTTTCAGTAATGTTCTGCTACTTTTCTTTTATGGCTTTATTCGTTGTTTGTGTTCTACACTTCTTCTTCAACTTTACTTTGATTTTGATCAAGTGATTCACAACAACACACTGCCTAATATTCTCAGAGAAAGAAAAAAAAATTTGGATTGAGTAAAAAATTGAAAGTAATCTCAGATATGGGATTTCAATCTTGGCCCTTTTTGTAATGGGAATTTTTGGATGCTCCGTCTTTTCTTTTCTTTTCGATTTTCCTTTGTGGGAAAATTTCATCCTAATGTTGTGTTTGGGAGTAGACCAGGTAAGTTGAAATGAAAGGAGTTAAATTTCTTTCATTTTGTTTGGGATAAGGTATTACAACAGAGATAATTTTTTTTTTTTTTTTTTTTTACTATTTTAACTTTGCTTCAATTTTAAATATTAATGAGAATTATTCAATTACATATTATATATATATAATTTAATTTAATTTAATTTCATTATGTGGATTCTTCAAAAGAATAATATTTTTTACAATGAAAAATTATTTTATATTGAAATTCTAAATTTAAAATATAAAATAACTTGAAACTCCTAAATTTTATCTAAAAATCATATACGGACTAGTTGATGTTTTTGTCCAAATTTTTCGATGGGATGTGGGATGTTAGATGCATCTGAGAATAACGCATGTAAAAATAGGGATGACAACAGGGCGATTTCGGAATCTCAAAGTAACGAGATGACTTCAATGACTTCTCGTTGAGCTAGCCTTGTTCAATATGGTAATTGAGCTAGCCTTGTTCAATATGGTAATGGAGCAGTTTCATAATCTCAAAGTAACAAGATGACTTCAACAACTTTTCGTTGAACCAGTCTTATTCAACATGGTAATGAAGCAATTCGAGATACTCAACGACTCTCTTGTTGAAAATGTTTAATGTTAGGGGGCAACTTTAGGAGCTCGTCTTTTTACATTTATTTTCATCTTTATCTCAATAAATTAAATGAAATAGAGTTCATCTTTATCTCAAAAAAATTAAATGAAATAGAGTGGGGCATACTCGCTTGTTGGGTTTAATTTTCTTTTTACATCTATTTTCATTTTTATCTCAATAAATTAAATGAAATAGAGTTCATCTTTATCTCAAAAAAATTAAATGAAATAGAGAGGGGCATACTCACTTATTAGGTTTAATTTTCTTTATATTTAATTTTTTTTTTTCATTATATTATAAAAAAATAAACATTATGATTTTTTTATAATTTATTTTTTAGAAGAAAGTTTTTATTATTTTGTGTTAAAAATATAAAATAAAAAATTAAATTAAATTATTTTTAATTTAATTATATATTAATAATGAAGACATCCTAAATCTCTCAAAACATTCATCATATTTTTATCCCAAATTTGTTTCACTTCTAAAAAACTCGTTCCATTATCACAAAAAATGTGACTTCTGAAAAAACTCTTTCCGATACCACAAAAAGAAAGAAATCCCCAAGGGACAAAAATAGTTGATTTTTTTTCAAAAAATGCCAAAGATTATTCTTTTATTTTAATTTCAATTTTTTATTCATATTATCTTTTTTATGTTTTTATACTTATCACTTTATTTAAAAAAAAAAAAAATTACACCTTATAACTTTATTTTTAATTTTTTATCATATTTATCACTTTAATTATTTTATTTTAAAAAATTATACCATCTCACTTTCTTTTTAATTTTTTAATAATATTTATTACTTTAATTATCTTTTTTAAAAAAAGTTATGGATGCTTTGCCTTTTTTCTTTTTCTTTTTTCTTTTTTTTTTTACCCGGACAATATTTGATCTTTATCTACTTTTAAGATTGAGTTTGAAAACAAACCTAAAAGAAAAGAATCTCATTAAGGATTTAAATTTCCTTTTATTTTGTTTGGTATGAGGGTATTTAAAGATAGTAAAATAATAATAATAATTTTGGGCGAAAATTTTGGGTGAAAAATCGAAATCCACGAAGGCATAAATGGGACTATTGAAGTAAAATAAGTTGATTTTTGGCCATTTTTTCGATTATTTTTTAAAAAATGCCTAATATTATCATTTCATTTTAATTTTAGTTTTAATTAATTATTTATATTATTATTTTATTTTAATTTGTTTCATATTTATCTCTTTAATATTTCATTTTAGCAAACTACATCTTACCACTTTATTTTTAATTTTTATCATATTTATTAATTTAATTATTTTTACTTCAAAAAATTAGAACATAACAAATAAGGCGACCAACTAAAATTTAAAAAATTTAAAAAAAATAAATATTTTATGCTAAAAAAAAAAACTTTTTTTTTTCTTTCTTGTCATGAAGAAGTCTAGTATATTGAAAAAAAAAATCTTGGTACTCATAAATATATTCATTTTTTAAATATTCAATTATCCTTTATTTCTTTTTTCTTAAAATATTCTAATTCATTTCTTCTTACTTATCAATTCCTAAATAAATTCAAACCCAAGAATAAATTGACCTAAACACCCAAATCTACCATTTTTCTTGATGTTCAAAAAAAGTCCTCACTTGATGTTTTCTTCATTCACAATCCCTAAAATTGAGGTTACAACTCATAATTATTGAACTTATCTTAAACCAATCCAAGTCCATCCTAACGTTCCCTAACTTAGAAAATTTCAATTTTAGCTTGGTTAGTGTATTCTTATGGGTTCTTTGGATTTCATGAATTAAAGATAACAAATTTTTAAAGGCTTTCTTGGAGAAAACTCCCATTGGGTCAACTAGTCTCTATGTCCTTGTCCATGGAAAAGACATATGGCCAAATCGACTTCCATCTTATAAACCAATCAGTGAGCTCATATCTACCATAAGCAAATTTGCTTCTATAAATTATAATTTGACTCTATTTACCTTTTGAGATTATCAATGCTTTGTAGGCATAGACATCTAGGTAAGACTACTATTGAATTAGGAGATCACTCGTCGTTGTGCCTTAAAGTTTACACTTCTTATAAAGCATTTGAAGAAATCATCCAAACCCTTTTCACCTAGGGAATTGTGTCACAAATTTTGGTACTTGGTTTCATTATGCCACTTTAACCTATACAATGGCATATAGACGCATATTACTAGAATATTTGGGTATTTTGCAATATGGTTATGAGTTGTTAGATAATTGTTAGTTATATTTTTGTTTTATGTGCAACTAGTGAGCTAGTAGGTTGTTACAACTTCATTACTAGCCTTTATTATAAAAACTTTCTTTGTATTACTAAAGCATTTAAGTGAGTATATTCTAGAATTATCGAAGAAATCTTTCTCTCTTCCTTTCTTCTTTCTAGTCAATTTTCTAATAAGGTATCAAAGAAATTTCATTCGTCTCTATGACTTCTCTAACTCTCCCCTTCCATTTTTCTGACGTCTCATGGCAGTGGCACTACTAATTCAAATCAAGCAATGGTTGGCACTCCCAATTCCTTAAATAATGGAAGATTCAAGTAATCCATTTTTCTTCCATAATGGAGATGACTTGGGCTTGGTTTTAGTCTCATATCAACTCATTAGAGGTAACTATAATTCCTAGAGTAATATTATCCACATAAATCTCATAGTGAAAAACAAGATTAGCTTCATTGACAACACTCTTCTTCGACCTTCAATAGACGATCTCCTTTCCTTTGTTTAGATTCGTTGTAATAGTATGGTAACGTCTTAGATTTAGAACTCTATTATTAAAAATATTGTAGATAGCCTTCTCTATGTTGATAGTGTTTTTGATGTTTAGGTTGATTTTCACAATCGATTTCACCAAAGCAATGCTCCATGGATCTTCTAAATCAAGGACTTAGTTTCTCCCGAGTAGGGATCTATAGATGTCAACGCTTACTACACTAAGCTCAAGATCCTTTGGGATGAGCTAAAAAATTATCAACTCATTCTTGTCTGTCACTGTGGAGGCACAAAGTCTTGGTTAGAACACCAACAACAAGAATACATCATGCAATTTCTTATGGGTTTGAATGTGTCATATGCTCAAACACAAACACAAATCTTAATGATAAATTCTTTTCCTCTAATTTCGAAGGTCTTTGCATTGGTTGGACAAGAGGAACGTTAGCATATCATCAATCAAGGCCCTTTTTCGCCCATCAATTCTCTGGTGCCTAACATTTCGAATTCATCTGCTTTTATTGCAACAACAAGCTTTTCTCCAAATTTGGCCTTGAAACCCAAGCGTGAGCGACCCCAATGTTCTCATTGTGACATACAAGGACATAATGTGAACAAATGTTATAAATTACATGGCTATCTTCCTGGCTATAAACCAAAATCAAAGAAATTTGAACCAAAAATTCAAGCTACCTAGGCTAATGCAACGTTCATTGATGCTATTAACTTTGGATCGCCCCTTGGATCTCTCATTTAAGCTCAATATAAATAGTTGCTTGCGTTCTTGAGCTCTCAACTTCATAACAACTGTCTTGCTATGCCTAAATCTTAGCAGCTAGGACCCTTGGTTTCCTAGGTAAGTGGTATACTATCTCTTCTAGGTCTCCTAATTTTCTAGTTTCTTCTTTTACCTAGATTTTGGACATGAGAGCCACACATCATGTTTGTTGTTCCTTAAGCACATTTATAGAATCTACTCCAACACAAAATGCTTTCGTGACTTTGCTTAATGGTCAATCTATCGCTATTAATCTTATTGGTTCTATGTTTTTGCCTTCTAATCTCATTCTCAATAATGTTCTATTTGTTCCTAATTTCCATTTAAATCTTTTCCCTATCAGTCCTCTCACTTAGAGTCATAAATATTCTATTAATTTCATGGCTGATTCTTATATTATTCAAGACTATACACGAACAAAAACAGTTGGGATGAGTAGAAGACATGGCAACATGTACTTCTTAAATTCAATCAGTTTTCATTCCATTTCATCACAAATTTCCAATCATAGTAATAATGTTTCTTTGTCTCAAATGAAATTTGGCATTATCGTTTAGGCCACCTTTCTTATGTAAAGTTACAAACACTTAAAGATGAAATAGAAAAAAAAAAAAAAAAACAAATTCTAGTGATTCAATTCATTGTTTAGTTTATCTATCGTGTAGCCAAACAACATAAATTACCTCTTATTTCTCACAATTATTTGTCTGCTTTGCCTTTTCAACTCATACACTATGATGTTTAGGGTTTTTTTCACATACTTACCTTTGAAGGTTTTAAATATTTTTTTTATTGTTGTGGATGATTATACTCGTTTTACTTGGGTGTATTTTTTGCAAGCTAAGTCTAATGTTACTGAAGTTATTCCTAATTTTTGCTCATTGATTCAAACTCAGTTTGGAACACAAATAAAACCAGTTTGCTCATATAATGCTCCTGAATTGGCAAATTCTAACTTCTTTTGTGCAAAAGGAGTTATCTCATTTCATTATTTTGTTGATTAGTCTTAGCAAAACTTAGTAGTAGATAGAAAACATTAACATATCTTAAATATTGCACTAGCTTTACATTTTCAATCACATGTTCCATTGGTTTATTGGGAGGATTGCATACCTACTGTAATATACTTAATAAACAAAACTTCATTCCCACTTTTATCCAACAAAATAGCTTTTGAACTTTGGAAAAAAGGTCTGCATATTCACATCTTCGTAGTTTTGGTTACTTGTGGTATGCATCTACTTTGGATCATCATAGGACCAAATTCTCACCTCATGCCATTCTTGTTGTCTTTCTTAGGTACCCACCTAGTTATAAAGGATACAAATTATTGATCTGGTTAGTGGTCACTTATTCTATGTTCATCTGTCATGATGTGGTATTTCATGAGTCCATATTTCCTTTCAAAATTATTCAAGCTTCTTCTTCTCTTTTAGACATTTTCTCTAACATCGTTTCACCATTTCCACATTTTTCTTCCACTCCTTAATTTACATCTTTGCCAATGTCAACAAGTCCTACTATTTTCATGCTTCTTGCATCTCATTCTCATCTCAATCGTGTTCATAATACATATGATGACATTTATAAAAAGATTCTATAAAAATTAGCTAAAGATTGAGAGATAATGAATCAACCATAATAATCACTTTTTAAAAAGCCTTAACCCCGACATTTAAGCTATAAGATTGGTGGTAAGAGGCAACTTACAAAGCTCGAATAAACTTTTTCACAAGAAGTGGTCATGGTTGGGAAGTACAAGGAGAGAAATGAAGTTGAACAGTAAAGTAGACAAAAAAGTAAAATCAAAGTACCATAAAGAATAAAAAAAATGATCAAAAATTGAAATAAGCATTTACACTACTCAATACTACGTACTCACGAATCCTCATCAAAATTTAGTAATTTGAAGACTTTAAATAGTCAAGACTGATAGATGAAGACCTAAGCAAGTACAATCCCAATTGATAGCAAGTACCGTTGAGATAAAAGGCACAACACCAAAGAATGTAAAAACCTACAATACTCTGTGGAAATGCTAGTTTGAACCTCAATTCTTTCTCCAAAAGCGAATAGTGGAGTACGAATTCGCTTATTCCTTGAGTAAAGCAAATCTAAGCTTGAATGTAAGCAAAGGGAAGGTCTCTTGATCAATTATCCACATGATTTGTAGAGTATTGATGGATGGTCAATGGAATACAAAAAACAAATTCAAGAGTATAGTTGGGGAAACAAAACACCCATGATTTGTTTGTGGCATCTTCTACCTACTAGCGCTTGGGAGCCTTGAGCCCATTGATAATCCATTATCTTTTTTGAGAAGGATTTACAACAAGTTGTTTGGTCTCGTAAAGACTCCAAAGTACTTAATATCCTTACTTATGGGTACAACATATATCACATCCTATCGGATTTAAGCAGCTTAGTTGTTTTGAAGTAGGTGTCAACCCGCTATCAAATGAATTGTTAACTCATTAGTAATGGTAGTTGAGTCCTTTGTTGCATTTAATGATAGGAGCTTATTATTACTTGGAGAGATTACCTTTTTGTCATTGTTGGACCAGTCATGTTAATGGTACCATTTTTAAACATAAATCACTTATCCCCTTATTATTTCATCCTCAGAAGGTTATAAACCCACACATGAAAGTCATATCATTCACGTACAAATAGGTGGTAAGTTATACACTATGAAAGAACAAGTCAACATATTAAAGGACTAACTAACCTTTTGTAAATGTAATCAAATAATGATTTAAAAAAACCCAAAAATTCAAGAAAAGAAGAAGTCCTTGAAGATTAGTATATGCCTAAGAAATGACAATTATTTCTTAGCCTAACGATTAACTATGAAGTATCCAAATAGACTAAGCCCCTGCAATTAGGGCCTTAAAGACAATTCTCTTATTTCCTAAGGATAATTTGTGGCATGTATTCTTAGGGATGCAATATGCCAATAAGGAAAGGAACAACTTTGAAGGCTTTCTAATTATATGACAATATTTTTAACACGATATAAATACAACTTTTCACCATGTGTCATCAACTCTAGGTTATTATAGGTATAAACCATTTAGGAAGAAGGTGAGGAAATTCACTTCACACGTACAAATTAATGAATTAAGAGGTAGAAAGGGTACTAGATGTTGGATTAAAGAGAAATCCACTACACAAATTGGTTAGTTAATGTTGTGTTTATACAAAAAAAGAATATAAAATGATGGGTATGCATAGATTTTACTTATCTAAATGCCTCCAAGGGATAGTTTTCTTCTACTAGGGATAGAACAGGTTTTAAATACCATGACTAGATGCAAACTACTTTATTTATGGATGAACTCTTAGAATATAGCCTATTCCAATGCATCCAATGAACTAGGGGAAGATCATGCATATTTATTGCTAGTTGAGGACTATATTGTTACAAGGTAATGTGATTTAGTTTTAAAAATATTGAAGCAAGTTATCAAAAGTTTGACACTATAATGTTAAAACAATAGCTTTGACTAACTATAAAGATACAAATAGATGACATGTTGCTCAAAAGAAGGTATGAGTTGATCACTTATGACACCTACAAGATTTCTTTAAATTACTATAATAGGAACATGAATGGATGAACAAATATTTCACAATGGTAAAACAACATAGTTGGTATTTTTATCACTTGCAAATCAATCAAATCTCGTGCGTGAAAAATGAACAAACAAGTGGATTTGCTAACATGACATCTAGCTTTACCATGGTAAGAAACAAAAAGTCTTATGATTGAGTTCATTGAAAACTCGACACTAAGTGAATGCAAGAACAATTAGATGGACCAAATCTCAAATAATTTAAAGAATGAAATATTGCTTTGAAGTAATAAGGTAGAGTCAAAATTACAAACTTAAGTTGCATAACTCTTTCTCATTAACAACAACCTCTATATGCAATATTTTAAAGGATCTTACTTAAAATTCCTTATGACAACTAAGCCTTTAATATGCCTTAGGTAAGATGTATGAGAGGATTTGTGGAAATCATCAAGGCAAGGCATTGGATGGTGCATTATTCCCTAGCTTAAGGGTATTACTGAAACTATTATGTAGAAATAGCTTGTTCTAAAAAATGGAATAGGTTCCAAATGTTTGTTGAAAATTTCCACATACTTCCAAAGTTCTTAAGACTTATACCAAGTCTAAGACCTTCATTTAAGTGTATTAGACATTGTTTTGTTCCCATGTAGAAGAGGTTTTATCTAGATATGTAGAGATTGAAGTGTACTCCAATATAAAGGTTACTAATGTAGAATTTTTCTTCCTTTTTTCTTTTTGGAAAATTTGTGTCCTCGGACTCTCAACTTCAAGATAGAATAGTCCAAGCCTTGTTGATAGATAATGGGTCTTAGTTTGATAACCAAACTTTCAAGAACTTCTATGAACAATTGGGCATTTGCTACTTTTACTCTACTCTAGTATTAGTAATTCAATTGACAACTCAAAGAAACTAATAAGGCCATCATGGGTCATCTCAAGCAACATCTTAAAAAAATCGAAGGAAAATTGGTAGACAAATTCCCTAAGGTACTCTAGAAATGTAGAATTATCCCCTGAAAGTTTTTGTAACTCCAACAAAAAATAAAGATGCTTAATACTCGATCAGATGATATAATGGAACATAACTATTAAGTTACCAATTGACCTAAAAACTTGAGTTGTCAGGTAGTAGGACAATAATGTATATTAGGCCTATTTGGGCTTTAGCATTAACATCTTGCCTTGTGGGCATCCATCTTTGGAGTTACATATAGGCTCAATAAATTAGAAAAATAAACAAACAATAAAGTTTGAACTCGAGACCTCCCATAAATCTTAGTTTTGATATCATGTTGAGTTATAATTGTCCTAAAAGCTTAAACATTGTCAAGTACAAGTCACCTTATTAGACTTAGTAGAAACGAAGACATAAGCGACTTTGATTCAATTAGCCTATTATCATCAACAACTAAGATCTTACCATACAAAGAATTTGACCAAGGTGATTTCATGTTAGAGAGCTAGTGCTTTGAAAAGTCTTTCCAGAATGTTAAACAAAAAAGAGCAAGTAAGCTTGATGCAAATTAGCAAGACCACTATAAAGTTACATATATTGGAGGTTCAAGTTATTCAAGCTATAAAGCCTCAACAACATAGTAATTTCAAGCCTTGAAATGAAATGATTTTGTAGCTACAAATATTACCATTAGTTGATGTAGCTTAACCAAATCAGACTCCGTAGAAGTGTTCCTCGTGTTGAATAAAATATTCTCCTAAAAATTTATGTGAAACAAAGCTCATTTGGCTGGTCGAACGACGACCCAAAGATCTGCTGCACCTTCCCAATTTTTTCTCTTCCTTCTCTTTGTTTTTTTTCTCCCACTTTTCTCCTTATCCGCCTACCCTTTTCTCTCTCTTCTATATTCTTCTTTCTTTCCTGCACAAGACATTCCTTATTATTATTATTTTCATTTTCTCTTTTCTTTCTCTTTTCAATTTTAAGCCACCGATTTTCTTTTTCTTTTCTTTTTTAACTCTTCCCTGCAATCGACCACTTATATATAATATTATATATATATATATATATATATATATATATATATATATATATATATATATATATATATATTATTACTTTCCTAGCAAAATGTTACTCTCCAATATTACAATTACTTTAGTAACAAATACCATGGTATTCAACCTAATATAGCATTTAGCCCTTAATCTAAAATAACACTTATCAATGTGGCATAGCCCATAATACTCATTAAGTTAGACCTAAAACTAAAGATATAATAGGAAGAAATCATAATAGTTTGCAAACATAAAATTATTTGAAAATTATAAAGGAACACTTGTAAGTAGATTTATCATGTAAAGAAGTACTACCAAAAATGAGGGACACCTCATCCTAACAATTAGGTGGAAACAGGTAATGAAAATGTATAATTTATTTGGTAGAGAACATTCAAGAAATGTACCAATAAGTAGTTCAACAAAGCTCTTATTATCACATTAATTTATTATCAACTTTCCTTCCTATTCAAGGGTGGTTCATTTCATGAATTGCATGGAATTTAATATAATATTGTAAAATAATCCCATTTATGCTTTTTTTTTTTTTTTAATTTTCTATTAAATTTTATATTAATGATATTTATGTGTTATTAGTATTAAATTCTAATTTGTTGATTCATTTGAGAAAGAGAAAATAAAATTTTAATGCTCATAGAGTTTTTTTTTTCTCCAAATATCATATTTTCATTAATAAATATTGATGGGAAAAGTGTGTAAAATAGGAAAATTTCAAACAATTATTTAAAAATAATTAACATTTCATCAATTTTTTATTATTATCAAATATAGCATCTTTGACCATTCATATACTACTTTTTAATGATATAAATACTATATAGGATTATATTAGATATTACCTTTAACTAACGAATATACGAAATTTAAATTATTTTTAGAAAAATTTTATTTTATAATTATTTTTATACGGGTATATGAAATCAACTTTTTTCTCAAATAAAACTCTTTACCTTTTTACTTTTTTTATTCTAAAAAAATGGTCAACTTGTAAAAAATTTATTAATTTCTTAATTAAAAATATTAAAAACATACTACACTAGCACTTCCATGATGAAAAGGGAAGGTTATTAATTCTTTATGAACAATTTTGTCAAAAAAGTTTCAATAAATAAAGTGATGTAGATGATGGTGGTTGTTGACAAATCTTACAAAGAATCTGATTTCCACCCAGCTGGGCCAATTTGGGGAGACTTTCCTTCATCAATTGAAGACTTCCAACAAGGTAGGGAAATTCAATTCATCTTGCTTTTTAGTTTATTTTCTAAATATAATTTAGTCATATTTAAAACTAATTGATTTATAGGCAAAAATTGAAGACTAAGGTTGTGTTGGGTCTCGGAAATTTTAAAGAAAGTACGAAGGAGATAAAATAAAGAGAAAGAGTGAAGAAAAATAAAAAATAAATCAATTTCCCTTATTTTAACTCATTGATATAAGAATTAAATAATTTAAAAATGTATAAGTGTTTAATTAATTTTTTAATTATATTTAATATTTTTTGGTATTTTTCATAAGATAATTAAATATAAGAAAATAATTTTAAAATTATTATTTTTTAAAAACCAAACATAGCCTAATAAATAACATAGATTATATAATTTTAAGATGTTTAATCATATTCTAAGTTGTAGAATATACATATCCTATATATTATAAATTTAATTATTTTATTTTTTATATTACTTATTTTATAAAATAAAATTTATTTATAAAGTTTAATTTATTTTAATCATAAATATTGTTAAAACATAAGAGAAATTTTAAATTTTTTAATAGAAAAATATTAGAATATAATATAATTTTTATTTTAAATATTAAAAAATGATATATATTTTTTATTTATTTTAAAAATTAAATATAAAAATAGTATAATATATAATATTCCATTAAATATGTTATTTTAAGATATCATATTAATTAAAAATTATATCCTATAATATGAAATTATAAGATATATATATCTTATTCTATATTTCGAGACACAGAACCTATATATTTATGTTATCATCTAATTACTTGGATTGTTGGAAGTATAAGATAGTGAGTTTTTTTACACTATAATATGATTAGATGATGAGAGTGTATTGAAGTAGATTTTATTTTTTTAATATATATATATATATATATAAAAAGAAAAAAAAAATGCAAAACAAACCGGAGCAACAAAGGCATGAAGAACACCTGTCGTGCGATAGGGATGAAGAACACCTGTCCTGAAATGGCAGGCGTAACAGAATCAGGAAACCCACGTCGCCAGGCCACCGCCCCATCTCTTTTGTTTCTTGCCTTCGCTGTAACGCCACGAATACACTTTCTCTCTCTTGAAATATATTTTATTTATTTATTCCTTTTAAATATATATTTTTTGATGTGATTTAATTCCTTTGAAGTGTCTCTCTCTCTGTCTCATGGCTATTTGCTTGCTCGAAACTTCTTGTTCACAGTTGCTGGATAAATCGAGGATGCAGGGGCACGAATCTTGATACTTTCTCAACAACGCTACGTTTTCTTGCGATATTTAACGGTGAAAATTAGGTGATTATTTAATGATTATTAAGTTTTAATTAATTTTGTACAAAATGGTAATTTCGCTTTATTATTAATTTATTTTTACTTTTTAGCATATGAATGCAATTAATGTGACCGAGCGCTTCAAAAAACCCTAGTGTCGGTTTGTTCACTGGTTTCAGAGAGAAAATCTGGGTTTTTAAGGAGAGTTGGGAGTTGGGGGGATGAAACGGTGTCGTTTTCATTTTAGATCTTTGAGTGAACACATTTTGACGTTAACGGTGTCATCTCTCCTGCGACAGTGAAGTCCGAGCACAACAAATGAGTCGTTTCAAGGGCTCGCCGTACCGGCGGCAAGATTTGGAGGTCGGGGGCAGCCGGTCTGGAGGCTTCGACGACGACGATAACGCCGGAGAAACTTCTTCTGGGCCCTTCGATATTGATAGCACCAAGAATATCCCCATCGAACGGCTCCGACGTTGGAGGGTATGTTTGCTTCTTCTTCGTCTTCTCCTTCTCTATCTCTCTCTCTCTCTCTCTCTCTCTCTCTCTCTCTCTCTCTCTCTCTCTGTGCGCTGTTTGGTTGCTGAGGACTAGGTGGAAAAGTGGATGTGTATGAGGTTTTTGAGACATGGATTGCCTTTTTGTGGAATTTTTGGTCATGGGGTTTCTCTTGTTTTTTGAGATTGAATGTTCATTTGACGGTGATTATTGGTTGTACAGGAAATGAATTTCTGAGGGGGCTGAGTTTTGTTTTAGCATGAAGTGTTGGGTTTTAAGGGTCTGTTTGGATCTAGGAAAGAAGAGGAAAATGTTGAAACTCTTTTTTTTTTTTTTTTTCTTTATGGGCAAAACATTAATCGCGCCTAATAAAACAAAAATGTTGAAACATACTAAAAATGATGTCTATGTTCAAGCTATTTCAGAGCCTAAAAATATAAATGGCTTCATATATGTGTAGATTTAGTCAGATAGTTTCTTAAAATCCAAATCTGTGTCCATTTGGAAGATTGGGAAAATATTGAAAAGATGTAAGGTTTCGTTGAAAAGTCTTACAGTGCCCTGAAAACACAACAGATGTTTATATTATTGGCTGAAAAAAGATATTATGTCCCAAAATATGTATTGCATTCTTAACTGGGTGTGTGGGATAATTTTATATTATCTGGAAATTATGCAAATCATCCAAACTCACTATCTGGTAGATTGTATGATTTTTGAAAATAGAATTTTTGACCCTATTTGGAAATTTGCTCTTGAAAAAAAATTCCGTTTCCTATTCTAGAGAACAGTTTTCTAATTCAGAAAGCATGTTTAACTTGTGATAGAAAACAGGTTTTTCTTTTTGGAGAATTTGTTCTAAAAATAGATTGTTTTTGAAAACAAATTTGTGGTGTTTTCAGTTGTTTTTTGCAAAGTAACAATTGAAAGTATGGATAATCCTTTGAAACTTTTATATTATCATAAATAAGTGTACAATACTTTCATAGAGAAAAAGCTGAGAAAACCGAATTTTGTTGATTTAAAGGTCTGTATATTTTCCTTTTTATCTATCTAAAAAAAAAAAAGGCTTGGATTTGTATTTATTTTGATTTGTTGCAGGTTTTGGAATTTTATTTCTAAGACTTCTTGCTTCTGTTTATTTTGAAGTGATATCATATTGTGTATGATTAAAGCATTGTAGCAAAAGGCTGTGGTCTCATTCATCCCCTCCTTGTGCACTAATAAACATGAACGCACAAGGGGAAAAGTTTTTATCAATGCTTGGGCTAACTGAGCTTTGTCTTTTATAGCAAGCGGCACTTGTGCTAAATGCTTCTCGCCGATTCCGATACACATTGGACTTGAAAAAGGAAGAAGATAGGAAGCAAACAATAAGGAAGATTAGAGCACATGCACAAGTTATACGGGTATTTTTTCTCTCTCTCAATCTAAAAATCATTTTCCAAGGAAAATATATTGTTCTCATCACTTTTTTCTTGTATCTATCCCCTTATAAATGAGTTGTGGTGTATTAGGCTGCATATCTTTTTAAAGAAGCTGGGGATCGAGCAAATGGTACTTATCTTTCTGTAATTTCTTGTGCTAAATTTACATTAATCATTTATTAAGAAAGTATATTGCCACGTGATATGGTTTGAAATAGGCTGGTTTGTTTTATGTTTTGATTGGTTTAGTGGATCCTTTTTTTAGGGATACCAATATCACCTCCAATCCCCAATGGTGATTATGGCATTGGACAAGAGGAATTGGCTTCAATGACAAGGGATCACAATTCTAATGCTCTGCAGCAATATGATGGGGCAAGTTCATCAAAACATATATTTCTTAATATCGAGAACCTTTTTCCTTTATATTATAGTTCTGCATCATTGTTTGACATATTTTAATCATTCTTATCCTATGTCAGGTTAAAGGGTTAGCAGAGTTGCTAAAAACAAATCTAGAGAAGGGAATTCTTGGAGATGATGCTGATTTACTACGACGAAGGAATGCATTTGGATCAAACACATATCCCCGAAAAAAAGGACGGAGTTTCTGGGTATTTATTTCAAAATTTTTAAGTTTTGAGCATCATTTTGTATTTTTATGTATTAGAATGTGCTCTTGTGGATGATTCATTCGTGTGGTCTATATCATAGATGTTTCTCTGGGAAGCTTGGCAAGACTTAACCTTAATCATCTTGATGATAGCTGCAATTGCTTCCTTGGCGCTGGGTATAAAGACAGAGGTGAGCTCAAGCAAACATAATTACCTACACTATCCCATAGAGAATGGAGATGCAATAGAATGTTAGGTGTTGCGTATAGAGAATGTAGATGCAATAGAATGTTTGGGTGTTGTGTATTAACGTCTATATTTCATGAAACGCTCATCCTCATCTCATAGGTGGATTATAATCTTTGCATCTTTTGCATTTTAGAATTCTGCTGCCCATATTCTGTGCCTTGTTTATGTTAACTGTTGTCATTACATATATATCTAAGCTCTACAGTCTGTGATAGGATTTCAACCTAACCTTGTGGGCCAAGGAGAGATGATTAGGCAAATTCAATTTAGTCATGATGGATTCTGTAGGTTGTTTCTGGAATAAGAGATACTTTGGACGTTATGAAATTTGATTCCGAATTTTTAATGTCATTTGATTTTATAATTGTTGAAAAATAGTTTTCCAAGTTCATATTTGTTGGACAACCAATTTTCCCAAAAGTTTAAGCTTGTAAGATTTGGACCTATGATATATATCATGCTTCCATACCAGCCATTTGAGGCATAGACAACATTAGTGGTAGACAATTCACATTTTTGTGATCATAATAATTAGATAAATAAATTGATCAGGGAGATATTGAACATGAGACTCTTAGTTAACTATAGCTTTGATACCATATTGGACAATCATTTTTTCAAAAAACTTAGGTGTCTGTTTGGGAATGTTTTTGAAAACAATTATCAAAACATAGTTTTTGAGATGTTTTCTAGAGGATTAGTTAGTTTGAGAAATTGGAATGTTGCCAAATGGGTTTTTGCTTTGAAATATTTCCTAAAGATAACTTGTATCTGTGGTGCTTTATTTTCAATTGTTTAGATAACTTTTATCTGTAGTGCTTTATTTTCAATTGTTTTCCATATGTGGACAATTATTTTTTAGAACTATCCTAAAAAATAAGTGAAAACAATTAAAATATGCTCTCAAAAAACACCAAATGTGTTTCCGAGTCTAGAAAATTTTTTTCTAAACAATTCTTGAACAGGTTCTTCAGTTCTTAGTTTTTGAATCTACAATGTATATTCTAAGCAGGCTTTTAAGTTCTCAAGTTCTGAATCTACAATATATATCATGCTCTAACAATGGTTAATCACATGATTGCAGAAGTGATCATCATTTAACTTGTCTAAGTTTTGTATGCATGAAAGTTCCTAGTAGAAGAAATACTGAAGCTAGCCTTAATATGCTTGTGATAATTTTTGGGCTTTATAGGGGATATAGGTGAATAGTTGTTGGGTTGACAAGATAACAGGTAACTTTTATGTTGGCATTGGGTATGGTGGCTTTATCTGTCTTATTGTTTATCCTTTATGTATTTGCATTAAATCATAGATTCTTAGCTAAGATGCTTTTGGTTACACCATTTGTTTGTTAGTCTTAAAAACAACAAATGGTGGTAACCTCTGTATAAAATGTAGGAGCTCTTAATACAAAATATAGAGGCTTACCTTATATTTGTAAAGACTTGCTATTTTAGGACTTCGAAAACGTGTTTGACAATTTTTTTTATTGACAATAAATTTTTGAGAATTTGTTCTGATAGCAGGTTGTCTTCGAGAACAAATTTGAGTTTTTTTTTTTTTTTGGAGATGTTTTTTGTACAATGTTCTAAGAAACAATTGAAAAATATGGTTTCTACTTTGAGAACTTTTAAACTTGTACAGTATCCATAGAAAATAAATCTAGAAAGGTAGAGCTTGTTTTGGGAATTGCTTCTAAAAACAAGCTTTTGTTCTTAAAAATAGAAACTTATTTTTCAGACTTAAAATTATGTTTGGTAATTTTTTGATGGAAAACTGTCACATTTTAATTATTTTCACACGTTTTCGGGGGGCTATTTTAAAAAATAATTTTACAAATATGAAAAATAATTGGAAATAAAACACTACAACAGAATTTTTTTAAGAATCATTTGGAAATATAGAAAACTGGTTATGAACATGTCAAGTTCCCAAACAAACTTTTGTTTTAAAAAACATCATAAAATTGTTTTTGAAAATTATTTTTAAAAATTGTTTTTTTGAGAACCGTTTTTGAAAATGTTACCATAGAGGCCCTTATTTTCCATATTCGAGTTCTCAAATAGAATGTTTTTCTTGAAAACAATTGAGAATTGTTTTAAATAACTATTCTCAAAAATTGTTTTAAATAACTATTTTCAAAAATTATTTTTTGAGAGCCAATTTAAATAAATTGCCAAATAGACCCTTAATTTTTAAAAGTTGAGGTAGGAAGAATTTTTTAATACATATTTTTTTAACAAATTTAAAAACCATAATCTTTTTAAAGTAAGTTTCTACTACTTGTATGAGGGTTCCTTTCATTTTTTATTTTTGGAAATAGAAAATGGAAAATCTATCCAAACACCACCTAAATGTGTGAATGTTGAAAGCCAGTTTTTGAATGTGACATTTTATTGGGAAGTAAGAAGCCCGTTTGACATGCTCGATGTGAAAACACAAAGACAAAGGGTTGATCTTTGAATAGGAAAAAGAGTGGATTTGTAGGGTCTCAAATGAATTGGTTTATTTGAAAAAAGTCTTGTTCTTTGGAAGATATATCTCATGTTTGGTACCACATGGTTCCACTCAGTGAGAAGTTCGATTCATTCTCTTGAAGCTCATCCTCTTCATAATAAATTATCCGCTTGCCCCAAAAAGACTTGGCCCAATGGGGAAATCCCAATCCATTGGTCCTTTCGTTACAATCATATAGAAAGCCCCAAGGGTGCCATACTCTAGGAGCCCAAACTATGTGATTGAATAAATCCTCCTCTATCTGTTGCGGGTTGAGGGCTCCTTCTCCTGCCCCTTATTCAAACTTTGATTCATATTTGTTATAGAGAAATCTTTGATCAACGATAGAACAAGATCTATTTTGCATCATATCTAAGGAATTCCTTGGTTCAAGCTAAAGAAGTAATGTCATGCAACCATTATCAAACTGACTGCAATCATTTTTTGTTTTGTGAGGATCCCACTAGAGCGCCTTCTATTTCCAATTGGCCGTGAACTAGATTGGAATCATTCTCAACAAGTCCATAAGAAGTGATCCCATTTTTTTCATTGGGTTTAGGTAGAGATCAAAGTCCTGAGCAATTGATCCAACAGAACAACTCAAAAGATAAAGAACTATCATGATCCCATTTTTGTCATCAGGTTCGGGTAGAGACCAAAGGTCTTAAGCAATCGATCCAATAGAACAACTCAAAAAATGAAGAAGTATTGTTAATTTCTTCATTCTCGTGCCAAGTTTTGAGTACCATTTGTACAAATAAGAATTCTTGTCTTTACATGATTTCTTCTTCATATAGATAGATATAGGATCTGTGGGGCAATTACAATGAGGTGATTCATGTTCTTCCGATTATGGATGTTGTGCCACGCACTTTGGTGCCTGAATCTTGGCGATAAGGCTGCTACTCTGTCTTTGTTATTAGTAGTGGAATGAGTAAGGTTGTTGCTACCCTGTCCCATACGTTTGTGTGAAAAATATTTTCTATTTTTATTTCTATTACAAGCTTTCTTTCTTTTCCTTTGAAGTCCAGTGGATAGAATAATGATGCTTCTTTATAAACCATGTGAACCATTTATCTTTTTATTAGTTTCATTTGAGTTTTTATGGCTTCCATTTTATTTTGTCTTCTTTAGGGTATTAAAGAAGGATGGTATGATGGGGGGAGCATTGCCTTTGCAGTTATTCTTGTTATAGTTGTTACAGGTATTAAATTGTACTTATTTTTAAACTTACCGTTTCCTCATACTACTGATCTGTAATTTTTTTTCAATCTGGTAATTGTGGGAAGACAGACTAGGAGTCCATAATTTTGTTGAATATTTAGTCTATGCTTGTTTTATTGGATTCATACTAGTTTAAAACAGTTCATTTCCTGTTTTGATTGAAGAGAATCCTACAATTATGTTGTAGGAAGTGGTGAACTGATGGCTGTGGTTGTCATTAAATCACACCTGGTGTGAAAAATGTAATTCTTACAGACCTCAGTAACTTTTTTGTGGGCTCACATTTTCCTAAGTCCAATATAACTCTACATATGAAAATCCTTAATTAGACTTATTTTAATTTTAATTTTTATCGAAATGTGGAAATATTAATTGAGTGGTCTAGGAATAATGAGTTAATGCAATGCATAGTATGATCTCTTATGTAACAGTGTGAAAAATTACATCTTAAAAGATGGAAGTTGTTTGAATTGCTATGGCAAGTTTGAAACCTAAAGGGCTATCTAATAATGGTGCTATGGTACTCTTTTGGTGAACCATTTGAAATGTACCATGTTTCACAATGATCTTACTATGGTTTATTATAATATCTTGCACCTTTATGAGAAAGAAACATTTAGGGAAAAATGGAGGTAATATAACTCTATAGACATGCTCACATATCTACACTTGCTTCTTGTAGTTGTTTGCTTGCAATATTCGTATCTTGCTGGTTGATGTCAGAACCAGATGAAAATGCTATAAAAGGTTAATTTAAAATATATTTGACGAAACTATTGGAAGTCAGTCATTGACATGTAATTGTAACCATTATATATTTTTCAACTATGTTTCAGACACAAATAAAAGAAAAAACATACATATTTGAGCTTTATAGTGAACATGCACAGATGGACTCTCAAAGTTAGGGTGGGGGGAGTTGCTGTGTTTGACATCCCTTACCTCATTTTCAAACTAGACTAGATAATGGTGTTGACTATGGAAGGTAGTTTAAAGGATGCACTTTGCCAATTTGATCGTGCAGGTGTGTCTTTCAATACATGTTGGGATGACTCATCTTAAATCATTGCCCATACATTATTATCCTGTGCATGAAAGAGGGAGAAAGGGGGTTAGTCCTCTCAATCAGCGAATCAGTAGATTGAGACACAGATCTTCCCCAATGTGTTTTTGTTTTTTAATTTTTTTCTGGGACCCAATTGTAAGGATCCTATATACCTAATTGCTCTACCATGGTAACTTCATCTGAAATTTTGATCAGACTTTAATCATCTATTTCAGCAATTTTTAAACAGTTTTTTGGTCAAATCTGAACTTGTTCTTATTCTCCATCATATTATAGATTGTTTGTTGAGATCATTGGAATTTGTGTGTACATAGGGTTTGCCCCCTTTTTATTAGGTGCTTTTATCATAGTATTTTTTGGCTTATCAAAAGAAAAAAGAAAAAGAATTTGAAATTCCCAGGAAGTCTGCAATAGTTGGGTCAACTTTTTAAATCAAAACAAATTATCCTGTTCTAGAATTATTGTGCATCATTAGTAGCACAAGATAGGGAAGAAAATAGTTTTTGTAAAGAGGAGGAAAATAAATTTTGTAAAGAGGAGGATATTACACACTTTAACATTATATTTAATTTCCACTATGTAGTCCAACTCCAATAGTAACACTCCCTGTATATCTTTGCATATAAAGAAGGCACTTCTGGCATGAAATCAAAAGGAAACTGGCATGCAGCCTGCACAAATTACAAAGCATGGGCAAGTTTGAATCAAATATCACTTTTTGAGAATCAAAGAAAGCAATGCATGAAAGTTCATATCCATTCTTACTGGCATTAAAAACCAATTTGAAGTATTTGAAATTTTCATTATTTTGTATTGGTGGCCTATTGATTTGGTTTATTAGTCATATAAAGGCAAAAGCCTGCTTGGTGGGATCTACTATTTAATGTTCTCCAAGGGTTGCTATTTGTCTGCTAGGGTGGGTGCAGTATGTTAAATTTAGGCAGACATGTATTTTTATATCATATTATATTCCACTGAATGAATAATCGTAAAACCCCTTCATTTTTTGCTTCTCTCTCCTTCTACAGCTATAAGTGAATACAGACAAGCCCTTCAATTTCAAAGTCTAAATGATAAAAGAGAAATAGACATATGGAGGGATGCTGTTCTACAATGTGGAAATGTTTTACCTTGAAAATCATAATGTTCTATGTTTCCTTTATTAATTTTTTATACTACGTGCAGAGACATTAAGCCGGTAGAAGAGTTGAGGTTTCAATATTATGATATTGTCCGTTTTGGTGATGTTGTACCCCAACATAGGGAATCAGATAAATTCTGAATTTCCTTATTTCCTGTTTTATTTTCGTCTATTTGTTTCATGCATAAGAGAAATAATAACAATAATCACAAAAGCCCAAGAATCAAAAAAAAAAAAAAAACCAGAAAAGTTAAAACAAAAATTTGAAACCCTAACCAGGAATCCTTTACAAAAACATCCACAAATTTGAATTTATGGCCTCAGTGAGTAATGTTTTGATCTTAGAAAGAGAAATATTCAATCGCGTGAATAAAAGTTTGGATGTTGGAAGAAAAACGGAGACAGGAGGGAAAGAAACAAGAATAGGGAGCGGAAGAGAACATAGAACGAAAAAAGAGAAAGGAAATAGGGCTTCAGTCCCAATATATATACTTTATAAATATATATAACATATATTATATATGTTAAAAATAAGTAAAATCAGTGAAAATTAATAAATGTTTATTATAATATTAGTTCGATTTACTTTTTAATTTGTTTTATCTTTTATTATATAATTATTAAATATAAAATAAAATTTAATTTTAAATAAAATTATAAATATTTTTAACAAAAAATTATCATAAATATATCATTATTAATTAATTTTTTTATATTATTAATTACATTTAAAATAGAAAAAACACATCATCTATTTCTAATTATAATGCATTACTATTTGATATATTCATAAAATCCAATAATTGATATTTACCAATTTATGATATTTTGATCATATAATTTATCAATTATTGAAATCAAACATATTTAGAAATGTTTACAAAGTAATCCTTTATTTGAAAAAATTAAAACTAATGCATAAAATTTTCAAAATGAAACATTTTTATTTTTTAAAAAGTGTGAATGTAAAAATTATTTATATATTTATAATATCAATTAGTTAAGGAAAATACTCAACTTTAAAAAACAAAACCAATTATTATTATCTTTTGTTGAATTTTTTTTATTTATATCTTTTTTCATTAGTCGAGAGGAGTTACGAAAAAAACATTCAATTAAAAAAAAAAAAAACCAACTTTCAAACATGTTTTTTATTTTATTTGTTCTAAAACTCTTTTTTTATAACTCAACCAAACATATTTTTTGGGTTTTTGATAATAAAAACTGTTGTTCAAAATTCAGTTCCCAAACGCAATTTTGTTTATGAAAATACAAAAAACTGTTCTTAAAAAGTTTTTTCCATAACAGTTCTCAAAAACACCAACCAAATAGGCCCTAAGGAGCCATTGGATTACTATTTGAAATGAATGACTTTGTGGCGTTACGCCATCAATCAGATTGCACAGATAATCTGGTTTAACTTGTAACAATCTGTCGTGATAGTGATACATTGTCATCTTGCTATGCAATCAAGTGGGGCATCATTGATGCATGTGGTTTCTGTGCTTCTTCTTGCTACTAGTGCAATTTAGTTATACATCTCTTTTTTCCATGACATTGTTTACAGTTCTAATCTAGTATTCCTTGCAATTAGGGTGATAAAGAATTTGGTTCTACTTTTCTGATCACTAACTTATACACATGATAATGATAGCTGTTAGTACCATATTTTTTTTCTGGAGGAAAAAAGAAAACGATGAAGTGAAACTTGGTTTCTTCCATGAGTTTATTTTTTAGTTTTTATGTTTCTTTTTGAATTTTCCTTTTTCTTTTTTGGTTTATTCAGAGAAATTTTTTTTTAAAAAAACCGAACTTTTACCTATTTGATGACTTGTGAATGTGGATTGATTTTTCAATCTAATTTGAATAATTTATTCAATAAAGAAAAAGTATTACAGTTGTTATTTTATCCACTGATTGCAATTGGGTTTTTGGATGGGTGATAAGATCTATTGAAAACACGTTACCCAATACCCTCAATATATGCAAGCAATAGCCAAGAGGTGAAGAAAAAATACCACTGTATGAACCATAGGCTGTAAGCATTCCCCGCTTCAATATGGTCCATACAATATGGCCACCAAGCCGCTGACCCACCCATTGATTGCCTCTATACAAAGATTTAGGAAAACTATTGTTCATTTTCAACTTTGGTAGCTAAGGGAATCTTTGATTTCTTAGCTTCAAATGTAATAGTCATTCACCACATTTATGGCTCATTTTTTGGACTACAGCAGTGCTCAAGAACAACCAAAGTAATATATTTATTTCCAGCTTTAAAAGATTTTAGATTGATATTAATGTATTATGCAGAGAAACAAACAGTGTTTTGTCCTTCAATTTTTATATTAATTTAGCATTGTCCAATTTTTTCAAGGTCCCTGCTGATGGAATTTTGATTTCTGGTCACTCTCTTGCAATTGATGAATCAAGCATGACTGGAGAGAGCAAGATTGTAAGATTTTATACTTGTTTAAAAATTTAATTTCATAGCCACTCATTTTTTTTTTGTTTCCTAATTCTTAATAATTATCACATCTTTTTAGGTTCACAAGGACTCAAAGGCACCATTTCTAATGGCGGGCTGCAAAGTAGCAGATGGGAGTGGCATTATGCTGGTAAAATTTTGGATGCTCTTTTTGTTCTGATTTTCCTATTTCTTCTCCTTTCTGATGGTATAAGCGATGGAAATTGTCTTAGACAGATGTTATGAAGTTTCTTGTGTGCATCATGGATTGTAATTCTTATGGTTCCTTCAGCTTGAATCTGACTGAAACTCTGTAGTGGTGGATTTAAATTTGATTTTGAATTGGAATGATTAGTCTTGACATTTATTGGGTGTGCACAAACAGTTCCATGTGTTCCTGGTGGTAAATTTATGACATAAGAAGCACCAAACTTTTAGATGTATCTTATGAACAATTACGACCATATTATGCTTACAAAAAAATATAGGACCATAATGTGTTTTTTCGTGTACATAAATTCTATAAAATTAAGGCCTTTTTCTTCAAAACTTGTATTGCTACATGTCTTAGTTGTCATGCTATTTTAAGTTTAGGTATATGGTTTGGGAATAAGATTCAGCTCCAAACCTTTTCTAAAGATTATGACTTTGGAACTGACTATATAGTAGCAGAAACATAAGAAGAAGAAAAGGACCAAGAAACGTTTAATGTGGCAAACTGCATCTACTGCAACTAGAATGAATTGGTCTTCATTCCAATAAGATAATCTTGAGGGCATCCTAGTGAATTCCTTTGAGATGCTCATCCAAGGTGTCAATATGGACCCTTCATTTTTCAATCCTATGCACTCTAAAGTTGCAATATCTTGCTTCCCTTTCCCCTCTCTTACCCCCAATTTCTTGGGAATCCAATGACATGATTTCAAACATAGTGGTTTGAGGGACACTGTAAGTGCGCCTGTGCCCCAGGCACAATGACTTTGGAACTGACTATATAGTAGCAGAAACATAAGAAGAAGAAAAGGACCAAGAAACGTTTAATGTGGCAAACTGCATCTACTGCAACTAGAATGAATTGGTCTTCATTCCAATAAGATAATCTTGAGGGCATCCTAGTGAATTCGTTTGGGATGCTCATCCAAGGTGTCAATATGGACCCTTCATTTTTCAATCCTATGCACTCTAAAGTTGCAATATCTTGCTTCCCTTTCCCCTCTCTTACCCCCAATTTCTTGGGAATTTGGCCAATGACATGATTTCAAACATAGTGGTTTGAGGCACACTGTAAGTGTGCCTGTGCCCCAGGCACAATGACTTTGGAACTGACTATATAATAGCAGAAACATAAGAAGAAGAAAAGGACCAAGAAACGTTTAATGTGGCAAACTGCATCTACTGCAACTAGAATGAATTGGTCTTCATTCCAATAAGATAATCTTGAGGGCATCCTAGTGAATTCCTTTGGGATGCTCATCTAAGGTGTCAATATGGACCCTTTATTTTTCAATCCTATGCACTCTAAAGTTGCAATATCTTGCTTTCCTTTCCCCTCTCTTACCCCCAATTTCTTGGGAATTTGGCCAATGACATGATTTCAAACATAGTGGTTTGATGCACACTATAAGTGGGCCTGTGCCCCAGGCACAATGACTGCCCAGCCTCGGCGCTTGTCTTGTCTGCCAAGGTGTGCACCTTGTTGAAGAGGCACACCTCATTTATTTTTCTTTCTCCTCTTTTTTAAATATCATTGCAAGATAAGCTCTTTTTTTTTTGTCTTGAACTGAACATAATTGGTGATATAGGAACGTATGCAGGTGTTTGCATTTCCAAATTTATAATGTTTTGTAAATTGTACATGCGTCCTAATGCCTTGTTGTAGCTTGAGTTGCACCTTGCACCTTAGGCCTTAAAACCTTAACTGCATCTTGCTCCTTTTAGAATTATGTTTTGGAAATAGAAATTTGATTGGGTAGCGCATGGGGAGGTAAACACCAATGACAAGTTGCAATTGAGACGACCCTACAAATCCTTCTGTCCTCAATCGTGCATTCTTTGCAAAGGAAATGGAGAGTCGATTGACCACCTTTTTCTTCATTGTCCTGTTACCATTGGACTCTGACACAAGTTGTTCAATCTAGCAGGGTTGGTTTGGGTCCCTCTAAGGAGTTTTGAGGACATGTTGGTTATTGTTTTTAAAGGCTTGGAGAACTCATTAAGAGGCAACACACTTTGGCAAATCGCTTGCCTTACTTTGGTATGGATGGTGTGGCAAGAGAGAAACAATAGGATCTTTGAGGAAAAGGGGAGAACGGAAGAGATGTTATGAGATTTGATTCTGTTCTATTCCTCTCTATGGGCTTCTTGTACTGCAGCTTTTAGAGGAGTCCCTAAGTGTTTTACAGCTCAACTGAACTGCGGTTTGCGCTTCAAAAGTTTGAGAATGTTGGGGTTTCTCTTTGTTTTTAGTTTTCTTTTGTTGGGTGTTTTCTCTTTTGTTCAGTTTGTGTAGGAAGGACCTCTCATCCTTTTCTTGGTTTCTTCTTTTACTTTTGTATCTCTTCTTTCTCCTGTATTTTTTCTTCTATCAATATATTTTTCTTCGTTTCTGATAAAAAAAAAAGTTGGAATTCCTAGTGATATATATACTTTTTTTATTTTTATTTTATTTTAACTGATGCGGTATTTATCCAACTGTGATATTCTTCCCCACTTTAATTACTGAAGAGATATTGGATCCAATAAACATGGTCACCGTAGAACAATTCACTGAAAACTGTCAAGCACTCTCTCTCAACCATCAAATGGATCAATTGTACATTTATATCTTGTCCATTCAAGCTCAAATCTGAGTTTTGTTTGGTTAGGTGATCCAGCAAGCATAATTCAACATTTATTTCCTTTCCATTAGCACTTTTTGTGTATGAACCACCTCAGTTCTTATGTGGGAACTCCTTATGTCATGGTTACTATGCTATATTACTTGATGGATAAATCCAAGTTTTTGAGAGGAATGATTGTGTGAAATGATCATTTGAGCATCATATGCCCACCTTATTACTTGACTGATGTGGTGATAGGGAAGACAATCTCAATGACGACAATGGTGAGATATGTGATTTTGCCAATAAAGAAAATGTTAAGATGAGCAATTTTGAATCTTTTGAATTGGTGATGTTGAATTAATGGAGGAAGATGAGTAGGGTGAGATGAGATGCTAATGTGAAATTGGTGCCTGCAAGATGGGATGGTGATGGGAGTGAGATTTGACAGGTGTCTTTCATTGGTTGTGATGAGAGAGAGTTGACAGAATTAGGGCACAGATAGGGCTTCTGTAATAGATTAACACTAACAACCACAGGTGTGATTTTAGATATTTTGATTAAACAATAGTAAAAATTAATGTAAAAAGGACGATATATTGTAAAATAGTAGTATGTTAATTAATAGGTTGGTTTTTAGGTTTGCTCTAGTTCTTACCCAAGATCAACCTGAGATGCGTTTTTTTTCTTTGTTTGCTTTTGTTTTTTGTGTTTGTCTTTTGGTTTTTCTTAACATGTCTGTGAAATACAAGATATTGCAAACCTTTCTCTTATTCATGAACCAGATTGGAACCTGAGGGTTTCACTCTTCAGGGTTTTGTATTGGATCAGTTCTGGTTCAAGTGGTACTAGACTGGGACCAATAGGAAATGGTAATAATGTTTTTACAGTCCAATTATGATCCTACAAGTAACTGAACGATGGCTAAACCAATTAAACTTATTTTCTCCCATCAAGTGAAATCTTATGCATATTTTTCCTCAATATATTTTTGATGCTCTTATTTGTGATACACAAACTTATTTGTAGTCCCTTTGCATCTTTTATATGGTTGTTTTGATTTCTTTATCACCACTATTGTTAGCTAAACTTTCCCCTGAGCTCAGGCTAGACAAAGTTAACATCTTGTTTTTCAATCTAATCTAACACATTTAAATGTACCTTGTATTTGGGTCTGTCATGTGTTTTTACTGATTCTAAGCTAACTTCCATCACATCTATATGCTTTCAGGTAACAAGTGTTGGGATAAATACTGAATGGGGATTGCTCATGGCTAGTATATCAGAAGACACTGGTGAAGAGACGCCATTGCAGGTTACCTTTACTCTAATACATTCTACTTTCAACCTTGGTTGTCAAGGTGGTTCATGCTTCACAATACATGATTACTTGTCAATGCCTTATTTATAGGTACGATTAAATGGGGTTGCGACTTTCATTGGTATAGTTGGGCTCCTAGTGGCTTTGGTTGTCTTGGTTGTTCTTTTGGCAAGGTAGTTTTTTTTTCTTAATGAATTCTCTCTCTCTCTCTCTCTCTCTCTCTCTCTCTCTATATATATATATATATATATACTCATAATTTTCAAGTTTTTGTATCTATAGGTACTTTACTGGCCATACCAAAAATTCAGATGGAAGTAAGCAATTTATTCCGGGCCGGACAAGTACTAGTGATGCCGTAGATGGAGCAATTAAAATTGTTACTGTTGCGGTATGTGCATTTCTATTAAGATACAGGTTTTGTATTTTTCTGAATTTATGCCTAACGTCAGAACCATTTTAGGTCACAATTGTAGTTGTTGCAGTGCCTGAGGGGCTTCCTTTAGCTGTTACCTTAACGTAAGTATGCATGACTCTCATATTTTATGTCATTTGTTCAATTTAACTCAAGACTCAGTGGGTTTTAGGATTTACAACTAGCTACATGCTTTTCAATCTATTTTTGAGCCAAATATTTTGTTGAATCATAGAACTGTTGTGTTCTTTCCTTTTTTTCACTCTTGTTCTCTCTAGTGTTGTCTTTATTATTGTCACCATCATGATCTGTTTGCTCATGTTTCTTCTAGTGTTCTTTGTCATATTAGCTTGTTCAAGATGAACCAGATGGTTCTTCCTGGTGTTATTAATGTTTTTATTACACATAAGCTCCAAATTGTCTCATCCTACCTGTTCCTATGTGGTTCTCAAATAATGCTACCTCTTAACTTCTGATGAATCTGAAGGTTATAAATATGTTTTATGTGTATATGTAAATGCAAATATGTTGATATATATTTTTTTTCTTATCATATCTTCCCCTGATTCTATTGCTATTGTATTCTTTGACTTTGATACAGCCTTGCCTACTCAATGAGAAAAATGATGGCTGACAAGGCTTTGGTATGTATGACAAATATTTCTGAACTAAGCTTCCACAAGATTATGTATGTTATGTGGGTCATGAGTATATGTTATATATGCTTCAGGTGGTTTAACAGCAGTTGAACTGCAGGTACGGAGGCTTTCTGCTTGTGAGACCATGGGCTCTTCCACGACTATTTGCAGTGATAAGACAGGAACTCTAACTTTGAATCAGGTTGATTATATGGCAATTACTTTATTACATATTTTGTCACTGAAGTCCTGAATCTGGCTTAATTATTTGAATTTGAAGGTTAAATTTATTTTTTTGAGTTCTTTTTGGGGTTATTTAGTTATATCAAATTTCTGTGAATGCTCAAAAATGGACTTTATCCTTTTTAATACCTGCATTAAATCACTATACTTCAGAAATTTGACATGATGAAAGTAGCAACAGTCTTAGGTGGATGAAATATCATTTTGGATTTCTTAGGTTTTATATAAGTCACGTATTTGGATATTAAATCTTATAATGCAGTTATTATTTGGTGGGATTGGGCAGTATGAAACATACTCTAATCATGGCAAGCTCCTGTTTCAGATGACTGTTGTTGAGGCTTATGCTGGTGGGAAGAAAATTAATCCACCGGATAGAGGCTCACTCTTGTCTTCCCTGCTATCCTCTTTACTTATTGAAGGCATTGGACAAAATACAACTGGCAGTGTTTTTATTCCTGAGGCAAGTGCAAGGAATTAGTATCAGTTTGTTAAAAGATTCTTTTTCAAGTTTGGCTTGCCTTTTCTTTCACTGATATTTTGGCATTCTAAAATAGAAATGGATCCATCCTCTGTAAAAACTTCCCTGTATATATTGATGAAAATAATATTAATGGTCCCATGAACATATATTTTTGACTGATCGGTGACAGGGCGGTGGAGATGTAGAGGTTTCTGGGTCCCCAACGGAAAAGGCCATTCTCAATTGGGGAATCAAGGTCCCTTTGCTAACTTCCTCTTATTAGCTACTTGATAGATTTTCTGTTTAGAGTAGAATTTTTTTTTTTTTTTTTAATTAATAGTAAGTGTTTCACAGATTGGGATGAATTTTGAAGCTGTCAGATCAGGCTCTTCAATTATCCAAGTTTTCCCATTCAACTCAGAGAAAAAACGTGGGGGTGTTGCTATACAACTGGTAATGGAATCTTATATTCATAGAGTCACTGTTTTTCATGTTGAGTAGTCCTATCATTATTGCCTATACCTGATGTAGATGATAGAACTGTTGGATGAGATTCTCTCTTGGTCTTTCTGCATTGCTTTTTAACTGCAGGTACATATTGATCAATACATGCATTGTTTTTTCCTTAATAGTCTTTCAGCCTGTGAATCCAGACCTTGCTTGGAAAGGATTATGAGCCAGTACTTCAACATTGCGTATTAAGTGTTTCTTTGGATTATAAGAAAGTACAGGAAAAATAAACTTTGAGAAGATATTGTAAACCAAACTGAACTTTGATAAACTTTAAGTAAGCCAGCCTGAAAATAAAACTCTTAATACTATGTTTACCTTATTGGGAAATAATAATCTTTGAGAATACAAAAGGTCAAATCTCTTTTGAAGCTCCAATATCATGTGTTGATGAGATGTTACATGCTTTTGGTCCAAATTCCAAAATTATCTCTTAAGGTTAACATGTAATCTGGAATTTCAGAAATATATGCAATTTTCAGCTAGTCAGTCATTATAGAATTTTTACTAATGAGTCTCTCTTTATTTTCTTATGATATTGTGCAGCCTGATTCTCAAGTTCACTTGCACTGGAAAGGGGCGGCTGAAATAGTTTTAGCCTCCTGTACTAGGTATATTGATGAAAATGACAATGTGGTCCCAATGACTGAAGATAAGGTTTGTGAGAAGTTGTTTCTGACATCAACAGTGTCTTGTTGTAATATTTAAACTGTTGTTTCTTGATTTAGAATGCATTTTCAGGGTATTAGACATAATCTTGTCATTAATTCTAATTTCCAGGATGTTACTTTTATATTTGGATATTTGGATCAAGTGTTCAGAAACTAGAAAATATATAGATGGTTAATTTTGCTTTTCATGAAAATAGAATTTATGTGCTCTTTTTAGTGAAATTAGTAAGTATAGAAAAGGTGTACATATGAATGCCAATATAGCCTTGTGTTCCCTTCGTTTCAATGGAGATAATAAAAAAATGATATAACCCTCTTTCTGGCGTCTCTAATTATTTTTTCATGCTTACCAAAATATCAAAAATGAAAAAAAATACAAATTAGATCGTCTGTGTTGTAATAGAGTATTAAAACCACACATATCTCAAGATAGTAGTCTCCCAAAATTTTCATCAAAAGTTTCCTGGTAATAAATCTTGGTTTGGTCTGCAGGTGTTATTTTTCAAGAAAGCCATTGAAGATATGGCTGTACGTAGTTTGCGTTGTGTTGCCATTGCATACAGACCCTATGAAATGGAAAACGTCCCAACTGATGAAGAGCAACTGGCTCAGTGGGTACTTCCTGAGGATGACCTTGTTTTGCTGGCTATTGTTGGTATAAAGGTAATATAAGTTGCTAGGGAACACTATTGAAAGTTCTAGTTATGGCCTTGGATTACTTTCATTTGGAGAAAACATATGCAAATTAAAAATCTTTCTTGCTTTTCTCAATGCTGATAGGGATAGATTCAACCTTTGTTTAATATCCTGCATCAAAGTTGCCCTTCTTGTATGGATGGGTGTATGGGATGAACTGCTCAATGCTTCAAAACTAAAAGGGGTTCAACTGAAACTGAATTTTAAATATTTTATGCATTTTTGGTAGCTAAATATTAAATATTACTTCAAGGTTCACAAGTGGAGAATATAGAGAACATTCAGTTATATGTCTCTTTGGAAATACCCAGGAATGAGTTGTTGTCATAAATTCATTCTGGATGAATCCTTTTTCCACCATGTCCATGCTACAGTGTGTGCCAAGTTTCCTTAGCATGCCCTCCATCTGTCTGTTGCATTTCACTGCTGAGTCTTTGTCAGAGTCTGCCAAGACTCCTCTAGATCCACATTGGGGGTTCGTTGATCAGTATTGGCAAAGTTCTAGCCTTAAATTTCTTTCAGCTATCTGATATGGTATGATATCCAACGTGTTTTACTTGATAGGTCTCATTTTTATATGGTTCTATTGTTTATCCATTACTTTTGTCTACAATGATTTAAAGCTTCATTCTTTTCAATTTGGCCAGTATATGGTTTAGTGGTAGGTTATGTTAATTAGCCTCAGATTAGTTCTCTTCATAACATGCGGTGCAAGGTATTGTTCTTGTAAAATTTCAGAGCATCATTTGAAAGTGTTCTCTTAAAGAATATAGTTAAAATGAGCTGTGTTACTTACACATGGGTGTTCAGATGTCAATGAGTTGCATATTTAATTTTTCAACCATTTAATTAGGTTGGGTAGGGTGGATAATATTGATGACTTGGCTTTGGAGTTGGGGTGTAAAGTGGGCGGTCTCCCATCCCGCTATTTGGGTCTTCCTTTGGGGCCCCACTTCAAATCTATGGTGGTTTGAGATGGTGTTGAAGAGAGATTTCAAAAAAAGGCTAGCCATGTGGAAAAGACATTATATCTCAAAGGGAGAGAGGCTCATTTTAATTCGGAGCACTTTGTCTAGCATGCCAATCTATTTCATGTCTCTCTTTTGCATGCCAAGACAAGTGAGGTTGAGGTTGGAGAAGATTCAAAGGGGCTTTCTTTGGGGTGGTGGGGCTCTTGTGCAAAAATTGCATTTAGTAAGGTGGAAAATGATTTGTTTGGAGAAAAGGAAAGGAGGATTGAGTGTGAGGAATCTCTCTGTGATGAATAAAGCCCTCTTGTGCAAGTGGAGTTTGTTGTATGCTAATGAAAGAGAGACCCTTTGGAAGGAAGTCATTAGTGAAAAATATGGAGAAGATGATGGGGGTGGCATTCCTGCAAGGTGAGTAAGAGGTTTGGTAAATGAGCAGAGAGGTTTTGGAGGGACAAGTGGTGTGGAAATAAGCCACTTTGTGAGTCATTTTCTTTCCTATTTGCCCTTTCTATGACTAAGGATGCTTAGGTGACAGATTTTTGGAACCTTGAAGGTGAAGGGGGTGGATGGACCCTTCTTTTCTCTAGGGCCTTTAATGATTGGGAGTTAGATCTAGTGGAACATTTTCTACAAATGATGCAAGTAATTAGGGTACACAAGGATGTGGATGATAGAATGATTTGGACAACTATGAGGTGTGGGAACTTTTCGGTCAAATCTCTATATTCTATTTTGGAGCCCGGTGATTCTCCTTTATTCCCTAGTGGTAGCATTTGGAGATTGTGTGTGCCACCTAAGGTGGCTTTCTTTGCTTAGTGGGTTCTTGGGGGGAAGTCTTTAACTCTGGATTAAATTCAAAGGAGAGGGGGGTTACTATTTAGCATATAGATGTTTCCTTTGCCTCCTTGAAGTAGAGATGGTTGATCACTTTCTTCTTCACTACGGTTTGTTTGGAGAAAAGGAAATAAATGAAGCCCTCCTGTGCAAGTGTAGTTGGTGGTATGCTAATGAAAGAGAGGCCATTTGGAAGCAAGTCATTAGTAAAAAATATGGAGAAGATGATGAGGGTTAGCGTTCCCCCAAGGTAAGTGAGAGGTTTGGTGTGGGGTTGTGTAAAGCTATTAGGAAGGAGTGAGATATTTTGAGTAGCAGGTTTGCTTTCCAAGTGGGTAATGAGTAGAGTGAGGTTTTGGAGGGACAAGTGGTGTGAAGATGAGCCACTTTGTGAGACATTCTCTTCCCTATTTGGCCTTTCTATGACTAAGGAAGTTTGGGTGGCAGATGTTTGGAACCCTGAAGGTGAAGGGGTGAATGGACCCCTTTTTTCTCTAGGGCCTTTAATGATTAGGAGTTAGATCTAGTGGAGCATTTTCTGCAAATGATTCAAGTAATTAGGGTACATAGGGATGTGATGGTAGAGTGATTTGGACAACTTTGAGGTGTGGGAACTTTTCGGTCAAATCTCTCTATTTTATTTTGGAGCTCAGTGATTCTCCTTTGTTCCCTAGTGGTAGCTGGTAGCATTTGAAAATCGTGTGTGCCACCTAAGGTGGCTTTCTTCGCTTGGGAGGCTTCTTGGGGGAAAGTCTTAACTCTGGACCAGATTCAAAGGAGGGGTGTGCTATTTAGCAAATAGATGTTTTCTTTGCTTCTTTGAAGTAGAAATGGTTGATCACCTTCTTTTTCACTGTAGTTTGTTTGGAGAAAAGGAAATGAGGATTGGGTCTGAGGAATCACTCTGTGATGAATAAAACCCTCTTGTGCAAGTGGAGTTGGTAGTATGCTAATGAAAGAGAGGCCCTTAGGAAGCAAGTAATCAGTGAAAAATGTAGAGAAGATGATGGGGGTGGCGTTCCTGCAAGGTAAGTGAGAGGTTTGGTGTGGGGTTGTGGAAAGCTATTAGGAAGGAGTGAGATATTTTGAGTAGCAAGTTTGCTTTCCAAGTGGGTAATGAGCAGAGAGTGAGGTTTTGGAGGGACAAGTGGTGTGGAGATGAGCTACTTCGTGAGACATTCTCTTCCTTATTTGCCCTTTCTATGACTAAGGAAGCGTGGGTGATGGATGTTTGGAACCTTGAAGGTGAAGGGGGTGGATGGACCTCTTTTTTCTCTAAGGCCTTTAATGATTAGGTGTTAGATCTAGTGGAGCGTTTTCTGCAAATGATTCAAGTAATTAGGGTACATAGGGATGTGGATGATAGAGTGATTTGGACAACTTTGAGGTGTGAGAACTTTTTAGTCAAATCTCTCTATTCTATTTTGGAGCCCAGTGATTCTCCTTTGTTCCCTAGTGGTAGCATTTGAAGATCGTGTGTGCCACATAAAGTGGTTTTCTTCGGTTGGGAGGCTTCTTGGTGGAAAGTCTTAACTTTGGACCAGATTTAAAGGAGGGGGGTACTATTTAGCAAATAGATGTTTCCTTTGCCTCTCTGAAGTAGAGGTAGTTGATCACCTTATTTTTCATTGTAGAAAGGGTCGGATTCTTTGGAATCTGCTTTTTTGCCTCTTTGGTGTGTCTTGGGTTCTCTCATGTTCGCTGAAAGAAACTCTTCTTGGGTGGCATAGACCTTTCGTGGGTAAAGCTTGTTAAAAGATTTGGCAAGTGGCCCATTTATGTATATTTTGAACAGTGTGGAAAGAAAGAAACTTGTTATCATTTGATAATGAGGAGTTATCGATCCAAAGATTGAAAAATTCTTTTGTATGTAATTTGTGGTCTTGGTTTAGGGTTTCTATAGATATGAGCCATTTTTCTCTTGTTAGCTTCATGGTTAGGCTCATAGTAAGGGCAGGTGATGTTTTTTGCTTCTTCCTCCCTCCCTCTGGGTTGAGCTTTTAGGCTTTACTATATACTTTGAGGGCATTGCTTTTGGTGTCTCCTTTTTTCTATATATACTACTTTTCTTTACCTAAAAAAAAAAAAAGTTTCTCTTTATGTAGTTTACTTTTCTATTAATAGTTACCTTAGCTGATATGTATGACATGTATCTTAGCTGATAGATATATGACATGTTGTAGGATCCTTGCCGACCTGGTGTGAGAGATGCAGTGCAGCTATGCCAAAAAGCTGGTGTCAAGGTATTTCTTGTTAAAACTTTGTTTTATATCTTGTTGGCATAGTAGTTAAAAACTTATGATACAAGACCATACATTTTTTATGGAAATTAATGCATATCGCAATCTGTATCTTATCTTAAAATTATATCGTAAATATGATACTAATACATGATATGATATGTGATATAACGATACAACAATATATATGTCTTCAATTATTTTTCATAATTTTTAAGAAAAATCAAATTAATTTTTTTTTTAAAACTTTGTTATGTTAATTTTTTAAAATGTACTAAACGATTAAAATTTGATCATGAAAAAGAGAAATAGGTAAAATAATCTTTTATGAAAAGCTACATTCTTGTTGTTAAATGCCATTTTAGAAGTCAAGTTTATTTTTACAATGAATATAGGAAAATTTTCAGTTGAATGGTTTGAATGTTGACATTGAAAATGATGGTGATTGGTGATTAGTGATTAGTGACATTATGTGATGAGTATTTATTCAAGTCATATTCCTACTATTTTGCGTAAAATAGGTTATATATTACTTTATGCACCATATTTTCAATGGACATGCACACACATACATATTTTTTCTATTGTTTTTTACTATGTAAAAAAACTTTCTAGACATGGTACAACACACGATACAAAAAAATAGAAAACGATACACAATTCATTTTTTTGAGTTAATGACTATGCTTCTTGTAACCTTATGGTTGCAAATATTGATGTGAATTTCCTTATTTGGTATTACTTGGGATTTTAATGAATTATGATTAGTTTCTACTGCTTGTGAGCTACATCATGAGGACATTCCTAATGCAGGTTTTTGCTTTTAGTTGTGTTAAAAGTTATTGACAAATCTGCACTAGGACACTGTTGTGTATGCCAACATCAATATCACATTTTATTTTCTTTTGGAGTCGGTTTGTCTTAGAAATCATATTTATCAAATATAGTCTCATTACATAGATTCTAGGTTGCTTACATGATTCTATAAAATATATTCTCCATTTTTATTTTGCCCTTGTAGACTTGCTTCTGCCTTGAAGAGGTTTTTTTTTAAAGAAATTGAACACCAATCTTTTGGTAAATGATGGACGTACTGCTTCATGTGAACAATTCGATCATGCTCATCTTTTATTCCTTAGGGAATTCATTACTGTTGGTAAATATTTAGGATACCCATGTGTGCTCTGCTTGCTAATTTTTTTACATATAAACTCTACAGTGGTCTCAAGTTCATGGGATGTTGGTGCACAAGGAACTATGATCTGTTCTATTCCTACCATGGTTTAATCATAGCCTTTTGCTAACTCGACATGATTTGAGTTCGTCGGTTGTTTTTTTCTAGGTCATATAAATTACTACATGCTGGTTATTTTATATATATACGTATGTACTTATTATGTTTTATTTTTCTTTTTGGTGAAACTCAGGGTGATACAGAAACACCTAGATGATACTGAAATCTTAAAAGCTAAAATTGGATGGGAGTGTCTGTCAAGGGGCAAAAATGTGCTCTCCTCTGGGTCATCAGTTGGGTACCTGATTGGATGCTCTATGTAAACATGAAAAATGCGCAAACAAACCCCCTTCCCCTAGGACTGTATCCTCTTTAACCAGCACTCTGGGTCCTTCCCTTTTTGAAGAAATTTATGAAAATTACCATATAATCCCTTCCATTAAGGCCATGTTTGGTTACTGAAATGGTGAATTGGGAATGATTGTTGAATTCTTATTCCAGCCATTTAAGTGTGTGGCTCATGCACAAACATTTGGTTTTTTGGGGGGATTGAAATTCATCAAGGGATGTGAATTTGCTAAAAGGAGTACTAGGAAAGGTTTTTATCATAATTCAAGCTGACCAATCAACTCAACCTCATTTGCATACTGATAGATCAGAATAAATCAGAATTATAAGATGTTCTAGACAATGAATCAATTAAGATAAATTACTCATTTGTGACTTTATCTTTTGAACAAAGAAATTCTATTTTAATCTTTTATATTTGCAATAGATTTCGGTTAGAACTTCAATTCATCATACAAGAATGTCAAATGAAAGGAGTCCTCCCAAGGCAGCCTAGTTGGTGAGGGCGAATGTTGGGTGATATGGTCCCAATAAGAGGTACATGGTCCTAGTTTCAAATCATGCCACTAATGATACCCTAATTTACCCAATGCTAGTTGTTGCTGGAGCAGTTAGAACCCTGAGGTTTGAGTCCCCATGGAGAGTCCTTAGGACTTGGTCATAGAAAGTTCCTCGGTTATCAAAAAAAAAAAAAAAAAAAAGGGGAGAGACAATGTAAATGAGAGGATTTTACAAATTTTGGGTAGATTCACATTTTATTCTCTATTATTACTATAAATCGTACTTTTAGAATATTTTTTACATGAAAACAATATCATTGGTGTTATTATCAATCACTTTTGCTTTTTGAATTTTTTTTGCCTGAAAACTATTATTATCCTTAATAATTACTATTAAAATTTGAACTCATTTTGATGTATATGGAACGACATAAAAGTTGTGAAGTCTTGTTGACATTTGTAACATATTTAATCTTGAATTTATTTTTGAAATTTTTATTTTTTATTCTTCATTGTCAATTGATTTTTATTATGAAAATGCTAGGATGATATTTATGCATTAGGTAATTATGGATATTATTATATTTTATTATATGTTTATATAGGTATTGGAGTTATAATCATTTAAATGGCTATTTAAATTTAAAGGTATTTTTGTAAATAGACTTGTTAAATGGTTTTATTATAATGTGATATTCTATAATAGCATACATTGTATTTTATAGGTTTTTGAATAATTTATTTATTTGAGCATATGGACTTGAAAGCATATTAGTAGAAATTTAGCATAAATTTGTTTTCATTCCTATACAAGCAAATATTGAAACAGAAATGGAAAATAAATTTATGATTTTGAATCTTGTCCTTGTTGTATATTGAGTAAGAAAAGTTGATTCCTAGTTTCTACTTTCTAGGAATGGATAACGCAAGCCTATAATGTCATTCCATGAATTAAATAAAGCCTAAAAGATTCCTAACGCCTAATGCATTATGTCAGGCAGGTGAGACCAACAGATTTCTCATAAACTTGAAATTCCAAGTGAGAGAAGAGGAAGTATTGGAATGTAGGACTGTAGAGAGAAAAGTATATATAGTAGTGAAATAAAAGTAGAAAAAAAATCTAAATAATTATGAATATTATTGATCAAAGTCAAGAGAAAATTAATTCCTAGTATGGGACTAATTTTAATATTGATATAAAGAATCCTAATTATGATAGAACTCTATCACAAAATGATGATGACAACTAGATGGCAAAGGCTTTAGGATGAGCCTAACATTACATTGTTTCTTGTTGTGCAAAGGAAGAAAATAGTATCATCAACAAATTGGAAACGGGTTGCACTTATCCTTTCTTTACACCATGCTTTACTGTAATGCATCATTTATTTCGAATTATCAAAGTAGACAATTAAAACAATTGCTTGCAGCTCCTGATCTCCAGTTGAAACTATGTTTAACTATCCCTTGTAAGCCTTCAGGGGTGGTGACCTTTTGGGGGTATATATGTGTGTGGGAAGGTGATGGAAGGGGGAGCAAGGTAGGTGCTTTTAGGTTGATGTATTTGTCGAAAAAAGGGAAACAATAGATACATAAATAGAAATTGGAATATAAAATGTGTTTTCCATTTTTCAAATATATGGAATATGTTGATTATGGTGATGAAATTATTTTCCTGTGTTTAAATGTGTTTTGTCCATTGGATGAAGTTATTTGCCACAATTAATTGAAAAAAGAAATGTACATTCCTATAGGTACGGATGGTTACAGGTGACAATCTTCAAACAGCTAAAGCAATAGCCTTGGAATGTGGAATACTAGATTCAGATGCAGGTGCAGATGCTACCGAGCCAAATCTCATTGAAGGAAAGTCATTTCGTGCCTTACCCGAATTGCAAAGACAGGATATTGCTGATAAGATATCGGTATGATCTCAAGAAATCATGTCATTCCTTAATTGTATGATATTGGCTCCGCATACCACACTAATTGAAGTGCTGTGTGATTATATTTATAGGTCATGGGAAGGTCTTCTCCAAATGACAAGCTTCTTCTTGTGCAAGCATTGAAAAAGAAAGGGCATGTTGTTGCTGTAACTGGAGATGGAACTAATGATGCTCCTGCACTACACGAGGTTTGGCGAGCTCTAGATAGAATGATAGACCGATGGTAGAAATCTGTTCCAATCTTTGGATGAGCCACATACTTCAATTACTTGGGCACCACTGTTAACCTATTCTGGTTTGGTGGTCTCCTATTCCTAAACTTGCTATTTAAGTGCCTTGATTTTTGTGGTCCATTGGATGTTCCTGGCATGGTGCACATTTGGACAATAACCTCCATGCATTAGGTTAAGAGTACATAATTCTTACCATTCTGGCTCAGGGCATTCTCTGATGTAAGATGGATCTAGAAGGCTCTTCCATTTGTGCACTAATGATTTTTCTGATAGACAGATTTCTACTATCGGTTTCATAGGTTGTAGTTATTTCATTTCTTTTAATTTTGTTTCAGCTAGTCTCAAATAGGTTTCTAACATCTTTTATATAAAAAATATTATTTTTTATTTTCCCCGCTCTTGTTCACCTTTTGGTTTTTTTTTTTTTTTGGACTTTAGGCAGATATTGGTCTTGCAATGGGCATTTCAGGAACAGAGGTTGCAAAGAGAGCTCTGACATCATTATCTTGGATGACAATTTTGCATCAGTTGTCAAGGTTAGTCTGTGCATTGTAAGAGTATTTTAAGTGATCAATAGCAAATATGTAAATGACTGCAACTCCCACAAATGAATGTTTTCATCCAATCTTAAACAAAGAAATTACAAGCTTCTGTTAATCAATTCCATAAGTGTGATTTCAGTTCATTTATTGTCCTTGGAGAAGTTTAACCAGCCTAGACAACAATAGGCATTATGACCCTTGGTGGCATGAAGTTTCTCACAATTGTCTTTTAATCTCTCTTGTTGGATTATCTAAAGCCTCTTGGGTCTTAATCCACACCATATCTCTATTAAAAGAAAATTACTGAAATTGATAATTAAGTCAGGGTTTGACTTCGAGTTTGTTGATCAAAGTTTCCCTTCGATGCCTACAGCATTTGGATAAGTTGAAGAAGCTGGGATCTTTGTAACTGTTGATTTCTCTTGTTGCATTTAGGTTGTCAGATGGGGACGATCTGTATATGCAAATATACAGAAATTCATCCAGTTTCAGCTCACAGTTAATGTTGCAGCTCTAATAATTAATGTCGTGGCAGCAATTTCCTCTGGCAATGTTCCACTGAATGCAGTGCAGGTAGGTGGCCCACCCATTGCTGCCTCTCGAGTTGACAGTTCTATTATGTCGTCTCATTTGTTTAACTCTGTGTTGTCTACTTTGCTTACAGCTCCTCTGGGTTAATCTTATCATGGATACTCTTGGAGCACTTGCATTGGCTACCGAACCACCAACGGATCACTTGATGCACAGGCCTCCAGTTGGTCGAAGGTAAAAAAATTTTTATGTTGGGAGATCCAATAAATACTGTTTATAAACTAAGCGGAAAATTGGGTCGGATCTGTCCCTGGAGGTTTGAATTGTGCTTCATCAATTAATGGTTTTCATGTCCTCGATCCTTACTCCAAGAAGAGTAAGTGAGAGATTAGAAAAGAAAGATTAAAAGGGAATTTTTTGTGAGGAAGGAAAACTCTGGGAAAAAAGTCTCATTTGGTGAATTGGTTGAATGTCTATATGCATAAAAAGTACGGAGGGTTGGGCATTCATGATCTCTCCAGTTTGAACGAAGCTCTTGTTGGTAAGCGCTGTTAGAGGTTTGAATCAGAAAGGGAACTCTTTGGAAGTAGGTCATTAAAGGGAAATTTGGGTAAGAAGAGGGGGATTAGTGCTCTATGGAGATGAGGGAGGTGTATGTTGTAGGGTTGTGGAAGACAATTAGAAAAGAGTGGGCATATTTCAAAGGCAAAATTTGTTGTGGTGTGGGCAATGGAAGGAGGATAATTGAATAACATGTGGTGTGGGTATTCTTCTCTTAAGGGTTTCTTTCCTGTCTTACACTATAACCACCTCTAAGGAAGATTGGGTAGCGGATGTTTTGGAGAAGGTAAATGAAGGGGCATTGGATTCCATGTTTCTTAAGACATCTCCATGATTGAGAGTTGGATGGCATAGAAGCATTCCTCTTGATATTGCAATGTAATTCTACAAGAAGGGATGTTGAAGATAGGGTGATGTGAGTGGCCACAAAGAGTGGCATCTTTTTAGTCAAATCCTATTTGCTTTTGTTTGGAGCATGGGATATCAAAGTCTTTTATGTCGGATATTATTTGGAATCCTTGGGTTCCAATGAGGGTCAACTTCTTTGCATGGAATGTAGTTTGGAAAGGGGTATCTTATGGATGATTTAATGAGAAGAGGATGGACTTTAGTGAATAGATGTTTTATTGTGCAAAGGTGAGAAACTGTTCGAAGGCAAGAACTCTATAGCAGTTAGTCCTCTCCTTATTTGTAATTTTATGGGTGCTAAATTAATTAGTTAAATGACACGAACTTTATGTTGGGAAGAAACAGAAGAAAGTATGGAAAGTTGCTTTTGTGTTTGTTTTGAACCATTTGGAAAGAGAGAAGTGGAGGGGTTTAGATAATGTAGAGCTACCAGATCAAGAGTTTAAATCCCTTTATATCGGTAGTTTTTGAAAGTAGGTCAACTGGGGTTTGAAGGATGCGTCAATGTCTATGATAGATTTTGTGGATTGGTTAGGATGGAAGCGAAGAGAGTGCTTTTTTGTATCCCTTCGTTTTGATTTTTTCCCTGTCACTTTGTATATATTCCATGTACTTTGCGCCCTTCATTCGGGCGCTTTTTAATATATTGCTTTCATTGCTTATTAAAATAAATAATATTAATTAATGGCTTTCTGGCTATTTGAATCTTTTAAAACTGGTTGCATTGGTGACTCTTTTTTATCTCTCTCCCTCTCTCTTCTTTTCCTTTTCCCTTTTTTCCCTCTTTTTTAAAGGTAGGCAACATCATTTACCTTGCTAATCACTCCTGGACCCCCCCCTTCCCAAACCATTTCTGCCTGTAACGACCTTCAAGGCTTGGTTGGTTCAAGTTTGCCTGTTTTTGCCATTTGGGCCTCCTTGAAACTTGAACTTTCGATATTTTTGTATAGTTTGCAAGCTTGTTATTGATTTCTTTTTCCCCAACAATTTTTTTAGTATTTTATGAAAAAATTGATATAAATAGCTCCATGATTTTTTCTTCAGAGGCTTTTAACCAGCTTAAGTTAAATCTGACTTCTACTTCACCCAAATTCATGTGATAGCCATCAGCATGTAAAACATCCTCTACTGCATAATGACTAATGGGTACTATTTTAGTGGGAAAGATTCATTCCTCAAATCCTTTCCTCGCTGCAACCCTAAGCCCCAATAGAAAAGAATGAACATTTTGGAGTAACCTTGTGATGTTATGTTTGAGACACTGCTAGGATTTGTCTCTCTTCTTTTTCTTCTTCTCTTTTTTCTTTTTAATATAGTTTTGTTAAAGATCTCACGTTTTATTCATATGTGCCTATTACATGTTGATGATACACTTGTCTTGCAAATTGAACCCTCTTACAAGTGCATACAAAGGAGGTACATCCATTTTCCCTTTGATTTTTGTAGGCAATGCATTGATGATATCTTATTCATTTCTCAGGGAACCACTGATAACAAATATCATGTGGAGGAATTTGTTGATTCAGGTACATTTGTTTTGTTGTTTTTAACCTATGATAAAATTATTGGAGAGAGAATTTTATGTGTTTTGGCCATCCCACTCTCCTTTTTCTCAATGGATTTGTTGGATGTGGTTGCGAAATTGCAGGCCCTATATCAAGTGAGCATCCTGCTTGTCCTCAATTTCCGAGGTATAAGTATTCTGCATTTAGAAGGTGACACTCCTGAACGTGCAAGCAAAGAGAAGAATACAGTGATATTCAATGCATTTGTTCTTTGTCAGGTATATTTAACCTTTGATTTATTAGATCAAATCTTATTTTGTAAAATGGCAATATGCCTACCCATGGATTCACCTTGGCTTCGGATACAACAGAGTGAAACAGTTTCATTGCGTTTTTCTAAAAGCATTTCAATTGAGTTAGAATTTGCTAGTGACTCCCTCCCTCTCTTTCTATGTCTCTCATTTCTATATTTGGGTTCAATACATAGAATTAATGAGATGGAAGACATCAGCAAACAACCTCATTTTGTATTCTTTTGGTGCAATGTTCTCATTCTAGTTCATTCTATGGGATTGCATGTGGCTTCAAAAGTTGTAGAAATTGATGCTGAAGCATTAGGGATCAATATGCCCCCATTAGCAATTAAATAGCTTTAACTTAAAAATGTCTTGTCAATTTTTCTTGGGCTTCCCTATGAGAAAAGTTGTCAAATCTGCTATTATGTTACCGCTGGGATGGGAAGCCCAACTCCAGTTACTGGAACAATAAGGTATCTTGATTTAAGGGTCAAAACTGCAACCGCCTAGTATAACACAAGTTCAACGCAGATATTCAATGAGTTTAATGCACGGAAGCCAGATGAAAAAAATGTATTCAAAGGAGTCACAACCAACCGTCTTTTTATGGTGATAGTGGGAATAACTCTCGTGCTTCAGGTAAGATATCGGTAGCTTTATCTACTTTTTTTGGGCCTTCTGGTTTTGTGTTGTGGACGGTTTTACTTATCTTTTACTTATGCTTCAGATCATTATCATCGAATTTCTTGGGAAGTTTACATCAACTGTCAGATTGAATTGGCAGCTTTGGCTTGTTTGTGCCGGTATTGGTTTTATCAGGTAAAGTTTGGTTACTTGTAATGCTGTTGCCTTCTAAACATTTCGAGTCATATTACTTCTAAGGATGTTTTAGCATCCCATTTTAAGTTGCAAAACAAACAGTAACTGTAAGACCACCATATAAGTATCAGTGCAAATCAGGGTGAGCTTACCTGACATAGCTACTTTCCCTGTTTTTTCAACAGTTGGCCTCTTGCGGCTATTGGAAAACTGATACCAGTCCCAAAAACTCCTCTTAGCAAGTTCTTTACAAGGATATTTCGCCGCAGGCGAGATTCCCAAAGTAAGTCTCGACTCATTTCTTCTTTGAGCATCATCAGGAAGCACGGTTTTTTTAAGACTGCTCTAATGTTTGCTTGTCTTGTAGGTTAGTAAGTAGATAGAAGGCTTGACAGTTCACTGACATCAACACGTTATATAGAATACATGCTCCAAAGCCAATTAACCCCTGTTGGGTACATGGGATCTCAGCACCACTTTTGTATCATGCTGGTGTACGCTTTTCTTGCCTAACTGCAGTAATGCCTTAGCCACTTGGATTAATTACATGGATTGTGGAAAAACCGGTTGCCCGCAAGGTTCTGTTTTTTATCAATTTTGAACCTTGCTTTTTATTGGTATTGTGCTAATGTTTGTGTACAAAATGTTGTGAAAATTTGTTAAAGGGTGGTTCTGCATTGGAGTGATTTTGAAGAAATACTTGAACCAAGCTGCCATTTTATATGTTTTTATATTGTTTTGTGTGGATTGGTGTGTGATATGATATGGTAAATGTGTCAGTCATCCATCTTTTGCCCAGTAATGTGTTCGCTGTTATTATATGCAATAGTAAGCTTGATGGTGAGCAAAGTTAAAAAAGAGTTTTTGTACGGAACACACAATGGAACTAAATGAAATTTCAAACTAAAACATAAGGAAAAATCATTTAGTTAGGTTCTCATGAAGCAGGCAATGGAAATGGTGCATGGCCATCTCGACAGTAGGAGCGTACCTGCCACTGCAATACGCTGGTGACTCGAGGCCCCTCTGGACGCCTTCACATAGTATGATATCTTCCATCTACATATTCTCAAACCAGTCATGTATTAGTGGTAGGAGATTTGCCAAAAAAATTAATTTCTGACAGGAGGGACAAGATGGTGTGTTTGTACCTGTACTCGTTCACTATCTTTTAGACTTCTTTCTATGAAAGCTTTGTCATCCTGAGGCAACAAAATGGTAGTTGATTAAGATGGTTTGATGAATAATGTGTCTATCTCTGCCCTTAGTGCAGAATCAAAGCTAATATCCACTGTTAATCACTCTTCTTACTACAACCCTAAAAGAAACAATTGCTTAAAATAGCAGCATTTGAAGGTATCAAATTTATCAACCATGGTACTCGCTCTTCCCAACTCAATTTAGTCTCATTCTGGATAATATTTTAATCAAAAATTTTAAAGATATCAAATTTATCCTTTTTTTTTTTGTTTAATAAAAGCATATTTTAAATACTTTCAAACATTAAATTTAATATCACAATAATAATAGTTACTTGTGCTTCTACTTTCTTCATCAAAAAAAAAATAGTTACTTGTGCTTCTACTTTCAAACATACTTTCACTTGTAGCATGTTAATGTAACAACTACGCATATACAAACCTTATGAGAGGCATTAACTCTGATTCCACTATAATGCATTAGCAGGCAGAAAATTACCTTAAGGGAAGCGTCAAGAAAGTAATCAAATACCACTTTGCATGTCCTGGGTCCAAGTGGGAGAACCAGGTTGGTGTCCATCCAAGGACCATACCTATAAGTAACCCATAAAAAGCTCAACATATTAGACATTACTGAATTATCACAATAACAATATTGTTTTTCAAAGAGAAGAATCATTACTGAATCAATTATTGCTGCATGCAGTGACCACGTAAATACCTATTAATCATTAAATTTGGATAGATGAAAGCATATAGAGCTTTTGTTCCAAGTCGATCAAAATCATCTTCACTTTCCCCTGGACCACCTTCACAACTTTGGATGCTAACCCTTTCAAACATCTATTTCACCAAAGGCAATCACTTAGGTACTACAAAGTTCCACCATATGGACTAATATTCAAACAACCAATCTTAAAGGAAATCCCTCCTATAAATATTTTATAATTTGTGATATACTGTACTTAGAGCTAAACTATATATTTTATAAAAGAAAGGGGGCAATAGGGAACATACTGTTGTGGAGTAGGACTCAAGCTTAAGGCCAGAAGCAAGACCTTTATGTGCATATGGCACATGATAGCCACCATCCAAGTAGTTGTCACAGAACACCTGCAAGAAGAAACTAATAAAAATTATCAGTAGTCTATGGAAATGGTGACCAGGCAAGACTCTATATATGCACAATTGAAAAAAGAAACTAGGGGATTAAAAGGAGTAATATTTCCTAATTGCTAGTATGCGGTGAAAGCTGAGTTTTGAAAAGGACTCTTAATTGAAGACAAATTGTAAGTAAAGGACCTTGGGCATGAATTCTAAGTGAAGCATGTGCGGAATCAAACCTTCCAGTTACATTCAATGGTATATTCACGTCTACAAACGTAACTCAGTGAAGAATCAATTCCACCATTACTCAGAATGTCTGAAGAGCTGCCAAGCCATTCATTCCCCACCATTTTGCTATCGGCTTCATGCCGAGGTGAAACGTCATTGTCTATATTGAGAAGAACAAATGGCCCCCAAGTGGCTATGTGCAAAGGTATAAGCCCAAATTCCTATCTTCCATGCCCACACAAACCAAACCAAATTATCCCTCTATTTGGAAAATGTTGTATATAAACTGGAATGAGACTGCCAGTACAGTAATATTATTGCATACATTTATACTGAAGTCCTTTATTCCTGTTATTCTGGTCACCTTGAGGAGGGCTCCATCTAGCCCATATGTCCAGGCCTACATAAAATATTAGAGTTACTGGTTTAGGTCATAATCAAAAATAAAATAAATAGAGAATTAATTTTGTCTGTTTCCTTTGGTAGCATATTTTATATCATTCTGATGCGTATGCAAAAGAAAACAAGAAGTTGAAACAATAATACAAGTAGAACAAATATAAAGACAGCACATATTTACACATAACTAAGTGTGATAACATTACAAACAGTTTTCTATACCCCTTTTGAATCAAGAATTTTTCATCAATAGTAAAATTAATATACTAGTACAAATTCTACTCACAGCAGTGCTTCTGAGGGCTTTTTTAAAGTAGTTTCTAAAGAAGACATCACAGTCTTCTAGGAGACTCATGAGAAAATTATTTAATAATGGTTTGGGCCCCAGAGGCATAGTAACTTGAAGGAGCAAGAGATTCCTTTGAGCTTTCATTGTGAATCCCTAGGAGAGGAGACAGAAAAGAATCTTGTGGATGATTATTCAGACTCCAATTCTGGATCTTTGTTCTGTTTTCCTTTTTTTTTTTTTTTGATAAGCACAATAGAATGATTGATTAAAATATGCAAGATGGGCCGTGACCCAAGCACAAGAAGCAGAAGGTTGGATAGAAAACCAGCCAACAGTCGCACCTAGAACAAGACTAACAATAAAGATTTAAAAGAAGGGAACAGGAAGATATTGAAGTCCTTGCCAACCAAACCATTAGAGGTCTGATGAAGATTTCTTTTAGCTTTTATTTGAAATATAACCCCTTTAAAGGGATCTCCAACCATGCTTTCTCTAAATACTCCACACTGTATATAGTGCAGCTATATCCTATTCTCTCCTCTTTCAGAGAACTTCCCATGCCAACTCAACATCACTCCTTTATTGACTGAGAGATAATGCAATAAACCCCAAAAATAAAAAACATCGAAGACCATAATTCTTAGGCTACAGTGCAGTGATGAAGGTGATGTTTAGAAGATTCCTTCATTCCTTTTGCATGAGATACCCCAATTAGTAAGAAGCATCCTGCTCTTTCAAAGATCAATCATTAATACCTTTTCTATACAGTTGGCTGCATGAAAAAGCCACCTTGAGGGATCAAGAGTCTTCCATATCTCTCTTTTGGAAAACCCTCTCCAACTTTAAGAAACAGCAAAATGATGAATATTTTTGTGGTGCAGCACCCATCAGCCTCTAAGCTCCACATCTTGACCTCCATACCCTCATCCTTGAAATTAATACAGTTAAAGCCAGTTCTTGAAGTAATCAATAAGCTCCAACTCCAAATCATTCAAAATCCTAATAAGCCTAATTACAAAAGCTTCCTGTCTTCCAATTAATTCTATAATCTACCTCCTTTGCTTGAATTTAATCCTTAGAAGCAGCATCATGCCAAAACCTCATTCTCCATTCCTTGCATTGAATCCAATAAACTTAGAGAACACCCCCACTCTTGTTGATGAACTTCAATCTACTCCTTCCCAAGGATCCCACATTCTATTGACCTCCAGCACCATTCTCCCTTCCCATGCTTCCATTACTTAAGGAGGGAAAGACCTACATCCCACCAAACTAAATATACCCTAGCTATTCCTCTCAGGCATCCCACAGAAAATCCTTCTGCAAGTTTTCCTATATTTTCCTAACAGAAACTAAAATAATGAAAGCATGAAATAACAAAGGTAAGCTTGACAAGGTACATTTGACAGAACTATTTCTTCCACCCTGCTTCCTCTCCAAGTTTGTCTATCAACCTATGTTGCATGGATTCAAGTCCAAGTGTCGAGTATGGGTATGTGTAGTTGTTTGATCCTTTATGTTGAAGAGCATGATATATATTTTGTCTTTTAAGAAAAATGGTTGGTGGAAGGTCATGCGTTTTAACCTCATCACCGCATGTTTATTTCCCCAATTTATCAAGCCCATAAGTAAGCAAACCCATATATAAACCCAAAAATGGAGGTTACATGTGAGGGAGGCTGTTAGAGAGCATGATATGCATTATGGGCCCAAATCTTACAAACTTAAGCTTTTAGGCAAATTGGTTGTTCAACACTTCACATCTATAAATTTTAGAATACAAGAATTTGGCTAAAAAGGATCTCAAGAATGGGTATAGATACTTGAATACAACATAATAAAAGGGAAAAAAAAAAAGGAAAGATAAAAGCGATTAAATATGGATAAGAAAACAAAGATATCTTTGATAAAAAATTTCCTTTTTTATTTTATCCTCTATCTTTTCTTTTTTTATCCTTAAGTACTTTTATAAAAGTTCACTTCCATTGTCATGTTGACAAGGGTATGTCGGGCGTAGTTGGAGGATCTAGGTATCATAATTATCAATCTATCCATATGATGAAATATTGTTTCAATCCCCCTTTTAAACTGAAGCTCTCTAGTCTATTTCCTCTAATCTTTCCAATCTCTATGATAAGATTAGCCCCTTAGTGTCTAATCATAAAAGGAAGCCAAGGGTATTTGGATAATTCCATAAATTTACTTGAAGTTAAACTAATAGTTAGTCATTTGAATTCTAATCGTATTTAGAAAATTTTTTATTTTGTAAAAGTTTCTAGGTTTCATTTACTTCCATTAATTGAGAGATATAAGAGTCTTAAGAAAAGAATTAGCATCTGAATAGGTTTTAAGTTTTCTAAAGCTTATAAATAAAACTAATAATGAGTTGTTTGTATTAGTTTTTTTTTACATCTTCGCTTTTTAGTCTTTATAGTGAGACCCAATTACCTTAAGTTTTTATTCTATGAGAGATTCTTAGAAAGCCACAATAGGACCCAGACATTTTGTTTGATCCCTTCTTTTGTTGTTTTTTTTCTTTCTTTTCATTTTTTCCCAAATACCATAACCTTTTTGCCCTGTTCCCCCTTTAAATTCAAAACCAAAGGAGCTCTAACTCATGTATTTGATCATAGGCAGTCACCTTGTAGTTGTCCTACATCAATTTTGGTATAAAAGCAAATGTTTTGGGCTTGAAGGTGTGAGTAACTAAGAGTGAACCACTTTAAGCAACCATGATGAAGGCTATAATTTTCTAATGGAACCACTAGTGATTACACCAAAGTGAAATAAAGAGGAGAATTTATGAGCCACTAGCAATTTCCAAGGTCATATTTCTTGAGAAGAGAGACTATGTACTATGGTCATTAATATAGCTTAAACATAGCTTTACAAGATCCTATTAACAAGTTAACAAGCTTAATCTACAAATGAAGAAGCATCCAAATCTGTATCTAGTAGCATGGGTAGATTACCCCTCAATCCAGGCAAGATCTTGTTTTTTGGTGATGATCATTACTAGTAAATGCTTTGAGCAATCAGTGAGGTGTAATATTTTGTTAATGAAAGTCAATAACATTTTGCTTAAAAAGACCATGACTTTTTGGTTCAAGGATCCGATATATGACTATGAAAATACCTATACTCTTATGCACAAAAGGTGCAAAAGTCCCTTAAGGCTTAGGTGTGAGGCACAACACAAAGCACATGGTTGGGTGAAGTGGACGCATATCAATTTTATAACATATGATCTAAAATCCAATTCAAGCAATAAAAGTTTAAGATTCCAAACATTTTGAAGGAATTATTCAACAAAAAGGTAATGAAATTACATAAATTTCAATATATAGTTTAGAAATATTAAGAACAAAATAGTTAGGAAAGGAAAAATAAAGTAGATGAGTTATGTTTTCCAACATGGTGCACACCTTAGCAAGCAAGGCGCTATAACTAGGGATTTGTTGAGCCTCAGGTGGCGTGCTTTAAGTGTGACCTTGACAACTATGCTATGAACATAACAGCCTCTTTTATTGGATAACATCATCAATGGAAAGACTGGTACAAAATGTGCTAGTTCAAAATGTAATAGAAGCCTATTGAAGAAATAATCTTTTTTTTTCTTCATCTTTTTAGAGATAACTAATGCAAAGAACAAGAAATGCAAGAATAAAAAAGACCAAGATCTTTGCCATAATCTGCACATAGCAATGTAAATAAACTCACATGATATGGGCATACAAAGCAAGACTTTTGCCCACTTCCATATGCAAGAAGAGAGGCATGATGTCGACACACATTGTGAAAAGCATGAAGCTTGCCATTGTTATCTCGACATACCACAAATTCAACATTCCCCAACCTGCTGCAGCTAACAAGTTAGCTACATTCAAGTAACGATCGGTTTATAAATCTTCTGTTTGGAAATAGGCAAAATAGAGAAAAGAAAAATGAAATTCAAATTTTGTTCTATGTTGTTTGGTTTTTCAAGAAAGAAGATATTCTTGCTCCCGTTGCTGGAGGTAATGTTTCCTCAGATACAAATACTAAAAATTTCAAAATTTTAACTTTTAATTTTAATTTTTTACCCTTTTCCTATATTTTCCAAGCAAACAAACTGAACATAAGGAAAAAAGCACAAAAATTTCAATACTCTGAGGGTATTAGAAGAAGTAGATAAAGAATCATAGTCCCATACCTGCCAGTGAAAAAGTCCCGGGGATTTTTTATCTGTTCAGTATATCCTGAAAATCAAGAGATAAAAAACCCTGAGGGATCTGATAAAATTAATATTCAAACAATCTCTAGAATAACTCTTGGGACAATATTTCAAAATTAAAACCCCACTTAGCATGACAATTCTTAGTACTCTAAAATTTCTTCCGACACCCGTTTGTTTGCTGAGAAAAGAGGGTGGGGGAATCCTAAATCATATATATTCATGTTGTATAAGTATCTGTAAAGAGAAAAGGGGGAAAAAACCTTCCCGTTCTTACATTGTCTCAGAAACCAAATAGAGCAATTTCTCAGCAACCAAACAGAGCAAACCAAAAGTACAAAGACATAAAATATCGTTCCTGTGTTTTGCTGCTTGGGAGTTCGGACAAAAGAAAAAACAAATCCAGATTTTAGTTTTCCTGGAGAAAAAAAAAATAAAAAATTTAATTTCTCGCAAAAATTCAAGAATATTTTCTCGGAAAAAAGAAATAAGGAAGAAGAAGAAGAAGAAGAAAGAAATACACGATCATAGGCTTCTGGGAAAGGAAAAATTCAAGATTTCAGTTTCCTTGGGACCAAAACTCAAAATTTAGTTTTTCCACTGGTTTCCATTTCACCAATTCTTCTTTTACCGCTGGGGGTGATGACGAGACAAAATCTTACACCTCACCCGCTAAAAAAACAGGCCGCCACACTTGCATCTTCCGTCCATTTTCCTTCTCGGAAACCAAACGCACCATACACGCACAAAAAGAAAAACACACAGAGAACTTTGCTTACCAACAGCTCGCCAGCCTCTGTAGAAGACGCGGTCGAGTTCAAGGGCAAGAAATGAGGGATCGGTGTACCAGGAGCTGGGTGGAGTTAGGGCTTGTTCGATGGGGATCCTAGGGTTGAATTGGTGGAGCAGCGTCGGAGCTTCTCCAGCTGCAGAGGAGTTAACGATTGTCCGATTCGGAAAACGACACAGTTTCTGGAAGAGAGTGTGGGAATTTCTGGAGTTGAATTTAGATCGTGACGATGATGATGAGGCAGAGTGGAGAGAGAAAGGTTTGTTAAAAATGATTGCCATGTTGATGGACGAGCCGTTGTCTGACAAATTCTGCACACGCTTTATTTCTGGCTGCGTGTCAACGCCCCTCACATTTCCCCCTCTTTATTTTTCTTCCTTTGTTTCATTCATTTATTTATTTTATAATCCTTCGCAATGCATCATCATCATCATTATTATTATTATTATTATTTAAAAAAATTATGATCTATTTGAAAACATTTCAAAAAATAATTCTCAAAAAATATTAAAAATAATTTAACATTATTTTTTAAAATAAAATTTTATTTAAAAAGTCAAATATAAAAACAACACTTAAAAAATAATAGTTTTCAAAATATTTTTCATATTTTGAATCGAGGCTCATCATACTTTGAAAAAATAATTGAGATATTCAAAAAAAAAAAAACTTCTTAGAACAATTTTTCAAAAGATTTGAGAAAAAAAATCATAAATTTATATACTATTTCAACCTCATTTTATTTATTTTAATTCTTCTTTGTAAAGATTAAAATCATATTTAATAGCTATTTTTTAATTTTTTGAAAAAAAAATAAAAAAAAATGATATTTAAAAAAAATATTTATTAGTTATTTTTATTTATTTTTTATGATAATTTTGAAAAATAATTATATAAATATGGAGAATGGTTAAAAACAAAAATTATAGATAAAAATTATTTTTAAAATATATAAAAAATAATTTAAGAATAGATCAAACTCTTGAACAAATTTTTCTTCTATACAATTATAAAATATTTTTCAAAAACTATTTTTAAAGACTAATTTTAAAAATACTTTTCAAATATAGTCTAAATAATTTGAAAATATATAAATTTTTAATTAATTTTAATTATATTTTTTATTCAATTTTTTCTTATTAAAACCAAGATGGGAAAATAATTTTCTTTATTAAAATTTTCCTTTTCTTAGTATTTACTATTAAAGAATAAAATATTGTTTTTAACAACCATTCCCAAACAACACCCTATTTCCCATATTTTGTCTTTTGTTTTATTTATTTATTTATATACTCAGCTATGATACAAGTTTAACATCAATTTCAAGAAGAACAAAGCAACATTTGGTGTCTTGTGGTCAAAGCAACAAGAATTCGAATTCTCCTTCATTTAGCTATCACTAATGGTCGGGATCTACGTCAATTGGATGTTAACAATATCCTCGTAGACAAAATTATATGGATTTAATTATATATTTAAAATTTAAATTTATATAGTAAGTGAGTCATATATGAAATTAGATAGGTTTTTTTATAATTCGTTATCTTATAAATTTATCAAATTACTAATTTAACATTTTGGCCCCGAATTGGGATTGACAAAAAGTAGTCAAGGTTGTCGATTTATTGAGTGTTACTTTATTATTATTTTATTGTATTCTCCATTATTTTTTATATATTAGTCACACAAACAATTTTAATTAAAAAAATATTAAATCTTTGGTTCGAAGATGAAATATTTTTTATTTATAAAACTTGAATATTTCAATTATAAATATTATTAGTCAAAAATAAATAAAAAATGCCTATTGAAAAAATAAATTGTGAAGACATCTTTAAATGCTACTAAATATGATACAAATATATCACTTTTTTTAAATGTCAAACATTGCGAAATAACATATTTTCTAGGTAAAAAAGACATAACAATAAGTATGAAAAACAATATGAAATAACGTAATATTTGAAAAATAAATAAATAATCTTTAGTATGATACACATATCTTCCTTATGAGACCATTTTCGTAACAATTTGTGAGTAAATTGATTTCATGTACCAAGCAATACACACAAAGAAGCATAATTTTTCAAAAAAACTATACCGTAATAATTTTTAAGGTTCAATTTAGGTTTAATTGTGTCTACATGTATAATTCATTTAAAATATATAGTGTTCGAGTATGATTGTTCAACCTATCTAATCCGTTTATTTAATCAAGTCAAAATGATTCATTTATGACTCATAATTTATATAAATGTATTAATTTTATATATTAAAAAATTATAAAAATTAAATGTACTTAATTAAAATTTATAAACATCATATGGTTAAAAATAAATAAATAATCACCTAAAGTAAAATTTTATAATTTTTTATTATAAAGATTAATAACAATATTTTTATAATTAAAATATTAAATAAAATAATAAACAAGAGTAAAATTAAAATTTTAATTTAGTTTCGTATTATAAATATATTATAATTGAAATTAAATAATTACATTAATTATGATTTAAAAAAATTAAAACTCGAAAGTTAATGCAACTAAAAAAGATTTTATCATTTTACAATAATACTTCTATATATAAATTTAAAATTTTAAATAGGTTAAATGAGTTATAATCATGGTAATAGATTTAATAGATTAGAATGGGATTAACATATTCTTTATGTCAATTCATACATAATCGAACTTAATTCATTTATTAAAAAAGTTAAACAGTTGTATCGCCTTATCCTATGACGAATGGGTTGTGTCATGTTATCCTCTAATGAATGGATCATGTTTATGTTATATTATTCTGACATAATCATTAAAAGAATCGCATGCTGAGTAGATTGTCACTATTTCTTATCTTAACAAGATACGAACTTGATACAACCTAACCTTGATATCTCAAAAGATACAAAATAAAATTAAAAAAAAAAAATAGTGTAGCATAGTTGTCTTATAAAAAGAGGGGCTAGATATAAATTTGTTTCCATCCAAAGATGATGACCGATGGGCAAGTTGGATAAGTGGGTCTTACTCCTAAAGAATAAATTGGATGGCGAGCCTAATTAACAACTAATACAAGTTGGAGACACTCTTTGTTTAAAGGAAAAACCATGTGATCATGCATGCATCACCTAAAAAAATAAAATTTTTGACAAAAGGAGATTGAATAGGAGGTTAGGATAGGCCTCCTCAGCATGCTAAGGTACCCTTTTACATCCTGGTTGACCATGATTAGGTTGGTGAGAACCATGGCTAGTGCATCTCATGCAATGGTCACATTATACTAAGCATTTATATCACTCATGTATGCCCCCACTAAATTATTTAGTGTTGGGTTCTTCATTTAAAATGTTTAGACTTCCACATTTCTATTTTGATACGATTAATTAATGATGAGCAATGATATTTTTATTTAATGCATTAACATACAATTTGGACCAAACCTCTCTGGCATGAACTTGTCTGATTCCAGGAAATCTTTTTGGATCTTTTGCTAGAACCCTAGGTGCCAACCAGAGCCATGTGCCGTAAGAAATATATATAGTTCTAATTCGTATTAGTATGCATGCATACATTTGTAAATGTAACATTCATGTCACATACCTTTAGGAGAAAATCTATTGATCATTTGTTAGCTTCTTTCTTTTACACATCTCCCACAACATCATCTCATAGCCGAAAATATCACCTCTTGTCAAGACCTTTAATTCCTTCTAAACCATACTTCACCAAAAATTCAAAGTGTAACGATATTTATGTTAATTTTATTGTCGTCTTATAATTATTTTGTATTTTAAATTATATTATAGAAAAAATGTTGCCTTTGAATTATAGTATTAAATTATATCATGTGTTTAATGTAGGATTGATGAAAGTTCAATGTCAACATCCTATTAGCTTAGATTTTTAGGAGTGTATGTAGTCTCACATCATTTTATATCAAAAGTGAGTTTTGATTTGACTCACTCCTAACTCCTTGATGTGGGCATCAACAATTGAGTATAAGTGTCTAACATAAAACGAATAGAAGTCCAATGTATCACATCGACTAATTATTAACCTTAATTAGGATATATATATATATATATATATATATATATATATATATGGAATTATTTTTACCTTTCATTAACTTAAAATTTTAGGAGAGTATGTATTCTCACGTCTTGTCAAAAGATTTACCAAATATGATTGAGCCTAAAGCACATACTCAAGAGTACTCTTGGTTTGTCTTGTGCCACATTCTTGATTTGGGCTAAAACCTTTGAAATGTCAAGCACATCCATGTGATAAACTTTTGAAAGTATAATCATGTTACAAATTTTCAACTCCTAGGATGTGAATTCAAACAAATCATTTGTAGCATGAAGAAACTTTTTATATGAAATCTTTCTAAGCTCTAACACATAAATTGTATTAATTGTTTCTTCAATTACCCTTTTGATTTTTACCATGAAGAGATTATAAGCAATGATGACTAATAGGATTTATACGGATGTGGTGATTGGAAGAATAAATTCCAATAAAAATTTAGTGCATGTAAATTGTTCTTTAATTAAGAACAATTTACTATTCTTTAGAAAAAAAAAACATTTTTTAACATAAAAATATGTCAAACAAATGTTTTGATTGAAAGCATTTTTTTTTTTTTTTTTTTGTGTTTGTTAAGAAAACAAATTTTTATTTTTATTTTTTGTAATAAAATTGAGTTGTCTTTAGTTAATTTTTTGTGAGTATTCCAACAAAGGATTGAAAATATAAAGATGTTTTGACAATTTTTGCACACCAAGAATAAGCATTAAAAGCTATTTTTCATATTCAAGTTCCAATATTAGGATTTTGATCTTAAAAGACAATTATAAACTATTTTTGAAAATTATTCTTTAAAACTATTTTTTGAGAATTATTTAAAAAAATACTGTCAAACATGCCCTTTAGTTTTAGATTCTTAGATACTATGACTTCAGCAAGGTGAGGCTTAAAAAATTTGCTACCAACAAAGTACTTCATTTCAAAAAAACATTCTACTGTGAAGTTTGTAAAAGGTTGTTGGCTTTGGAATTTCCCCTTACACAACTTATTATGGAACAAATTCAAGTATTAGAGGTGAGAAAAAGTCATCTAGAATTTGGCTATTTATCATGGACTTAGGTTTTTCCTAATTTCATGTGTGACACTTAAACAACTCAAGCTACTTGATGTCGCTAAGTCAACCTTTCTTCGATTTTAGCTTGCTATGCTAAGCAATGCTATGAGACTTGACAACTACGATGCACAACGAAGACAACACTTAAGAAAGGAAGGTTTGTATTGCACAAAAAAGCTTTACAATGCTAGGAAGCTCTAAACTTACTTGGTATCTTGGCCACCTTCAATTTATAGGCACCTACAAAACTCTTTGAAACCCACAAAAGTTCCACTCTACCCTAGAATTCTCTAAAATACTCCATACAAGATTATGCACAAAGTATGTATAAGACTACTTTGGAACTCTTTAGAATGCCCCACATACTTAATTTGTCTTTCATTCTTGTGTAAAGATGTGTGGATATCTTTAGGTTTCTCTAAAACCTTCCATGCTTCTCCACTAATAGGTAAGTGTAGATTACTCCAAAAAATTCCAAAAGCTTCTTGCTTTTCTTTAAAAACTCAAGGAAGGGTCATTTGAACAGGTTTGTGACATATTTCTCTAAATAGATTATAGATTGTTTTCAAGAGGTCCATATAACCCAATGTTATCCATTAGGAATAGGCCCTCAAGATTGAGTTTCCTGATACATTAAGAAAATGGTGTATACTTACAAGGATCACTCCCTCCAGCAAGTTTTAGTGTAATATGAGTACTCTCAAGCAATGCAGGTGGCCTATTTATGGAAGCAGATAACCATGAAAACTGTTTTCAAGATCAATCCTAACAAGGAAGGAAAGATTACCAACATAAAGAGAAATAATGATGTCTTTGAGCCTCATGTCTCCAAGGTGCAAAACCAGTACTCTCTATCTTTCATTGCTACAAGAGACCCCAACCCAGTTTCAGTACTTCAGTTACTCCCCAAAGCATTGTCTGGTTCAGTCTTCATCTCAGACTTGATGACAAGCAGAGCTGATAAATCAGTGAAGTTAGAAGAAAAAATGGCCAAACTGACCATACATAGCTGCATCACTCCGAAAAGGAAAACCATGTTAAAACTCCCCATTAACATCAGCTGAGAGAGGCTGAGAGATAGAAAAAGGAAGAGTTTATGCTAAATTTTCTTACCACTATCACAATATATGTGCTGCACCAGCAGCAGAAAAGTTTCACCATGTGGTTCATCAAAAAACTTTTTCTTCTTTCCAGAAGCATATATTTGAAATTTGGTTAACAGCTATCCTCAGGTCAGTTTTGGATTTTTTTCATTTCCATATTCTTAACAGCTAGCTAGCTGAGGAAGTTAATTTGAAACTAAAATACTGGGGACACATTCGTGTAATTATCAAGTAGACATCTTAATCTATCATTCATAATTACATGCATTTAGTGGAGGCCAGGCAAGCACCATTACTGCTGGGGCAGCACATATAATATTAGGATTATTAGGATAGTGGTAATACAATTAGCACAAACTCTTCCTTACTGTCTCACTCTGAGCCTTTGTCAGCTGATCTTAATTTTGACATGGTTTTCCTTTGAATGACATTAATGCAGTCATCCATGGTCAGTTTGGAAAATTTCCCCTCAAACTTCACTGATTGATCTGCTCCTGATTGATATGCTCTACTGGTCTTCAAGTCTGAGATCAAACTTGACCCGGACAAAGTTTTGGGGAGTAACTGGGCTGAAACTGAAACCTTCCGCAATTGGGTTGGGTCTGTTGTAGCTATTGAAGACAGCAGGTAACAACTGTGAGCCTTAGAGACATGGGTCCTGTTTTCACAAGAGGTCAGCACCAATTTTCATCTTTGGGGTTTTACTAAAATTCCTGTTTCCTTGTGGCCTTGGGTAAGATGAGAACAATCTGCTCATAATTCTAAGATCTTTCATCTCCAATTCCAGCCAATCAAACAAAGAAATGCACGGGTTTGAACTTTGAAATCTCTATGCACTGATCTTGGTGATGATGGACCAGCCTTGAGCTTAGCTGGAGGGGAGTGCAATACCAATTAGCAGTACATAAAATCAAACACTTCATTGCTGGTACATTTTCCATAACTAATATTTAGTGTCCATTAATTTTGCCATTTGCAATTGATTCTCTTGGTCATAAATTGAATTCCCAGAATCTTCAACCTAAAGTCATTACAAACACTTTCCAAGAAAACTCATAGGCTGCCCACCTACCAGCAAAGTCAAGACATATAACAAGATCCAGGCAATGAAAAGATTTTCCATAGAAGCAGAACTTGATTGGTAGTACATTATCCATTAACAATGTGGGCAGTTCAAGATTCTAGCTACTAATTAGACTTTGACGAAGGCCTACTTTATACAAAGAATAATATATAAGGTATTTCAAGTGTACCTCTAAATCTACCTTCATAATCATAAGCTGGCCACACTCATTCATTGATACTCATAGCTCAACTTGCAGAAGCTTCTGGAATTTACAAAATTTTCAATCTAAATTTCATTACAAACACTTCCAAGCATGCTCATAGGTTGTTCACCCATCAGTAAATCAAGACATATAGCACAATTCCAAAGTAATGAAAAGATTTTCCGTGGAACCAGCACTTGATTGGCGGTACATTATCCGCTGAGAATGCGCGCAGTTTGTTGTAAATCTACTAGTCTGACTTCGAAGAAGACTTACTTTATTCAAAGTATGGCATGATATTTTAAGTATAGCTCTAAATTTATCTCCATAAGTATCCGACATATTCATTCTTCATTGATAGTGGTAACACAGACTTGCAGAAACTCTCTTTTTTTTTTTTTTTTTCAAAAAGCATGTTAATGGGAAGGCTTTTCACGGTCTCCCTCATAGGAGTGCTATTACTGCATTCATGTATGGTCAGTTTGGCCCTTTCTTCCTCAAACTTCACTGATTTATCTGCTCTGCTAGCCTTCAAGTCTGAGATCAAGATTGACCCCAACAACATTTTGGGGAGCAACTGGACTGAAACTGAGAACTTCTGCAACTGGGTTGGTGTCTCTTGTAGCCGTCGCAGACAGCGAGTAGCAGCTTTGAGCCTTAGAAACATGGGTCTCCAAGGCACCATTTCTCCTTATGTTGGTAACCTTTCCTTCCTTGTCAAGTTTGATCTCTATAACAATAGCTTTCATGGCCATCTGATACCTGAAATAGGCCATCTTCGTCGCCTGGTAGTCCTAAATTTGCACCGGAACTTGCTGGAAGGAGCCATCCCTACAAGCTTACACCAGTGCCAAAAGCTTGAAGTCATTTCTCTGTCAACCAATAAATTTACAGGGGTCATACCAAACTGGTTAAGCAGCTCACCCTCACTTTATACCCTATTCCTTGGACGGAATAATTTTACAGGTACCATTCCAGCTTCCTTGGGTAACAATTCAAAGTTACTATGGCTTGGCTTAGAAAAAAACAACCTTCATGGAAGCATTCCAAATGAGATAGGGAATCTTCAGAATTTGAAGGGAATTGACTTACATGCAAATAATCTCGCTGCGTTGATACCCCTTGCAATATTCAATATCTCATCTCTTCAAATTCTTTCTTTATCTCAAAATCACCTTTCAGGAACTCTTCCGTCAAGTTTTGGTCTTCGGCTGCCAAATCTTGAGCAACTCTACCTAGGAAAAAATTATTTCAGTGGAAACATCCCATTGTATATATCAAATTGTTCTCAGCTCAAATACATACAGTTACTTTTGAACCAGTTTAGTGGACCAGTCCCCACAAGTTTAGGCCAGTTAGAACACCTACAAGAACTTGATCTGGAAATAAATCAGCTAACAAGTCAATCAGACAGTCTTGAACTCAGTTTCCTTACTTCCTTGACAAGATGTAGGTCATTGGAAAAGTTGTGTATAAGTGGGAATCCATTGAATGGCCTCCTACCAGTTTCTATTGTAAACCTCTCAATTTCCCTTCAAGACTTTGTTGCATATTCATGCCAAATAAAGGGTCCAATCCCAAAGGAGATTGGGTCCTTGAGAAATTTGAATCAGCTTGATTTGAGTGACAACAACATGACTGGAAGCATTCCATCAACAATCAAGGGAATGAAAAGCCTGCAGAGGTTATATCTTCATGGCAACCAACTTGAACAAAGCATTCCGAGAGAGATTTGCGTCCTCTCAAACTTGGGAGAAATGGAGCTCCAAAGCAACGAGCTGTCTGGATCAATTCCAAGTTGCATAGGAAATCTTAGTCATTTACTGATCCTGCTCTTGAATTCCAATTCACTATCCTTATCGATTCAACCAAGCTTATGGAACCTTGAAAATCTCTTGTCCTTGAATTTATCATGTAATTCACTGGGCGGAAGCCTCCATGGCAACATGAGAGCTTTGAAAATGCTGCAAAGCATCGATTTATCTTGGAACAAATTCTCAGGTAACCTTCCAACTATTCTTGGGGGCTTTCAAAGCTTAAGTTCTCTCAACTTGTCACATAACTCATTCTGGGGGCCTATTCCTGAATCCTTTAGAGAATTGATAACATTGGATTACATGGATCTCTCCCACAACAATATATACGGACCAATTCCCAAATCTATGGTGGCGCTTTCTCATCTCCAATATTTGAACTCATCTTTCAATAAGCTGTCAGGGGAAATTCCAAGTGGAGGACCTTTTGCAAACTTCACAGCAGCATCTTTTGTGGAGAATGAAGCACTTTGTGGACTGCCGAATTTTCAGGTCCCACCTTGTAGAAGTCATAGTAACCAGGAATCAAAGGCTAAATTTCTAGTGAAATTTATCCTTCCGTCCATTGCATTAATGTCTATCGCTATTGCTGTCATTTTCATCATCCTGATAAAGTATCAAAAGAGTAATGTGGAAACACCGAATACTATCAATGCATTACCTTCTGTGGAGCATAGAATGATTTCATATCAAGAGCTTCGCCATGCGACAAATGATTTCTCCGAAGACAACATCCTCGGAGTGGGAAGCTTTGGCTCTGTCTTCAAAGGAGTACTTTTTGATGGGACTACTGTTGCTGTTAAACTTCTAAATTTGCATCTTGAGGGTGCTTTCAAAAGTTTTGATGCAGAATGTAAGGTGCTTGCAAGGGTTCGACACAGGAATCTTGTAAGAGTCATAAGTTCATGCTCCAACCCTGAGCTAAGAGCTGTGGTTTTGCAGTACATGCCCAATGGAAGCCTTGAGAAGTGGTTGTATTCTCACAACTACTGCTTAAATCTCCTTCAAAGAGTGAGCATCATGGTGGATGTTGCATTAGCTTTGGAATATCTCCATCATGATCAATCAGAACTTGTGGTGCACTGTGATTTGAAGCCTAGCAATGTCCTCTTGGATGATGACATGGTTGCTCATGTGGGTGACTTTGGCATTGCAAAGATTTTGGTAGAGAAAAAGTCGACAACACAAACCAAGACTCTAGGTACTCTCGGCTACATCGCACCAGGTAAACATTTGGACCTTGGAAAGATCATTTTTCCAAGATTATTAGCACAAATTTTATATCATATAGATCATATAAGAATCCATAAAAATCTCATTATATATGCTTAAACTCTTATGACAGAAAATTGTAGATATTTCATCATGCTTCCTTAAGATTAACTTTTGATTCTTGACAGAGTATGGCTTGGAAGGAAGAGTGTCCACAAGAGGTGACATTTACAGCTATGGCATAATGTTATTGGAAATGCTTACAAGAAAGAAACCCACTGATGATATGTTTGTAGGAGAATTGAGTTTGAGGGAATGGGTTAAGGCTAAAATTTCGGACAAAATAATGGAAGTCATAGATGGCAATCTACTGAGAATTGAAGATGGAAGAGATGTGGTTGCAGCACAAGATCACCTTTTGGAGATAATGGAACTTGGCTTGGAGTGTAGCAAAGAATTTCCAGAAGAACGGATTGACATAAAAGATGTTGTGGTGAAGCTTAACAAGATCAAAGTGCAAATCATTGCAACTCATTTGGAATAGACATGTATGCACTTTAATTTATTGTTCGAGTTCCTCCTTTGAAGCTGTAACTTTTAGATTTCTAGTCCATTATCATGTTCTTGTTTGTGCGCATAACCAATGTGTATGATTTGGTTGAACTCAAGCACCCATCTTTGTTCTTTGGTGGCACTCAGATTCATTATGAGTTTCTTCATTTCATTCAACAAAATTTTGTTGAATATCATATAATATCCTGACTTCAGTAGTCTTCCCAAAAGGTGACTAATTTGATGCTCTATAGTTTCCTTGGTTGGTGAGGAAGGTAAAGCTATGAATTTCCTTGAAAGTGTTTTGATTTCTCCTTATATTACTGCACTGCAATCAACGCCAAGTTGAAATTTCAAGTGATTGAGAGGAACATTTTACTGGTATTTCAAATGTACCTCTATATCTACCTTCATAATCATCAGCTGGCCTCACTCATTCATTGATACTCATAGCTCAACTTGCAGAAACTTTTAGAATTTACAAAATTTTCAATCATTTGTCATAGGCTGCTCGCCCATCAGTAAATCAGGACCTATAGCAAAATCCCAAAGTAACGAAAAGATTTTCCATGGAACCAACACTTGATTGGTGGTACATTATCGACTAAGAATGTGGGCAGTTGGGTGTTCTACTAGTCTGCCTTTGAAGAAGGCTCACTTTATTCAAAGTATGGCATAACATTTCAAGTACATGTAGCCGTATTCGACCTCCATAACCGTTGGAAAGTAAATTTGAATTTAGAAACTTCCCAAATATTACAATTAGATTTAGTTTTTAAAAAGTTAAGAAGAATATTTTATTTTTGAATAATTATTCTAGTTTCTATTTTTGAGTTGTCGGGTCTTGGAAGTTTCTATATGTTAGAATTAGTAGTTTCCATTTTGTTTACTGTAAGTAGTTATAAATAGGAGATTATGTAATGTTTGAATTAAGGAGTGGTAGAATTGGCTTCTTTGTGAGTACGAATCTCTTGATTTCCTGCTCTCGAGCATCCTCTGATTCGGATTTTCGGTAGACATTTGGGTTTTGGTTTCCAGAGACTTAATTGGTGAAGCTCTATGTTTGTTGAGGGATGACTCACGGAATTGAATTATTCAACAACATGGGGCAAAGAAATATGCTGTGCACTGATCAGATGATTGATTTACAAATGGATGAACGGAACCAAGGACATCATGTCATCGGTATAACAAATTTTCCACAGCCTAATATGCACATCATGTTATCAGCTCCAGAGAATTCAAGTAATTTTGATGTGCGTCATTTACCTGAGCATGATGATGGCTCTGCTATGTTCTATGGGATTGGGCACTGCAATGGTGTTGGGCATCATTATCCAGTCCCAAGTCCAACATTTATAGGTGTTGCTCCTGTTTCTGGAAACAGAGGGTTCCCTGTTTCTATAAATCACGGACCATCTGATCAGCTGCCATCTTCCAGCAATCAAGGAGTCATTGGAGTTTCTACAGAACGAAAAAATGCTCAAGGCATCCTGGGGAATTTTCAGTATATTAATGGCATAGCAAGCTCTAGTTCTTCAGTTCCCCCTTTCAATACAAGGCATCATCCGAGGTTTCCATGATGGATTCTGCATCTTTTGCCCAGCCACAGTTCAGAGTAATCATGGAAGTAGGATCTCGCAGAAGTGTGAGGAACAGATCAGGTGCTGTTGGGCTGGATTCTGTTCTGGCACATAACCATAACCATATGGTTCTTGGAAACCATATTGGCCATCCTTTTCAGCCTTCTGGCAATCCCTGGGTTGACCAACGATCAGGCAATAATGGTAGTGACGGGGGAACTTTGGCCTGGAATCATGGACCTGCTTTACCTTACTTGCATGGGAGCAATATCAGTAGAGGTTCTAGAAAGGCTTGGAATGTGGGTATACAGGGATATCATGATACATCTAGTGGCAGAAGTTCCACAAATTACCTTCAACCTCCTGTCCTTCACCGGCACCATAATCTTCATTATCCACCACCACCACCATCACCACCACCACTGCTGCAAGGAGCAAGAAGCCATTTCCACCCTCAAGTAGTGGCATCTTCGTATAGACTTGCCACAATTAGTTCCCGTGGTCCTCTGCCTCCTCAGGTTGGTGTAGAGGCAGGGCGCAGGCATCCAGGACCTGTTCCACCTACTGGGATTAGGATATACCCATCTCATCGAGGGGGAGTCGCACCTGAGGCAACATCGAGACATGGTAATCTTCCTTCCTTGAGAATGCTCCCAGCATAAGTTGCCATACTAGATCTTTCAGCATTTTATGAAGTAGGGGAAGTAAGCACTGGGCTGTCAGAGGAATCCATCACAAATTGTCTAAAAACTAGAACTTATATATCTTCAACTCGTCTCAATCTGAAAGAGGCTGCAAGTATGGATCAGGAAAATGATTCCTGCATTATATGCCAGGAGTATCACAATCATGAGAAGATTGTATTTCTTGATTGTGGGCATGAGTACCATGCAGATTGCTTGAAGAAGTGGCTGCTGGTGAAGAATGTCTGTCCCAAGTAGCATAAGTTGTGAAAAATGTACCATCAATGAATCAAGTGTTGGTTTTATGGACATTTTCTATTCTTTTGTGGAAATTTTTTGTTGTTGTCTTAGGACTTTTACATATCTTGACTATGGATTAAGTGGACAACCTATGAGTTTTCTTGGAAATGTTCAATCAAAATTAGGTTGAAAATTTTGCAAATTCGAGTTATGACTAAGAAATTGAGCTCTAATCCGGATCCCAGACATACTTAAGGAAAGGAAAAAGATAAAAAGATGACAAGGAAATTTCAAATTCTCTTGATTTTCAATGAGGAATGTAAGAAATAGAAATCTAAATGGTACCACTTCAAAAGAACTCAAGTAACAAATTGAAACACAGATGTATGCCTACTTCAAACTAGTTTTAATTTGATCTTGTTAAGCTTGACCACAACTTCTTTTATGTCAACCCTCTCCTCAGGGAATTCTCTGCTACACTCCAAGCCTAGTTCCATTATTGCCAAAAGGTCACCTTGTGCTGCAATCACATCTCTTCCATCTTCAATACCTAGTAAATTGCCATCTATGACTTCCATTATTTTGTCCGGAATTGAAGTCATAACCCATTGCCTCAAGCTCAATTCTCCAACAAACATAACATCAGTGGGTTTCTTTCTTGTAAACATTTCCAACAACATTACTCCATAGCTGTAAATGTCACCTCTTGTGGACACCCTTCCTTCCGAGCCATACTCTGTCAAGAATTCAAATCTAATTTTGAGGAAGAAAGCATAAAGAAATTTCTATCATTTTTTTTGTGTTATGACTCATACATGGTCTATATGATATAAAATATATGATAATAATCTTGGGAAAATAATCTAAGGTGCAAATATTTACCTGGTGCGATGTAGCCAAGAGTACCTAGAGTCTTGGTTTGTATTGCAGTCTTGTTCTCTACCAAAATCTTCGCAATGCCGAAGTCACCAACATGAGCTATCATCTCATCATCCAAGAGGACATTGCTAGGCTTCAAATCACAGTGCACCACAGGCTCTGATTGACCATGATGGAGATATTCCAAAGCTAATGCAACATCCACCATGATGCTCACTCTTTGAAAGAGATTTAAGCAGTAGTTGTGAGAATACAACCACTTCTCAAGGCTTCCATTGGGCATGTACTGCAAAACTAGAGCTCTTAGCTCAGGGTTGGAGCATGAACTTATGACTTTAACGAGATTCCTGTGTCGAACCCTTACAAGCACTGTACATTCTGCATCAAAGCTTTTGAAAGCACCCTCAAGTTGCAAATTTAGAACTTTAACAGCAACATTTGTCCCATCAAAAAGTACTCCTTTGAACACAGAACCAAAGCTTCCCACTCCGAGGATGTTGGCTTCAGAGAAATCATTTGTTGCACGACGAAGCTCGCGATATGAAATCCTTCTATGCTCCACAGAAGGTAATGCATCAATTGAATTCAGTGCTGTCACATTCCTCTTTCGATATTTTATCACAATGAGAATGAGAGCAATAAGGATTGACACTGATGCAATGACGGGAAGAATAACTTTCAAAAGAAACATAGTTTTGGATCTTTGGGTGTCGTGACTTCTGCAAGGTGAGACTTGAAAGATTTTCTGCCCACAAAGTGCTTCATTCTCCATGAAAGATTTTGCTGTAAAGTTTCCAAAGGGCCCTTCGCTTGGAATTTCCCCTGACAGCTTATTGAAAGACAAATTCAAGTAGTGAAGATTTGAAAGTGCCACAAGAGACTTTGGTATCAGGCCGGATAGATTGTTGTGGGAAAGGTCCATGTAATCCAGTGTTACCATTTCACCCAGTGATTCGGGAATAGGTCCCCAGAATGAGTTCCTTGATAGATTAAGAGAACGCAAGCTTTGGAAGCCCCCAAAAATGGTTGGAATGTTACCTGAAATTTTGTTCCAAGATAAGTCCATGGTTTCCAGCATCTTTAATGCTCTCATGTTTGCATCAAGGCTTCCATTCAGTGAATTAAAGGAGAAATCCAAGAACAAGAGATTTTGAAGGCTCCACAAGTTTGATGGAATTGAGGAGGATAGTGAATTGGAACTTAGGATCATACTTTGTAAATAACGAAGATTTCCTATGCAACTTGGAATTGATCCAGACAGATTATTATAACCGAGGTCCATTTCGCCCAAGTTACTCAAGAGGCAAATCTCACTAGGAATAATTTGTTCAAGTTGGTTACCACCAAGAAACAACCTCTGCAGGCTTTTCATTCCCTTAATTGTTGATGGAATGCTTCCGACCAGATTGTTGTCTGCCAAGTAAAGCAGATTCAAATTCCTCAGGGAACCAATTTCCTTTGGAATTGGACCTGTTAGATGATTTCCTGCCAGAATAAGCGTTTGGAGGTATTCTAGACGGCCTAGACTTGTGGGGACTGGTCCAGTAAATTGGTTTGATGTTAATATCAACTCTGTGAGCTGAGAGCAATTTGATAGATATAGAGGGATATTTCCATGAAGCTGATTTCTTTCTATGAGAAGTAGCTGAAGATTTGGAAGCCTTAGACCAAGACTTGATGGAAGAGTTCCGGAAAGGGAATTGTATGACAAGACAATTTGTGTTAAGGAGGAGATACTGAAAATGGAGGGGGGTATTGATCCAGTAAGGTTATTTTGGTTCAAGGCAATTGCCTGCAAATTCAGATTCCCTATCTCATACGGAATGATTCCATGGAGGTAGTTTTCACCTAGACCAAGCCATTCTAACTTCGAAATATTACCCAAAAAAGCTGGAATAGTACCTGTAAATTTGTTCTCTCCAAGGAATAGGGTACCAAGTGAGGACAAGTTGCTTAACCATGCTGGTATGACCCCTGTAAACTCATTGGAATTGAGAGAGATGACTTTAAGCTTTTGGCAGTGCTGTATACTTGCAGGGATCTCTCCTTCCAGTTTGTTGCGTTCTACTATAAGTGCTCTCAAGCGATGCAGACGCCCTATTTCAGGTACCAGATGGCCATGGAAACTGTTGTTAGAGAGAACAAGCCCAACAAGGAAGGAAAGGTTACCAACATGAGGAGAAATGGTGCATTGGAGACCCATGTCTCCAAGGCTCAAAACCACCACTCGCTGTCTTCGACGGCTACAAGAGACACCAACCCAGTTGCAGAAGTTCTCTGTTTTGGTCCAGTTACTCCCCAAAACATTGTTAGGATCCAGTTTGATCTCAGACTTGAAGGCAAGGAGAGCTGACAGATCAGTGAAGTTTGAGTGAGAAATGGCCAAATTGACCACACATGACTGCAATAACAGCAATCCTACAAGGAAGACCACGAAAAAACTCCCCATATCAAGATGAGCTGAGGCTGGGAGAGAGAATAGAAAGAGTTTCTGCAAGTTAGTGTTACCACAATCACACTACATATGCAAGGAACGAACGAACATAGTTTGCTTCCTGATGGGGTCTTTTTCATACTTAATTTGCATAGAGCAAGTCTTCTTCTAAGTCCACAAATTGGGCCCTCTCCAAGCCTTTCAAGTGCATGACTGATCAGGCTTTGCCGGGCTATCCACAAAATTTTAGCTATGAAGAGTTTGGAAATGAAGAACCAAAGATTTCAGTTGAAGATGCCTACTTGACGAAATGAAAGAAGATGAGTAATTACAACCAAAAAAATGCGATCTTAAAGGAAAAAGTAAACAAAAAGTTGGCTTTTTTCTTGTTCTTTTTCTACTTATTTATTAGTTCCAAAAACTAAACAACTTAACACTTAAATGACATGAAGTTAAGATTAAAGTTTTATCAAGATTGAAGTTAAATTAAGGTGTATTTAGATTTAAGGTTAAAAAAAAATCATTTTTCTTCCTCTAACAAAGCATATGTAAGCATGATATTTATGAAGGGTGGAAGAATGTTGTCAAGTGGTTACACAATGAAAATGACTCTCTCAAATGCTCATTTCTTTGTCAATATATGTTTTAATGATTTCACTCAAGAAATTCTTGAAAGTCAACATAAAAAAGGAAGAAAAAATTTATGTGAGAAAATTTTCCTGGGAAGAGAAAAAGGAGGTGACACTTGATTGGAATGATGAAAGGAGCCAATGTGTGTCAAATACGTTGTAAAGAAAAAGTTGGCCTGATATGATCTCATCATTGAAACTAATTGATGCGATGTATCTCTCACAATCCTATGCCCAAAACTTCTCATCTCTCCTTAGAATATGAAGGCCATCCATCCCACTATACAACTTGTCTAGGATGCAAGGTTGACTGAACTCTTGTAAAAGTGAGACCAAGTCTATGCTTTTAAGACATTCATAGTTTGTGAAAAAGGTAAAGGCATTTAAAGTTGGGTTTCCTAGCAATTGCTATAGTATCATCATGATAAGAACCAACAATAAAGTACTTGGAGGATTTACGAATTTAGACTATGTTTGGTTTTCAAAAAAAAAAAAAAAAAAAATTGAGAAAAAATGCAATGAAAAGAAAATAAAAAGGAAAATAAATAATAAAAAAAAATTAAGATAAGGAATTATTTTTATACGCTGCTCTAAAATCATTTCCCTTATTTTTCCTCTTCTATATAAAGATCAAATAATTTAAAAATTAATAAAATTTTAATTAATTTTAATTATATTTGATTTTCTTTTATATTTTTCACTATGAAATCAAATATGAGAAAATCATTTTCTCTAATATCGTTTTCATTAATATTTTTTAGGAACCAACCATAGCCTTAAGTAACAATTTGTAGATAGCAAAATCATATATTAGTTGTTTAAAGATGAGCTAGCCACAAAATTTATGGCACATGCATTTCTCAAATGTTTAAATGTGCATGTCATCAACCGTTTTCTATGATCAAAGGATTCCATAGGAATGAAATTCTTTTGAATGCGTTTGTATCATTCACCACTAAATTTCACTTCACCTGTGATGTTCAATGTTCTACTACTATGATTTCACTATTCAAACTAAAATTTGACTCCAAAAGTAACGGCCATAAAATTCTAGAACAATAAATCTTAAAATAACAATATCTTTTTAAAACTAGCATGACGAACAATGCTCGGCACTCTATCAAGTGAGTCCATCTGGGTATCTATAAGCCGATGTAGCTAAGCAAAGAGCAAAAAGAAGAAATCACAAAAGAAATCGATTCCTTCTTAATTTGATGTAATTGATCTTCATGGTAATTGTTATCCTCAAAGTTCGACGAATGAATGAAGCTATAATCATACTAGAGGAACAAAGGTGTGATTCCTAAGGTGAGATTGACCTTCTTTCTTCCCTAAAAAAGGTCTAGTTTCAAACTCATTCATTTATTTTTCCTCTTCTAGATAAAATTTAAATAATTTAAAAATGTAAATTTTTTTAACTAATTTTAATTATATTTGATTTTCTTTTATATTTTTCATGATAAAAACAAACATGAGAATATAATTTTTCTTAATTATTATTTTTTTATTTCCTTGTTGCTTTTCACAAACCATACATAAACTTAATTAATAATTTATAGATAGCAAATCATATAGTAGTTGTTTGAAGATGAGCTAGACACAATTTCTAACACGTGCATTTCTCATATGTTTAAATGTGTATGTGATTACCCCATTGTGCCAAGGCACCTATTATTGGAGAGTATTCCAAGCAATATAAAATATTATTGTGCAATACAAGTTTCATTCTTCTATCATATTGCTTCCTGGCGCATTTGACTTTCAAATAACATAACTTCGCTTAGCATCATAAGCTAAGATTGTAGAAAAGTTAACCTAGCAACCTCAAGAGGTCTAAATTGTTTAAGTGTCACACGTAAAATTAAGAAACACTTAAATATGTGATAATATGCATTCTATGGCTAAGGTGAATTCCATCCTTTAGAGTAAGTGAGAGGGTTAATAACCATTGATTTATCTTTTGGCTTTAATTATGTTGGTATGTCATCCTTTTTCCTATCAAGTCTACTTGTTATACTAACTTTAACATGTTGATTTTGCCTTATCAATAGTTTTATCTTAAATTTTATTTTGGTTGCTCCATTTTTAAAAATTAAATTCTCCCACAATTTAAACATTATAAATTAATTAATAGTCCTACAATCTAACATATAATATTTCCAAAATATAATTTACAAAATCTATGCTTATAATTTGGACAAATAAAATTTTGCAAAGCAACTAACATTTTATGACTAATCACATAGCAAACATGGAAAATAATATAAATACGATCCTCATTGTAATGAATTTCATCTAAATCTATTATACATTTGAAGATTTGCCACAATTGAACAACTCATCCATTTGCAAGGTTTTTAAAAAAAAAATGTAAAGAAATTAAAAACTCTGAGACAATTAGGAGAAAAATGATTGAGAGTGTATTTGACAGTGATTTTAAGAAACATTTTTAGCCTTTTTAATACTTGAATGATAAAAAATTTTACGTGTTAAAAATATTAAAAACATTTTCTAGAATCACTATCCAATTGGGTCTGAAGTATAAGCATGTTTTTTTCTCCTATTTTAAAGCTTTCCATGTCAATTAAATTCTCTTACTTATCCCTACAATATTTTTATTATGAAATTTATCCCATGTTATTATACCACAATGTAAATTTATCAAAAGCAATTATTAATTACTCAAATCTACTCTTTGATGATATCAAATACTCCAATATGATTTCTACAAAACTAGTTGACACCATCAAATTTGCAAATTAAGATACCATTGTCCTGCATCCTAGTAAGGTGATATTATATGACATTTTCCAATGTCATTTAGCTTTCTTATTTATTAGCACTTGGTTTATGGATGTTTGGAGATTGGATGATTAGCTAACTTCATATTTGTTTGCTTAGACCTAAATAAGAAAAGAATGGTTGTGTGGTATTTGTTTTTTAACTAAGTAGAAAAAGTAAAAATATTTGGTTTTTTCTATTCAATTAAAAGTAACTTGTTGATATCAACCAACATAATTAAATTGAACTTATTAATTGTAAGTTCACTTTAATTAAATTATATTAGTTAATATCAACAAATTACTTTTAGTTTAATAGAAAAAGTCAAATATTTTGATTTTTTCTATTCAACCAAAAAATAAACACCGCCTTAGAGCAAATGAGGACTAGGCCATGAACCATTGTAGTAACCAATTAGCAGAAAATATTTCTTATCCCGTTTTAGTTTTTCATAGCTCCTTGCTTTTTCATTCAATTTCTTAGTATATAATGAAAATTTTGGCTCATTTATATGCTAAAAAATATTAAACTTTATTCGATTATTTATTTTAAATAAAATATTATTAATAATATTATTTTTTAAAATTATTATTATTATTATTCATTTTTAACAAAAAAAAATGGAAATTGATTATGCTTTTACGAGATGTTAACATCTATATTTTTCTTTAACATATACTAAAATATTTTTTATTTATAAAATAATATATATTTTATGATTTTATTATGATATATACTATTCACGTTTTACTAAAACTATTTTTTTTAATTTATTTATAGTTACAAAACTAATTTCATTTTTAATAAAACTTGAATTAAATTTATTTAATATTATATAAATTAATTTTACAATATTTTTATGAAATCAAAATAAATCATTAGCTCTAACTTAAAATTTAATTCTCAACCAAATTAGGCCTCGTTAAAAAAACCAAAGGTGGCCAAATTTTTTAATTTCTTATATTGATGACTTAGGCAAAACAGATAGCATGAGAATTCATTTATAACCAAAAATCATAAAATAATAAAATATACCGTTCGTGAAATACAAATAAAATTGAATAATACAATTTTATTTCATTCTTTGTAGATGATATATACAGAAAGGAAAAATTTAACCCTTTACCGTTCATCATACACTCAAAATAAATTAATTATGGACTAATAAAAAAAATCATATGTTATTTACTTTAAATTTTAACCAATTAAAAGTTATAATTGAAAAAATAATGATCAAGTCTTGTCAAAAAATAAATTAATATATTATTTTAAGTATAATATTTAAACAATATCAGGCAAACAGGATAAGATAGGAAATGATATATATATTTTAGGATATCATATCTTATTAGATAGAAAATACATATTTTAAGAAATGAATTTCAAAGAAATATAATATTTTTTTATATTAAATTTAATAGCCATAATATCTTAAAGTAGATCGAATATGCTATATTATACTTATAGTTAATTTATAAAATAAAATATAAATTATTTTTCAATGCTTAAAATAAATATTATATTGTGTTTCAATATTTTTTTATTTAAAAACAAATATGAAATTTCTCATATGTTTAACAATATTAGTAAGCATGCACGTGTCAAAGCACATGAGGGAATATGAAAAAAGTCCAACAAAAAAATTAGTATGTGAATTTATTATTTCAAGACTTATATAGAAATCAAGTAGAGATTAAAAATCAAAAAATTAAATTAAACATGAAACCAAATTAAAAAGAAAAAAAAAAAGATTAGATATAAATAAGATCACACTTTTTGGCACCAAATTTTATGATAATAAAATTATTTTTTTAGCCGATTTTCTTATATTAAAAATAAATAAATGTCACATTGGTCCTTGGCCATAATATTTATCAATCTTAATTTAAACCCATCATTTATTTCTTTTAGACTAAATTTGTAAATTTTTTTGAGTTAATTATTTTGTATATAGTTTAAATACTTTTTTTCTTTTATATTTGAGCTTTTTAATAAAAATTAGACCAAAAATGACTTAATTTGAGCAAAAAATTTATGGATTAAAAAAAATCTTTAAAAAAAATGAACAATAGATAGCATACTCGAAAGAGTTGAAGACAAAAATTTGAAAAGAATAGAGAATGGCAAAAGAGAAAAAAAAATTTAAACTTTAAAAATGAAAAATGAAATGGTTACAAGAAATTTGAAAAGTTTTCAAACTTTTAATGATAAATTTTTATAACATTAATTATATTAATAGTGTGGTTTAAAAGAAAATGAAATTTAAAACTTTTAAGACATTTTTTGAATGAAAAAAGTAAAAAGTAAATAAAAAATTAATGATTGGTTTTCAATACACTTTCTTTTAAAGAAAATAAAATAAAAAATTTATGTTAAATTTAAAAACCCTTATGAAAAAATCATTGAATTATATTATGTTGTTAAAAATTATATTTTTGATTTGTTTTTAAAAACCATTATATATTTTTTAAAACTTATTATTATTTTTTGTTTGTAAAGATAGAAAATAAAACCAAATTAAATTAAATAATTTCATATCAAAGAAAAATATATAATATATCAAATTATTCAATCAAATGAAAAATATATAAAAGAAAAATAAGTTTTGTTTTAAAAAATAAACAAAAATTAAAATCTCAATAGAAATTTTTTCATCATTTTGGTAAATTTTATATCAAATTCTTAATATTTTTAAAACAATGAAGTAATTTTCTTAATAAATTTAAATTTGTTTAATTAAATAACGTAAATGAGTGATGGAACTTTTTATTCAATAATTATATATAATATAATAAGTGTTATTATTAATTCACTATTATTTAATTAAATATAAAAGTTTAAAAGATTTAAATATCATTATTATAGTTATAAAAAGTAAAAAATTTCATGTATTTTTTTTTTTAAAAAAAATTATTTTATTTCGTTGAAGAAATGAAAGGTAAGTTAGGATAAGAAAAGAAAATTAATAATAAATATAAGTATTAAATATATTTTATTTATTTTCCCAAAACACACTCAAATATGATTTAAAATACTTCAAATTTGTTATTAAGAAAAAAAAAAAAAAAAAAAAAAAACATGATTTATGAGAGAGTTCCAAGCAAACCTTAACTATCTTTCATTTCAAATCTAAATTCAAAATTGAAAAACACTTTGTAATAATTTCCTACTATAACCAGACTTCTACATATATATTATAAATAAACAAGAATCAATTGTTGAAGCCAATAAACATTCTATCGATGCTGAAGATGAATGTCTAGTTTGAGAGGTGTCCTACAAACATTAACCTTTTCTTTTATAGTTTCTTGAGAGCAATTTTTAGGATTGAATTTGAATATAAAATTAAAATGAAGTTATGAAGATACGATTTCGGTTGTATCAAGTAATTAAAACCTTAAATTAAATCCCTATTGAAACAATTGATGGAATAGAAATTAGAGGCAAATGAAAAGATTAAATTTTCCATTTTCTTTTAGATTTGTAATGCCAATTTCAGGAATGACTTTTGTTAATCCTAAGAAAATGAAAATATTAAATTTTCATTTAAGTTGATTATGAGTATAGAAAATATTAAATTTTGAATTACCTCTTTAGTTTTGTGATAGTAATTTTAAAGATGGTTTGCGTTACGTCAAATAATTAAAATCGTAACAAAATGAAAATATTAAATTATTTTGAAAAGATTATTAATATTGATAAGGGTATTCCAGGAAATAAAAAAGTGAAAAACAATTCGTACTTTTATAAATAGTATAGATTAATGATTAAAATGTTTAAACATTATAAATAATTTTTTTATAGTGTGTTATACAATATATTAAAATAATTTATATATAATTAAATAATACATATATTAATATAATTTTATAATATATTTTATTAATATTTTTTAATTCTTTTTTAACCATAAATTTAATTTTATAATATAAAATTTTATTTTGCAAAATAAGTAGTATAAAAAAATAAAAATATAAATTTATAATACATGGATATGTATATGTTGCATCTTAGCTTATGATTAAATTATCTTTTATATATATATATATATATATCCATATCATGCACCATTAATTTCATTCTATATCATCCTCCATTAATCTCATTCCATATTATCTCATTCTATATTTGGTTGAACGCAGAATAGCGATAAAATAACTTATCCTATCTCATCATCAATTGGAATAGCGATAAGATAACTTATTCCATCCCATCATCAATTGGGATAAAATCAAGGAACTCCCTTAGAGCTCTTTGCAGAGGGGGGCCCAAACTTCAAAGTGTTGACTGTCCACCATGCAACAACCAATTGGGTATCATCAATCAAATACTGTCTTAAAAAATAACATTTTAAGGATTAAAACTACGAAATATATGCATTCAAATCTCTTTAAATGTTGACTTTAATTACAAAATAATTATAAAAAATGGTAGTTCCAATCCTATTTAGTAGGGTTAGTTACAATAAGGCCCTCCACAATTTAAAAATAAAAATCAAGAAAATTCTAAATGAGCTTTAAATGTCAACACAAACACGGCAAAGGGGGCAAACCCTTTTTTCCATTAACCATAGGCCCACACAAGCTTTATGGAAGACATGGTTGCATGCAGGAAGAACCCTACATATCTCTCCATCTTCAAAATCTTCCCAACAAATCACACATTCACTAGTACTGCACTTTACTACTCCACCTTCACCCCCATATACAAAGATTGGTGCCATTTCCATCAACTTCTGCTCTATTGATCTTTGCGAAATATCATATGTTGTTGCAGTGGAATCATGAGAATGTGGGTGATGATCATCATGATTAAGATTCATGTCTCCAATTTCGATATCCGTCTCTGGATTTTGACGATCACCATCATTTAAACTTAAGAAAATCGGCCAAGTGCTTAAGAATAAAGTCATCATCAGGACCCCGAATACTAATCCAACATCAGTAGTACGAGGATGAGGAAGAGAAGGAGGAGGGGGAAGGGGTGATGGTGGTTGTGGAATGGGTTGAGAAGCTAGGAAGTGCTCCATGGATTTTGAGATTTATGGATGAAAAGAGAGGGTTGGCAGTTGATGCAACACAATTTATATAGTCGTGCAGTGTGTATAATTTATAAAATATGGAAGTGGGCTCCAAGAATCTAACTTTTTAAAGAATATATTTTAAGATATAGAAAAAGTCCTTATTTAACATTTTCATTTACAAAGTATTTTAGAGTTCAATGAAATTATTTGATAAATTAAAGACAAATAGTTTTTGAGATTGATAACGAGAAAATCAATTAGATAAGATAATAGAAAACAATTAATATATCTCTTCCATAAGCAAATTATGCACACTTATGCGGTTGCTTGGGCCCATCTTGAGCAGAAACTCTCCACCCATATCACTCTTGGTCGACGACGAATTCCTCATGGCCCAAACTCTCCACCCGTATCACTCCTAGTCAACAACGAATTCCTCAGGGCACCTCTGCCCTCATGATCAACATGTATTTTCAGCATTGGTTCTGTGACTCTCACTTGGGCACTACCTAGATTCTTGTGGGGAACCTTATTTGTTATGAAGTAAAATGAATTTTGAAAATTATGATCTTATTTTCTCATTGATGATGATGGATATTTACATATAAATACATTTGAATTCTATCATAATTCAAACTCTATCTCTTATTCTAATTCAAACTAATGGAATGATTTTGATCGAAAATAAAGTCAATTTATGGATGCTTATTGATATGTTTGGTATTTCCTATGGAAACAATCTAACCACTATGTTAGCATTTTTAAGCCTACTCTCCAAAATCAATATAAGCAATTCCAAGACATTATTACATAATATTAAATAACATCACGATGATTGTTGTGTAGAATCATGACATGCATCACATAAGAAAGAGTTTATTAAATCATGGTCGGTCATGAGAACCATGCATGCACAACATACCATTAAGGTTGCAATTTCCATCATTCCATCTTTATAGTAATTAACATGTCCTCAAGCTGATAATTAGGAAATTGGCCTTCTCTACTAGAAGCCTATTCTATCAAATTACAAATTGTGTGAATGGTTGATTGTGGCCTTTGCTTAAGATAGGGGTGTGCTATAGCACAATAAACAATCATAGCAATGATTAGGCTCTCTTTGGCAGAGCAATGCTTGGAACAAAATACTTGATCATCATAATTGAAATACAATCCTTTATCATGTGATGTTTGCATCTTAGAAATTGATGATGGTAATGTAAGGAATTGTGATCATTAAATTTTTTATCATAGTAATTCCTTTAATGGAATTTGATATATGCATTTTGTGATTTAGGGTATGTCAATTTGTATTGGGATTGAACCCTTAAAAACAAAATATGATGTAATAAAGTAAGACTTGATTGTCCCCTTATTATTTTTTTAGATGCATTAACATTGATTTGAGTATTCAACTCATATCTTTTACATTGTACATAACTTTAATGCATTAAAAGTTGCATAGGAGATACAAATCATAGTTCCTTGAATGTAAATAAGTTGTTTACAGTTAGTTCATGAATTTGGACAATCCATTAGATGTTACAGTACACTACCTCTTAATTGAAAATATGATTTGTTTTGGCTGTCAGGATAATTTCCTGTGTTGAGTATATAAATATATGTGATGCACACTGGATAAAACCTATGGTGAATCATAATGTAAAACTATTAGTTGTCATGATTTATCAAACTATTATATTGTATGGATTTTCAACTTTGAGAGCATATTGACTTTCAATTAATTTGATTATAAGTTTCCTTATTTCTTCAATATAAATGAACAAAATTAACATTCTACTCATTTTATCTCTTATATAATTTATAATTATTAGATGTTGGATGATTTTTTTTTTAATATTTTACTATGTATATTTTGAAGTAATTTATTGTCAATAGGTTATTATCAAATAAATTTTAAAATACATTTATTATATTTTGGAGTAAAAATTTTAAATATATTTTGTAATCAAAACAATGTCTTCAGAACTAGACTGATTATTGAATTAGAAAAGTTATCATTTTAAGGTTAATTAGAAGGATTAGTAGTTGAATTGGTGACATTATAAATATATGATTTATACCTTATTAAAAATAAAAATAATTATAAAAATATAAATAATAATTTATACATTATTAAAAATTAAAATTTTTATTTAAAAATCAAAAAATTATTTAAAAATAAAAAAATTAATTTAAAATTAGAAATTTAAATAAAAATAAAAATTTTAATTTAAAATAAAAAATAAGGTGGTCGAGGCTGGAGGTAGAATGGGGGAGGAGAGGGGGAGTTTTTAAACTATTCGGTTCATCCGAAATCGGTCAGGTCAGCTGATTCATCGGTCTAATCATCGGTTCTGGCTATTTGATGCTGATTCAAAGGCTGTCTGGCTCAAACGGTCGAAGCGCAAATTGGTGATTGGCCCGCGGTCGGTCTAGTTTGGTTTTTAAAACACTAATTAAATTGTCTTAAAAACCAATTAGACTTAAAAACTCAACTTTTGTCCAGCTGATCACCTAAATTGAAACCGCATCCACCTTAAATTTGATTTAATGTTCTATCCTTAAAACAAGGATCCCGCTAATTTTTTCTCCAAAAAAACATTTGTTTTTGTACATCAAGCAGAAAGAAGAAATGGGCGTCAGCCATCTACACAATCCATCCATCCGCTCCACGCCGCTTCACATTACTACCATTTCAATTGCACCAAAGCTCTGCTCAGTAAAAAGAAAAGCACAAGGAAAAGGAATAGAAGCATGTTCCAAAGGAGAGAGTTTCGGTGTTGGATTTTCTTCAACACTATGAGCTGTTACTGTTGTCTTCATTCATCAGAGCCTTTCTGGTTTTTTTCCTCATCTGGGTCGGTGTTTTCAAGCATTTATTTTGCTCTGAGCAGTGCCAGAGGTTTTCAGGGTGAGTTTCTGTTTGACTGTTTGGAAAGTGAGAAAGCGAGAGTTGAGTGAAAATGACATTGAATCGGAGGCAGGTGATTACCGCTATTCTGACTCTGTCAATGTTTGCCATGCTTGGAAACATGATCAAGAAAAGACCACTTTGATACGTTTCAAGTAAGTTCACTCCTTGTCCCCCTGTTTGTTTCCCGAGAAAATTGAGGAATTGTTGTGTTGGGCTCCAACGGAAGTGGGTTTCCGTTGCTTTTGTTTTCTGGGGTTCTGTGATAGTTAATCTTTCTTTAAGCTACCTAACGAAGCATTAGATGAATATATAGTTCGTGATAATTATATAGGTTTATTTTCTGTTATTTCCCACTAGTTGAATATTTTTTTGCTAGAAGCTCAACCAAATTGACAGCTTGAAATTTTCAGAGTTTCTTCTGGATTTAGAGAAACTTTGAAAAAAAAATAAAAATAAAAATCAAGGGCATAACTTTTCTGGGATATTTTTTGACCTAATGCCTTTTTACTCTGTATAAATGAAAACAGTTTTTCCACTGAATGGACCTCAGTTTGACACTCTGTACCGATCCCAATTTGAACAGCCTGAGTCATGCCAAATTTAAAATGACGCCATTTGCTTGTAGAATACAAATCAAATATGCAAAACTATGTAAGTCAATTCCATCCACCTCAAGAAAGCAGTTGTCCTAGCCATTTGGGACCAGCACCGTTAATCTTGGTTCCATTTTGGTGCTATGTTACTCCAGTATCAACATGTCTTTTATCGATACCTTAGCCAGGTGTTCTTTATGGTCCTAGCAATATGTTTAATTTGAACCATGCCACTCATCTTGTCCTCAATTGGCATCACACCCAATTTCTCACGGATTTGCTCTTTTCCGATCCCACCCTTCCTCATCTTGCCACTTATGTGTAATATATGTATGCCAAAACCTTTTCCAAAACCGTATACTGATTTGATCTTCATATCAATTTTTAGTGCCATTAAGGCGTCACTTCGTGTTCAAGTAGAGCTGGCATGAACTAATTTTGTTTTTATGCTTTTTCAAATAATTTTATGGGGATGATTTTCTCTTTACAGGAATAAACTAACTTGGTCTGGCATTTTACTTTGAAGATGAAATTTCCTGCAACATCAAGTATTGCATATGATGCTATCATGGTTACTAAGAAAAGTGAGATTAACCTTCTGCACTTCAGTGGGCCATGGGAGAACAACACCGAAGCTCTAAAGCCTTTCTGGAACAAGCCAGCACTGAGTAAGTTCTCATTTGTTCCAAATCCCTTGCGGGACCTAAAGAAGATTTCCAGTCTTATCAATGACCTTAATGATTTTTATTACTCTTCATTGTTTAGCCTTCTCTTTAGCCCTTTCTTACTCATTTCAATATATAGAAGAGAGAGAGAGCCATCAAAAGGATTTGTTACATTCTCATTGACTGATGGCCCTGAATATCAGTCTCACAGGTATGCGTATCACTTCCAGCTTTATATAATTATTCCCTTGTATATGGTTTAATTCCTTGGTTGCCCATTGAAAACTAATTTTTTGGAATTAGAAGGTATAGAATGTTGTTAGTTGTGCATATTAGAATACACCCTCTAGTTCCCTCTGGAGTTTTCTGTTGTTCAGATGCAATTTGATTGGATTATTATGAGCACTTGATTCATCACATTGCTTTCAAATAAAATCTTCTGACTTAGCAGTATGATTTTTTATTGGATAAAACTTCTCATTCTGCTTGTTTGTTGTCTGTAGGCAATCACTTTACCTTTTACCTCTTTGATATTTGGTGTAGCTCATGTTCTTTCTCTCTCTGCATTTTGCATTTTTGGCAGATGGTATTTTGTGATTAGCTAGTGTAAAGTTTTTTACCTCTTAAGTGTGCTTTTGTTGGTTTCATCAGGTCATTAATGCTGTGGTTTTAGCTAGATATCTAGGAGTGACTCCTTGTGCTTCCTGACATCAGGGAGGGCAAACAGGGAAACAAGAGGTTAGTGTTCAGCCTAACACTATCAATATCTTTTCCCACAATTTTCTAACCTTGATTTTCTAGGTTACATGAGCTTGATATACACAGGATAAACTGCTTAATTACCATGAAAAACAGGAGAAACTTGGACTTTAACATACTTGAACTTTGAAGAAATTTATGACGTCAAGAAATTTATTAGAAGCCTGGGTGTAGTTGTCAGAGTAGCTAAGGATTTGCCTGCTGAAGTATCAACTGGAGAGCTCAAGGCTGTTTGGGTTCCAAACAGAGCTTCTGAAGACTATATGGCTGCAAAGATTGAACCAGTATTCAGAACAAAGAGGAAGTTAAGGCTTGCAACTTACTTACCATCTATAACTATGAGGAGAGCAGAAGATTCTAGGTACTCAGATTTACATGCCTGATTGGTAATGTTTTGGAACTCTCGTGTTGCAACCAGAACTGCAGGAAATGGTTCACTCTATAGTTGGGAGGCTAAGAGCCTTGAGCCCAAAGTCTGATGGCCTGTTCATTGCTGTGGACTTGAAGTTGGAAGTGTTGGAACAGGAGTGTCAGGGAAGAGTGGCTACTGGACAGAAAAAATTGTTATAATCCAGAGGAAATTGGTGTGTTTCTAACGAAGACACTACCATCTATTTGACTCAGTTTCAATGGCACCTTAGTCTTGATGCACTGAGAGAAATCTTCCCAAAAACATATACAAAGGTAAAGGCTTCCATTTTTCTTTTCTCCTCATTAGTTTATCTTGTTCATTGTTGAAAACCCTTTCATGGATTACAGTAGTAGGCTTGGTTTGTCTGTCCTGTGCAGAATGGTATCATGGGAGATAAAACCTTCCCAGCAAAAAGTTGTGGATTAGCCTGCAAAAAGTTGTGGATTTGGTGCCTGCTCAATCAGCAAGACTTAGAATTTGGTTTTGACATGAATTTTGGTGATGTGTTAAAATACTCCAATTTGTGGAATTTCTAGTGATTCATGTAGAGACAGGTTGAAATTGGTTAGACTTTGTAAACAGTCATAATACAAGAGAAAAGCCAAAAATTTTCAACATTTTTGCAAATTTAAACTTTTAGCATAGCAATGTAATATTTCACAAATGGATGACTTGATTACCATCGATCTGGTAAAATATTTCTCACTGTTTCCATATTTTCCATACCAAACTAGAGTATGCTATTAGTGGAGAGGCAAACCAGTGTGAGACATGGTTTCTTTCATCTGATAACTGCATACTGCTGTCTTGATCACCCTAATCATAACAGGCTAATTTTATATGGGCCCTAGCCTATCAGGTACCTAAGGATGTCTGCGTAAGGAGTTTTGTTTATATCTGAGGGCACTAGAGTGACTCCTTTTGGGAATTACTTCCAAGTGATGTTGAGAATACATTGCTTAGGCTTGCAACTTAGGCCAACAATCTGTCTAGATGGGCCCTTTTTATCATCTTCCAATGTTGATGGCATGCACTTTTAGGAATTGCTTCAGCAGTGAAATGGCTAAAGATATTATTAAGGTTTTTCTTCAAAATTGGAAGGTTCTTCCTGAAAGTCTCTTCCAAATGCACCTTGTCCTTACATGAATAGTTGACAACTTCATATGTAGTTTGTCTTCGATCACTGCTGCTTAATTTCCTACTTAACAATGGGGAATATGTGTGAATTTATGAAACCATGACAGGAAGGAATGATGCCAGCAGATAAAAAGGCCAAGTTCCTCAGTTCAGAGAATTCTGAATTTGAAAAGGTGATAGACTTCTACATATGTTCCCAAAGTGATGTCTTTGTACCTTCTGTCTCTGGACTGTTCTATGCCAATGCCGTTGGGAAGAGAATTGCTTCTGGAAAGAGCCAGATACTTCTTCCTGCACAAGTAACAGTTTCTTCTGCTCTTAACTTCAGTTTTATTTCTCCTTACATATCCAGAAAAAACCATTTTGCTTATTCCTGTTTTTGTTGAGTTTACATAAGGTATATTCTGAATATAGCTGTGCAAAATCCTGCAAATATCTCTTAGTTTTTCCATCTTTCTCTGCAAGTTGTACATCTTTCACTTTGGTTAGATGTCTATAGTTAAATGTATCATACAATGGTCATAAGGCTAAATTTGTTCAATTACTTGTAGAGTGTAGCTGCATGTGTGCAATGTAGAAGTGTTAAACTTTTAGTACTCCTTCTATACGTGTATGTATTTGTGAGGTTCCAACATTTAGCTTCTCTACACTTGCTGTTGCTTTGCATACTTTTCTAATATGGCTCTTGGAGCAGTGGTTTTTGCATTTGTTCTCTTTTAAAATCTCGTGGTGATTGATTGGTTACCAATGTTTACATCTAAAACATTCAGATTAATGGTGCACAGTAGTAGTTTTGTGAGTGTTTGGCTAGGTTGACAATTTTGGACAAAAATTCTTAAGTATTTCCTAACTCAAATTTTCTGAATCCTTCTTTGTACTACTTGCCTAATTAAGATCAAGATGTTGAAAATGCTTAGAGGCCAAGGTATGTAGTTAAGGGTGTAGGTGAATGTGAATTAATTGAGTTTTTAAATTACTTTTTTTTCTGGAACTATTTTTTTAAAAGAGTTGAGGAGGCTAGGGCAACAGTTTTTTTGACCAAGTGTTTTTGTGCCTTGCTCCAAGGTTGATCCAGATTTAAGTAAGATCGATCCATTTTTTGTTGGATCTTCTTTTCAGCCATTGGATCAAGGGTTCCTTTTCATATTTAACTCAAATGTTTCCAGTTTAGGACAGGGAACAACAACAACCGTCTTTCACTCCCTTTGAGCTCTCTTTCTTCAATCCAAATTGGAAATGTTTGGTTTTGCAAGAAAATCCTCCTTACCTTGATTTCCTAATCATTTTTTCAATTGGATTTTCTTAAAAATGGGTTGATTCATATCATTCATTCATCTTTTATTTCCTCATTTATTTAAACTCATTTTCTTCTTGTGCGGATTGAAGAAGAGGTTGAGATTGAACTTAGTGTGGATTCCAAGTGTGCTCCAAAAGAAGGTGTGATGCTGAAGTTGAAAGGTACTAGTTAAGTAGTTTGGGAAGGATGGATAGACTTGAGCTAGGTAAAACTTTGTACCCAGTTGGTTATTGTTCATAGTGGAAGCTTTCAATCGTTAGGAGATTTTCCACGTTAAAATTTGGTATTATTGTCTCTCTTTCTCTTATTCTTCTTTTTTGTTCATCTCCATTTATTGATCTAAATTTCATATTTGGACAAATATGTTGGATGGGTAAAAATTGAGATAAAATGAGTTCGATTATCCTTTGGAAATCTTGAATAATTTTTTGTTCAATTTGATCATGACATCAAGTAGTAATTAGAACTGTGTTGATGAGTTAATTATTCTTAAATTTAGGTTGGAGAGTGTTAATACACTTGCATATTTGCATGTGAATTGCATTTATAAATTGTTAAGAGAGTGTTGTTACATTCGTACTTGTATGTGATTTTTTTTTTTTTTTTTTTTGAAAAGTTGTTGGAAGAGAAGGTTATGAGAAATACTAAGAAAAGATAATATATGTTGGGAGACTTCTTCAATTTGTTTAAAAACACCTATTCACCTTCCCTCTTAGTGTAATCCATCATTGAGATTTATCCTCAAGTTTGATAAACATTGTTGACTGAGTCCTTATTAGCTTAAAATTTTGTTTAACTAGTAATTCACGTTCCCTCTTAGTGTAATCCATCATTGAGATTTATCCTCAAGTTTGATAAACATTGTTGATTGAGTCCTTATTAGCTTAAACTTTTGTTTAACTAGTATGGTATTGGACTTATGATTCTAGGGGGTCTTGAGTTTATTTGCTCCAAATTGTTGCATGCTTTTGAAAAAGTTAGGGAAAAGGCAAATTATTTTGATATCATTATTTCATGGATAAATTTGGTTTATGCTAAGTTCCAGGGAGTGTTTAGACTTAGAGGCAATTCTATTTAGAACTATGATAGACATAGTCAAACATAAATGAGCTAAGGTGGTGTAAAGGTCCCCCTTGGATATTCAATGCCTCCATAAAATTCCATAAAAATGATGAAGTCATTTTATGAATGCTACTTATGAGAAATGATGCCTTCCTTGCATAGTGCAATGCCTCGATCAAATTATCTTTTTAATTAAAATAAGGGTTGTTGGTGTGTATATGTGGACTCACATTTTTCACGTGCGTCCCTACTTGATGACAAAACTTGTTTTTTAGTGAAAATTTGATTTTTTTTTTTTTTTAATGTTGAAGTCATCACTTATTTTTATTTATTTTTAAAGGGAAAACAAAATAAAAAATAAAACCCTAAGTGACTCCTTTTTGAAGGAAAGACAAAGTCTGTGAAAACCAAGTTTAGATTTAGAGGTCAGATTACTTATCAGGAAGGTACCATAAGGTAGCACCCCTTTAAGCGTAAAAAGGTCTCTACTAAACAAGTGGAAGGAACTAAGACAATTGACTAATTGACTAATGGATACCAAGAGACAACAACATGAATATACAACAAGGCAATAGTAATGTAAAACAAAGTTAAAGAACACTCAAAGCATAGCATGCATATCAAATGAATCAAAACAATGATGGAAGGAAGTGTATCTCATTAATGCCCAAAATAAGGCATGCAATCACATAATAAATCTAAATAAAATAACTAAAGGGGAGATGCGGTACAAAGAAAGGCATGTCTAACATGTATAGGATTTCTATAATGCAAATCAAGGGTCAAAGGAGGTTAAAAGCATGCCAAGAGGGGCTGAATTAGCAAGTTTATACAAAATATCCAGAAGCTAGATAGGAAACAAATGCTTACAAAATAAATCCAAATAAAATAGTTAAGCATGAGATAAAATCAAAACAAAATTCTACAACACATTCAAGGTGTTTAAAATACAATCCAAAAGCCTAATCTTAGATTTTAAAGAACATCTTATTGCTCATAGACAGGGTAGAATAACAAGTCATGCAAAAACAAAATTATTTGACAAGCATAGGGGTGAGATAAAATTAAAACAAAAATTACACAACATATTCAAAGTGTCTAGAATACATTAAAAAATAATATGAGGCTCAAACATGCACCAATCATCCCAGATTTCAAATAACAAATTGCAACTCTAGATTTAGGTCAACACTACAAGCATTGAAAGATGGGATTAATTTACAAGTTTGGAAAATGATTTTTAAGTGAAACCAAAACCCATGAGATTATTCAAGAAGTCTAGAATACAACGAAAATATAAAATATAATTAAAAACTCATGAGCTAGGACTGATTTACAAAAACATTTCGAATGTTAAAAACAGGCAGAATCTGGATACTTGGAAAAACCAATTTATTTAACAAGTTTGGAGAAAGATTTTTCAACAAAACAAAAATTCTTTGATGCATTAAGAGGTCTAAAACACATTTCGAACCTAAAAAATATTTAGGACAAGTAAAAAAATCCAGATTTGAAAAAACACTTAATGGGTCAAAAACAGGGTAGCAAATGAGTGAATTTTGGAAATCAATGAATGTGAGCTTTGCATAAGCCTAAATTAATTTCCATGATCTAATCCACATCCCAACCCTACAATGATCTTGGGAAGAAGCTCATGAGGGTTGGAAATAATCTCATTAAACTAAGATTTGGATGATTAGTCCATGTTCTAAAAATAAAAAAAAAAAATCTGAAAATCATAATTTAGAAAAATGAGTGATGTAGACCAAAGGAGTGAGCCATGGATTAACCACATGGCTAACACTCCTTTCAACCCTCAAATGAGTGTGGATTTAAGCTCGTAAGAGGAATGAAGGACTAAGTTAATACTCACACATGAAAAAGAGGACTAGAATTCACAAGGAAACTCCCATAGATAAGGATGTTCTCATGTGAAATCATGTACTATGTACCAATGAACATGACAACTATTAATAACCACAAAATGACCATAATCTCAAACCGCAATTGACCATGAAAAGGGATTCAAAAGGGCTAAGAATGGTTCATTAAAAACCAGTTTGATAAAGTTTTCCAAAAATCACAAAAACCAGGAGAGTAATTACCATTTTCTCAAGCATGATAATAAAACCAAAGCCCATGAAAGAAGGCTTGACCTTAGGCCACAAAATTGGCCATTGAAAGATGCTTGAAATCTTAGCCAAAGAGGGTTTGAAAATGGATTTTACAACCAAATTTGCAAAGAAAACCCAAAAGGACAAAAATAGGCTTCGAAAGACCTTTTCTATGGAAAATCTTTTTGGTAAATAAACAAACACTTTGTGACTCTCAAAATTTATTTTAAAATTAGTCAAAAAGGCTTCCAAAATCATTAAAATGGTGGGGAAAAAGGAAAATCCCCAAAAGAGAAATCAAAAGGAAAACAAGGATTTCAAATCCAAACAAAGCCTCATTTCTTGAATTGATCAATGGGCTTGAAGATGGGTAAAAATACCCAAAAGAGACCAAAATCAAGTTAATCAAAGTCTCTAAACCATTGTGCAACAAATCTAATCAAAGATTAGACAATCCCTCAAGCAATCAAGATGAATAAAATGAAGAAAAGAAGAAGAACGATAAATAATGAACTAAATAACCAACAATCAAGTGTGTAGCCTCCAATATCCACACCCAATATATGAACCAACCCAAGAATCAAAAGAAAATGGAAATGAACTGAGAATGACAATGGGAAAACGAAATCTAAGTGAGCTTACCAAGGATTTTGCACACAAGTGAACACTTGCCTTTTAGCAATCCAAATTCTCTTCCAAGCAAAGCCTTCTTCTAACCTCTCTCTTCCTTCTCTATCCCTCTCTAAACATTGATAGAGTTTCCCCTTCAAAAATGCCAAGAGTGTTGGGAAATCCTGGATCGCTCCATTCTCAAGCCTTAGATTGTTAGGGTGCATGAAAATTTATCTCAGGCTCTTTAAATCTATTGTAGCGGAAAACTTGATATTCAAAAACCAATATGAATACTGTTGACTTTGGGATTTTTGAGAATTTCTCTCTTGAATTATTTCAATAGAATTACACCAAATATATACAAATTGTAAGAGGTTAAAAATGGAAAAAAAGGAAGGACCTTATTTCTAGCCTAGGATATCTCTATTTACAAAAACAAATTAGTCAACTAAACTAATAAGGAAAAACTAAATTCAAAAATATTTCCTAATTGGAAAGTCTTCGTACAAGCTGTTTATATTTTCCAATACTCCCTCTCAAGTTGGTAAATAAATGTTCTTCATCCCTGGCTTGCTTGTGATGTTACAAAATAAACGTATTGTAAGTCCCTTAGTCAATATATCAAACAATTGGTTTTTTGTGGAAATGTAAGGGATGCAAACTATCCAATTTTTCTTTGATGAAATGTCGATCCACCTCTACGTGTTTAGTGCGGTCATGCTGAATTGGATTGTGAGATATGGTAATGGCTGACTTGTTATCACAGTAAAGTCTCATTGACCCCTCCCACCTAACCCTAAGATCGGTGAGTATGATTTTCATCCAAAGTTCATATATTCCAAGTGCCATGGATCGAAATTTTGCTTCTACACTTGATCTTGCTACCACTAATTGTTTTTTACTCCTCCAAGTTACCAAATTACCTCCTAAGAAAGTGCAATAACTAGAGGTTGATTTTCGATCTGTAACTAATCCAGCCCAATCGACATCTATATATGCTTCAAGTCTAGTTCCTCCTGCTTTTTGAAATTGAATGCCTTTTCATGGTGTTGATTTTAAATAACGAAGAATTTTGAATATTGCTTCTATATGTATCTCCTTGGGAATATGCATGAACTGACTCACAACACTTACCGCATAAGCTATGTCTGGTCTAGTATGCGGTAAGTAGATCAACTTCCCCACTAGTCACTGATATTTCTCTTGATCTATCGACACATCTTCTTTATCTCCATTAAGTTTGTGATTTGGCTCAATTGGCAGGTCAGTTGGTCTACATCCCAACATTCCTGTTTCTTTGAGAAGGTCAAGATACTTCTACTGTGAAATAACCATTCCTTCCTTTGAATGTACAACCTTAATTCCTAGGAAATATTTTAACCTTCCAAGATCCTTAATTTTAAATTCATTTGCAAGTTTCTTCTTTAGTTTCTCCATTTCCTCCAAATCATCTCTTGTTACCACGATGTCATCAACATATACTATGAGAGCTATTATCCTTCTCTTCTTTGAATGTCTAATGAAGAGAGTGTGATCCCCTTGGCTTTGACTATAACCTATGTTTTTCATTGCTTTAGCAAATCTCCTAAACCAAGCCCTAGGCGATTGTTTGAGATCATAAAGAGCTTTGTTTAGTTTGCAAACTTTATTTCTCATAGAGTCTTTCATAAATCTTGGTGGTAGTTCCATATAGACCTCTTCCTCCAAATCTCCACGCCAGAAAGCATTCTTTATATCGAATGCTACAAGGGTCAATCAAAATTAGTAGGTAGAGACAACAAAATACGAACAATATTCATCTTTACCACCGGAGAAAAAGTTTATTGGTAATCTATCCCATGAGTCTGTGTATAACCCTTAGCTACCAATCTTGCCTTATATCTCTAATGTCCTATTTGTTCTATGCTTGGTAGTGAACACCCATTTACACCTCACCTTTCTCTTGCCCTTGGGAAGATTAACAAGTTCCCAAGTATTATTTTTCTTCAATGCACTCACTTCTTCCAACATAGCTTTCTTCCAATTCTCATCCCTAAGTGCCTCTTGAACACTTTTAGGTGTTTTTATAGAGCTAAGTTTGGAAACAAATGCTTGATATGAGGAGGACAAGTTGTCAAAAGAAACAAAGTTGCTAAGTGGATGTTGGGTGCATTGTCTTTTTTCTTTTCTAAGGACAATAGGCAAATCAAGGTTACTAATGTCATTAGGGGTAGAGATAGTTTGATTTTCAATACCTTTATTAGGGTGAATGGTTGGAGCATGTAGAGATTCTAGAGCTGGCTGCATCCTCCTTGAATAGACTTTAAGTGGTGTTGAATGATTCTCCCCTTCTTTCCTTTGAATGATAGACTCAAGCTTCTCTATGGACTCAGGAGGAACAAATTCTAGAGTATTGTGGGGTAAAGATTCAAGTGAAGAATTGGTTTTAGAATGTGGAAGGGTTAGATCAGGAAAAAATTCCTTATCTTCTACAAAGGGGTCCCTTTGAAGATAAGATTGGGAGAAGAAAGGTTGTTGTTTGTTAAAGGTGACATCCATAGTTACAAAAAACCTCTGGGAATTAGGATGATAACACTTGTATCCCTTTTTTGTTAGAGAATAACCAATGAATATACATTTAAGAGCTTGGGGATCCAATTTAGTTTTATGATGTGCCTGAATGTGAACAAACACCACACCCTTGAATATTTTTGGGGCTATTCGACTAAAACCATCAAAGTGTGGGTAGAATTGAGTGAGAAGATTTATGGGTTCTTTGAAATCAAGCACCTTAGAAGGCAATCCATTGATAAGATGAGCAGTAGTTAAAATAGCCTCCCCCCAATATGCCTTTGGAATATTCATTTGAAAAATCAAGGCTCTAGTTACCTCTAGCAAATGTCTATTTTTCCATTCAGCTACCCCATTTTGTTATGGTGCATCCATACAAGAGGATTGATGAACAATTCCTTCTTTTTCAAAATATGATGATAGACATTGGTTTTTGGCATTATCGGATCCCACTTTTGGATTTTGGCATCAAATTGGGTTTTTACCATTTTATGAAAACAGGAAAAATAGTGCTAACATTAGGTTTGTGTTTCATAAGAAATACCTATGTAACCCTTGTGGAATCATCAATAAAAGATACAAACCATTTTACCCCAACAATACTTTGAATTTGAGTAGCCCCCCAAACATCAGTGTGGATTAGGGTAAATGGAATAAAACATTTATTATTCCTTGAAGGAAATGACACACGATGGTGTTTAGCGAATTCACACACATCACAATGAAAACTTTGAATATCTAGTTTTCCAAACATAGTCGGGAACGTCCTTTTTAACAAAGAAAAAGATGGATGACCAAGACGAAAATGGGATAACCAAACTTGAGTTTTGGAAATGATCCCTCAAGAGATGAGTTGCATGAGGCTGATTGATGGGCCCTAGGGAGTCAACACGTGGCATCAATTATAATGGGAATAAGAATAAAACTAAGGGAATTTAAATTTGTAATGGTAAAACCAAGTTTCTCATTTCTTTCTCAATGTGGAACATCCAAAGGCAATGGTTCAGTCATGTTTGGAATTTTGGTGATGTGTCACAAGGTGCTGGCATGGTGGATGACAAGGCAAGAATGGGACACGTGGTTGTTAGCATGGTAAAAGGTGATGTGACAGGCCAAGTGAAGAAAATAGCACATGTTGGCCAGTGCAGGCGTAAGAAAGGGGGAGGATTCCAAATATAAAGACAGTTTAGTAGGAAAAGAAATCTACCAAGAAATAGATATAAATAAAAGATGATTTGCTTATAGGAGAATTCCAGGGAAAGTACAAATTTTTAAGAAAGGAAACAAAGTACTTTTAAAATGTCAAGATATTTAATGGTTTTGCTAACAAAGGGAACATGGGAAGTGGATCCTTGTTTATAATTGAAAGCCTGTAAATATCAATTCATTTAAAGGACTCAAGGAGCCTACTCCACACAGCCAATTAATTTAGAAATCTAGTAGATTTAAATTTCTTGTACATTGTGTTTCTCCCCACTTCATTTCAGTCCCTTTTATCATTCTTCATCATTTCTTGTTGTTTTTTTTGGGATTTTGAAGATCTCTATACAGATATAAGGTCCCTGACCTGCACATTCTGCTGCCTAATATATCTGTTGGGCCCTTCTTCAACCACAACCATGAGCTTTGATTGATTCCAATTGATCAAGGCTGAAATCAACCTATGAACAGTGAAGTTAATAAATGGAATTAAGTATCAGTGCTGTAGCATGCCCACACTTATCAACAATCGAATCACATGTCAAATTTAGCCTCGTTAAGTTATTTTATTGAGGGAACACATAGATCTATATTACCTTCAATTTTGTCACATTTTAACATATGAATTGAAAGAAAGGTGCATAAAGTGAGCCTTAATTTATATTATTTTCAATTTTTTTCCATTATATAAAACTAAAATTACATTAATTTCATATTTATTTCAAGTTTTTTACTTTGTTCTATAAAATATTTCTATAGTTGCATTATTTTTTATGTGATTTGTTTGTTTAAATGTACTTGGATTTATTATGGAAGTCATGTAGTAATAAATATAAGAGATATATACTTTTTACAAAATTAATCATTTGTTCAACCAAGTTACCTAAAAATCTGTCATAACTGGACTAAATTGACTGTGGGTGGACTTGGATTGACTTATAACCTGACCAACCTGCTGGTATTGCAGGGCTAAGTTTTCTTTACACCTGTTATTTTTCACAGCTTTGACACCTTAAAAGTAAGCAATCCATCATTTTCTATCTTTGAGGTGTCCAGCAAGCAGAGAGAAGAAACAGACGTCAACCATCTATGGTATCCATCCACTACCTTTCACATGTTGCAGATGAACCAAAGCTCTTCTCAGTAAATAGAAAAGCAGAAAGGAAAGGAGCATATGCCAAAAGTGAGAGTTTCGGTGCTGGATTTTCTTCACTATGAGCTGTAACTGTTGTCTTCATCTCATTGAAGCATTTTTGTATTTTTCCTCATCCGGGTCGGTCTTTCAAGCATTTATTGTGCTCTCAGCAGTGCTAGAGGTTTTCAGAGTATCTCTTGTGTGAGTATTGGGAACGAGAGAAAGAGTGAATTTAGAGAAGGAGAAAGAGAAAATGGCAATGGATGCGAGGCAGGTGATTGCAGCTATTCTGACTCTGTCAATGTTTGCCATGCTTGGAAACATGATCAAGAAAGATCATTTTGATACGTTTCAAGTAAGTTCACTCTTTGTCCCTCTGTTTCCCAAGAAAACTGAGGAAATTGTTGTGCTAGGCTCAACTGGAACTGGGCTTTCTATTTTTTTGTTTTCTGAGGTCCTGTAATAGTTAATCGTTGCTTTCTGGCATTTCTCAGCTACCAAACAGAACATTTGATGATTGTAAAATTTGTGATAAAAAGTCTGTTGCTTTATCTTTGTGAGCTGTGATGCCATTTGATCTCTGCAGTTCTGAATGAATTGTTTTGCATCTGCATGTTTTTAGTTAAGTTTCCTTATATTATTTGCCTCAAATGTTGACCTTTTGAATTTCTAACTGAATATTTTTGCTTTATTTTTAGCCAATTGGCATCATGAAACTTTTCTTTTCTGTTCTTTTCTATTTTTTGTTTTTAATTATGTGGCTTGAATTTTTGAGTTTTATTAAAAATTTCATAGTTTCTTCTGGATTTAGAGAATTTTGAAAATAAAACCATGGGCTTCCTGAATCTTTTTTCAACTAATTCTTTTGTTCTCTGCATAAACAACTGAGAAAAAAAGAGCCGAGGTATTTCCTTTGAATGCCAAATTTAAACGATGTTATTTTCTCGCAGAACACAAATCAACTCTGTAAATTTATTAAGTCAATTCCAACCATCTTGAAAAGGCCTTTGTTTCTAGCCATGGGACTGGCTATGCTAATCTTGGTTGACCATTTTGGTGTGCCTAGGGCCACTTTATTTCAGTACCAAGACGTCTTTTTTCAGTACCTTAGCCATGTGTTCTTTGTGGTCCTAGCAACAAGTTTGTTCTGAACCATGTTCCTCAACCTGTCCCCAAGTAGCACTACACCTGATTTCTCCCAGATTTGCTTATTTCTAATTGTCTTTTTACAACTTTTCACTTATGCATTTCGACCACAAACTTTTTTCAAAATTACACACTGGTTTGATCTACATATGTCATTTTTCTATGCTATGAGGGCGCTGCGTCAAATTCAAATGGTATTGGAATCAAAGAAAAGATATAAGAAGCATTCATTTTTTATGTATTATCTAAAAATAATTTTGAACTACTGATTTTTATTTATTTATCTTTTATGGGAATCAACTAACTTAGTCTGCCATTTTGCTTTGAAGATGAAATTTCCAGCAACGTCACATGTTCAATATGATACCATAAAAATTGCTGAAAAAAATATCATTGACCTTCCAACCATCCGCAGAGGGCCATGGAAAAATGATAGTGAGGCACTGAAACCTTGCTGGAACAAGCCAGCACTCGGTATGTTCTCATCTGTATTGGATATTTATCAATTACCTTTGTGAAGCATTTTTCATTAGACAGTTGTTTAGCCTTCTCTTTAAACCTTTCTTACTTTTTTCAATGTACAGAAGAGAGAGAGCAGTCAACAGGTTTCATTACATTTTCATTCTCATATGGCCCTGAGTATCATGTATCACAGGTAAATTTATCACTTCCAGCTGGCACCTGTGCCTTTAATTTTTGTTTTAACAATTTATTCAGTTGTATATGTTTTAGATCATTGATTCCCAGTATAATATCTGATTCTTCAGAATTTAGAGAATATAAAATGTTTTTATTTGTGCATATTGAAATACCCCTAGTAGTTCCTGTTGAGTTCTCCATTAAAATGCAATTAGATTCTATTTCTTTGAGCACTAGATTCATCACATCATTTCCAAATGAAATTTGCTAAATTAGTAGTTACGTATTTTTAAAAAATATAGCTTCTCATTCCATGTGTTTGTCATCTGTAGGCAGTCGAACATGATATATAATGTACTTCAGTTTTTACCTATGAGATGTTTGGTGTAGCTTGCATTCTTTTCTATCCCCACACTTTTCATCTTTTGGGAGAGATGGTATTTTGCTTATGGCTTGTGTTTGAAGTCATTTATTATTGTTCAACATGAACCCAAATTGCTTTGCAAACCTTGTTACAAGCAGCTGCTTTTGGTTTTTATTTATTCAAAATTTATCAGTCTGTTAGTGTTACTCTCATAATTTAGGGGTTCATATAAGTTATCGGCTTTCCTTTTTCTATTATGCTAACTCTTAAAAGAGATTATGCTCTAGCATTAGAATGTGTTTTTGTTGATTTCCTCAGCTTGCTGATGCCGTGGTAGTAGCGAGATATCTAGGAGCAACTCTTGTGCTTCCTGATATCAGTAAAAGTGAAAGAGGGCAAAAGAGGTTAGTGTTCAACGCAATGCTATAAATTTCTTTTCCTTCAATTTTTTGACCTTGATTTTCTAAGTTACATGGGCTGGACATATACAGGAAAAATGGGTTTATTAACTATGAAAAACAATTGCAACTTATACTTCAGTATAAATGAAACCCTTTCAGGAAGTTTGAAGAAATTTACGATGCAAAGAAATGTGTGAAAAACCTGGGTAGCGTGGTTAGAGTAGCTCTGGATCAGCCTTCCGAAGCATCAACAGGAAAGCTCACGGTTGTTCGGGTCCCAAACAGGGTTTCTGAAGAATATATTGCTGCAAAGATTGAACCAGTATTTAGAACAAAAGGAAACTTAAGTCTTTCAACTTACTTCCCATCCTTGGATATGAGGAGAGCTGAAGAGACTAAATATTTGGATTCATTTGCATGCTTGGCCATGTTTGGGACTCTACAGTTGCAACCGGAGCTGCAGGAAGTGGTTGACTCTATGGTTGGAAGGCTAAGAAACTTGAGTCGGAAGTCCAATGGCCAGTTTGTTGCAGTGGACTTGAGGTTTAAAGTGTTGGAACGAGAGTGCTGGAGAAGAGAGGCTAAAGGAAAGAAAAATTGTTATAATGCAGAAGAGATTGGGGTTTTCCTAAAGAAGATCGGTTTTGACAGAGACACTGCAATCTATTTGACTCAGTCTAAATGGCATCACAGTCTTGATGCACTGAGAGAGATCTTCCCAAAAACATTTACAAAGGTAAGGTCCTCTATTTTTCTTATTACCCCATTAGTTTATCTTTGTTCATTTTTTAAACATTTACATGGATCATGGTAGTAGGTTTGATCATGGTGTATAGAACAATATCTAAGGATTTTAAACCTTTCCAGTCTGCACAAAGTTGCAAAGTTAGTGCCTCTGAACCATCAATCTTTAAAATTTTGGTTTTAACATGAATTTTGGTACTGTTAAAATAAAAACAAATCTCAAATTTCTGGAAATTCTTAGGAGTTCCATATAAACATTTTTGAATGCTGTTGAAGACCTCTACTTTAGGTTGAAAGCATTGCAAGTTATCAGTGTTTGATCATCATCTAATACTTCCACATAGATGACTTGATTGCCATCCATTCCCCTTAAATTAGCTACCATATTTTTGTTACCACACTGAAGTATGCTATCAGTTGATGAGAGGCAAAAGCAGATCATAATTCAGAACATGAGACCAATCCAGTGGTTTCTTTCAGCTGATAACTGCATACATCTGCATCTAGATCACCCTAGTCATAAAACACTAGTTTGACTCAGGCCTTAGCCTATTAAGGACCCATGACATCAGTCGAAGGAGTTCTGAGTCGATTGACTTTTAGTGGAACTAAAGTGACTCCTTTTAGGAGTTATTTTGAAGTGATGTTGAAAATACATCACTTGGGCATGAAACTTAGACTGACAAGCACTTTAAGTTGATCCATTCTATTATCTTCCAGTGTGGATGACTGGTACTTATTTTGGAATTAAGTAAGCAGTGAAATGACTAAAGATACCTATTAAGGTTTTCTTCGAAGTTGGATTAGAAGTGGTTCTTCTTGGAAGTTGCTTCCAAATGCACATCACCCTTGCATGAATAGTTGGAAACATCATCTGTCATTTGTCTTCAATTAGTGCTGCTTAGGTCCCTGCTCAACATGGAGAATGTGTGTGCGTTTCTGAAACTATGCAGGAAGGTATCATGCCGGCAGAAAAAAAGGCCAAGTTCCTCAGTTCAGAGAGTTCTGAATTTGAAAAGGCTATTGATTTCTACATATGTTCTGAAAGCGATGTCTTTGTACCTTCCATTTCCGGACTGTTCTACGCCAATGTGGTCGGGAAAAGAATTGCTTCCGGCAAGAGCCAGATACTTGTTCCAGCACAAGTAACAGTTTCTTCTACTCCAGTCTCTAGTTACATTTCTCGTTATATATCTAAAAGAAACCATTTTGCATATTCATGTTTTTGTTGAGTTTAGGCAAAGTAAATCCTGAATGAAGTTGTGAACAAGCCCCTGAAAAGTAGTATATCTTTTGCTTAGTTTACATGTCTCAAATTAAAAATATTATGCACTAGCCAAAATGTTAAATTTGATCAGTAACTCGTACACAGTAGCTGCATGGGTGCAATGTAAAACTGTGTAATTTATAATTGTCTTTCTGTAAGTGTATGCATTTGTGATGTTCCAATACTTAGTTTTCTCTTTTAGAATTTCTTCGTGGTGTTATTGCTACTGCTGACATGATTGACTATTAACTAGTGCTTATGACAACATCGATGTTAGTGGTGCAAACTGTTAAGCTCAGTTTTGGAGAGCTTCTTAGACGCTAATAGCAGTGTTTGAAGGTCAAATGCAACCTTTAGGAGTGTGTGGATAGAACTCTCAACCATGGGTATTACACTTTTAATGTGATTTATCCACATTTTAAAGAAGCAGGAGGCCCATGCTTTTCCTCGAATGTGACGAAGTGGATTTTTATTTTATTATTATTTTTTTTTAAATGTCAAAATTATCTTTTCATTTAATTGTAAAACATAAATGAGCTAAGGTGGTCTAAAGGCCTTCCTTGGATATTCAATGCCTTCATCAAATGCCAAGAAAACAATTTCATAAACTAGGACTAAAAGATTCCCTTTCCTATATATGATACATGCCACAATCTTACACAATTTATTTGTGATTTTATTCAACATTATGTGATCATATCTTAGGATTATAAAATCGATGTAGACAAGCTTAAGATCTTGAGATCTACTTTCCAAATTAGTGGGTCAAACATAACTTAGGAGGGATGATTCATTAGAGGGTGAAACAAAGTTATTTCTAAGGTGGGTGTTCCCTATTTAAGACATCAAAATTGTCTTCCTTCTCTCTTTATGTGGACTTCAATCTTAACATGTAGCATTAGAATCTCACTAAACAAATGGAAGAATAGGGAATAAGAACTTTCCTTTTGTTGAATTAAATTTACTAAACATGTGAGGAAGAAATAACATTCCAATTATAAGGTATGGAGGTGTTAATGGAAGCTATGTTCCATCAAAATAATAACTTTGAAAGATCCATTTTGGATGAACTTTGCCAAATTAAAGAGAAACCTAAAACCCATGCTAGGGATGCCAAGGAGGTGGGTTTGGGATGGGTCTTCTTATCTCCTACTTTGTTCTGCCAAGAAATTCTTAATCCCGTCCTTGTTCCATACGCAAGGTGGGATGAGAGTTGTATTTCCAAACCCGACATAGGAGAGGAGAAAAAACCCCAACTCTAACCCACTACCTTATTAAAAGCTATAGAGATAGAAAAAGTTTGTTGAGCAACCAAAAAAAAAAGAAAGGGAAAATGGAAAAAATAAAAGAAAAAAATGTTTGGAAACCTATCTATATATATATATTAAAAAAAATAGAAAAAAAAATTGTTTGGCAACGAAGAAAACTAAAAATTATTAGAGAGAGAGAGAGAGAGCACAAAGGAATTGGTCTTTGGTGGTTGGAAAACTCACTTGACACAATTTTAATAAAATTAAAAATTAAAAAATAAAAAAAAAAATAAAAAAAAAACAAAACAAAACAAAGAAACCTCAACATAGTATTTGAATACATGATAGAAATTGAAAAGAAGTGTAATGGGGAAAAGTGAGAATATATATATATATATATAATAGCACTTCTGAAAATATGTTAAACATTGATGATAATCAGTACAAAAACTAATTATAAACAGTGCAACATGTGTTTGGGTGGTATACTATGGTGTCTTACCTTGAGCTTGATTTGAGTTCTTCAAAAATTACCAAACCCGGCTCATCCCCCGCAACACCTCTCTTATGCTCAACTCATTAGGGATGGGAAAGATAGGTTATCCAAAAATAAAAAAATAAAAAAAATTACTTATTACCATCCCTAGGTCATGTCCATAATATGGAGGATGAATCAATGATTTTGGTACCAATGCATCTTGCCCATGCAAGCCAATTCATTGAAGCTTGAATTACAAAAATTTAATGGGATATTCAATTAGACTAGTTGTCTTATGCAAAACATTTTCTTTGATATCACCAAACCACTAAAAGTTGAAAAGACATTGCATCCTTTTACTTTGAAGAAGATGTCATGGCTTAGTTTGATTGCTATCAGTCCAACTTTCAGGTCTTCTCTTTACCTGACTTTATGGAAGCCATCATGGCCTACTTTGACTCTCAACTCTCTATGATGACTTCCATGGATTCCCATCCAAGCTTCATCAAGCCTCCTCAATTAAAGCATATCAAACCAAAGTTTGAAAATTTGGCTTGTCAAGCCCATAATTGAATTGAGAACCAATGGTGTGGGTACTTCATTGATGGGTTAAAGGAGGAGATATAGCACAAGGTCATTTTGATTGGCCACCTTGTCCAAAGCCATTGGTTTAGCACCTAATATTGTATGATAGTATCTTAGGACTTGAGATTGATTTAAAGAATAAGCTTAAGATTAACCTTGAGAATCTACTTTCCAAACGAGTAAGTATAAAATTATTTGTGAGGGATGATTCTCATAATCTTAGATTATCTTTAGCATTATTTAAATCACGTATCCAACTTCATCAGAAAGCATATGGTTTTTTAATATTTAAAGTGATTCTTAAGTTGGATGAATCCTGATTAGAATATCAATCTTGTTGTTTTCCATATCGAAAGCAATTCACTCAACATATTGAATTAAAGCACAAGAACTCTCCTATGTTGAGTTCCGCCTACATATGCATGAGGAAACGACATCCTAATTGCACAATCATCTATGAATGTCATTGGAAGCCATTAGTCTGTGAAAATCTCTCTTGTGATCCCATAGCAATAACATCTTTTGGGTTAGGCATTTGCTCATATATTCTCACTAAAAAGGGAGTTATTTTCATTTTAGCTATATTAACCATTAAAATTAGGTCAAAATAACTTCCAAAGCACACTTTTGGATTGAACTCTGGCTAAATAAGGATAGCATTTGAAGTCTATGCTCATAATTGATGTAGAGGATGAGCTAATGACTTAAGTACCAATATGCTACACATGCAAGCCCACGTTTACTGAAGCTTGTGTTCCAATAATAAGGAAACTACATTATATTAGATATTCTGCATCAAACATTTTTTTGGCTAATAAACCCCAAAAAAAATCAAATTGTGGACATTACATCCTTACTCTTGGAATGTGATGTCTCGCCTTGGTTTGATTTATGCAAGTCAAAATATTGGGTATTCTCTTAGTTTGTCTTCATGGAGAAGTTGTCATGGCTCACTTTGGCTTAATTGTTCATGACTTCTGTAAATTTTCATCCATGCCTTTTTGAACCTTCACAACTAAAAGAGTACTAATTAAATTTGAAGGTAACTTGTCAAGCCCATGGTTGAATTGAGGACCAATTGTGCAAATGTCGAAAGGAGACAAAGTAAGGGATATAGCGAGTGATAATGTTAGACTTAGGACTATAATTTTAAAGGCAAGCCAAGATGCTAGGTGACGAGACACGCTTATTGTTGTGACACACTTGGAACAGGGCACAATGCGTTCAATGAGGCGTCACTTTAGGTGCTCAATGGTGTACTTGGATCCATGTGCAAAGACGTGAAATTTTGATTTTAATTTATTCTATTGTAGGTTAAAAAATGATATTGTTTTGTTTTGGACTTCAAATTATTTAAATTTTTTAAAAGGCAAAATGACATTGTTTTTGCTCATCTATTTTAAAGTGACTAATGTAAAACATGTTGCTTCCTTTTTAATAAAAAGGAAAAAGGAAGAAACCGGAACCCAACCAATCCCTATATCTAAACAATACTACATGAAAAAAGGGAACATCCTTGTGATGATCTAATATCGCTAGGAGAAGATGATGCAAGGGACAAAACATAAGGCCCAAACAGGTCTTAGCAACAACGATGCAAGGTACAAGGCATAAGACATATGATGCAAACAACTTCACTTTGCAAAGATCCAAATAGGGAAGAAGAAGAAGAAGAAGAAATAGGTCTCAGTGACAACGATGCAAGGTACAATGCACAAGACATATGATGCAAACAACTTCATGTTTGCAAAGATCCAAATAGGGAAGAAGAAGAAGAAGAAGAAGAAGAAATAGGTCTCAGTGACAACGATGCAAGGTACAAGGCACAAGACATATGATGCAAACAACTTCATGTTTGCAAATATCCAAATAGGGAAGAAGAAGAAGAAGAAATAGGTCTCAGTGACAACGATGAAGGTACAAGGCAAGACATATGATGCAAACAACTCCACGTTTGCAAATATCCAAATAGGGAAGAAGAAGAAGAAGAAATAGGTCTCAACGACCAAAGTACAAGACATAAGACATGATGCAAACAACTCCACGTTTGCAAAGATCCAAATAGGGAAGAAGAAGAAGAAGAAATAGGTCTCAGTGACAACGATGCAAGGTACAAGGCACAAGACATATGATGCAAACAACTCCATGTTTGCAAAGATCCAAATAGGAAAGAAAAAGAAGAAATAGGTCTTAGTGACAACAATGCAAAGTACAAGACATAAGACATGATACAAACAACTCCACGTTTGCAAAGATCCAAATAGGGAAGCAGAAGAAGAAATAGGTCTCAGTGACAACGATGCAAGGTACAAGGCACAAGACATGTGAAGCAAGTAACTCCATGTTTGCAAAGATCCAAGTAAGGAAGAAGAAGAAGAAAGTGACTTCTTTTTCTTTTTTTCTTCGCAACATGTTTTGCATTAGTCACTTTCTTCTTCTTCTTCTTCTTCTTGCTTTTTCCAAAACATGTTGCTTCCTTCCTTTTTAATAAAAAAGAAAAAAATGAAGAAACCCTAACCCAACCAATCCCTGCATAGCGGCAATGATGCAAGGTACAAGGCACAAGACATATGATGCAAACAACTCCATGTTGCAAAGATCCAAAAAGGGAAGAAGAAGAAGACTCCACATTTGCAAAGATCCAAATAAGGAAGAAGAAGAAGAAGAAGAAGAAGATGATGATGATCCAAACAATTTTAACAATTTTAAACAGATCCAAGACCCAATTTTAGACAAAAATAGCTTTAGGTCAACAAAGATCCTAATAGGGAAGATGAAAAAGCAATCATCACTCTGCAAAATCTTAAAGAAGACGATCTAAACAATTTTAACAATTTTAGATAGATCCAAGACACAATTTTAGATAGACGTAATTTTAGACAAAAATAGCTCTAGGTCTACAAAGATCCTAATAGGGAAGATGAAAAAACAATTGTCACTCTACAAAATCTTGTCATGGTTTTATCATCTTTTTTAAGGCTTTTCTAACCCATGCATTTTCTTTAGGATAAGCCCCCATTTTTTCATCTATTTTGGGGCATAAACCCCTTACCCCTATGTCTCCTTAAGAACTTTTGTAGTGTAGATTTAGAATAATGAGAAGAAAACCATGTATCTTTAATGCTCCTAATTTGATTTGATTTAATTTTTTTTTAATGAGGAATAAACCTTTTGAAAAATACTTGTAATGAGAAACACCCAAATAGTGAAATATTTTTTTGTTTTCTTATAATTTTTTTCTTGAAATTTTTTTAGTGGTTAATGTTGGAAAATTGAAAATAATGTATTAAAATTAGAGTTTTTGATGGTATACGAAAATTTTCCATATGTTTGCACATGTAAATTAGGTTAGATCTCACTTCACTTAGCCACACACCTTGAGTTGCGCCTTGTGCTCGAACTCTAAGAGGCCTCTATACCTTGCACCTTTCATAACTATACTTGGGATTTTAAGACAAAAGCGATGGGTATGTAGGAGATGGTAATAAAAAGAGGTAGTGGAGTCGCCCTAGAACTAGAGTAAGGATAGAATGCAAGAATTAAAAGATGAAGTGAGTATAAAAGCACATTGAATGAAGTGCAAATGGACTTTAAGGGTCATGTAATAAACATGATAGCCTTTTAGTCAAATGATATCCCACAAAGATTCAAGGATAGATTCAACATCAAACTTTTACTTTATTAAGGGGTGATTCTCAACAAAATAAAACACCAAGTAAAGCTTTATGTGATGATTTTATGATGACAGAAACTGAATTGATAATGGAAGATTCAACTTAAGACCTTAAAGAACCAAGGCTCTATGACCTTGTTACAATTAACCTAAATTGAAGCTTAAGTTGTTAAACAAAAGCTAAAATGGGAGATTTGATGAAGTTAAGATCATTTAAATTTAAGCTAGCCACCTTGCCCTTATGGCTTGACTCAAGTGATAAAGGATTGGGAAGGATTGGGGAGGATTTGTGGGAGGTTCTAGGTTCAAGTCCTAATAGGGATAAGAATCTACCTAATAAAAAAAATTAAAAATTAAAAATTAAAAATTAAAAATTAAAAAAAATTAAAAAATAAAGAAAACCTTACCATAAGTCAATGCCCTATCACATATTTATAATGATAAAATCGACCTCCTCAAATCAAAATTGCATTAATGGTTGCTTTTCAGTCCATCATTAACCCATACACAACCATTACCAAGTCCTCAACCCTCACTACCCATGTTTCCAATATCCCCCTTTATGATAAATATCAATTACCAAGGTGCAAACATGACATGATAAAGGATTTTTTTTCAATTGTAATGAAGAATTTTGGCCTAGGTATTACTACAAGACAGCCCAATTACTTTAGTAGATGATGATTCATTGGTTCCAATGACATTGTAACACTCCATCTTACCAAAATTACCCTCCATGAGAATATAAAACCTTCAATATCAAATCAAGCACCATAATCAAGAAATCATACAATTCATATTAATATAACAAGTTTCTAATGGAGGAGATCAATTTCTTGATTGTTGGATAACATGTTAGCTATGTAGGGAAATGGAGTATTGGAAATTGAAACCTACACGATGACAAACCATCGGTTAATAAACTCTCACATGATGAATGTCATGATTTTACAATGCAAATATCATTATGTTATTCAATGTATTATAGTAATATCTCATAATTGCTCCCAAGAAGTCATGCTACTTTCCAAATTAATGGGTCAAGATAATTTATGAGGGATGATGCTCATGATTGTAGATGATTTTTAGCCTTGCTTAAAGATTTATGTCTAATTTTGTTAAAGACATCTACTTTTTGATTAAAAATGGTTCTTAAGTTTGGTGATTCCAATTAAAAAACCAAACTGATTTTTCTTCTTTGCTATGTGGATTTTGATCCAAACAAGATGCAATTATCAAAATTGTCCAAAATTTTTGTTGTTCTTATTATTTGTCATCTTTTCACTTTTTCTGCAATTTTTTCTTGTTAAAGCAATTAATATGTTGTCTTTAGCAACAAGTGTCAATGATGGTCGGTGATGTTAGAAGTTATGACAGTCATCAACTATTGTCACCTTTTTTAAACTTATGACTAGTTCCATTTCTATTTTATGCCAATGAAGCGGGATTTTATTGGAATATGAATCATACTTGATGGTAGCTCATTAATATTAGAAGATTAATTTATAAATCTCATAAAAATAAATATAAAAAATTCACTTTAATTGATGATTTTGTGCATCCGATTTCAATTTATTCATCATTTGATTTGCAGAACTAGATATTTTGAAAAGGAGTTTGCAAATAAAATACTCAATTAATTGGTGTAGAAGGAATGTCAAGCAAAGATGATCAAAGGAAAAGTTGTTGCAACACATAGGAGAATGGTGCATTTACAAAAAGGATTGATTTTAGCATATACAACCATTTGTTTGCCTAGGTTGACATGGCACATCAGTGTTGATGCATTATGAGAGATCTTCCTCCGAAAAATATACAAAAGTAAGCATTTCTAGTCTCTCTTTTGTAGTCTCTCTTTTTTTTTTTTCTTTTTTTTCTTTTTTTGTTCTTTTTTCTTGTGTTACTCTTTAATTTATCTTGCCCATTGTGGAATATGAGTGTGGATCAGTGGTTGAGCCATGAAATTAACTTGGAGGGGACCAACATTTAAGAATATTTGGCCCCCTCGGGACTCAGGTGGCTTTGCCGCTGTGTTGAAAATACAGTGCTTAAGCACTCAACTTCAACTGAAAATCTGTCTCTAATTTGTCCTTTCTATCATCTCCAAATGTGGTCCTTCTAGGAATATCTTCTGCTGTGAAAAGGTCAAAGATGACTTCAATATGACTAGGGTTTATATGTATTAACATTCTTTTCAAGATCAAAATGAAAGCATTATGGAAGTTTCTTCCAAATTCTATTCTGGATTAATATCCTTTGTATAAGTAGTTTATGACTTGGTATGCAGTCTTTCTTCAATTAATTCTACGTGATTTTTTCAATTGACAAGGACTGTACATCAGCTGTTTGAAATTCAAGAAGGTTATAGACATGAAGAAAATATTTTGGGATGAGAAACTTGGGATTAAAACATCTAATATATATCAAGTGCGAGATATTAATGTTTTGATCTAACAAGTTGTATTGAAAGATAGACAAACCAAAGTGTTTGTTAATAGAACTACTTTATAGCTTTGTTCAGAATCTTCCCTGCAGAAATTTTTTAGACATGCGAGGGATATAACTGGAGGTAGAAACTGATTTTGCTCATTTCATCTTACAGTTGATAAAGTGAATAAAATCAGCTTTGCCCCCAATATTATCTACCCTTACATGTCTAAAAATAACTACTTTGCTTATCCATCTTTCTTGAATTTCCACAGGGCAAATGCTGAATGAGGTTGCAAAGTAATCTTGAAAACAAAAGCTCTTGGTATATTTTTCTATCCTCTAATGCAGGTAGTACATGTTTCTTTCCTTTCTTGCTAGGTCTAAAGACCTTTACTTAGCTTTTGATATATCTATATATATGTATATATGATGGTTCAAGTGAAAAGTATTACACACAACTGTAGTCATAAATGTCGAATTTGTTCCTAAATTGTCGGCCTTAGCTTCATGAGTCCAAAAAACTGCTAAATTTATTTACTCCACATTATATCACGTTGCCTATACCTTACCCTGTTTTTTTTTTCATGTCTGGGAAATGTCCACCTTGATGGTGTAAGCTATTAGTAACATGTTATACATTGCTAGTCCATTTTCTAACAGTTTAAACTTTCAGGATTTTAGCATGATATTTGAGCTCTAGTTCCAAAAGGTCTTAGATTGGAGCCTCTTTGCTTATCTATTCCTTTGTTCTGTGCCTCACCAAATGTCCCGATGCTTTTAAATAGGCTGAAAAAAGGAAAGGAGGGTTCATATCATTGTCTCGCCCATGGATTCGGTTTATCCTCAGAGTTTCATGGGAGTGTTTGAGCTTCAGAAGAGATTTCCATTCAGTCCCCTTTAGTCCTTGAAAACAAGTGTTGAAGAACAGAGCTCATCAGATTGCTGCCATGAAGACAATGAGCTAAGCAAGCTCATCCCAAATGATTTGAATGAAACAAATGGAGGCTTCTATTGGCTATGTAAATGCTAAATAACCTTCTCTTTTTGGTGAAAATGTCGCTGTTGATTTTGGAGACCAATGGGCACAAGTGTTCCCATGGTTGGACATGTAAATACCTTTAGAGCAGATCATATAGGTTTCTTATGAGCTTCCATGGGTGAGATTGTATAAAATTTCTTTCTTCCTTTTTTTTGTCTGGGACAAAATCTTCAACATGTCCCCTGAGTCAAATGATTACATGGCTGCTTAGTGGTAACATATCCTTTTTAATAAACTATACTTTCTTTAATTTTTATATTTAATGGGTTGTTGTGTGGAGGCTTCAACACCAAGAAGTGCACATTCTCACCATTTCACTAACAAATTAATGACCCAATTTCCAATCAACATATCATTGACTTTATTCCTTCCACTTGATCAACAACTAGCCTTAAAAGAAAATCCCAATTAACATTTTTTGAGTCAATTTTCCTCTATTTGATCATTGAGCTATGACCCATTTCACACATGTATATTTTTTTCTTGGGAAACAAACAATCATAAAAAATACATGAAACTAAAAGTAATATAAAGGGAAAAAAAGAGTAGAAAAAAAAAGAGCCTAGAGTTAGGTTGATTAATTTTGGCATATATCCTAACTAACATTGTATGAGGCAATTTTCTTCTATTTGATCATTGAGCTATGACCCACTTTACATATATATATTTTTTTCTTGGGAAACAAACAATCATAAAAAAAATGCATGAAACTAAAAGTAATATAAAGGGCAAAAATGTGTTAAAAAAAAAAAAGGAAAAAAAAGCCTAGAATTAGGTTAATTAATTTTCACATATATCCCAACTAACATTTTATGAGTCAATTTTCCTCCATTTGATCATTGACCTATTACCCATTTCACATATATATATATATATATTCTTGGGAAACAAACAATCATAAAAAATAGATGAAACTAAAAGTAGTATAAAGGGGGAAATTTTCTTTAGGCCTAGAATTAGGTGAATTAATTTGATGTCAACTCTATTGTCGGATTGTTGTTTAAGCATTGATTCCATTACCAACAAAGCACAGAATTTAAAATTGGTAGATTTTTTCAAAATTTTTATTTTTATTTATTTATTTGATGTTGTTTCGATGAGGATGACATCTAGAGAATAATTATTGTTCAATTGCATTATTTTGATAATGGAATGTAGCCATCTATGCTAGCTAGGATTTGAATATAACGATTTTCACAATATTTTATTTTATTTTTTAAAATTTTATGCATACTTTGAATTATATTTGATGTGTAAGACAAGCTTTCTCCATTACTATAATGAGAATATGATAAATTTATTTTACAATATTAAGTCAAAATGACATAATTATCCTCATTTCAGAAAAATAGCTCTTACTTTTTAAAAATTATAAATACAATCTCCATTGATTTTTTTCTGAGAAAGGTTATAATCCATGTTTTTGAAAAAATGAGAATTATTTTTCTACTTTCAGAATTATTTTATTTTTTAAATTAAATAATTTTTAATTTGATTTTCTCAAAAAAAAAAAAATTAAAGTAATTTATGATCTTTTACATATTTTATATTTTAGAAAAAAACAATTTACAAACATTTTAAGGAAAATAACATTACCCCAAAGGATCAAAACATAGAATTGATAGTGAAATAAAAAGAAAGAGACCCACTTGGTTTCAATATGGCCCTCACTTTGGATTAGGCTTCCTAATCTTATCCAGAAAAAGATACAAGATGTGTAATTCTTTTTAAGACATGGCCACTATATATGGTTGACAATAGATGCCACCAAAGCCTTTATTGATGGTTTTGAGAATAGGAAATTTACACAAATTTGACTATAAATTATTTTTGAATTTATTATCTTCGAATGATGTTTTCATGGTTTAAACATGTTTTGTATTTTTACTGTTATTCTTATTGTACTTGATGCTTTTTTCAATCGATCATATTTAGTTTTCAATTTATAATCGAGCATAAGAGAAAAAGAATTTTGGATGATATCCAAAACCCCTCAATGAAGTTTTTAGTGATGTGATTACTATTAAAGGTCCATTTGAGAATAGCATTGTCATATCATTTGAGGAAAAAAGATGTCAAAAGGAAAATATCGTGACTAAAATTTAAGTTGTTGCTAAAAGAACTATTTAATGTCAAAAATATACTAAAGGGAAGACATCTTTTAGTGGTGGATGAGCATTTAGTCATCACTAAAGGAGTATTTAGTGCGATCCTAATTTAATTGTTGTTTTGTTTTTCGACATCATGATTCAAATTTTTTATGGTGACTTCATGTCCACCAGTTACAATTCTTATTTTTGTATATGCATGATATATTGTTAGAATTGAAAGCAACATTATTTCTTAATTTTCAATGTATTCCAACATTATAAAGTCAATAAAGGCTCAAACAATGGTATATGCTTTCATTTCTTCCAAATGCTTTTATTTCATCTACACTAAAATGCTATGAACTCTTCATTCTAAAATAAAAAATAAAAATAAAAAATAAAATAAAAATGAAAAATCATTGACTTTTTCAAATATCATTGTTGATGCCTTGCAATTTATGATAAATGATAAATCAAATATATAATCATTCTAGACTAAAAGAAATTTCTTGAATTACATTAATTTGATTTATATTTTTAGGTTATGTTTAGTTTTTGAAAATTTTGAGAGGAAAAATAAGAAAAAAAAAAGTGAAAAAAAAAAATTAAGTAAATAAATTATTTTTATATGATACTTTAAACTCATTTTAATTATTTTTTCTCTTCTATATAAATATTAAATAATTTAAATATATATACATTTTAAATTAAATTTAATTATATTTTATTTTTTTAGTATTTTTTATTATAAAACCAAACATGAGAAAATGATTTTCTCTAGACTATTTTTCTTTTCTTAGTACTTTTCAAATTGAAAATATAGTCTTAAAATACGTTGTCCATATTATTTGATTCAATGAACATGCATGAGAGATGACTTAAAGACCAAATTCGACATGAAAGCGACGTTCTAACGAATCTTTTATTATATGTAGATTTCCTAATGTTTCATTGTACATAATTTTATTTATTTATTTTTGGACTAAGTAGAAAACACATGTTGATTTTTTGAGATCCTTTGCTTGTGATTTATTTTCAAAAATCTTTTGTCCTTTGTGTGATAGTCAACAAACTACAAACTCCTTCCACCAAAGGGTTTCATCTTCAAAATACTTTACTTACATAACAAGCTTTTTCCTTCTTCTCTAACTTGGTTCCCTCTTGAAAAGAGGGGTGGCAAAGAAATTTATATAAAAATAAATTTATTAAAATAATTTTGGATTGCAAAGGACAAATGATAAGTACCGCAGATTAGGGATAAATCAAAAGAAAATAAAATTTGACAAAAGTTTTATATTGTAATGGACTTGGTCCATGGCACAAGGGTGGAAATAATTCATTTTGAGCTTCTTATTATTATTATTATTATTATGTCTAACTAGAAAAATTTGAACATTGTATACTAATTTTTAAGTGAAAAATAAAAAAAAAAGATGGAAAAACAGTATTAGATGTGACTTTGTCATAAAGGTTTTATTATTAAGTATAATTGGCTATCAGGGTTCTATTTTCAAGCATGAGTTGTGTCAAAGGTCTATTGAGTTGAAAACTATAGGCTATGAATGAGAAAAACTTAGAATTTTCTTTCAAATTCTTTTGGATAAGGCTTCAATTTTTCAAGCTTGCAAATAATAATAATAATAATAATATAACTATGCTTTTACATAAAGTTAACAAGCTATTTGACAATTATTTTCAAAAGAAATTTTTATTCTTTATAACAAAAAATTAGAAAAATACGTTTGGTATTAAAAAAATTATTTTTTGTTTTTTATTCTTAAAAAAAAAAATAGAGTACTATTATAAAACATCTTTTAGTTATTTTTAATTATTTTCTAAAATTCGTTTTAAAAAATAATTATACAAATATATAGAAGGATTAAAACTATAGCAGTAGATATATAAAATATTTTTAAAACATATTTGAAAAATATTAAAAATATTTCGAATTTCCAAACATACTTTTGTATTATAAAACATCATAAAATAATTTTCAAAAATTATTTTCAAAACTGTTTTCAAAAACCGTTACTAAACAAGACCTAAATCTTTTGGTTTTTCTCTTATTTTCTATAAATAAGCATTATTTTGAGTAATCAAATAATTGGAAAAAAATCCTTTATGATATACTTGTAGACCAATAGTGCTTAATTCTTTGGTATGAGAATTATTTTTTGCCTTTCTCTTGGATTATTTTGTATAAAACATTTAATGCATATCCCACTCACAAATCATGCAAAAATTCCATCAAAATAATTCAAGAGGAGGTACATGTCAACTTGAATACACATGTGAGCATAATATTAGTAAAACTTTATAATAAAATCCTATATTAATAATAAATTATAATAATTTGAAAATTTACAGACATTGGAATGTTCATAAAAGCAAGTTGACAAATATAATCAAGTAACTAGAAAAAAAATTTATATATATATAAAAAGAAAAAAAAAAGAAAAAAGAAAAACCTTGAGTTATCTCTCTTTTTCATAGTTAAAACATGCCCAAAATATAACAGAAAATCTTGGTTTAGTCAAAAATAGGTAACCATCATCCATCAAATTTTGTGTATAGTTGATTTTTTTTACTAAATGGTGACATAGCAAAACTTTCAGTCATTTGACTATATTATAAAGGTTCCAAGACATCGTTATCAGATCAAAATTCCACAAAAGCAAACATCAATATTCAATTATTAAGACCCATAAATAATTGTATGAATGATCACTTGACTGTATTGGGAAGGGTACACTGGATCCAACCATAACTACCCAATATTTTTTTTTGTCCTTCATATAGAAATTAATTAATTTATATTGTACATATTTTTTTTTTCTATCAACAGCCACATAAAATATAGAGGTGGGTTGGTGATTATGCCCTAATAGTAAACTTTAGAGACTTTGAAAATGTATGCCCAACATAACATGTTGGACCAGCATATAGATTACATAAAAAAAAATACAAATTATACAATAATCCTTTTTTTTATCAATTTATTAATTGGGGTTTCCTTATTTTATTTCCAAAGTTTAATAAGCTGCCTGTTTTATTATATCTAGATGGAAGGAGTCCTTATTACCAAAAAAATATATATATAATAATAATCCAAAAGAAAGGGAACAACAACACTACTTTTTGTGAATATCATGGATGGCAGGTGTAAGGCTTAATTAATTACATGAATATCAATACTTTTGTGAAAATATATTTCTTGTAAGGATCCAAGCTTTCTTAAATTATAAAAGGGTTATGAGATGTTTTACATGGAAAAAATTATTTGAGAAAATAATTATTTTTAGTGGGGTATTAGTAAATTTTTGTAAAATTTTCTTTGAGCATGTACAAGAAAATTATGTAGCATAATTAGGGGTAACGAAGTTTGATACGATTCACCAATTCAACACAAACTCAACACTTTTTTTATGGATTTGGGTTGAGTATAAATAAGTTTAGTCAAATTTGTATCGATATGTATAATCCATTTAATAAATAGGTAATTTTTTGATCAACTTGCATAACATGAATTTGACCTAATTAATTCACCTCATAATCTCACTATTAATTTAATTATATCTTTAAACCATTTAATTTGAGTCATTTTAATTTTTTTTTTTAAATAAATAGGTCAATGGACCTATAAACGTAGGTTAAAATATTAATTATATAGATATATACAAAACCTAAGTTAAACTAATTATTAAATAGAAGAATTTGATTATTAAATAGGTTAAATGAGTTTCACGATGTGTTATATATTTAATAATAAAATAATATTTGAATTTATGTTTTTTAAATGACTATTATTTGGATTTGAGTTGATCTATATAATAGAATATTGGGATAATTGTGTTTGACTTTATTGGGCCCAAAAATTAAACTTTGGTCCATGTAAGTTGCATAATTGATGGGGAGGATATGAAATATGAAAAGACTAATATAACCTTTAAAATTATTTTCTACTACAATATTTGACAAACTTTTTTATCTTAAATTTTTTTTTTTAATAATTATTCTAAAAAATTATTATTTTTAGAAAACTAATTTTTTTAAAAAAAAATTCTAAAAATATATCATTTAAAAAGAAAATTTGACATATTTTTAGTTATTTTTTTATATGCATAATTTTAAAAACAATACTTTCCAAGATGTTTGATTTTTAAATAATAATAATAATAATTTATTTTTATATTTTTGGAAAATTGTGTATTTTTTTTCAAATCACTAAATTATATTGAATTTTACAAAAGGAATAAAATTTAAATTAATTTTTTTTTTTCATAGTCAACAAATATCATTTCTAAAAAGATAAAAAATTCATATCCTTCTTCTCAATTTTCACACTTCCTCCAGGTCTTGAGCTTAGATGGTGAACTTATATGGATCAAATCTTAATTTTTGGGTTCAATTGGGTCCAAAACATAATTGTTCCTAAAATATTTAGATTTTGACATGACATAATCCATTAATACAAATTGTCACCTTTAAACATAATGTGTAAAATATATGGATTTATTGATAATTTGAAAATAGATATGCATTTATTGATAATTTGAAATAGATTTTGAATTAAATTAAATAGATTCTCTACTTCCATTTCGAGAGCTTTTACAAAATAAAGGTCGATCAAGCATGGAGAGAAGCATTTAAAAATATTATCAAAATGGGAAAAATAATAATTATTAAAATTGATTTTAAATATTGGAAGGTTTATATTGGGAAATATAACGGATAGTGGGAAATTTAAAAAGAAAAAAATAAAAAAGGAAATATAACAATAAATAGACAGAAAAGGGATTTGGTCCAACAAAGAATAGAAGGAAAAGATAGGGCGAGAATAGAGGGGAGCCGTGGAAAGGGTAGTGGGGTTGACTTGATCAAGAAGGAAACGTGTCATGGCTGGCCTTTGTATACGGCCCAGTACTTCCAACTGCGTCACCCCCACCTGTTCTCTCCTATCCTATTCATCACCTCTTCCTCCTCCGTACGTCCTTCATATATCTCTACATATCTTTTTCAATAGTATTTAATTTACGAATTTGACATCTAAGCGTGAGTGAATATCATATATATGGTCTTCTTTCTCTCCTTGTTCATACAAACAACCCCATTAGTTAGAAGCTAGAATAACAACACCTCAACACCTTTGTGCAGTTTCTCTCTTTTGTAGGGATAGATCATATAGGTTGTGGGTTGTGGGTTGTGGTTCGTGATTTGTGAGGAAGGAAAATATATTGATTATAGGGAGAAGAAAAAGGAAAAGGAGAAGGATGATGTATGAACAACAACAGCAGGTGATGAGGATGGATTTGAGGAAGAGGGAGAAGAAGGAGAAGGAGAAGGAGAGATCAATTGAGGAAGAGAGGCTTGAGATTGTTGATTTGAGTGCCATGTCCCTTGACACTCTCCCTAGTCCTTCTCTTAACTTGGCTGCCATCTGCAAGCTAGACCTCTGCAACAACAATCTTCAGGTATATCCATGTTCATGTTTATATTTTTGGCTCTTGGGTTCTTCTTCTTTGGTTTGGTTTAGGGTGTCTATGTAATGATTTCATGTGTGTTTGATCGATGGAAGGTCAATCAATTCATTGAGACTCCAATGGATGAAAACCCATTTGGGGTTTACCATTCTTCAAGTGGGAACTCAAATGAAATGGGCTTTTCTCATTTTCCACCTTTTTGGAAAAAAAGTCTTATGGTTGTATCATGCATGTATTTTTCCTTTTCATCTCATGAATCTTTTGAATCTTTTGCAACTTTTGATTGGTATAGAGGCTATAAGAAGTCATATTCATAGAACAAGTTTTGACTATTGGATCATTTTTATCATTAAATCAAGATAATTATATTTTGCTCAATTAATCAATTTTATCTTTTGTAGGTGTGTGAGAAATTAAGGAATTTACATTTGGAAGCTAATTAGCCAAATATCTCCCAAAAGTGACATAAACCTATTTTCTGCAAAGTTTTTTTTCGTTGTGCCCTCCAATCAATTCACACCATCACCTATGCCTTTGAAAAGTCTTCACATGTCGCTTAATATTTATGTAGCTATGCATTTATATTCAAATCCTTTTATATGTGTTATTGTACTAATCAAAGTTTATTCAAATTGGACAGAACATACCAGAATCCTTAACAGCAAGACTACTAAATGTGGTGGTATTGGATGTGCACTCAAATCAGCTTAAATCCCTCCCAAACTCTATTGGGTGTCTTTCAAAGCTCAAGGTTTTGAACATCTCTGGGAACCTCATTCAAACCCTCCCCAAAACCATTGAAAATTGCAGGTTTGTTTTCTCCTCCTTGCGCATCTCTTTCTATAGGCATCAACATTTGATCTTCCTAGTTCCACCATGGGAGACATTCTTATGAATTTTCACGAAGAGCATTCAAATTTGATTCATAAAGTTCGACAAAGTCTTATCAATATTTCTTTCTTGTCAAATATATAGTAAATATATATAGTACCAAATTATTAGTTGCCGGGTGAGGTTGCAACACCTTTGATTTGGAGGTGTAGTGTTTGTTTTGGGGCTGAATAAAAAAAATAAAATATTTAATTTTTTTTATTAAGTTAAAAGTAATTTAATATTTGACTTTTTCTATTAAGTTAATATATATAATACCAAATTATTAATTGTCATATGAGGTTGCAACCACGTCATGCGTTGATTTGGAGTTGTAGTGTTTGTTTTTTGGGCTGAATAAAAAAAATAAATATTTGATTGTTTCTATTAAGTTAAAAGTATTCTATTATATATCAATCAATATAACTAAAATAAATTTGTTATTAATATATTCAATTTAATTATATTGGTTGATATCATACTAAAAACAAACAAACGTACATCACAATGAGATACCTTTTCACCATACTATTTTGATTAAAGGGTTGTCCGGGTGTCCCTCTTCCTATAAGAAATGGTGGAATTTCCTTTATTCTCGGCATGATTGGCTGAGATTTTGGACCCTCTATAGTCAGAGACTGAAGGAGAACTGTATCAGAAGTCCTAAGTGCTCATTAAAAATAGTTCTAGGCCACCTTTGAGCAGCCCCAGCTGTCCATTAACTCCATTACTCACAAATAAAATATGGGCAATTGAGGATAATATAAACAATCAAGGTTCAAACCCTTGTGGAAAGAGTCTTAATTACTACACTCATTACCAACACAAATGCTGAGATGGTGGGATTTGCTGTGCAAGCAATAAAATAGTTTTTGCCTCATTTCTAGGGCAGAAAATGGAGTCAAATTGGAGTGGATTCACAGGGTTGTGGCTCTTTAACATGTTTCTTATGCATGGAGTCAAAGGCTAGATATCAACCCTCCTTTGAAGCTTATTCCCAAGAAAACCAAGATATATGAGCTATATATCTCTTTCCTATTTTAAACATAAAGGTTATGTTTATTCCCAAAAAGAAAAAAATGTTCAAAAGAAAAGATTTTCTTATATTTGATTATATTATAAAAAGTAAAAATAAAAATAAAATATAATTATAATTATTTAAAAATTTATGTATTTTTATATTTTTAAAGTGAAATGAGTTTGAAAGAGTACATAAAAATAATTGATCGATTTTAAATGTGTTTTTTTTATTTTCCTTCATTATTTCTTTTACATTACTTTTGCTTTCTATTTTTTTTTCTTACATTTTCTCTTAAAATTTCTATGAACCAAAGATAGCTGAAGAGATTATTAAAAAACAAAAAGAGCACTTTTTTTTTTTTTTTTTTTTTTCCGTGAGATGCTTCAAGTGATGATTTAATATAGTAAAGAATGATTGTCTATCGTATGACTCTCAAACCTGAAGATTAGATTGAAAAAATTTGCTTTAAGATCAAATGTTATTGCTCTCATTTGATGGATTAAATGTGATTATTAGTACAAGTGATTAAAATTCCATCAAATATTTGTGGTTCTCACACAGGTCATTGGAGGAACTGAATGCCAACTTCAACCAGCTGACCAAGCTACCAGACACCATGGGATTTGAGCTATTGAACATCAAAAAGCTCTCAGTGAACTCCAACAAGCTCATGTTCCTTCCTTCCTCCACATCCCACATGATCTCTCTTCAGGTTCTCGATGCCCGGCTCAACTGCCTGAGGGGCCTCCCGGAAGACCTTGAGAACCTCATCAACCTAAAAGTCCTCAATGTCAGCCAAAACTTCCAATACCTTGAAACCCTCCCATACTCCATAGGCCTCCTCATGTCCCTGGTGGAACTCGACGCGAGCTACAACCGGATAACTACGTTGCCCGATTCAATGGGATGCCTCAAGAAACTGCTGAAGCTGTGTGTGGAAGGAAACCCCCTCGTTTCGCCTCCAATGGAGGTGGTTGAGCAGGGCTTGCAGGCCGTGAAGGAGTACTTAAGCGAGAAGATGACGGCGGCGCACAGATGCTCACCAAAGAAGAAGTCATGGATTGGGAAGCTGGTGAGATATGGCACATTCAATGGGACAAATAACGCTAGCCGGGAGGAGAGGGAAGGCTTCCTCAGGTCCGATTATCGGTCCATTGAAGGCCTTGCTACTCCTAGAAGCGTTGGGATGTTTTCACCAAGACGCCTCTTCTCATCAAGAAACTACTTCTCAAAATGATCATCTATACATCATCGTAGCTCTTCTTCAAGTAGATTGTGGGATTATGATAAATATATATAATACATGTTTGGGGTGATCTTTAATGGCACTGCGTTTGTTTTTTGTGGTGAATAATAAAAGTCAAAATATTTTATCTTCTCATTCAACTTAACTTACTAATATTAACTAATATAAGTAAAATGAATTTGTTATCAATAAGTTCAATTTAGTCGCAATGATTAATTGATATCAATATATAACTTTTAGCTAAATAGAAAAAATCAAATATTTTGATTTTTTATGTTCAACCAAAAAACAAACACCATTACATGAAATATCAAGTCTATCATCAAGAAATAATGACGGGGGTGTGATTTATCTACTTGTAGAGATGTTTTAAGGCAAATATAAGTAGCAATTTGTGTTGTATTTTTATTGTAAGTAGATATATGCATGGTTGCATATATATAAATATATGAATATTGTAAGATAATTGTAAGATTTGGTTACTTTAAGAGATCATCTCCTTTTCTTGGACACTTTTTCTGACCTTTTGGAAGTGTAATATTATGGATGAATATGTAAATAAGATTGATTTCTTTGTTCTCTAAATGATGGTTTTGGGAAATGAATCTCATTTGTCAAGCAATTATTAATCCTATCACAAGGTCAAGACAAAGGTGGTTTGTTTAAATAAATCTAAATTTGTCAAATTTATTTGAAGGTTAGGGCAAAAATAATTAGATTTAGCTTTAAAAAAAATAAAAGTATTAAAATATTTGAAGTTTATTAAGATTCATCCTGTGGTGCTTAGCTTTAAAAAAGAGAATATTTCGTCACAGGACTATTTGGTTTGAAATGACGTCTAGCTGAAATTAAAAAGAAAGAGCCAATTTTCTTCTAGAAGGGCTGATCAATACCCCAGAGAGCCGGTCAACTCAAAAGCCAATTGACCCAAAAAGGGAAAAAGAAAAGAGGGAATCACATGAAATTGTTCCATGGTCACCTAACTCACCTTAGCCTTATTAATCCGACACTGATAATCAATGGACGAATCACATGGAACTGTTCCCTAGACAGTATATGTTTTTGTTTTTCTTTTTTCTTTTTTTTTTTTTTTTTCTTTTTTTAAGAATTTTATGATTTTATTTGTTTTAGGTCTAATGAAGCTTTAAAGCTTTAAAATTCATTTACATAATTAAGAAAAACCTACCATATATATAATATTAAAAGAATTTTTTTTTCAGAGTGAAAAAGACTAGGAGAAAAATAGAGATAGTCGGAGAAAATCAAGATTTTGAAGTGAGTTTCAATCATCTTTTTAAAAATGACATAAGAGTATTATTAATGGCAGAATTGGAAAATAAGTTGAAGGGAGGTAAAAACAATAATTTATTTTCAAATGGAACAAAAAGAGAGCAAAAAATAATTACACAGGTCTTGTGGGCGAGGTTACGTTATAAATTGAAGGAAGAAGTTTAAATCCCACAAGTTTTTTTCACAAATTTCAAGAGAGCCACATATGCCCGCTAAGCATTAGATGACTCATAAGTATTATTAAAGTAATTATTATCTAGAATACAAATTAATTTTTGCTTATTTCATCTTTAAAACTAGCTATAACAAGATCATTTGGATGTGAAAAAGGTAAAATAATTACCTTATTAAATATAATCATCGATTTGCAAAACCCATGTCCAACTAACTGTGATACTATTCATGATAACTCATTCCCAATCATGTAGATATTCTTTGTTATAGATTCAACGACTTACGTTTTTTCTTATCGATATGAAATATCACAATTAAGATTGAATATATAGATCATCTGAGTGTCATTATTATAAATGTGATTTTAGCTTATAATATTTCTATTGATGACACTTCTACTCTAATACTTTTATGAATAATTATATTTAAGTATAGATGTAAAAACAAAAAACAAAAAAAAAAATAAAAAAAGGTTGTTTTTAGATTGCTTTTTTATAATAGAATACATAACCAAAAAATTCAGAAAGAAACTTTCACCGTGCACAAATTCAAGAATCATTTCATGATTTTTAAAATTTCATCAAACACTTAGGACTTATTTAGGAACTTTTTTTTAGAATAATTGTATGTTCTCTAAAATACAAAACATAAAAAACATGTTTAACAATAAAAAACTGTTTTCTATTTTTAATAATAAAAAATAGAGTGTTTTTAGATAACATTATTTTGTTATTTATATTGTTTCCACTTATTTTTTGAGAGCTATTTTGAAAAATAATTATACAAACACGTAAAGTGATTAAAAATAAAACACTAGACATAACACGATTATTTTTAACACATTTTAAAATATTAAAAATAAGTTAAAAATATTTTAAGTTTTCAAATAAACTTTTGTTTTACAAAAATCAAATAACAATTTTCAAAAGCTATTTTTAAAAACTGTTTTTTAAAATTGTTTTAAAAAAGATTACCAAACAAACCCTTAATTTTAAAAAAAAATATATTTCCAAATAATATAAAGAGCAATGACATTTATATTAAGTGTGCATTCAAACAAAGCAATTTAAGAACTCAGTATAATTGTTTCCCTTTTTTTAAAAAAAAAAAAAAGAAAAAAAAAAAATCTTCTTTACTTTCTAAATCAGTTGTATGCATAAATCTTTTCAATTAATACAGCGTATATCAACAAAACAATATTGGGAAACAAAACCCACCAAATACTAATCCAAAATCACTACATGATCATCCAATAAATTTTTTTAAAAATGACTTTTAAAATTTTACCAAACACTCAACTTTTGGAAGAAAAACGCTTCCAAGTATTAAATTACTCTCAACCATACTCGTATGGTATAATATTGATTTGGGTCAATTACCATAATAATCAGAGATTGTTCTTCATATTCACATATATGCTAAAACGAAAGAAAGAAAGACGCTACAAATTTTGAAAGAGACTCACATGATGCTCCAAAATGGCAATGGGAAACATGCATAATAGAATTCAATATCCTCTACAACAAAACAACCCACTCAAACACTTAGGAGAATAATCCTTATATCTTTAGTATGAATTTTTTTCCCTAGACTCTGCACAGCCTTACGTATATTGAAGACTGGTCTGCGCTTAAGCCATTTTATGGCCATTATCTAAGCATATCATCAGCGGCAACCTTTTTCTGGGCAACCCAACAACCAAGGAGAAATTTGGGCTTTGAAATTATCCTGACTGGGGGACAAAGAGTGGTGGAAATTTTTGAAGAAAAACTGCACATAAGGGAATTGGACTTAGCTATCAACAAGACTAGGGCGTATTCTGACACTAAACCATATCACAATTGACCTCTAATCTATATTCAAGGTGTTCACAACCAGATTAAGAAGCCTGCCAAATTTATCTGCCAAAGTTGGGTTCTTCTATCTGTATACCTAAAGGAACCATGAATTTAACAGATCAACAATGATGAGATCCATCCCTAGCTAAGGGCCTGAGTTAATGTCTATCAATAAAGACATTAAAAAAAATTGGGAAGCAATAAATAAGCCATAACCACAGTTCATATTTAAACCAAGAACAGTAAATTTCTCTTTGTTGGACAGCATAGATGTTATATTTCCCTTTTATAAATCTCTATACAAGAAAACAAAGTTACTCACAATCAAAAGCCACACAACTCTAAATCAGAACCCAATGCAGACACAGCTAAATCTGTTGTTTGGGATCCTATATGCAGATTACCACTATAAATGATCAGAAATTTGACCAACAAATGGCAATAAATAGGGTTAATTCATGTTCCATGTGAACACATGTATTCAGACTCTGAAATGAAGTCTGAAATTGCAAAATTATGCTAGAACCCCTGGTCAAATTCAACTTTACCTGCCTTTGCCCCGGCATCCTGTGCACAGGAATCCAAATCTCTCCTGGATAAGGATTCAGATTCTGGACCACAAAACACAGCACTTGAGACCATTTTATTCTCTGGATTTTTCCAACACAATTAAGAACAAAAGAATCATGGAGAATGAAAAATGCATCATATGCCAAAAATAGATGCAGTTTCTCATACAAAATGCTTCCTGCCATTGACAAATAAGAAGCATGTACCTTGGCCAAAAGAAGCAAACAAAGAAAGGAAATTGTTTCATTCCATAATGTAGATTTCAACTCAGTCCACAGACCAACACGTGCCTAAGCACAAATTCTACCAGACAAAGACCATGGGAGCACATTTTCCTCTTAAATTGACAAGAATAACACAGAATAGGTAGCATTTGACACTTGTCATATATAATTTTAAAAGAAAAATGTGGGCACTTGTACGATTTAACAAAAAGAATGGTCCTACAAAGTATGGAAAGACAAGACAGCCTTCAAAGTCTTCAATTCCTTCCATTCTCATAATATCAGTTTACCATCCACATAATAAGCTTCAAATTCAAGGACACAAGAAAAATGAAGTGGCCCAGAAGACACATAAACCCAAAAACCACAGAAAACAGCCTGTTAGTCTTTCTTTTATGGACAATGGAATTAGATTAAATAATGACAGGGAGTAACCTAGGTACACATGAAATATACTTGGATGGCACCTAATCAGGCAAAACATTTAAGGACAAGAAAGAAGAGATGCTAGATGTCCTCATCCATTAATGCTACCCAAAGCTACTAATGAAATCCATGAGTGATCATCTCCTTCAAGTAGAACCACTCTCTCTCTAAGCCAGTAGAAAGAACAGCAATTGGTTCTTTAATTTGTAAACTGTGCATTCCATTCCCTCAAAGGTCCTTCTATTACTTCCTTTAAAATGTCCAAACTTGGAGGAACAGTCCTTCACACCTTTCTCATGCTTTCTTCTTCCAACAGGTATTCTTCATTCCAACCAGTGAGAACCCAATCAATCTGAAATACAGCAAACACCATGGTCTAAAGCCTCCAGGCAACTGGGCAATGAATAAATGATCAACTGATTCCTCCTTCCTATTGCACAAGCAAAGACCCAGCAGGTATGCTGCAAGCCTGCAACCTCTCGCCCTAAAATGGTGATTAGAATTCTGTGCTCCTCAATCCTAAAAAATCCCTCACAATGGTCCCAAACAAATCGACCTTTGGGTGACCATGAAAAGTAACTATTGAGGCCTCTTTATATCCAGGAATAAAAAAAAAAATCTGGAAACCTCACTTTAAGCAGAAAGTTGCCATACCACAGGTCATACCAAAATTCAACTTTTGTCTGTTCAAAAGAAAGTGTGCGAACATGTTGAAGTTTCTCCAGATGATGACACCAAAGTTGGCATGATGAGAGTAGCCAAGAAGTACATTGGTAAGCTATAAAACATTCTTTGAATCAAGTAATTTACCTCCTTTACAGAAGGAATACTGCCACATGGCTAATCTTTGCTTGAGTCTCTCTACATGGGTATATCACACCAACATGGCCCTGAACGAAGCTCCTACAGAAAGGATAAGGCAAGAAGTAGACACCTACAAACCTGCAATTCCAAGGTTACAGCCATAGGGTCTACATTTGCCATGACCCACAAGAGTAAGCTCAGTCTTATCTTCATTAACCTTCGGTTCAGAAAGAGTCTCAAAACAAAGTAATCCACATCTATGGTATCCCAGTTGGCCTAAGTCTGATTCACAAAAATGGAAGGAGTCATTAGCCTAAATAACAGGTTCCATCACAAAAAGGAACAAGCGAGCAGAAAGTCGATCCCTTGCCATAACCACTTACAGCTGTGAAACCTCTCCGAAACATAGAACACAGCCACCAAATCCCCCTTCAGAGCTTCCCAAATATGCTGCCAAAAGGCAATAATTAAAGTGTTTGGATTGGAAGCCCAATCTCCATTCAACTCACTAAGGACTGCCACTAGCTCGTCCTTTATGAAGTCTCCCTCTGACAATGAATCTGAAGCTTAACCCATCAAACCTCAGTCTCCATCCCTGCTCTCCTTAAAGAGCCTCGAAAAATGCTGAGGGATCTCTAAATCAATCTCATCCTCATTGGAAATGATTATTTCAAATACAATTAAATCTTCTATGCCCTTAGCTAGCCCATGAAGGAATCTGGTATTTTCAATCTTTGTCTTTAAACCAAAGGGCTCTAGGCTTCTAATGCCAACTAATATCTTCCGACTCTGACTTCCTAGGTTCATCTTTTTCCAGCCACTTGCATCCCAGCTCAACCTCAGAAAGACTCAACTCTCAATCATTTAATCCCATTGCCGGATATTCTCAAGCACTCAAGATTTGTGAACAGAAACTTTTCTGGAGTCTACCATATTCCACTTGTTCAGATCCTTCTTCAAAGACTTTTTAACTTTCAAGCAATCCAGAAACTAGGATCATTGCACCTCATGGCTCTCCAATACTAGTTCACTTTTTCTTCAAATCCCTATGCTTTTCTTTGGATAGGTAAAGCAGGAGAGCATTATAAAATAGAAAAGCCGTCAAGGCACTCCAAAGAAACATAGGAAGTATACAGCGATCACCTAAAGGCACAACCAAAAGAATAGAGGGGTTACAAAAAACCATCCCCACCCTCAATAAGAATCCAACCAATTGACAAAGTCAATCAAAGACAAAGGACCATCATTCATAAACATCGTAGTCCATGACCAAAAATTACAAAGAATGCTTTCAGCCTTTGGTTAGATTGCTGCTTGAGTTCAAACAATCTTTAGTTCCTCTTCCAAATTGTCCAAAAAAAAATGCATATGGGAGCTGCTTGACGTGTCCTTTTTTTTTTTTTTTTTTTTTAAGCCATGAAAGGGTCATGTCATCCTAAGAGGATCTCTTTAACTAATGAGAATAGCACCCATGACACATCGAAAAGGGAAAACAGCAACTACCATAAAACCCTCATCTTGACACAAGGAATAAGGATATGATTAATGGGTTTTTCCTTGTTATAACAAAGGAAACATCCGTTTGTCAAAAACTGCCTCCTCTTTTTTTTTTAACAAAAACAGAGGGTGCACCTTATGCATACAAGAAGTATGCACAAAACATCCCAAAACAAGCACCAAACATATACAAAGTTAGCCTACAAAAACAAGGCAAGCTAACCACAAGGAAGAGCATGTAAGAAATCCAAAACAGAGGGTTTCTCCATTTCCAATGAAGCATGAGACCACTCAAATAGTGATTCAATAAAGAAATCCTTCAATCTTTTACTTGAAAGCTCTTCATCATCGAAAGTCCTTCAATTGTGCTCTTTCTAAATACATGAAAATAAGCAAATCGAAGCCATATGCCAAACTACTTTGCTCTTCTTATCTAGCCTCTCAAATTTCCATTCAAGAGGGAGATTTCTAATTGAAACCAGAACACCCAATTCAAGCCAAAGACTGCTAACAAAGAAATCCATAGCACCTAATTCAACTCCCTCCTTTGTATTTGATCCAATATCTTCCCTCACATGGCCTCCCAAGCAACAAAACCCACTTTTGGCGGCACCCATGAGTTCCATATAATGCCCACCAAGAAAGATACTGAACTCCCCAAAACTTGTCACTCTTTGACTGTGTCCAAATTACTCTATCTTCGTCTTCCCTATATGCTCTCTTTCCTTGCAGAACCGCACCACATTTTCCATCCTCTAATTTCACCTACATCTTTTCAATTTAAATGGAATCTTTTGCCTCATCTTAAACCATCACTACCAAGGAGGGGAAATACGTGATCTGAAACTGGCCTAGGCAATATACACTGACTAACATACAGAAGTGATCCTTCTCATTAGATTAAAATAAAATAAAAAATAAATTACACTGATCAATTTGGAACATTCAAAGTAGATCTAGATTGTTTGACCCTGTAGAGCTCCCTCAAACTGATGGTAAATCCAGCAAACCAAAGAAACAAATGAAACCTGAAAATATTCTCTTAGATGGAGAAATGCAAGAACAATTTCTCTTCTCATGTGATGTTGTCCTCCCTTCCCTGAAACCAAGGGTCTCCCAAACGCCTCTAATGACTTCCAGTTTGTCTCAGAACCCCCATCCCTTCCCTACCAAGGCCCACAAAACCCAAATAAAACTAGTCTCTACATTTTTAAATGTGCAAGACATCAAATAAGCCACAGTGTCCCCTTCCAAATTCTACAGACCTCTTCTATCCAACAAAACTAGGATCCCACCAACACCCCAAAAGCTGCCAATGAGGCCCAACTCAAAAATCCAAACAGAGATTAAGCTCTCAAAACAGTGGAAGGAAAACCCCTGCAAGCAGAAGAATAGGAGCATTTCCTATCTAACAAAATCTAAGGCAGTGAGTTCATGCTTCTTGCATCACATACTCTAATGTCCAGCACCCATAAGCAGACCTCACAATCACAAAATCCATCACCTCATATTCAATTTCATAAAAAATAAAAATAAAAATAAAAATAAAAATAAAAATCTCATTCTATAAATTTTTTCATAAGATTAAAAATCCAAAAACTAAAAATGTGTCAACTAAATTCCACCCACATTTCATTTGTTAACTCTGTCTTACTTTCCAGTGGTTCCCACCAACCATTCGCTGTTCTACTAAATTTATATATAGAAAAAGGTCACATTCCAGACAAAATTCAAAGCCCATTATTCCCTAAATTCATTCATAACAACAAAAGAATCATCAATGAAATAGGCAGCGATATTAATGCCAATGAAGAACATAATGAATGACTACATGTTTTAATGCATGTCTATCAGTGATCAATATCCAAATTCTCATTAGAAAACCACTTACCCACTGTTTTGTGTTCTGAGAAGATTCACCCGCATTTCAATTGTTAATTCATTTTACTTTCCATCAGTTAATCAGCAACCATATGGCGTTTTCCTATTTATATATACTCATACGAAGACCCAAATCACAAAATCCACAACCTCACTGTAACTGCTACTAAATCGGAAAACATCCAATAACATACAAAAAAAAAACTCCTGATTTCACAAATCTAATCATAAGATTAAACCCACAATTACCAACCAAATCAATGAAGATAAGCTGGGATCTTAATGCGAATGAAGAGCATACTCATAACATACGCGATCACCACTGACGCCACGCCGGCGGAGGCGAACGACACCTTCACGCTCTTCGCCCTGTTTCGATCCAGAGCGAGGTCCATCAGGACGATGCCAATGCCACCGAGGACGAACATAAAGCCGGAGGAGAGGCCCTCGATGATGTACTGGCCGTTGACACGGCCGGGAAGGAAGACGACGGGGCGGACGGCACCGGTGTGGCGGTCCTGGGATGAGCCGATGCCGGGAGGCTCGACGATGACGTCGTAGACGATGCCGGATACCACCATGAAGTAAGTGAGGAGGAGGAGGGCGTAGACGGTCATGGGGGAGGGGAGGGAGAGCGACGGCAGCTTCAGGCGGAGCCGCGGCGGGTGGAGGAAGCTGAATGGGAGGACCTTGAGGATGTGGAAGATTGGATCCATGGATGTAGCAACGGTGGTGGAGTCGGCTGCTAGGGTTTCTGATTTGGGAGCCATTGGCGCTCTGTGTTAGAAAATGGATCGCTCTCCTTCGTGGGTTTTTAACTTTTTACAGAAGCTGACATTAAAAAATATATATATAAAAAATAAAATAAATAAAAAAGAAAATTACAATAAAATATAATTTTCCAGGATAATTAATTAAAACTTAAATTTAAATCAAATTAAGATTAATTTACACGGTCCATAGAATACAAGTCAAATTTAAGTCTCCAACCCAATTGATTTTTAAAGGTTATTTAAAATTCATCCAATTTTAAGTCTGAAATATATTTAAAATATTTAGTCCAAAATATGATCAACGTATTTAAATAAATCATTAAGTAATTATAAATTATAAAAATATAAGTTTTAAAATATCAATTTAGTTCAATTGTGTTGGTTAATGAAACTTTTAAACAAACCAACAAAATTGGTTTCAATAATTCTAAAATTGCCCAAGATTTATAATTGTTGAAAATCAAATTAATCAAGTTAGTTTTCCTGATTCCCAAACTGAATCGAGCTTCATGATTGTTGAAAATCGAATTGCTTTTATGTTTTTTGTTTGTTTCTATCGATTTTTGTTAATTTTTTAATTTTCACTTAAATTCTCATAAAAATTCTTAATATTAAGATAGAAATAATATTTAATAAACATGTTAGGAGCGGGCCTCATTAGTAGGACTTAAAAGGCAAGTTTTAACATTATGATGAATTTTGGAGTGAAATTCAACCTCGGTAACTACATTCTTTGGGTCAAGAAATTTTTTTTGTTACATAGTAAGCTAAAGAGGGATTAATGTAAATCTAGAGCAAATACTAATAATATTAGGAATGTCCTTTTCCATGAAAGTCAAGGGCCTTTAATGCTTAATTGATTGAATAACAACCTTGAGGAAATTTATCTCAAAAGTGCTCGTATAGTTGTTCTCCATTTTACAAAATTGCTTAGTAAGAAATGGAGTTTGGAATGGACATTTGGATGTGACAAAGCCTCTTAACAACTAAAGACATCATCATAACATTGTTAATTTTGTCATTTCCTATGGTTGGGGAGAAGCTCTCTTTATACTTGGTGGCATCTAACACAACCATCATTCTTACTAAGGAAGATAACCAATTACATTTGCCAATTTATCATATGAGCAAGGTTCTAAGTGATGTAGAGACAATGCACTCACCCTTGGAGAAAAGAAACATTTGCTCATGTAAGAAAACTACACCCTTATTTCCAAACTTATACAATGACAATCTTAATGGAGCATAGTACTATAGAATCTTGACATGTTAAGAAAATGGATAAGGTGGTTAATTGAGCTTGGAGAACTTGAGGTTCTTTATAAGCATAATTATGCGATAAAAAGTTAGGTGTTGATTGACTTTGCATTGGAGATAGGTGAAGACTGAAATGGGTGGACTCTAAATTGGTGAATGATTTTGGAACCTCCTGAATGATGGATCCAATAACAAATGACACTCAAGTTGCAAGTAAAAAACATTAAGGTTTAGAGTTACTTTAAGCTTGTCATTGAGTAGGTGTTAAACTAATTTGAAGTTAAAAATTCTAGGATATTGAAGTACCAATGGAAGCCAAAGGAAGTTATGTAGAAAATTTTCAAGATAGAAATACAACAATGCCCCTAGAAGATAACCAAGATTGATGTACACATCATCTTCCACTACCTTATGTTAGTTGACCGAGTTATAAGTTTGATAATGAAACAACATTGGTAGAAGCATATGTGACAAATGACCTAAATGAGAGGAGTACACCTATAATCTATATTTTAAAAGATGGTACTTTCCCCCTTACAAATGAGAGGCATATAAACTGTTGTAGTATATGGCTTATATTGAGTGAAAGACATATGGAGAAAAAATGGCAAATGCAGGAGTAGAATGAGGGGAGTGACAACATTTGTCATTCAAGCTTGTATTTTTATTGTTAAGGGTGAACAATGGATTGGGGCGGTATGGTTTAGGGGTATTTTTAGAATTTCATTACCTAAGGGTTAGTACAAATACCCTTTTTATGTAACCCTAACTTGTGATATAGTGAAAGTCTTCTTCCCTATTTTCGTGGACGTAGGGAATTTGTCGAACACATTAAATCTGTGCATTTTCTTTTCATTTTTTTCTAATTTTTCACCCGAAAAATTAACATAAACTAAAGACAAAGTATATCTAATATGCTTTAATATAAAATATATTGTATTACCATTCCTTTTTGGGCTCATATCTCCAATGTTTGAGAGAGAAGCATATATTATGTCAAGAGAAATTCAAGTGTTTACAAGACCCACGTTCGGGACACATGGCCAATACCCTCTCCTCTCTCTCTCTCTCTCTCTCTCTCTCTCTCTCTCACATCCTAATTTATTTTTCTTTTTTTTTTTTGATAAATTAAATTTAACTTTCTCTCTCTCACATCCTAATTTATTTTTCATTTTTTTGATAAATTAAATTTAAATTTTTTATTATTTATTTTTTTAATTTTTTAATTTTCTATATATATTTTTTAATTTGTGTTGGATGTTCTATTAAATAATTTTTTTTTTAAATGATGGCTTCTCATCAATTTTGAGATGTTTAAACATTTTGGATTTGATATTTAATTAAATAATAGTGAATCTACAATGACACGTAATTGCCATATTATAGATAATTTTTCAACAAAAATTTCATCACTCTTAATTGATTTATATTAGTTATTTAAAGGAATCATTTAATTGCTTAAGAAAATTCAAGATTTTTTTCTATAAAATTTACGGAAATTCTTGAAATTTTTCTGATGACAAATCTTGTTGTTTTTCTAATTCTTTTTCTAATTCCTTCAAAAATTTTAAATGTTTTTATAAAATTTTGAACTTTTTTTATTTATGTTTTCATGTCTTAATTGAATGATTTGATACAGTGTGTGTGTTTCTTTTTATTTAATATTGAAGACATAAAATTATTTAATTTAGTGTATGTTTGGATGTAGTTCCTATTTTCCATTTTTTAAAACAAAAAATAGTTGTAACTTCTAAAATAAGAATTTCTAGAGTTTTATGTTGAGAATTTAATAGTTTTTAAAAATTGATTAAAAAATATTGAGGTATCACACATTTTTTACTATTTCATATTTTAAAAAAAATTGAAATAATTTTCAAGGATACAATTGTTCCTAATTAACCCCTTAACCTACTTGACAATTTTTTGCTTTGCCAGTACTAAAAGGCGATGTCTAGCTATTTGTAATCTCATATAGGATAAGAGATAAAGTTCTTAAGGTTATATAAGTATAAGTTCCTCTTAATCATATAAGCATATTTTAAAATCATGATGGCTCATTTGGGCTTAAAGCGGATAATATCTACATGATTGGGTGTAAATCAATACAAATGGTATCATAACTCATTCCCGACCTTGATGTAAAAGTTTGTTTGACCTTACGGGACACAATGAGGACGTTATATTTGCATGGAAAGGGGATGAGGTTGATTGTGATATTTCACATTGAATGAAGAAGAAAGTTCTTGGGGTTATATAAGTATAAGCTCTTCTTAACCATATAAATGCATTTTGAAGCTGTGATAATGATTTTAGGCTCAGAGTGAATAATACCTATACGATTGGGTGCAAGTCATTACACTAGCCCATAAAACAATTATTAAAAGGTTACTTTTAGATGCATATGCAGCGTGAGACACACTAGTTTGTAAAAGAGTTGTCTCTCCTATCAAAGATATACACTACTAATACATTAATGGTAGAATAACTAGCCCTTGGCCTTTTGCCCGATGGGTGATCAACATAACATGACCATTGCCTCAAGCCCTAGGTCAAAAATACTTTTTCTTGATAGCAACTAATCATTTACAAAGTGGATTGAGGCAAAGTTTTTTGTGTGAATGTGAAAATAGGTAGTGTGCCGATATTTTATTTGGTTTATCTATGAAAAAGTTGAGAAAAGAAAATTAAAATTAAAATATATCTGATCTTAACTTTTCTACCTTTCATTATGAAAAGAAGGAAGAAAATCTTTTAATATCATTCACCATCTTTCCATTAACATTTTGGTTTTATCTTTTTCTATGGTATCCAATCATATATGAGAAAATGGTTTTTGTTAATATCTTTTTTAAAAAACCAAGCATAGTCTTACGTTCCAAACTCTTATAGATCATCTTATTTTTCATAACATTTTTTTTAAATTTTTTTTTATGTTATCTAAATAGAAGAAAATGATTGTTTCTTAAAATATTTTTTAGGATATTTAATTTCTGAATAATTTAAGTATAAGGGAGAAAAAGTAAAAATAAAAGAAAAATAAAAAAGAAAAATAATTTAAAATCAATAAATTATTTTTATATGTTACTTTAAATATTTAAAATTTATTATTTTTCAATTCTTTCTTATTTTCCTGAAACCAAACATAGGATTCAAAGACCAAGCATAGCACTACATTCGAAATTCTTAAGCAAAATCCAATAGTCTTCTCTCGGCATTCATTCATCATCAGCAACTTTCACCACCTTTTTCCCAACGTTATCTCCACGAAAGAGTCCTACGAAAGCAGATGGAATACTCTCCACCCCCTGGGAGATATCTTCAAGTACATGAATTTTGCCAGTGCTGAGGTGATTCGACATTGTTGAAATGAAATCGTCCATCCCCTTCAAGAAATCAACCACCAAGAACCCTTGGACCTTGAGTCTCTTGTACACAGTATCAATCATATCTGGTGCAGCTCGCTTTCCAATCCCTGTATATTCCGAGATTATTCCACAAACAGCAATTCTACCAAAGGGATTCATGTTAGCCACCGATGCTTCCAACATCTTGCCTCCCACGTTATCAAAGTATATATCGATCCCATCAGGGAAGTACCTATAGGAACAAATTAACCAATGAATCACCTTCCAAATGACCATTCCTATGATGAAGTTTTTGAACACATGGTTTCTTTTATAAGGTTTTAACCATTTCATTTGAAAATCAATGCTATCATACACCGTAAGTCTATCCTAAGAGATGACATTTAGTGACCGGTCATCTAGTTCAAGAGAGGCCTAATATGACACTCTAGTTACTCGAACTCATGACTCTTACTCTAGTACCAATTTTTGAATTAGGTTTTAACTATCTCATCTAAAAACCAATCAGTATTCAACGAGAGTAGATCGAACCTTTTATGAAATTTGATATCTTATTTGAAAATCAATTGGTATTCTGACATTTTATGACATTCCATATTAGACTTTGCAAACCTGTTTTAAAAAATAATATTTTGTGACCTATCCCAAAACTTAAGAGCGACCCAAGATGAAACTCCAATGACTTGAATCCATGATCTTGACTCTATTATTGAATTTTTGATCAAACTTTCACCATCTCATTTGAAAACCGTATCCGATGAGGGTAAATCAAATATTTTATGAAATTCGATATAATACCTTCTAAACTTGTTTTAATAACTATCATTTGGATGACTCGTCCTTGAATTTAAAAGCATCATTATTAGACCCTAGTCCTCAAATTTAAGAGCATCATTATTACACCCTCACAATGTTACTGGAATTACCTTTTGAGAGTAGACTTCAGATCGGCTTCCTCCTTGTAGTTGAATGCGTCATCAAAACCGAGCTTCCCTTTTAGCAACTCAACCTACAATTCCATTTTTTGACACAATTGTATAAGAACATGGTTTGAAATATAGTGAAGGAGAAGTGGAAGAAGCTAGCCTTTTGTTTTGTCCCAGCACAGCCCACAACATGGCAGCCGAAGAGCTTGGCATATTGTCCCACCAAATTTCCAACTGATCCACAAGCAGCTGATACAAATACTTTCTCCCCCTTCTTAGGTTTACATACTTCGAAGAAACCGCCATACGCTGTTAGCCCACTAAGCCCTGCAATCAACACTAGTTTTCAATTCTACTTGAAAATATGAAGGATAAGAATAATAATTAGGGTTGTAAGTTGTCTAAATCATATCAGATTTGTGACTAACTCAAGTTTAATTTGAATTGAACCCGATCTCTAATGAAAGGTACTTAATCAAGTTAACTTCGCGTCAAATTTGAACTAAACTCAATTGATTGATTGAATTAAACTCAAATTTATTGTATTAATCAAATTAGTCTAGAATTTGTTAAATTTATCGAATTTTAATAGTCGTCTTCGAATTTGGTTGAATTAAAACTTATTAATGATTTTTTTAACAAGAAAATGAGATAGTGTTTTATATAATTAAATTAATTTATTTATTTTTTTAAATTAACTAAAAAGGCACATATAAAATGAATATTGCTATATATTATAATAAGTATTTTTAAAAAGTATTCAATTAGACTTGGGCTAAGTTGAAATTACCTAAATTCTTGATCCGGTTGAACCTATATATTTAAAATGATTGTCCAGACTATAAGAAATTAGATTTACAATAAACTTTCTTTTCATTATTCTATATTTTTCTGCACTATTACAACTTATTTATATATTTTTTGAAGAAAAGATAATTAAGTAACAGTTCACAAGTATGTTAGTTAAGTTATAAAAGAATAACAAACGGGGCTATTATGTACAGATGAGGAGTATTCTGGTGTAGTTTGGTAGTTAGTTTTGAGACTTGTATGAGGTTCATCACAAACCATTCAAACTCTTTGCCTAAGAATGATGTGATGAGAGATTTTTGCAAGAATAGAAGAGCAAACATACCGAGAACTCCAAGGTGGTAAGAGAGAGGAAATCCCATGGGATCCAACTTCCTGAAGGTGTTACCTCCTTTGACGATGGTATACTCTTCCCAATTGATAAGCCCCACAACTAAATCATCCTTCTCAAACTCAGGGTTTCCAGAAGCCATAACTCTCCCAATACCATTAGCACTAATGGCCTGTACATTTTTATTAGTTGCCTCTTAGACTATGCTAGCCAATTGAAGAACATCAAACAGGAACTCCACAATCTTGGAATGTTTGGAGACTTCAAGCTTCAAATTATGTAAAGCTCTACCCATTTTTTCAAGGTGAGAGCGTGTTTGATTTAGTTCCTAAAACTTTTTTAAGTATAGATATATTTTGGTAAAAAAAAAAACAAGAAAAATGTGTTAGACGACCAAAAATCGTTTCCTTTTTTGTTTTTTTTATCTTAAAAATAGAAAATATGGTTTTAATAGATAATATTTTTTTAATTGTTTTGATTTCATTTCACTTATTTTGCAAGAATTATTTTAAAAAATAATTATACAATAATATAGAATAATTAAAAATAAAACACAATATATAAAATTCATTTTTAAAATATTAAAAACATTTCACATTCCAAACAAATTTTTATTTTATAAAATATCATAAAACAATTTTAAGAAGCACCATACAGACCCTAATGTTACAAGATTATACATATTTACAAGAAGTTTTATACCACGTATTTGAATATATTCAACTTATTTTGGTGTTTATCACAGATTTTTTCATCCATTTTTTACTAAAATTCTTATTCTAATGACTTATTTGATACTTAAGCATAATTGAGGATCAATATTGTTTGAAATATTATCAAGTGAAAGTTAATCAAAAATTTATTTTTTTAGTTTATTTTTTAAATTTTTTAAGATGATTTTACCTATAAAATATGAGCTTATCCAAACCCTCCTACATCATATAAAATAAAAGTTTGTCTTCTTTATCAAAAAAATGTTCAAAGAATAAAATCATAGACTATTTTAGCCTAACCTTGATCTGAAATATTTAGTCAACCATGTGAGACCAAATCCAAAAGAAAAATCTAAAAAAGATTTACACCCTGACGAGCTCACCTGGCCAGGAGTTATGCCATCTGCAGTACTATCAACTTTCTGCGAAGAACAAACTCTCTTCATTCGATTGATCTGGTACGGATCGATGGAAACATAGAGATTTTTCACTATCACATCTTTCGAACCCGGCTGTACAGATAGGTGTAACATTGCAGTCTTGAGCTCAAAGTCGGATTCCTGAGGTGCTGATCCGTCAATGTGGGTCTTAACTGTTACATATTTGTTGGTGACCTCCATTGTTGTCTAGCCTTTCAGATTTGTTGACAGAAGCTTGCTCATTGGATGAAAGAAGGATAGGGCAGAATGATTGAGACTGATGAAGTGTTATGTTTGGATATTTTGAATGTAGACAATTTTAGACCTCCGTGGTCCATATATTTTATGTGGCCATCATGTCCTTGGTAAGGCGGGGCAAAATGGGTAGTCTGAATAAGTATTATTTTCATTAAAAAATGAAGAAACATTTATATAATGAAAATTATGAAAAAGTATTAATTTTTTTAAAATTATTTGAAAAAGAAAAAAAATATAATTATTAATCTCTAAAAACGTCTTGTAAACATATATTTCATATATATTATTGAGAAGTCATCATTGTCATCGAACAAGTTTTACTTATAATTTCAGAAGTTACCCATGCTTCGTCAATAAAATTCGAGCCTAACACAATTTTTATAGATTTAAGTTAAGTACCGACTTATATGATTTGTTTAATAAATATGTTATTTTTCAATTTACTTACATTTCCCGAATTAACCAATTTAAATAATCTTATTGGTTAACCTAAATCTAACTTATAACATATTTAACGATCTATTTAAAATTTAATTTTAAATAAATAATATAATTGAGTCCTGAACATATTAGGTCGAGAGGTAATTCATGTTGATTCAAACAAGAGCCAACTTGACCTGATTCTTAAATAAATATATGAATATATGTTCAATAATTAGGTCATTTTTTAATACTTCTTTCAACATATTATAAATTGTATTGTATTTGACCGGATTCTTAAATAAATATATGAATATATGTTCAATAATTAGGTCATTTTTTAATACTTCTTTCAACATAATTATAAATTGTATTGTATTTGAATGAAGTTATTTAACTGAGTACGTGAATTTTCACCTCTATCTTAAAAGTCTTGTTACTTGAGAATACTTCTTTACAATCCCTAATATGATAAGATCATTTTACTTCATGACTGAAAAAGGGTAAATTAACATTTGTCTATTCTTATTCAATCATTAATTGGTAGGTGTTGATGAATAACTTAATATATTTAAGAGTTCATTTGACAATGATTTAAGAAAACGTTTTTAACTTAGAAAGTGTTTTTGAAAAAAAAAAAAAAATAGATGTTTAACAAATTTTAAGAAATATTTTATAAAATCTAAAAAATCATCTATAGTGTTAAAAAATTATTTGTAATGTTTTCTAGAGAAACACTTCATATATGATTTTTCTAAAAATGCTTTTAAAGAAAATACTTCGAATAAAAACACTATTAGATACTTCCAATGAAAGCCTCAATCCAGTTGATGAAAGTTTCTCCCAACTTTTTAAAAGTTGGATCAATCTTGAAATAGAGCATTAAAAATACTAAGCTAGAAACAAGATGTCCAATACTTCTAAAAATTCTTTAAAAACTTTTTCAAGATAATCCTTATTTTGAAAATTCCAGATTGGTTAAATTTCATCTCTCTGGTCGTCACCTCAACTACACACCCTAGTCTCTTACACATTTTTAACACATCGTATTTTATTAGACAAGTAATCCAAAAGAGGATTCAGAAGACCCGAGCTAGACGTACACTTGGAAAATTTTGACCCTGAATTACCAACCTATCTAAAACACTCACAACATCATCAAATTTTAATTTAAAATTTGAAAATCAAATTTTAAAAATTTGAATAACAGCACGAGAAAAAAAAACACACACACACAAGATACACACACCATATAGTCTTAATGCTACTACTCAAAATTCTTATTGAAGAGGAATCGATATCCTTAATATTCATCCATCTGCAATTTTCACCATTTTCTTTCATAGATAGATAGAGTCTGATCCGGGTCACCATCTAAGCCAGGATAGTTATCAAACCATCATTGAATTGACAAACCGGTGGTTGAACCGTTGACTCAATGAACTAATTTGCTGGTTCTACCTTGGATCCTCTTTAATTTTTGGCAAAACGGGCCCAGCCTAATGGGCCTCAATCTTAGAAGCCCAACTATCTGTTGGACCTCATGCTTCTTGCAATGTTTGCAATTCCACTGGGCTACTTTTTAACTTGTATTTAGTATTGCAAATGAACAAATAATACAACATAATTCTTTTCAAAATTTTTATAATAATGAAAGTGTAAATAATAGAAGTAAAATAATATAATATTTTTTTGAATAATAAAATAATAGTCCATATAAATTTTAATATATAGGTAAAATTAATTAAATTTCAATAAATATCTTCACATTTAAATATTATATATGTTTTATTTAATAAAATGTTAAAATAATAATGTATCTATATATTTATTTGATAGTATGAAAAATGAAAAAATAAATATTATAGATTTTTGTTTTCTTTATACATATACTTAAAATTTTTATAAGCAATTTTAATTTTAATAATATATAAATTATATATTGATAACCTTACTAGTTGGACCATGGTTGATTGTTATGACAATTGAAATGTGAATTGATAATTTTTTTTATTAAAGGATAAAACATGACCAATAATTTTTTTTTAAATATTTGATTGGTTTTTTCTTACTTTCCTAATCTTCACTCTATTTCTTTTTCTGCTATTTTCTTACATATATTTGGAAAAAACCTGCATAATTTTACCTACACTAGTCACTATACTTAGAACAGAAACAATCCTAGATCATGAATCATATGTTCATTAATGTTGCTATTTTTTTTTTTGCTAATTAAAAAATCAAATAATTTAATTAATCCAAAAAATTTCTTATGACTGTGTTTGGTTCCAGAAATTTTGAGAGAAAATGTAAGAAAAAAAAACATACAAGAAAAATGAAAATACCCGTTTCAAGTTAAAATCAAACCTTTTCTAATTTACACATTCCACCTAAATGGACCGTTTTTTTCGCCACTTATGGTGGAAGCTTATGTACAAGCTTGAGCTAGTTTGGTTTAAGAATTGATCGTTAATTTCATTATCAAAAAACAGAATAAAAGGAGTAGAAGTGAAGGAAAATTCTCAATTTGGTATGGTTTACACAGAGCTAAAATTTAATGGTAGTTGGGGAGTAAGCATCAACTAGCTACCATGCAATTAATCAAGATTCTATGAAGCACACTATTTGGGGAATTAGAGTGGTGACATAATGTTTTTCTTGTAGAGGATACATCACCAATTTGGATATGCATACAAAATTGAAAATGAGCTGCAAATTGGAAAGTTATTTGGCTAAATTTCAAATTGGTTGAGATTAAAAATTACATCCATGAATCATCCCATTCAAATACTTAAATGGTATCCCATACCATAGTGATGACCAACCATACTATTTTTGAAGAATTTTGTTGAGTGGATTATTTTTTAATATTTTCATTATTTAGAAAAAATAAAAATCAAACACTTTTTATGTACATCTTGTCCTTCAGTGATGAAATTATAGAAGTGAGCATAGCCATTGATGAACTGATTTATTGACTCACAATTTGTGGAGTCATCATTTTATGGACTGAATCCTTTTGGTTTGCAAACCAGTCTTAGTGGTTTATTTTTTGAAAATTGGTTTTTATTGATTATTTTATTTAAAATTGTTTCTTATTTTATTTATTCATTTATTCTTAAAAAAAATAGAAAAATAAAGTTCACAAAACAATAATAGATTCTGAGATGGGATTTACTTAGTGGGAAGGTGTTAGACACATCCATAAACCCAAAAATATTTGAAAAGGAATATAATTGTATTTCACTTTTGGAAAATTAGAACATTTTTATTCTTTTTAACATTTAAATCATAAAAAATTTTAAATGTTAAAAAATTTAAAAATACTTCCTAAAATCACTGTCAAAAGAGTTTTTAGTATATGTGATGTTTACTAAAGATTCAATACTAAAACAAAAATAAAATAAATAGAATGCCTATGTGAAAATAATAGCCCTATAAAAAAAATACTTGTTACTAATTTCCTCCTAACTATCCATGTAGCTCTAATTTATTTTTATAGAAAGAATAACGCTTTTATTCCCACCATGAGATGTGAACACATTTCAAGCTTATAGAAAAAGAAAAAATATTGAAAAAAAAAAGGGAAATAAATATGACTTTCTATTTGAAAGTGAAAAATGTTGAACTTATCACAATGTAATGTTTTTTGTTTTTTCTATCAAATCAAGTTTTAATACCATATTGAATTACTAATTTTTCCTAAAAGTTTACACTAAGTGGATTTAAGCTTATATATACATATCATGCTTCTTAACAAAATTAACTTCAATATTGTAGACCATCAAGAAAACCTATATAAAAACCATGAAAATTGTTGTCTTCAACACATAAGCTAGATGGAGTCACCTCATCAAGAATAATGTCATCTTCATAGAGTGAAAGAAGAAGATTGAGAAAATATGGTATACCCTTATGAAGGATGAATATTTATATATAAATAACATTTGAGTCTATTTTCTATACTAATTCAAACTCTATCTTTTACTATAATTTAAACTAATAATAGATAAATATTAATATTTAAATTAAAAATAAACGTTGACTTTTTCTAACATGCCCCCTAAATGTGGAGTTTGGATTGAAGATTCTAATCTTGGTCTTGAGCGAAAAAAAGTGATTGCAATGTAATGGTTTTGGCAAAGCATCTATTAGTTGATCTTTTAACGACACATGAACAACACAAAGAGCACCATTTTGAACCTAATCGTAAAGGAAATAGTGGGTTTACAAGAAAGTGAATCGAAGGGTAAAACAATGAGGTAAAACAATTGAAGGGTGAGAAATTGAATATGATGAAGGCTTGTATTGAAGAGGGAATATTGAGTGTCCATTGAAAATGATAATGAGGCCAAAAGCATGAAAATAGAGCAATTTAACTTTCTGCTTAAAGAAAATTTGCTGAAGATTTGAATAAGAAATGACAAAAACATTAGTGGAAAAAGTATTTTGTTTTTTTTTTTTTTCCAAAAATCACACTAATCCTGAAAAGGATGAACAACTGAAAGATAATAAAACAAAGATTGTTGACAAAGTGAAATATATATATATTGAAGCTGAAAGAAAACTGAACTTTTGCTTGGGAATGGAGATCTGAAGCAAAAAAGTAGGCAATGCTAGTAATTTAGAAACTGAACTAAAATAGAGCCTGAAATATTTAAATCGGGAAAGAAAGAATTTAATCATGGAAAAAAAGACTATTATGAAAAGGATTGATGAGGAATATTGGAAGAGGGACCATGCTAACAATGAAGAGATCTTGCGTAGCCATAGAGAAAGTACCAGACAAAGGGAGAGGGGGGAGAGGCAACGGGAAAGGGAAGAATGGCATAGACTCGACGATTTAATGAAGAAAATCTATCAAAGTAGGAAAAAGAAAAAGAAAGAGGGGCAACAAGGTGTGGGCAAAGTGTAGAAAACAAAGCATGGGTTACCCATGCTAGCTAGGGGAAAGGATGAGTATTAAGGCTCGCATACCATGTAGTAAAAGAAGACTGAGAAAATATGACATGTCCTTCCTGATGAATATTTATATACATCAATCCTACTTTAAACTAATAATAATTATCTTATATATATTCTAAGTTAAACTAATAATAAATAAATATTAACTTTCTCTAACACTTCAATCCTAAAAATATCTCCAAATTTTTACCAATAGAACAGGAGCCTAAGCCTTAAGCTCAAAGCCACCATCATTCGGTGTACCATCTATATATGTTGGTCTTAATTGTTACGTGCTTGTTGATCACTTCCATTACGATCCATGAATAAAATTTTTGGACATTCGATTATCAGTGGTCGAGGTTGTTCGTCACTAATTAGTTTGTAGCTTTCACTAATGAAAGTACTGAACATATAGGAGCAACATCACATGGCTAGAGACAAAAATGATACTGAAAAGTGATAGAAAACAGGCAAGTATGGTGAGAACTTTCCAAATTTGAGGAGGACCTAGTTGCAGTTTTGGCATGGAAATTTTGATGTAATGGAAGTTCCAGAGCTAATTTTGGAATCATCCTCTCAAAATCTTCCTTGTCTGAGCTTTCTTCCAAGAGTGGCCTGTTAGATATCAGGGGCAAGTGAGAGTCCACATATGAGTTGATGCATTAAGCATGGGATCTTAAAAATGTTTTTTTTTTTCTTTTTTTTTTAAATTAAAATTTAGGATAATTTTGATATTTTAAAGAATTTAATTAAATAAAAATTGTGGGAGTAATCTCTTTGGATAGTGAAGTTGATATTAAAAATGTTTTTTTTTTTTTGTTAAAATTAAGGATAATTTTGATATTTTAAAGAATTTAATTAAATAAAAACTGTGGGAGTAGTTTTTTTTATAGTCAAGTGGATCTTAAAAATGTTTTTTTTTAAATTAAAATTAAGGATAATTTTGATATTTTTAAGAATTTAATTACATAAAAAATTGTGGAGTAGTCTTTTGGGATAGTGAAGTACATCTTAAAAATATTCTTTTTTTATATTAAAATTAAGGATAATTTTGATATTTTTAAGAATTTAATTACATAAAAAATTGTGGAGTAGTCTTTTTGATAGTGAAGTACATCTTAAAAATATTCTTTTTTTATATTAAAATTAAGGATAATTTTGATATTTTAAAGAATTTAATTAAATAAAAATTGTGCGAGTAGTCACTTCGGATAGTGAAGTGGATCTTAAAAATGTTTTTATTTATTTATTAAAATTAAGGATAATTTGATATTTTAAATAATTTAATTAGATAAACATTGTGGGGGTAATCTCTTTGGATAGTGAAGTGGATCTTAAATTTATTTATTTATTTATTAAAATTAAGGATAATTTTAATATTTTTAAGAATTTAATTAGATAAAAATTGTGGGAGTAGTCTTTTTGGATAGTGAAGTGGATATTAAAAATGTTTTTTCCTTTTTTGTTTTGAAATTAAGAATAATTTTGATATTTTAAAGAATTTAATTAAATAAAAATTGCTTCTCACATTATTTTTCAGTAAAACAATAAATGCAGATAAATCAATACTCTTAAAAGAAGTCATCATTTAAGTAAATTTGAACGGTAAAGTTAAATTTTTTCAATCCTTACCCAATTCAAGTTGAGCTTGTGCTAAGGTTCCAATAAATGAGCCTAACCTCAATTCCATTAATATTTCTATAATTTTAATTAACTTGAGCATTAAAAAATAAAATTGAGTTAAGTATCTTGAATTAGAAGTCTACATTAAATTGAATTAATGTTTCTTTAGTTGGAATCGGGTTGATTACAAACCCGATTGAATCTATCCAAGTTGCTATTTTACAAATACGACCCATTTCAAGTTAGAATCAAACCTTTTCTAATCCACAAATTAGACCTAAATGGGTCCACTTTTTAGTCACTTATGGTGGAATCTTATCTACAAGCTTGAGCCATTTTGGATTAAGAATTGATCATTAATCTCATTATCAAAAAAAAGAATAAAAGAAAGAGTAGAAGTAAAGGAAAATTCTCAATTTGGTATGGTTTACACAAAGCCAAAATTTGATGGTGGTTGGGGAGTAAGCATCAGCTAGCTACCATGCAATTAATCAAGATTCTATGAAGCACACTATTTGGGGAATTAGAGTGGTGACATAACGTTTTGCTTGTAGAGGATACATCACCCATTTGGATATGCATACAAAATTGAAAATGAGCTGCAAATTGGAAAGCTATTTGGCTAAATTTCAAATTGGTTGAGATTAAAAATTACATCCATGAATCATCCCATTCAAATACTTTAATGGCATCCCATACCAAAGTACAATTTTTGAAGAGTTTTGCTAAATGGATTATTTTTTAATATTTTTATTATGTAAAAAAAAGAAAAAAAATTAACCGAACTGATGCATCTACAAATTGTCTTGTGACTCACATTTTGTGGGATCGTCATTTTGTGGACCTGAATTCGTTTAATTGAAAAATCATTTTGAGTTATTTATTTTTTAGAATATTTTTTATTGATTATTTTATTTAAAATTGTCATTTATTTTATATTTTTAATAAATATAAGTTTTTTTTAAAAAAAAGTTAGGGTTGACTTAAGAAACCAGAGAAAGTAAAAAGTGGTTTGGGAAAGGTAAGTTTTGCTACTTTTCAATGGGCCTTGATGATTTTTTTTAACCAACAACTCAGAAGCTTAGCTTGCAAGCATCATCAACATTGTCCTACCCCCTTATTTTATTACCATCCCAATTCTTTTCATTATCTCTATCACATTGATTTTCCAAAAAGATAGACTAGGATTGAGATTTTGTTGGGTTGTTAATGGAAAATTTGTCCACTTTACCCCCTCCCCCCTGTTTTTTTTTCTTCTAATTGTTCCATTATGTCATTTTCTTTCTTTTTTCTTTAAATTTTATTGTATCAAAAGATGATGGTTTAATTCTATATTATCAAAAAATAATAAAATAAAATAAAATACATGTGTGAGATAAATAAATTAATATAATAAAAACAATACTAACAATTATAATACGATAATTAAAAACATTAATAGTTAGCATGATAATGAACCTTTTATATTTTAAAATATGTTTGTAGTGATCATAGGAAATGGTTTTTTTTTTTTTTTTTTTTTTTTTAATGTTTTTTTTAAATAAAAAAAAATTTAGATATTTGGTAACATTTATGAAACATTTTTTAAATTTTGAAAAATCATTTGTATGATAGAAAAATTATTAGAAATATTTTTTGAAAATATACTATGGACCCCGCATTTCGGCTCATGCGTTTCCCACTCGATGGCGAGCCCGAATTTTTATTTGAAAAATTGGTTTTATTCGATTAAGAAAAATGACTTGGAGTCGCCACTTATTTTTGTTTTATTTTAAAAGGGAAAAACAAAATAAGAAAGAAAAACCCTAAGTGTGACTCCTTATTTGGAAAAGGTGGTCTGTGAAAAACCAAGTCTGGGTTCGGAGGTCAGGTTACTTATCGGGAAGGTACGGTAAAAACCATAGCACCCCTCTAAGCCCCTAGAATGGGTCTCTACTAATAAGATAAAACAAGCATGACAATTGATTAATTAAACATGGATACCAAATAGTGATCAAATGTGTGAAAACAAGACACGCATGATAACAAATAAGTCAATAAACACAATCGGGCACGGGGCGTACCTTAGTCATAAGCTGAGCGCTATCATAAGAGACAAGGTTAGTGCACAAATACAGTATAATCGCATGCATGTCATAGAGTAAGACAAGCCAATCACGTATAGCAATCGATAAAATATGGAAATAAAAAAATAAACAAATTGAATAAATAAGTGTGAGGATTGGAGATTAAATTTTAAAATCGAAATTTTGAAAATTAACTTTTGAAATAAATTAGCATTTTGAAAATTATTTGAGAGTTGGAACTATGAAAATTAAATTATGAAAATTTGGATCTTGAAAATTATTTGAAGATAGAGTTTTTTTTTTAAAAAAAAATAAATATAATAAAAATAATAATAATAAATGAATAGATAATTGTGAAAATTGGAAATTTGGGAATCGAAATTGAATTCAGAAATTAGAAATTTGAAGAATTATTTAGAGATGAAATTGTAAATAAATGAATAAGTGAATAAATAAATAAATTGAATAATAATAGTAATAACGAAAATAATAATGATTAAATAAATAATTGTGAAAATTGGAATTTTGGATATTGGAAATTGAATTTAGAAATTGGAAAATAGGAATTTAGGAAATGAAATTTTAAATAAATGAATAAGTGAATAAATAAATAGATGGAATAATAATAGTAATAACGAAAATAATAATGATTAAATAAATAATTGTGAAAATTGGAATTTTGGAGATTGGAAATTGAATTTAGAAATTAGAAAATAGGAATTTAGGAAATTGGGAACTAAATTTGAAAATCGGAATTTTGAAGAATTATTTTAAAATAGAATTTTAAAAATGAATAAATAAACAAAATAATAATAATAACGAAAATAATGATTAAATAAATGAACATGCATATTGGAATTTTTGAAGTTGAAAATTAAATTTAGAAATTAGAATTTTAAAGAATTATTTAATTCAAAATTTTGAATATTGAAAAATTAAATTTAAAGCTAGCGTCTTAGAAAATTATTTTGAAAATTGGAAACTCGAAAAAAATATTTTAAGAAGGAAATGTCGGAAAATTAAATTTCGAAAATTGAAAACCCAAAAATTATTTTAAGAAGGGAATGTCGGAAAATTAAATTTCGAAAACCGGAATGTTAGAGAATTATTTTGATATCAAAACGTGAAGAAATAATAAAAGAAAGTGGTGATCCTCATGCAAAGTACACGTCTCCAGTAGTGGCAATAAACCCATTTTCTCCCAACTAACCCCATGCATTACTAGAACCCATTTTCCATGCGTGGAATTCTTACCACTAAACTACAGCCACCATCAAAACCATTTAAAATCCCCTAGCCAAACTCATTCTACTTACTGTTAACACTCTCAACCCACTCCACGTACCACCAGAGAGCACAAACCCATGTTTTACATCAAACAAAAATCACATACTGCCACCACATCACCCTGCTGCCGTTCTCACCGCCATGCATGCCAACCCCTTTCATTTGACTCAAACTTCTCTTGCATCCTTCATATTTCAGCACCCATTGCCGCAACGAAGCGAACCGGCCATTGATCCCCTCCGACGCCGGCACGTTAAACGCAAGAGCATCTCCAAACTTGGTGCTTACCTTGGATGCGGGAAGGTGTGAAGGATGGGTAGTGAGATAAATGGGTGTGAAAGGGTGGAATACCGAAACAGGGGAAAAACGGCAAAACAGGGCACCAATAACAAGAACCAAAATAAACCCGTACCAGCTTCACTCCATATATCAATCAATGAGCCCAGAAAAGAAATTAGGAATCAAGCACAAAATGGGTGAAAGTAAACTCAGATTCCCAAAAAAGGAATACAAGGATCCACAATGTGCATGTTCAGACATCAAAAATGGAAATCCTCATGCACAGAAACTATCATAACATGGCATAAAAAAAAAGAACCCAAAAATAAATAAATAAAAAAATGAATCCAGTTTATAGAAACCATACCTGTGTTATTCCCCTTTCATGCTCGTTTTCCGGGTATCTCTCTCTCTCTGGTTTCGTCCCCAAAATCTCTATTCGAAAAGTGCCCCCCAGTCCGAAAACCCTCATTCCAGATTTTTCTTTTTTTCCTCTCTGTTCCAGACCCCCAACTATCCAGATTTTTCTCCCCCCAGAAATCCCACTCCGTTGCCGCCCCCTCCCGCTCTCTCTCCCTCTGTTTCTTTTCTTCTAGCAAGCTTTTCTCTCCTGTCATCTCACAAACCTGCCCTCTGCCACCAGCCGATTTCTATCTTCTTGGGCAAGCCATTACCTGCTTCTCTGTTCATCTCCTCAGCAGGTATGGGTTCCTCAACCACCTTCATCCAACCATCATGCCCCCTGCCATGTGCATGCAGCTGGGATCCATGCGTGGAGAGGGGCCCCCATACTAAAAAAAAAAGTTCCTAAAAGAACTAATAGTCTTTGGTCTTCTGAAAGGGGGTCTACATATACTTAATAGGTAATTCTCTTAAAAACACTTTTTAAAAAAATATTTATAATAAAAATATTACCAAACATATTCGTAGAAACATATTTTTATTTGCCTCAATTTTTTAAATTGCTAAAATTATCTTTATTTTCTAATACACATATTTTTACTATATAGTTTCTAAATATAGGATCAACACAACAAAAGTGTATATTTTGAGCCAGTTTGATCATGTGATTTAAAAATTGTTTTTTATTTTTTAAAATAAAATTTTATTTTTAAAAATTTTCTAATAACTGTTTGATAATTGTTTTTTCAAAACAAATTTTAAAAATAAAGTGAAATATAGAACAATTTTTTAAAAATAAGTAAGAGTTGCTTTTATTAGTTTTTTTTTTTTTTATAAAAAAAATATAAGTTCATTTGATCATATTTTATTAAACTTGTTTTTAAAAATTATTTTTACATTAAAAAATAAAATATAATATTTAAAAATAAGTTTAAAAAAAATGGAAAAAGGGGCCCTTTTATTTCTCCTTTCTGTTTTTAAAATTAAAGTTAAAAGTTATCTTCAACTACCATAAATAATAAATCACTGGTTTTGGATTTTTTTTTTTTCTTCAGCTAATCTTATTTTCAGGAAAAAGTAAAAAAATAAAATTAAAATAGAAATAGAAACTTACACCATTGAAGACTTGAAGTTGATTGATGTGGGCTTTGTAACGGTAAAAGTTACTCCCAATAGTCATTTTATAACCTTTTTTTTTTTTTTTGGTAATAAATTAAAAAAAAATTAAAATATTTGACATTAAAATTATAGGATTTAATCAGGAAATTTTCAAGGATAATTTTGAGAAAAAATCACACTAACTTAAAAAAATAAAATAAAATAAAATTGAAAAAAAAAAATTGGTGTCATTTTCACAAGCTCTGGAAGAGCCAAAATATTCACATTGTGTCTTACGCTCATATGCCCATCAAGAGGCCACAGCGGTCCAATGGCATGTGTAGTGGGGCCCATTTTATCTTTTTTTTTTTTTTTTTTTTTTTCATTCAATTAAAATTAAAAAACATTTTTTAAAAATAAATTTATTGTCCCCATGGAACAATCCCACATGAGGGATACTGAAAAATATTTATTTAATTTTTTCTAGCATATTTAAATTTAAATTATTGAAATTAGAAAACAACTCTCATGCCTTATTTTCCATTTAATAATCTTTATTAAGAAAAAAATTTCAGATTTTTTTCAGATTTTTGATTCATAATAAATACTATTAATTTTTAAAAATTTTTGTTTTAAAATTTTCAAAAGGGAAAATTTTGATTTTACAGATTTTCCGTTTTCCATGCCAAGAAAATGACATCAATTCCCAAATAAAGTTTTTTTTTTTTAATTCTCTACAATTTTAGACGTATTTTGATTATCCGATTCAAACTGTCGGCATGCTGTATCCGTGATTTCCTCAATTTTCTCCGTCCCCACCACTTCCTTTCCCCTCACAAGCTTCCATTTTCCGCTATCACCGCAGCTCTACTAGCCTACATTCTACTCTATTCTAATCAAGCCCCACCGTCATCACTCCTTTTTTTGTGCCCGAAAGAGTTCGAATCCAGTTTCTCATTTCTTGAGCAATTTTTGGGAGCTGGGTTCCGGAAGTTTGTTGGAATTGAGGGATGCTGTGCAGCAGAAAAATGCTGAATTTCTTGATTAGGAAAGATGTGAGGAAGATTCTCAAGCGCAAGGACAGTGATGCTGGTGAAAAGGGTAAGCGTTGTCCACTTTCCTTTTTTGTTTTTTGTTTTCTTGTTTTGATTTTGTGGGTTTTTTTCTTTTTCCTTTGTTTTTTTTTTTTTTTGGGGGGGGTTAGTTAGGGTTTTTGGGGTTTGTGATCTTGCAATGCAGCTTCATGGGTCGGGCAATAGTGGTTCCTTTCTCTGATTTGTGAAATGGGTTTTTCTGGGTCTTTGATCTGGTTCGGGAATTTGAGGATTATGGGCAATGGAACGGTTTTGATAGGAAATTCTGTTGCTGCTCTATGTTTTGATTGTTTAGTGAGAAAATAAGAGAGAAAAAGTAATGTCTGGGTTTTGTTTTTCTTCTTGCTTTTTTGTGGTAAAATTGAATTAGCTGTTGAGTGGAGCTTTCTAATTTCGTTTATTTTATTTTCTCAGCAACCAAACAAAGCATGCGTGTTTTCTAGCTGATCTTTCTCTTCCTTGCAGGCGCATCTGCTACTATTTTGTGATCATATTCAAGGACTTTTTATTGTTATCAGTTTTTTTTTTTTTTTTTTGTTAAATAATTTTCTTTTAGATTTCGTGAAGTGGTTTTTGATTGGGCTCTTGTTTGGTTATCATATGGGAAATTGTATGAAAGTCGTACCATTGAATTTTCATTCTTTGTTACTCATTGGTCCATTTTGTCAATTGGATTAGAATATCTATTTTTTTCCTGTCTTAACAGTTCCAAGTAGCCTTACTTAGTTATTTGAGTACTAAATTAAGGTTTCGTACAGTAGTTGGCTTTGAGTTTCAATTGTCCATTCAGCCATTTAATGAATTGGAAAATGATTATCTACCTGATGTGAGTTTTATGGCTTGAAATGATCAGGGCAGTGTCCATCTAAGAACTAATAGGAGGATTGCTAGTGGATTATTTCTTAGGATTTTGAATGATTAAGATTTTGAGCAGAATATCGTAGCTCGAATATGTAAAAGATGTCTGCCTGTACATGTATTTAGTTGTCTGTCTGTATATGTATTTATATGCTTGTCTTTGTGTGTGTTTTCCGAGTACAAATGTGTAAACTAGAATGACCGTTTCTTCCAATTGTTTGCTTCTGTGTTTGTTGATTTGTCTTCAATTTCTCCCGTTGGTCCAGGAAAAGCTATGGAAGAGCTGCGGGCCTCTCTGTTTAATGAGTTGCGGTCATCTGAAGGTGCAAAGCGTCAGCAGCAACGCATATGTGGCCCCAGTGTTGCTCTTACATTCAATTTCTTGGTTTCTGTTGGTATTATCTTGATGAACAAATTGGTTCGTATGTATATAAATTTTCTTTCAATAGAATCTGATTATTTACTGCCTTGCAGCTATTGAATAATGGGCTTGTATATAACTGTTTTTGCTTTGTTTTGTTTCCTTTTTTTTTTCTTAGGTGCTTGGTAGAGTCGGATTCAATTATCCCATTTTTCTCACTTTCATTCATTATACTTTGAGCTGGCTGTTAATGGCTGTTCTCAATGCTTTGTCTATGCTACCTGCGGCTCCTCCCTCAAAGTCGACTCCTTTCTCTTCCTTACTGTCTCTCGGCATCGTAATGTCTCTCTCTAACGGCCTTGCTAATGTTAGCTTAAAGTATAATAGGTGAGATGTGCCATCCCTGTTTGCTGCAATGATAAATTCCCAATTTACATTCTTAAAATTTTAATATCTATATTTTCAGTGTGGGTTTTTATCAGATGGCTAAGATAGCTGTAACACCGACAATCGTACTAGCAGAATTCATTTTGTTTGCAAAGAGAGTTTCTTACCAGAAGGTAACTGCTCCCTAACTAATTTATTACAGCAACTTCCACTTGTACATGTTCATAAAAATGTATTGCAGGTTCGATATATATTCATGCTAAAATAGTAGAAATAGAAAATTATATTTAACAGGAGAAATATAATGTACCTAAAACTATGAAATAGAAAGTTATATTCATGCTATTTGAATCTTTGTGGTTATAAGTCCAACTATGAACCTAAAACTGTGTCTTGCCTAATAGATTTGTTTGGCCAAAAGGCATTGCTTGGAGAGAAATAATTTCTGTGAAGTTCTTAATAATATCTAAAAAATTGGATTTAGGACATCAGTGAACCACACAGGTACTGACATCTTGGGAGATAGCACTGAATCATTCATGTAATTATATGGCAGGAAAAGGCTTCACAGTAAATTCTGGGTATCTCGATCAAGTCCAAGGTTTTCATACAAGTGGCACTGTGGATAGATAGGGGACCCCTAAAAAATACAGCACCCTGATTCAAGTCCGTTATAGTTTCACCATTCTGACTCTCGATATTTTTTCAGCTATTGTTATGTCTATTTCTAAATCCATCCAACATTGGTTTCAGCTTTCAAATAGGAAACTGGTGTCTGAGTGCTAGGATTTTCTAACTTGTTTTAGCGACATTGTCCTGGGGGCAATGAAATTTAGATATGGATGGTATAGTTGCTAGATGGGAGCATATGGTAGTTGAGCCTCAGAAATGAAGCAATGCTTGAGCAACAAATGCTCACATGTGGGGCATGCACCTGTCATTAAGTAGATGGTTCTTGCTTTGAAGTCTTTTATCAAAAACCATGTTTGGACAGGAACATCTATTTGAAGGCTTACTCTCACATTAGCCCTGCAGTCTGAATCTTGTAGCAAATGGGTGAGAATAGGAAAGACTTTAGGGTCTATTCTATGTAACATAAAAGAGAAAAAAGGAAAAAGAAAAACGAAAAAATTTCCATTAAAAAAGGTGAAAGTACAATAAAATATTCCACATCATTTTATCGTTGTAGTCCTTTACCATGCTTATTTCTTAACTTTGACTGATCATTCTTCTCATTTTGATCCTTAGTAGACTAAGTTTAGAAGATGAAGGGTGTTTTTGGAAGTCTGGATGCATTGATTTTAGAATTTTCATTTCAACATGTGTCACTTGGAAAGAGGCCTGGCTTGGGTGGAAAGAGGTTTGGGTGGGGATGTGGAGATTCCCATTTATATTCCATATAAAAAGAAAAAGAATTTACTCATCAAAAGAACACGGGGGATTAGTACGGAGAATTTATAACTCACAAGTGACTATCCTCAAATTCAATGTTTTAAAAAGCATTATTTCTTTATAATAATGAAATGTTCTCTCCCTTTGTTTGGGGCTTCATATATTCAGGTGCTTGCACTTACTGTTGTATCCATTGGTGTTGCTGTGGCCACGGTCACCGATCTGCAATTCCACTTCTTTGGTGCTTGTATAGCATTGGCATGGATAATACCAAGTGCAGTCAACAAGATCCTGTGGTCCAATTTGCAACAGCAGGAGAACTGGACTGCCCTGGCGTACGTGACATGATCTTATGAATTTCTCCTCCTTTTTCAGGCCATCATTTTACCAATGTTGTTAATTTTTGAGCAGGCTAATGTGGAAGACCACACCGATTACTTTGTTTTTCCTTGTGACGTTGATGCCTTGGCTTGATCCCCCAGGCATCCTCTCTTTTGGTTGGAACTTGAATAACACATTGGCAATTCTCATGTCAGCTGTCCTTGGCTTCTTGCTTCAGTGGTCAGGTGCTTTAGCACTTGGGTAAGTGATGTCTGTTTCATGGTTTTCTTTTTCTTTCCTTTTCTTTTTGTCATAAAAATATGAAAGAGTATATCCATTGCTTAGGCTCTTCCATGTTAGGATATGTGGACTGTGGAGTTTAAGGGTTAGAGACCTACGACAATCAACCTTTGATGTGGCCTTGTATTGTAAAATTTACTTTAGAGTGATGATATGGCAAGACACCAGACCTAAATTACAGGATGAAATTAAGACAGAAGAAATAGCTGATTTGTTTCTTCTGTTCTTCAGTGGGTTACCAAGTATTTTAGCCAAAGAAATGTTCTATGCGGTACTGAGATCTGAAGTTTTTGAAAGCTTGGTAATGCCAAGACTGGAGATTTCATCTTTGCATTCTTTTTCTTTTCTGGTATTTTCCTTTTCCTGGTTTCCTATGAGACCAGGAGTAGTTTAGGGTATTGCTCAAATCATCTATATGTGGAAGATAGAAGGTTTGACCCCATTAATTGAATTGGTTTGCCCGGGTGACTGGTTTTGCTACCATTCCAGATGGGAATAACATGTTCCTATGACAACTTCATTTTTCAATCAGCTGCAATTTAGTTTACAAACAAGAAATAGCAGAACTCGGTCTTATGTTTTCTGCTTATGTTTGTAATGTTCCATTTTATCAAAAAACTATTAGTTGATTGTTTATCCTTCCTTTATATTCATTTTAACTCCCCTTTTAATGACATAAATGCATCAAATTTCATATACTTAAGGTGAAAAACTTTATTTTCTTGACATTTATTTGGACAAGAGTTCTCTGTTTGCCACCTATTGGCTTGGTTCTCATTTTCTGCTTCTCGTCTTTCTCTTATATTTCACAGGGCAACTTCTGCCACAACACATGTTGTTCTCGGGCAGTTCAAAACATGTGTCATTCTTCTAGGTGGTTTCTTTCTCTTTGGTTCTAACCCAGGCACAATTAGTATCTGTGGAGCAATCACAGCCCTTGCTGGAATGTCAGTCTACACGTATCTCAATTTGCTCAAACCGCAGCAGTTACCAAACAAAACATCTCCCAGACAAAATTCCTTCACGTTATCAAAATCCAAGTTGAGCAAAGAAAACGGCGACACCCATGATGGGAACAACATGGAAACGGTCTAACAGAAGACACACATCTAACCTGGAGGACAAAAAAAGATGAGTTTGGTGACACGAGATGGCAATCCTTTTACTAACATGGGTATTGTTTCATTTTATTTATTTTTCTCTTACATTTTCTTGTAGTATCTCACTGTCTAGAATGGGATTCCTATGGATGTCATATTGTTTGATATCCTTTCCCAGATCGTCGTGAACTTTGAGAATCTAGTGTAACTTGTCTATATATGGCAAAACCTGTGTGGAAGGCTTGTATCTGTAGATTTGCCAGAGATTCAAGCAGTGTGTCTATATATTAAACAATTTTGAGTCCATTTATAGGAATACAAATTCATTTTAGCTTATCTTTCCGTTTATGGTAAGGATTCCATTCTCGATCAAAATCTCTTCTACTGAAATAAGGTGCTCCTTTCCCTCCTATTTTACTAATGTGCCTGATATTTCAGAAACCAGGATCATGTTGATGAAACTTAGGGCACAACAATGGTGGATTTCCCGGCTAACAGCAATGGGAAAACAGCATGGAGGACCTCACACTGGTAAATAAAACTTGAATTTAGTATCAGTAGAGTGATTTATTTGCTTTGATTTAACAGTTTCTGTTAGCTTACATGAGAAAGTTTCATTAGGAGACATGATAGATGAAATCAAAATCAGAGCTTCTGCTGTAACAATCTCATCCAATTTTGCTGGCTGGGAGTTCTGTAAATAAGATTATATCTCTATTGCTTGTTAGTTTTTCATCCCAAGTCTGTTAAGATTTCTGATGTCTTGGTACTTATCAAAATAGTCTGAGAGGGTTGTTTTAATCAAAATTGTTCTCTAGTGTTTTTACAAATAAAATTTTATTTTGAGAAATTGGAAAATAGTTTTTTTTTAACATTTTTTTTCTCCAAATTTTAATATTAGAAAAATAACTTTAATATAAGCAATTGTTTTGTTGCTTGGAGGTTAATTGTGTTGAGCATTATTTTTTTTTAAGTTAAATTGTATTTATAAATAAATATTATAATTTTCATAATTTATTTTTATAAAAAATAATCTTTTATTTATATATGTTAAAAAGTGAAAAATTTTATAAACAATCAAATTAACATAAATTTTCATCTAATTATATATATATATATATATATATATATATATATATATTATGAGCCAAGATTAAAATTTCAACATTACACTCAAGATGTATAAGAGAAATTTCTAACTTTCACTGTACATAAATAAAATATGTATGAGAGAGCTGGCGGATTCAAGTGAAAAATAAGACTACGTGAGAGCATTGGTGGATTCAAGTGAAAAAAAAATGTACTATGCATATCCTATGAACTTAGTTTTGGAGAAATAAAGCAAGCATGAACCACTTTCAAATCTTGCTTTTTAACTCATTTCCTCCGCAAATGTGTGAGAGATCTGATGAGAACGGTGGTGTGGAATTTGTTAGGCTTACAATTTGATATCAGTCACGTAGTTGCTTGGCACGAGTAGAAAGTAGATGGTATATTGACACTTTTGGAGGAAATCTTGGAATCGGAGCTAGGTCCCAAGGAAATGCAAGAGTCAAAGCCCAATCGCACAAGGAAAGGTAATATTTATTGAAATATTAATTTTCTTAAAAGCTTAAACTTACAATATTTAAATTTAATATATATCATGTTCTTTAACACCCTTCCTCCACATGTGGCCCCATACTCACATGTGGAGAGATAAACAAACAAGGGAGAGAACTCACATGAAGATAGATAGGGGAGAGAATTTACAAGTGGAGAGATAAATAGACTCGATAGAGAGATAGACAGTCAAGGAGGAGAGATAGACAAGGTCACAATTTGATATGATTCTCACGTAACTAGTTCACAATTGATATCAGCTCCACGTAGCTACTTGGTAGAGTAGAAAGTAGAAGAGGATATGTTGGTGTTTTCAAAGGAAATCCAAGAGTTGGAGATCAACCACATTGGGAAGGAAATATTTATTGAACACCAATTTTCCTAAAACCTTAAGCTTGCAAGATTTGAATTTACCTAAAAGCTTAAACTAGCAAAATTTGGGTTTAATATACACATCATGCTTGGCCGTGGAGAGACAAACAGACGGGGGAGAGAGATAGACATGATAGACACAAACATGGGAGAAATATAAACAAGCTCATAGGGAAATAGATCCAAATGTGCAAATAACCCTTTTTGGATTTACAAATATACAAATTGCGGAGAGACAATTCAAAGACAAAACCTCCTACCAATACAAGCTATGATACCATATTTAACTATCAATTTTATTAAAAATTTAAGCTTATAGGATTTAAGCCCAACAATGTATATCATGTTTTTTAACATGTTGAACTACTAATTTTCCTAAAAGTTTAGGCTAGTAGGATTTGAGTTCAATATGTATATCATACTCTTAACATCCTCCCTCATATACGACATCATACCTGCATGTGGAAAGATATAGGCCCGAAAGCAAACAAATGTAAATAATCTCTTTGAACTTGCAAATATGCAAATAAGGAAGCAAATATGCAAATAAGGAAACAAATATGCACACTTTCAAATTCGACTCTGCTTTCAAAAGAAAATTTTCAAATGTTATCTTAATCCATTTATTTTTATTACAAACCTATCATATTATGGGTAAATACTAAAAAACAATCAGTTTTATTTTCATCCTTAATTAAAAAGTTTGTCTTATATTTTTAAATTGGCCTTAAATGACCTCTTTTAATTGTTATAATTTAAAGACTACGTTCAAAAGTGAATATACTAAAATCTCTTTTAAACTAATAATGTTTTTATCAATTGTACTTATATGATAAATGTTGGAGTACTAACTTCCCAATAAGTTATTAATTTAAAATCTCATCTCTATTACTTGATAGACTACTACCCATCTTTAAAATAATAAGGAAAGTCAATCAAATATGAAAATCATAGGATTGTAATTAGTATATCTTTTATTTTAGTTCATTTATGTGAAAAAAGATTAATTTTGATTAAAGAACCAAGAGGGAGGGGTGAATTAGGTTTTTCAAAACTTTTTCAGAAATTCTCTTAACAAACAATGATATAGCAAAGAAAGTAAAAAAGATAAGAGAATAGAGAAAGCAAACGTTTATTTTATAGTAGTTCGATCAATCTTGCCTATGTCCACTCTCCTTAAGCTCCTCTCGAGTGAGGGTTTCACTAACTTTAACCATGCTTCCAATCCTTCACTTAGATTTTTTACCTAATGGGCACAACAAGTTCTCTTCAAGTGTTCCTCAACTTGAAGCACTTAACACTCAAATTCTTTCTTCAATAAATGTGAATGAAAGAACAATTAGCCTAGCATACTTAATGAACAACTGTAATGGAATCTAGGATGAGCAACAAGGGTGCACTAGGATGATTTGCAAATGAAAGTTTAATGCACCAAAAGAGAAATGAGAGCTTTGAATGTAAGAAACAAGTAGGTAAGTAGTTAATAACAAGTGTTTTTTGTCTCATTAATGAATTGGAACCCTCAATTATAGATTTCTAGCATTGGGCACCAAAAAGGTCTCACTCTAACTAGCCTTTCTCAATCAAACTCCAACTTGTTCGGTTGACTAACTATTAGGTATTAAATGCACTATAGGTGACCATTAAGGACTCGACTGGACCTTGATTGGGAAGAGGAGTCTCTCGACCAAGAAAGGGTTCCTCTTTACCAAGAAAACAACCTTTCTGGAAAAGAAAGAAGATTGGTGCACCCATTGACCGGGAAAGGGTAACCGATTTGACCGGTTCCTAATTGACTTAACTAGTAAGGCTTAGCCATTTTTCATTGAAAAACCTATCTTTTTTCAATCCGGTTCTTTCTAACACTTAGGCAACAACTTAAAACACCTTTATAAAACTTAGTTGTAAGGTTTTTGCCTAAGGTTTTGAAGTGAAAACTTGAGTTTGTAAAAATATACTTTTTAAGGCTTAAAACCGAGTTATGAAAAACATACATGAATTGAATTTGACACCTTAAGTGTACCTAAGTGAACATTTTACAAGGATTCCTAAGCTTGAAAGATTTTCATGCACACTTGATTTTACACTCTTTTGATTCTTTGGTGATTATATTGAACCTTTTTAATTCTTTGATAATCATTTTGATTTTCCATTTGAAATTCTCAATTAGCACCTAAAACTCATCTTGATTTAAACTCATTAGTGAACTAACCATGATTTGTTATTATCAAAATTTACTTAAGAGAACCCTTGGGCTAACAATTTCCTATTCTTATTTTTGGTAGTTTTAGTTTGCCTACATACGAAGACAAGTATATATTGTACAAAAACTTCATCAATAAAAGCTTGAGACCATTTCATAATTTCTTCCTCTTCTTGTATTTGCTTTATGGTATAAAAGCATTTCTAAGCTTTTATAGGCAAAATTTCTCAAATGGTTGAAATCACACAAAATCAATCTCTCTTTCCCACCTTTTCAAACACATCCTTTTCTCCTACAATATGTCCCTCCATTCTCAACCCCTATGATAATGCTTTACCTCTCATATTAATCATTATGGCTACCTAGGTCTCTCTCAAACTCAATTCAACAAACTACTCATCATGTGTTTTCAATTTAATGTCATCCTTATTAGTTATTATGATTTAATGGGATTTATTGATGGAACCCGTCCCTGTCCTCCTCCCCTTCTCAACAACACCACCAATCCTGAATACTCCTTATGGGCTAAGATAAGATCAACTCATCCTTAGTGCCATCATTGCCTCTTTCACTCCCACTCTCATTCCGTTCATTGCATCCACACGAACCTACCACAAGGCTTGGAACACTTTGGCTAACACCTATGACAACCTCACTAAAGGCACTCAATCAATCAGAAAATATTTGCAATCTACCAGAACCATTTTTGACGAATTCATTATGTTCAACACCTCACTAAATCATGAAGAGTTTATCTTACAAATCCTTGGTGGTATAGATGATGACTATAAAATCTCTGTTCTGCCCTTCTCATTCGTGAAAGCCCAATCACTTTTAACGAATGACATGAGTAGCTCCTCAATGATGAAGTACATCTCAAATATGAAGCGGAGAAAAACTCTTCCAAGACACCTATTAGCCCCTACCCTACTTTCAAACCACCCCACAAACCAAACCCCATAACTAACATTGACCACCTTCTTATTATCCTCAAAAACCAAAGTGTCCATCCTTTTATCCAAAACAAGGTCATTCATCCCTCTATCCAAACCAAAGTCATCCACTCCTTTATCAAAATCATCACCTTATTCTTCCCACCAACCTACCCACCAATTACCAACCTTGTCCTTACCTTGGCAAATGTCAATTGCACAACCATTAAGGCCAATATGTTAAACGTTGCCCCACTTTCAAGTACATGCCCTAGAACCCCACTCACTAACCCGAACCTACTTGGCCCAATGCACACTTTGCTTTGTAAAATGCATGCCTCCTACAAGCAAAGGGAAGTATATGTGGGACTAGATTGGTTTGATGGATCTCTCTCCAAACACCAAGTTAGCACTTATAATTATGGAGATAAAATTGAAAGGGAGTCGAAGAAGGAAATAGAAAATTTTATTATTAATCACCTCTTTTTCTTATGCATTAGCATTAAGCTTACGTATAACCAAGGGCCATTAACTAATGGGTCATTAACCTATGTTTTTATGCTCCTTGGGTTATGAAACCTTTTACTGAAAATTTACATATCACTCGTAAGCGATGACCACGTATATGTTTTAAGTTTCTATTCTTATATAAATAGAAAATTATGTTATGGACTTGAAAATATGTTTAAAACTTGTCTAGTAATTTTTCTTTTTTATAGAAAACAGTTTTTTTTTTTTTTTTTTCAAGAATTTTTAGTTTTTTTTCTTTTTTGGAAACTATTTTAAAAAAATAACTATATAAATATAAAGAATGATTACAAATAAATTATCATAAATAAAAATTGTTTTTAAAAAATATTTAAGAACACCATAAACGTGGGGAACATTTTAACTTCTTCAACATACTTTTATTCTAGGAATCATTTTAAAATTATATTTGAAAATTATTCTCCAAACCTACATTTTTAAAACTGTTTTTAAACACGTTTCCAAACAGGTCATACATCTCAATTTCCATAACGCCCTCATAAGATGGGTGAAAGAGAACAACGATGTTGTTGCCTCAGCTACCCCACTAAGATTGGTGTCACCCATGGTGAGGCTGAGGATGGGTCTAGCCCCTTGGTGATGCATGCCCCTATGTCAAAAGGGTTCCACAAACAACTAATTCTAGTTACTTCAATAAATACTATTTCAGTGAATCTGTCCTTGTTGGGATACAAATCAAAACTATATTTTTGATACTCTGATACAAATAAATTTTTTTTTTTTTTTTTAAATACCCATCAAAGTGCATTCAATAATATTCCTATTTGAAGTGTCTTTAATATAAATATTTTCTCTAATTCTCTGTTTGGCTCTAGAAAATTTTGAGAAAAAATAAAAAAGAAAGAAAATGAAGAAGAAAGAAAAAAAAATGAAGAAAAATAAGTTTAGAATTAATATATTATTTTTATATATTATTTTAAATTCATTTTACTTATTTTATTTTATTATATAAAGACTTAATCATTAAAAATATATAAATTTTTAATTAATTTTAATTTTATTTTATTTTATTTTATATTTTCTATGATGAAACAAAACATGACAAAATCATTTCTTTTCAAAGTTTTTTTTTTTTCTTAATGTAGTTTTGGAAAAATCACATGTCAAGTGGTCAATAGTTTTTCAACTTTTAAAAAGTGTTTTTTAAAATTTTTCAACGACTTTTCTTTTTTTTTCTTTTTTTTTTTTTTTTTGCTAGAAGTATTTTCTGAAACCCTTTTTAAACAAACTCTTAAAGTGCTTTTTAGATATTAATCTATTTTCTAATATAATTAGAATTTTATAATGTTAATATCTGATTAGGAAACTCATTTAGATATTAACCGATTCCAAATACTCCAAATGTGTTAAAATATGTTACACTAGTCTGAATTAATAATAGGAAATTAACATAGATGTTAAGAGATTTCAAACACCAGAATTTTTGTCTGATACGAATCAATTGTAGAAAATAATTTATATGTTAATAAATTTAAAAAAATCCTCATAAATTAGGTATGTTTGATATTTGTTTTTCAAAGCAAAAAAAAAAAAAAAAAAACATTTTTGATAACCAAAAATTATTTTTTTCATGTTTTGTTCTTAAGAACATAATATTTTCAAATAATATCTTTTAGTTGTTTTCTGTTATTTTTATTTATTTTTTATAGTTATTTTAAAAAATAATTATATAAATATAAAATAATTAAAAATAAAATACTAAACATAAAAATTATATTTAAAAATATTAAAAATAAATTAAAAACATTTTAAGTTTTCAAACAAACTTTTATTTTATAAAATATTAAAAAATAATTTTTAAAAACTATTTTTAAAAACTATTTTTCAAAATTATTTTTAAAAAATAATTACCAAACATATCCTTAACTTCCTTAATTAAGATTTAAGACCCGTCTACCACCTTATTCATCTAATTTATTTTATCAGTACTTCTCCTCCAACATTGTCAAGGCCGATTCACCCATGGTTTTTCAACATTGTACTGTGAAATTAATAAGATAAGATCCTCCCTATTTTATATTTCCTCCCTCATGTGCCTCAAAGAGTGTAATGTGGAGGACTCTATGCTGAAATAATTAATGTGTAATCTAACCCAAATCTTCAAAAATCCATTGCAATTGGAATAAATCTTTCTCCCCCTCTCTCCCCGTCTCTCACTCTCTCTCTCTCTCTCTCTCATTTTTTGTTTCTTTGTGAACGTGGTTTAATTTCACACCATCTCCGCAAGGCAACAATACCATTTCCACCACCCTCATGTGAAAGAGAAGGAGGCTGTGTTCTTTACTCATTCTTGCTGCGTCTCTACCTCAAGTACTCCTGTCTATTTCCAGGAAAAAACTCTTGAGCTTTCACTGCTTTTCTGCCAACTATGATCAGAGGGAAGGATATTTACGATGTTCTTGCGGCCATTGTGCCGCTCTACGTTGCCATGATTCTGGCCTACGGCTCAGTCCGGTGGTGGAAGATCTTCACCCCAGAGCAGTGCGCCGGAATCAATCGATTTGTGGCGGTTTTCGCCGTTCCGTTGCTGTCTTTCCATTTCATATCATTGAATGACATATACAATATGAATTACAAGTTTATAGCAGCAGACTCCCTTCAAAAGATAGTGATCCTAGCTGCGCTGTTTCTGTGGCAAGCCTTTGCAAAAAATGGCAGCCTGGAGTGGATGATCACTCTCTTCTCACTCTCCTCTCTCCCCAATACTCTCGTTATGGGGATCCCTCTCTTGAAGGCCATGTACGGGGATTTTTCTGCGAGTCTGATGGTTCAGATTGTGGTGTTGCAGAGTGTGATTTGGTATACTCTCATGCTGTTATTGTTCGAATATAGAGGCGCTAAGCTCCTCATCACTGAGCAGTTCCCTGAGACGGCAGGCTCCATCACATCTTTCCGGGTTGAATCTGATGTAATGTCCCTGAACGGGCGCGAGCCTCTGGAGACGGACGCCGAGATTGGTGATGACGGGAAGCTCCATGTGGTTGTGAGGCGATCTTCTTCCTCTTCTGTCATCTCTTCGGCTTACAAGAAGTCCCATGGTCTGAATTCCATTTCCATCACTCCACGAGCCTCTAATTTAACTGGTGTGGAGATCTACTCCATCCAGTCTTCTCGTGAGCCGACGCCCAGGGCCTCCAGCTTCAACCAGACTGACTTTTACGCCATGTTTTCTAGCAAGACCGCAAGCCCCAAACATGGAAACATCGGCGGTGTTGGCGCTGGGGGCGGGGGTGATGTCTTTTCGCTGCAGTCCTCAAAAGGGCCTACTCCAAGGACTTCAAATTTTGAAGAGGAGATGTTGAAGGTTGGGAAGAAGAGAGGAGGGAGGAGTATGAGCGGAGAGCTCTTTCATGGCGGCTTGCTTTCTTCATACCCTCCTCCAAATCCTATGTTTTCAGGGTCTACAAGTGGAGGTCCAAAGAAGAAAGAGAGCGGAGGAGGTGGTGCAATGCCTAATAAGGAGCTTCACATGTTTGTTTGGAGCTCGAGCGCATCTCCGGTCTCTGAAGGAAATCTAAGGCATGCAGCTAACCGAGCTGGATCAGCTGATTTCGGCGTCATTGATTCATCTAAGGCGGTTCTCCAACAAGAGATCGCGGCTTCAAGAGGTACATGAAATCTTGTTCTTTACTAGACTAGAATATAAGAGCGTATGTTTTCTAAGCAGATGATGTTGTCTTGTTGTGATGCAGGAATGCTTGATTTCAATGACACTATAAGTCCCAGAGTGAACGGAGATAGAGAAGTGGACATGGAGGACGGATCGATCAGGACTCAGGCAGCCGGAACTCCATACTCAGGGCAGAAGAAGGTGGACATGCAAGCCAAGAAGCAGCAGATGCCTCCAACAAGCGTCATGACTAGGCTCATACTGATCATGGTATGGAGGAAACTAATCAGAAATCCCAACACATATGCCAGTCTTACAGGCTTAATATGGTCTCTGGTATCATTCAGGTAACCCCAACATTCAATCTCTTTCCCCCATTTTCTCATAATTAATCCCTTAAATACTGAAATCCTTGATTAATTTGCAGATGGAACATCAAAATGCCAACAATTGTGAGTGGATCGATATCGATATTATCTGATGCAGGTCTTGGAATGGCTATGTTCAGTCTAGGTATAAGTCTTTCTCATTTTCTTCACAGTGGCTCATTAATTAATTAATTGCCTAAACCCTAAATGTTGAAAGAGGTTAATTAATATCAATTTTCTTGCCGCCCAAACAGGTTTGTTCATGGCTTTACAACCAAAGATGATAGCTTGTGGGAAAACTGTGGCTGCCTTTTCAATGGCTGTCAGATTCTTGACAGGCCCAGCTGTAATTGCTGCCACCTCTATTGCCATCGGTATGCGAGGAGTTCTTCTACATGTCGCAATTGTTCAGGTAAACCCTGACTTTCGATAAACATACCATATTAAATTAATAATTTTTTTAAATAAAAAAAAACCCAAAAAATTAAAACCCTAATTATACTTGTTTTCTTGATCACAGGCAGCTCTTCCCCAAGGGATTGTCCCCTTTGTGTTTGCAAAGGAGTACAATGTTCATGCAGACATACTTAGCACTGCGTGAGTTACTTCACCTATTTCAAAGTTAATCTTATTGAATTTTATCGAATCATGATGATAAAATCATGTGATGACAATTTTGCAGGGTTATTTTTGGGATGTTGATAGCCTTGCCAATAACAATAGTCTATTATGTGCTTCTTGGCCTCTAAAGCTGGAGAGTATACATATAAATTATATATGTATAAGTTGAAGTACTTCCAAGTCAAGCTTAGGTGGAAGGAAGATGAAATGATTTGAAAAAGAGGCCATTGGATTCAGTGCACAACACTTACAAATTCTATGCTTCTTTCTCCATGTGACCGTTGGAGTTTTTTGCTTTCTTGCATTGGTAGATAGCTAGGTAGAAATTGACAGACGAAGCAAGGGAAAAAGGCAGAGTTATTGTTTTATTTTGTGCCTTCATTATTATTATTCTATTATCAATGTTTTTTTTGTTTTCTCACCTTTGTAACCAATTAATTAATATTTTCTTCTACCAATTTTCATTTTGGCTATTGTTTCGATCCTCCAAATGATTTAAATAAGAATTAATTAGTTAAAAGGGATAAAATAATTCATAAATCTATGAATCTAACCCGTTTCATGTTTTTATTTGGAAAATACTTCATTTTTTTTATATATAAATGTTAGATATCATTTTAGATATTTACATATAAATTTTTAAAAAATTATCATTTTTACAAGAAAAGAATAAAGATATTTTTATCAAAATAACACTAAAAAAATTATGAATGACTAAACGTCCAAAAATTATATTTTGAATGACCTTTTCAATCAAATAACCCTTGAAACAACACATGATCTATCATTTGATATCAATCAATAATTTAAGATTATAACAAAGTTTTGATTCTTAAAAATATTAAGATCGAATCTCTTTAATCATAATAAGTTAAATAATTTATAGGATTGATGAAAGTATTAGCATTTGAATTTGGTCAACTCCCCATATTAATTAGCTTTTCTTGATAAGCTTAAGCATATAAAAATACTTCATTAATTAACCTATAAAGTCAAAAGCATTTATATTTACTCATTGATTCAAAACATCCAACTCACTCCAACTTTTTGAACCTTCCAACCATCAAACCATGTAACAACTTTTTTTCTTTTTTCTTTTTTTCCTGGAAATTATCATCACATAAATGCAATAGTTAATTAAGATTAAAAGTGGATTCTCTACCAAAAGGGAAGTCAAAGGATAGGTAGACAAAGTGGGTATAGTAAATGTTCTTTTTGCATGTGAAAATGCTTTGAGTTGAAAAGTTTGAATCAATAGTGTGAAAAGAGAAGGTTATCTTCAATGAATTGTTCCAAACCCTATCTTTTTTAAAAGCATTATGTAGTGGTATCTTGGGATATTTACTAGAATGCATGGTTGAAGCATGTGGGTGATTGATTAGATATACAGCAAAGAGGGGTTCAATGCACTATGCTATAATTGATGATGGTGTTCAAAGACAAAATGCCCTTTGTCTATACCATTGTAAATGATTCTATCACCATGCATATATGTCCTAAATTATGTTTTTTCATGTGACAAAAAGTGGATAGAAGCATGTTACTATCCTCCAAACAAAAAATAAAAATAAAACCCTAGATTTAAGAATCACCAACCTTGGCTTATTTGAAGTCTTGCAATCCCAATCACGTCTATGTTTCTTAAACCTAAGGTTTTATTTTTAGGATAATGTTAAGGTAATTAAGAGGTACCTCTTGAACAAGAGATTTGGACCGTTAAAGTGGTACCTACTAAATAAAAGATCTAAACCGTCGAAATATGTATAGTGAAATCAAGACCATTAAATAAAAGTACAAATAAATAGGATAAACTTGTTTTCATTTATATAAAGAGTTAGGTGTTCTTTGTTTTATTATTTTTTGTTGAAAGCAAATTAATTTTAGATTTCAGTTTTTTTTTCTTAGCTTATTATTTAGTTCTTAAAATTTTTTACTTAATTAAAAAATCTCAAATATTTGACTTTTTTTAATAAAAAAAAACTTAATACTTAATACTATTAAGTGCTATTTAATTTTAAATTTTATTTAAAATTAAATAAATAAATAAATATCATCTTAGATTAATAATTTTTTTAATATTAATATTATTCTTTAAAAAAAATTGACTTTGATTTTTTTACAGGGATCGTCAAAATAATTAAATAAGTCAACAATTAATATCACCTAAAGGACGGAAAAAAAAAAAAAAACCTCTGACAAGTTTGGAAAAAACAACTCTAGAAAATACAAAAGAAAAGTTTGTGTCTGAAAAATATCTCAAACACCAGACAACCAATCAAGTCATATTCTGAAATCTGCAGTAAATTTTCTTTCTCTTTTCCCTTTTTCTTACTGTCTAAAGTGAATATTAAAAAGAGAGTGATTGAATGTGTGAATTGGAAATTTGGAAGGGCACTTGGGGCCAAGAGAGTTATCTACGGCCCAAATCCACCAAATCCCAAGCAAATCAAGTATGGATTAGGGCAACCATCAAATTCAAATAATTCTATCAACAATTGAATCTCAAGACAAACACCTACCTTCTATGACACACTAAGATATAATATTGTCATCATAACATTACATGTGTTTATGTTCCTCACAAGGTTCATCCCTTCCTCCATTTTCTCAATGATCAAAAACCCCCCATAGACCTCACAAATAGTTGTTTTTTCAAATGCTAGATTAGAGTTTTAGTATTTCTATTGGGAAGTGTCTCAAATTTCTAATTAAAATATACTTCTTTTTGTAAAAGAAATATTATATAAAATATTTTCTAAGTTTATATATAATTATAATTAGAGTTCTTATAAAATAAGTAAAGTTTACATAAAATATTTTCTAAGTTTATATATATAATTATAATTAGAGTTCTTATAAAATAAGTAAAGCGGGTGGAAATATCTCAATAAATATTTTAGGTCGTGAGAGGAAAAAGTTATTAAAAAAAAAATGAGATAGAGATATAAGAAAGAGTAAAAACATCTAGTAGAGTAAAAGGGCTCACTGTAGAGATACAAAGAGACTCACTAATTGTATCTATTTTTTGTCCTATGTAATATTTTCTATTATATAATGGAATGTTTTCTCTCATCCATGGAAGTAAGGCATGATTGGTTGAATCATGTTAAAACCTCGTGTTTGTTTTTTATGGTTTGTTTTATTTTTTGTGTTCTTCTTTGACCATGTTTAGATTGATGTTTTCATTGACATAACAATTTCATGTAATTTTTTTAGTATTTCATGTAAGAAATTGCTTTTGTATAAAAAAATATATATTAAATTTAAAAGTAATTGTTAAAACATAAATAAATTGTATTAAAAAATGAGTTGTATTGAAAAGTTTATATAAATATTTTAAAATTATATTTGAATTTTAACAATCCATGTAAACATTGATCACTCTAGATTCAAAGGACTCTTATAACATTAAAACTCATCTATATGATTAAAATAAGTTCACATATAAAGTATTAGAAGCTTTTTTCCCACATCTGATGGGAATATCACAATCACTTTCGCGTATAGACGCCCTCGTTATGCCCCATAGGATTACAAGGCTTAAAAAACTTTCATATTGGGATCGAAAATCAATTTTGGTATCATTTATAATGATCTTTTCCGATCATAATTCGTTCTCAATTATGTTATTATTTGTTTTAGATCAAAAAAATCTTTATAATTTTAAAATGTATTTACATAATTAAGAAAAATTTATATTATCATAAACTTTTTCTCTTATTCGATACGAGAACATAAAAATTTAATATATTAAGTAAAAACCTTAGACTTTAAAAAATATATATATTATATTAAATTTTTCTGTTATATGTTTTGAAAACCCATCAAACCATTTTATTTTATTTTATTTATTTATACATAATTATAGCAATGTAGTAGTCTCACCTCACGTGGGCAGGCAAATGAGGGTGTTTTGTTTTGTAGCAAGTGTATAGTAGATTGGTGGGAGTACTTGGAAGTGCACATGTAGAGGTACAGTGGGTGCCACTCTGAAACATGTCTCTAATAAACAAAGGAGTTGGGGGAATTTCTGTAAGGCCGAGAGCAGACACCATGCATCAAGAGACAGCAAGAGCACTGCCCATGTGGGGACACACACCCTCTTCTCCAAATGTTGATCCTTTTCTCAGTTTGTATTTTTATCTAAGTAATGAACAGGTCAATCAGATTCCCATCCCAATTCCCAATGTCACCACCTCTTCCACACCTCTCTTTCCCACATAATCTTTTGCCAGTCTGAAATTTTGATCTCTGATGATGTGGGCTTGGCTAAGCAATTAGGTATAGCCAAAAAAGATCCAAACCCATAGGGTTCTTAAGGGAATCCAACCTTAACCCGGCTGAGGCCACAACGGATAATCCGAGTTGGGAGATAGAAACAAGAATTATTTGGTGAACAAGTTTCAAATAACACCCCCATATGTCACCCTTCTTTTTCTTTTTCTTTTTTGACAAAAATATTCATATTTATGGCTTATTTGACAAGTGGTGTCAAAAATAGTTTTCAATTCTTCATAAACACATGAGAATCAAAAACCAAAAGACACCATAGTCATCTCTCTCTCTTTCCATTTTTCGTCTATGATAAAATAACGATTGATAGAAGGTAACTAGGTCAATTAAATGATGGTAAGTAACAAATCCTATCTATTTAAAATTATTATAATTTTGGAAGAATTTAATCATAGTTTAGTCTAAATGCATATTTTGAATGAAAATTTAATTTTAATTAAGTTCTTTGTAAATGAAACTTAATCTCGATATCATTGAGATGACCTTTATGACTAATAACTTTAGTTAAGTTTCATGTAAACTTAATTATAATATAGTTCAAATGATCATTGTAACAAATAACTTAACTAGGGTTAAGTTTTCGGTAAATAAAACTTAACTATAATGCGTAACCCGGTAAATGAAACTTGTATTTATTACCTGACATCCTTCAAAAATTTAAATATTATATACAATATCTCATGGAAATAAAATTGATAATATTAATTAAATAAAGGTTTTTATTTTTAATTCTAGTTTTATTCTATATAATAAAAACATTATTTTAAGAAAAATTGAATTTTAATTTAAGTAGGGATTTTGTGCACTTCTTATAAATTTTATTTCTCTCAAAAATTTTAATGATAACGAACTAAAAAAATATTATTCACAATTTTCTTTCTTCTATTTTTTATTTTTAATTTATTTTCTTCAAACTTTCCGGTGATGAAATATTATTACATAAATAAAAAAAATCAATAAAAATGAATTATAGTGATAATATTGTAACAAAAAAGAAAAAAAATCAAATTACCTAATTTATTTCATTGCCACTTTTAATTTGTTTATAAAAAATTATTGAATTAAATTCAATTTAATATTTTTAATGTTTTTGTTAATCACTTAATAAAAAAAATTCATTCTTGCAAATGAATCAAGTAGAGGTTATTTAGAAATATAATTTTATTAAGTTAAATAAATAAAAATAAACGATTGCATTTAAAAAAAATTCAATTCTAATGTAAATTAATTAAAAATAGAGTTTGATTTAATACAATTCCAATAAATCAACTAAAATAGTTTTGTTTTTAGAATTTTAATTTTATTACAAAAAAAGAACTAATAATAAAAATTTTGATTTAAAAGAAAATACATTTGAATTTAAAATTATTTACAATGATTAAAAAAAATACTATAAATGAATAGGTAAGTGTCTTTTGCTAAATTAATTATTTATATTATATGTAAATAAATAAAATTATTAAAATATTAAATCGGGTTTAGATTAGGCTTGGTTGTCTTAACCAACCCCAGAAATAGGACCATAACAAAGTCATTTGTGGGCCGAATTATGGATTGGACTGCCAAATCCCTGGACTATGGGCCATTTTATTCCAAGCCCATTCTCAAAGTCCAAAACTAGTAAAGATTAGAAAGATGATGGATTAGTGGATGCAGTGATAAATACTTTATTAATCATAATATGAATAAATTCCGACTTTTAATATGCATACATAGTCTAAATACTCTTTATTAAAAATGCTAAAGGAATTTGTATTATAAAATGCATCTTCTATCTTCTTTTTTTTATAAAATCAGAAAAAAAAATATTTCAAAAACTAAAATAAAAATAAAGGATCTCTTTGACAATTATTTTAAAATGTTTGATAAATTTATTCACAAATTTATATTTATTTTATATTTAATTATTATACAAAATACACAAGAACTAAAATTAATTAATTTATAATATATATTAATTGATGCATATATAATTTATAATATGTATATATAGATAATATTTATAATATAAATGCATAAGTATAGGATATTTATATTTATGAATCTTACATCTATTCTTAATCTAGCAAATAACAAGGTTAGTCTGGTCACATAGTTGCTTCCTTCCAAACTTAAGGTTATGGGTTCAATCCCCAAAAACAAGATCCTTGTAACAAGGTGAAATTGAGATTTAATGAAAATTTAAATATTTTATTTTTTATATTTCCCGATCAACTTAATCCATTAATAATAGCGACAGTCCAAATCCATTCGATAGTTTGTCGCTAAAAAAAATTTATTAGCGGTGGAAAATTCCCATCAATAGACTTTTGTCAATCTACCTTTCCCCGACTACCATGCATCGAGATTATCCATTGGTAAATGTTCAATCCGACAATGTATATCAATTGAGAAAAGTAAAATTTCTTGTAGTGGTTGTCTTCATTTCTCGGGATGTAATGTTTTATGAACACATTTTTCCTTTCCATTTCAATTCTCCATCAGTCACTAATTGTGATTTTTTTCTTTTCTAATTATGTCTTACCCTTTCATTCCTTTATTGTGTCTCCACCACTTGATAATTCTACCTCCTCATCTAGACCACATAAAGCGCATAAGACACCTTCTTACCTTTAAGATTATCACTACTACTCTAATTCATTTTTTGTCTCTTCTACATCTCACCCCCTCTCAAAGGTCCTTAGCTATGAGAAGTTATCTCCCTCGCATTGTGCCTTTATTCATGTTGTTTACTCACTTGTTAAACCAATCACTTACTCTCAGGCTATTGTTATTCGAAAGTGGCGGGAATCAATGAAGTCTAAGTTGCCGACTCTTGAAAACAAGGGAACTCGATATGTTACTTCTTTACCACTAGGCAAACACCTAGTTGGATGTAAATGGGTTTATAAAGTTAAATATCATGCAGATGGTATTTTGAAAAGATACAAGGCTCGCCTCTTTGCCAAGGGCTACACTTAACAACAAAGCATTGATTACCTTGACACTTTTTTCCAAGTTACCAAGTTTGTTACAGTCAAAGTTCTTCATGCATGGGCTATCATTTTTTGTTGGACTCCCATCCAACTTGATATAAATAATATTTTTCTCCACGGTGATCTCTAGAAGGAGGTATACATGTCATTGCCTTCTAGTTATCATTGTGAGAGGCAGTCTTTGCTTACTAATGTTGTTTGTAGACTTCACAAATCCCTTTATGGTTTGAAGCATGCCTCACGACAATGGTTCTCCAAATTTTCTAGTGTTCTACTTGCAAATGACTTCCAACAATTAGTTGTTGATAGTTCTTTTTTCATCAAATCTATAGAAGTTTATTTCTTTGCTCTTGTAGTCTATATTGATGACATAGTCATATCTAGCAATAGCCCCCAACATGTAAATGACCTCAAAAAGTTTCCTGATGATCAATTTAAACTTTAGGATCTTAGCCAACTAAAGAATTTTTTGAGGCTCGAAGTGGTCAAATCTACGAAAGACATTTCTCGTAATCAACACCACTACGCTCTACAACTTTTGTTTGATATAAGTTGTCTTGGTTGTAAGACACTGAAAACTCCAATGGATCCAAATGTAAAACTCACACAAAATAAGGGAGAGCTACTCACTGATCCATTTCAATATAGAAGGTTTATTAGAAAACTATTATACCTCATCATTACTAGGTTAACCTTGTCCTTTTTTGTCAATCATCTTAACCAGTTCCTAGCCAAGCCAAGAGTACCATATCTGTAGGTTGCATATCAAATTCTTTAGTATATCAAGAACATAGTGGGACAGTGTTTATTCTTCGCCTCAGCATCCACTCCTGATCTGAAAGGATTTGTTGATTTTGATTAGGTTTCTTGTCTAAATAGCAAAAGATCCATTAGTTTTTTCTGCATTTTCATTGGTGACTTTCTGGTTTCATGAAAAATCTAACAAAACAACACACTATTTCTAGGTCTTCCGCTGAGGCAGAGTACAAGTCTATGGTGAATTGATGTGGCTACTTACTCTCCTCAAGGATTTGCATGTTGAGCACAAAAAACTAGCAATCTTGTTTTGTGATAACCAAGTTGTCCTTCATATTGCAGCTAATCTTATTTCCCGTAAGTGCACAAAACACATAAAGATAGATTGCCACCTAGTCCGAGAGAAAGTTCAAAATAGGATGGTTAAAACTCTACATGTTTCTTCCCAACATCAAGTGTGGTGGATGTCTTGACTAAACCTTTGTTTCCTGCTCAATTTAAGTTTTTACTCAACAAAATGGAAGTGCACAATATTCATTCCCCATCTTGAGAGGGAGTATTAAAGTAACAAGGTATTTTTGGTAATATAAGATTTGTTTTGTTAGAATTTAGTTAGTTTTTTTTTTTTTTTTACCATTACTGGTTGAACTGGTAATTTGTTGTGTGATTGTCTCTAGCCACCATATAAGTCTTCTTTTGTACTAATTTTCTAATCAAGAGAAAGGAATAGAATCCTCTCTCTCTCAGGCTTTGTCCCCAAACCTTCTAATATGGTATCAAAGTTACAATACTCTGTTGTTCTCTGACCTTTTTTCTATTCTATCATTTTCTTCTAATGACTTGAGGAAACCATAATAATAATCATATGGTGATTAGGTTTTCTACATCATCACCTTCGGAGGATTCTAGCAGTCCATTTTTCCTTCATAATGGAGATCATGTTGGTATCATCTTGGTCTCTAATCATTTGACTTAAGCAAATTATAACACTTGGAGCCAAGCAATGATTATGGCTTTAATAGCCAAAAACAAGGTCGAGTTCGTTGATGTCTACATCCCTCAACCCAATGATGAAGATCTACTTTATGAAACTTGGACCCAATGCAATAGCATGGTAATTTCTTTGATTCTAAACTTTATATCTCAAGAAATTGCTAACAGAGTATTCTAAACTCTATATCTATTGTTGCCAAGCAACACATTAATCACACTTTAGGTTTCTAAAAGTTATTTTTAAAAGTTTGTTAAATACCTAATTTCTATAAGGAAATATTTTCAAGTATTAAGAAGTGTTTCTTATCTCTTAAAATCACTTCCAAATATTCCTAAATATTATTTAAATGTATTACGGTTGTATCTAGAGTGTAGACCAAGATGAAGTCCTATTAGCTTTATTTTGAATAATTTTTAAAATATTTAGGAATTGAAATTCTATTTTATTATGAGTCATATTTTAATTGTTTGTTTTAAATATCTAGGGATTTAATATGTTGAATTGGTCTTTGGAGTGTGATTAAACAAAAGTAAAGTTCTATTGCATTTCTTACAACACACGTTTTAAGATATTTGATTATTTTAAAACGTTCACAAAGTTAATTTTTTTTTTTTTGTAAATATTAATTAGAATGTTTTCTTAAATTATATTATGGTTAAGTTTCATTTACAAATAACTTAACTAAGAAATTTTTCTCGGTTTTTTTTATTTATTATTATTATATTTGTCACTTAAATTTTGGATTAAAAAAAATTCAAGTAAGATAAAAAAATACTACAAATTTTATCCGTCAAACACATTCTAAGTATTTTAATCAAAATCATTTCTAAATTTGGCTATTAGTTAACGGGCAAAATACACAATGCATAAACACCATAAAATTAGAGCAACATACATAATGGGCAAGATGTTAAAACTCTAGATATTTCCAAAAAGATGTTTAGCTTATCATTAGATATTTGAATATTTTCCCCAACTTAGATAACCACTTTCATATGGAAATGGAAAGATGATGAGAGAAGGGTGAGTAAAAGAAAAGGGAAGTTAGACAAAGGAAGGGGCAAAGAAGAAAGAGCCAAAAATGCTTTGAAATGACTTGAGAGAAGAATTCAAAGAGAGAGAAGAATTCAAAGAGAGTGAGAGAAGGAACCGTCTTTCTCTATTTGGCTTCAAAGAGAGAATAAACTTTTTTGTTAGGGGGTGAAAATAAGACTTGTCGTGTAAGAAATAGTAAAAATTTACTTAGCTCAAATACGACATGTTTATTTTATTTGAATAATTCAATAAGACTTATCCAATCCATTAACACGATTCTAATTTATTAAACCTATTAACACAATTTTATTTCATTAAATATGTTAACACTACTATAACCTTATTTAATGTATTTAAAATTTAAAATTTATAAATATATTATTTTAAAATAATTTTTATTGCTTTAACATTATAGTTTTATTTTTTCAAATTTTAATTATTTTAATTAGTAATATAACAAGTGAATTAAAAATTTAATATTATATTCATCTATTATTTTATTTAATATTTAAATTATAAAATATTTTTAACCTTTATAATAAATTTATGTGGATTATACAAATCAAAATGGATTAGGTCATAAATGGGTTATATAGATTTGAATTATGATATAAATATTTATTATATTTATGGGGTGCAACAATGTCATTCTTAAGCTCAGGGATGAATCACTCAAATGATAGCTCTTAGAACAAACCTATAAGATATGATGTCAAATGCTATTAAAGATTTGACCTATCCTTCCTAAATATCAATTAATTTTTAAATGGGATGATTAAAACCCGATCCTACAAGTAACAGTCATTCTTAAACCCAAATAGGTTACGCAAATGATGATTAACAATACCTTTCTCAAGCCTAAAAATAGATTACCCAAACGATGACTATTAGAATAAGTTACGATATCTAATTATAATTCAAATTCATTAAAATTATAGACAAGATTACATCTTAGTTGAATTCATTAAAATATGCTTAGATTTCAAGTCGTACGAAGGAAAACGTATAAAAGTTTCACCCATGGGCTAACAAGTGTAGAAAATAACAGAGTCCATGTCTAGAAAAGTCAACCCTAGAATTAGGGGTGGGCAGCCTAAAACTATTCAACCTTTGACCATTGACATTGATATCTCTGAATTTTCATGATAGAGGGGAATCTTCAAAGTAGGGGAAGATCTGTTCCACCATAAACTATTATATAGTGGTTGAAACAGGAACCTTGAAATTCAAGTCATCACCCACATGTTGACACCAACTCCCTTGCAGCTTCCCTGTAAAGAAATCAAAGTCAACAAGTTTTGGTCAACAACTTTTACTTTTAAATTTTTGTTTCTTGAGACTCAGCCATTGCAGTTGGTTGGTTGCTTTGGGTCAAGCCTTGCCATTTCAATTATAGTGGTCAAACCCCCCTTGCATGGTCTTGATTTGACCCTTTTGGAAAAGTTTAGGATATTTATTTTTTATGGTATTTAAAATTATTTTAATACTGAATTCATTCAAACTTTGAAAGCCCTTTATAATTAAATTTGAGTTGATTATATATAAATTTTCTTTGATATTTATTGTTAATTATTCATATATAAATCATAATTACAAGAAATTAAATGTCATGCTTTTCATATAAATAGATATAATTTTAATTTTTATTTTGATTTTTTTTCATTCAATTAAAAGTAATATGTTGATATCAGTTAAGATAATTAAAATAAATTTGTTATCGATATGTTCGATTTAATTATGTTAATTAACATAAATAAATTATTTTTAGATGAATAGAAAATACTAAATTTTTTTATTTTTTTCTATTTAGTCAAAGAAACAAACGTGCAATAAAAAAAAAATTGACCAATTGCCTTTTGACTCCACTTAATTTTGAAAGCTTGAAGGGAAAAGGAAAAAGGTAAAGAAAATTTTTCATTTATGCTCTTATTTAATCTTCCATAAAAATGAAAATTGGTCAAAAAAATTAAATTTAGGAAGATGACATGACACTTTTTTTTCTCCTTTTTTACAAGGAAAATAAGGGGAAAACTTTCCTTTTTTTCCTTAGACTATTTTTGGTTCTTCAAAAGCATCATAGAAAAAGGAAAAGAAATTGTTAAGTAAAATATTTTTCTCATTTGAATGTGATAAAAAAACGTAAGAAAAAAATATTAAAGAAAAGACAATAAAAAACACTAAAAGATTTTCCTTAATAAAAATGAGAAAAGCTCAAAAAAAAAAAAATTATATTCATCAATAATTTAATTTTCTTTGTCTAAACTTTTCCATGCGCAAGTTTGATTTTAGAAAAATGTTAAAAATAATTTTTTTTAATATATTTGATTTTACCATTAAAAAATATAAAAAATGAAATATAATTTAAAATTAATTAGAAATTTATATGTGATCAATTTATTTAATCTTTATAAATAAAAAATAAAAGATAAATTAAATCAAATGAGTCTCAAGTAGTTTTTTTTTTTTTTTTTTACTTTATCTTATCATATAACATTCAAACATAAGAAAATCATTTTATTTAACATTTTCTATAAACAAACATGGCCTTAATGTGGTAAAGACATTAAAATTAATATTAAATTATATATGAAAATACTTAATTGCAATATAATTTCAAAAAATATATATATTAATAAGAGTAAAGATATTTTCCAATGTTTTTTCAATGTGAGTGATTTTCCAATATTATACGTAATTTTTTATATTTTAAAAGTATTTTCTAAAAATACACTTTTTAGACTAAAAGTGTTTCATTAATCACTGTCTAACTGACTCATAGTTTGATTGGATACAAGTTAATTTAAGCATTATTATTTATTTTTAAAACAATTATATATAAGACTTAAAATGTCAATTTGACTTGATTTTTATCAGTAGGAAAAGAAAGAAATTAAAAACTAAATCAACAAAGTTGGCTATAAAATTTTGAAAACCTAATCAACTTTTGTGGTAATTGCAAATCAAACCAAAATAATTGATTTTTCGATTTCTTTGATTTTACTTAGACCCTATTGATATTCATAGTTTGTATAAATTTTATTATAATTTTTATATTTTCTTGAATTCTAATATTATGTTTATGCATTTTCAAATTAATTATCTTTATATAAATAAACAATAAATGAAATGATTTACAAAGACATGTAAATCAAAAATTTTAAATTTTAAAATCAATGTAAGAGTGATCAAATCCCAATCCAAACACTTATCATTTGATAATTAAAATAATTAAGACATGGCTTTGTTTTTGGTATACAAAATAATATGAGCTATTAAGATACTAATTTTATTTTTTTATAATAATTATCATAATTATTAATTAAATATTTATTAGGTATAATATTTAAGGAAAAATATATTTTATTTTAATTGTAATAATTAGAACAAACATACCATGACCCATTATTATTATTTTTATGGTAACTTTTTTAGTTTAAAATATTAATTGAAATTAATGCAATGTCATGGCCAATTATGAAGATTTCAACATAAATTAATTTTAAATAAAATATTATTAATTAAAAATAAATAAATAGAAATTTTCCAAAACACAGTAGAGCGTTAAGAATTTTCTTCAGAGTGGGGCCCACCACCCACTCCTTTTCACCACTAAAACGTCGTCGTTTTACTTTTAAAACAAAGAATAGAGCTTTGACTTTGCAACTTCCTCTGCTTTTCCTCTTTTCTTCTCTTTATATTGCCTTCCTCAGCCTCACTTCTTCGTCTCATTCTTTGTTGTGGAGTTCATTGATCGAGTTTTGTTACCGGCGTGTATGGCCGTCGATCTTCTAGGATTCTCCAAGATGGACGAGCAGATGGCTATCCAGGAAGCCGCATCGGCTGGTTTGAAGAGCATGGAGCACCTGATCCTTCTCTTGAATCATCACCAACCTCAATCTCAGCAAATCAACCACTTAGATTGCAGAGAAATCACCGATTTCACTGTTTCCAAGTTCAAGCAAGTCATTTCGATCCTGAACCGGACCGGCCACGCTCGGTTCCGTCGCGGTCCGGTTACTTCTTCTCCTTCTCTTTCTCCTTATGACATGTCTAATAAATCGGAATTGCCCAAACCGGTTGAGTCAAGTCCATTTCATTCGAACCTGGTTCTATCTGCGAAGCCTGATCCGCTCAAATCGGAAGGCAACGCTAGCGTGTCGTCGACGACTTCGTCTTTCTTGTCGTCGATCACCGGAGACGGCAGCGTGTCGAACGGAAAATTAGGGACTTCTCTGTTCGTACCTCCTCCGGCTCCGGCGGTTTCCGCCGGTAAACCGCCTCTTTCCTCGTCTCAAAGGAGGAAATGTCATGAGCATGGATCCTCCGACAACATCTCCGGAAAACTCTCTGTTTCCGGCCGCTGCCATTGCTCGAAAAGAAGGTATTGAATTTTCCTTGGGCGGTTGGGTACTCTAGAATGCCTCGTAAAATAATAGATATTAAATATGGATTTTTCGATGTTTTGCAGGAAAAATCGTGTGAAGAGAACGATCAGAGTGCCTGCGATAAGCTCAAAGATCGCCGATATTCCCGCCGACGAGTACTCTTGGAGAAAGTACGGTCAGAAGCCGATCAAGGGCTCACCATACCCACGGTAATTTTCTACTCCTCTAAATCTCCACCGCAGATCCATAAGACTTTTCAAAGTCAAACTTTTCTCATCCCAATATTCAAACACTTTCCTCTTCCTATTTTCAGAGGGTACTACAAATGTAGCAGCGTGAGAGGCTGCCCAGCGAGAAAACACGTGGAGCGCGCACCAGACGATCCGGCGATGCTCATCGTCACCTACGAGGGAGAGCACCGCCACTCTCAAACTCCGGCACCGGCCGGTGGCCTCCTGTTCGCATCAACCTGACGATAACACAGAAGCAGACGCTCCTCCCCTACCCCCAATCAGGATGGGCTGTCACGGAGCAAGTTGTCACAGCCAGGTGGCCATAGATTCCCCGGGCACAAAAGTCAAAGAAAAGTCATACTTACTGTTCCGGCGAATCATGTACAAAAGAAAAGAAAATTCAAAAACCAATGTCTAGAAATGAATTATTATTTTTTCCCCCTTTCGGTATTAAATTAATTGCCTTCTCCCATCTAAATCTGAAATGAATTAGGACTCTGTGTTGGAATTTCGTTTTCTTGCGCACCAAGTCAAAAAAGGTGGGGACTACTTTTCATAAGAAGAGGGCCCCACTGCATAGCAGGAGGCAATGTATTGTTGTGGAGGTGTGAGTAGACGGTCAATGGAGCTTTGTTGAGGTGGGCCCCATTACAGCTAATAATTCCAACTTGGGGGTAGTCCACTCCAGTTTGTTGACGAATATAAGGCGAGTCCGCCCATGAATTATTAGGCTGAAGCTTTGGAGGGTTGACCTTGTTCCATGTGATTGTCTGCCACATGAAGCAACGTCACATCATTCAAAAATAAATAAATAAAATATGAAAAAGGACAAGTTGGAAGCAATGGCTGACTTTGAGGTCCATGGCGTGATATGATATCAATTCATGATAAGAAAAAACTATTATTTTATTTATGATTAATCAAATTCAAATTTTCGGAATAGATTTGTGTTCAAGGGTACGGCAAATGGTAAGCTGATGCTTTGCACATGGGGTGGTAGAAACTTTAGAAGCAAAATTACCAACTACCAAGTTTTCATCATCTTTTCCACATTTTCTCTATGACCAAACAAAACACCTACTCACACTCACACCGGCTCCCTCCTCATCTTAGGTCATCAATACGAAGGAAATTAGGAGTCGGTTTGCTAGATTTGAAATTTGTTTCCCAATAAGTTTGTTGTCTTCTCACCAGGCAAATGGATTTTAAGTTAATTTTATATTTATTCTAATAAGTGTTTTTAGTTTAATAAATGTTTTTATAATAAAAATTATGTAATTGATAAAATTTATAAAATATTTTTAAAATTTTGAAAAATCACTTATGATAGTGATTTTAGAAAATATTTTTAATTTTTTCAGTATTTAAAATTTTTTATTTTTCAGAGTGTTAGAAAAACTAAAAACGCTTTTTAAAATTACCATTGAACACCTCGTCAATTTAAAACACCTTTAAAGAAAATATTACCAAATACACTCGATCAAGTGTTATGCTAAATAAACACTTATCTTTTTCTTTAAAAAATCACTTTAAATATTTTTTCAGATTTTAAAAAGTGCTTTTATTAGATATTTTCAAACATTTATCTATAGATTTTAATGATAATTTTATAATACCAAATTTCTATTTTTATTTTTAAAAGAAAAATTAGAATTCCAAATATATCATATTTTAATCATTCATAGCTTCCTCCAAAAGATTTATTTATTTATGTATTTTCTCATGGAAGATGTTCTATAGACTTTTAATGAAAATTTTATAATACCAAATTTGTCTCTTTATTATTAAAAGAAAAAAAATAGAATACCAAATATATCCTCTTTTCATCATAAATTATTGGATCTATCTTAAATTTATTTTATTTTTTGACATGAGATAATATTGATTCTAATTTATTTTACTTTTTCTATTTATTTATTTTTTTTGTAGAAACTTATTTTATTTGCAATATTTAATTGTTATTTATTGATGACATTTAATTATTATTTATTTATGCTACTTTAGAAACTAATAAAGTTCCTAATATTTAATCTATTTTTTATCGTTATTTATTATAGTTAAATCACAAAATATGAATATATGAATTTTTGGTGTGATGAATTTATTATTAGGTAAAATGAATATTAGGTGTAAAATGAAATTTAAATCCTATATATATATATATATATATGTATATAATGGATTGACTTTTGAAAAGTCATAAGATTTTTTTTTTTTAAGTTTAATAAGAGTTTTTATATTTATTTAAATAATTTTGTTAAAATAAATTGACTTAAAATAAAATAAATTAATATGAAAGTTAAAAAAATTATACTTTCTATAGAAGCTTTATTTAACCTATGAAAAAAATAATTTTATGTTTATTGAAGATTTTCCCATAGTAATTTACCATTTAAAAATTATACCTTTGCTTTAACTTCAATTAAAGTAAAAAATAATAATAATAAATAAAAATCCAAAAAGGGTCATATAGTTCCAATTTGTTATGCCCATGGCCTACTAGTCACTCATTTGTACTATTAAACACTATTTAAAATTCTATTTAAAATTTAAAAAAAAAAAAAAAAAAACCCTCCTAAATCTAAATTAGAAGTATGGAATACCTTATTCCTTCATGGATGGTTACTTTGGATTGCATAAGTACTTTAAAAGGTTCGTATTATCAAAATAAAAAATTAATCACAGCAAGTTTTGGTTAAAATTAATTGGTAGTATATGATTTAGAAGCCATACAATCAGTATAATGTTTAAGGTCGATCTTCTTGTACAATATTAGAGATACTATTTATAAAATATCTTTAGAGGCCGTTGTCTTCTTTGACAACTTCTTCTCTTGTGTTCTTTTTGACACAACTATATTCTCACTTTTTTAATAGATTTTTTTATTATTATTTTTACCAAGTCATTTTAGTTTTCTATTTTATTTTTCACGTGTTTTCATTTCACTCAACTTTTGAAGGTTCTTAGTTGAAAAACGTTCTATATATTTGTGATCACTTTTATCATATATGTTTCTTGGTAATTAGACATGGAAATAGTTAAAATATATTGATAAATAATTTCTTATAAGTAAAATATGAGTCACGGGGACAACAAATGTCATGTTTAATCAAGAATTAGTATAAATTGAGAAAGAAGGAGAAAAAGAGGGTGGAAGATGACAAAAAGAAAACTTTAGTTGTAGATAGAAAAATATATTATATTGTAGCACCTTTATCTTATGTGTGGTCTAAATGAACTTAGAAAAAGATAGTTGAATTATGTTGATCAAAGGTTCTTTCTTGATAAAAAGATGAGCCAAGGGAACAAGAAGACCTCAATCAACGCTTTTATCATATGTGTTTGGTGGTAATTGGATGTAGAAAAACATAGAATGTACCAATAAAATATACTTTGTGAATAAAAAGGTGAGCCATGAGGATGATAAGGCATCACTCAAAGCTTGGGGGAAAATCCAACTAGATTAAAAGGAAAGAGGGGAAATAGAATGATAATCATCCAAAAGAGATTGAGCATTAAGTAGTGCCTAACAAAAAAACTTTGGGCAATAAAGTCATGAAGGCCCTTAAGGGTGTTGTGTTGGAGCAAAATGTCGGTCACTCACTTAAGTAAGTTGTTAGGTTCTTCATATAAGGGTTCAAAGTATATCCTTATTAGTCGGACAAGTAGACCCTCAGTTGGACGAGTAAAAATAATAGGCCTCTAACCTCTTATTAAGCTTAAAGGGGTAGGCTTCCCATGGGTGCAAGCTCAACTAGAGGGATACGTCCTAGACCAAAAACTATAAGGGACTTTGACATTGAATTCAATTGATGGCAATCAAATTAGGTTTGGTGCATATACAATTTCTCTCATCCTTAAAAAACCTCCTACTCTATCCATCATACCAAAACCTTTAATCTATTTCAAATCCATGTTAATGTGAGGCCAAACCTACACCCAAGACCTTACATAATAGAACCGAGGTGCTACATTCCAATTGGGATGTCTATGAGATAGGGGAAACAAAATGGGATGGTGATAAAGTGGAACAAGCCTAGAAGAATTGCTTTATATAAATGGTACATATTAGCACCATCCTTAAAGGGGTTCACCTTGAAAACATCCTTACTTGAAGATCAAATTGAAGCACACTATGGATCAAATTGACATCCACCCATTTTTAAGATAGATCCTTTTACACCATCCTTGTAAGGGGGTTACATTGATACCCTCTTATTTGTAGGGTCAAACCTCTAGGGCTATAAGGGCTTTCCTTTTAGAAAAAGAACATTGAATATGATATTTCATGTATTATTAATTTTTTGTAAAAATAGGTTGTAAAAACCATATAAGATAAGTTGTGATGTGAGGAAAATGGACCTCACTTGATGTGGAATGTGGAATCGATGGATTGATTCTCCCTTGTGTTGGGGTGATGGAAAATTTTCCCTCAAGCCTAGCAATTCAATGGGAAGTTCAACATGTTGCATAGAAAGGTTGATCCACATTTAGCTTGTAAAATTGGACATTACTGAAGAAAAATAAATACAAAAAACTTTTACCTTTACCCGTTTTTTAAAAATAATCCCCTACATACCCTTGAAAAGTACCCGCTCTCTTATATCTAGATGCCCTTTATCACTTTAAATATTCATCTTACCAAGTGCACATACATTTTTTTTTTATTCTTTATCTTTCCTTCATTAAAAAATTTCTAATTATCAATTTTTAGGTGTAAAATTATATTTTTTTTTGTTTAAAAATGAATAGTCATACTTTAAAAATTTTAGCAATGAATTATAATATTTTAAAGTTTCACATAAATTTCAATTATTTTAAAATGAATATTAAATTATATCCAATACATAAAAAAAATTAATAAATAATAATTTAAATGAATATTGTAATGACAAATTTCATAAATACTAACATTAACAATAAAAATAAAAATTATGCTTTGTTTGTTTTTAAAAAAATGATAATGTTTTAGTAGATATTGGAAAATATGGATTGCAATATTTTAATAAATTGTATTCTTTTTTAACAAAAAAAAAAATGCATGATTTGTATTTTATTTTCATGTTAGTATTCCCATTTAATATTCATTTTAAAAGAAACTTAAATTTATCTTAATTTTGAAAACATTCATAAATTTTTTTAAATCTTATTATTCTTGTTTAAACAAAAAAAAAACATGTATAATTTTTCGTATTCATTTGAAAATGTGACAATTAGAAAAAAATAATAATCAAAGGTAAAAGGTGAAAAAATATAAATATGGGTACATAAATATGTGAAAATGTAAAAATAAGGATTAAAATGTCAAAAATCATAAAAATATAGATTCCATCATAGATTTTGTGGATTGAATGGGTTCTTTTTTAGAGAATATTATTTTTATTTTTGTTGGTCTTTCTTTTTTGTACTCTTAAGCATCCCTTATATACCTGTATATATCAAAACATTATTTTGGCACTTTTTTTATTTATAATACACTATTTTATTTACTCATGTATATATATATATATATATTGGTACTTTGATTTGTACTTGAATTTTAAGAAAATATTGGAAATATCAACAAGACTCAATTTAATCCAAACTTATAAAAATATTAAAACAATAAGATTTTTTTTTTTGTTTAAAAATGTTTATAACTTATTTATTAATTTGTATTTATATATCATGTGTTTAATTATAAAATTACTTATTTATTAAGACAGTTATTATATATATATATATATATGTGTGTGTATGTATATGTGTATGTGATGTTTTTATATCATCAACAATTAGTTAAATAGAATTTAAAAATTAGATAAATAAATTTCTTTGGAAATGAATAGTTAAAATTAATTGATTTATTAAAATTTTATTTTTATGCTTCTTTTTTTTTTTTTTTTTTGGAAAAGCTTTAGAAGATACAATTAAATATATATATATATATATATATATATATATATATATATATGTAGCTTATGTCTTATGAGGAAACTTGCCCCGGCAGCGAGAGGCTGCTGCGCGTGAGTAAGGAATCGAGCATGCCCGAAAAATCGGAAGAAATCCGAAATTCTCGAAAAATTGCAAAAATCGTCAAAACTCGGTCGATCAAAATCCCATTTTTTAATCCAAGGTGATAAGTAAGAGATTATATTTATTAAATATTAAAGAAAATAATTGGAAACATAAAGCCAGCTGGGCTTGTTTTATTTTTATTTTTTAAGTTAAACAATAAAATTAATTTTTTGGCATTTTTTAAAAATAAGGATGTTTGGTAGCTTGTTTTTAAAAGTAATTTTCAAAAAAAAAAATGTTTGGATAAATAATTTTTATTTTTAAAAAAATAATTTTTCCATTTTAATTTTCTAAAAAAATTATAAGTTCAATTTATTAATTAAATTTGGTTCAACTCTTTAAAAGTAAAAATAGTTTTGTAATTACAAATACATTAAAAAATAAATAGTTTTTAATAAAATATAAATACTAATATTACAATAAAATCATAAATTATATTTTTATTAGAAATAATATTATTTTAGTATATATTATAAAATATGCAAATTAACATCTTCATAAAGATATATTTGATTTAAAAATAAATGAATAATAATATTAAAATTCAAAAACAATACTAGTTAATAATATTTACTTAAAATTAATTTTGAAAAAAAACAAAGTTTAATTTTTTTTATAAATAATTAAGTCAAAATTTCATTATATGCAAGCATTTAATATTCAATTATGAAATGTTTCATAGATTTTTTTTCCACCTATAATTAATTAAATCAATTTTTTGAATTCTAAATTATTCTTAAAAATTAGTGCATTTAGTAAAGAATTTAACATATTAGGTTTTACTTGATTTAGAATTTATTTGTCTAATAAAAAAAATTAAAAAAATATAATTGCATGCAACCAAGAAAGAATATGTCATAACTCATTTTCTGGCCCATTATTTCATGATTGATAAAGATTTAATATATTTTTAAGTTCCAAAATAATTGAACTCATTAATAAAATTAATGCATTATTAAACCCATCAATAAATTCAATATATTAAGTTACATTTGATTTTAAATCCATTTGGATTGTGAGATATTTTAATTTGAAACCCATTTTCCTGATAAACAAAAAAATCTAATAGTGGGAGATCAGACTTGAAAACTTTAACTATTGATTAATAAAAAAAATAAAAAAGAAAAAATCATGTTCTACTTTATTTGATTTTTATGATTTTTGAAAATAATTTTTTTATTTCTCTATATTTTATTTTAAAAAAAAAAAAAAAACAATGAAAACAACTATTATACTTATTTTCCGAAAACTATTTTTTGATTTATTGTATTTTTAAAAACTTTATCAAAAGAACAACTCGACAAATTTTGACGATCAATTTGTTACCATTTGTCTCTCTTTATATTCTTGTTACCCTTTGTCTCTCTTTCTATTGAAAATTTCCATGGTATCCCCAAACTTTAAATTGGACACGGAACAAGAATTTTGACTCTTGACTGTCGGTGGCTGTATTAGTCCTATACATTGAACCTTTTGGCTTGTCCTCATAGTTGACATTTGACTGTCTTAGCCTACAATTATTGTAACTTTAGGATAATTTCATTTTTAATTTATTTATTTTTATTTGGTTTTAAATTATTTATTTTAAATATTAACTTCTAGTATATGATGGTCTTCACTCTCATTTAGGGTTGAATACCCTTAGGGATTTCTTCTAAAATTTACTAAATAATAATGGAAAAAATCAATTAATTAAAGTTTAAAATATGAGGAAGTAATAACCATTCAAGGACATAAAAACATAATTTTTATTTTTCTTCTAGATACGATATTGAAATCTTTTCCTAAAACACGATTAGTTTCTAAGATCACTTTCAGCTCTAAGCCTTTTATCCCCCCAAATGGCGTTTTGAAAAAAAAAAAAACAAAAGCCTTAATAACCTGACATAAAAACTCTTTATTTTATTGAAATTTCATTTTATAAAAAAACTTAAATTAAATTTGAACTATTTGAAATTATGAGTGATGATGTCAGAGGTCTTAAATTTTTTTTATTTTTAAAAATATATATAGTTTTGAAAGATTTGATTTAAAGTTTGAATGAGAATATGTTATGGTTGTTTAGTTCATTTCAAAAGAGAGGATCCTATGTGAATGCCAAGAGGAATGACTTGGTGGGACATAAAATGATAGAAGGAAGGTGAGACCAAGGTCCACCATCCATAATTTTTATATACTCCTTTTGGGGAGAACACATGAGCTTCAACAACATTTTTTAACATTAATGGGAGGTGGGGAAGACTTCAAAAGCATCCAATGAAGGTTTCAACTAGTTTTTCTTTTTTTTAAAAAAAAGTATATATAATATAATATTAAATTCACCTTAAGATGTTTGAAATAGAGATTAGTTGTTGCCATCACATGCTTTCACACTTCAATTAAAGGAAAACATGACTTGACTCCATTTTATATATGAATACGATCTCATAGAAGAGGGAATTTTAGATAGGAAAGCTAAAGCTAGGTCTCATTAGATCCATGATTCAACACAAAATCTATTAAAGGAGATAGAATCTTCATTGGAAATGGTAGGGATAAATTTTGGGATCCATGTGATGAAGATTAGGGCTAACATGGGTTCATGATCCCATAGTGGTACAATTTTTTTATTAGATTCTTCAAAAGGTTTTCTTAATTGTTAAAATGTTTCAATATTATATTGGCTTATAACAAAATTTGGATAACTTTCTTTTATTATTATTATCAATAAAATCCCATTCAATTGTGATTTTGAATGATGATTGAGGAAAGGCTAGTTTGGATTGGTAATTGGGATGTTAAGAATGATATCATTATCAAGGTCTAGTGAAAATTTCACATCCTTTTATTGGTGTTTGCCAGGATAATATATTATTTGCATAGTTAGAATGAACAAAAAAATACAAGGACATGAGAGCGCCCACATAAGAATGAAAATAAGGCGGGCTCAAGATAGGTCACTTTCATTTTTACTGTGCCTCAATTATGTAATTCATTCTTATCTCCATTCCAAAAAAAATAAAAAAAAATAAAAAATAAGATAGTATAAGTTGATTAAAAATTTCTTATATTTATTTCATCCCGTTTATTTATTTTTATTATTTCTTAAAATTTTATTTTAAAATAATAATTATTTTAAAAATAAATATAATTTATAAAAAATAAATATTATAAATTTTTATAATTTATTTTATGAGAAGTAAATTCATTTATTTTATGTGTTATAAAAGGGAAAATTTTTTAAAAAAAATTATTTAATTGTATATGTAATCAAAGTAGAGCATAGTTGAACAAAACAATACTCAAACCTAGGCTTGGAATTTTTTTTTTTTTCTTAAAAAAAAAAAAAAATGTCATACTTCATCCTAACCTAACCCATTTGTACTTCTCTCAAACACATTCTATTTAGAGGCAGATAATTAGAAAAAGATCATTCCATCACCATTCCTATACCCACATCTTAATGAGTAAGGGCAGTGAATCTTACTAGGGATGAAGTTGTTTTCTACCATACTATCGACTCCAATTTCATTTTTGAGACCTTCCCGTGGCACTCCTCATGCAACATTAAAGGACCATCATTACCACATGAGTTTAAATAAGGCTATTATCAATTCATAATTCAACAATTATAGACCTTCTTATAACTTTTCAAAAGCCATTTATAATTTTCATAGGTATGGATAAACTATTTTTTTAAAAAAAAAAAAAAAAAATTCATTTGAAAGTGTGTAGAAATTTATTTTTAGAACATTAAAAAGCATCTTTCTCTTGTGAAAGATCTTTCCATTTCATTAAATAGCATCTTTACTTTCCTATTATCATGATTTACTATTGGGGCCAAGCATGGAAATTAAGATCATATGAATAAATCCATGACATTTTTAAAGTTGATTTGCAATGCAAGGCAAGGTCAAATCAACATCAAATTTAGAAAACGACAAAATGAATAAAACGGACCTACTTTTTTTTTTTTTTTTTCAAATTTAAGCTATAAGACACTAACACTTGTATTAAAAAAATATAAATAATATAATAAGAATAAATTTTTAGTTATTTTAAAGCCATGTTATTCACATTAGGTTTGTACATTAGTGAATAGAATGCCTCAGGTCATATGTTATAATTAACCTATTCTTGGTACCAAAATATGTCCTTTTAAGAAATAATTACTTTGATTAAAGAAGTGTTCATAACTTTTATCTTAACAACTTATGTACTTGTAGGCGATTTCATTGGTTTTGCCATAATCACAACATTTGTAAATTTAAATTTTACATATCTATTCAATAAGAGAGCCTTCATATTCAACGTTAGCTATATTTCAACCTCGTATTCTTGTTGAGGAATGTTAAGAAATTGTGTAAAGAGGGTAAGTAAATTTTTAGTGACTTGTGCCCTTGAATACATTGATATAAATATTTCTTATTTTGCCAAAAATACTACTTTACCATTAATTAGTATATTAGTTAAATATGATGTTTTTAATTTTTTTATCATATGTTGATTAGAATAATTAAATTGACAAAGATGTCACACACAATGATGCTGAGAAGAAAAAAAAAATTGGAAAGGAACATAATCCTTTTTAATTAGGTGTTGGGTGATGGTGGCACTTGAAAACAATGTAATGTGAAGGTGGGTGCAGTGTCAACATTACAGATCTAAAAAAATTAAGAGAGAGAGAGAGTTGGGTGAGGGAGAGATTTGAGGGAGAAAGAGAGAGTTGGGGGAGAGAGAGAGAGAGAGAGAGAGAGAATTGAGTAGGGTTAGAAACTAGGACAAACTTGAGGACTTGGTTACTTGGATTTCTTCATTGCCTAGTGGTTAAAGGGGTCATGAAGAGATGATTCTCAGCAGGGTTAATAATTGAAAATGGTTTTCAATAATCTGTGTAACCTTTGCTTTGACCTTACTCTAGATGTGCATAATTACAGTGAGACAGATTGGTGGTTACGCACAGTGAGACAAGATTGGTGGGCACCTCCCTACATTTCCTTCCTATCATTGAGCTAACACATACAGGTGATGTTGCTCATCACTTTCCTCCAAATGGGTCTCCACAACATGCAACAAACTACCTTTTAAAAATCTCTACAATCATCTTCGAGACACATGCAGGAGAATGGTTTTTAAATCTTAGATGGGTGGCTGTATTCCATCAACTTTAGTTTTTCAAAATCAATAAAAATACATTTTTATTAAATAAATAAAAATTAAATTTATGTTTCTCAACTTCATTTGGGTTGAATTTAAAAAAAAATTAAAAAAAAAAATTGGAAGGGCTTATTTTTGAATTTAACAAATGCTTTTTGTATGTATTTAGTATTTTTATTAAATGAATTTTAATTTTAAATATAAAAAAAGGAATTTAATAAAAAAATAAAGATAATATTAATTCTCATAAAAAAATCATTTTTTAACTTATATTATATTGATGGCCTTATTGAAAGGTCCATTTCAAAGTGGGTAATCAAATAAATATTATTTTTATTTATAAAAAATAAAAATAAATAAATAAGAACATACTAATGAAGCTTTGCATAATATTAATGATTGAAGATGAATAAGACATGGTTACAATAAAAAATGATTTAAATCTACATCATGACATAAATTTCAAGTAATTGGAAGAATATTACTAGAAAAAAAATGACAATTTCCTTTACTAAGAAGGAAAATAAAGTCAAGATCACATTATTGATAGTCATTGATGGCCCTAGCTAACTTGAAATATACAAAATTGAAAATAAAAATTAAAATTAAAAAGAAAAAAAAATGTGTCCTCTTTGCTCTTGATGTTCCCATAACACCAAGGCAGACCACATTGATAAAATAGTGAAGTGGTTAGACTCACATGTGAAAAGGATAATATTGATTGGATTAATTTCCATTATTCATAAATAAATTCTTTTAATTTTAAATATAATTATGGGTCAATTTTTAAAAATTAATATTCTTTTTGTGTTATATTGAATTTCCTGGCTCAATGTCACTTGAGAACGAAAAAATTAAAGAAGTCTCTTGAATATAAAAAAAAATATATCTAAAATATCTACCATTCTTAATAGAATGGGCAACAAAATTATTTTATCGCCTCATGTTACTAAATCACGATCTCTTTAGTTAAATTGATATTTACAGTTCATTGGATTGTGATTTTAGAAAGCGTTTTTAATTTTTTTTTAAAATACATTTTTTTTAAATAAGGTATTTAGAAAAATTTAGACAATATTTTTTAAAATACAAAAAAATCATTTATAATATTAAAAAAATCACTTATATTATTTTCTAAAAAAACACTTACAGATAATTATCTCAAAATCACTTTCAGATAAAATATTTTTATTAAAAATACTTTAAATAAAAATATTATCAAACATACTCTTATTATGTACAGTATCGATCATCATATGTTAAAACATGAATGTTTTGTATCGATTAAATAAATACGAATTAAAAACGTCCATTTTATTATTAATGACAAAAGAATTTATTACTTGAATTATTTTCATTTTTCAATATCCTTGAATGATCACTAAACATGTTCTTTGCATATGCCTACCCAAGATCGTTAGAAATTAAAATGAAAACAAAAAAAAAAATATTTATCTAATAAAAATACCCAAAAATAAAAATAAAAAGCTGGCAAAGAGCATGAGAGGGGATGTATGTAGAAAAATTGACTAGTAGATCTAAGTGGCACCACATGTAGAGCTATCATGAGTTGAAAAGGCTGCTACATATTCCTCTTTTTTAAGACTCACACTCACTCCCACACACCTCGCTTTTCCCTTATTTTAATGCCATTTGTCCTTTTCCTCACCCATTTTTTATTATTTTCCGTTTTTTCTCATCATCATCCTCATCTCCCTCCTCCCCTCATCTGTCTCCCCTTCACCATCTTCCATCATCATCATCCTCATCTCCCTCCTCCCCTCATCTGTCTCCCTTTCACCATCTTCCATCATCACCCTCTCAATTCCCATTCCATCCCACGCTTCCCTCTCTCCCTCCTCCAATATTAACACCTCACCACAATTTATTATTTGGGTTGTCACGATTTGTCTCCTTCATACTCACATCTCATGGGTCTCAACCTGGAGGAACTCCGGCCAATTACTCCTATACGAGTGGCTGCGATCTCAACTCGGCCAGCCAATCTCAGCACCACGGCCGAATTCAAGGAGCTGCATTCGGAAGATGAGGAGTGCCGGACGCCCAAATCCGAAGATCAAGTCTTGAGGCCGCCTCTGGTGTGCCCGCCGGCGCCGAGGAAGCCTCGGCCGGCGAAGAGAAAAGCTGCTGGCCCTGCTCCACATGAATTCTTCCAAGTGCCCTATGATCTAGCCTCCATTTTTGTGGTTCTCTCACAGCCTTCAAAGAAGATGAGGTCGAGTTGATTTTTTTTTTCTCTCTTGTTATTTTTAGAATTGTTCTTCATTGTTGTGCTTTTTTTTTTGTTTTTCCTTTTTTGTTTGTATTTGTTATTTCACTATTGATGTGTAGAAAAGGGTGTAAATGAAAATTGTATTATTCCGAATAATGAAGTTCGGTTGTTTGTGATTTTTCGATCGTTTTAATAGTGATTTTAGAAAACAGTTTTAATTTTTTAAAAATTAAAAATATTTTTAAAAATTATTATCAAATTTTGTTTTTCATCAATATTTGATCACATCTTGATATTCTTTTTTAAATTGATCATTTTAATTTAAAATTATAAAATTTATATAAGAAAATTCATATTGATAACATTTTGAATATATTTTTTAATATATATGGATGAAATTTTGGATTTTTTTAGTTTTAAATAATAAAATTATTTAAATAAAAAGGATGTGAATGGAAATAAGAAAATTTATATTGATAATATTTATATACAAAAATATAAATAAAAACTACCTTTTAGCGATCAAAACCAGTGTGACAGATAATTTGAAGAAAAGGCCAAACTTTATTAAGATCTTTTCAAAAAAAAATAAAAATTGAAAGGGACTCAATTGATTGAAGCCAACAAAATGATATCTCACTTTCTCACCAGAAGTTCCACTCATTCAAATGGTTAGGTTGGTTTTTCTTTGGAATCATATACTTGAGAGAGAATATTCTTCATGAGTTTGGTACATGAAAATGAAAAAAAAAAAAAAAAAAGCACAAAATATAAAATATAAAATATAAAATTCTAATAGGAATGAGTTTTAATTTGCTTTTAATTTTTATGATATTATTATTTTTAATAAGAGGTAAGTCTCATTTGAGTGGGTTTTTCATTGTTAAAAGTAGTGTTTAAAAGTTAAAAACAAATTTTAAAAATATTTGGATAAAATTTTTTTTGATGAGTTCGAGACTTCGAAATGTGATTTAAATAAAGACACCCACACTTTTCCACAAACACGAAAATGGAAATATATATTTTTAATTAAAATTTTTAAAAAATATCATAATTAAATTCAATTATTTACATTAATGATTAATTCTACTTCTTCTATTGTTAATTGCAAAAGTTAGGTGTTACCCTAAATGAGATTATGATGTTTTAACATTATGAGGAATTTGATTCCTTGTTTGTTTTTATAGAAAAAGAAAGAAAAAATCATAAGCAATCTAATTATTATTAGGAGGAGGAATTTGATTCCTTGTTTGTTTTTATAAGAAAAAAAGAAAAAATCATAACTATTTTTCTTCTTCAATTTAATGCCTTGTTTGTTTTTATAAAAAATAAAAAATCAAAGCATCCTTCTTCGTCTTCTATTATTATTATTATTATTATTATTATTATTACTATTATTGTTATTATTATTGTTATTATTATTACTATTACTACTATTATTCTTATTACTATTATTATTATTACTGTTATTTTTATTATTTTTATTATTATTATTACTACTATTATTATTACAATTACCATTATTACTATTATTATTATTATTATTATTATTATTATTAAAGGAAAAATATAAGCAATCTTATTATTAGGAGGAGAAATTTGATTTTTTATGAAAAAGAAAGAAAAAATCATAAGTTTTCTTCCTCTTCTACTCGGTTTCTGAAAAATTCTTTTTCTTTGTTTGATTTTTGAAAAATACTAACCAAATAGAAAAAAATATTTAAAAAATAATTTTTTAATATTTGGTTGATCAGATAAAATATAAGAAAAAATTAAATATAATTAAAACTTATTAGAAACTAGTACATTTTCAAAGTATTTAATTTTTATATAAAAACGAAAAATAAGTAAAATGAGTGTGAGAAAACATATAAAACTAATTTATTAATTTTAAATTTACTTTATTTTACCTATTTTATTTGAATTTTTTCTCTATTTTTTTCCCTACATTTTCACACATGAAGGCTTCACAATAAACCAATACCACATTCCATATATAATAATTAGAAAGGAGAAAAAGGTTAAAATGAAATTATTTTTATTAAATTTGTTAGGTGAAGGAAAATTTTCATATATAATTTAACCAATTATCCATATAGAAATCAAATTTAGTCTAATTATGAGAAAGAGGATCTTAAATCTAACATTAGTAACTCAACCCAACTAAATAAACCTAAATTTAACAAAGTTGAATGTCATTAAATATTTTTGAACTTTATTATTATTGTTATTTGAATGATGTTTAGTGTTAAGTTGTTTCTTTTAATTAATGTCTTAATAGTATTATGGGTAAAATTTATTTATTTTTATATATTAGGAACATATATAAAATTAAATATTATATTTTTTTTCTTATTTGAAAACTAGTTATTTGAAAAAAATAGTGATTTATGGTGTTTCAAACTATCATAATTTATTATAATAATAACATTTTATAATAGTTAATTATATAATTAGTCTTAAAAAAATTGGTAATTGATAGTAATTAGGGTTTCTAATTATGCTTGGTTGTTAAGAAAATCTTAGAAATTTTCTAAGATGATATTTATTTTTTTGGCTGAATGGAAAAAGGTAAAAATAACTTGTTGATATTTGAATTTTTCTATTCACCTCAAAGTAACTTGTTGATATCAACCATGACTAAATTGAACCTAACATGATTAAAGTGAACTTGTTATTCAATAGTTTCAATTTAGTTATGTTGGTTTATACAACAAATTACTTCTAACTTAATAGAAAAAACTAAATATTTTGATTTTTATTTACTTAGCTAAAAAACAAACACCAATTTTGGAGAGCCTTCTCCCATGTGAAGAGATTCATTTTGTCTCTCCCTCCAACACTATACCATGGACATATCGTCTGAATTCCTTCAATCCTACCAAGCATTCCTTTTGGGACCCCAGATAAGGGAATAAAGGCATGAAGAGTGGATTTCATTACAAATAAAACCTAACCAACTTGACCTAATAGGACAAGCACATTTCCAACTTGAAAGCTTCTAGCTAAATTTCTTCATAACTTAATTTCAAAATTCATCTCTTCATCTTCCCAACATACTCTTCAGAAAAAAAGAAATTGATTATTGAACATCCAAACACATTATGTCCTATCCTCGTAATGGGGGATAAAGGAAGAACACTTTACTTGTTTCAAAAGACAGAAACAGAGGGTAGGATAATAATGTTTTCTAATATTGACTTAGTTTCATTGATTTTATGTGATAGATCTTTGGTTTATGAATTTATGATTGAAATGTGAATTTTATTATTGAGATTAATTCATTAATTTTTCATATGTTTAATTTGAGAAAGAGCACCAAATCTTAAGTTCCTAACCTTTTGTTTTTCTAGATTAATGAAAATTGTTGACTTTAGTGGATATCTAGGTTGAGAATTACCTTTTGAATTCTAATTAAATAAATATTATATAGTTTATTTTATTTTTATTAAATGGCAAGAGGTTGAATTTTGAAAATTTAAAATAAATTCATATCTAATCAAAATTTTATGATTTTTAGTGCTTATATTTTCGTTTTTGAGAGAGAAATTTATAATTAAAAAAAAATGGTTACATGTGATAAGTTTCAATTTCAATTTTAAAACTTTTTAGGATCTATTTTAAATTAATTTTTTTATACAAATTAAGTAATTTTATGTTAGTTTTGTTTTTAAATAACAAATTTATGAAAATTTTAAATTTTGATTTTTGTTAAAAAAAAAAAAAAAGAGAGAGAAAAAGGGGAAAAAAAATTCACTCATATTAAGTTTTTTTTATTGATGAAAAATTTGCTAATTTATAGTAAATGTATTTCTCATCCAAATTATATAAAATTGAGGTAATTTAATCTGTTTCTAAGACAAGAATTATTTAAAATTTTCAAAAATGAAATTGGCTTTATTTTGTGTGAAAAATGGGACTTAAACACTGCAATGAAGTTAAAAACTGAAAAAAGAAAAAGTACCTTTTTCCTATTAATGTTAAAAAAAAAATTAAAAATCAACCTTTAACTTTTTCCTATTACTTCTTTGCTTTCTTTTGGGTTGAAAAAATTTGGAAAGATGAGTAATGAAATTACAACTTTACCCTTTGATTCACCCTTTTTTTTATTATTCTTTTGCTTATGTAGAGTTAAAAATATATATATAGGTAAAAATTAATAAGAAAAAATATAAAAATCAAGAAAATTAGGTAAAAGAAAAATAATAAAAAATTATACATTTTTTTCTTCGAAATTAAATTATTTGAAATATATTTTACCTAAAAAAATTTTAAATTTTCATACTTTTGTAGAAAATCCAATAAAAAAAAAAAGAAATTTAATTTTCAATTTCTCTAGAATAGAAAACGAAACCCTATTGTTACTATGTCATTTTACACATGTAATAATAAACTTTAATAATTATTCGTGGCTAACTAAAAAACTTTGTTACTATAATAAAATGAATAGTTATTTTTCATGCGCACACATCAATTCAATAACACACAAATATTTGATTGGTAGTTTAGCACATAAAGAAATTAAAAATTTTCTAAATTAGGTTATGTCATAATATATTATAATATTGGTTTATTTATATTATAAGTATAATACATTTATGTCATATCTATTTTTTATAATAAAATTAATAATTTTAAAAATACTTATTTATATTATATCAGCAGATATTAACACATCATGTTAATATGTTAACATCATTAACTAAATATCATTTTTATTATAAAAAAAAAACTATAAATGTTGTGAATTCAAATTAGTATTTCATTTGATTTTAAAGATGATTTTGTATAAACATGTTAGAAAGAGTATAGCACCATCATATAGAACCGTGAGTCTCATAAAAAAAAAAAAAAAAAGTTCAAAATTTTCTCAACTACATTTTGTTGTAAAGTATTATAATGTTAGTATATTTATATAATACGAGACCTATATTTTATAACGAAAGTAATGATATTAGAGATATTTTTTTTACGCCTAGTTGACATCCAACATATCATACCAATGATACAAGGGCCACATGCTTTAAATGTCCTGAATAATAATACAAAAAAAAAAAAAAAAAATCACGTGGTTTGCTTTAAGACGCTTTAAATGTCTCTTTAAATGCCAAGAAAATATGTCACTCGCTTTAATTGAAGGATGGTTGTAGATTTTTGGCCTCTTATCTTTGCTAAATGGCCTTCGGAAATTTTCCCTCTTTTGTCTTCTCCTTCACAAGAATTATCAAAATTACAATCTTTTGGATCAATATCATATCGAGTCCACCCTATTTGGTCATTTTACCCTTTCTACAAGTGATATATGTGTGTGTGTATATATATATATATATATATCATGTCTATATGGGTTTTTTTTTTTTTTTAATCTTTCTTATGAGAAACCTTAACATTATGGCCTATTTAACATTTAAATATAGTTTAAGATTATTTTTTTAAAAAAATTAGATTAAATAAAACCACAAGTAAAACTACAATAATGCCCTTTAGTCCTCACCAGCCAAATTTACATCAATTGCTAGTAAAAACTATGCAAATCATTGTGCCTAGCTACTAGCCAAAACTTTCAAAAAGAGTAAAATCTTTTGAAGAATTGCAACCAAATCAATCTATGGCTAAGGAGGATACATAAATATATATGCATATAACAAAGCAACTGCTTCTCAAGCACAGATATGTACCTTATTGGAGATTGAATGAAAATGCCATTGATTAAAGGAATTACATCCATCAATCACTGCTCTCTTCAATTGCATTTGCTTCTACAGAGCAGCAGAAGGCCCATAGAAATAATTAATTGAATTTTCGCCTTCCATCAACAGAAAAACAATGAACCAGATTGCACAATTTGCTGAGACCTCTCACTTGTACCTCCCTGCCAAGAAACATATGTTTTCATTGAATCGCAGTAACTCTGATGGTAGCATGTTAGCAGCAAAACCACAGCCATTATATCACCAGCAAAGTGTATATAGCAGTAAAATATTGTGTTCATCATCTCTTCCCCATTGATGTAGTAGGGGGAGACAAGTAAAATAGGCGGGTTTCATGATTTTCTCATCTTCCACCAAGTTTTGGAAAACATAAATGAAAATAGTGCCTTTGCGACATCATATTTTCTCATGGTAATACTTTAAAAAATCCAACATTAAAAGTCCCATCATTACATACAAACAGTTAGAGAAATGGGATTTCTTAGGACATACCTTAAGTGACACGAATCAGAAGCACAACCATTATGAAGATACAAGTCATCACAAATATCATAATCCATGTGAAGCATGTGGTCTTAAAACTATTTGAGTATATATCCATAGCTCGTGTATTGACATGGCCAGTGCTTGCCAAGCTATGCTCAACTGCTTTCTCTGTAGAATCAAGTATCTGCACTCAAAGCGTGACTAAGCTATAACTGATCATTAAGCAAGACAAAAATGTAAACACAAGGAAGGAATATAATAGCTATCCAACTTTTCTTTTCTTGGATGAGTAACTCCATCTGAGAAAGAATAACTGACATGAATTTTTTAGGATCATTACACGTAAAGCAACTCAAATGCATTGGTATGGAATCTCAACAACTTTTTATCAGATATATTAGCAAACAAAACACATTCTACTAATGCAGAACATGGTGGTAGCTACAGCTGATGAAAAGGAGAGACAACGAATGGGACGGTGGGAGGTGCTGTTGGTGGTATAGGTAGCATTTGTGGCAGTGCTGTGCGGAGTTGGGTTCATGACAAAGTGATGGTGGAGCCAATGGCTGTGAAATTTTTGCGTTTGTGTACAAGTAAAATAGATCACTATGTTCATCTGGTAAAATAATGAAAACCTTGAACATGATGTATAGTTTATCTTCTTAGCAAGAAAAGGTGATTACTCTGCCCATTGGTAAAGGTAAATCATGCTTTTATGGGTAACTTGGAAGTTTGGCCTGAAAATATGGGCCCTATGTCAAGTTCATGGTGCAGAAATTTGGAGAAATGGAATGAGGATGCATGATAAAATGGAAACGACTCATTACTACATCAATAGGCTATCCATTGAAATTGGAAATGCTACTCTGTTAGTTTGCTATTGTGTGTGACTTGGAACATAAAAACATCAATTGGCAAGTTTAGTTTCATATCTTGACAACTACAATTTATGTTTCTGACATCACCAGACTCCTGCTTCTTTACAAACTATTCAAATCTAATGAAAGTCATTTAAATAAAATAAAATAGATCTTCAAGAAAGCAAGGATTTTAGAATGTAATCAAATCAGCCCCAGATGTATTAAACAATCAATAGTTTTAGGAGAGGAATAAAACTCATATAACCTATAATATAATTTTTTTTAAATAACCCACATAAAAAATGCAATTAACTAATTATAAAAAAAAAAATGAATATTGGATCTATCATTTTCTGTGACTAAGATTTATTGTAAGCATGATTTTCGAAGAATAAAGAATGGACTACCAAACTGCCCAATTCCAGCTAAAAAGGCAAAAAATAAAAATGGAAAGCATGAGATTCACTCAAAAAGCTATGTTTTCATTATGCACAAATAACATTCATTTGAAGCTGTGGTTCATATGCGTCAGCAGATTTCAGCACCAATGTGTGATGTAATGCAAGATTACATAATAAAAAACCAAAACTCACTTTTTCAGTGTTCTGAATGGACCGGCTCATCAAGAGACTACTCTGCTTGAGCTGCTTTGCCAATCCAACCATTTCATCTGTCAGGTCATCTTGAAGCTTCCTGTCAGAGAGGAAAAATAACAATTTGCAAGAACAAAATATTTAGAAAGACAAATAGGCTAATATTCAAATTTCTCAAAGCTTTCGTTCTGAAGTCGTTCGCCAAATCTCAAGTCAAGCAATCGCAAAATAGGTTTGAATGTGGTAATCAAATAAGGACTCTTATGCCAACTGTACTAGTGACCTACTGACCTGAGCTTGTTTCTGAGCAGAGCCAAGGGTAACCCAGAAAACTGGGAGCCCAAGCAACTAAACAGCCCAAACCATGTGACTCAATTTATGATTTTTATTTTATTTCACAACAAAGGGAAATAAATATAGCAGATAAAATACCACCTTTACACAGATTTTGTGCACTCAAGTTGGTTTGTCAAGATTTTGGCACTACACAAAAATTGCATCAGAATGCTAGATTTGATATTGGATTGGCATGACCTTGATACGAAGGGTATCAAGATTTTGAGACTTAACAAAAATTGAGGTGCTAATTCAACACCTAGTTGATTCATCATGACTATTGAAGCATAGCAATGTTACAATATCAACATTTAATGCACATTTGAGCGCATCGGAGTGTTAGGTTTGACATCCAACTAATTAGGCATGGCCCTGATGCGAAGTGTGTTGAAATTTTGGCATTTTCAAGGGATGAGGTGTTACTTTAACTCTTTAGCACAGATTGGTATGACCCCATGGATATTAGTACCATAATTTCAACATCATATAAAAAATTCTTAAATCACCTCTGCATTTGCTCTTTATTTTTTTTCCCACAGAGATGATTTGCTTCGAGTGCTTTAAGGAAAATGCTATAACTATACTTGAAGATGGAAGTGATGAATTTATGGAGGGAATAACTTTGCCCATCCATAAGTCACTGGTTCTCAAGCCTTAAAAGTATCAACAAAGGAGGACTCTTTTCACATTCTTTCTTGGCCTCGAATTGCTACTTTTGGGTTGACAAAAACATTCAAAAATTAGTGAAGTGGAGTTTGTTTCCAATGTCTTATCACTTAACTCTTCTCATGCTGACACCAGTGCGGAATCTCAATTTCAACTCCTCAATCATCGTATTCATAACCAATAAATTACATGGGGCACTACTTTTAAAGCTATTGGAGAGTCCTTTGTTAACAAATACTAGGAATGAGTGGAAGATGTGTTGGGCCTCTTTGATGAGCTACTCAAGAAAACCAAGATATATGATACTATCTTTGCCTCTCTTATCTAGTTATGCTCACCATGCTTCTATCAACAGGGCTTTTTGTGAATGTTGGTGTCCGGCTACCAACACTCTACATACTTCCATAGGTGAGATTTCTATCTCTCTTTGGAACATGAACCACATCATTGGATTACCCATTCATGGGATGTTTTATAATGAAGTGGTTCCTAGTGTCAAAGAGTTGTGTAACAATAAAAGAGAATTTTCACTTCCATCAAGTATTGTTATTTCTTTTTGGCCTACATCAACATTTTTCACAGACGAAAGGCAAACTAGTAAAGATGACTTCATAAGTGGATTTTTGGTATAAAGGCACAACAAGGTATGAGAAACCACCAAAGAAAAGTAGAAGGAACAAGGCACAACAGCCAAAGGAAATTCACAATTCTTCTGGAAATATTACAGAACTTGCTTCACCACATACTCGGTGGGATTTGAAGGTATTCAATATTCTTGATGCAGCCAAGGAGGACGTGAATGAGACATATCTAGCAGTCTTCCTTGCCTTTTGGTTATGCAAGTTTGTTATCCCTGGAAGGATTATTATTTTGATTGTCCTGGGTTTTCAAGGTGGCAAGACAAATGGCTTTTAGGTGTTCATTTTGCCTTACAGTTCCAGTGTTGGCTAGCATTTATAAATTGTAATGGGTAGAATGAGATTGTGAACTCCTTTGATCTTGGGTCAAGTGTATGTATCTTCTCGATCCATTATTTGTATAGTTGGCTAAGTGACTACTTCAACACTCACTTCCTTTCTCCGACATGGGACCATTCTCCATGAATGACTAGTTGTGTTGGGGAGTTTCTTGCTAAGTATTTCGATGAATCACCAGCATGAGCTTACAAGGATGTGGTATTAAACCATTTGGCACCACAAATCAAGAATGTGTAGACTTGATTGATAACACCTCTTCGCCTATTCAAATGTCCTTCATGTTAATAAGCATTCACTCAAGTTATTTAACCTTAAGGACTCCAACCATACAGGGCCCCATCGCTTTAGCAGACAGTTTGGCTACCCTCAAGATGTACGTGGAATGTTCAAGAAATTCCCTAGAAATGGTACTTTGTTAGAAGTGTATAAGTATTGGAACTCATGCACTAGACTAGGCACCAACTCCATATTTACCATACTTGATCGTGATAGTCTTGAGGAATTCTTGATTACCAAAGCTTATGCTAATTGGTGGTCAAAAGTGTGATCTAAAAAAAAAAAAAACACACACACACACTTCTATAGCTTCTATGTAACAGCATCCTAGCTCCATTAAACAACAGCCCTCAAAGTCATTAGACGGTATAGCATAAATGTCTAAGCTAGATACCCTTATGAAGAGAAGTGCTCAAGAAAATTTCAATTAAGTTTTCCATGATGATTGCAATGAAGTTGCCTGAAGGATTTCCTCTGCACCTCTGTTGGTGATTGTCAAGTTAATTATACTATACATGCAAAGAAAGAGATGACTATGCTCTGTGATGCTAATAGTCATGGGGATCAAACCCAGGGAGGAGATAATGTATTCCTTCTTGATGTACCAGATGACAGTTCACAGGATGTTAGCGAGTGTTACTTCAAGTGTCAAAAGACTGTCTTTCTCTATGTACTATGATGAGGCTAACTCCAACCCACATGACATGGATGTCTTCTTTGAGGATGTGCCAACCTTGGCTCAATTAATGCAGCTTGAAGAACCAGTAAGCTTAAATTTGCTTCAAGTGTCCTCTAGCATTCTCTAAATTTGCTTCAAAATCAAGTTCCTTATTAAATTTCAAGAAGATTCTCAAAGTAGGAAAGTCAAGATCAAACCTGATTGGCCCTTGACTAAGTCAATCAAAGATAGAGATCACCCTTCCCTTTGTATCCGTATGCGACTTGGTTCTTCCTTGAACCATCGACTTCACTTAAGATGAATAGAGAAACTTCAGTCAAAAGAGATGAAAGGTAGAAGGGTCCCATTGGGTGAGCACACTCAGTAATATTATTTAAATCAAAGAATATGTGATAATCTAATTCAATCTCCCATGTTGATCTTGATTCAAAGATGGTGATCTCTACTCTTGATTGACTTAGTCAAGAGCCAACCAAGCTTGATCTTAATTTTTCTTCTTTGAGAATCTTCTTGAAATTTAAGAAGAAACTTGAACTTGAACCAAATTTAGAGAATGCTGGAAGACATTTGTGGTATTCTGCAGAGCTTTGTTCTTTTTTTTTTTTTTTCTTTCTCAAATAATTTCTCTATTTATAGAATTATGGATAAGGAGGTAAATTGATTTCATAATTCAAATAATTTATTTGAATTTAAGATTTAGATGTTTTCTAATTATGACACATGTTATAAGATTTGGGCCCACCTTTTTTTGTGTGTTTACACCATCTTTATTCTTTCTTTTGGTAAGAGACCAGGCACCAACATTGCATCACTCTTACTATACATGGACATCTAGTTCCTACTGGATTTTAAAATCAATATTCTAGCACTCTCACACTTGCTTTCTTCCATGTAGCAGTTACACAAGAACAATTGGTCTTGAATGTTAAAAAAGTACCTGTGCTTCTCAATGTGTGCCTGTGCTGCAGCATCCAATTTGACTTGCCCCGATGCATCTGCCTTTATAGTATCATGAGATCTATCTTCAAATTTTGAAGCAGGCCTGTTCAGTGAACCAAATGATTCAAAAAATAAAACAAGATAAGGGAAACAACAAAGAATGAAAGGTCTGGTTATTGTCCTGCTAAGCCCAATAATAAGAGTTTCACTTACACAAATCTCCTTCGCAATCCTGGGGAAAGGGGCATGTGATCCTCTTCTTCAGTTTTGGAAGTCCCTTCCTTGCCAGGATTACCAGAAAAAGGCTCCTGGGAAACTTGCACATTGGACTAGAAAGTTTCCAAGAAAGAGAATTTATTAGAAACAAGAACCACCATATCAAGTTTGTAAGGTTGATTTAGGGATTGTAAAGAAAATATCATAAAACTTCATATTTCAAAAACCAGAAGAGCATCAGAGAAGGAGAGGGAGAGGGAGAGCGGGAAAGAGAGAAATAGAGAGAGAGAGAGAGAGAGAGAGAGAGAGCAAGCACTAAGAATTCTAGTACTTAACAAAATGGACAGCAGCAAGCACCAGTGATGTTGATGACCAATTTATGGGAATTGGAAAATTAGAAAAGATGTTGACATATACATGGATTCCAGTTATCGCGATTATGATACTCAATTCCTCTTCATTAAGATTCATGCATTTAAAATGATGGAAAAATCACATTTTTTAAGTATGGGATTTGGTAGGATCTCAAACTACCCAATACACCCTATAGTGTCCTTCCCTAAATGGTGAATCAACCAAGGTGCCTAACATTTCTTTGCTAAAAATATTCTTATGCTTAGAAGTTATAAGTACAAAATGACACCATTGCACCTACATGCATAAATAGATGAAATAAACTTTTCAATTAAAATTTGTGTGCAAAAACTAACAGTTTTAAACAAAGAAACTGTCATAAATAATTAATATATCCCTGTTATTGTGTAACTAACAGTTAGAAGGAACCTGTGCCCTCTCTTCCCAAAGATTTCTCTCATACAGAGGCGATCATATACTTCTTAAAGCTAGATTCCTACATCTAGAGTAACTTTTTACCGGCCTATCCATTAAAATGTCACCAAAACAAACAAATAAATAAATAAATAGGTAAGAACCATAGGTAACATCCAACCAATAATGAAATCTACATCCTCTCTTCCCCAACGATTTCTCTCATGTAAAGGTAATTATATATTTCTTAAAAGCTAAATTTCTGCAACTAGAGTAATTTTGACATAAGTCAATCCCAGAATAAAAACCATAGGTAAATAACCACAGCTGATGACAGGTGCCTGCGTTATGATGTTATCATAGAGCCACTTGATTAATCATCTTTATCATATATATTGCAATTGCTGTCCTAATTTCATCATTAATTTTCCTACTGAGAGCTACTTCAACCTACAGAGCAAGAATACTCCTCTCTTAGCCTTTTCATGCATGTGGAACAGACACATCCACAGACACAATTACAGCTCAATTAGACAATTCTCAGCATAAACACCTATATCATTGTTATATATAAGAAAAATGTACATACAGAAAAAGTTAAAATGGTTGTGCAAGAACTATGTCTGACAAAATCCATACTCTTAAAGAAGCAAGAAGTTGATATCTACCTATACATAGAAAGGAAACAGAATGCTGAGGAGGAAGGCTTTCAGGCCTTCCCTCCCTTAATCCTTAATCTCAGGATTACCCCAAATCCATTCACTTTTGCTACTCTTATCCATCTGTTTTATTTATCCAACTCCTGTAATTCATAAAAACTGCAAATGCAGCAAATCTTCAGGCAGTTAGGACTACTCTTAATCAAATTGAGCAGCCATGTGTAGTTGAACCACTTGTTTCTCCTATTAGCATAACAAAAAATTTGAATTAATAAGGCAACTTTCTGTTCTGTCTCTTAGTGAGCACTACCTAACCAACCATATGGTTTGGACCCTTTTTAATTGATGTATGCAATTTATGTTCAATTAACAACTGCCATGGCCCCAATGCCTCATGCAGATTCCCTGATAAGGAAGATTTAGAAATTTACTGCAAACTATGTTCAATCAAAATTGAAAACAACCAAATATTACTTATTTTGCATGTAAAATTGTAAATAGTCACAATGTGAAAGAAAATCAAAATACACACCGATGGAGCAGTTATTTTGGAAGCAATGGCTTCGATCTTCTCTGAATACTCATTCACCTTCGGTTTTGAAAATCTACAAAAGCATTACAAAAAGAAGAAATAAATTTATGGTTTAATTGAGAAACTTGTCTCACAATACCAGGACACAGTAAGCAGGATTAATAGAACACGAAAAGGCATAATCAGAGCCCCCAAAGCCTGGTCAATTAGTAAGGGCTAGAGTGGGGAAGAGGAAGTTCCAGGTTTGATGCCATGTGCCCAGAATAATTTTTTTTTTTAAATGTTATGTATGAAAAGAAAAAAAAAAGGCATAATTATTATGAAAAAGAAATAGAATGAGCTACATTGTTATTAAATGGAAAACACATATCACATTACCAGAAAACACACTAGCACCATGTATAAAAATGAGCCACATTAAAATTTTAATCACAAGTTAAGCTAGTTTGGGAGCTCCTTGGACAGTCATCAAGAAGTGGCTTGGAAAAGTAGTTACTACATATAAACCAATATATATTAGATGGTATATGTCAATCCATATCAAATACTCAATATCTAATCAAATGCCAAGAGAAAATTCACTTGTCTAATAAAGAACTTTCATTGAAGAAGATGAAAGTGCACAAACACAAGCAGCAATGAGGATAAACAGCAAAATGGAAGCAAGAGAACAAGACTTCCTTGAGAACCTACACAAAAGAGCAAGAGAAAAAACTTTACAAACTTGTGCATCTAGCAGCAATTTTTATTGCACTTCAACTCCACAAAGAACATTTGATTCCTTTTATAGATGGAGGATTCTCATGCATCATGCTGAAGAGACCAGGAAGCATATAGTTTGTGGTACATAAGAGAGAATAGGACGAGAGGAAATAAAGGAGAAAGAGGAGAAGATGAAACCCTTTGTCTGAGACTATGTTAGGGACGACCTCTTGCTCCTTGGAACACAGGCCCACTCAGCTAGAGAATAGTCCCAATTAACTCAAACACATAGGACGTTAGAAATGATCAGTGACCACCCAAATTCAAATTTCCAAGTCTTATTATAGCAGATATAGAACACACTTGTTCTTAACTTACTTGGGCAGCAAATTATCCTAAGAACTTCTCTATTTTCTATAAAACCAGAAAGCGTGTAACAGTAAAAATTTGATCACTTTTGCCAACACCTTAATTGCGCCAGACTGATGCATGATTGGATGCACCATTGATGACATCAAGCTTATTATAAATCTACTTGGATTTGAAGTTTGAACCTATACAATCCTAAAGCATCACTACAGAAAGTAAAAATAAAAGAAACTACATACCACCTAATCAAATCTTAAAGTGTATTGCACTCCTTTTATCCACAGCATAATCAATTATTCCAGTGAAGCTCAAAATCTTTTGGCCCTCTTAAAATGCCTTCACCACTGCTTCATTGTTTCAAATCCCCAAGGTTCACAACTCATGAATACAACATCAATAATCCCTTATTTCTTACAAACAATCCAGCACAAGAACCAAAAAGGATTGCCAATCGCAATTTAACTTCATAGCACAGAGTGAGTTTTAAGAATGGTGATCATTTTAAAAAATTAATGTCCAGAAAATGAGAAAGGGTATATGTACTACAGCTATGTAATGGAGTTTATGATACAACCAGAGTAAACCAAAAATAACAAAATATCAGTGTCCTCTGTGCTGGTGCAAAGATGGAGGATGCAACCAAAACTATTCCTGCACAATTAAGCATAAATTCCTCCACCCCTATCAACACCCTAGACAAAGGGTGGCACTGACAACAAGCACCTTGGTAAGCTCTTTCCGAAGAACATGAATATAGGAATGTATATGCTTGTGGGTGCATACCATTAATACAAGCAGATATGTACACGTGCAGAAAAATCACAACGGTATCATAGATGAACACATACTGGAAGTACACGCATGTTAGCATATGCTTGCTTCTCAAAGTAACACAGAGTAGGAGGGGAAAATAAGAGTAAGCAGACAAACTTTGGTAAGCCTTCTGGAGTTCTCTCTTCTGTCAATTGTTCTAATTGTTCTCGTAAAGTAGCAACATACTGCAAAGTTCCATTAATTATCAATCAAAAATGGTAAATGAATATACATATACATATAAATTAAGACAAAAAACCAAACAACTACTGAACCAATCCCACTCAAATACAATCAAACATAACATGCAATCAATGATGCTAGTGAAACAAAGAAAACAGTTTTATCAATTAAATTATTCAGTTCAAACGTTCAAACACCAAGGTATAGAACATGTTTCAACAAAGATCAAAAGAGGATAAAGCAACCAAAATATTCAGATCACACTCTTCACACTAAAAGAAAAAAATGTGCACAAATCATTAGAAAATGAATCTTTGATTTGAGAGATCTCAGGACATGCAAAGAAACATACATGTATAAGCTTTGCCTGATTTTTTTGCTGAGGTGCGGCTGCAAGCAACCTCCTCAAGTTTACTTCAGTTCTACTGATACCCATTACAAGACCCTGCAGCATTGAACAGACAAATCAGACGCAACCCAACAATATCAACAAACCAAAATAACCTCCTACTGCATTACATGCACTATGCTAGTTCTTCTTCGGGCAAGGCCAAAATTCGGAAGCAAACCAGGGCAGAACCCATTAGTCATTTGGACCTAAGTATATAAAGATCTTGTATTGACTGCAATTGACAAACAAGCTCCATTAACATCTAAGAGGAACAGTTTGAAGAATTGTTAAACAGAAGAATGGGATATTTTTCATTAGATGTTTCACAAGGGAACAAAAGGATAGAGATTAAAGCAGGCATCCAGATGTTCAAACCCACAAATACAACTGAAACAATTGGGTTCATGAAGCTACAGGAGGACTCAAAGATCATGCAACCACACTGTATATTTTACACAAAATAACAACAAACGGATCATTGAACATTATCCAAAGCCGACTCAAATGCTCAATCTGAGTATATTGAAATTATAGTTGGATTGAGATGTTACATAATTAATGCTACGCTAGATTACATGTCTAAAAAAATTTCTCTGCACCATGCAAATTCATAGTAAAAAAGAGGAATTTTAGGAAAACAAATAATTATAAACCTCATGAAACTGCAATTCAGTGAAAATTAGGAAAAAATCGAGAAAAACCCGTCTCATGAAATAAGAAAATCTGAAAAGCTGCTACAAGAGAAAGCGCAAAATCAAAATTAACTACTGGAAAAAGTTTCATCACACACATTTTCCTTTCAGAAGAGAAGTCGAAACTTCCAATAAGAACAAGATTCGTTAGAACAAAATCAATTTCCGAAAAGCCAAATCATCCTTGTCTTTCCAAACCCATCAACAGTATGGGCACATAAATCCTCACGGATCGAGGAAAAAAATAAAAAATAAATAAAAACTAAAAATTTCTTAGAGAAACCTAGGTGTGTTTATCTACACTCTACAGAACATAAAAGGAAAAAATCGAAAAATTTACCTGTGGATATCTCCCTGATCATTAACACCCTCGCGGATGGCTTCCGTTCAGCCTGTCTTTCACACCAAGCTTTCACATTTGCATGCGCTTATATTTCAGTTTCTTCTTCGTCCTTTTTTTTTCCTTTTTTTTCTTTTTTTCCTCTGTTGTTTTTTAAGGGTATGTTTGGTTTCCAAAATGGTTATTTGATTAAAAGGGTTATTGAAAGTATATAATGAAATTTGGGTTGTTGGATGATTGTAGAAATAAAAACAGAGTATAAAAAAACGAGATTGAAAAAATGCTATCAAAATACAAAACAATATAATGTAAATCGGATATGAAACAAATAGTGTTATAATACAATAATGTCACTCTTACGCTGAAGTATGAGCCACTCAAATGATGACTTTATAGGGCTTTACCCGACGTAATATTGAATGTCATAAAGCTTTTAGTCCACCCTTATCAAACACCAGTTGATTATTAAATAAAATAATTAAAGTTTGATCAAAAGATTGGTATCAAAAAATCAAGAGTCATGGGTTTGATTTTTAAATAAAATAATTAAAGTTCAATCAAAAGATTGGTATGAAAGAGTCATGGGTTTGAGCTACAAAATCCAATCCAAAAAAAATGACCCAGGTTGGGTACAAAGTAATGGATTGAATATTGATTAGTTTTTAAATGAAATTGTCAAAACCTAATGTAATATCTCATATTTGATATGGGAAAGGTTGTTGGCATTAAATATGTGTATAAAAACTCATTTTAATTATGTAAATTCGTTTTAAAGTTGTAAAAGTCTTTTGAACTTAGAACGGATAATGATTGGAAGCAAATCGTTACAAATAATATCATATCATATTCAATCTCTAATTCTCGTGTAAGAGTTTGTTTTGTCCTATAAAGTATATTTGTCTATTTAGGCCCACAATTCTATGGGATATAATAAAGACATTGTCTCTACATGATGTGATTGCGATATCTCATATTGAATATAGAAAACACTTATACATATGGATTCCTTCTAACCATATAGATGCATTTTAAAATTATGAGGGTTCTTTTAGGCCTAAAGTAGATAATATCTACACAACCCTTTAGCCTTGGGTGAATAATATCTAAACAACTCTTTGATATATGTACCGAATAGTGTTAATAGAATTTTTCCTTCTCAAGTATCCTTATCATATCACTAACTATCCCTCATATTTTTACATATTCATTATTTAAACCATATCAATCATTTAGAAATTTGATAAAATATATTCTTTTAGTTTCTTTAAGCCTTGTTTGACAAGATATCATTATATGCATATTTTACAATATCATTACAAACTATCATAAAATTTAATTTCAAATGGAATATGTTATACCATACTTACATTTAATTTATTCAAAAAATAAAATAAAATAAAAAACGTATTGTATTTTAACATTCAATATTTTTTAAAATAAAAATTATATCACATCTTAATATTTACCATTAGAAAAATAATGAAATCTCTTATCATACTTAGTATCAATTGAAAATTATTCTACAATTTATTATTTAGCAAGTAATTTTCTTATCTCTTTGTTTATAATATTCACAATATTAAAAGAAATACAACTTAATTAGATAAATTCAATATTAATGGTATTAATCAAAATATGAATCAAATTCAAATCATAACAAAAAATAAATCATAAATAAAAAAAATGGAAGAACAATTCAAAATTACTCCCAATTCAATATTCACACACCCTTCAACAATTAATGTAATATATAATAATTTTGTACATAGAAAAATTTACAATTGAAAACCCTCTTCTCCTCATTTACAACTAGAAGAAATAAATTATAAATTAGCTACTAATTACCATCGTTAATAGTTTTTATGAATGAAATATAAATGGTATGAGTGAACATTAAATACTCAATTTACTTCATGAAATGATGATGACTATTAATGTCTATAAAATCAAAACTAATAATTCTAATTTTCATATTGTCGGTGCCTTAGTAATAGGGATTATCAGTTTGCTTAAAGGATGGTGAGATCATTAGTTGGGTCAAAATGATAGAGAATATATATTAAATGCACAAAAGATAACGGTAAAAGAAGTAACATCGGTCCAAACTTATTAAAAATATGTTATTAACATTCTAATATTTGCAACAACAAAACATTTTATAGGAGATCCAGTTTATTTTCAATAAATAATTTCAAAAATTCTCAATAATTTTAAATGTCAAAAACTTTAAGACCAGTTCTTATGGGAATCAATGAATCATTTCTAGAATATAAAGTTGATGAAAGATAAGGGAAGATATTTCTATTAAAGAATGAAGAATTTTTGTAAGTATCATTAGTAAAATGCTCAATAATTAATATGTACAAGAAATATTACCTTGGACAATAGTGTGTTACAACACTTTGGACTCTGCCAATTACATTTTTTACATGCATTGTACCAATAAATGATCACCAATAAACTAATGGAAGTCACCATAAACAATAATCAACACACAAAAAAAATTCTAAAATAAGAAAAATAATGTTTGGTTTCAACATGAAAAAATACGAAAGAAAACCATATATAATAAAAAATAATTATAAGAAGAAAAATAAGTAAAATTAGTATAAAATAACATATAAAAAATAATTTATTAAATTTAAATTTATTTATTTTATTTTATTTTTCACTTGTTATTTTCTTCTATTTTTCCTTATTTTTTATTTCCCTTGCATTTTCTGTCATATCTTCCATGAGCTAGACATAGTTTGATGCACTTAATAGGAACAAAGATATAAATTTTCAAATTTTGGTCCACACTTTTCTAATAATTTCTCAATTTTTTGTCTAAAATATTCCACCCGAATTCATGTCAAAGGCTTATGAGTGCTCTCAAAAGGGCTTTGTTCCACTAAATTCTCAAATTTCTTTCTAAATTTGCCAATTGGATTCATCAAATAGAAAAAGTTTGTTTTTTATTTTATATATATATTTTTAATGTTATATGTTTTTAAACAACATAAAAATTATTAATTCATGTAAAATGGAATGATAAAAAAGATTAAAAAAAAATGATATAAGGTGGATAAAATTGATAATATTTGCATGCGAGAACTATAATTTTAGGAGTAAAATATTTTTTTCTAAGTAAATCCCAAATTATTTCTATAATTGTCAATTATACATACATAGACCTCTGAGGATAGTTTAATAGGTTGGGACGAGGATGGAAAGTATGGTCTATGATTCTGGGTTCAAATCGAAGATATCTTGAATTTACTTAGGTTGGGGTGGTTAGCAACCGAGGTTTGTGTCCGAAGACTAGAGAGTGTCTAAGGCCTTGAACATGTAACCTTCCGGATTATATATATATATATATATATATATATATATATATATATTTTTTTTTTTAAGAAATCAGGCTAGTTGAAAAAAGTGGAGGGAAATAGCAGCCGGCTGATTCTCTCCTAATCCACGAGCCAAACAACCCGAGCTGCCTTTCCCTCTGTTTTTCTCTCAAACCAAACAGGTCTGTTGATTTTTCTCAGCATCATACCGCGAATGGGGAACCGAGGGAGGAAGAAGAGAAGATTACAGAGAACAAAGAGCAATCAGGAATGGTGTTCTTCAAGCCTCGATGCCAACACCATTTTCGCTCTCATCCTCGCAGCGATTTGTAACTCGAACGAACCCTACTCTGAATCCGTAATAAAGAGATGCTTAAACTCACTGCGCCTCTCTCTAATCCCGAACTCCCAATACGCTGCGTTTCGTCTCCACCAAACCCTACCTATCCCCATCCTCTCATTGCTTCCAATCCTTCTGAACTCCAAGTAATCCACCTCTCTGTCTCCGTAGAATTCAACGATGTTTAATTCAGCTTATTTATTAATTTTTTCCTCTTGGATTTTCGTTGCAGATGTGATGAAATTGTGAGTAGGAGCACCGAGATTGCGGGGGCGGCTTCGATTTTTTCGTTTGAGATGAATGAACAGATTGCTCTGGATGGTGAAATTGTGAAGGGTTTGATATTGGCTGTCGGAGCTTCAAATAAGATGGTTTCGGTGGCTGCTTGTAATGCTGTGTTGGATCTGAGCACCACGTCACTTGGGCGAGAACGGCTGCTGGAGTTTTCGGCACTGGAGCATCTTATGTGAGTAATTTTATCCGTGCTATTTCAACAGACCTTTTCTTTTTGAAAATTTCATGATTGCCGCACAGTTATGCCTTGTTTTATTAACCTCCTGCGTGAGTGATGGTATCTGAACTCAGTCTTATGAACAAACAATGAATCCCGAATGGTGATTGTTGAGTTTGGTTAAAGATTTTTGAGCTAGGGGTTGGGTTTCTGGTGGGGAATGGTATAGCGTTATGGGAGAGTTCCCTCATCTCTTTGTGGGGGACAAAAAAGTTTGATGAAAGCCAATGTAGGTGGGTGGGGTAGTTTTTGAGCTAGAGGTTGGGTTTCGGGTGGGGAATGGTATAGTGTTATGGAAGAGTCCCCTCATCTTTTTTGTGGACAAAAAAAGTTTGTGAGGGAAGCCAGTGTGAGGTGGGTGGGGTAGTTTTTGAAACGGGAAGTTGATGTTATTAGGAATTTTTGTGATTGGGAGTTGAAGAGTGTTTTGTGTTCCTCCTAGAAGCTTTATTCCACAAAAGCTTCAATATGAGTGGGATTCACTATGGTGTGTGTGATGGCAATATTGTTTTTTTCTAAGTTCATTTTGATACATCACTTGATAGGTGAGTGAAAAAATTTCTAGTTGGAAATGTGTGGTGTCTAAAATTCCCTTGTGTAATGTGCAAGAATGTGACAAAGGATGTGGGGGCACCAAGTTGCTTTGGACTTGTGGGCTGTGCTATTCTCTTGTACTAGCATCTCTATACCTAGGTTCAGCTCAAGGTAGAGTATAAGAGCTGGGAAGGAGGGGACATTAACAAAGGGAAAAGTATTTAACATACTGATTTAAGATATTTAGAAGAAAAAAAAAATTATGACTTTCGACAAAGTGGAGATGGCATTGGTGAATTAAAAAAACTCTCTGGGAATTAAGAGTCTTATTTAGGAGAGTAAAATGGAGCATTTGGAGCTAAGGTCCTCTTTTGTAAACCTTTTAGGCTCTCTTAGGTTGTGATTTTTTTTTAGTTGCATACTTTGCATGTATAAGGGCTGTTCTTCTTATTCTTGTTTGATTCTTTGCAATTAAAAGGCTATCTTAGACAAAGGCAAATAGTTGTATAATACTGTTATTTCCAACTAGCAAAGCAAAACACACACAAACTCACACCAAGAATATGTATATATATATATAGAAGGATAAAACTTTTCAATATATTTTTTTTGTCAAAAAGAACTTTGCCGACCTTTTCTCCACAACCAAACAGCACATCATGTCATTTGCAAGGCACATAAACTACATGGGGATACCTTTGGTGTTGTCCTTGACATACTTAAAAAAAATTATGCAATGTTTATCATCAAAGGTTTTAGGTACCTCTGTTGGTTGAGTTTTTATCTTATGGTTGTTTTATGAGAAAACTGCAGGAAAAAGAGGAAATAAGTGTACATTTGGTTTTAAGTAAATTGAAAAACTGTCTTAAACAAAGGCAAATGGTTATATTGCATTGGGGCCATGGCAGTTATTAATTGAACATAAATTGCACACATCAATTAAAAAGGGTCCAAACCCCCATATGGTTGGTTAGGTAGTGCTCACTCAGAGACAGAAGTGAAAGTTCCATTATTAATCCAAATTTTTTGTCATGCTAATAGGAGAAACAAGTGGTTGAACTACGCATGGCTGCTCAATTCAATTTAGAGTAGTCCTAACTGCCTGAAGATTTGCTGCATTTGCAGTGTTTATGAATTACAGGAGTTGCATAAATAAAACAGATGGATAAGAGTAGTGAATGTGAATGGATTTGGGGTAATCTCGAGATTAAGGATTAAGGGAGGGAAGGCCTGAAAGCCTTCCTCCTCAGCATTATGTTTCCTTTCTATGTATAGGTAGATGTCAACTTCTTGCTTCTTTAAGAGTATGGATTTTGTCAGACATAGTTCTTGCACTACCATTTTAACTTTTTCTGTATGTGCATTTTTCTTATATATAATAATGATATAGGTGTTTATGCTGAGAAATGTCTAATTGAGCTGTAATTGTGTCTGTAGATGTGTCTGGTCCACATGCATGAAAAGGCTAAAAGAGGAGTATTCTTGCTCTGTAGGTTGAGGTTGCTCTCAGTAGGAAAATTAATGATGAAATTAGGACAGCAGTCACAACATATTATAAAGACGATTAAATCAAGAGGCTATATGGTAACATCATAATGCAGGCACCTGTCATCAGCTGTGGTTATTTACCTATGGTTTTTATTCTGGGATTGACTTATGTCAAAATTACTCTAGTTGCAGAAATTTAGCTTTTAAGAAATATATAATTACCTTTACATGAGAGAAATCGTTGGGGAAGAGAGGATGTAGATTTCATTATTTGTTGGATGTTACCTATGGTTCTTACCTATTTATTTATTTGTTTGTTTGTTTTGGTGAGCTAGTATGGCCAAACATGCAAAAAGCACTCATACGTTTACATCAAAAGATATAAAGATTAAAATTTTCAATATGTTTTTTATCTTTTTGAGGGCAACTAAAAATCATTAGAGGCTATTCGCAATGTGTTTATTGTTTGTCCTCTTTCAGCCTGATTGCTTGATTGGAACAATTGTTTGCTACTCCAAGAGATTAAGTGGGAAGACTGGTTGATTGGTTACCTCCTTGGTGGGTTTAGTAAATTCATTTTGATAGTTGTTGTTTGGTAACCAGGGACAGTTTGCCTCTTATAGAGATCATTGTGGTATAATGTTAAAGACTTATTTTAAGCTGGCCGGAGAGGGTTTTGCTAGTGAGGTATAGTTACAAGCTTTGTTGGAGGGTTTACTGCAAGCCAAGCCTTGTGTCTTTCCAATCTAAGCTAGAGGGAGATTTTGCTGTGGTTATTTCTTGAGTGTCTAACAAGGAGATAAACTTGTGGAAGCTCAATAGTTGGCTTCACAAAAAATATAAATATTGCTAGAAAGTTGGGATGCTCTTTCTCTGGGGTTCCAAAGTTAGCTAATCAAGCTTTGGATTTGCTAATCAAGCTTTGGTTAGCCAAGCAAGGAGCAAAGCAGCTGGTTGCTTTAGTTGGTGACCTTTTACCTCCCTGAGTGCAGAGGGCAGTTTTAGCACGAGTATATTGCCTTTTCAGACTTCAGTTTGTGCATATAGTTTTGTTTTTTTGTGAAATAGTACACTTTTCTACCTATCTTGGTCAATATAAAATTTTTCTTGTAACTCATTTATACATATATGATATGTAATATTAATTCTTGAGGCTGATGAAGACAGGCTCGTAATTTGTTCAAATTAAATACTAGCTATTGCAGAGATTTTCCAAATATGCTACTTTATTTCTCCACTGGGACAGAAAAAGGATCTCTAATCTGCTTGTGATGGATTTTCCTGAAAACCTTCCCTAGATGGACTATTTTTCTTATATGATCATGTTTACCATCATATATCCATTGTGTATTTTTAGTAAATATTGTTCTGTTGCTATTATTATTATTAATTTTTTTTTTTTGAGAAGGATATATTTTTATTTAACTTGTCTTAACATCCATTAGGTTTAAATACCTTCAGGTTCCTGAATCTTCAAAAAGATTGGTCTCCATATGCTCCTTGGACAAGGGAGGTGATATCTGCCTGAGAATAGGGGTTAAGGAAGATGATCTTGTGGTATTACTTCTTAATGCAGCAATAACTCTCATTAATACCTATGACATTGACCAACTAGAAAACATGCCAAGGAAGCTGTCTGAAGCTTTCTCCGTCTATTTGAAAGAGCTTTGGGCAGAAGTACATAATCAAATGTTACTTCGAAACACAGTGAAATTTGGTCAAGATGAGCATTTTAATTTAAGCAGCATCAGAACAAATAATCTGGCAGAAAGCATCTTTAGGCTCTCCATCAATGCTGGTCACCTTACAACACCTTTCCCATTTGAGGTGGTTAAAAAAAGCATCTTTGGTACAAGGGAATCTAGTTTTGAAAATTTCATATTAAACCACTGGGAGGTATCGCCTTTACTTGTAAGGAGCCTCTCAAAGGCTTTAAATGAGCAGGATGATGTTTTCAGTTCATTTGTACAGTATCTTAACTTAAAAAAAACTGTTTCTTCCTTTGTTTCGCCCCTCCTTCAAGGTCTGGTTTCCTGTTTGCCAATTGATTCAGATGAGTTAAATATCCTTAATTTTCTAACGACAGTGAGGAATGAATTGGGTTGTCTGATAATCTACGGGCAAGACATAAGGGTTCTAAGAACGATGGGGCATTTGAAAGAGGAGGTGCATTTCTTTCAGGAGAGTTCAGAGCCATGCATCAAGGCTCCTCATTTTTTATATATTGATGATATTTTGAAATGTGAAGATGCATATGATAAGGGTTATACAATTGCATTACGTGGAATGGAGTTCCGGTTTGAGACTATTGCTGCTATTGCAGATGGGTTAGCATCTCTGTTTGGTCAACCATCAGTAGGTGTCAATTTATATTTGACACCTCCTGATTCTCAGGGTTTGGCTCGCCATTATGATGACCACTGTGTGTTTGTATGCCAACTTTTTGGTACTAAGCAATGGACAATTGTTTCTCAGCCGATTGTTTCATTACCTCGTCTGTATGAACCTCTTGATAGCTTACACAGTTCAAAGATTGGGAATTCAATGGCTGGGCATACACAGTTTTTGTTGAGGGAAGGTGATATTTTATATATTCCTCGAGGTTTTCCTCATGAGGCATGTACTGTTGCTGAAAGTGGTGGCCCTGATGAGACAACTGGGTTCTCTTTGCATCTGACACTTGCTATTGAGGTTGAGCCTCCATTTGAGTAAGTACCATTTGCATTAGTTTTCACTTGGTTCTGCTGAATGGAATGATGGTTATGACTCATTTTTTGTGCTCATGTGAAAGAGTATGGCTAGTAGGTTTTATTTTATTGTTTAATTTCAATATTTTATTTTATGACCGTACACTTTTGGGGTAAATTTTGGATGAAATTTTGCCAAGTTGAAATCTATGTAAATCCATGTACCATCCCTAACAAAAAAATGTCACCAGAAATGAAGTTCAGAAGTCCTGATGCTGAATAAATGATAAACATTACGATAATTGAAACTGTTACTTTCACTTTAATTAGTAATGTTTTTAGCCGTATTATTTATAATCCAATCTTCAGTTTTGTCAGTATTTCAATAGGATCAGGATTGTCCATTCATTTACTTAGCCTATACCTACATTCTAACTTCTCTTAGATAATATCTAATTTAACCACCATTCTCTATAGAGCTTTCTTGCCTCCTATTTACTTTAAAATACAATAGGTGAAGAGTCATTTGATGAATAATCATCTCAATAGTTTATGTCTTGCTAAAATAAGCATATAGATCCAATAAGTAGGATTATTAACTAATACCAAGAGGTGAAACAATGTATAACAACTTATCTAAGAAATATTAAGTATTGGGAAGGACTAATTAATTTATGGGTTAAAAACAATGGTGCCCTCAGAACTATGACCCTTGTCCTAGTTTGGTCCTCGAACAAAAAAAAAAAGAAAAAGTCTCATAACAACCCCAACTCCCCCCTTCTCTCCCCGGATATGCATCTAGAGTTCTTTCATCAGTCTAATATGAAGTCAATGGATGGAGATGTACACATGGCTTTCTCTTGACCACATGTACTTAAATTTTCTCCTCCTCTCTCTTCTGCAACCCAAATTCTCTCACTCCCTCTTCCCTCCTCTCCATCTTTCTAATCCCTTATCTCTTCATAATTCTTGAAAATTTCCTCAAGAAACATAATTCCTGAGAAACAAACATTTCCTTGGTTGCTCAATGCATCGAGGAACCAGGTTTTCACATGCCCTCATGGCTGCATAGGGACATGAAAAACAAAACTCCAAATAAAACCAACAAATAGAAACCCATTAGCTCTACTCTTCATCCCAAAATGGAAAGACGAGAATTTAGTGAACTAGAAGCTGGCAAGGAGGGATGGCTTGTCAAAACCTTAGCCTTGTTTGCGCCTTGGACATCCATTCTCAGGTCTTGCCCATTGATCCTTGGTTAGTCCAACTATGGCAATCCTTACAATCTCAGTTCAAGATCAGACACACTTTTCTCAGATTAAGGCCAAATGGATTACTGTTGTTGAATAGTTTGTTTTTTAATGAGATTTGGCTTCTCACAGATGGGACTTCTGGTGAGTATTTGATGATTTATTCATTGGGTGTTGATTTAATTCGAAAGCTGAGCGAATTGGGCGGGTTCTGTATTTTTCTTTTCTTTTTTTTTTTTTTTTGGGTGTGTATTTTTGCTTAGTAAGAAAGGGTGGGAAAAGGGAAGAATTTGGAATTTTGAAGGTGGGTTTGATAGTAGAGCTTCAGATTTGGATTTAATTTGTGGGGGGTATTTTATGCTATTTTTTGTTTGGTTAGAAATGTAAATTGATCATGGGTTCATGGGTACTTTTTTTTTTCTAAATTTGGGATATGATTTTTTTATTTTTGTTTGTTGTTTGTTTGATTTTGGAGAAAAGTTTGGACTAGAGAAAACTGAAAATTTGAATTGCAGATCAAAGTTTGGGGGCACTATTCCCTTAATTTATAATATCAACAATATTTTGCTGGTATTACCAGATATGGAGGGTTTCACAATACAAAATCATTAATCATAGATGATTTATCTTTCGTTCAAAATATTGTTGATATTTCAGTGGTATGTTGAGATTTTCTGCATTTTCATAGCTTCTTCTAACAACCTTTTTGAAAGAAATTCATGAAATATCTCCGCTATATCATTGAAAATTCCATAATTCCTCTCCATGTTGTTGTATTGATTTGATTTATGTTTCTCTTCCTATACTTTATGTACAATTATTTATATTTTAAGAAATGAAAATTTTAGGATACTTCAGCATTCAAAAATATGGTTCATCAATATAAAACTAGTATGTATGCTTGTTAATGCACACAGTTTTGACCCTACATGCTATGCATCTGTCCTTGTCATCTATGACACTTCTGATATTGTTTTCACTCCAAATAATGCATTGTCATGTGCCTTAACAATTTCTGAAGCTTCATTTCAAAATTTTATATTTTGGCAGTGATTTCTGTTGTATCTTTGAAAAACTCCATCACTGATATTTAGAGCTAGTTATATATTTAGACAGTCAATATTTTGATCCTTAGTTATTAGTAATAGAATTGTGTGATACAAGATGTGTGATACAATACATTTCACATTAAAAATGGTAATATGTACCACATCTTGGCTGTGTTTTTTTTTTTATCAAACACATCTTGACTATGTTGTGCAATACAAACACTAAATACAATAGAATGCTCCTTATGAAGTCGAGCAATTTGTGGTGGTTTTGAAGGAAAATCAATTTTAATTTTTTTTCTTCTAAAAGAAGACCAATATGTTATTGTGTAGAAGGAAAAAGAAATTATTTGGGGCTCTTTTTCACATTGTCTCCTCTCCTCTTAGAGAAAGAATACACTTCCCTCTCTATGATGCTTTAGAAATGAAGTATTATTATTTAAAAAATAAGTAAAAATAAATAGAGAATGTGTAATTTTTTTTACAGTTAGTTTAATGTGGAGCTGACATGGAGTTGTCGGTAGTGTATGCAGAGGTGAATTGTCAAGATAACAACTTGACTTTATAGCAGTGTCACAGTCCTTCATAATAAGGTGATATGACTAGGCCAGGATAATCCGCTTGAGAGATGAATTGTCAAGATAACAACTTGACTTTATAGCAGTGTCATAGTTCATCATAATGAGGTGACCCGACTAGGTCAGGAAAATCAGCTTGAGCAGTGAATGTGACAGCTGAGGGAGGTATGCTCAAGGGAAGCAATAGCTGCTTAGTAATATGTTGTTCTTTAGATTATTTTTTAAGTCTCTAGTGTTCTTGGTTTCAAGAGTCATGAAAAACTTTCTGGTTCGTCTTGGTTTTGGAATAGTTCTTAAGATTTTTCAGGGTTCTCAATAAAGGCTCTGGATCTCTTCTCTTAATTATTTTACTTGAGGTTTCCCAAAAGATTCAAAGGTCTTTCATACTCTTTAGTTGAAGTAAGTTTATTTATAGAGAAGATGGATATATCTTTCAGGATTCGTAATTACCTTTATGATGGAATATTGCCTCAAAATTCATAGGTGACTAATGGGTACACAAAACATGTCGAAGTTACAATTTGTAACATTGGGCACATGTGACAATGTGATTCATTCTTTAATTCCCCTTGCAAGATAGTGGCTTGCTACAGTTATGAGATACAATAAGCAACTAATTAGGCTAGCCCTTTCTTAGGGCCTTGCATTGCATCCAGGTGGTTTCACGCATCAGGGTGCATAAAAGATAAGGAAGTTTTTAACCATTTAACAAAATATTTCATGCATAAAGTAAGCCACAGTGCCCCACTTCAGTAGGTTTTGTTGGTCAAATTTGCCCAGGCATTTTTTTATGTTATATGTTTGTTTCCCCTTGCAATGTGTCACCTAACCATTGGCACATTTCACATACTCAATGGCACATGGTTGTGTACTGGCTTAACTATTACTGATAAGAAAAAGTTGGCTAACTATTAGTGTATTGCCTTATTCTTGGCCTTGCAACATCACCAAAGATGAAACTTTACAAACTTGGATTTTGTAAGTTGGAAATTGGAACCTAAATTCCATGCCTTTGAATGAGCTAAGCCTTTTGGTGTGATCATATCTACTAAAGAAAACCAAGGTTGGTAATTTCAATTGCTTCAGACTTGCTTTACGGATAATGACACATGTTTGTGTCTGGATAGAGTTGGTTAAAAAACTTGTGTACTTAAATAACTTGCTAATTCATGTTACACATGCCCCCCTTAGTTGGTTAAAAAACTCATGTACTTAAATAACCTGTTAATTCATGTTACACATGCCCCCCCTATAGTATTGTTTATTTTCCAGAGCATATTTCATGTAAGGAAAAAAGATTATTTGACATTTGATTTTCACTGACATGAAGATTTCTTGTCATGTATTTCATTTTCCAGGTTCTTTATTTTTTATTTTTTTCATTTTTCATTTTTTTTTATAGGATTTTCCGTATATCTAAATTTTTTTGTATCATGTGTATTCATTGAAGATTATATGCATTGTGATGTCTGTGGAAATACATGTTTAGGTACTTGGTACTTTATTCTACTTTGAAACAACTATGGTATTTAGTGGCTTTATTGAGACAAAAATGACCGCAGAGGTTTTAAGAGTGATTTTATCTAGGTATTTTTCCTTCAATAGATAAACAATATATAAAATTTCCCTTATTGAATATATTCTTGTGGGTCGTTCTTGATGGTGCACTGTGCACATGTTTTGCAAAATGACCAATCAATGAGATACTGTATATAGGTCAAGTCCTACTTAATGCATCACTATCAATTTAGATCCAAACTGCTCCCTTTGACTGATAAGTGCTGCATGGGCCATTTCTCCATTAAAAATGAAAACTTGATGTTTCATTTGTATGATAATTCAGTCTATGGGGTTTGTATCTCTGTAACACATGGGAGTGGCCCATGAATTGCAACCTAAATGGATTACAAAATGAGCCACCTATAACATCAAGATGTCTTTTGACATTTTATAATTTTAAACCTTTATATTACCTAAACTCTTTCTCCCTACCTCTATTCTAGTGTTCATGCAGGGATAAAAGCACATCATGCATTATCGTCAGATGTTGTATGTTATGTTGTGGTCAAAATTATGGATGTGAAAAATTGTTATTGCTGGTATTCTTGAAAAAGATTTCATAGTTTTCAACCTTAGGCCATTTGCTATTAAGATCATACATCTCTCAAATCTCTCTCTCTGCGTGCATGTGTCTGTTTTTGTGGATGTGTATGACTTCCAAATATGGATGTGCATATATTTCATTTCAAGACTTTTTTTTCTTGAATTATGCATAGGACCTTGCTATATAGCTTGCAGAAATTTCTAAGTTGATTGGACTAAGTTTGTCTTAAAAAATTAAGGAGTTCAATGCATGTGGACTGACCCATTTTGTTACTAAATTATATATGATATGGACAGGTGTGTCTATCAGACATGGCCACAAGGTTCAGGACCCAATGTCTCTGGAAAAGATTACTTGTGGACATGTCGCTAAATCTTTCGTACAAATGATGGCACACATTTTAATCATTATACAAAAAATATGAGCACATAATGGTTAACTGTAAGTAGATTGGTTGAAACCATTTAAATTGTGGGGTACCACATTTGGATATAAAGGTAAAGTTATTTGAAAATATCAAAATAATAATAATTTTTGTAGGTCTCCTAATAATAAATCCATTTGCATCTAAAAAGATGGTTATTGCAAGTGAAATTAATCTTTCATTGTGCTTAACACAGTATTATGTGTGTATAATCTCGGATGTTTCAGAAGTTGTAGTGGTTATGATTTATCAAATTCACCTATATATGTCAAGGCAGTACATTTTGGTTTTGGGGTCAATTTCAAACATGGTTGAGCTTGGAATGTAATCCTGAAATGCAAAATTTTTGTAATTTTGGTGAAATACTGCAGTGTATCTGAAAGTAGAAATCAGTTGGAATCTGAAATATCAATTATTTTGAAGTGGTTAGAAATCAAAATGAAATGTCTTAGATTTCTTTTTGTTTAAATTTAAAACCCTGATGAACTTTAAAAGCTGTACAATTTTAGAAGGCTTAAATTCTCACATAGTCATGGCATATTTTAAACAGGTGGGAGGGATTTGCTCATGTTGCACTCCATTGTTGGAACCAGAGCTCAAAACCAATCCACTACACTTCTGTTGATCCTTTGTCTGAAATTCTTAGTGTTATGTCTGTGAACTTGTTACACATTGCGATCAGGCTGATTGGTGATTCTGATCCAACCTTTCGGAAGGCTTGCTTGGTTGCTGCAATTACCTTGCCATCAGATTCCAAATGCTGGCTTGGTTTGAACCAGAGAACCATTTTTATCTATATAATTGATAAGATTTGTAGTGAATCAGGATTCTTGGAAGCCCTCAGGGTCGTAGAAGTTGCTATTCAGAAAAATGAAGATCCCTTTCAAAGGTTGAGATGGCTCCAGCTTCTCAATTGGGAGGCAGAAATGATTGAAGAGCATGGTGGGGATTTTCCTTCAGTAGGATTTGAAAAGTTGAGCTCTTTATTTAATCAACACAGAGACAAGGCAGAAGTTGCTTTCATGCATGTGAAGTCCAAATTCTGTTGTGAGGTGGTATTTGAGGATGTAATAGACAGCTATGGGATGGTGCTTGAGAAGTACAAAAAGACCAGAAAGCAATATATGAATGGGATGCTTTCACTACACTGTAAATGACAATGGTTGTGAAGATCCTTTTTTTTGGATTACCTTCTTATTTTTTATCATTCTACATTTTTCCTTTTATCTTTTTCCAGTAGGCAGGTCTTTGTGGGCAGGGATAGACCCTGTTGTATTCAGCATGATGAGATCTGCCATGAGTCACCCAAGGTAGCTACTCCAAAAGGGCAGCCAGTGCTGTGGCAAAGGTTGAGTTCCATAACATATTCCTCTTCAAAAAAAGCTGTGACAGGTATGTCTATTCTCCTTGCTGAGACCTGTAGTTCTTCAAGCTTCATTTTTATGTTTCTCTTATTATTCTTGTTGTTGCTATTAGGTTGGGTCTATTTCCGCCTCATTGTTTGCTTTGTATTCCATTACATGATACAATGTCTCATAAAACCAATAAAAAATGCATCTACAGAAGTGGAGAAAAAGTAAACTCTCTTTTATGATTGCTATTGTTGCTGGCAAAAGTTTGGGTTGTGAAGTGAAACCCAGAGAGGAAATTAAGATTGCTGAGAAATTTGAAGCAAAATATTTCCATCCAAAATATTACTATATGCTATTACATTGTTGTATCTATCGATTAGAAATACCAGACATGTATGAATAAACACTTCTGTAGGGAAAGCTTATAAAGCATCCTAGGGTTTGGGGTGTTTGGGAGTTGGAGTTGGATGAGTCATAACCCCATGATAATCGATGTGGTAAACAATCTCTTCTAAGTTCTCGCTGCTGCTCCTGTGTTCTACTGCAATGGAATCTTCTTGCATTGTAGATGGCTTCATTTCGTCATCAACATCCTGCATTTATCACAGCCAGATTCAAGAGTTCTCAAATTATGAGTTAAATAACAGATCAAGCTCAGCTCTGTAACTGAGAAGGTAGGAAAAGAAAAGAACTTGAAACTTTGGGTCTTGGACTTCTCATTGTTTAACATCCCAGGAAAACAAAAACCTCTCCAGTAGAGCCTCACATAGTTATATTGCTCAGTTGAGTTAGGTTTTCTCATTCTTCCTTTTGGGAGGAAACTGAAACAACATAAAATGCGAGAATCAAAGGCTTTTGTTTTTTCCTTTCCCTTGGTTTTCTCAGCAAACAGAGGGAAGGTGAGTAAAAAATGGCCAAAAACAGCCTATGGGGGAGTGATCCATAGAAGTAGTAATTGAGATGCAGGGAAGGTTAGAGAAGGGATGGATGAGCTAGAGATTTGTTTCATTTTCACAAACTCACCTGGATCTCTTGGTATTCATTTTTCCGGTTGGAGAATGACATGCTCAATTCTCTCACGTGTCTCCTTCCTGGAAGAAATTTCAAAGAAGATGAAGAAGTTGAAGCAATGGAAGAATGTTGGTGGAGGAGATAAAAAGCAGTTGTAAGGACACAGAGCAAAAGAATACGTGAGGATTTCATTATCATATGGATGAACGAAAGCAATGTGTTGTTGGGAAAGAAAAAGGAAGTGAAGGTCAAATAAATAGATGAGCATGGGGAGGCAGTGGAAGAGGGAAAGTGAATTATTGATTGATGGATTGGGAAAACATGTCTCGGCCCATGCTTATGATTCTGGTGTCAATATAAATGAGAGAGACCCAGGAAGAGTCTGTCCCTACACCCTCCTCTTTCTCCTTTGGTTGCAGGTGGAAGAAAAGAAATGGGTTCACGTGCGTGTTCCATGCCAAACAAAACCGCTCACGGTTCATGCAATAATCCATGTTTTGTCATCTTCAACAAGGACCTAAATGTTGTTGTGTCACCCTCATTGTTCTCTTATGTCAACCTTTGGCTCATTCTGTATTTTTTATTTTTTTTCTTTTCCTTTTTCTTACCCTAGAGCTTGCAACCTGGTTTCCTAGATTTCATTTTGCATATGAATTATCATGTTGGGAACCGATTGTAGATTTGTAGATAGTGTTTAGAAATTTTAGTTATGGCAGTTGTGCTTGAAGAGAGTGAAATGAAATGTTACCTAGGTTATGTTTGGTTCCAAAGTACCAAGGAAAAAATGGTAAAAAATTAATTATTATTATTATTATTATTATTTTGTGTTTGGTTGTATTATGAAAAAAATATAAAAGAAAATAAAATATAATTAAAATTAGTTAAATGAGTTTGAATAGTTTGTTAATTTTAAATCTATTTTTTCATTTTTTTCTTGCCTTATACTTTTTTTCCTTTATTTTCTTTTCTTTGTATTTTTATGAGGACCAAAAGCTTATAAACCCTTTCTGCGGTTGTAATATCTATATCCCTCACTTTTAAAGAGCCACAAGATTTTGCATACATTGCATCCTTTCGGAGTTTCCATTCTTGCCCTCTAGAGATGTTCCCGCTTGATAGTCTTGTAGAAGAAATGAAGACACCCCAAGAAATTTGACCAGGCTGATCTCCCAGGATATTGATGAATTTACACATCAGTTTCGCAGTCTGGATTGTTCTTGGATGGAAACTCAGTTTTTACGGTGGATATTGGTTTCAAGGCAAAGTGGGTTCACCCTAGTGGGCAATCTTGATGGAGAAATCTTGGTGTAGATGGGTAGTGTTGAAAAGGTTAATTAGGGTTTTTTTGGGGCTTCTCTATTGAGGCATCAGGCATGGCCTGTAACAGTAGCAGTGACAGTGGAGGCAGTGATGTATGTGAGTCACATGGTGTCTCTGTACTTGCCCAATGGCCATGGCTCCCTACCCACAAGGACAAGCGACTGAAACTGGTGGGGAATCCTCCATAGCCCACTACATTTCTGAAATGAAGAGGTAGAAGCCATTCAAGTACAGTCCCCTGCCCACACCAGTGTCCAGAATAGGCCCCATTTGTAGAAAAATTAGACCAAATCTTTACCAGGGGATATGCATATATTATTTTTCAGTAGAAAGATTATCATGTTTTTAGCTGTATCAATCATCACCCTTTTGACTTTTTTAGTCCCGGAAATTTTCTTCAATGCTAAAAGAGACTGAGTTCTCATGGAATATTTTGGAGAATCAGTTTTAGAAATACGCTTTGTTTTTTTTTTGTTTTTTTTTTCATTTCAGAATCTAGACATTGGTAATTCAAACACACCTGAATCATCTTAACGTACTTGAAAACAATCTGTGTCTTTAGTTCTATTGATGCCATTCCTTCAAAATAATTATCTTATTATTTCAAAATTCGGAAAATAATAAATACATCCAATCTAATCCAGAAGATGACCCACTATGCTAAATCACTGGGTCAGTCCCATTGAGAGGGACATTGAGAAGATGACAGGCCCTCATTTTATTAGTGATGGAAATGGGTCGATCTGCAACTGTCATGGTATGACAAAGACAATGGATATTTGAATAGTTCCTTTTCTTATTCAATGACTTTATTTGGTGGCAATGCCGTTAGATTTGCGAAATATTGCTGTTGAGACTAACCTGTCAATGCGGAAATACTCAAGAATTGGTGAAGCATCAACCTCTTGGTGTGTGCCTGGGACACCATATCTTGTCGGTCAGTGCCCCGAACTTGTCTACAATTCTCGAATAATGCTTTGTATACTTTGTCTGCAGGACAGCAATGCAGCGGCCACTTCTACTGTTGGATTTAAAGTGTGTTGAGAGGTTGAATGAACCAGGATTAGAACCCAAATGAATAGTGTAAGAATGAACAGAGGACTTAGCGAGATTTGTTAGGGTATGTGAATGATTTAAAGTAGATCACGCTTCCTTTGAGATGGTATCTCATAGCAACATGGTCAACAATGACGGTCTACCTTCAAGGTACAAACTGTGCACTCCGATTTCTATAGTAGTAATAGTTTATCATTAACATTAAAATGAGAACCACAAATGAAGAGTGTAATAATGAACAATGTTTTTGAAAATTGGATTAGACTGATCGGTTAGACCGGTCAAACCGTCGATTGAAGCTAGATTTGATTTGATTGGATCTTTGAATTGAAATGCATATTGAATTGTCCTTGAATCTGATGATTGGATCGTCATTGGTTCACCTTTTTTTTTTTTTTTTTTCCTTTAAAAGGTTGAGTTTAAACACGTTCTTATCCTTATCTTCCGATGTGGGATGAAAAGTCTAAAAACCATGTGATAGCTAGGGAAGGGGGATTCGAACCATGGACCCTCAATGGACATGTGGAGGCCACGTTCACTTTACTATTGGTTGTTATTAGTTTAAAATTGCAAACTATAGTTAAATTAACATAATTATTTTAAATTTTTTTAATATAAGAAAAATAATGTAATAGGAGTAAAATTAATTATAAATAAATGAATTTTCTTCTATTTTAATATATTTCTTCACATTTGAATATTATACATATTTTATCTATAAAATTTAAATAATTAATACATTTAAGTTTCGTAATGTTAAAGACAAAAAATAAATATTATTGTTTTTAAATTTCTTAATATATATATAAATTATATATTTATGACGTTATTAGTTCGATCGTGGTTTAACCATTGATTGAACTACTAAACTGTGAATTGATAACTTTTTTAGTTCAATGATCGATTCAGTTTTAAAAACATTAGTAATGAATGAAGAACTTATCGTGCATTTGGTAATGATTTATAAGGAACATTTTTAATCTTTCTAATACATGAAAGATAAACATTTTCAAGTGTTAGAAAGATTAGAAACACATCTTAAAATCACCACCAAATGCACTTTTAAAGAGATAGATTAAAAAACATGATTATTTTAAAGTAGATCAAACTTCCTTTGAGAATGTATCTCAATACATTTTGTGATTATTCCTTTTGTAGAAATTCGTATGTGTCAAGTCTCTATGATTTGGTTATTATAACTTGAAGGTATCACTTTTTGATTTATCTTAAAAAAACATAGTTTAATTTGGCCTAAAAATAGGTTTAATCACAGTAAGCAAGAAGTGGCCTAATTCGAGCACATCAATAAGGGCTTGAACTCAAGGGGTCCATCCTATGCATGCAATCCTCAAAATTACATTGGATGAGCTTGGGCATTTGTAGGAGCATGAACCTCCACTTTCTCTCCATAAACCCATAGGACTTAAAAAGTGGAATTCAATAAAAACTACTTATCCACTCTTGTCCATTTCCTAAAACTCAAACAATTTTCCTAGAATCCCTCACAAATTGCATAAGTTGACTAATACAAAAAAAAGGAGTATAATGCCTAGAGAAATGCAAGAATCCAATGCATCTGAATTGGTGTCTTAAGGCTATAAACCAATGTTAGGGTAAAGAGTTGTGAACTAAAGAACTTCGATGAAAATTAAATTTTAATGCACCAAATATCCTTATTGTGGATTAGAAACCACTACCCATATTGTTTTCTCTTCTTATTGTGTAAATAAATTGATATGAATAAATCATGCACTTAGATATTTGTGAGAGCTCTAGAGAACCTACCTTAGTTCTTAAAGAAAGCAACTTCACTTCCATTCTCATATAGGTGAATCCATTAAGTGTATCATGTATTTAAATACAATACCAATAAAGAATATGGTATTCATAAAGAATATGTACTCATCCTTAACCATTGTAGAATATGCATAACCTAGATCATAGGGATGAACTCTCATATATTAAATAATTGATAGTGCATTATACAATCAACAAATGACGTGTTACTATCCATAGGAGTACACTTTTTGGGATCATCATTCATGTAGGTTGGGTAACAATCACTTATGAATTTATTTTGAGTATAGATCTCATCCTCCTTAATGTTTCTTCTACAAATTTTCTATTTGGTGGTTTTGATAGAGGATAAACCAAATTCAACTTTGTTTTCATGAAATTTAGGGACATGATCCTTGTCTCAAGCAGCTATTGTATATTATTGGGCCTTGGGTATTGCAATCTAGTTATCATATACATAATGGTTCTTAGGCATATATGGTTGTTTTTTTTTTTCCATTATATATCTTATTCTTAGCCTTGGCTATTGCAATCTAGTTATCAAAACCCATAGACATAAACAGTGTTGGTCTTGTTCATAAAGAGATATCTGCTAAAAGACTTCTTAGCCACTTAGCCTTTAAACTTGTCTTTTTTTAAGACAATAAACTCAACCTTCATAATAGATTGAGTAGTGTAAGTTTGCTTGGAAGACTTCCAAGAAATTACACCTTCTCCGAGGATAAAATCATACCCACTAGTAGATGTCATTTTATTTGAATTGAAAATCCAATTGGAATCATTTTACCTTTCTAATACATTAGGAAATCCAATATAGTACAAATTATAAGCATTGGTACCTTTTAGATATTTAAGTACTTTGTAAATAACATTCTAATAAACTTAGTTGGGACTTTGGGTGTGTCAACTTAATCTACCCACCACATTAGCAATATCCAGTTTGGTATAGTTAATTGTGTTAGGCTAAATGTTGCAAGGTGACCTAAGGTATGAAAGTCTCTTAAAGCTTAGGTGCAAAGAGCAACATAAGGTGTAAGCCTAAGCAAAGTAAAATGTAACCTATGATGCATATCAATTTTGTAAAATATAATTCAAAATCCATCCAAGCAAACATTAAAAATAAAGAATAAGATTTCAAATTTAAAGAAGCATTCAATAAAAAAAACCATGACATCATATAAATTTTAATATACAATTAGAAATTTCAAGAAAAAAGTATTTTAAAAGAAAAATAAAGTAAATAAGGCGCATGCTTTGGTAATTAAGGCACTATTAATGAATGGTTAAGCCTTGAGCCTAGGTGCGCTTAACAACCGCTACCAAAGCATAATTTAGTTGGACTACACTATTTTTTATTTTCTTTGTTGGGATCATAAAGAGTAAACATTAGTTTACAATCATAGTGTTTAAACTTCCTTAAGATTTTTTCAACATAGTGTTCTTCTGAGAGTTCAATCACACTAAATGTTTTAGTTATTTTGATTTGTAGAATCACCTCTACCTCTCCCAAGTCTTTTATATCAAAGTTGGACTCGAGAAATCTCTTAGCCTCACATACAACTTATAGTCTAGTCCTAATAATTGGCATATCATCTATATATTGGCATATGTTCATCGTGTAATGTACTATCATTTAAATACAACACCCATAAGGAATGTGAAATTCACGAAAAGTATGTACTCATTTTTAACCATTGCAAAATATGCATCATCTCAATCATAGAGATGGACTTGCATACATAAATAATTAATAGTATATTACACAACCAAAAAGTGACTTTTTATTACCATATGAACCTACTTCCTAAGGATCTTCTTTCATGTAGGTTGCGTCACCATTATTCATGACTTTATATTAAGCATCATCTCCTTACCTCAATGTTTCTTTCACTAATTTTCTATTCAATGGTTTTGTTAGAGGATCAACCAAATTCAACTTTGATCTCACAAAACCTATGGGTATGATCCTTGTCTTGAGTAGTTATCAATGATATTGTGTATTAAGAATATATGTATGTTCTTTTCATTATATATCTTATTCATAGTCTTGACTATTACAATGCATAGACACAAATGATGTTAGTCTTGTCCATAAAGAAATATCTACTAAGAAGCTTTTTAGCTACTTAGCCTCAAAATTTGTCTTTTCCAAGGCAATAAACTTAGTCTTCATGGTAGATTGCGTAATGCAAATTTATTTGAAAGACTTCCAAGAAATGGTACCTCCTCTATACAAGATCTAGTTTCATCTAAATCCAAGATCTAGTTTGCATGATTGTAACCATTTAGTGTCATAGGAAACCCACTATAACACGTCGTAGTCAATGGTGCCTATCAAGTACTTAAGTACCCTATAATTGTATTCTAATGATCCTAATTAGAACTTTGTTGTACCAATTCAATTTACCCACTACATAAGCAATGCTTAGTTTAGTACATTAAGCTACTTATGACATCAGCATATTCCAAGTGGATTACACCATATTATTTGTTTTCCTTGCACTAAGTTTTGGAATCATAAGGATTTGATATTGGTTCGAAATCATAATGTTTAATCTTTCTTAAAATATTCTCAACATAATGTTTTTGTGAGAGTTTAAGACTCTATTTGAAAATTATTTTTTAAAACAATTTTCTATTCTCTAGAATAAAAAATATGGAAAATACTTTGACAAAAAAATTATTTTCTGTTTTTTATTCTTAAAATAAAAAAATATGGTGTTTTCAAAGAACATATTTTATTTATTTATTTATTTATTTTTATTATTTCCACTTGTTTTCTAAAGACTATTTTAAGAAACAATTATATTAATATGTAAAATAATTTAAAATAAAACACTAAATATAAAAAATATTTTTAAAACATATTTTAAAATATTAAAAATAGGCTAAAAATATTTTAGATTTTGAAATAGATATTTTAAAATATAGGTTAAAAATATTTTAGATTTTTAAACAGATTTTTATTTTACAAAAATTAGAGAATAATTTTCAAAAGTAATTATCAAAAACTATTTTTTAAAATTGTTTTCAAAAATAGTTGTCCAACATGCCCAAACCTTGACACTGCCTTCTATATATGATAGGGATATAGCCTTTTTAACAAAAAATTTTCTTATCTTCCAAGTGTGTTTATTTCCTCTCGTTGATTTCTCATCTAATATATTTCACTCAATTTAAAAAGTTTTAGGCCCTGAAAACTCTACCATTAGGCATACAGGCTTAGAAAGTGCAAGTCAAAAACCATTTTTTTTGGCTCTCATCCATTCCCACAAAGAAACTCGAACAACATTCTTTCCCCCACCAATCGGAAAATTTATTGAAGTAAAATTCCTATGATATGGGCCCAGACTTCTATCATTGGAAAATTTACCCACTTTTACACTATTTGATTCCGAAAAGTATTGAAAAACTACAAAAAAACTAATTTTTTTATGTCTGCTTTTTCCCATAATTTTTTTTGAAAAATCAAATAAAATTAAAATTAATTAAAAACTCAACAGTTTTAAATCATTTAAACTTTAAATAGAAAGTTAAAATGATTTTCTTATATTTAATTTTATCAATAAAAAAATCAAACAAAATTAAAATTAATTAGAAGCCTACTATTTTCAAATAATTTAATTTTTATATAAAAATTAAAATAAATTTAAAATATCATATAAAAATAATTTATTAATCTTAAATATATTTTTTATTTTCTTTCATTTTTTACTACTTTCTATTTTTCTTCACAATTTTCATTCACATTTACCCTCAAAAGCTCTGAAACCAATGCCGATAGACCCAGTGATTTTTACAAAAATTTATATCCTAAAAATATTAAAGCCCATTTGATTTCAACAGCACAGAGCTTTTTAGTTACTCCATCAGCAGCTTCTACGACTTGAATTCAGCTCTTGGAATAATGGAACCCACATCCATGGATCAACACATGCCTTTTAGCCTAATGAAATATTAACAAATCTTACCCTCTATCTTACCTTTATTTTTTTAAAAAAAAAAATGAAAAATGAAAAATGAAAAAAAGTTCATGAGGAACTCATACCCACACTGCTCATGCTCACACCCACTAGTAAAAGAGAAGGTTTTACAGCAGAACATTTACAATTCTAAGCAGCATATCATTTAGGAGCTCAGTAAGAAGTTCCATCTTAAACTACTGGGCTCATAAATTCCATCATCGACTTTTTATTAGTTTCTCCCTCACTTGTGAACTCTCATTTTCTAGCCTCTCCCACCCCAACCCCTATTGATCATAAACAGAAATACATCAAAGTATTACTGATATTTCCTAAAAATAGCATAACTCCTAAAATCTCTCCACAATAATCAGAGGAAGCCTAAAGACCTTCACCATTTACCCTACGATGCTTTCATGTCAATCCTGTGGGAAACTATGAGCCATGTGTTCCAACATTTAAAATTGTTACACCCTGGCTCAAAGTTTTATGAAATGTAAGCAGAACAAGAATCTCATTTACGTCTCCTAAGTGAATGTCACTACTATCAATCTTAACACGGGTTTGACAATACATAACCACTCAGTAGTGTCCTCAACGATACTCTCTAGTCCCCTAACCAAATTATAACCATCAATTGTGGTAGCAAGGAATTTCTAGTAGGTGTGCATGTCACTAATATCTGTCTTATGCTGAGTTCTGGTGGGACACTTGAGTTTGGATATGTTCATATAAATGGGATTCCAAGATCTTCCACATCTTGGCATTTGGGGACTCAACAATCTAGCAGGTTTTTAAATATGCTATATAAGATCCATAAAATTCCTTTATTTTTAATAAGCAATTGCATATAGAATGATTTATCCACCAATACCAGGGGCTACAACTAGGAAAATTGCATTAGAAGCAATTGCATATAAAATTAACTACCATGTCAATACTTGGGCTGCAAACCCCATTTTCCTTGTTTCAAGTAGCTTTGAAGGTGGATAGCCTGCAAAGAAAGAGAAGGTAAATTAGAAGCATTACAGCAGATCAAGTATGAGAGTTTGACACATGTTTTACATTAGCATTTCACTCATTTTGAAGTATTCATTTAACATAGGCTGTTACTGCAATCATGATCTAGCTCTAACAAAAAATTAAATGAACGATCACCCACTTGAGAAATCCTCTAATGCTGTGACCAAAATGGCACTTCTCACCTTAACCTCAATCCTTCAAGGGCAATAATGGTTTGATTTAAACAGTTTTGATTCCAAACTTACAGAAAATCAAAACATAACTCCAGGTAAAGCATAAGACTTCAATCCTTTTTTATTTATTTTTACGTAACATTAACTTATATTTTCCATCTTATGCATGGAATTTTCTTGCAAAGCTTAGGGAAAGAAGTGCCAATGTAAGTGAAAAACGAAAAACAAACACCCATATTCTTGTGGGAAAGGTATGCAGTTTTGCCGCCAAAAGCATGGAGAATTGTTTTCTTATTGGATAGCAATAGAATCAAGCCTGGTAATAGAAATACTTGGCACAAAAGTAGAAATAATTTATCTTAGACCTCTCTTATGACCCAGCTAGTTGAAATGTGACAGAAAGAAATAGGAGCTTGTAGCTACCAGTTGGACCAGCTTGTTAACCAAAAGAAGTCTAGAACAATTATGGCATGCTTTCAAATAATGAAATCCTAATCATTTATTTGAATGCATAGTGTTACAATTTTCTTTAAGTTCTATCCTACTCCGACCAAGCATCCACATCCAAATTTTATTTGGGAAAATAAACAGCCCAATTACCCCAAGAAAACACGAATAAAACACTCCTGCTTACATCATTATCCTGCTTAAAACAATCAATAGAGACCAGGGAGCAGAGCCCAAGAATTATCATAAAAGGCGTTTCATTGGCTTATCCTTCATGTAAAGGAAGGGGCAACATGATAAATAATGCATTCAAAATTACTCAGAAATTTCATATACCTTGCTCAGAGATCATCACTATCCTCCTCAGCAATGCCCAGAAGCTTAGCCAAATCTCCACTTTGATAAGCTTCAACAGTATCTGCAATCAGAACATGAATAAGTTCTCAGGTTGAGCTAATTCTTTGCTTGGAAGGGAATAATTAGAAAAAGAGTAAGCTACCATCTGAGCCTCCAATATGTTTTCCATTTATGAACACCTGTGGTACAGTACGCCTTCCCACCATCCCACTCAGGGCATCCTGAATATTCCAACCATCCTCTGTAAAACATAGAAGGAACCCTTTTCAATAACTTTCAAGGAACTTATTAGTGCACATAGACATATTGCTTTTGAGGCTCAACTATGATACGAAACTTCTCTCAACAGAGAAAAACAGAAATGTAGAAGAAATCAAACCAACCATTAGAACTGAGGCTCCAGACATGTTATCGTAAGCGGTAAGCCATATTACTTGCCTCAACCCACCTCTTGAAAATTTACATTCAAGCCAATAAATGTAGAAGATATCAATATATTCTGACATTACATAGAAGCTCAAAAGCAAAATGCAATTATCAGATTGAATTGAGAAGCATGTCATCTCTACTCAACCATCATTTTTCTCAAATTTGTTTTTCCACCTAGTTTTTTAGCATTAGCTACTATTTGATCAACAAGTCTACAAAATTTTGTACAAAACTGATTCTAATTTTCTCGCCCCATAAATATGAAGATATTGATAAGGTAGTCGTGAACAAACCCCTTTGATCAAGCTCAACAACATATGGAACCTGGTTCAACTCTTTGAAAACAGCTTTTGCCCTTTTACAATACCTGCAGATAATTTGGACAGAGACGATAGTTAGCTTAACTTGCCAAGTTGCTGACAAAAAATAACTAATAAGAACACCGCCATGAAGTTTTGACAATCTTAATAGGACTCACCAAGGGTGTATTTTTACATCCATTCCTTTTGTGTTTGACATTGAAATTTAGTGCAAAAGTATAAGAAAGCCAAATGGGATCAATTAAATGCCATAACACATCAGACTGGTTCAATTTCAGCCCCAAATCCCATTAGATGAACACTGAGAACCAATGCTTGGAATCCATCAAAAATGTTTAAAAGAGAAGATATAAAAAACAGTTGGCATTTCCCATGAACCGGACATGGGCAAAATTTAGGTCATAGCAAGTATAAATGTTGAAAATGTTACCAGTAACATCTTAATGAGCCCACATGGATTTTCTCCATTTTCATTTATGTCTGTTTGGATTAGGGAAAGTACCATGGAAACGAATAATAATTAACGGAATTTCAATTTCTTATGCTTGGTTGCAATGGAAATGCAAAGAAAAACTTGTAAAAAATTATTTGAAAATTTAAACATTTTCAAACTCTAGGAAACATAAAAAAGAAATATTAGAAACAGATTCAAGGGAAAAATCTATGAGCTTTTTACTATTAAATTTTCTTTCAGTCCGCTTTCTCTTTTCCTTCCCCTTTTTCTTTTCCCTCACACTTCCCACCATTATCCACTATTTGAAGGAGGCTGAGTTTGGATCAGGTTCTATAGGCTTTCAATGTTTCAACAGGATACCAATCGCTTGGATGCCTTTGAAAGCCCTCGAGATGACTTGGAGAAATAATTTTTTCTAGGTTTGTCTTATGTCTCTAAGGCAAATGGTCAAAGCATCAAGGAAAAGGAGAGAAAAGAAACTAACGAAGGATATCAAATTTTCTTGTTAAGTTTACAAGGAAAAAGGGTAAGAAAAATTAAATAAAATAAAAACAATTTAAAAATAAAAAATAAAAAATTCCTAACCCTCTGTTTGAAAAAGAATTAGGATAGAACGATGCAATTTTTCATTCTCCATTTCCCTAATGTTGTCCTCTATTCAGAGATAGGTTCAGAGAAGGCAGAAAAGAAAAGGCAAAAATGCTGAAAATAGCTTGAGAATGGAATGGATTTTAAGCCACTTTCAGCAATTTTCCTTTCCTCTTTCCCATCTTGTCTGTTAGATCCAAAAGAGCCTTGAAAAAAGGAGCATCACATGAGAATCAGAAAATGAAATACACCAGCAAGACGTGGAGATCAAACAGAGAAGAGAAGAGAAAGAGATAAGAGGAGAGACATACGGGCAATAGGACTTGGAGAAGATGGCGATTTTGTGAGAAGAAATGGTTTTCTTGACGAAATCAGCGGCAGCATCAGAAGAAGAGTGGTCAGCAGCGGCAGAAGAAGGCGGGCAGAGAGAGGCTGTCAGGACGAATAACGTAAGGGTGATGCCGCACTTCATCTTCACCGCCATGGCCGTTGGAAATGCAGGAGGTGCTGCGGCTGTGATTCAGATTCTGTCTGCCTCCAAAACTCCACGCTCTGCTCAACCGAACCGCCTGCTTCACTCCTTAAAATGAGTTTTGGGTCAAAATGACCCATTTATATAAAAAAAAAATATTAGATCTAACCAAACTTATGTTGAAACTCACCTTTTTAATGTCACTTACAATCATCTCATATTTTTTATATATACATGGGCTATTTTGACCCAAAACTCCCTTAATCTTACATTCCACAATGATGGATCCCATCTTAAGCCCTAAATCCTTAATATGACAGTCATTTACCATCATTTTATTTGGCTTTCTACGTCAACGCTTTTGATTATAGGAAATTTAAGGAAATAAAATGAGGGCATGTTTGAGGGCTCATTTTGTTGTTCTCTAAAAAAACATTAAAATATGTTAGAAAAAAATATATCTTTTATTCTTAAAACTAAAAAATAAAATATTTTTAAAAAATATCTTTTAATTATTTTCTCATTTACTATGATGGCTATTTTAAAAATTAATTATATATAAAAAAAAATTAAGAAAAAATAAATTTTAATTCACTAATTTTAAAAAATGTAAAAAAAAAAAAAAACTCAATTTTTATAGATCAGTTTTATTTTTATTTATTTAAAAATATTTTTAAATACATATATCTTTTCATAAATCAAATAATTATTTTTTTAAATATCCTTTTACATAATAATATTAAATAAAATTATCAAAAAGTTAATTTATTATTTTAATTTAATAAAAGTATCTTACAAATAAATATTCAAATTAGTGAGTCAAAACCCACTCTTTTCAAAAAAATTAAAACAAGGTAAATAAGTTTATAATAATCTTTTTTTTTTCCTTTATTGATTCTTTCCTTCAATTTTTTTCTTCATTTTCTTTGATAACATTTAATTGTGTTATGAAAATCATAAAAGAAAATTAAATATAATTAAAATTAATTAGAAATTCATATATTTTCAAATTATTTAATTTTTAAATAAAAATATTAAAATAAATTTGAAGTAGTTTATAAGAATATATTTACCCATTGCTGAAATTTTGATAAATCTTGTGCACTTATAACTCACAGATGATAATAAATAAAATTGGTTTAAGTTGATTTGTGTGGGAGTGATGAAGAGACCATTAGAAGGGGGATCAATAAGTTATCAAAATTCTTTTTTCTTTTTCTAAGAATTTAGGGAAGGGACAAGTCGAGTCTCTTCATCTCATGATTCAATGAAATATATCTTAGATTTATGTCGAATTAGTAAGTACATCAAGTTAATTTCGTTTTAATGAACATAGATTTAAGATCTTTAAAAAATATTAAAATAGTTCGATGATGTTTTTTTAGAACAAAAGTGGATGTCATTGACATGTTTTTGTGTTTTCAAATATTTGTTAAGAACTTTTATATATGATGTTTTATTTTCAATTATTTTTCATACTTAAATAATTATTTTTTAAAATAGTTTCCAAAAAACACATGAAAATAATTAAAATATGCTCTCAAACAAACTCTTTGTTTTCATAACATTGTTTTCATTACAATTATTTTAAAAACCCCATATTTTAAAATATTATCTTTTTGTTTAAGGGATTTGGGATTGCATTAAGTTTAATTGTTCTACACATCTTTTGTATGAAGATGACTTTCTATCTTAGCTTGAAATGATGTATAAAAACTATGAAATTAATTGCAAAATTTTCAACCATTTGATGGAAAAAATTATTATTATCTTGTAAAATGCATGGATTCATAGAAATAATGTAGTGCTTATAAAGATCTAACTCAACCATTTTCTCGTTATTAAGAAAGTTATCTTAAACTTCCAAAATCTTCAAGATTATATAATTGATTCATATCTTCCAAACAAAGAACACAATATCCCTTGAATGATTGAAAAATAGCTTCGTTGGATTCCTTCAATTAATTGAAGGTTCAAATTAAATTTTAATGGTTCAATGATAAGAGTGTAAAAGTGCATTAGGATGACTTATTAAAAACTCTCAGGGAACAATAAAAATGGTTGCAAATAGTCATAATTATTGCGGAATGTATAGCTTTAAGAGATACAGTGCTAAGAACAATGGATTCTTAAACCTAGAAATTGAAGGTGACTAAAAAATAATAAGTTGTTGTAATAAAAAGAGTAATATTTCTAGTTCTATTATATTATTAATAGAGGATATTTAGAAGCTATTTTAGGATCTAAATATTTACAATTATTGTCATATTTATAAGGAAGCAAATAAATTAGAACTTAGAGATAACAAGGATTTTTGCCTTTTGCCACTAGAAGAAGTAATACCCATGGACAGTAGAGTTTTGAGAAACCAATGGAAGAACTTAGGGTGGGAAAAACTCAACATTCCTCTTTTATTAGGGTTTCCTATCCCCAATAAACAAGAGGTATATTATCCAATTTAACTGAGGCATAACCCTTCACCATATCTAAATATTCCTCCAATCTCACTTTGAGCTTTTCCATAAGGATTCCGATTCAAAACCATAGAAAACATCAAGCTCACAAAATGCACCATCTAAAATACTTTCCACTTTGGATATTCCTCTTCCTATAATATTATATATTTCATACAACTATTCATAAAATAAACAGCAACTACAAGACAATCAAGTTAGTCCTCTCTTCAATCGTCCTCTTGTCGACTGCTCCTTATTTCTTTCTTGTATTCTTTTATGTTTTTTTGTGGATAACATAAAAACTTCATCAACAAATCCTGGCATAAAGCCCCAAGTCTCACACCAAAAACCCTTCTCCCAGGTTAAGGCAAAGAAGAAACAATGATCTAAAACGAGCAAAAGTAGAAAGGCGATGCTGGATATGGCATGAAAGCACGAAGAAAGAGAACAGATACCTCTTCTAAACATACCACATTTAAATATGGTGCCACCCTCCAAATATTTTAGCTCTTGTTGCCCCCCACATTTAACCCAATTAGATGCCTCGACTACCTTTTGACTTTCATGTAGCCCCTCCTGAAAAACCTTTCTATATAGATAAATATATCATATTAACAAGCCCCTAACGAATTGGTTACACATTAAGCATTTGAGGAGCACCCAAACCAAAATGAAAATGAGGGGGGAAAAATGCAACTCCCAGAAACCCTGTGTGAGCTACTCTCAAACCCATTCCTTGATGCACCATGTCTCACCCATTGCTATGCCAGCATAAAAATTCCACTTTCCAGAAAACAGAGATCAACAGTTTGGCCCTAGCCAAAACACCTAAAGCCTCTCTCTTCTTAATGGAAACCAAAGCCACTGCCACTTCTTAGAAAATGGCCAATGGTCACTAGTAACTCCAAACACTTGGAGCAGCCCAAGCACATAATAAGAATCATGACCTCGAGAGATCTGAACCCACTTCAAAATCCTTCCCCAAAACCCATTGGCCCTAATTTAATCAACCCAGTGTTTGCTGTCATGCATAGGAACCCTTTTGTGCTAGCTTATGAGATTATAATCTATTCATATTTTTTCATCATAACTACCATAAAACTTTTTAATTATAAAAAATAATAATACCAATTATAGATGCTCCTTTAACTAACCTCAGAGCGTGTATTCCTATAATTCCCTCATATGTGAATGAAATAGTTTCTACAAGAAACAATGACCACGCAGCATTTCAATCTCATATCAGCATTTTAATCATCTCAGACTACGTTTGCACAACATTGATTTCCTGGCACCTTTATACAAATAAGATGATTTATAATACCACATCCAAGTGCTATATTACCCTTACAGAGTTCTCATACACCTGAGAATGAGTGGACATGGGCCCCACCGACAACTTAGGAGGTAGCCTAGGTGTCGCCTAATGCATATTTCATATATAGTGACATTGTACATAGAATATGTGGCATTAATATTAGTTACCAAGTGTACATCTCTAAGCAATTTTATTTTTCAAATTAAAATTCATCAAAGAAAACTATTAACATTAGCTGCCTCACCAACAAGTACAAAGAAAACAAGAGAGAGATTAAAAAAAGATACAAGTAAGAAGTGAAAAAACTCCCTGAAAAAAGACTGCCACACCTAACCATTACAGTATTACTGCCAGAATAAGCTAGGTATTTCTGAATTCACACAGCAAGTCCTAAACATAAAATCAACTTGTTCATAATCAATTTATGTGAGAAATAGTAAAAATTTGGATGGTGCTAGTCACACCACCATTTTTACCCCTTGGCTTATATGGCAAATAGTTATTGGATATTATAAAAAAGTGGGCCCCATTTATTAAATCTAAAAGTTTGTCGCCACCTCATCACCACTTGCCACCTAACAGGGTCGTAAAACTGACAGTATTGATTAGCATTTTTCCACAAGTTTAAAGCATCATAAAAGTTTGAAAAAAAAAAAGGATTATACAAGGTCTATGTCAACCATAGTACTATATCATACTACAATTTTTTTTAAAAAAATTGCAATATTATTCCAAGTAAGATATCACAAGCTCAGAATTGAAATACATTGGGGACATTTTTTTTACTTGTTTGCCCACAATATGGAGTTTAATCTCTTTCTCGATTATAAGAAAAGATACACATCTCTTATCATATATTTATCTTATTTTAAGTAGTGTAATGCCCTGAACAAAACCCATTCCCAAACCAACACAAAGAGAGGCACACATAATCAGGAGTACACCAACAAGTACAAAAATTAAAATATATATATATATATCATTTCAATATTATTAGCATTGAGAAAACAAAGTATATTTACAAAATCAAAGAGAATCAAACCCAGGATGTAGAGCCATGAAAACTAAAGTCAAGGACAGTAGGAAAAAAATAAAGTAATACAATTCTTGATGTCACAAAATATTTTCAGTGGTATAAGTGATCCTAGTTCAGAAACATCAATTTGTACTAAAAGAAGGCAAACTTTTACCAAATAAGGATCAAAACAAGTGTAGATCATTGTATACTAAATAAAAACAGAAAATTACCAATACATGAAGTAAATTAAGGGTTCCCAATGAAATACTGATACAAAGCATGTAATCGGGACACAAATTTAAGAGGGGAGGGGGGATTCTTTTTTCTTTTATTTTAAGATGGGCTTGTCCAAAACTAACAACTTAGTGGTTTACCAGTTTATAGAAGAAAGTGAAAGATTGAGAATCATCAATATGAACATCAATTTAAAAGAATGGGCGCCAACTAATTAAGCAGCATTTATCTCAACATGACAAGGAAATCAATGTAGATATCACACTCAACTTTGGTATTTCACTCAACAAGGACTTGGCCATGAAAGAAGAGCACCACATATTGGAATTTTAACCATTCAAGGGAAAAAACCAAATACTAAAGAGATATGATGCACAAAGGCACAATCCTACAACCTATCAAAAAACCCAAAAAAAAAGGAACACAATTGAACACCTAAAACCTATTAAATAGAAAGAGATTGTAACTTCTTCAAACGCTTTATGGCTGGGGAAATGCTCTTAATTCCATTCCGGCCTTTCTTCAGAGACTTGGCTCTCTTCTTGACCTTTTTTGTCTGAGGCATTTCTCTAACAGGACCGGGAGGTATCCCTTTCTTGAGGGCACTACCTCTAGGGGTCACAGATGGCGGTAGTCTCAAGCTTTGGGGAGGTAAAGGACTCTGGGGCTTCCACACCAAGTTATTTTTTATGGAAAACTTTACCTTCTTGGCACTCTTCCCTTTACTCTTTGCAAGAGCACTGCTTTCATCATCTCCTTGACTACTTACATCATGTTCATTGTTATTCTTAGCTCTCTTTCTCTTCTTGGAGACAGTACCATTAACCGGCCTTGTAGGGGAATCACACAAACCCATTAACTCATTACCCAGACCAACTTCAGCAGCAACCTTCTCAAACTGCATCTGGAGGTTTGAAATCACAGATTCATTGAAGTCTATCAAACTCCGATCACTTGTAGGTTCACAGTTTGAGTTCTCATCGTTTGGGACAGTTACATTTTCATTGTCGTCAACTGTAGCACTGTTTTCTGAAACAAGATCAGGACTTTTTTTTTTCTTCATTTTATTCTTCTTCTCACTTCCACCAGACACTTTCTTAAGCTTCTTGCTTTTCTTTGAGGCCTTCCGAGCAGAGCCATTACCAACATTTTCAACAACTTCAGAAGCACCTTCCACTTCCACCTCAGGCTGGGCAATCGGGATCAAAGTCGGTACCCCATCTTCATCACAATTATCAACCTCAGGAATAGAAATTTCAATACGTGCCGATGCAAAATCCTTCTCCAACTTTGCAAAATCCTCATGCAAACCAAACAGGACTTTCCTATTCCCCTGAAGGCAATCAGGGGCGGAACCCAACTCATAGAACTTCTTTGAAAACCCAAATCCCACCGCTAAAGTCCCAAACGCCACTGCATCCCCATCTCCACCCTCATCCCCACCCAACCTCCTCACCTCCAACAATCTCTGACCCATCCTCACCAAAAAATCAAACACATTCGACTTCACCTTCCCCACCAACACCTTATCCGCTGACCTCCCCATAACCTCAACAAAAGGCTCAAACAAAACACTCACAATCTCTCTCCGTACCGGCAAAAAGGGCCTCAGCTCCTCAAGAAAAACAGAAGCAACATGATACCCAACACCATTCCCACTGAATCTCCCATCCTCCAACTCCAATACCACAATTAATCTCTTCGAGATCTCCAAATCCCACGAATTATTCTTCAAAACAAGAAAAAAATTGTTCATAAATTTCCGAATCAAGAGATAAAACTTATCTAACCTGAGAGCGTCGATACCGGGCCACTCACGGCGCATGGTGAGGAGGAAGACCGAAAAATAATGGAGTGAAAGGGGCAAGTTGAGAGTGGTGAGGAGAGAAGCGAGGCGGTCGATGAGGTCGGATTGAACTGGCGTTTTGTCGGCGTGCCAGAGGGAATAGAAGAGGCCTTTCCAGATTTTCTTCATGTCTTCTTCGGAGACTTGGGATTGGGAAGGGAACCATGTATGCAGGAGGCGGAGGGCTTCGTCTCTGGTGGATTTGTCGCAGGAGGCGAGGTGCCTGATTCGGTCAAGCGCCATAGATGGGTGGATCGGACGTTGTGGGGAGACGCTAGGGTTTTGGGACCTAGGGTTTGCGGGAATGTGTGTGTTGAAAGGCACGGTGGAAAACCTTAGGGGTAATTTGGGAAATGTGAATGATTTCCATATTGCTTTGCAGGGGAATCTGACATAGAAACATAAAAATGAAAAAAGGGGTTTGTAATTAAAATTTTGAAAAATTAATATGAGAAAATAAAATGCCATTTATATTAAAATTTTGAAAAATTAGAAAGCATTATGAACACCTAGGAAAATATCAATATCATCTTTTTTTTCCCTATTAAACTTTTAAAATATTCATCTAATTTTCTTGGGGTTATCTAAGAAAATTAATTCCATTTGATCACTATTTGTTAAAATATCTTTTTTATTTTTTTCAAACTTTTCTTACTTGCCATTTAATTCTTTATGTAGCCACTCATTTTCTTAAAGTTGGCAAAGAGATTTTTCTAGCATATCTTGCTAGTTTTTTGTTAAGACATGTAAAGCTTAATTATTATCCTGAAGAATTTTTGAATTCCTTTATTGATCATTTTAGGTACACACCATACACATATATATACACAAATGACTGAAATAGAAAAATATCAATCTAGCTTGATTCTCTCCTAAAAAATTAGGAAACTGAATTCTCCTTTTTATTCCTAAAATACTTTCCTAAATTAAAACCCTAACTTTGAATGCCAAATTTCAACACTCCCCCTCAAGCTGGAGAATATATATCATATAATCCCAGCTTGCAAGTTAAGTCTTCAAAGTTAGGCCTGGGTAAAGCTTTGGTGAGGATGTCTGCGGTTTGGTGCTTGGTAGGAACGTAGTTCAATTTAACCGTCTCACTAGTCACCTTCTCTGTGATGAAGTGTCTGTCAATCTCAATGTGCTTGGTCCTGTCATGATGCACGGGATTCTTTGCTATGCTTATAGCTGCCTGATTATCACACATCATCAGAATCGGAGATGAACTCGTTTGTCCCAGTTCACTAAGAACCCTTTTTATCCAAATCCCTTCACAGATTCCCTGTGCTAGAGCTCTGTACTCAGCTTCTGCACTACTTCTGGCTACAACTGATTGCTTCTTACTCCTCCAGGTAACAAAATTTCCCCAAACAAAAGAACAGTATCCAGAAGTGGACCGCCTGTCAATGATGTTTCCTGCCCAATCTGCATCTGAGTATACTTTAGTGTCACGATTCTCTGTCTTTCTGAAGAATAGACCTTTCCCTGGTGTCATTTTTAAATATCTAAGAATCCTGTAGACTGCTTCCATGTGTTCCTCAGTGGGGCTGTGCATGAATTGACTTACAGCACTCACTGCAAAGCCAATATCTGGCCTAGTGTGTGAGAGATAAATCAAGCGCCCGACGAGTCGCTGATATCTCCCCCTGTCTACCGGTGTACTCTCTTTCTCGATACCAAGTTTCTTCTGACTATCCATAGGAGTATCAATTGGTTTGCATCCAAGCATACCGGTCTCCTTAAGAAGATCGAGTATGTATTTTCTTTGAGAGACTACAATTCCCTTCCTTGATCTAGCCACTTCCATACCAAGGAAATATTTCAAATTTCCAAGGTCTTTAACTTCAAACTCTTCTGACAAATACTTCTTCAAATTCTGTAATTCCTCCATATCATTCCCAGATAGAATAATATCATCGACATAGACTATCAATATGGCCATTTTCCTGGCATGAGACTTCTTGACAAATAGAGTATGATCAGCCTAACCTTGTTTGTAGCCCAGCTTCAATACTGCCTTTGTGAATCTATCAAACTAGGCTCGGGGAGATTGTTTAAGGCCGTACAAGGATTTTTGGAGTTTGCAAACCTGATTCTTTGCCATACTTCCTTCGAAACCAGGTGGTATTTCCATGTAGACTTCCTCTTCTAGGTCACCATTTAGAAACACATTTTTTATGTCCAGTTGTTGCAAGCACTAATCTTGATTGACAGCCAATGAGAGCAGAATCCTGATAGTGTTCAGTTTTGCAACAGGAGCAAAAGTCTCCTGATAGTCTATCCCATAGGATTGTGTAAACCCTCTAGCTACCAAACGAGCCTTGAATCTCTCGACTGATCCATCTGCTTTGTATTTTATGGTGAAAATCCACTTGCACCCCACGGGCCTCTTCCCAACCGGCAAATCTGTGATAGTCCATGTCCCATTCTTCTCAAGTGCATCAATCTCATCTTGTACTGCCTTCTTCCATGCTGAAATTTTGAATGCCTCTTGTATTGTGTTGGGAACCTGAGTATCATCAAGAAAAGTAGCAAATACTCTATAAGATGGTGATAGCCCTTCATACGTAACATAATTCCTAATTGGATGATCTGTACATCTCCTAACACCTTTCCTCAATGCAATCGGCAGAGTAGAATCATCAATGTTGGGAATTAACACCTCTCCAGCCCTATCCTCACCTATGTTCTCTTCAGGTAGACTTGAAGTAGAGTCAATATATTGGCCACATGTTGGCTGTGATCCGTGCTCTAATTCCTGTCTTTTCCTCCTCCTGATGTAAACTTGTAAGTTCTCATTAGCAAGTTGTGGGGCTATAGGTTGAATAGGCATGGGAGACTGGATGGTCACGGGAGAAGGATTTGGTGACTCTGAGTGAGAAAAAGGTACAGCCTCAAGAAGAGACTCTCAAACTTGATGTTCATTCATGCTCGCCCCTTGAACATGAGATTTGGGATAGAAGAAGACATGTTCAAAGAAAGAGACGTCCATAGTGGTGTAAAATCTTTTGTTGGTTGGAGAATAGCATTTGTACCCTTTTTGGTTTGGAGAATACCCTAGGAAAATGCACTTATTGGCTCGAGGAGCAAATTTGCTACGATTGTGAGGATACACATGAACGAATGCCGTGCAACCAAATACTTTGAGTGGTAAATCAGAAGAGGCTGCACGAGTGTAAGGGAATTTTTTTAAGAGAAGTTGACGTGGGGATTGAAAGATAAGCACTCTGGATGGCATACGGTTAATCAAATAGGTAGCTGTGAGAATGGCTTCCCCCCAGAAATAGTTTGGAACATTAGAGGAAAACATAAGGCACCGGGCAACCTCCAAGAGATGTCTATTCTTGCGTTCAGCCACCCCATTTTGTTGTGGGGTGTCAACGCAAGAACTTATGTGGATAATGCCGTGATTTTGAAGATAAGTACTGAGAGTACTAGTAAAATATTCCTTTGCATTATTTGACTTGAGGACTTGAATTTTGGAATTGAATTGATTTTGAACCATAAGATTGAAGGTTTGAAAAATGTGCCCGACCTCTGACTTTTCTTTCATAAGGAAAACCCATGTTACCCGTGTATGATCATCAACGAATGTCACAAACCAGCGAGTGCCAGAAATATTTTTTATCTGTGAGGGACCCCACACATCACTATGTACTAAAGAGAAAGCAGTCGAAGGTTTGTATGGGATTTGAGGATATACTGTTCGAGTATGCTTTGCAAACTGACAAATTTCACAGTGATAAGATGCTGGATTTTTATTGATAAATAATTTGGGAAACAATTTTGCAAGATAAACAAAGTTAGGATGACCAAGGCGATAGTGTAACATTATAATCTCACTATCTTTATTGACCTTAGATTTTGACACAGAATCGAAAGACTCTAACATACTCTGAGACTGTACGCAACTTGCTTAAGAGACTTGGTTTGAGATTGGCCACATGAGAGGAGGTAGAGACCGGAACACAGTTCAGCACTGCCAATCATCTTCCCCGATTTCAAGTCCTGAAAAACACACGAGTTTGGATAAAATTTAGTAACACATTGAAGATCACGGGCCAATTTGCTAATGGACAAAAGATTACAATCCAAGTTTAGAACATGAAGGACAGAGTCAAGATACAAGTCTTTAGTAAGTTTTATGGAACCTGTCCCGGCAATTTTTGACTTTGAACCATCAGTAATATGGAAGGATGAATGACCATTACTTGGCTCGTAATTTTGAAGAATGGCAGCATTTCCTGTCATGTGATCAGAAGCACCTGTGTCCACTATCCACGGCTTCATTCGTCCTCGATTAGCAATGAAGGTTATCCTGGTAGTACTGCCACTGCCAACTTGGCTTAATAGTTTCTGTAGCATCTCCATCTGCTCTTTGTTGAATGGACTCGGCTCTGGAACAGATGTGCTCTCAGAGTTGGCAGCCACATGTGCTCTGCCATCTCTGTCAGACCGTGGCTTTGGTTTCCAATCAACCGGTTTGCCATGAAGCTTCCAGCAAGCCTCCTTATAATGGCCTGGTTTCTTACAATAATCACACCAAGGCCTATCCCGTTTTTGACGATTTCCACCACTACTATTAAATGACCGAGCAGCAAGGACAGAGGCATCCAATGTTGGGGCAGGTTGCTCTTTGGATCCCATCATCACTTTCTTTCTACTTTCTTCACGCCTAACCTCTGAAAAAGCCTCCCTGAGACTTGGCAGGGGTTTAATGCCCATGATTCGGCCTCTAACATCATCCAATTCCCTGTTTAGTCCTAGGAAAAACTTGAACAGTCTCTTTTGTTCCACAATTTGCCTGTATGTTGCTGCATCATCCGAACATTTCCATGAGTGAGTTTTGAATAAGTCAAGTTACTGCCAATACCTTGTGAGTGTGTTGTAATACTGAGTAACTGACTGCTCTCCTTGGCGGAAGTCATGTAGGGCTGATTCAACCTAAAAAAGTTCTGAAATATTTTCAGAACTTTAGTAAGTTTCTTTGGCTGCATCCCAGATGTCCTTTGCAGTCCCAAACAGCAAGAAATTTTCACCTATGTCATTGTTCATGGAATTGATAAGCCATGACATGATCATGCTGTTTTCAATCTTCCACTTCCTGAAACCCGGTTCTGTAGTTTCTGGCATAGCTGCTTCTCCAGTAAGGTACTCATCCTTTCCTTTACCGCAAATGAACAACAACACAGATTGTGACCACTGTAAATAGTTATGGCCATTTAATTTGTGTCATGTGATGCGAATAGGAGAGGAATCACTGCCACCAAGGTTTGGAATTTCAGATCTGCCCCCTGATTCTAGTGCCGTGACACTGGATACTTGTGATGATGCCATTCCGTATTTTGTCATGGACCGGAAAAGTAGAAGAACACTTCCCAAGGCACGTGCAGGGATTGGAGTTGAGAAAGAATAGTCGGAGGACGCCGGAAAAGCTGATCGGAGGGCTCGCGGAGGCAAAAGAACCCCAAAAGAGGCACGTGCAGGACTCGAATGGCAGAAACAAGTAAGAAGGGTGGCTGGTCGGCGTCAAGCGAGGCTGGAGGAGGAAGCGCGTCGCCGAAAAGTGGCTCACACGCCCTCACGCGCCGGCGCGTGAGATGCAGTCGCCGGCCAGAAAAATGCGCGTGAACGGCGCGTGGGTGGTTTTCTGGCTCCGGTGCTTTGGGAAAAATTGGAGATCTCCTCCAGGCGCTCCTTGCGGTGTGGGAAAAAGATGTCGCCCGAAAGTTCGCCGGAAAAGTCGCCGGCGGTGAATATTTTCTGACGACGATTCGACCGACCGGAAAGTGTTTTCTCCCTTGGCTCTGAGAACAGGGACTGATGGCCGGAATGAGAGATGGCCGGAATGAGAGATGGCCAGAGAAAGAGATGGTCGGATTGAGAGATGGCCAGAGAGACTTGGCCGGAATAAATGATGGCCTGAATAAGAGGCGGCCAGAAGGGATTAGGGTTTCAGAAACCTGGCTCTGATACCATGAAGAATTTCTGAATTCCTTTATTGATCCTTTTAGGTACACACCATACACATATATATACACAAATGACTGAAATAGAAAAATATCAATCTAGCTTGATTCTCTCCTAAAAAATTAGGAAACTGAATTCTCCTTTTTATTCCTAAAATACTTTCCTAAATTAAAACCCTAACTTTGAATGCCAAATTTCAACATATCCTAATAGTAAGAGTATTTTAAGTTGGGGTATTTTGGAAATTTTATACATGTGATTTGGTTGTCCTATTTATATAATGTTTAGGGTAGTCAACTTTGAGAGAGTTTTATTTTTTGGGGTATTGAGAGAGATAGAAAAATGCAGAGAGAAAAACCTCGACGATGAGGCGTTTTGGGATTTTCTTGTACAATCGTTTCATCATAGTGAAAATCTGCAGTAGTTACAAGTGGACGTAACTCTTATATTGAGAGTGAACCACTATAAATTTTGTGTACTTTTGTTCTTTATTTTTTGCATTGGTTTATTATCACTTTTGGAAAATAGAATTAGGGTGTTTTAATCCTAACAACTAGTATCAAAGCTTTTGGTTGTAATTAAGAGTGATGGTTGGCGAAAATGGTTAAACACGTGGAATTAGGAAGTTTGATGGTACAAATTTTGTTTTCTAGAGAATGCAAATTGAAGATTATCTATATGATAATAAGCTTCATCTACCTCTTTTGGGATAGAAACCAAAAGAGATGTTGGACGATGATTAGGGTCTCCTTGATAGACAGGTGTTGGGAGTTATTCGGTTGACATTATCAAAGAACGTTACCCATAACATGGCAAAGGAGAAATCGACTGAGGGATTGATGAAGGTATTGTCTGATACATATGAGAAGTCGTCTGCAAATAATAAAATATTTCTCATGAAAAAATTGTTTCATTTAAATACAACGGAAGGTGTTTTCGTAGCAACACATCTCAATGAGTTCAACACCATTGTTAATCCATCGTCATCTGTTGAAATTGATTTCAATGATGAGGTTCGAGCTCTAATTCTTTTGGTATCTCTATTAAATAGTTAAGAGCTCATGAGAGCAATAATTAGTAACTTTGTTAGCAGTGCCAAGTTGAAGTTTAATGATGTTAGGGACCAAATTCTTGTTGAGGAGGTTCATATAATTGATTTGGGTGAAGCCTTAACATTCATTTCTACCCTAAATCTCGAAAATAAGGGTAGGAGGAATGACAAAAATTCTAACAAGAATAAAGGTGGATTGAAGTCGAGGAATGGAAGAAGTAATTCTAGATCTGGGCGGAATATGGAATGTTGGAACTTTGGGCAAATAGGTCACATAAAGAAGCACTGTAGAGCACTGAAAAATAAGAAATAAAACAAAAGTGATGTTGCGAATGTAGTAATTGAGAAGATACATGATGTGTTACTTCTATCAATTGACAGTCCTATTAATTCTTGGGTTTTAGACTCAGGGACATTTTTCCACACAACTACAAAATTATGGAGAACTATGGGCTTACTTGGTTGGTGTTTTTGAAAACTATTCTGGAAAACAATTTTTAAAAATAGTTTTTAAGAACAGTTTTTAGTGTTTTCATAAACAAAATTACGTTTGAGAACTGAATTCTGAAAAAACAATTTTTGTTTTCAAAAACCCAAAAAAAATGTTTGGTTGAATTAAGAAAAAAAGTGTTTTAGAAACAAATAAAACAAAAAACGTGTTTGGAAGTTAGTTTTTTTTTTTTAATTGAATGTTTTTTTCATAACTCTTCTTGATTTATGAAAAAAGATATAAATGAAAAAATTCAACAAAAGATAATAATAAGAAGGTGATGGATTTGAATGAGAAATCAAATTACACTTTTAGTTTTTTATTTTATTTTAAAATTTAATTATAATAAATAAGAAGATGAAATATTTTAATAATAAGCCGTTAAATATCATAATAAATGAGGATTGGCAATAAGGTAATGCTCTTCAATATATGGTTTTATTTTTTAATAAAAAGATAAAAAAGATAAAAGGTTGTAATTCAAATTTAAAACTTTGGTTAGCACTCTAAATTAATTATAGAAATATTGCATGCAAATATTTAAAGAAAATATTGATAATTATATAAAACAAGATATATTTTATTATTTCAAATATTAGTGACAAATATTATTAATTCAAATATTTATGATTTATAAGAATATATTTAGTTGAAATTTTTTTAAATATATGTCATTTTTTTTCCTACTTTCTTCCAAACCTTATCCTTCCAACCTGTCCAATTATTTTAATTCTTAAAATAAAAATAATAGATGTGTTTTAAACATAAAAATAATTTGACAATTAAATTAATGTAAAACCTTTTTCATATGTTTATTTTTTTGTAAAATATTTTTTTTTAAATGATTTTTTATCAACTTAATATTTTAAATATAAAAAAAAATTATTGTATCCATTTTTAAATTAATTTTTATAATTTTAAAATTTAAAAAAAAAAAATTGTATCAATTTTTAATATAAAAATGATTTTTTTAATAATTTTTTATTTTTATTTTTTATCTTTTAAACCTCTTGCATACCAACCCTAACCCACAAATTATTTCTCTACTTTCTTCTTCATCGTCCTCTCTCCCACGATCTCTCGCGATCTGTCTCACGATTTCTCCCTCTCGCGTCTCCTGGTTGCTACTTCTACAGAATCTACTCTCCTCTCTTCCTATTTCATCTCATCACCTTCATTCCCTTACTCCTTCTCTTATCTCTTTCTCACAAACACACATATTTACCTACCTCTGTCATTTCATATGGAGCTCAGATTGCAGTAGCTACCATCACCAACATTGTCGCAATCAATTTTTCCATATGAAGCTCATATTGTAGTAGCCACTATCACCAACATTGCCACCATCAATTTTCTCATTTGGAGAAGGAAATTGGGAAAAAAAAAATTGAGAACACAAATTTGAGGGTTTGTTTTTTGTGTGTGGATTTGGTATTTAGTTCAATTTACTGTATGATGCATTTTTTGAGGGTTTGAAAGTTTGTGATTTGTTTTTTGCTTGTGTTTTTTTTTTTTTTTTTTTCTTTTTTGTGTTGTCCGTGATTTTTTGTGTTTTTTTGTTCAGTTCACAGTATAAAAAATAGGGAAAACAACTTGAGATTGTTCTCCAAAACCATCAAATTGAGAACATAGAGAACAAATTTGAAAACACAGGGAACAATTGCCAAACATGTTTATGAAGAAACAATGCTAGTTGATGAATCAATCAAGTGGGAGTTAGACATGAAGGATGAGATGGATTTCTTGATGTTCAATCAAAAATGGCAATTGGTAGAACTACTAAAAGGGAAAAAAAACTTTGTAGAATAAATGGGAATATAAGATAAAGGTAGAACATGATGGTAACAAGAGGTACAAAGCAAGTCTTGTAGTAAAAAGCTTTTAGCAAAATATAAGCATTGATTACACAGAGATTTTCTCCCAAATGGTCAAATTGACCACTATCAGAATAGTATTTGGGTTAGTGGCAAAAAAAAAAAAAAAAAAAAAAAACATTTACAGCAGATGGACGTAAAAACAACATTTCTTCATGGTAATCTAAAGGAAGAAATTTACATGCATCAGACACAAGGCTTTCAAGTTTAGGAAAAAAAAGAAAATAGTGCATAAGCTACAAAAAAGTCTATATGACTTGAAATAGACTCCAAGACAATGGTATAAGAAGTTCAACAATTTCATGAGCAATAATGGTTCTTTGATGTGTTAGGCAGATCATGGTTGTTGTATCAAGAGATTTGATGGCTCCTACATTATTTTACTGCTTATGTTGATAATTTGTGGATTGCGGGGGCTAGCATACATGAGATTGACAAACTAAAAAAGAAGTTATTAGAGGAGTTCGCAATGAAGGATTTAGGTGCTACAAAACAAATCCTTGGGATGAGGATTACTAGGGATAGAGAGGTCCTTAAACTATCATAAGAAGAGTATATGAAGAAGGTCCTTAAACTATCCTTGTTGTTTAATTCTTTATGTAGCCTCTCATTTTCTTAAAGTTGGCAAAGAGATTTTTCTTGCATATCCTGCTAGTTTTTTGTTAAGACACGTAAAGCCTAATTATTATCCTAATGTAAGAGTATTTTAAGTTAGGGTATTTTAGGGATTTTATACATGTGATTTGGTTGTCCTATTTATATTATGTTTAGGGTAGCCAACTTTGAGAGAGTTTTATTTTTTGGGATATTGAGAGAGATAGAAAAACCTAGATGGTGAGAAGGTTTGGGATTTTCTTGTACAATTGTTTCATCATAGTGAAAATGTGCAGCAGCTACAGGTAGACATAACTCTCATATTGAGAGTGAACCACTATAAATCTCGTGTACTTTTGTTCTTTATTTTTTCCATTGGTTTATTATCGCATTGGTTTATTAAAAGCGATGGCCGGTGAAAATGGTTCGACACATGGAATCGGGAAGTTTAATGATACAAATTTTGTTTTCTAAAGAATGCAAATTGAAGATTATCTATACAGTAAGAAGCTTCATTTACTTCTTTTGGGAAAGAAACTAGAAGAGATGTTGGACTGTGATTAGAGTCTCATTGATAGACAGGTGTTGGGAGTTATTCGATTGACATTATCAAATAACGTTGCCCATAATGTGGCAAAGGAGAAATTGACCGAGGGATTAATGAAGGTATTGTCCGATACGTATGAGAAGTCGTCTGTAAATAATAAAATATTTCTCATGAAAAAATTGTTTCATTTAAAGATGAGAGAAGGTGCTTTGGTAGCAACACATCTCAATGAGTTCAATACCATTGTATATCCATCGTCATTTGTTGAAATTGATTTCAATGATGAGGTTTGAGCTCCAATTCTTTTGGCATCTCTATTAAACAGTTGAGAGCTCATGAGGGCAGCAATTAGTAACTTTATAGGCAATGCCAAGTTGAAGTTTAATGATGTTAGGGACCATATTCTTACTGAGGAGGTTCATAGAATTGATTTGGGTGAAGCCTCATCATCAAGTTCTACCATAAATCTCGAAAGTAAGGGTAAAAGGGATGACAAAAATTCTAATAGGAATAAAGATAGATCAAAGTCGAGGAATCGAAGAAGTAATTCTAGATCTGGGCAAATATGGATTGTTGGAATTGTGGCCAAATAGGTCACATAAAGAAGCACTGTAGAGCACCGAAAAATAAGAAATAAAACAAAGGTAGTGTTGCGAATGCAGTCACTAGAAAGATACATGATGTGTTACTTCTATCAGTTGACAGTCTTATTGATTCTTGGGACATCTTTCCACACAACTACACATCGAGAAATTATAGAGAACTATAAGTTTGTTTGGTTGGTATTTTTGAAAACTGTTTTGGAAAACCATTTTTAAGAACAATTTTTAGTGTTTTTAGAAACAAAATTGCGTTTGGGAACTGAATTTTGAAAAACGGTTTTTATTCTCAAAAACCCAAAAAACATGTTTGATTGAGTTAAGAAAAAAAGTGTTTTAGAACAAATAAAATAAAAAACATGTGTGGCAGTTGGTTTTTTTTTTTTTTTTTTTTTTAATTGAATGTCTTTTTCATAACTCCTCTCCGTTTATGAAAAAAAATTCAACAAAAGATAATAATAACAGGGTGATGGATTTGAAAAGGAAATCAAATTATATTTTTAGTTTGTTATTTTATTTTAAAATTTGATTTTTTTATTATTCTACTTTTATTTTATTTTAATTATAATAAATAAGAAGATGAAATATTTTAATAATAAGCCATTAAATATCATAATAAATGAGGATTGACAATAAGGTAATCCTCTTCAATAAATGGTTAGATTTTTAATAAAAAGATAAAATAAAATAAAATAAAAGGTTATAATTCAGATTTAAAACTTTTGTTAGCACTCCAAATTAATGGTAGAAATATTGCATGCAAATATTTAAAGAAAATATTGATAATTATGTAAAATAAGATATATTTTATTATTTTAAATATTAGTGATAAATATTATTAATTCAAAATTTTATGATTTATAATAATATATTTAGTTGAAATTTTTTTAACTATTTGTCATTTTTTTTCCTACTTTCTGCCAAACCTTATTCTTCCAACCTTTCTAATTATTTTCATTTTTAAAATAAAAATAATAGACATGTTTTAAACATAAAAATAATTTAACAATTAAATTAATGTAAAGCCTTTTTCATATGTTTATTTTTTTTGTAAAATAATTTTTTAAAAATAATTTTTTATCAACTTCATATTTTAAATTTATTAAAAAATTTATTGTATCCATTTTTAAATTAATTTTTATAATTTTAAAATTAAAAAAAAATGTATCAATTTTTAATATGAAAATGAATTTTTATTTTTTATAATTTTTTAGTTTTATTTTTAATCTTTTAAACCTTTTGCATATCGACCCTAACCCCCAAATTATTTCTCCACCTTCTTCTTCATCGTCCAATGAGATATCTCCCGCGATCTCTCTCATGATCTCTCCTTCTTACTTTTCATGATTGCTACTTCTATAGAATCCACGCACCTCTATTCTTTTTTCATCTTATCACCTTTATTCCCCTACTCCTTCTCTTATCTCTCTTTCACAAACACACATATTTACCCACCTTTGTCATTCCATATGAAGCTCAAATTGCAGTAGCCAACATCACCAACATTGCCGCCATCAAATTTCTCATTTGGAGAAGGAAATTGGGAAAATATATATATATATATTAAGAGCACAAATTTAAGGGTTTGTTATTTGTGTATGGATTTGGGATTTAGTTCAATTCACTGTATGATGCATTTTTTGAGGGTTTGAAAGTTTGTGATTTGTTCTCTGCCTGTTTTTTTTTTTCATGATTTTTTGTGTGTGTGTGTGTGTTTTTTTTTTTTTTTTGTTCAGTTCACAGTGTAAAAAATAGGCAAAACAACCTGAGATTGTTCTCCAAAACCATCAAATTGAGAACACGAAAAACAAATTTGAAAACACGGGGAACAATTGCCAAATGTGTTCAAAACAAAAAACAATTTTCGAAAACAGCAACCAAATAGATGGTTGATTTGAGCTAAAATATGTGCTTTAATAGCACATATTCTATATGATTTGTTCACCAAAGGACATTCATATCACCCAACTTGACCTAAATCAATGCTAAGGCCCTAGCCATGAGTTTAATTTGTACTTTGGAGACTTATCTCAGGTTCAAGGAAAGAAAATGATACAAGTTGAATCACTTTAGATTTTGAAAGATCAAAAAATGGCTAACTGAGGAAATAAGTGAGTCAAGACTCATGGACCATAAGGAAAGGCAAGATGAGGATATCATGAGTTTGGAAGATGAGAAATGACTATTATGGAGTAAGAAAGAAGACAAGAAAACATGTGAAATGAGGCATAAAGCAAGATTCAGCTGCATAGAAATTTAGAACTCAAAAATCTGATGGCATTATATACTCTGACTTTGAGGAAAAATTTAAAGCACTTCCTAGAGTCCATTGTATACATATTATACATATCGTTTTGAAGCTCGGGAAGTCAGGAGTCCAACACTTCAAATGGTGTGCAAATCAGAGCTGAAATGAAGAAGTTATGGTCATTTGAAGACAACTGCACCAAACTGGAGGGTCATTTCAAAATGATTTCGAAATTCAACTTATGAATTCGAAATCCACTTCAAAATGACACCAATTTCAAATTCACCCACTGCCATTTTGATGTTTCACCTCCTTTACCTCAGGAATTGCATCTATTCAACTTATGAATTTGAAATCCACTTCGAAATGAAACCAATTTCGAATTCAGCCACTGCCACTTTGATGTTTTGCCTCCTCTACCTCGGGAATTGCATCTAGGGCACTTCATTCGCCCTAAGTGGACCCCACACGACTAGAAATCACCATTTATTATTTTTTAATCATTTTTAGGAAATTATTTTGTAATAAGTGGCCAATGATAGTGTGCCACATGTTAGGTAATTGATGATATTATATAAACTCTCTTAATTCTAGGTTTTAGGGATTTTGGATTTTTTCCCGGAGAGTTTGACATTGAAGGTGGAAGAAGACAAGAACTTTGGTTTGTTTTCTTTTTCTTCTTTATTAAATATATTGTTTTTAGTTTTTTTTTCTTCAAATTTTGGATTTTTACCCTATTATGGATTGTGAATGTGACATTACCTCCATGAGAGGCTAAGAGCCAACTTGGGGCTTGAAGTATGAAAACCTAAGGGTTAGGAAATTTATAGGGACAATGGGTAAATTATTATAACAATGAGATTAATTATTGGTTGGATGACAATTTATCGATTTTTTTATTCTATCATTGTGAGTTAGTTTAGGGAATGATACAGTAGGTTATTACCCGATACTAGTGATTCTTGGTAATTCTTGATCATTGGTTATCCTCGTCTTCCCTATCGTTATTTGCCCCAAAACAAAGCTATAAGAAGTAGGAAGGGTTATAAAGGCAAATCTTAAACTAGTAATTAATCTTATTCATCTGATGGTTTTAGGAATCTATTTTAAAAAGGAAAAATTAGGTTTCAGATGCAATTTTAAGTTATAGAACTCAACTTGATCGCGAGTGACCAAGGATCCCAAAACCCTAAGATCATATTACTTAAAAGACCCTTGTTTTCTCTAATTTTCATACCCTAGGTTGAATTGTGAAAAACCTCAAACTTGAATCAATCGAATTTAAAATCAATATTCATTTTTTTTATTAATTTAATTTCTTTTACTTAGTTTTACATTATTCACGTATTGTTTTTCACTTTAGGATTTAAACAAAAGCAATTCATTTATTCTAGTATTGACAATTTCCATAAGCCAGTCCTTGAGGATGATACTCAGAATACTACAAAAATTGTAGCGACTCTTTCTCTAGCTTTTTTCTTGACCAGAGTTGCTAAGTAAAAAGGTTAAGTATTTTAGTACAATAGAAAAGCTCGGTCAACGGTAAACCATTGGATACTGTGGGTGTTGGAGACATTCGTCTAAAAATGTCAAACAATTATGTGTAGGGAAGATTCATAAGGTGAGACATGTATTGAAATTGATGCGTAATCTTATTTTGGTAGGGTATCTTAATGATGGTCATAATGTGACCTTCACCAGTGGTGCATGGAAGGTTACGAAAAGTGTCGTGGTTGTTGCGCAAGGGTACAAAACTAGAACACTATACATGACATCTAGCTACGGAGATATGGTTTTTGTTGTTGATGGTAATGCAATTCAAATTTATATCATTGCAGGCTCGGACACATGAGTGAAAAAGGAATGAAATTACTTATATCAAATGATAAATTGTCAAGGTTGAAATCTATTGAGCACAAATTGTGTGAGAGTTGCATTTTTGGAAAACAGAAAAGGGTAAGCTTTTCCAAAGTCAATAAGGAGTTGAAATAAGAAAATTTGGAGTCGGTTCATACAAATGTATGAGATCTTTGACTATAGCCTCTCTTGGAGGATCCAATTATTATGTGACATTCTTTGATAACTTAACTAAGAAGGTATGAGTTTATTTTCTAAAGAATAAATCTGATATGTTTGATGCAAGTGGAAAGCTAAGGTTGAAAATGAGACGAACTTAAAAGTGAAGTGTTTGAAGTCCGATAATGAAGGGGAGTACATTGATGATGATTTCAAGTGGTATCGCACTGAAAATGGGATCAAGATAACAAAAACTATTCCTAGAAAACCTCAATAGAATGGTCTGGCTGAAATGATGAACAAGACCTTAAATGAGCATGCGAGAAGTATGAGGATTCATGCAGATAGGCCAAGACATTTTGGGCAAATGCAGTTAACACTGCAGCGTACCTGATCAATAGAGGTCATTCAGTTCCTTTGGATTACGGAATACCTGAAGAGATTTAGAATGGCAAAAAAGTAGACTTTTCTTTTTTTAAAGTGTTTGATTGTTTTTCTTATGTTCATATTGATGTTGCTACTAGAAGTAAACTTGATTCGAAATCTAAGAAATGTTTCTTTATTGGTTATGGTGGCACCAAGTTTGGTTATCATTTTTAGGATGACCAAAATTGCAAAATCATTAGAAACAAGAATGTGATCTTCAATGAGCAGGTAATTTATAAAGATAGGTTAGACAAAGTTTTAGACAATGCAGATTCTGAAGTGAGGATGCCTAAGGTAGCTCACTTGAAAGATTTTTTGAAGAACAATTTACAAGTGAATGTCCGTGAAGTTTAAGAAACCGCATCCCCGAAAGATTAAGAAAGTGTAACCCTAGAAGTGAATCAATTTACTCCTATGATTGAACTTAGAAGATCTTTTAGAACTATTAAGCCACCATAGATATATTCTCCTTTACTTAACTACATTCTACTTACTAATAGAGATCAACCAAAGAGTTATGAAGAAGCAATGCAAGTTGATAAATCAATCAAGTGGGAGTTAGCCATGAAGGATGAGATGGATTCGTTAACGTCTAATCAAACATGGTAATTGGTAGAACTACCAAAAGGGAAAAAAGCTTTGCAGAATAAATGGGTATATCAGATAAAGGCAGAACATGATGGTAGCACGAGGTACAAAGCAAGGCTTGTAGTAAAAGGCTTTTAGCAAAATAAAAGCATTGATTACACAAAGATTTTCTCCCCAATGGTCGAATTTACCACTATTAGAATGGTACTTGGGTTAGTGGAAAAAAAATAAAATAAATACATTTAAAGCAGATGGACATAAAAACAACATTTCTTCATGGTAATCTGGAGGAAGAACTTTACATGCATCAGACACAAGGCTTTCAAGTTTAGGAAAAAAGGAAAATAGTACGTAAGCTACAAAAAAGTCTATATGACTTGAAACAAACTCCAAGACCAATGGTATAAGAAGTTCAACAATTTCATGAGCAATAATGGTTCTTTGATGTGTTAGGCAGATCATGGTTGTTGTATCAAGAGGTTTGATGGCTCCTACATTATTTTACTGCTTATGTTGATAATATGTGGATTGCGGGGGCTAGCATACATGAGATTGACAAACTGAAAAAGAAGTTATTAGAGGAGTTCGCAATGAAGGATTTAGGTGCTACAAAACAAATCCTTGGGATGAGAATTACTAGGGATAGGGAGGTCCTTAAACTATCATAGGAAGAGTATATGAAGAAGGTCCTTCGCAGATTCAATATGGCTGGAGCGCTACGACTTAATATGAAAGTCAATGAAATATTACTTTTTAGAGAACCGCTATTTTGACTCATACAAGAGCTCAAGAAGTTCTTTCATATTTAATAATTTTTTTATGATACCAATATTATCTTTTAAAATTTATAACTTTCACTTCAGCTTCCTACTAAAGCTAAAACAAAAGCTATTCCAAACGAGACCTAAGAGGGAAGGAGAGTATGAATTGAGAAAGCTAACAAATTTTGTTTGTGGTGCAAGTGACTTCGGATGGGTTTGAGTTTATGCACACTTCTAAGGCATTAAAGCACTTGCTGACAACATTTTCTAAACTGTTCCAGCTAGTTAAAGGCTCCCATAAGAAAGCAACGGTTGTGAAAGTTGCAACTGATGGGAAGATAATCCACAAGTTTGATGATCCTAATGGGAAGGTTATATCCTGTAAACTATGTTGCATGGTTTGTCGAGTATGAGTGTAAGGGGCAAATGAGTCTAAATATTAGACCCTTCATAACTCAAAATTTAGGATACGAGGATTTGACTAGAAAGAATCCAAAAAAAACAGATGAGTGTTAGGATATGACATAATAAAAAATAATAAATAAATAAATAAAATCAATTCAAAATAAATTAAAAGTAACGAATCTAAAGATAACCTTTTTAAAAGTTCCCATTTTTTCCCTCTGATTTATTTTTTTCTTCTCATCCATAAATATTCTAAGGAAAATTCACTTTTCAGTAAACTCTTTTTTTTCTCTTATATAATTATTACAAAGAAAGTTCAAAATAGAAAATATCAACAAAAAATTCAAACATTCACATCCAAAGTAAAACAAGAATGTCTAACGAGGATCCCATATCCACAACCATGTCATGTCATGCCTACACAAGTACATTGGGTGTAACCGAAGAATCAATGTATCATAGCCTCTACAAGGAAAAAAGTAAGCTTGAATTGTCTAATTGTTGGACCTGGTTAGGAGAGGCCTAATTTTGGGACAAATAAGTGTTGTCACACCAAAAGAACCAACAATACGGATGAATGAATGAGGCTCCAAGTCAGGCCTCTTAGGTCACAACCTGCAAAAGAAAAATGTAAGCTTGAGTTGTGTAATTACTAATTATCATACAGCTGCTTAGGAGAGGTCTGTTAGACCAAAAGAACCAACAATACAAATGAAATTAGGATATAGTCAGCATTCTATAAGGTTGAGGCTCTAAGTCAAGCTATGTCACATCCTACAACAAGAATAGTGTAAACTTGAGTTGTCTAATTGCCATATGGGTGCTTAGCAGAGGTCTATCTCCGTCAGACATAAGTGTTGTTACATGGAAAGAACCAAAGATACAAACGAAATTAGTGTATAGTCATCATTCTCTACAGTTGAGGCTCCATGTTGAGCCTCCTATGTCACATGGAAAAAGTAAGCTTGAGTTGTATAACTGTTGCACAGGTGCTTAGGAAAGATTTAAGTCTGTAAAAAAAGGTATTGTTACACCAAAAGAACCAAAGATACAAATGAAACTAGGTGTGGTCACCATTCTATAGGGTCGAGGATTCAAGTCAAGCCTCCTATGTCACATCCTGCAAAAAAGGAAAAAAGTAAGTTTGAGTTGTGTAATTGTCATTTAGGTACTTAGGAGAGGTCTAATTCCGTGGCAAATGTAACACTGGAAGAACCAAAGATTCGAATGAAACTAGGATATAGTTAGCATTCAGTATGGTTGAGGCTCCAAGTCAAGCCTCCTAGGTCACATCCAGTACAAGGAAAAAGTAAGCCTGAGTTGTCAAGTGCAGAACGGGTGCTTAAGAGAGGTCTAACTCCATGACAAACAGGTATTGTTACACCCAAAGAACCAAAGATACAAATGAAACTTGGATATAGTCATTAGCGCATCCTACAAAAAGAAAAAAGGTATGCTTGAGTTGAGTAATTGTCGTATGGGTGCTTAGGAGAGGTCCAAGTCCATGACAAACAAAGGTTGTTATATTGAAAGGACCAAAGATACAAATGAAACTAGGGTATAGTCAGCATTCTATATGGCTGAGGCTCCGAGTCAAGCCTCTACATAGAACCAGTTCCGATCCAAAAGTTCGTCATCTGAAAAATGTTGCAAGAGGTAAGCCAAACAATTCAGCAAGTAAGGAACATGAATGCTTAGGTTTTCAGGTCAAGCATTATAAATCTTCAGAGAATCAGAAGTCCCTTTTATTCATCCAATCAACAAATCATGCTACTGACATTATAAACCTCAGAGAATCAGAACACAAATTTTATAAAATTGAAATTAAAGACAAGTTTAGAGTCCTTACCAATACCAGCTGATTTTGAGAATAATTGGTGAAAACAGTCCAGGAGGCCACTCTATCATCTTCATCTTCCTCCTCAAAGTTTCAATTCTACCTTCATGGAACAGAAATTATCATTTATTGTAAAGTATCTCCAAAGTTTCCATTTTAGCTGCCTTAAGACAAATTAACAAAACAAGTTCTAGATACCAGTATACTATTCAACTCGATCAATTGTCCTACTAAGTAACAATATGATTTAAGTAATAAAGGCATATAAAATTCATAATCATTAAATTAAAATTAATTATGGGTGTCGACCTTTAAATATATCTACAATGGACAAAATCAATGCCGGATATAGATTCTTCGTTTGCTAGTTACAAGTGCAATAGAGCACTTGGAGGGCTCTAAGCATCCAAATTTTTTAACTTATCTGCTTTTCCAATACCTGTTCACAGCAAAGTTTAGATAAAGATGAATAAATGGGTTCACAGTCAGGATTGAGATCCCTCCTTTTGATCTCTCCCTTGACCGTTGTACTGAAATGTCATTGATCCATGTCTTTAGGAAGGGTTGTAACGATTCCGTTGGCTTGGAGTAGCTTGCTTCCATATAAGATTGGCATATTCTGGATGATCAACGAATGGATTTCTGTTGTGCTGGTAGAGCTTGCATATTCTCTCATTTCTCAACTTCTCTTCTCTTGATGGTGGATCAATTTCATTCCATTCCAACAACGTAGACAGCAGTCCCATCTCCCTGTTTCCTACAGAAACAGGTGACCAGACAAACATTATCATCTATGTCAAGCCATTCAATGTCTAATTTCAAGGAAGCAACACAACTTTAACTTCTGAAGTAGGAGACACAATAGAACATAGACCAACAAATTTGAATTTCATGAAGAGGCTACCAGGTTTGGTTTTAGATTTTGAATTCTTTCTTTTTCTTAATAGCATCATTTTGATGTTTCATGAAACAGTAATGAAGACTATGTAAGAAGTACACAAAAGCAACAAGCTCTTTTGCAACAAAGCTTGTTGCTTAAGTCAATTTTTAGGGTTTTGGGAAGAACAAGAAAAAGAAAAATGAAGGAAGATGGACATGAAAAGAAAAAGGAAAACAGCCCAATAAAATGGAAAGCTGCAAAACAAGGTAAAGTGGTAACATTCTGTGTTTCGACTGAGGGAAGTCATAAGAAATAGAAAAAACATTCAAGAAACATACTAGTTAAGCTCCAAATTGAAGATCAGAAAAATGTAAACAAGACAAAATTGAACTCTACAAATGTTAAAAGAAAGGCCGAGATTAACCAAAGAGTAATTTCCAAAATTTGGTAAGTATATTCTAATTTAATTGTTTAGTGAATGTCAAAAAATAGCACAAAATAAACAATGGGTATGCTTAAGAGGATCAGGCAAGTTCATGCAAATAAATGAGTAAATAAGGTCTAGCCTCCATTGGTTTTCTCATCAAGAGCATAAAGTTTACAGAAAGAGAGAGAGAGAGAGAGAGAGCTCATCCTACTAAAATTTTTTTGACCTACTTATGCTTGGAGAATCAGACAGTCGAAGGCCAGGGCCACCACCTGGTTGATGAAACCCATAACCCACAGCCATGTACATTAATGCCCTTGCAATATCCCCTCTAACCTGAAATCACATAACGTGGAAAATAAGTTGAGTACGCAATAATGGTTTTATAAGAAAAGGTAAAGAATGAATGCAACAAATTAAATGCACCAGAACATGGTTTAAGAAAAATGATAAATTTCTTTTTCCAGGTGGAGAAACCACCACAAGGGACCCTAATAATGAAAAAATGTGATAAGGTAGAGTACAGACATTCAAACAGGCTTCATTTGTAGATGTGTGCCAGCTCCTAAACTTTGCCCAAATACTAGTACAAAATGTATCTTCTTCATTATCAATGAAGATTCCGCTTCTTTTTGGGGGAAAAATACTAGTAAAGTGTAAACCATGAATAATTGGAAACTGGTCCTGAGGTCATGAGTTCAGTACATAATACAATGAGGAATGAGTCAGAATGTCAAATTTTGAAAGTCTGTGACCAATGGCAGAACCAAAAAGGCCAAAGCATGAGTCTCAAATACGAAATAATGAGTAATGTGATTGAGGTTCAGTAATTGAAATTAGATGATAACAACACGAAAACATGCCATAACAAGCTTTGCCATCTCAAATTATGCCCTTTGAGACTGAAAGGCTAAGTTTATCACCAACTCATCCTCAGTTATGTTAGGGGGAAAAAGACTTCAGCCTTCAGGTCAGGGGACAAATTTAATATACATCTATGGTAGCTAACAAGGTTCACCCATTTCTGGGCAGTTTAGACATATTTTAAATAAATGAAAATTGGCTGCAGACTGAACTCAGATGTGACTACTGTCAACATGATGCTTGCCCATGACCAACAAGCACACAAACTCACAAGTGAGCCAAGTTATGTTCAGGTTCAGAAATGTGACATCAGGATGTAGCAATCAGCACATGCTGTTGAAGCCTTTCAAAAAGAAAAAAAGAAAAAAGAAAGAAAGAAAGAAAGAAAAACAACTTAGGCTGCTGAAAGAGCATACACAACCTAAAATATTGCAACTGCCAATAGTAAAGAATAAACCTGCAGAGGTGGTGTCCATTTCTCCTTGTCTGTTTCTGTGTCAGAAGCCGCTTCCTTGTTTGCTGGCTTCAAACACTTATTTGACTTGACACCACATTCTCCATAGTATTTGTTTCCCCTAGATGAATTCACTGCAAGAAACTTCAACTACGTTCCATTAAAGATCTATTTTAATAAGATCAACTTTCCAATGACACCTCTGGAGAAACGCATTTTACCATTCACATCTGCAGGGCGAATGTTGTGTAAATCAGTCAAGGAGGGATGATCAATTAAACCATAAGACTGAGGCCATAGGTGTTCCCCTGAAAAAAAAGTACCATTAATACTCACACACATGTTGCAGGAGCTAAGAAAATACCAACGATCAGATTAAGATAATAAAAATGCAGAGAGAATGACAGTTACTGATTAAGAAAGAGCACAGAATCTGCAGCATAACAAGGAAAATTATGACAAGAATTGTGGACATATATATTGACACTCATAGATATTTTGCATTTGATATATAGAAGATATTTAAGAGCATCTTGCAGCTAACTCAAAGGCTATAAGCCAATATCTAAAATTAAGTTGGTTAAACTGTAACACAATTCAGAACGAAATCAGGGTAAGACTGGTAGCAAGCAAGGTCGTAAGTTATTTATAATAAAATATTATATTATTGTATTAAAATATTATATTAGCAACAACAACTTCAGTATAGTTAATACATAATGCTAATGCAACTACAAGAAGTGAGACCAAATAACACATTATTATGAAATAAATCTAAGACCAGCATGCCCTAAAGTATGGTTAGTCTCAAGATCAAGTGACCATTGGATAGCAGTAAAGATGTTAAATTACACACTTATGTTAGGCATGAATATAGGAAGTGGTAGATTTCATTATTTATTATTTATTTTGGAGTTATTATTGTTTAGTGACAAAGTTTTATTAGAGTTAGGATTATTAAATTTAGTTTCCTACTACAAATAGGATTGTTAATCTATATAAACTTGGTGATGTTAAATACTACTAGACTTTTTTTATTAATAATATTTTTTTATTTCTTCAGAATTTCCCTCATCTACTTCTATTTGTCTACATCAATTGGTATCAGAGCAAAATCGACTATGGGCTGGTTGTTGTGACAGGAATACTCACTACCAAACTACATCAACTGAACTATGGTTGAGGTCAATTTTAGTCATGTTTTGCAATGTGAAATTTTCAACACTAAACTAGTAGTACTAAACTATGGCCCAGGTATTCTTTTCCTCTCCCCTATATTCTTCTTCTCTCTACTGTTCTATTACCGTGTCATAACATAAATGGCCAATCAATGAGGTACAGCATGTTGTTCAAGTCCAATAATATGTATCACTATCAATTTAAACCCATACTTAAAAAAAGAAAACTGGATGTTTCATTTTTAAGATAATTCATTCTATGGGATAGTGCCACTACCACAGAAGGCTGTTTCATCCTAGGTGTCCAGACCTACTTCGCCCAAGCCACATCCCTGACACCCTTGCTATATCCATTAAGGCTTCATCCTACCAACTATCCTTTAAATAAAGCTGTTCTATAACAATTCAAGACAACAAGAAAGCAAGAAAATGATAGCAATCAGTTTTGGAGCATCACGGTCTTATCTTTGCAACAGATGAATTGACCCATGAATTGCAACCTAAATGGGCAACAATATGAAGCACCTATACTATCAAGATGACATATTATAACGCTAAACCTTTATATTACTCAAACACTCTCCCAAACCCAATACTAGTGATCATGATGGGATAAGAGCACATCATGTGTTTATTGTCATATACTGTATGTTATGTGGTGGCCAAAATTATGGATGTGAAAATTTGTTAAAGTTGGTGTTCAAAATTATGGATGTGAAAATTTGTTAAAGTTGGTATTCTTGAAGAAAGTTTCATATCTTCCAACCTTTAACAAACCCACCATTCCTTCCCCTCTTCTTCCTCTATTTTCTCTTCTTTTCTGCCAAACAACTTGGTTCCAGAACTAGGTACTTGGCTACAATAAGCTAGAATCACAAAACAGAGAAAACTCTCTCTTATATTCCTCTATTTTCTCCTCCTTTCTAGAAAACAACTCGATATCAAAGCTTGGTACTTGACTAAAATGAGCTAGAATCGCAAAACAGAGGAAAAATGAACAGTTAGGGTACATGTTGACATAAAGCACTAGCTAGGATCATTAAGAAGTAACAAGCAATAGCTAGGTCAAGCGGTCAAGAAGAATTCAGGGTCAAATATGTTTGGATGGAAGACTTACTGAGTTGGGCTTTTTGTTCATCCTCATTCCATAAAAACAGGAACTAGGTTGTTTCATTTGGACAACTCTAATCTTGGATATGGTGACTTTAAATGCAAAATATGTCACGTGGTACTGGGTCTACTGGCCAAGGATAACACATTGATCAAGTTAGCTGGAGAGCAGTGGAGGATCATGGGAACCTGTCATATGTCCAGCCAAGAGAGAACTTTTTCAGACCGTGACTCTTCATTTTGTAGTAATTTCCAAATTTTGCATGAATGCCACATATCGCACCCCCATCTTCACCCTCAACCCCACCCACCAATGCCTCCAAATATCACCTATCCTATTATCTGTCTTCCAATAAAGTTATTAGCTTTAAAAGATTCCAAAGTATGCATGGAGTTGCATGTCTTTAGTTTGCTGGTTAGCAATGGTGCTGCTCATGATCTTTGGAAGGCTACGGCTTTACTACATAAGCCATTTTGCAGTTACAGGTCTCCTAAGCTTAACAAGTATCATTAACATGCAAAGCTACCATGCAAGTCAGTTCCCACTTTTTGCTAATCCTCAATAGGAGTAAGAGGCGAAAATGAATAGCCAAAAAGCCTTGACAAAAGGCAGGTCGTCTGGGGTCAAAGGTAGGAGGTCTAAGAGATAGAGCTATGGAAGAGCTAAGGGAAAAAGGCAATTGGGTATGAGAGGTGGTGAGCCACATATTTTCTCCAACACCAACGTTTTTACATTTTAGAAAGTACAAATATATAGGTATGGATCTTTCAGACGGCATTATCTTACCATTCCCACACTCAACATAGAGAGTTACATGACACTTATGCATCTTTGATAGTATGATCAAGAAAGCATATTTCCCAAAAAATTGAAGTACATTTTGTTGGTGCTTTAAACTAGCTAGATTAGGTTGGCAATTTTATTTCAATTATGCACTCATCCAACACAGTTTACCTCCTTGAGTTTTAACAGTTTTTTATTGAGTTCAAGCTACTCAAAAGTCGAGTTCAGATGAGGTAAATATGTGCTTGGAAATGTGAGACAAAGCAATGGCAATATAAAATTGAGTAAAGCTGAAAAACAATGCAAAACATGAAAAATATTAAAGTTGGAAAAATGTTAGGACGTGTAACAAGAAGGTCGTTAAAACACCTAAGGCCAATTCAAACATCCCTCCACTGTTCAAATGTTCAACATGGCACGCTTCAACCACCCGTAAGTTGTACAAACATCTTCAAGGAGATAGTTGAAACAGCCTATGGCAATTCAAATGTCTCCCTTAGGACAATTTGGGCGTGTTTAGGATTAATTTTTTTTTTAAGAGTAAAAATCACATTTTTTTAATTACTAGAAATTTTCATTTTGATGTATTGCCTTCCAAAGTTATTCCAATTAAAAAACTCCTAGGATTTGCACATAAATACCTAGGTTTAAGACTATTTAAAGTTACAAACGTAATTGAGAACATTGTCATAGCTCTATGCTATTCTTCTAACTCTCAAAATCTTTTAAGAACAAATCTTAAAAGTCCTCTTGGTGGAAAGATAAGGAGGCGTGTCGATCTACTAGCCTCAACTAGAAGCATGAGGTGCTATGTCAAGGACGTGAAAGAGTAGTATAGGTGTTGACCGATATAAGATCTTCAAGAGTAGGTGCATCCAAATAAGATAATATGTACCCTCTTTTCATATTTAATGGATTTGACTTGCGATCAATTGGACCAGTGGTTTTACACCTACAGATGTATCTGTAGGTGGCTTCCATGTACATCATCTGTCCTTGATTATTGTGGATTGAATCTTTTACAGTCTCTCATATTCTTGAAGTTGACATGGTTGATCCTGAATTAACGGGAAACTAAAAGAATATTAAAAGTTGAAATTGGACCATAAAAGATTGGACAACCTATTGACCGCCCCTCTAGGTAATTCCATGAATAAAGAAAACATTTTATTTTTCACATTTCACAATCAAAACAGCAAAAAAAAGTGGAGTATGTTTCCTGGCTGCAAATTTCCACATCTGCCCATAGTTTTCAATGAATCTGCATATTTTATTCTTGAAATGGTATAATTCATCCATTTGTCTCTGTGTCAAAGTTTTAGCATTTTGGTCAAATTTAGATGTAAAACCTAACCAGCAAGACAGGTTCCTGTCAAAGATAGATTTTGGGAGAGGACCATGACCAGATGAGAAGCATATATTTCTAGGAAAATTGGCCCATATATGCATTACACATACATTACCTGTTGCTTCTGTGGCCCTTGCTCATCAAAATCATTCCTAAACATATGTCTATGGCCATTAAAACATTAGCCTAAAGTTGAAAATGAAAGTATTCAAAAACTAAGCACCAGAGCAATGTAACTCCAGAAAATAAAGTTAGCTAACTCACTATTCCATCCTTCAGGTTTTCCTGCCAAGCCCTTTGAGACAACTCTTAATGAGTAAATTTCAACTCTGCACATAAGAAACTAAGTGACAGCATGAATCAAATAGTTGAAGTAACAGGTACAAATTAAACATTTTCAAAGAAATATTAGATACATCAGCCACATACATTCCTAACGAAGCTTCTGGATTATCTACATCAGCAGCATCAAGAATCTTGAGAGCATTCCATACCTGTATTTCAGAGCCAATTATTCAGACTTTCTGATACAAAAGCACCAAAATAAATGTTAGGAATCAGTATTATAGCTGTACTGATAATACTGGCACCCATAGCAGTAGTAAGGAGGAAAAAAGTACTCTAATAGAATCACCTCTTTGTAGGACAAGGATCGATGTTCTGAAATGATTGAATTCAATTTTTTCTTCAGCGCTTCACCTTCCAAATGCTCCACTTGGGCGTAATAACTGCTAACATCTTCACAATCATATGAAAGTGAAATGGATGAATGATCATAGGCCTCTGCAACAAAATTGAAGCAAAACAAGAAAATGAAGATGATCCGAGAAGCCCATCTCCATGAGATAAAAAAGAATCTGAACCACATGCAGTTCCATAAGCCCCTATAGAAAAGGCAATGATTAGAAAACCTTCAGATTGGTGTGGAATTCAAGAAACACTAACAAATATTATTTGAATAGGAATGGCAACATCAAAGTTGAGAAATAAAAGAACTTTTAATTATTGATGATGTACCATAAGACACAAATTGAGACCATTTCAAATGGTTTTACATTTTATAAGAGTGACATAGTGACAAAACGATGACTAGAAAAAAACTAGAGAAGCTTACATTTTACCAAATTGCCTTGACTGCAAGTGGCTGAGGTCCAGGTGGGATGGATTGCCCCAGATCAAAAAGCAAATAAAGTTGGGACCAATTGACTCTTAAAAAATAAACATATAAATATAAATCCTTCCCAAATACACTAATCGTTGTGTTTGGTCCAAAGAAGGGAAGGGAAGGAAAGATAAGATTTAAAAAGCTCTAGTTGGTTGGTCTACTAGTGCAAGGAAAAAGAAGTGCAACACTGAAGAAAGTTTAAAAAACTTCCCCTTGATCACAACAACATTATCCTGTCAGAATTGGTTCAATTTGATGAGAGCAATTTTCAGACAAGTCAGGTACATATTTTCCTCTCTCTCTCTCTCTCAATACCCCCGTCCTCCCTCCCTCCTAAAAAAATGAAAAATGAACAAAAAAAAACAAAAACAGAAGTCCCTAACATAGAAACTCTTTGACTTCTCATCCCTAAGGAAACAGTGCATCAAACTCAAGGGGGCATGAAATCGCCAAGAAAATCAACAAGGGAAATAAATGCTCTCTTGTCAACCTATCAGCTTCTTCATTAGCCAATCTAGGCTGCCACAAGGAGAAACGCAATCACCTATCTCTACGTCCAATGTTTGTGTCTTCAAGACCCTCTATGACCACTAGTCACCCAAAAAAATTCTTGTTGAGTTCCTCCACCAAAAGATTGATGTCTAAGAGGGAATCTATTGAAAGTAATTGTAGTAAAACTAGGGATAGAAACAAGGATCTAATGAAAACTGATAACCTCGGGATACCTAAAACTAAAAGCAATCATTCTGTTGTATTGGATCAATTATCCATTCAGAGTGGGATATCACGGAGGACCTTACCTACAGAATAACGGCAGGATGGATAAAGTGGAGAAATGCATTGAAGTGTTGTGCAATGAAAAACCATCTAAGAAATTAAAATGGAAAATTTACAAGACCACTACAAAGCCAGCCATAGTATGTGGTACAGAATTTTAGACAGCTAAAAAACAAACTTTTCATGAGAAATAAATAAATAAATAAAGATTTTAGCTAAATGAAGATGATAAGAATGATCGATGGCAATTTGGAGAAGATAGGACATTGATCAAGGATGAGATAAGGAAATTTCATCTAAGATGATTCCACCCTGTGCAACAAATGACTATGAATGCACCAGCATGGAGGAGTGATGCTATTCAAGATGAAGATACCAAAAGAATAAATGAATAGCGAAAAAGATTGTGAGTAGAAATGATGAGAAAAGATATAAGTGTCAATGATTTAATGGAGGAAATAGCTTGAGATAAAGTGAAATGGCAAAAAGAAATTCATGTAGCCAACCCAAATAACTGGGATATTCGGGATTAAAATCTTGCTGAGTTGACTATTTGGGGCCTGTATTCACTGACCCCATTAACACATTTTTCTTTTCTTGAAAATAAAAAAATAAAAACAATAAAAATATTTTAAAATAAAAAGCAGTTAGGTTATCATTAGGAACTTATTATTAAAAAAATAAATAATTGATATTATAACTTAACTCTACTTCCGTGTTATTTAGTTTATGCATCTAGGCAGTTACAAATTAAATAATTTGGCATTTCAGGAAAGTACACTTTACTGATATCTATATTATCAAATTGAAGCAGGCTTACATAAAACTCGTATTGTTCCAGGTTCAAGAACCAATAATCCTAGTGCAAAAAGTACTATGAGGAAAGCAAAAGACAGGTTACTGCAGATAGCCCACTTGAGGGATCATGATTGGGGCATCCTTGAGTGACAATTGAATTCCCAAAACAGAGATAAGGTTCAACTGGTTGGATCTCACATGCAGAACACCACTTTCAGTTCCACCAAATTGCGGAGAATTTGATGGTAGGGTTTGCCTCAATCTCAATGATAAGCAATTGAACAGTATAACTGAATTGAATCTAGACATGGGGTGCCTAGAGGGGAGGAATTCACCAATAGATTGATGGTGCCCTTTGGAATACTGACAGTGAGGATATTCAAGTTGAGCTTGTCAGGTTCCAACAGGCCTCTACTGTTTTGGAGTATCAAGGTTGGTTTTAGTGCCTATCAAATCAAGCATGGACTGGAACAAAGCACCAGTTGTTGGGATTTTTGTGAAAAGGATTGGAACCTTGACTTCGACAGGAAGACAAGATGTACCAACCTTGCATTATGACTGCAACAATTTCTTTTGCATGACTACAAAAGGAAAAAATTTAAAAAATGGTTAATGACTCGCAATGAGACAATCAGCCAACCCAATGAATTATTGCAGGAGTACCCAGCAACAAGCAGATACCCAAATTCAACATAAATCTAAATAATAATATCAAGAATTACACTTTGTAAACAAATTCCCAAAATATTAATGACAGAGAAAACTGAAGAAAAGAAGAGAGAATAGAATTTTGAAATATATGTTTCATGGCTATGCTTAATGTCATTTTCATATCCAAAACCTCAAGAACTCACACAAAAGTGAAGCTGAATTGTTGCATTAGGCCTGCTTAAATGGCATTTTCGATTGATTTTCCACGAACATGTTCTTAACACTATATTGTTTTAGAAACAACAACAATAAACATGTTCCCTTGGGGACCTTCCAAATTTTCAACTGCTTGCAATTTTTTAAAACTTGAACAACAAATTCAGAAAATATTGAACTTAATCAGTTCTCAAAAACAAAAAATATTTTCATTGTCATTTTTATTTTTTCTGTTCCATCATAAGAGAAAACAGTTCTTATCTCCGTCCCAAGAACCCCCAGTTTATTTTCTTCTACTTTTTCCCAGCACCCAAATGTAGTAAATTCCAACTATCCAAAAATTCCCCAATACATACACTCCTCAATAACAGTAGAAAATACACTAAACCCTTCTCTCAATAACAGCACCCAAATTGCTTTTCCAGACAGACACGATAACATTGGTGCAATTCTTCTGATAAACCCTCAAATAAATACTACCTATATCTACTCAGAAAAGGGTTTCTAGTGAAATTAGCATTACCCATTACAGTTTGCAATGTACAGAAAGCTCATCTCAGAGGCATTTCGTCAAACAGGTTATAGCTACAGGAAAATAGCGTGTATATGAAGGGCCACTAACCTAGTGGGGCTTCTGGAAATTGGATTAGGACTCCAATTATGGTTTTGGATTGATTTATAGTGAAGTTGACAGCTGGGTTTCCGCACAGTGGTACGTGGAAAACAACTGCTCAATTTGAATAGCTCCCATGGTTTCTTCTGAGTATGATTGCAGAAAATTAATGTGCAGCTGATTATTGTAGAGGACTGCATAGCTTTGCTTTTGGGACTTCTCCCATTGGTCCAATCGTTCAAAATATAAAAGGGAAAATATATATATAAATATAAGGAAAAAAATAATATTCTTATGAGACACTAAAAAAAAATTAACCCCATATTTTTTTTCAGACTAGATTTGGTTGGACGAATAAAATAGGATAAGATAGGATTTGTATATCTTAGGATATTATATCTCATTGAATATGATATACGTATCGTACTATATGATTTCCAATAAAATATGATATCATTGGATAGACATATTAAATGGGATATGGGATATGATATATCATATTATATTTATATTTAGTATGTGAAATAAATAAAAAATACTACAAAATATATATTATTTTTTCACGTTTAAAATAAAAATTATATCACATTCAAATATTTTTTATTTTAAAAAATAAAATTTCATTTATGTTTAACAATATTTATTATTAAAATATTTAAACTTTATAAATAAATTTTTTTTATCTTATTTAATATATAAAAATAATTTATATATCATATATTAATATTATTTTATAAACACTTTTTTAGTTTTTCTTTTTTTATCGTAAATTTAATTTATAATAAAAAAATTTATTTTATAAAATGAATATATTAAAAATAAAAAATTAATATATATATATTTAAGCCATATTTAGTTGATCGAATATAACATAAGATATTATAAGAAATGAGATATTATATCTTATCCCATATTTGGTTGGTGATGGAACATAATAAGTTATTTAATCACTTATCCTATCTCATATTCAACAAAACATAAGATAGGATAAGTGGTGCGATATATTATCCACCTTCTATTTTTCATTATTTTTATGTTAATCTCATGATAAAATATGAAATATACATATTTCATGTATCAAAAATTATTTTTTATTAATTTTTTAATATACTTATTTTCTAAAATAATTTTTATTATAAATTAAATTTATGATTAAAAAAACTTTAAAAAAAATTTATAAAATAATATCAATATATGACATATAAATTATTTTTATATATTAAATAACTTAATATCAAAAAAAATTATTTGTGAAGTTTAAATATTCTAATTGTGAATATTATTAAACATAACAAAATTTTCATTTTTTTTAAATAAAAAATATTTGAATATGATATAATTTTTATTTCAAAAATTGAAAATAATATGTATTTCATATTATTTTTTATTTATTTCATAAATTAAATATAAATATAATATAACATATCTCATTGGATATGCCACCTTAAAATATCATGTCGATACATATATTCAATGATATCATATCTCATTGAAAATCATATCCTATAATATGCATATCCTATCCAATGGGATATGATTTCCTAGGATATACATATCATATCCTATCCTATCCCGTCAACCAAACAGAACCTTAATGTATATGATATGTATATCCCATATTTTACCACATAACATATTCCATATAAAAGACATAAAAAATAGAGGGTGGATAATATATCCCACTACTTATCTCATTTCATGTTTAGTTAAACATAAGGTAGGACAAGTGATAGGATAACTTATTATATCTCATCACTAACCAAACGTATAAAAGGATATACTATATTCTATCATATATTATATTCAGTCAACCAAACGTAGTTTTGGTGTTTTTAAGTATTACTATCGGAATTGCTAAAATTCTTAATAGAAATTTTGTTTTAATATTTAAAGTTTTTTAAATAACTTGCAAAAATTATTAATTTTAAATTTATGCTTTGTTTGAAAAAGTGTTTTTAAAAATAAATTTGAAAATAATTTTTTAATGTTTTGTAAAACAAAAGCCTGTTTGTGAACTTCAAATGTTTTTAACTTATTTTTTTATATTTTTAAATATATTTTATAACTTCACATATTTTAAATATTTTTTTTTATGTTTTTAAATATATTTTAAAAATAAATTTTATATATAGTGTTTTATTTTTAATCATTCTTCATATTTATATAAGTATTTTTTTTTGACAAAATAACATAAAAAAACACTAATGAAAATAATTAAAAACAACCGAAAAGATATTCTTTAAAATAATCTAGTTTTCTGTTTTCTTTTTTTTCAAATAACAATTTTTTTTTTTTTTAAGTTATCATATAGTTATTATTATTTTACGTTTTGAAAAACAAAAAACATCAAATGTATACCAATGCCAATTTAGGGTTCATTTAGTCATGTTTTCTAATACTTGTTTTTAAAATTTGTTTTTTTACTCTTTAACTTAAAAATAACTTTTTGACGATCAGCAAGAAAATGAAGATAATGGTGGGACAAATTCAATCATGATTTCGTCTGTCAACAGAAGGTTTTGGAGTTAATTTCAGCAAGACCTGGATCATCAAATTCAAAAGACTCATCAAATTCTTCTCAAGGACCGACTCAAGAAGAATTCCTCACTTTGAAAAGCAAGTGTCAAGCTTCATTAGCTACTGCTACTGATCTAGAACAGTACCGACCAATTTAGGGTTCATTTAGTCATGTTTTCTAATACTTGTTTTTAAAATTTGTTTTTTTACTCTTTAACTTAAAAATAACTTTTAAAAACAAATTTAACAAAACAGAGTGAAAAGAGTTCATATTTTTCTTTTGTTTTTAAAAATTTGATGAAAATAACTCTTACTTATTTTTTTAAAAAATATTATTTATTTTATTTTATTTTTAAAAATTATTTTAAGATAACAACGATCACACAATATTAGAAATTTTTAAAAATAGTTTTCTATTTTTAAAAATAAGAAAAAACATGTTAATTTTGATGGAAAAAGTAAATCATTTTTGTGTTTATTTCTCCACCCACTAAGTGAATCATAAAAAGGTAAGGTAGTAAAATAATGAAAATGGAAAGGCATTTCAAAAAGCTTTTCCTTCCACATCAAGGGGATGGATGACACACTTTCCTTGAAAAGTAATTTTCACTTCAAAATCTTCCCTAACTTTCCACCATCATCGTTTCCTTCACTTCCCATTTCCCAATGCTCTTACCTCCAAGTTCAAAGGATGCTATCATTTACTATAAGTCTATAACCAGGCTTGGTCCACGTGCAAGGCACGTGAACTCTAGCCGATAATGTATTTTCTTTTATATTTTATATTGATTTTAATTATTTGAAAAAAATTATAAGAAAATAATTTTTGAATATATTTTCTTTTATAACAATTATATTTACCCATTTTTACATTACAAGTATAGTACAAATTAAAATTAAGACAAAAATATTTTTTAAAATTAAGACAATATAAACTTATGAAGTATTATTTTCATTTTAAAAGAAAAAATATTTGTGACATAATAAAATTTGTCCACGCAAATTTTGATTTATGAAATTAAAGAATAAGAATGAAGGTGTCGTTCACTTACCCAAGTTGGAGATCCAGGGCCTATTTATCATATGAAAATATTTTTTTTTAAATGTAATATTTAGTTATTTTTTAATTATAGAAGTTAAAAATATTATATAAATAGAATTATTATTTTGGTTTTTTTAAAGTTTAGGAAATATTGTGTTTAGGAAATTCTATTTAAATAGAATTAATAGTTTATTTTTTTATTTCTTTAAACTTTTTGGAAAAAATATTTTCAAATAAAAAATAAAATTACTTTTAATACATGATTTTCCTAAAAATATTTTTAGGAAGAAGACTTCTACTAAAAGCACTTCAAGATAAATATTATGAGTTTGTTTAACGGTCTTTTTAAAAAAACATTTTTTGGCCTAAAAAATATTTTTGAAGAAAAATAAAGTATTTAACAAAGGTAAAGTATGTAAAAGGTAAAATTTTAAAGTAATTAAAAAAATCAAAATTTTTATTTAATTTGAAGAAGAAAACATGGAGGAAATAAAATATAATAAAAACCATTTAAACCTCCAACCTTATCTTTGATTATTAAAAAATTTGAAGAAAAGTATGAGGAAAAAAATAAAAATAAAAATAGAAGGAAAGAAAAAAAATAAATGAAAATAAAAATAAATCTAAATTCGACTTTATTAACTTTTCAAATTTATTTAATTTATTTTTTTTATTTTATATAAAGATTAAATATTTTAAAATATATGAGTTTTTAATTGATTTTAGGGTTATTTGATTAAAAGGGTTGTTAAAAATCCAATATTGGAAATCTAATATTTCATCATTTTTTATCATATTTTGACAAAAACACCATCATTTTTTTCTCATAAAAATAACTATTTTCTTTTAAAATCTACTTATAAATACTTGAAATAATCAATATATTTATGTCAAAAATTGATTACTTTTCAAATAAAAATACAAAAAATGTTAAATTCATAAATATGATAATTATTTTTATCTTTTAATCGATTAATTCTTAATTTTAATTATAATTTTTTTGTATAATTAAGTTTGAGTAATAAAACTATTTACCAAATACAAAATGTGACATTTTTAGTGATTGATGAATTTTTTTTTTGATATATTATCAAAAATAGCCAAAACCCTAATTTAAATATTAATTTTGGGTATTTAAAGAAGTTCACTCATAGTTAGCTAGTTGAGGTGGGTGTGGCTCATGACTCTTTCCCATTGTCTTGGACCCATATTCAATAAAAGACAAAAGTCCTTTGCCCATCAAATTAAATTGGAAGGTTTTAAGTATGAGTCATGTTGGATGTGTCCTATTTTAGAATTTAAGGAAAATATTTTCCACTTTGATGATGAGGAATGAGGACAATATATTCAATGTCTTAATGGTATCACATCAATTCAATGCCACGTACTTTCCAAATAATCGAATATACATAATTCAACCATGTCATAATATAAATAATATAAAATTAAAAAACACAACGAGTAGTTGAACAAATATCTCATGATACGAGATTTTCAAGTATGAGATAAAATATGAAAAATGATTGTAGAGTAAGGTATTTTCTAGGAATTGCTAGAAGGTCCTTCAAAACCGATAATCTAAATAAAAAACTTGAAAACTCTATTACGATTGAAGTAAAAGGAGAGTGAATGTGAGTCGATGGTATCGAGTTACTATATATTAGAGTTTGCACTTTTTCTATCAAATAAATTTTATTATTTGTTAACCTAAATACATTTAACCATCATATATTAAATAAAATTTGTTTTTGAATATAACAAATTTAGAGTTATATTTATAGTATGTATTTTAGTTATTAATATGACATTGAAGCATCCCAAATAACTAAAAACCTAAATAAATTGAATACAAAAAAATGTATAAAAAAAAAAAAAAGAAAAAGAAAAAAGAAAGATAGGTAATGATAGTATAATGGATTATGAATAGAAACCTATATTTTTTTACCATTTTTTTTTTTTCTAGTTTGCTATTGATATGATGTAAACCAATATTGTTTTTAATCATTTTTGTTTATTTTTATTTTTTAGTTTTTATTTATGTTCTTTTTTTTTTTTCATATTCTTATTTTTTATGGAGGGATAAATTTTGAAGAGAATTCAATATCTTTTTATCATTTTTATTTTTATTTTTTTTCTTACTTTACTATCATTAATCTTATTTCCATTTTTATATTATATTCAAATATGAATAATGTAATTAATACAAATTTCATTATATTCAAATATCAAATATAAAGAAATAAATAAATGAGGTAGTTTAATAAATAGCATTAAATTAGTAGATTGATAGGTGTCGAGATTATACTTAAGCTAAGTTTGATTCTCAAAAAGAAAAAATAATAATAAAGAAAATAATTTTCTTATATTTGATTTTCATTTAAGAAAATATAAAAGAAAATAAAATATAATTAAAATTAATTTTGAAAATCTAACCATCTATCATGTTTTGGCCATATATTAATAAAAATATACTCATTATTTTATTATAAAAATAATTATTTATTTTAAAATTTACATGTAAATACTTGAAATAGTTAAAGACATCTATGTCAAAAATGAATTACTCTTAAAAAAAAAAAATTAAATTTACAAATATAAAAATTATTTCATACTTTTTAATCAATTAATTCAATATTTTCAAACTTCAAACCAAAAGTATTCTCTTAGGTTATGCTTGATTTTGAAAAATTTGAGGGAAAAAAAAAAATGATACTATGTAAATATTATATCATTTAAAAATATATAAATTTTTAATTAATTTTAGTTGTTTTAAATATTTTTTTCTTTATTACTTTTGAGAACACAAAACCGATCTGGTTAATCTTTTTCTTTCTTAAGTTTTTTTTTCTAAAAGAAAAAAAAAAGAAAAAAAAAAAAGAAAGAGTAATTATTGATAATTCCAAAAAAATCCAGCAAAAAAAAAAAAATTAAATCTTCACACTGACAGCCCATTTGTCTGATAGTAATAATTTTGGCCTCCAGATTGGAAAGATGACTGAAAAAGTTAAATCATACTTAATTCAAAACATGTAAGCAGACCCAAGAAACATAAATGATGAAACACTTGAATATCCCAACTACTCCCCCCTCCTCCATCTTCCCTTCTTTCATTTTCATCAATTTGCTGCCACCCCTTACTAAAATGGCATCAACATATTTCAACTTTCAATACCTGTCCCTTTTTTTTTTTTCCTCTTTGAAATTTCAATGAAAGAGACTCGCCAAGTATATGGCTTCAATGACTCATCTCCCCACTTCCATTATAAAAATATGCTAATCTTTAGGATATTTAGAACTTATTTAATAGTAATTATAAAAAAACGTTTTTAATATTTATAATATTTTTAAAAATTAATTATTTAAATATTAAAAATAGTAGAAATACTTTTTAAAATCACTTTAAGACGTACTCTTAAAAAGTTAAAGAAAAATCATTTTTTAAATATTATTTTTCGAAAAACATAAAAAAAATTAGTGGTCATGTAAAATTATTATAACAAAACCGACTCATATTTTTATTTTTAAAAATAGTTTTTTGTTTTTAAAAACATGCCCAAATGAGCTCTAATTTATCAAATTTTCATGGAAAGTATTATTTTTTCACTTATTTTAAAGGTTTTTCTAAATATTAAAAAAATGTTGTAAATTAATTATTTCAAAATCCATGTTATTCAAATAAACAAATTTCACATTTTCAATATATTTTCTAAAGATTTCTTATAATATAATATGCATACATGGGACTTAGACAAAATTCAAATTATTATTATTTAAAATAAATAAATAATTTATGAAATTAATTTGTAATAATCTCCTTACAAAATAAAAATATTCCTCTATTATTTGAAAAAATAGCCAACGTGGCACGGATATATATACGAGATATGAATAATATCTTTTTAAAAAATTAAATATAAAAAAGAAGTTGCTCTCGAGTGATTCCATGCATTGCCCTCATGATCCACGTGTTGATTGGTCATCAGCAGTTGTTTGGAATATCCATGCCTCCTGCCGTCTGACGGTCCTTTTTTTCTTCTATTTAGAAAATAAAATTGCAATATTTCCTGGAGCCATCCGTACAGTATAACTAACCATTCCCGCTACAATGCTACAGTGACGGCTCGTTCTGACCGTACAGATGGCCGCGATTGCGAGATCCAGGCCAACCATCTCGACACGACACCTGCCTGTCGCTGTTGATGGTGACGGTCGAGGTGATGGTAGTTACTACCTAGTCTGCTGAGGCCCGTGATTTCCGACACGCTTCTTGAATTAATTACACTTCTGCCACTCCAGCTGCCGCCTTCAATGGTTTCGTGACACTGCTCTCCATCCTTCCTGTTTGAGTGAAGCTGCAGCTGATGGCTCTGACGATGCTGTCGGCCCTTTGATGAAAGCGACGGCCTAGATCCCGATACGGATGACAATCGACGGTTGTCGCTTATTATCATTTCTGACCGTAGATACAGTAGATCCGACGGCTGTACGTCGCTCCACCGCTGGTGGAACCCTCCCGATCCAGCGGCGGAGACTATGATCCGGTGGTCCAGCCGCCGCTCGAAGCTGTTTCTGTCTTCGCTGGTAAGCAGCAATTCGTCTTTTCTCGGTCTGTCAAAGCATCCCACGGCTACGGGCTCGTTTCTCTTTCTTGAGCTGGAGCTGTCGAGGGACATCCTCGACAACGTCGTTTCGTCAGGTTTGTGTAAAACGATTTGGACTAACTCACTGCGCCTCTCCCCTGCCGACGAATGCCTCCCCGAAACTCGCCGGACTTCTGGGTTTCGTGTTTCGGCGTCCGGTTTTTCGGCCTCGGGAGGGTCTGGCTCCGGCGGTGGTGCCACCGACATTTTCGGCTCTTCCACGAGGAGGATATCCTCCGGGTCGACTCGGTAGCGGCAGAGAGGGCAGGTGGAGTGGGCGTCGAGCCAGGTGTCCACGCATTCGACGTGGAAAGCGTGCTTGCATTTCGGCAACAGCCGCAGGATTTCGGTGGGCTCGAACCGGTTCAAGCAAACAGCGCACTCGAGCCCGTCCTTCTGGCCGCGGAGCGACGCGAATCGGAAAACCGGCAGCGACTCGATCACCGTTCTGTCAATGCCGGAGTTTTTCCTGGCAGCGGAGGAAAGCGGAGGCGCTCCGGTGTAAACGACACCGTTTCCTCTCTTGCAGTGTTTGGCGTAGAGAAGAAGAAGAAAAGTAATGGAGAACATAGTAGTGAGAACCCCCACTATCACCGCTATACTCGGCCTAAACGGAGAAAAATTCGGCCTGGGCAAGGCCGGCGGGGGCAGTGGCGGAGACTGCGAAGGATTAGCGGCCACCACCACCACATCATCGGCTCCAACTCCACCATCTACACAGAAGAAGAGCCAAAAGACGAGACACGAGAAACCGAGAAGACTCATGATTTGCCGTCAGAAGAACAAAAAAACGTGGTGGGAGAGAGAGGATGAAGAGAAGGGGGGGGGGGGAGAATTCTAACACATGAGCATACGAACAAGAAGAGAAGACAAAGACAAAAGCACCGGCAAGTGGCCTAGAATGGTGATCGAGTTAATTATAATTTATGACCCCCACAAAAGCAAATGTAGAAAGCCCATATAAATTAAATAGACCCCGCCCAGACAGTAACAGAACACGAGAGAAAGAGAAGCGAGTTGGTTGGGAAGGTTAACCGCCTGTCGTCATCACAAGCAGAAAAGTGAATCTTCATTTGCAGAGACACGGATCCATCCAGATCTAATTCCTATAGTATATATCTAAGTATATACCACTCCCACTACGCAACACCAAGAAGAGAGATCACGCCCAAACAGCCCCCATCCCCCAGCTACTGTGCCCCAACACGTGACACAGGATGCTGCCCCCCAAATTGCAATTTTTGTTTTCAGCTTATGAGTTATGATCTTGCCTTTTCTGCGCTTTTCTTTGCGTTTTAATTTTATACGGGGAAGGCAAGGTTGGTACGATTCTTCTACACCGCTTGAATTGAACGCACTTTTCACGGAATTGAACCCAATTTTCACGGGTTTGAGTGAAGTATAATCGTGTTTGAATCAAATAGATTTCATTGAATCTGGTCTGATTATTAAATAAATTAAATGAGTTATATAGTGTGATTTTTATTTAATTATTATGTCGGGATTTATGTTTTTAAATTTGATTATTATTCATGTTGTAAGAGTTAACCTATTTAGTAAAATGTTTGAGTTTTGTTATGACACAAATATGATCCATGTAACACAACCCATGGATACGAATTGTAAATCCTAATTTTATGGTAGTACATTTAGGAATTATTTTGGTGAGGTGGAGCCCAAGATGGGGGCAATGAGAAGCCATGGATGTTCTTGTGAAATGATGAATTGGAGGTTTGGGGTGGGTTGGGTTGGGTTGGAGTCTAGGGTTGAAGGAGAATTGAACTTAAGAGGGTTGGACATGGAGTGTTTATCTCAGTGGTGCCAAAGGGATATTGTGGATGGCTTGTTTCTTGGAGTCTAATCAGCGTAATTTCGAGGGCAAGTGTGTCTAATGCTTGGTGTCCTCATCATTCTATTGTTTCACGTGAGCACATCGGTGAAACCATCGTCAATATGGAAGGGGGCTGCTTTATTATGTTGATGCATAAGTAGCAACTAATTCGTCACTTTTGAGTTTCAAATTTAAGGTTATATCAAGACAACGGAATCAAAATTGAAATAGAAAACTATCATCCAATTAAAGTTCACTATGAGGCAAAAAAGTATCACGTAAGTATCATTTTTTTACAATTTCATTCAATGATATAGGTTTAGCTCTGTATTTCGATATTTATATGAATTCATAACCGTAGGTAATGAGATAGTTAAAAAATCAAAAACCAACTAAAAGCTTGTTCGATAGTAATTTTAGCAAGCGTTTCTATCTTTATTTAATATTTGAAAAGAATTTTGTTGAAAAAAAATTTAAATGTTTGAAAATGATGAAAATGTTTCATAAAATTACTATATAAAAAATGATGATTGCTATAAATGATAAATTATCGAGATAGTAGAAGATGTCTGTTTTTTGCTTTCTCTCTTTCGTCATATTTGACTCTGAAAGGATTAGTAATGGTGTTGGTTTGTTATTTGATAATGACTTATTCCCTATATGTTAAAATGAAAAAAGACAAAAAAATTGTTCATTGAGTTGTAAGATTTTGCCACATGTTTTGAACATACGAGGTCCAATTCTATAAGCCCATCTTCATCTCTGGGACAAAAATGACATGTGGACCAAATTTTGAGTATTTCTTTCCTATCTTATAATATTCAATAATTTAAGATGATTGTCAATTAAATTATGATTAAATTATTATTTTTTTTCAATAAAATTAGTTCATTTTTTTTGTACTTTGACATTTTTACTTTTTACTAGTACTCAGTAAATAACAAAAAATAAAAAATAAAAAATAAATGAGGAAAAGAGAAATGAATGATCAACACAAAGGATACTTCAAATTTAGAAAAAGTTATTTATTTTAAGTTATTATTATGTTGTGTTTAGATCCCGAAAATTTGAGGGAAAGAAAATAGAAAGGAAAAGTAAAAGAAAGAAAATCAGAGAAAAATAAAAAATAAATTCCAAGTCCATAAATTATTTTTATATGTTTTTTAAAATTTATTTTACTTATTCTCCTCTATTGTATAAGGTTTAAATAATTTAAAAATGTGTAAAATTCTAACTAATTTTAATAATATTTGATTTTCTTTTGTATTTTTCATAGTAAAACTAAATATGAGAAAATAATTTTTCTTAACATTTTTTTCTTTCTTTAGTACTTTTCGAAAACTAAACATGATAGTAGGTAGTGTTTGTTTTTTTTATTGAATAGAAAAAACTAAATATTTTAGCTTTTTTCATTCAGATAAAAATAACTTGTTGATATTAACCAATATAATTAAATTGAACTTGTTATTAATATGTTCAATTTAGTTATATTAGTTAATATCAAGAGGTTACTTTTAGCTAAATAGAAAAAATTTGATTTTTTTAATTCAATAAAAAAACAAACATCATCTTAGTCTTTTTAGGTATTAAGTTGAAGCATTATTAACATGTTTGAATGTGATTTTTAGAGGATTATAAACATTTCTTAGTGTTTGAAAATATTTTCTTATAAAAATTATTTATTTGACAAAACTTAAAAAAATTTAAAATTTTAGAGAATTGCTTGAAGTAATTATTGGACAATTACTTAATGAATTTTTTTCCTTTCGTTATATTAATGTTAATCATATAAATCTGATTATGAAATAAAAAAATTTAATTATTAAATAGATTAAATGGGTTATATGCGTTTTTATCATTCATGTTCTACGAGTTAACCCATTTAATAAAATGTCTGAGTTTTGATATAACACAAACATAACCCTTCGAACATGAGCATGGATACGAATTATCAATTCTAATTTTATGGATGTGTATTTAGTAATTATTTTGGTAAGGTGGAGCCCAAGATGGGGGCAATGTGGAGCCATGGATGGTCTTGTGAATTGATGAACTTTGGGTTGGGTTGGGTTGGGTTGGGTTGGAGTCCAGGGTTGAAGGAGAATTGAATTTAAGAGGGTTGCACATGGAGTAGTCATCTCAGTGGTGCCAAAGGGATATTGTGGATGGCTTGTTTCTTGGAGTCTAATCAGCGTAATTTCAAGGGCAAGTGTGTCTAATGCTTGATGTCGTCATCATTCTATTGTTTCATATGAGCACATAGGTGAAACCATCGTCTATATGGAAGGGGGCTGCTTTATTATGTTGATGCGTAAGTAGCAACTAATTCATCACTTTTGAGTTCCAAATTTAAGGTTCTATTAAGACAACATAATCAAAATTGAAATAGAAAACTATCATCCAATCAGAGTTCACCATGAGGCAAAAAAGTATCACGTAAGTATCATTTCTTTACAACTTCATTCAATGACATAGATTTAGCTTTGTACTTCGATATTTATATGAATTCCTGACTGTTAGTAATGAGATAGTTAAAAAATCAAAGACCAATTAAAAGCTTGTTCGATAGTAATTTTAGTAAGCATTTCTATCTTTTTTTTAACATTTGAAAAGAATTTTATTGATAAATGATAAATTATTGAGATAGTAGAAGATGTCTGTTTTTTGCTTTCTCTATTCCACCATATTTGACTTTGAAAAGATTAGTAACGGTGTTGGTTTGTTATTTGATAATGACTTATTCCCTATATGTTAAAATGAAAAAAGCTAAAAAAATTGTTCATTGAGTTGTAAGATTTTGCCACATGTTTTGAACATTTGAGATCCAATTCTACAAGCTCATCTTCATCTCTGGGACAAAAATGACATGTGGACCAAATTTTGAGTATTTCTTTCCTGTCTTATAATATTCAATAATTTAAGATGGTTGTCAATTAAATTATGATTAAATTATTATTTTTGTTGAGTAAAATTAGTTCTTTTTTTTTTATACTCTGACATTTTTACTTTTTACTAGTACTCAGTAAATTACAAAAAATAAAAAATAAATGAGGAAAAGAGAAATGAATGATCAAGACAAAGGATACTTCAAATTTAGAAAAAATTATTTATTATAAGTTATTATTATACTATGTTTGGTTCTCGAAAAATTTGAGCGAAAGAAAATAAAAAGGAAAAGTGAAAGGAAAGAAAAATGGTGAAAAATAAAAAATAAATTCAAAGTTAATAAATTATTTTTATATGCTTTTTAAATTATTTTTTACTTATTTTTCTCTATTGTATAAGGTTTAAATAATTTTAAAATGTGTAAAATTCTAACTAATTTTAATAATATTTGATTTTCTTTTTTATTTTCTATAGTGAAATTAAATATGAGAAAATAATTTTCCTTAACATTTTTTTTTTCTTTTCATGGTACTTTTTGGAAACCAAACATGATCTTAGGTGGTGTTTGTTTTTTGGTTAAATAGAAAAAACTGGTGGTGTTTGTTTTTTGGCTGAATAGAAAAAACCGAAATATTTGACTTTTTCTATTCAACTAAAAGTACCTTATTATATTAACCAACTTAACTAAAGTGAATTTATTATTATTAAATTTAGTTTAATTATGTTAGTTGATATCAATGAGTTACTTTTAGCTGAATATAAAAAGTCAAAATATTTAGCTTTTTCTATCTAGCTAAAAAACAAATATCATCTAATCTTTTGACTTTTTCTATTCAGATAAAAATAACTCGTTGATATCAACCAATATAATTAAAGTGAACTTGTTATTAATATGTTCAATTGAGTTATGTTGGTTGATATTAAGAGGTTACTTTTAGCTGAATAGAAAAAATCAAATGTTTTTACTTTTTCTATTCAATCAAAAAATAAACATCATCTTAGTCTTTTTGGTTATTAAGTTGAAACATTATTAACTTGTTTGTATGTGATTTTTAGAGGATTATAAACATTTCTTAGTGTTTGAAAATATTTTATTATAAAAATATCTATTTGACAAAATTTTAAAATTTTAGAGAATTGCTTGAAGTGATTATTGGACAATTACTCGATGAATATTTTTTTTTTAGTTATACAATGTGTTAATGTTAATTATATGGATTCACATTAGAGTTCATTGTATATGATATAATTATTAAATAAAAAAAATTAATTATTAAATAGATTAAATGGGTTGTATGCGTTTTTATCATTCATGTTCTATGAGTTGACCCTTTTAATAAAATATCTGAATTTTAATATAACACAAACACAACCCATCGAACATGACCATGATACAAATTATCAATTCTAATTTTATGGTTGTGCATTTAGGAATTATTTTGGTGAGGTGGAGCCCAAGATGGGAGCAATGTGGAGCCATGGATGGTCTTGTGAATTGATGAATTGGAGGTTTGGGTTGGGTTGGGTTGGAGTCTAGGGTTGAAGGAGAATTGAATTTAAGAGTGTTGCACATGGAGTAGTCATCTCAGTGGTGCCAAAGGGATATTGTGGATGGCTTGTTTCTTGGAGTCTAATCAGCGTAATTTCAAGGGCAAGTGGTGTCTAATGCTTCGTGTCATCATCATTCTATTGTTTCATGTAAGCACATAAGTGAAACCATGGTCGATATGGAAGGAGGCTGCTTTATTATGTCGATGTGTAAGTAGCAACTAATTCATCACTTTGAGTTCCCAACTTAAGGTTCTATTAAGATATGGGAATCAAAATTGAAATTGAAAACTTTCAACCAATCAAATTTCCTCATGAGGTAAAAGGAGCCTCACTTAAAGTATTATTTCATTATAACTTCGTATAGTTTTTAGCCCTCAATTTAAAAAATTTCGATCACAAATTCGATATGATAAAAATACTATACCATTTTTAAATTATGGGTGACAATTCATATTGGTGGGTTGTATTCATATTGTGTTAAAATCTAGATAAATTACTACATAATTCAATCCAAATTCGACATAAATAATAATCATATTAAAAATATAAATTCAAATACTACCTAATTATCAAACAGACAGTATGTCGTATAACTCATTTAACCGATTTCACAACCTAGTTGAGTCGGATCTTATATGTATTTATATGATTAATTATTAATGTCTCAACAAAAATTTTTTATAACTCAATTGACTTATTTATTTAAAAATAAATTTAAAATGAGTTAAATATATATTAAATTGTTTAAAAATATAATTATGTTAATAGCAAGATTCAATTCGGATCAAATTTATGTTATGCAAGTTGACAAAAAAATTACCCATTTATTAATTGGGTTGTGCTAGTCAAAATGAATTTGATTCAAATATTTTCAATTTAAACTCATAAAAAAATGTGTTGAATTCATATTGTATTATTAAATGATATTAAATTTTGTCACCTTTAATGAAACTTTAATGTTGACATGAATTCGTAATTATAGGTCACAAAAAAGCTAAAAAACCAAAAATATAAATAGATAACATAATGGACTAAAATCCCGTTATCAAAGAACAATTAAAAGCTTGCTTGATAATAATTCTACAAAATATTTCTATTTTTTTAATACTTTGAAAACAATTTTTTGACATTTTTACTCTTTACTGGTATTAGGTAAATAACAAAAAATAAAAAATAAATGAGAAAAAAGAGATAGGAAACAACAAAAATATTTTTTTTTAATCAAAGTAAATAAAAAATATTTTCACTTTATAGAAATTTTATTAATTTTTAAATAATTATCAATATAATTAAATTTTTTTTCCATATTTATTACTTTAAATCAAACACGATTATAAAATTTTAAGACATGTTTAATATTGTTTTCCAAAGTTTTTAAAAGCAGAATTTTGTTTGGAATTTAAATGTAGAATCTTTCCATTGGAGCATTGGAGGATGGAGCATAGGAGTTGAGAAGTTTCAGCTGAATTCTGTATCTGTTTTCTTTTTCCCCCAAATTCCTTCAATCCAAACACGGGTACGAGATTTATGGAAGGTATGTTTCCGAGAGAAATTTGAGAAAGGAAAAATGAAGAGTCAGCTGAGACACCATCAAATGCGGTGATGGGAAGAAAAAATGAAAAAAAAAAAAAAAAAAAAAAAAGAACTGAAGGGAGGAACCCTAAACTCTGCCTGCGGAAGAGCCCAGTAGTTTCTGTGGAAGGCAGAGCCGAGGAGGAAGACGAAGCTTCTTCCAACTTCTCTCTTCAAACAATGCGCTTAGCAGACCCATCTCTTTATTTTTCTTAATGGGTACATTTCCACTTGGCTCTCTACCCTTTAAATTATTTTCCAATTTAATTTTTCAATATTTTTGCAAATATTTGCAATTTTTTCCCTTATTTATTAATTTATTTTTTCATATAGATGAAATAATTTAGCAATGTGATGAATCCTGTTTCAAGAACAGGGCATTTTTCTTGGCAAGACAGACCCAAGTTATGGCTTGTTTGTGCATGAACATTTGTTTGTAATTGAAGTTCTGTAAATCTTTTAAGCCAATAATACGGGCTTTTTAAGGGCTAAGTTTTTTTGAGCTAATTAAACTGTTGTGGTTGTTGAAGCTAGGTCCAAGCCTTCGACAATTGTGGCAAATCTTTGCCTTTTCTATGAATTGGATGTTGGGCACCTGTGTTGAGAGTGCGATTTAGGTGAATGAAGTGTTGGGTGATTTACTATATGCTGTCAATTTTGAAAATTATATGCTTCTCTGCCCCACAATGGTTAGATGTTGCTTTCAATTTCAATGTCAGTTTCTTTAATGTGAAATGATGCAAAGCAAGTGAAATGTTTACGGTTGAGACAAATTGGAGGGTGTTTGAAAATGAGAGAAGTTGAGAGAGCGTAGGAAGTGGAGTGGGAAAATGACACTTTTGTTTGTTTTCTTCCACATTGTGAATTTGATAAAAAGAAGTGTGTTTTGTTGTCTGAATAGATAAACTGTTGCAGTTGACAGAGGGCAGAGAGTTGGGGTGTTCGCCTTTTTAATGATGTAGATAAGCCTCAGATAATGTGGGCAAGTCTTGGTCCCGTTACAGTTGCTTAAAAGATGTAGTTATGTTTGATCTCGACTAGAAACCACGTTCATTATATATTTCTCTTTTCAACAAAATATTATTTTTTACCATGTTATCATAATCTTTCAAATGTTCCCTTATTATCAAATTTTTGAATGATCTGTTGAAATTGATGTTTGAGGACTTTCTACAAACATACATGCACAGACACGCTAAAAATGTTCATCTTTATGTTGACTGTGCATAATGCTGTGTACATTGTCTATATATGGTTAATGATTAATTTTTTGATAGGTTATATATGGTTAATGATTAATGCATGCCTTTTACATTATTTTCACCCTTTTGGGGTATTGTAGCATGAATTTTATTTTGATTACTTGCTTTAACGCATTATTGCAATTTGCACTATTGATTACCGACTATATCTGTTTAGCATCGCTTCGCTCAAGCGCAAGCGCTTCTCTTGGGTTGCCTTGAAACACTGAATATAGTCCTTGCATATTAAATATTTACTGTTTAGATACTACAATGGTGCTAGTTGGCTTCTAGTTCCTAGGAATTTAGTTTGGTTTTCACTTGTGATTTAGAACACCTAAATTCAATATTTGGCTAAGCAAAAAAGTATTTTGATATCATCAAAGTATCATGAGAGTTGAGCATTATAGCAATTTAATACCATGACCATCCTATCATTAATAGCAACTATATTTTGTTGTTTAAAATCTTGTTAAGTCTAATAAGATGGCTGGATTATATGTGGTTGCATATTTATGTTACAAATGTGATGATCGATTGGACTTTTGGTTGATTAATGCTTGTTTTTTCAGTTGACTTGGGCTCCTCTTTTCTTTAACCCATAGGAGGTCAAGTTCGGATATTCAAGTTAGTGAAGTTAGTTCAATGTAATTCCACCTAATAAAAGCATATTTATGTTTTGTATGATTTGAATCTCTGTCATGAATGATATTTTAAATTCCATCATTTAGTTTTAGTTATGATCATAGCTTTATAAACATGAAGAGAAGAAGATGATCTTCAAGCCTTCTCTCAATTATTTCTGGTCGGCAATATATTTTCACGTGATCCCCACTATAGCTATATTAATTTTTAAAACTGGCACACTGTATGAAGTATAAACTTGTGTTTAGAATGTGTTTTCAAAAGATCCACTGCTCTACTAGCTTTAGGTTATTCGATTGACCGCAATAAAACTGGAAACTTGGTAATTATACTACTTACACTCATGAAGATGTCTAGCCTGCCTGTATAAACTTTGAACTGGCGTGGCAACAGTTTATTGATGGGTAAATTACAAATTAAAAAAAATGGAAGAACTGTTTAGTGGTCATTTCTTTCAAATCCTGAGAGTATTGAATTTGTTCATCAAAGACTCTTGACATTCAAAGTTAGCATATTGACATTTTTAAACTTGGATGGCTTGCTGCTATCTTGAATTGTAATTGGTAGTATTGCTCCAAATATGCTGTAGTAGGTGTTACTTCACTCTTGTGGATATTGGGCTTTTTCTAACATTATTCTTTAATTTATTCAATTTTGGGTTTTCCTACGAAAAAGAATGTTTTGATATTCAAATATTATGGACATACAGTCACAATGAAGCACAGATGATGAGGTGGAGCAAGGAAATTGGATGGTCCAATGAATGGTAGCTTAATTCTCCAGCGGGAAGCTTGATTAGGTCCTTTCTTATCTCATCCATAGGATGGTACAATAAATGAACCTAATCCTCTGAGAACAGAATCTTCCATGCCCTAGCCTGCCATCCCCTTCAAATGCATACTTAGCCAGATCAGTGGAGACCAAACTGGAACTTGTCGACTACCTTTTCAGTCTAATGATGGCATAGGATTCAGGACTGGCAGAGGTATGTTCAGTTCTTTTTCCATTCAAATTACTGTTTACAAAATTTTTCCCAATTTTTGTTTACCGTATTTTTGGGATCTTAAACAAATGAAACTTAATCCTATAAGATGCCTCTAAGTTTAGGGTAAACCTATTGGGTGCATATCAGTCAAATTCAACTATGTGGGCAACCACAGGCCCAAATGCAATTATTTTTGCTAACTTTTTGGACATTATAGCATGCAATGGGTTATACACGCCTCTTATCTATAATTATTGTAGAATAATTCCTGTTTTCTTAAGAGTCACATATAGGAGATCATTAAGGTATTCAGACATTAAGTTCTACTTGCAATTAACTCCTACATTTTACATCAATTTTTTAATTGACCTGTGTGACATCCCTTGGGTCCTCATGTCTATATGTAAGAAATGGAATTACCAGGAGCTCAAGTTAAAGGAAGAGAGGTTTGCTCCTTATAGGCTAGATGATATCGATCCTAGAGTGGACGCAAAATAGTGGCCATCAATGTAGCATGATATCATTATTTTGATGTTTAATTAATAGTACAGAATTGGTAGCTAGTTGCATGTCTCTATGGTCATAGGAGCACAATATCATAAATAAAGCTAATTTCACAAAACAAAATATTAGACACTGCAGCTCAAAGAGTTGTGCTAGAATGCACGAGGAAAGGGTGAATTTTTCTAAACCTTTTTGAATGAGAAAATATCACTTGCATATTACTACAATTTTCATATAATGAATACTTTCCCTTTGGTATGTTGGTAAAGGGTTAACATGCCTGATGGCAAATCTGAGCAATGATATACCCATACAGGCTAGGATGAGACAAAACATAATCAAACATTATTGCATGTTCACATTTTTAATGTGATAATTTATTTATATTTTCAGCTTTCTAATGCTTAAGTTGTTGGATGCTGGCCATAACTTTATAATGTGATTATCCTTCTACCAAATTGCCAAAGCAGCTGCATAGATAGGCAAGTCCACTACCAGACAATTTATAGGACAGCATTCCCAAGGATGACTTCTTTCCCCGAGGAAGCACTGAAGATAGACGTGGGTGATATGTGCACTCACGGAATGGAACCCTCACTTTTTGATTTTCATGTCTACTATGGAGTGATGAGAGCAATTTCAAAGAGTTTGAGGATATCACAAGATGAAATCATCAAGGTGAGGATGGAAGTTGTGAATATGAATCAGAAATTCAGCAACGAAATAAATGAATCAAAGAAGAAATTGAGGAGATACAAACAAGAGGGCTATGCTTATAGCAAGCATGCAATGAAGGCTGTCCAACAGGCAAAGGGCTAATGTAATTGGTGTACCATTTGACCCAGGCTTTTTTGCTTGGACTTCACCAAACCAGTGGGCACACTCTTCCTCATACAATCATGTGCCGACATCCTATGAGGCATTTGATTTGCAATATTACATTGGGGGTATGTACTTTATGATTACTATGGTAAATGAAATTGTATAAATGTTTGTTTTGTGATTGCATTGGGATGTTTGACTGTATTTTGCTGGGAAAGTTGCAGTCAAAAGTTTCTTGTTTGTATAGTAAGGATCTGTGTGGATTTTTTAGTTTTCGAAATCTTCAAAGACGGTTTTGGGTTATAAATGAGGATAAATGATTGTTGTATTTTAAACAGTTGGTTTGGATTGTTAAAATTAGTTGTAGAATGTTTTGTGGAAGTGGGTATGTTATAATGAACACTGTTGATTTTTTAACTGGGATTCTCAATTGTGTGCGTGTGTGCCTTGAAATGGGTTTCTGTTATTGAATAATAAAAATGCATATTTTTTGTATAGTATACATTGTGTATGCCTTTTTTAATACAATACCCTTTTACCTATAAAAAAGAAAAGAAAAGTGCATGTTGAAAAATGTTTTTATTTCTTCCTTTTTTTCTTTCTGGCATTGAATGGGTTTGGGCATTAATAGGATTACATTTTGGGTTTGGTTGATACTAATTATTAAGATTTGATTTAAAATGGATTTTTCTGATTTTTTTTGAAAACGAAATTAGAGGAGTTAATCTTTAAAAGTTGGAGTTTGGGGATTTGGAGAGATTTGTTTGTCTGGTTAGCTGATAGGTTTGTTGGAAGCAGTGACATGTTTTTATAGTCAATTCTGTTAGTCATATTTGGATTTGTGTTGATTTCATTATTAAGATTTTCATAATATGATACTATATTATGTTAGGGTAGGATTTAGTGTGGTTGGATCTCTTTCATTTCTCTTAGATTTGGTTGGAAAAATACAAAGTTATTTTTTAGACATGCAACTTTACTACATATTATATAAATTGCAGTTTAATCTATTAATTGCAGGGACATTGGGCAAAGAGGGAAAAGTCGCCAAGTATGAGTACTGACTTGGTAAGTTGAGATTTTGTCTCTCATTTCAAACTCTATTCAAGTTTTCATACATATTAATATGTTTTATATAATATGCTCAATAATTGCATATTCAATTTCTTTGGTGGGTTGAAAATAATACTACTTATTTGTAACATGGATGCGGAGTTTCTTTTACCCCAATGAGTCTACATTTACTGTCGTATGGGGAGCCATACACTAAGGTAAGGGATCAAAAATAGGCTATAACATGTATTGATGTACCAATATGTATCATAAATCTCAAGTTAGAACTTATAGTTGCTTTATAACAACAAGTGATGATATTAGAGCATCGACTATGTATCCTTGAACTATGTAAGAACTTGCTTTTTTCTTTACTTTGGAAATAACAGAGAAATTTAACTACTTTGGGAAATATTTCATATCAATTCATTTCTCACTATTTCTTATCATTTTGTTTGAAGATTGGAATCTATTTTCATGATTTTGTACTTGTTGGCTACTTTGTGTTTTTTGAATATGTATATATTGTGCTTCTTTGTTTGACATTGGATATCAAAATGTTGTATATGGATGATTTCTTCTGCAGCTACGTTGATTTGTGATGACTTAAGAATATTTTTGGGGATAGTTGCAAATTTTAAATACAATCTATTAAGGTTTTTTATTATATGGGATTCATATTTGTTATATTTTATTGTCATTTGTGAATGATATTTGTTAAAATTAGTTATGAGATGTGTCAATCTTGTTGACATGTTATAATTGTTTATAGGTGATGTTACTAAATGAAAACTTGGGAAGGCGTTGGAATAACATTCTTCATTGGCAAACAAAGTCAAAAACTTTAAATCCTTGCTGGTGGTTTGAGTTAATTAAATCTTCAAAAACCCACAACTTTTACTAGTGACCATATTAGTTGGTAAAATGTCAAATATAGAAAATTATTTTACCAGCTAAATTGTCCAAGTCAGAACTGGTGGTGGTATCCGCAGTTAAGTTGAGAGAAAAGGAGTAGTGGAAAGTATGCAGAGGGGACGCCTGGCATAAGAATCCACAGACGTGTTATGGCATTGTGTCCTCTCCTCGCCGCGTGCACATCCGGTCATTTTGTTTGCTCTAAATGCCAAATTCACCTCTGTACATCGATCCCTTTTATTTTGTCGGTCTGCATTAGGGACTCATCTGAAGTTCCACAGCCAGAGCTCCTTCCAGGCTGATCAGGTTGTGGCTTGGGTAGAGTGTTCTTAATTGTGAAAGATGGAGTGGTGGAAAAAGATGAAGAGAGTTTGGGTTGCTGTCTCTTCTCATGTCAAGCTTCGCAAGGCTGGTTGGTTTCTGTCTGATGCATATTTGTGTTTGTTCGGTTTGTGTGTCGGTGGAAGTCGATTTTTCCTTGTTTTCTCTTTTTAAGTTGAATTCAATTTGCAGAAGTGTGTTCGCTTGATACTGTTGGTCCATTCACTAACAAGTTAAGCGTTTTGGACAATTGATTTCTCTTGGTTTGCAGATCTAACATAATTGGAATGAATTTAAACATTATTTCCATGCATGAGCAGGTGGTGGTGGCAGCAGCAGCAGTGGTGGCAGCGGTGCTGATGGTGTTGCAGGTGGCCTACTGAAGCTACGCGAAGATGTACTAGCATGTGGGTATGAAGATGTGCAGGTAATGTGGAAAATGTTACATGGATCACCATCAGAGACGACAACATTTGAAGAGGTTAGCAGTCATCCTCCTGAGGTTACCAGTCACCCTGCTAAATGCAGTAAGCGACGCTCTTGGAGGGCCTTCTTTTGATCCATCCATAGAACATGTTCCCCATCATCTGCCCACTTAGAATAAAAATTTTACTTAATGAGGACACATGTATATAAATGGTAAATCACATGGTGATGGGGAAATGGAGAAATAAGGGTTTCTACTTGTTATGTAGCTACTTTTTCTCGCAATGACACTAACCAGGACTCCCTTTCGCACTAATATGATACAACTATCAGCATCTGCGTTATATATCAGGCATGGATGAGAAAAAAGAACAGGTAATCCTCCATTCCCTTTGTATTTTATGTTTCCTAAGCGTCATGTCATGTACAATAGTTTGAGTGGTCTAGGTGTTGCACGGTTGCTTAAGAAAAACCAAAGTCTATGACATAATGCGATGAAGCTACTGTACATAGATAGTTTGAATTTACCGGGTTTGGATTTGTGTGATGTTCTTGCAAATGTATATGTAGGAGGACAGTTTCTATGGGATCTTTGAGTACAACCCCACATTTTAGGCACAGGGAAAACATTTTTGAAGGTTTGAGAAAGCTTCTATCCAAACCTTGATTCTGAAGTGGGGTTGAACTCAAAGCGAATACTGGGCAACCCAACCTGAAACCAAGCCTACTATGTACATGTGTGTTTTACTACTTGATGGGCTTGGTAGCAGCTAGTAACTTAGTACCATAGGACAAAAGAAAAGATCATGCACCTTCGATGCACCAGCTCTGGCCAATATACATGCTCCTCTTTTGTCTTCTTTCACTATGGTGTTGTTTTTAATCCTTTTAAATAAGGAATTTATTGGTTCTAAATTGTGATGATATTAGATACTTCATTTTATTGAGAGGGAAATAAATTAAATATGCCCCTTTAATTTTAACTCGAGTGTAATCCGACATAAAATTGAGTTGAGCACCTTGAGTTACAGGTATTATGATCATTTTGTTTGAATTTTTTTTAATATGAGTTTGCTTATTTCGGTTTTATTTGGTAACCGTTTTTTTAAAAATGATTTTTGGTTTTCAAAACAAAAAATAAACAAAATAGAAAATCACATTTGGCAGCAAAAAAATAAAAAATAATTTTTTGTTCTTAAAGATAGAAAATAAGGTATTTTTAGAAAATACTTTTTAATTTTTTAAAGTTGTTTTCACTTGATTTTGAAAAATAATAATGTGAAAAATTAGTTTTTTGGCATTTACAAATTGTTCTTCAACTCAAATAGTAAATTAAAAGTGCTAAATTTTAACACATTACCTCAATAAATGAGATTATCAAATGTAATGCCAAATTTAATATATGAAATAAATGCAAATACTAAAATACAAAGAGTAATTTTCCTTATGTTATTATTGAATGATATTTTCAAGTTATCTAGGGATCTCAACATTTATAATTATTGTCATATTTATAGGGAAGCAAATAGAGCAACAAACTGTTTAATTAAGAAAGGTATTTATAATAGAGAGTCGATCATTTGAAGATCAAATTTTTCTAAAGATGTTATAAAGCTTGATTTCAAAAATTATTGTGACTCATCTTTTAATCGATTTATAGGTAAGCTGCTTAGTAGTCTCTTTTCAACAAAAAAAAAATTATATCTTGAAGATAATTTTTCACATGTGTTTAGTGATATTAAGAATGAAAAATAATTTATTAGCTTAAAACTATTAAGTTGCATTGGAGTGTACAAAATCCTTCTGGCATCAAAGAATGATGATGTCTTAACTCAATTTAGTTGAAATTTAAAAATTATAATACGTAGAAGTGTAAAATCCTGCCTCGTATGTGAAGAGAGAAATTCTTAAGAAGTATAAATGAAGTAGTTAATAATGGGTTACCATTACCCTTTTGTAGTGACGAATATTGCATGTGTTTCTAAGAAAAAAAAAAGGAATTTATCCATTTTTCAGGACATGAAAAGGGCCTGAAAACACATAAGAACTCTTGAATGATATGTGTGGTTACATTTTATTTTTATTTTTATTCAAGTCCAATTTTTATTTCTATAATGGATTTGACATATTGTTTCACATTTTTGCACTTATGGCATGATTAATTATTACTCTCATTGCTTTGGAGGTTTTTTTTTTTTTAAGAAAAAAAAATTATAACAAAAGAATATTTAAAAATTAATATTAATGATTCATTTTTAACTAGCATAATCAGTTCTAGAATATCCTAAGACTAAATAACTAAAAGTATGATACTTCTTTTTTCTTTGGTAAACTCTAAAAAATTAAGGTATAATTAAGGGGGAGTTATGTAAATATGTTTTATCCATAAAAAAATAGACAAATCCATAACCCAAAAGAACTATTTTCACGGGAAGTACATTTTAGGTAAATTAATCCCCGTTTCATGCATTAAAATAGTAACTTTATATACATATTTTCAAAATTACTCTCCAATCAATTGAATGTGGGCTCTCTCACTTTTTTTCTTTTTTTTTTTCCTTTTTCTTTTTAACTTTTTTTTTTCTCACTTGGACGACACAATTTTTAGCCCTCCCCCACCTTTTTTTTTTGTTCGTTTTTCCCTCCTCACTCACAGTCGCCCCATTTCCACCTTCTCACCGAATTAAATTAAGTTTTATATTATAATTAAATAAATTAGATTTTCTTCTTTTTTAACACTTTGATTTTAATTAATTTTGTAAAATATTATTTTATTTTGCTCTGAATTCACAATTTTTTTTATATTTATAATTTTTATATTATGGATATCATTTTTTTATATATTTTTTAAATTTTTTTATAGAATACTAAACCTAATTTTTTTTTTTTTAAAAAAAAAACACCATTTACATGTGTTGAAACTAAATCTTTTGTTTTCTTGAAAATAAAAACAAAAAAATAGTATTAAAAAAATATTAACTTATCTTTAATTTCATTCAACAAAAAATTAGTGATGATCATTATTTAAGAGTATTTAATTTTAAAAGCAATATTTGAAGGTATGTAAATTTAAAATTTTAAAAGTGCTTGTATTAAATTTTTAAATATAAATTCACAATTCCCATCATAATACATTGATATTTTTTTTAAAAAAAAAAGAAAGAAAGAAAAGCTAATGTTTTTTTTTATTAAATATGTAAAAAAATGTACATTTTTATTTAATTAAAAATTTAAATCATTAAATTTGCTTTTATTTGAATAACTAATGTTGTTAAAAAGTACAAAATATGTATTTTTTGGGCATATTATTTAATAATAGTTATCAAAGTCATAACAACAACAATATAAAAAAAACTTAATAAGCTAGTAGATATTACTATCTATAGTATTACTTTTAGTTATTAACATTATTACTTTTTGGTAAAAATAATGTTACTATCTCGAGTGATATATTTGATATAAAGGTTGAAATGGTGATGAATAATAAATATACTAATACATCATTCTATCTGTATTGATATTTCTAATTACCAACATTGTTATTTTTAAGTAAAAACTATGTTACTATCTCCAATAACATATTTGATGCAGAGATTGAAGCAATGATGGGTGATATGATAGTTACGTATGTGGATTTAATCAAATGTACTTGTCAACTTGTCTTATATAGCTAACAACCCACCTTTTGTTGGTTAGAAGGTACTATTGGAAACATGCACAAAGTTACTATTTTAGTGTATGAAATGAAAATTATTTTCTCTAAAATATCCTCCCCATCGAAGTGACTTTTTTGGGTTACAAATTTATCCACGAACAGGACATGTTTACCTAATTCCCCCGTAATTAACGCCATTGACCCTCAGTCTAACTAATAGTACTAATAATCAATGATAAAAATAATGATATCAATGAAAATATCCATAGAAAATGTTTATATAATAAAAATCTTGATAAATATTGAAAAAAAAAATTCATGAAAATTAATTAAAAAAAAGTGAAAATTTAAAAGTATAAGCTTGATAAAACAATTCATAATAATAAAAATATTTAACTTTTATAGACCTGTAATTTTATTCCAATTAGTATGATGTGTGTCAATTTGTACTTTTATGATCTATTATTGATTATTATTATTTTTAAATATTTTAATGTGTTTTTATTTTTATTTTAAAATATGAAGGGGAGAAAAAAAAAAAAAAAACCAAAGGGAGATCACTCTAGAAAAAAGAGGAAATAGAAAAGTTTTCTGTTATTAGAAACATAAACATGATATTTTTTAATAATATATTTTAATTTTTTTATTTGTTTGTTAAAGACGGTTTTAAAATACAATTTTATAAATATGGAGAATAATAAAAAATAAAACATAAAATTATTTAAAAAATATTTAAAACCATAGAAAACAAGTTAAAAATATTTTAAATTCTTATAGAAACTATCATTCTACATACTTATATAATTATTTTTTAAATAATATTAAAAAATAAGTAAAAATAATTAAAACATATTTTCAAAGAAAACATTATGTTTTATGTTTTTCGAAAACTACTTTTTCTCATTGAAAATAATATTTTTCTACCTTCTTTTTTCTTAAAAACCTTTTTTCTAAACAACTTTCAAATATTTCCTTCAACTTTCCAGACAAGCTTTTTAGAATTATTTTTCAAAAATATTTTCAAAAACACTTTTCAAAGTTAAAGTGGCTTTTTTTTTTTTTTAATTAAAGAAAATTTTTGGAGAAAGAGAGGAAAATTTCGGAATGAGGGAAGGGAATTTATAAATGCATCCACCTAAACTTCCTTTACATCCACCCCCTCAATGAAAATTTTTAAGACATAAATGCCTCTTGATGAAATCCCCAACCCACCCTTTAGTATGAAATTTTCCTCTCCTTCCTTCATTCTTCCTCTTCTATTCTTTTCACAAACCTAAACAAATTTAATAAGAGAATTGTGTTTCTCACTAATGGATAGTCAAATAATCACATCCAATGATGTATAAGTTCACAAGTATTGTTTTTATACATTTTTTTTGCATTTTTTGGATTGAGAAAAGGAATTGTGGATATCATTTGAAATTCCAAGGTCAAACATTTTATAATTATTTGGTCCTATACCTCTTGGTACTCTTAAGGTCAGACATAGTGAAAATGTCTTGCTTTCTAGAATTGGACACCATAGGTTTCAAAATTTTTTACTTTTGTTGAAATTGCAATTTTTCACTATTTCTCACTTATAAATCACATCTATATTTTTTCTACTTGTTTTTCTTGCTTCTAACTTTAAGCAAGATGATTTATAGTTAGGGTTTGTGGTTAGGAAGAAATCGATTGAGAGAAAAATGAACAAAAAAATGAGTTTAGGAAGAGAATAATGCGAAGTGTTTCGAACATTTTTTAAATTGTATTATGGATGTATTAATAAGTTTTGAATTTTTAGATGGATGTATGATGTAAAAAGAGTTTATGCAGATGCATGTATAACTTTTCATGAGAAATAGTTATTTTATTAATCTAACATATTTATTTTTATTAATTTTTATTAATCTTAAATAATAAATTTATTTGTTAAACATCTATATTTAAAATATTGTAGATATATAAGATAACTATAAAATATTTACAATAGAAAATAAGTAATGAATGTGGGTAGTTATATAATATATTCTCACTAGTGTAGGTAAATATGATAAAAAAGATTTGAGATTAAAAATAAATTTATTATTTTGATTTAATATTTAAAATTATTTTTAATTTTAAGTTGTGATATTAAGTTATTTTAACAGACTTGTTTAATCTATTTAATGACTTAAATTAAGTCATTAAATCATATTAAATTATTAACTTGATTTACCAAATGCCCTAACCTTCGAACTTTTTAATAATTAAAATAAAACCCAGAATGCATGTCAAACTGACATCTTATATTCTTCACAAAGACAATATAAATTGAAAATAAATGATCATTTTGAAAATATTTTCGAAAATGGTTCTAAAACATTGACTTCTTTAAAAAATAGTTTTTTAATATTTTCTAGAACAAAAATCTATTTGAGAACACACCATACTTTTTGTGTTTTATATATATATATATATACTCGGAAAAAAACACTCTATTTTAGAACAATGCTCAAAAAACCTGTTTTGAGAACAATTGCTAACGATTTTTTTTTTTTTTTTATCTCAAAAACAAAAAACTGTTTTTGAGCATAGTTCCCAAACACTCAAAAAAAAAGTTCTTATCTATGAAAATGACTTGTGTTGAAGGAATGTGGAAATGCAATCAGGATGTTTCATTGGAGAAACAAGTGAAATGAAATCAATACAAGCTACTTGTTATTGTTTTGGTATCACCCACCAGACCAGACAATTATCAAACACCCATCATAGACTAGAAGACCTATAGACATTAAGAAGACATGGAACATACGAGAAAGTCAAGAGCTGAGTTGAAGGAACCTAAGTGCCATGGGGTGCCTGGCTTCAGATAGTTTATCAGGTTCTAAGACTTCAATGATCTCACCATCAACAAGTAGGCACACCATATCAGCAATCCTCTGTATCTGTTTAATGCTGTGAGACACCATCACTATTGTCATTCCTCGGCTTTTCTTCAGCTTCACTATAACATCCTCTATGTTTTGTGTCGATATTGGGTCTAAGGCACTTGTCGGTTCATCCAACAACAAAACCTATCAAGAAAACAAAATTAGTGGTCCTTGAATTAGACAACCAAATTTTTTAAGAGAATTGTTGAACACATCCATCTCAACTTTCTATACATCCATCCTTTTTTCTTTTTAATTTAAAAAAGATTTTATGCATAAAATGATCAAAATATCATCTTCTGCGACCAATCAACACCTTTTTATCCAAAACTCTAATCCTATTTCTTTCTCCATTTTTTCTTTTTATTTTTTTTTATTTTCTATATTTAGGAAATGAAAGAAAATAAAATAAAATTAGAGAAAAAATAAGATTAGAGTTATTGGTCACTGAATGTTGAGAAATTAAAGGGGGTATTTTAGTTTAAAAATAGTGGATATATAGAGAGTTTAGTCACATAGATGTGTCTATATATATTATGTTCTCCAACACTCTCCCTCGTATTAACCCATAAGCAAACAAACCACAAACAACATACGACACTTTAATATCATGTTAGACAACTAATTCTAATATATATATATAAGCACCAAAATTTCACTCAAGTTGCCTGAAGGCAACATGTAATGAATTAAATCAATGCCAAAAGTAAATGGCTTATAAACTAGTACAAATGTATCAATCAATTTACCTCAGGTTCATTAGCTAGGGTCCTCGCAAGTGCAACTCTTTGAGCTTGCCCAACAGATAATTCACCACCGGTTTTCTTCATAAAAGAGGAATCAAGGTCTGCAAGGGTGAGCAACTTGAGTACTTCATTATCAGTTAGTTTCTTCCCTCTTAATTGCGGTCCATATCGAATGTTATCAGCAATTGTGCCTGAATATTCAATTTTCACATACAGATAATATCATGTTCATGCATTGTTTCTAGCTATCTTAAACACAAACTAGAATTTTATAAGTAGAATGCTATTGAACATTAAAGTTGAACAAATCATTCTTTCTTTTTCCTTTGGTTCTCATGGTGGTAGAGATGTATGAACCAAAATTCTTTTATTTTGTAGAAACAATTTCACTATCCATCTTTGAAGAAAGTGCCTAAAAAATGATGAGGAAAATGATTCTCTTATATTTTGTTTTACTTTGAAAAATATGAAAGAAAATAAAATATAATTAATATTTATTCAAAACATATACATTTTAAAATTATTTAATCTTTATATAAAAAAATTAAAATAAATGAAATAAATTTAAAATGGCATACAAAAGTAATTTATTAACTTTAAATATGTATATTTTTATTTTTATTTATTTCTTTTTACTTTTCCTCTTCATTTTCTTTCCCTTTTGTTTTCCTTTAAATTTTCCGAATCCAAACAAAACCTTAACATTTACCTATCCTTCACACATTTGAAATCTTAATAATGCTTAGTATTAAAAGATTACTACAACAAAATCTAGATATCACAAGTGTTGGTGTTGGGTTCGAGTGCCCAAGTGGGAAGACCCAACCCAATCCAATACATGCGAGAAGAGGGGGAAGCAGTTTCTAAGAGTTCTAAAACTATACAAAAACTGTCTCTATTAAATTAAAAAAACAAAATTCCTCTCCCTTGATTTTTGTTGTTTTCTCCATGAAAAAGAATGTGAAAGTTTTTGTGCAGTTTTTGCATTCATAGTTCTATTTACGACTTGAGTTGAGAAAATTGATCAGTGAAGCAATCGATCAAAACTCTTGGGCATCTCAAAAGGTAACGGGAAACCTTATTTTACATTGTCAAGTTTATATCTCATTTTACACAAATAAATTAGGTAAATCATAATAAGAAATTAAAATTACTCATGAAAGAAAGTCATTATTTCACGGAACTTATTTTCATTTTTAATTATAATTCAAACCATTAAAAAAAATTCCAAAAAAACAAAAATTAAGATTCTGTAAAAGAAAATAAATTTTCATACCCTCAAAGAGAACCGGCAGCTGGAAAAGCATGCCGACTTTTCGGCGGAGTCCGAGCACATCCAGTTCCCGAATGTCGGTGCCGTCCAAGTACACCGTGCCGGACGGCGGTTCCCACAGCCGGTTCAGCACCCGCAGCAGCGTTGATTTCCCACTCCCGCTCGGCCCTATCACCCCCACGATCGCCCCTTTGGGCACGTCCACGTCGATCCCTCGCAGTATCGCCTCTCCCGATTCCGAAACCTTGGTCAGGTTCCGGACCCGAAATTTCGGTTTGCGTTCACCATCCTCCTCCTCTACCTGTAGAATTAGTGGTTCAACAGCTGCGGAAAAAATAATATCAGATGGAATGTTTATGGTAAGTTAATTGGGAAAAGCAAAGTGGAAGAAGGAAGTTGTGGGTACCTGAAGAGGAGTCCAGGATAAGAGTTGTAGCTGAAGACATTGGGGGTGGCCGGTGGGAAGGAGGGAGGTGGATGTGGGGTTGTTTATAGAGAGAAGAAAATGGCCTTTTCCAGGGGAGGGCTTTGTGGGTATAAACTATATTTTGAATGCCGCCTTCCCCAAATGGGTGGAGTGTGGTGGCCTAGTTGGTACCTAGCTTTTGAGATACTATTGATTAAACAAAAAAGGGGAGGGTACAAATGTCATGTGCATGGTCGTGTACGGAGGTTCTTGTGAGTTTGACAACAAACACAACCTTAAAAATGTCCTTTTTTTATATTTTATAATATCTATATATATATATATTTGTGTTTTATAAGGATTAATATCATTTCAATACATATTAAAAAGTAGGGTAATGCTATCCATGCCTTTTATATCCCATCATTTTATAGTTTTGTATTTTAATTTTATTTATTTATATTTTTATTAATCTAATGATTTGAATTTTATAATATATTTTTAATGACTTGAATGACATCTTTAATAGATATTGTTTTGATATCTATAATTTTTTTGACAATTTGTTAAGATAAAACAGTTGAAAAAGTAATTTAATTTCAGGAAGGTTTTTTTTTTTGTTGAGAAAATAGGACTTTTACATGCATGAGTGAAGTTTCTATAAATGCCAAAATTTTGGTGAAATCAAATCATCATGTTATTGATGATTAAATTTCACTTTTTCCTTAGCAAATTTAGATTTGGCAAATTATGAAGTTAACACTTTTTGCATGACATCAAAATCATTAGAATTCTTATGAGCTACAAATGAGCTCAAATGACACATAGCTAAATTTTAATATTATAAAATTTTGGTAAAAATCACATTAAATTAGAGTCAAGTACAGAATTTGAAAAATAGTGTTAAAAATAATGGGCTTTGCACTTTTGGCCTTCAATAAAATTTTATCCCACTTAAGCTCCTTAACCATGCAAGTGATCTAATCATGACCTTTTTGTTAGTTAGTCATCTATGCCACTAATAAGTGGTGGAACCGAGAAATAGTTTAGGTGATGGGGCCGGGGGTAATGTATGAAGTTTAGTTTGAGGGGCAAAATAGTGGTAACTATTAACCCCTTAACCCAAATGACAATATTATGAAACTCATGGATAGGCCTTGCACCCATGTTGCCTCAGGCAGGAAACAGGAAAGACATGGAGGTTTGACCAACATTACTTAAGAGGCAAAGTATTGAAGTAACACTTAGGTTGGTAGTAGTGTGGTGCACACGCCCTACACGCATGATCACATATCCACCTACACACCAAGTGCTCGCACCAACACCAAATGCCCTTGCGCACACACTCACACTCACTCGCACACTTGTGTGTTCTCAGCACTAGGATATGCACCTAGATGCAACCATAATAATGGTGTAGACATAAAGTGAGACTTATGGGGGATTTATTTATTTAATAAGTAAATCTATTATGCTTCCTCAAGCAGGTTGGATGTTTTCACTAGAAAATTTCAAAATAGCTTTAAAATGCTCTTTAAAATGGGGAGAGGGGGGGAGGCATAGGTGACTTAAGGTGGGCACTAAGGCATGACCTTAGGCATGATTATGACACTCAGATGACATACCAGCACACACACATGGGCTCCACGACATGTGTGGCATGCAATATGTGGTTGCAATGGCATGAGGTGTGGTATGGGCTATCCCTCCTTGGCGCTAGCACGAGGGCACTCAACCTTGTGCACTAATGAGGTTCATGAAGCCGTGAGTGCAATGTCATGACATGATGGTGTTGCAACATATGTGATTGACTTAGACAAATGACTTTGCATGGCATAGGGGTGCAATGCCCTATGCATAGGAATGATTAAAGCCATCGACGCAGTGCTATGACTCGTTGATGCGACCAAGAAGGCTTGGGCATGACATAGAGTGTTGTTGCAACAATTACACCAACATAGATGGTGGTGCATGGTTGGCTCAAGCAAGACACAGGAGGGTCTTGCAACATATGGTTCAAGATATAAACTAAAAGACCCAATGTGCCATGACACCTTAACATGGCACATGAGTGGGCATCGGTGTATGGGATAAAACACATTGATGCATTAGAGAGAGCTGGACACAATTAGATGGACTAAGGCAATATGTTGGATCAGAGTGGTTGGCACACATACCAAGTGCTTGATGTGGGCTTGACTCACATGCATTGAGGACAAGATACCAAATTAGCATGGGTCGACTAGCAAACACAGACCAAACATTATTTTGGCTTGATTTGCTAAGAAAATGGGTCGTTTAACTAAGTTACAAAGGATGGTTTAGTGACACTGGTTGACAAGATGCATTTTGAAGAAAGTTACTTGGCACCCACTGAGAAGAGGCACCTTGAGTGTTGCAACCTTGACACAACATGAGGAATGTGAGATAGCTTGTGGCTACATGAAGGGACACCTTAGTTTGAAGGGGTGTTTTTAGCTAAGTGGTTGTGGCAGTTGCATAACCACCACTTTTAAGTGTTTGAGTTTGAAATTTAAACATATAATCGTGTGTATAAAAGTCTTTTGCATTGTAAAGAGACTTGGTGAGAAGGCTTGATCAGATTGTAAGCATTATGGGTTTTCTGACTATATATAAGTGTTGGGATACTTAAGCAATTTTGTAATTTTTGTAGATGAGTAATAATACAAGTTGGGAAAGGTTCCCATATTTGATTGTTGCTTTTGTTCAGGTACTTGGAAAGGTTGGCTAAAAAGGATTCTTAGCACCACACACCTAGATAAAAAAAAATTGGTGGTAATTTTTTTAGGTGTGATGGTAATCATATTTATTTTGCATAATTTTGAGTCTGGATCAAAACCTACCACTTATTAGTACTTTTTTTTTTTCAATAATTTGATCTGGCTTTGCCTCTATCGCCCCCTTAGGCACAACCTAACTCTGCCTCTGCCACTAATGATATCTTTATTCTAGCTTTATTTGACAAATTCATTTACTGTTTTATACTTCTAACATCATTGTAAAGGTTTAGATTTTGTTTGACATTTGTTTTATGAAAACACTTTTTTGTTTTTTAAAACAAAAAACCAAAAAGCAAATTTAACAATAAGAAAACACAAAATAGTTTTATTTTGTTGAAATAAAAGACATGATGTCTTTAGAATTATTGTCACTTATTTTTTTAGGGTTATTTAAAAAAATAATTATATAAATATGAAAAATGATAAAATAAATAAATAAATAAATAAAATAACACATGTAAAAGTCATTTCTAAAACATATTTTAAAATATAGCAAATAGGTAAAAAAAATTTCAAATCTTTAAACAAACTTTTGTTTTACAACACATTACTCTCATAAACACTATTTTCAAATGCATTACCCTCACAAAACTTTTCCTTTTTTGGCAAAAGTGTGTTAATCTATCTCCAAATGTCGTTCACTTGATCACTAACCTCCTCTCCCTTCACCTCATCTTCTCTCCACAATCTTCCAATTTATTAAACAATGGAAGTTCTTGCCGAAAATTGCAATTGTAAATGGTGTGATTTAATGTAAAATGGAAATGAGTCTATAGTATCAACGGTTATATAACTAGTTTTTAAACAAAGTTTCATATGATTCGGAGAAAAAATAGATAAAAAAAATTAATAGATATCTTTTATTCAATGGATAAAAATGATTTCATAATTTGAGTCAAATTATAATGGTCAATCTTTAGTAGAGATAGGAAAATTTTGGGAAAAAAAATTAATATTGAATCCAATTTGTGTAGAATGTTAAGGTTTGTTTCAATTATTCTATATATAATAATTCTATTTATATTACCAATCTCTAAAACAAGTTGGAAAATATTGCCACGTGTGTGATATATCTTTTACCCTACTTTTTTTTTTTTTCTTAATTGAGAAATCTTCCACGACCAAACCCTTATGACTCTCCAGGGGAGCCCACAACAACCAGTACCATGTAAATTCAGAGTATCATTGATGATAAAATTCAAATTTAGAACCATATGCCATTTAGTAGGACCACACTTTCCAATATTTATCTTAAGCAATTAGGCTACTTTGATGAATTTTTTATTTTTTTATTTTATTTTTATTACTTATTTATATGATGCACAATAGGAATTGTGAAAAAAAAAAAAGTCAAAATATAATAAATATATATTTTTTAAGTCTAAATATTAAAAAGTGGCAATTTTAACAATTATATTTATAGTTCTAATTTTAGAAAAATAAATAGATTACTATAATAGATAGTTAAGGAAGGATTATGTGTCAACATTAATTTTTTTAGATAATTTTATTGCATACTGAACAAGATGTAGGTGGTGAATAAGTACCAATTCTATTACTTTTAATCTAATTTATTTTTTAAAAAAATCCAGGGAAAAAAAAAATCTTAAAAGCACAAAATTGCTTTTGTTTTTTGTTGGGTTTTTTTTTTTTTTTTTTTTTTTAATAATCTTGTTTTCAATGAAAATTCCTAAAAAATTACACTCTAATTAATTGGAAAAAAAAAAAAATTATTATTATTATTTTTATTTTTAAATTTTCCAATGTTTTATTTAATGTAATTCCCATTTTTTTTTCATATGCATTTGATAAACTCCAACAAGGCAGAAAATTAAGACCACATCAATTAAATTGCCATTTGTTATTTGATAAAGTAATTTTAATAAAATATATTTTGTGCATAAATATATTTTGCATGTCTCAATTGCATTATAAAATATTTGATTTGCTTTTTTTTTTTTTCCTTCTTTTTTTAATAAAATTATTTTTTTTATTTTTATTCCATCAATTAATTAATTTATTATAGACTACAAATTTAAAATAAATTGATTTTATTTTATTTTTTTGTTGTCTTTTTTATTTTTTATTTTTTATTTTTTTTTATAAAGTTTATATTTCTACATTTTAAATTTCCTTTAAAACAACTGAGGGCAAGTGAAGGGTTTAAAGTAGGGGTTTTAGAGTCAGGTGTCATTTTTCTCTTCATCAGCTCTGCCCTGCTGAAAGCTTCAATCCTCAAAGCCCTAATTCAAAAGACCCTAATCCGCCATGAATTCACTGTCTCGAACATTCGTGAAGCTTCTCTCTTCTCCCTCAACCAGAAACCGTGTTCTCCTCCCTCTCCTCACCACTCTCAACCAATCTTCTTCTTCTTCTTCTCTATTCTGCCACTTCACAACCGCTGCCTCAACCCAGAAATATCCATCCCGAAAATCTAAAGCCGCGCAACAATCTTTTTCGTTGTCGGCAGCATCGGTAATTGAGTCTAGTGCAGAGGATCATCCTAGGGACAGAGGAGCTCCGTCTGGTGATTGGCCGAGGCCAAGCGAGATTCCATGGCAGGCCAAGGTGTGCAATTCGGTGAATCTGATTGGTAAGGTTCATGCTCCAGTTCAGTTTCAGCAATCTTCTGATGGCAAGTGTTGGGCTGTTACTGTCATCGCCCAGGACGCCGATGCTGCTTCCCATTCTCCGGCTCTGTGGTAATCTGCTTTGTGCTTGTTCTATGGTTTTTTTGGTGTTTTCTGTCCTGATTGTGATGTGACTGGTTTGGTAGCTGTAAGAGATGGGTTTGGCTTAGTCTGTTGATATGCCCATTGGGGTTACTTGTGGTAAATGTGGTTTTAGTGAATGATCAATAAGTTGGGTGTTATTGGGTTGTGTTTCTTATGGTTTCTTTGTGAAATCTAATCTATTGTTGCAGTGTTGTTGCTCTATTTCCTCCATTTGGTGTTTGTTGAGTTAGAAAGGCATGTTATAGGGTTCTTAGGAATGCAACGAGGTTGGAAATAAAGAAGAAAAGGGCATCAATTAAATATGATAATGCGCTAGTGTGAGAAAGATTGAATTTTTTATTAGAATAAGCTTACACCAAGGATCAATGCAAGGAAATCCAAGAAAGGTCCTTTCAAGTCAAGGAGGCTAATAATCCTCTGAGAAGTCCTCCTGAGTCATAGCCCCTTCCCTGCCACAAAGTCATTCCTTGCATATCCAAGCTCTAAAGTGCATCTTGAATTGCCCTTGTGATATACTCATACACCCATGATCCATAATTCCCAACAACCTCTGCCTCAACCAAGAACTAAGTAGAGAAGAGTTTCCTTCAGTACGCAAAACTATTGCCTACAAATTGGGGGATGCTGACAAAATTCTTCTTCAATGTCCCATATGAATTCAATGCTGAATTAACCCGGGTTACACAAAAGAGCATCCATTGAAGTTAAGTTTGACACTACCACCAGCTGGTTGTCTCCTAACCAAAGACAATTTTATTGCCTTTTGCCAATCATTTGACAATTGTTAGGACTATTGTTGGTTGAATAGTGTAAGCATTCAAGATGTTTTCAGCTTGATTTTCCTTTTCAAACTCCCTTTTGTTGGTTTAAGAGTGGATTTTCATTATTGTAAAAACAGAATAAATATTCAAGCTTCACCTTCTAAGAGTTATTAGGTGACGTGTGAGGAAGTCAATGAATTCACCAATTTCTGTCCTTTTCCATTGGGCGAGAACGTCGAATCTCACAAAGGGCTGTTTGAAAAATAATAAAGTTGCTGAAATATAACTGTGCAAGGAAATGCAATTTTGGAGGAGAGGTAAAGTGGGTTTGCTGAAATGTAAATGTGAGGCAAATTATGAATTGTTGCAGGAAAACTAAATATGCAATGAACACAAAGGCTTTGTTTGAAATGTAAATTGTGCAAAAGATGAAGATTTGTGGCAAATGTAAATAACTTGTTAAGGATAAATGTGCCAAAAAAAGGGTCAATTACGTAAGAAAATGATTCCACAGAGCAAGGGAATCGTATCTTTGTAATTTTCTTTGGTTTTTTGATGGGCAATTCTTTTTATGAGTATGAGATATCAATATCTAGAATAACATAATAGCAGAAATAATTTCATGGCTGTGGCAATAAAGCTTCATTTAATAGATTTTGAGTATTTAATTGGTACTGATGATGGTCTTCCATCATGTAATCATGGGAGAGAGCTTTATCAGTTTGATTTCTTGTTTAAAGTCCTTAGGCGCGGTAGTTTGGAACTAGCTGGAGGAACCTGCATCTATGAGGCTTCTGTATCCATTAAATGAGACCTTGAAACTGTGGAATATTGGTTGTGAGCATCTAATCATGCAAGTAACTTATAAAGTTTGTTCCTCTTGTGATCACAGTTGTTAGAAACTTACACAATATAATACACTTTTAATATAAAATGATATGTACCATTGGAATGTAATTGTGTCTGGTGGTACCTATGTGATAAGTGATACAATGTGCAGTACAACAACAGAAGGATATAAGCACCTTTTGCTATTTTCATTATTTTATGAGAAAAATCAGATTTGGTAGAGAAATTCTTAATGAAATGATTACATTAGTTGTTTAAAATGTATTTTAAGGTCAAACATTGATTCCTATAATAATAATAAATAAAAAAACGTTGGGGGGTGGGGTGGGGTTGTGTTGCCACTAGGGGCTGGTTTAGACATTGATGATAAGAGGGAAAGAGAGATGTAAAATAATATTACATCAAAATGATACAAACTTGATGTAAAAGTGCACATGAATATTTTTAATTTGAGTAAATTTATTCTGCTATTTAATTTTGAGTGTTGCTATTTGCTTGAGTTGAATATTGACTTGAACATGATAATGTGTGAAAACTGCCGTTTTTTTTTTTTTTTTTGATAGGTTATCAGAAACATTTTATAAAAAGTAAGGCCAAAAAAAGTGTTCCAAAGTACATAGGATGTATACAAAGAAACACCTCAAGACAACACAAAAACAAAGAAGAACACCATCAACAACCCCCTTAGCCCGAACCCAACTACTCCACAAAATCTACAAAGGAAAGAAGATTAGGAACTATGTGCAACTTGCACCAGGCCTAAAGATTACAAATGAAGGAGAATTTCAACCCTTGAATTGACTACCTCTCATTATTAAACGTCCTATTATTTCTTTCCTTCCAAACAGTTCAAAAAAGGCATAAAGGAGATCCCGCCATGCCATTTTCGTTTTCTTACCCACGAAAAAACCATGCCATCCTAACAAAGCTTCTCTCACAAAGGAGGGGAGGACCCATGACACACCAAAAAGATAGAACAGTAGATGCCATAAAACTCTTTGTTTTATCATAATGAAGGAGAATATGATCAATAGATTCTTCCTCCTTGAGGCATAGGAAACATCCATTCACCAAAGACCACCCTCAGTAGTACCCACGAATTCCAAATCACACTTGTTTAATATATTTCTCTTTCTTTTTCCATTGATGGAGGGAATTTTTTTTTTTTTTTTTTTGATGGGCAAAAGCAAAACATATATTAAAAGTGCCTAAAAGGAGGCGTAGCATAGTACACACAAAGTATACGAAATACGCTTGGTATAGCCAAACATGGTAAGAAACAAAAAACCCCTCTCCTTAGTCTAAACTCAACCAATCTACAAAATTTAAATAGACGTTGTGCGATCCTTTTTGCACACCTTAGCCCAATTCACAAAAGTATACATAAAATTGGATTTGATTGCTTAGTCGGATTACATAACGTTATTAGAAGCTCTTCTATTCCTTTCCTTTCAAAGAGTCCATAATAAGCAAAAGGGAGCGGCTTTCCACGCTTTTTGTCCATTTTTCCCAACGAAAGAACCATGGCAATGCAATAGGTTCCTTTTTACTGAAGAATGCATCATCCACTCTAGTTCAAAAAGAGAATAAATAAAGTGCCACACTATTCTTGCTTTGGAACAATGTAGAAGCAAGTTGTTTGTTGTTTCCTTCTCACCTTTGCACAAGTAACACCTATTTGGGAGAGTCCAACCCTTCTTTTGTGTTAGTCAAGAGTTAGAATTCTATCCTAAGATGCTTTCCAGGCAAAGAAATTAACCTTTACTAGTGCTTAAGTGCTCCACACTATACTACCTGGGAAAGACTTTCTACGTCCCCTATAAAAGGAAGAATAAAGAGATCTAATTGAAAAATTATCATTCTTAGATTCATTCCAACTTAGCATGTCCTCCATTTCTCTTTTAATTGCCAACGATTGTAATCTTCGAAAGAAAATCTCTACTTCAGCAAGCTCCCAATCATTAAACTACCTTGAAAAAATGGGAGCTCCAACCATCCCCGTCCCCAGCTTGCTTCCATGCCTTTGCCGCAAGTTTAGAAAAGTTTGTTCCAATGTTTGATCCTTGCCTCAACTCACTAGTCTTTCCAAAATCTAACCCTTCTTCCATTCCCAACTAAAAAGCGAGACCTACTTTTTATCCCATTAATTTATAATGGCTTTCCACACTCCCACTCCATATCCATCTCTCACCCCTCTTGATAACTACCCCTTTTCTCCTCTCCAAATATCCCTATTATGATTTGTTTCCATGAGGATTCCCTTTTTGTATCAAATCTTCAATTCCACTTACCAAGCAATGCCTTGTCTAGGACAAAAAGGTTGTGAATTTTGAGGCCCTCATTCTTCTTTCCCAAGCGAACTAAGTTCCAATTAACCAAATGAGGTATTTTCTCTAGTGTGCCACCTCACCATAAAAGTCTCTTTGATTCTTTTCTAGTCTTGAACCGACCTTTGATGATTAGTAAGGACATGAAGTTAAGCAAAAGACTTGATAAAGTGCTTTGATCAGAGTAAGTCTCCCACCCTTAAAAAGGTATTGCCTCTTCCATAGTGCTAATCTTTTCCTAAATCTCTCTTGCACTGTATCCCACGCCTTGGAAGATTTATAAGAGGCTCTTAAAGGAAGACCTAAATAGGAAGTGGGTAGCTTACTTATTCTATAACCTAACACCAAGGCTAATTACTCTGCATTAGCTACTCTCCTAATAGGAATAACTTTGCTCTTATCCAAGTTAATTTTTGGGTTAGAAATTACCTCAAACCACATAAACACCTAACTTAAATATCTCAACTAATCATGATTGACATCATAGAAAATCAAAGTACCATTGACAAATAAAAGATGAGACATTTCCATTCCTTCCCTATCCTTTCATCCCACCTTAAATCTTGAAATGAAGTCTCCACTCTTAACTTTAGTCAACATTTGACTGAAAGCGTCCATAGCAAAGATGAACAAATAAGGGGATTCGGGAACAACTTGCCTTAAACACCTAGAACTCTGAAAGAAACCAAACGGAGTTCCATTAATGAGGACAGAAAAGCCTGCCATGGAAATACATCATTTTATCCATCTTATCCACTTTTGTCCAAACTGCATTTTTGTCATATCGCCATTAAGAAGCCCTAATTGACATGATCATAAGCCTTTTGAATATCCATCTTTCGAATAAGCCTAGAAATGTTATTCTTTAATATTGAGTCAATGGCTTCACTAGCAATAAGAATTGCATCTAGAATTTGTCTACCTTCTATAAACCATGCTAACAAACTGAAACCACCTTTTCCACCACTTTCTTAAGTTAGTTTGCTAGCACATTAGCTAGCAACTTGTATGATCCCCTGACATGACTAATGGGTTTAAAGTCTTTTAGATCTTCTACTTCATCTTTTTTTGGGGATCAACAACATGAAAGTGGTGTTTAAGCTTTTTTCAAAAGTGCCTTAAGTGAAACACTCCCTAAAAGAACCCGTGATCTTAGACTTGATGAAATCCCAACAAAATTGCCTAATAGCCATAGTAAAACCATATGGCTTTAAAGCCTTATCCCCACTAAAATTGGAGAGAAAATCGAAAACTTCCTCTTGGGAAAAAAACTTCTCTAAGCTCTTAGAACTATCATTCCCTAACACTTCAAAACACAAGCCCCTTATGGTTGGTCTTCAATTTCCCATCTCAAAAAGAAGAGATTGAAAAGCTCTGCACACTATCCTTAATTTCGTTAACCTCGTTCAAAATAGGACTATGAACTCTCACTTTGGTCATCAAGTTTCTTATACTTTGTGCAATAGCCATTTTGCAAAAAAACTTAGTATTCTTATCTCCCTCCCTAAACCAAATTTCTTTAGATTTTTTGTCTTCACGAAGTTTTTTCCATTAAAACCCATTTTTGTACTCCTCCAAGGCCATCCTTCCAACCTTTGCCTCCTTTTAACCAAGAGAGGAGAAACTCTCTCTTTAGAGTCCCAAAAGCTAATAGGAGAAAGAGCTTTTGCCTTGTTAAAAGAAACATTTCCAAAGACTCCTTTATTCCACCCCTTATGATCCTTTTTAAGAGCCTTTAGCTTCACTGCAAGGCAATGATTGCTAGATCCGGCATAACCCATCCACTAACTTCAACTGTGATATTTGAACCCATGAGTCTTAAGCCACATATTCTCAAATTTGAACGGTGTTTTGCTCTTTTTTATTTCTCCGCCCTTAAGAACAATGGGACAATGGTAAGAAAAAGGCTGAGGAAGCATAAGTTAAGATAGGCTCGAAAAGTGCTCCTCCCACACTTTTGAAACTAAGAAATGGTTCAACCTTGAGGATGACTGAGAGTTCAAGCCTTCACCCCATGTAAATAGACCTCTAGAAAAAAGAAGGTCCCTCAATCTCAACTCTTCTATAAAATCTAAAAAGCGCCTCATTTCTATAGAGAGTCTTGAGCAATTCCTTCTTTCCCCTGGAAATTTGATTGAATTGGAATCCCCACCTAAACACCATGGATCTTCCCACAAGCCTTTGGTAGCCCCCAACTTTTCCTGAAGTTCCTCTTTCTTCCCCCTCAGAATTGGTTCGTACACTCCAGTGAACATATAAACAAAGCCATCCTTACAATTTCTAAAATGGCAGGAGATGGAGAACCCTTTAGACTCCATATCCAACATAACACTTGTCCCAAAAAACCAAAATGCCACTTGACACACCTTTGGCTTCCACCTGAACTACCTCCTCATCATCATTGAGTGAGGGAATGATGATGAGTTTTGCGAAGTTGGAACTTTAAAGGTGACATATAAACACACACACATCAACAATGCATACATGTATGACCAATTGGAGCTAGGAACTAAAAAGTTTTAGTTAAAATTCAATAAGCTTATTTTTGTAGATTTTATGATCTTATATATTGAAATGTCATATTTTTTGAAGTTAAATTTGTCAAAATTCTAGTGTTGCATGTTTCCATATGCATGATATTGATGAAAGCTTATGGTTTGACTCTTTTAATCTTACTACTTTTAGCAAATTTGGTTATATATTGCTCTCTACTTCATTGTTCCAATATATGTATAATTGATATGTGTATGCGTATGTTTTTTCCTATTTATTTTGCATTATGTAGAAAGAAACTTATTTATGAGATACAATATATTACACAATACGGAAAAATAGAAAAACAATGCAGGATATCATTTATAGGAAAAAACTATGCTTGTGATGGTTTGATTTGCTAGAGTTCCATAAAGCAAAACTAGACAAAAGCATTTGTTTGGGCTTATAAGGACACTCTTTCGAGTTAGTGAAAATTTTCTCCTTTTCTTTGAGCTGTAATTTTACAAGTGAGATTGATATTCTAGACATGGCTACCACTTGATGGATATTTTAAAATAATTTTTTTAATATTTTAATTGGTGCCACAAACTTTGTTCCCATACTCATAGCAAAATTTACTATTTATTTTTCATTGCAAAAGTGAATCAAATTTTATGGCTTGCTTGTTGTCCTATCACGTCATTCTATTACTTGTGCTTGCTGTTGATTCACATAATTTGTTATAATGCTAGCTTACATGCTTCATTTTCCTCATAATCAGGATTCCATTAACATTTGAAGGTGATTTGGCTTATATTGCTGCGTGTCATCTCAAGGAAAATGATTGTGTCTATATAGCTGGACAACTTATTACTGATCCACCTCCACTTGATCTAAATCAGGGTCCATCTAGTTTCCAGGTAAAATCTAGTTACATAAAAGAAATTGGAGCTTCACTAAGATGTGGGGTCATTTATAGTTTATGATATTAACTGCCTATTTACCTTTAGGTCTCTTTAATCCATGTGCTGGCAAAATCATTCATTCTTTTAAATTTCTCTTTGGTGTTTTTGGTTGGGTTGTTAGGATCTTTTTGAGAAAACCTCTGATGTCCCAAGGCTTAAATTTTTTCTTTTGCGTCCCTTTTTAGATAGTGGCAATTCAATTAGATCTAGCAGCCCATTTGTTTGTCAAATGAGTTTGAAATATAGGTATTAGATTTTGAAGCCCAAGTCTGAAAGTTGAGACAATGAGAGGGCATTTACCATCCTTTTAAATGAGGTATATACCTAGAGGCATAAGGAGTAATTGAGTTAAGTTTAGTTAGTTTTAATAAGTAGCATCTTATAGGAAGAAAGTTTGGAGAGTGACTATTTTGTTCTTATTTTGGACCATTTGGAAGAAGAGAAATTGGAGATCATTTGAAAACATTGAAATAGCGGATCAAACAATTTAACCATTCTTTATGTATAATTTTTTGGAATGAGTTAGTATACATAAAAGATTCCTTAATGTCCATGATGGACTTCATTGATTGGCTGAGCTCTAAGAAGGGAAAGGGTTTTTTTTTTCTCTCTCTGCACTTTGCTTGGCCTTTTAGCACCTTTGTATATGTCGTTTATGCATTTGTGCATATATATGAAATCATAAAAGATGGAATATTACATTTCCTTTTTAGTGATTGGAAATACACCAAAAATTTCAACTTCTTTAGAAACTTGTCCACATGCGATAAAGAAGTGTTAATGTTCAATAGGCTTGAAACAATCTCGACTTGTGCCTTATTAGTTCATTAGGCTTCGACAAGAACCATGTTCCTAGTGTTTGAAATACAAAAATAAGCAATGATTTCCATGTGAGATAGAGAGACCACCCTGAGTGTCAGTGCAAGTTCTAAGTGGACTGGGAATTTGTCATTCTCCCCCTGCTTATTCCAATTCTTGATATATTCACCCAGGTAGAGGGACCTATTGTACTTGGCAAATTTTTTAGTCATCAGATTCTTTGCACTTAACTGCCAAGCACCAGAGAAACTTAATGTAGCAGGTGAAACAATATCTGGTCTGATTTGTGGTAGGGAATTAGAAACCAGCTGTGTCCTTGGTGTAAATGGTTTTTTTAGCGATTTATGGAGTGATCTTACTTAGAGAAGATATAGCTGTTGTGTCTCTCAAAAATCTCTAATGCTGTCTTTACTTCTTTATATGGATGCCTCAATTCCAAGTGTCGCATTTGAATTGGTTAGAAGGATTCATCTGAAGTATTCGGAGGAAAGCTCCATTCTTAAGAAGACGAACCATTTGGGTTCTGTTTTCTTAAGAACATGGAACCTTCACACTTAAGAAAACAGAACCTACACACAAACAGACTATACCAAAGTTTGTATTATAATGAAGACAAACTGTTCAAGGCTCCTTCAATAGCCTTAAAAGTTTTACTGATTTACTTTCTTTGGCATCAATCTGATCACTTATCTGGGTTGTAGCTTCTGGTTTTTTAAAACTGTTCTTGGGTTAATCATTTTGGTGAATATTATTTATGTTATATAAAATTTTTAATGAGTAGACTTGGTAGTTTAAAATTTTAAGGGGAAGCCAAAAAAAAAAAAAAAAAAAAATTGTTTGAAGTCTGAATTTGTGACTTATGCTTTTTATGTGTTCTGCCTTAGGCATAAGGTATGTGGCATGAGATGAGGCATTAACCTAATTTGTCCTCTCACTTTTATTTTCAAGACTAAGATGACACTCTTCTCTTGGCTGTATTGAGAAGTTTTCCATTGAGCTTTTTTGTGGTTGATGTTGGAAAATAAGAAATCTACTTATTTACTCATTGAAACATTAATATAGATATATGTATATATATATATATATGATAAATGAAAACCAACTAAGACAACTGACCTACTCCTAAAGTTCTTCTTACAAATCCTTTAAATTACAACTTCCCTCATTTTCATAGTCAACTAATTTAAATATGCACAAAATCTAGTATAAATCAGATAAGTTCCATGAAATCGGGAATAATTGTTGGGTTTCAACACTCCCTTTCAAGTTGGTTCAAAGATATCTTCCATTCCCAACTTGCCAACCATAGAGTTGAATGTAGGATTCTGAACTTCCTTTCTAAAGACATTAACTAGTTGTAGTTTGGATGCGACAAATGGAGTGCAAATCAACCCACTGTTTTTCTTTTTCTTAATGGAATGTCTATCAATCTCAACATATGTAGTCCTATCATATTGTAGAAAGGCTTGGATGGTAGCTCCTCTTTGTTTATTTTGGTGGGTTTGGAAGGAAAGAAACATGATAGCTTTTGAAAATGAGGATCTCTCGATTCAAAGGATGAAATATTTGTTTGAATGTAGTCTTTGGTATTGGTCTAAGTCATGTATAGATGTATGACCTTTACCTTTAATCAATTTTTTTTATTGGTTGGGTTCTAGATGAGGGCTGGTTAATTTTTTGTATCCCCTTTTCTTTTTGTTCTTGCCTTTAGGCGCCTCTTGTATACTCCCTGTATGCTTTGGGTTGCCCTTTGGGTGCCTTTTTCTCTCAATATATTTTTTATGTGTGTTTATCTATCAAAAAATTGATAGTATCCCATGTTTCATTCTTATACAAGGCTTTCATCTCCTCATTTATGGCATCCTTCCACCTGGGATCACTTAGAGCCTCTTGTACATTTTTAGGAACTAAATCCGAGGACAAATGAGTTGTAAAGGTATTATATTGGTGGCAAAGTCTATGATAAGACAAAATTTGAAAAAGCATGTTTAGTACAATTTCTAATACCTTTCTGAATAGCTATAGGAATATCAAGATCAGTGTCAAAACCATGATTGAGAAGAGAGGGATTAGAAGGATTATATGTACTGGTTGTGTGTACAAGAGATTAGGTCTTTCTCTTGCATTGGTAGCCTTGGCTTCCTAGAGTTAACCATCAAGTCTGAATCAACGTTTTCTGCTACTGCTGGTTGTATGATGTAAGTTTGTTTTGTTGCTGCTGGTTGCATAATGTGAGCCTCCTCTACATCAGCATGTTCTGTAGAATGACTCCAAATGGCTAAAGGAAGCATCCAAGACTGATCTTCCTACAATATTTTCTCCTCCTAAAGATAATATTTCTGGTAATAGGGCTGGTTTAAAAAAAAAAAAAAAGTAATATCTATGGAAACAAATTTCCTTTGTGTAGGTGGATGATACTTGTACCCTTTTGTGTGTGACGTAGGTGTTGTTTCAGGGTGTCTATTAGAGTTTAGGCTTTTTGTGGACATTCTATTGATAAGGTAGGCAGTTGTAAGTACTGCATCTGCCCAAAAAAACGTAGGAATGTTTCTAGCAAACATTATGACTCTAGCTACATCTAACAAATGTCTATTCTTCCTTTCAGCTACCCTATTTTGTTGATGAATACCTTCAGAAGAGGTTTAATGAATAGTTCCATTCAAAAAGAAATAATTTCCAAGAGTTTGTTTTAAATGCTCCCTTCCATTACCCGACCTCACTAATTGCAATTTTGCATTAAACTAGGTTTGGATCATTTGGTGGAATTGTTTAAGGGTGAGGATAGTATTGGAATTTTCTTTTAGGAGATATTTTTATACATGCAAGTTTGTTTATTCATTTAGATGTTACCACTAAAAAGAGGGTTAGGTTAGGAGGCAGAAGATTAGACAGAATGAAGGATATGAGTAGAGGAACATGTGTGTGTGCGTGTGTGTGTTGGTATCTCCTTGCTGTACATGTGTCATGTTTTAATAATGTTTTATTAGTCTATATTGGTGTGTCTGTATTGTGTCCTGTGTCTGTCTACTGGCTTCATAGATGGAAGGACGGCGTTTTAATTCTTACCAAATGGTAGTAGTAACTTAACTCATCATTTGAAGTGCCACAGATATTGTACTCTACTATAAACTTGGCATGTGGAACCATGTCCCAACTTTAGGGGTGTATGCGCGTTTTGATTTCATCTACTTCAAAATCCCTTCCTCTGTTCCCAAATGTATGCTAATGAGGCAACCACTTGTCCGTAGAGCTCTCTTATAAAGGAGGAGGGTTTCCTTTTGGATTTTGTCAATGCAATGCATAGCTATGTTATTTTTTCGCCAGGGTTTCCTTTGTGTTCTGTCTATGCTGGTGGTGCACCCTCTTTTTTGGTACCTTTCTGGATTGCCTTTACCTATTAGAAAAAGTTGATAAAAATAAAATATCACAAAAAGAAAAGCTGAAGGAAGGACTTTGTATATTTTTTTTTCCTTCTCCCATTGCCTTCTTGCTTGGATTTGAAGTTTGAGTTGCGGTGGCTTCAAACCAGTATACATTTGAGAACCCTTTCTCTGTATTAGCCAAGAAGAGAAAAAGGTGGAGCTAGTTTTCATGCATCTCTCTTTTCTCTCAAGGTATGTATCATGTTTATGAATCTAACATGTGATGTTGGAAGTTGTTAGGTTATGGTGCATAGCGTTAATTTTGTTAAGGAATCTGGTCAAAAGAAAAGCTTTGCACATCAAAATGAAGAAAACCCGGCTTCCAAGCATTTTGGTAATTCATGTTGGTGATTCTCAACCTTATACATGATTACATCTTTGTCACCTTAACAATTCGGTTTATTTTGATAATTGTCACTTTCAATTTCCAAGGTACAATTGTTTTCGATAATATGGAAACTGAGGCTTTTTCCATTCTGAAATTGTTGATACTAAGATTACATTTATTTAGTTGATTATCAGTATTGTTTACTAAAGTGATTCTAATTGTGTTTGTGCTCTGATAGTTGAAAGTAAGAATGGATTGAGGGACTCCCGAATAGGCCAATAATGTATTGGAAGATGTCATATTTAAAAAGAGTCTTGAAATGAAGTACACCCTGAAATAAGGATGATTATAAATTTAAAAATAGCTTCACTTGTAATTGCAGCTATGCTTAATACATACATGAGAGGTTTTTTCCTTCCTTAAATTGTTGATAATAAGGTTGCATTGGTTTATATTTGTCTACAGTAAACATTTGTTGTCCTTTTGCTCGTTCTTGATGATATTTTTAGAAGATGGGAAGGTTTATAGAAAACATTATATTCTTAGAAGATGGAATGTTTACTAAAAAACATCAAAAGAGAAGCAGAACTAAGATTTTTGGTAAAGTTTGGAAGTCCATTGAACTTAAAAGAATCCCATCCAAGAATTGATAATTATAACATTTAGTGTATGTTTGAATAAATTTCCTATTTTTTATTTTTAAAAAAGAAACTATTATACATAATGTAAGAAATCTTATATAAAGAGTAGGTAATTACCTGGTGTACTTGAAAACACTTTTTTAAAATTTTAAAATTTAGGCACAAATTTTACACTTCTACAAATTTTTAATAGTTTGAAAAGAGTTTTTAAGAACACAAGGTCATCAATTTTTAGTTTTTGTATAAGAGTTCTTATATTATATATAACAATTTCTATTTTTAAAAATAAAAAATAGGAAGTTTACCCAAACACCACCTTAAATGTCCCATCAAAGCCATCATTAACCATTGGTCGCTAAGGCGTATTCTCAAAATACCTTTATCTATAGTTGTGGCAATGGGGGCGTGATTTGGTAATATGCCAATTTGCCCATTATTAATAGATAAAATGATTTCCTTTACTTTTGAATCCTAAACAATTCGATTAGGGGTCAGTACACAAAGATTAAGGTCATTTCTTTAATTTGCTCTCCATTTATAAGTTCATAGCCTTTGCGATAGCTTCATCGATGTTACCAACCAAATAAAAGGGGGATGCATTTTAAAGTTGTGGACAATCTCTGTGTTTATGTGTGTGTGTACTTGTATTTTATCAAATCTGTGATCAAGGCTCAAAGAGCATATTTGGTTTGTCTTCAAGAAACTGTGTTCCAAAATCTGTCATGTAGTTTGGTTCGGTCTTTGAGGGTGGGCAGGTTTTTGGAGTGGGGTGCTTTGAATTCTCAGGGAATGGCAAGGGGGGTGTTAAGTCCTTTGGGATAAAAGGGTGTTAGAGCTTATTGGCATGGAAATTGGAGTTCTTTCACTTTCCTAGTTGTTTAAAAGTGTTGAGGATGATTTCTGCTGGGTTTTTACAGGGGTGTATGGCCCTTCTGTTGGGAGGCTTAGGGAAGATTTTTGGGAGGAGCTGGGAGTTATTAGGGGTTTGTGGCAAGACCCTTGGTGCATAGGTGGAGATTTTAATGCTGTCAGATTCTTGAGTAAGCGAAATAGAGTTTCAAGGCTGTCTTTAGTGATGAGAAGGTTTTTGAAGGTCATTGAGGATTTGGAACTGCAGGATTTACCTCTGTAGGGGGGTTCTTTCATGTGGAGAGGCAGATTGAATAATCAATTACAATCAAGGTTGAATAGATTCTTTGTTTCCGAGGATTAAGAGTGTTTTTTCAGTGGGGCAGTTCATTATCTTCTTCCCAAACCTATTTCTGACCATTGCCCAATCTTGTTAGATGGTGGAGGTGTGAGAAAAGGTCCTTCCCCATTCAGATTCGAGAATATGTGGTTGAAGGAGGATAACTTTAAGGAATTACTAAGAAATTGGTGGATGGTCTCCAGTTTAGAGGGTCTTTCAGTTTTATTCTGTCTAAAAAACTGAAAGCGCTTAAAGCTATCTTGAAGGCTTGGAACAGAGAAGTATTCGAAAATACCAATGCTAGAAAGGAGTTGGCCTTGAGCCAAAGGTGTTTTAGGATTCTGTAGAAGGAGACAGGGATTTGTCTGCTGAGGAACAAAGGCTTAGGAAACAGGCTATGGAGGAGTATAAGAAATGGGTGTTGATGGAAGAAACCTCTTGGAGGCAAAAATTTAGGGAGTTATGGTTGAGGGAGAGAGATAGAAATATTGGTTTTTTCCACAGAATGGCTACCTCTCATAAGAGAGGAAACTCTATGGTGAAGATCAAGATAAATGAGACCTGGGTAACAGAAGAGAGAGATATCAAAGAAAGGGTGGTTCAGGTTTTCCACTCTCTTTTGACTGATTGAGAGGAGTGGACACCTAGATGCAATGAGCTACAGGTTGGGGCCCTAGGAGGTGAAGATGTAGCGTTGTTAAAGGTCCCTTTCTCTAAGGAAGAGGATTTTGGTGCTCTATTGGACCTTGGTGGGGATAAAGCTCTTGGTCTTGATGGCTTCTCAATGGCTTTTTGGTAATTCAGATGGGATTTTCTAAAGTTGGAAGTTATGGGGTTCTTTAATGACTTTCATGAATGGGATAGGTTCATGAAGAGCATTAATGCCTTTTTTATTTTATTTTTTTATGTTAATTTCTAAGAAAGGGGGAGCCGAAGATCATAAGGATTTTAGGCTTATAAGCTTGTTGGATAACCTTTACAAGTTGTTAGCAAATGTGCTAGCTAATAGGCTTAAGAAGGTGGTGGGAAAGGTAGCATCCAAGTCCCAAAATGCTTTTGAGGAAGGGAGGCAAATCTTGGATGCCTTGTTGATTGCTAATGAGGCTATTGATTCGATGTAGAAAGGCGGGGGTGGTGCTTTTCTTTGCAAGCTTGATATTGAAAAGGCGTACGACCATGTAAATTGGAATTTCCTTATGTGGTTGTTGGAATGGATGGGTTTTGGAGCTTAGTGGATCTGTTGGATTTAGTGGTGTATTTGTACTATCAGCTTCTTTGTTTTTATTAATGGAACCCCCTCTGGCTTCTTCCAAAGCTCTTGAGGCTTGAGACAAGGAGACTCTTATCACCTTACCTTTTTGTGATTGTCATGGTGGCTCTTAGTTGCTTGTTGAAAAGAGCTAAGGAGGGAGGGTTCTTGTCAAGGTGGAGGTTCAATGGTAGAGGAGGAGTGGGGGTGGAAATCCCTCACTTCTTGTTCACAGATGACACCTTAGTCTTTTGTGAGCCTTCTCTAAAGTAGATGACTTATTTGAGTTAGCTTCTTATGTGGTTCAAGGCCATGTTGGGGTTGATGGTGAATTTTGACAAAAGTGAGCTCATTCCGATGGGGAGAGTGGAAAATGTAGAGGAGTTGGCTCTTGAGTTTGGTTGTAAGCTTAGTGCACTCCTGTCTTCTTACGTGGGTCTTCCTTTGAGTGCTGATTTCAAGAATGTGGCTGTTTAGGATGGTGTAGAGGAGAGGCTTAGGAAAAGACTTTCGATTTGGAAAAGGCAGTATATTTCCAAAAGGGGTATACTTACCTTGATTTGGAGCACTTTGTCCAATATGCCTATCTATTGTATGTTTTTGTTTTGTATGCCAAGGAGGGTCAGATTGATGTTGGAGCGAATCCAAAGGGATTTTCTTTGGGGAGGTGGGGCCCTTGTGAGGAAGCCTCATTTAGTAAATTGGTCCATTGTCTGCTTAGATAAATGCAAGGGTGGTTTGGGTGTGAGGAATTTGGTGTTGCTCAATAAGGCTCTCTTGTGCAAATGGAGTTGATGTTTTATAGTGGAGAAGGAGGCCTTGTGGAGGCAAGTTATTTGTGGGAAGTATGGGGAAGAAGAGGGAGGGTGGCGGTCCTGTGAAGTGAGAGGAAGTTTTGGGGTTGGATTGTGGAAGGCCATTAGGAGAGAGTGGGATGTGATGAGTAACAATATGGTTTTTTCCGTGGGGAATGGGAGGAGGGTTAGATTTTGGAGGGAGAAGTGATGTGGAGACGATTTTGTGTACTGTTTTCCCTTCCTTATTTGCTATTACGTTCTCTAAGGAGGCTTGGGTGAAGGATGTGTGGAGCCATTCTAGAGGGGGAGTGTGGGATCCTTGTTTCTCTAGGTGGCTCAACGATTGGGAGGTGTCCAATGCGGAGCGTTTTCTCCAGAGATTGCAAAGGAGGAGGGTGTATAGTGATGTGGAAGATCACTTGTATGGACAAAGTCAAAGGACAATATTTTTATTGTCAAGTCTCTATATAAGGCTTTGGAACCGGTAAGAGAAAGGGATTTTCCATCAAGAGTAATGTGCGACTCTTGGGTACTGTCGAGGGTGGGTTTTTTTGCTTGGGAGGCTATTTGGAAAAAGGTCTTAACCTTGAATTGGATTCAGAGGAGAGGGTGACCTTTGGCTAATAGATGTTACTTGTGTCTTTCAGAGGAAGAGTCTATTGATCACATCCTCTTGCATTGTGAGTTGGTGAGGAGCTGATGGAACCTGTTGTTTTTCCTATTTGGGATGTCATGGGTGCTTCCATTTTCAGTTAGAGAGGCATTGTTTGGGTGGCTTGGGTCTTTTGTGGGAAAGAAGAGGAAGAAAGTGTGGCTAGTAGTCCCCCTTATGCCTTTTTTGAACAATTTGGAAGGAAAGAAATAGTAGGGTGTTTGAAGATGAGGGTCATTTTGTTCAAGGGTGTAAATCTTAGTTCCTTTATAGCTTGTGGGTGTGGGCTAAGGGGTTTTTAGTTTCTAGTCCCCCTTCTATTGTTGATTTTGTAGATTGATTGGGCTCTACGTGAGGGGGCGCTTTCTTTGTTGGTCCCTTGTTTTTAGCCTCCTTTGTATACTTCCTGTGTACTTTCGGGTGCTTTCTTGAAATGCCTTTTCTATTTTTACTTTATTTCTATTTGCTCATAAAATATATATATATATGTATATTTTACTTTTAATGTCCTTGGTCAACTATTTTCTCCTTTCTATTATTCATGGAAAAGGCAACTTTGAAGGGCTGTTGCTTCAAATTTCAGTAGAACATATTATTGGTTAGAATCAAGTTGTTAAGGCCGAAAATTGTTATGGATCCACTTGCACATTACCGATGCTCAATGGATTAATATATGTCTATCTAAATAATCATATGAGTGCTTAGTGGCTGTTAGAATATCATATTTTCCATGCCTATCAAAAAAAAGAATATCATATTTTCCATGTTCATAATAAATCTAGATTAATATATATGAACTTACTATGTTTTTCAAACAGGAAGAGTTGTTCAAATTCTAAAGGTACTTTTGGCTCCAATTCTGAATGTTTATTAAATTGTTAAAATTTTTGTACAGTTGTTTATGAATTGTTCTTTGGTTGAAGTGGTTGACCACGTGTGTGGCAAGGTGTTTTAGGCTGAGGGGAGTAAAGCTGCCTGAGGGAAAAGTTGGGTGTGAATGATGGGAGTGGACCTCTTAGAGTCACCAAGACTAATGACAAATAGAGCAATTCCTAAGAGTGGGTGCAGAGTGATGGACTCAATGAACTGTGGCCACTTAAGCCCATATTTTTAAAAGGTTCAAGACGTAAGGTGCAAAAGTCTCCTATAACTTAGGTGCAAGGTGCAACACAAGGGGCGTGCTTAAGTGAAGTGAAATGCAACCTAGGATGCATATCAATTTTATGAAATATGATTCAAAATCTAATCTAATCAATAAAAAATTTAAGATTCCAAACATTTAAAAGAAGCATTCAATAAAAAAGTAATAAAATTATATAAATTTTAATATACAATTAGAAATTTCAAGAATAAAAGTGTTTAAAAAGAAAGGCTAAAGTTGACAAGGTGTGCCTCTTCAATAAAGCGCATGTTTTGGAAAACAAGGTGCTATATGTAGGAAGTGGTTGCACCTTGATCCTAGGTGCGCTTTAAGCACACCTTTTGAATTATGCTTTAGCTTTATATAGGAATTGAGAGAATGCCATCCAACTGGGTTGTATGCTAGAGTCAATACCATCTGTGTGCACGCTTTGCAAACCAGGAGGTCTTGGTTGCAACGCTTGGAACAAGAAGCCGTGCTTAGATTTAAATGAAATCTCTCTTACTTTCTCTCTCTCTCTCTCTCTCTCACACACACGCACACATGCGTGCACACATGCAAATCCAAACTAGTGTGCACACACAACGAAATACAACAACGCTTTTTAATTTAACAAATTGTTTCTTGTTCTTCTCATTGTAGCAACTATGAAGTATGATCTTTGTTAAGCAAACTGGAGAGTTTAGCATTTGATCATAAAATTGTTTAAGATTTTGTTTTTTTTTTTTATTGGAAAAAAAGAATATATATTGACAAAGCCTTGGAAAAGGCACAAAAAAGTACAGACAATGTATAAAATTGTTAAGATTTAGGATAGAAGTGGTAACAATATGTACTGAACAAGTTAATTTTTCATTTCTTAATGACCCTATGTGGTTCCTTGGATGACCTGACCATCTAGATTTTTAAATTGATTTCACCAATAATATTCTTGATGCCATTGACAAGTAGGGAGTAACTTCTTTTTCAGCTCTCAAGAAGAATGGAGGGGACTCTGGATTAGGCTTATGGAGAGACCTTATTATGAATCCAAAACAATGGAGGGATAACCGACAGGATAAACTTAATGGATCGGTGAGGCCCTTCTCTTTTAAGATATTGTCATATATCTTGCAGATTTTACTGATATAATTTAGACCTCTCCTGTCTGCTTTACAGGTGAAGCCAAAATTTCCAGATTTTAAACGCAAGGATGATGGTGTTTCCCTCTGGCTTGGCAGTGCACCAGAATGGGTTTCCTCAAAACTTGAAGGATTGGAATTTGATAATCAAACTCATAAAATGAAACATTTAAAGAGGAATACTGGTGAGCATGAACTAATGTTTCTTATTCTATTAACAGATTAAAATTATTTTTGTTTTAAATTCACTTCTGGCTACATATGCATATATGCAAATTTTCAAGGTCATCTATGCAACCAAACTTTGTATGCATTTCTCTTCATGCATTCCAAAACCGACCACCTGCAGAGCATGTTCTGCACTAAAGAGGGGGTCAAAGCTTAGAATCTCGCTAAGGCATTCTAGAAGAATCATATAAAAAGAATTGTTGGTCAAACTGTCTCAGAAACTCTAGCTTCCATAGAATAGTAGGCTTTCGATAAAGCTCAATTGCCAAGTTTCACTCCTATGTCTGTTATTTTAAGCCAGAATTAATCAAAACTACATCAAGAACTAAGAAAACCCAGAGCCCAACCTCTAATGACTTTGATGCTAGACACATGAATATCTAAAATAACCAAAATACCCTTAAATATGATTTATAGTGGGATGCCCCTATAGTGGCTTGGTTCAAGTGGTAAAGAGTTAGGGAGGGTTTGTGAGAGGTTCTAGGTTCAAGTTCCATGGAGACAAAAATTTACCTATATATATGTGTGTGTGTGAAATGTGGGATGCCCCTATGATTCACTTTTGGGGCCTGCAATGTTCTATTGAGTTCTTTATTCACCATCTTTGTCGCACCAATTGATTTAAAGATAGGGATGGGGGAAGTCGATTTAGAGGGTTTAGCAATGTGCAATTGTTGAGTATGTTGTGATTTGTTGACTAACTAATACTTTGCTTTTCCGTTTGTATTTTGTTTTTCAATAATCTTGAGATGTTTATTTGACCTCCACTATGTTCCTTGGTGTTCATCAAAACTTTTAACTTTCATCTTTTATTATCTTTGGCTGGTTATTCAAACAGTTTGTGGTCATTTAACATAAAAAAAAAAAAAAAAAAAATCCACTAACTACATTGTCTGGTGTCAGGGGATGAGTCCTGGAAGAACTTGGTGGAAAACCCAGATAAATGGTGGGACAATAGATCATCAAAGGTAAAAACTCATGAGTGCATCCTGGTAATGTCGTGCCTCATTTTTTTGGTTTCTCATCCACTGTCCTTTCTCATTAGACCAAGGACAAGGCTCCTGATTTCAAACACAAAGATACTGGTGAGGCGCTATGGCTCTCCAGCTCACCAGCTTGGGTACTCTCCAAGTTGCCTCCCATAAAAACTGGAAAAAATGTGACCTTCACAAAGAGAGAGACACTTCTGTCTTAAAGCCAATTTTAGGTAGGAGAAAATTTAAGGTAACCTGTTTCGATGCTTCAACGCTTGTGTTGTGCTAGTATTTAATCATTTCAAGATGAATTTAGTGTTTTTTTTGCAGGAGCTGCACCTTACTGCCATCTTTAGAGCAACAGAAAGTTTCCAAATGCCGTATGCATTATTTGATCAGAAGGGAAGCATACTCGCATTATCATTTGACCATCATTCTGATCCTCGAGACATGGATGATGTATTCTTTCAGGATGAACCTTGTGGCACATAAATGAACCTTACTGCTAAGAACAATCATACATATATACAAGTTCTGCAGGATAAACTGTTTCAGAATGTATATATTGGGTCGGAACCTGAGCAACCAAGGTTCTATTTTGCTTCTCATTTTGTTTCTATTTTGCTCCTGCTAGTAGATCATTTTACTCTGCAGGTGAAGGGTATTGGAAGGTGATGTTGACAGTTTAGATATGGCTTTTTTCTGGGCTAAAGAATTTTCTCCCTCCTGGGCAATTAAGGCCATAGGCGAAGGTACTGTAACCTAGCCTGGCTATGCTATTTAAGTCAGTTAGAAACAAGCTAATATTTAATTTGTAAATCTATATACTTGCTTGTCCAAACAATTATATCTTCACCCATAATAGGTAATAAGGACTTGCATAAAATTGTTCTTAAAATGTTTTTAAGAACAACTTAGAAAAGTTTGTAGCATTGACGAAAATATTGGTTTTTACGGATATATATATATATATAAGGAAATATTAATGGTAGTTTTGAGAAAAAGTAAAAAGAAATGATAAAATAAGAAATAATACGGGTGTTTGCTTTTTTAACTTTTTACCATAAGTAATTTGTTTTTAAATTTTAGGTTATCTGTTTTTTTATTTTTTTTTATGATTTATTGTAAAATTTTTGTTGAATATGAAGAGTTAAAATATTTGACTTTTTTGAAATAAAAAAAAGTATTGTATTGATTTTTCTTTACTTTTTAATATTTAATAGAAATAAAATATTAAAAAAATTGATATTTAATACTATTAAGTATTAAAGTGTTATTTAAAATTAAGTAAAAATAAATAATTATGAATTTATTTTTGTCAATTTTAATTAATATGTATAATTTAACTTATAATATTCGTATATAGAAAAGTAGAGATATTTAAATATATAAAGGAAATGATGATATGTGTATAATTTTTAAAATGGTTATAATTTTATTTTTAAATTTATATTTTTATTATATTTAATTCATGTAAAAAAATATTATCAAAGATTTATTAAAAAAAATATGACAATGGTTTTATATTTTTAATATGAATTTGGATATGAGAAATTAAAATTATATTATTTATTAAAGTTTTATTTTAATATTTTGTGTTTGATAAGAATATATTAAAAATATATTCATCTCCAAAGTTCCTTTTTGGTTAAAATGAGCGGTGAAAAGTTAAGTGTACATAAATATGTTGGCACTTATAAAGCATTAGAGTGCATTAGTCCAAGTGGTATTGTGATTTGAGGGTTGACTATTGGAAAATTCGGGTTGACCACAAAAAAAATTGACATTTGTGGGAAAAATCTTGAAATATCGGCAAAAAAATCTAGAAAAGAAGAGAGAAATTTTTTGCTCGAGAATGAATTTTCTTTTCATTCCAAGAACCTTTTATAGGCTTACGAAAGTCCATTAATTGTTACTTCATTTATGGTTTTGGCAAATGTAATAAATGAAGCTTAAAATAAATGGAACATTAAAGGTAATGAAGGGCAAAGGGAGGGGGGCAAGGGGGCAGAAGGTGATGGTCATCTACCATTATATTGGTTGCATTTGTGAAAGCATTTATAACACTCCCCTTGGATTATCCACAATGATAAGATGAATATGCCTTAAAAAAACCTTCCTCGTAAAAAACCTTATGGGAAAAATCCAATGAAGGTAAATGAGTATAATATTTTTTTAATTCTTTAGACTACTTTTAGTTATTTAGGACCACTTTGTTAAAAACTTTGTTGATAAAATCTAATGAGACAAAACTTGTTGAAGGAAAAAAGGGGGACTTTAACATCCTTTTAAAAACGTACTTCCTCTTGTGTTAATATCTTTGAGTTGATGCATTTCAATCTTATGTTACTGATCTCTTTAATATTGAGGTTGACAATGACTTTGTGAATAAACTTGCTAAATTATCACTTAAACATATTTGTTGAATATTAATTTCACCACTCTTATGGAGTTGATGTGTATAAATTTTTTTAGTGAAATATATCTAATTTAATTTTCTTTAATATATATTTATGCAATGCATGCAACGTTATCTTCATATAATATTGTTGAGTTGCTTTTGATAGAGGAGTCCACATGATTCCCAAATATGTTGGACTATAAATTTTAGCCATATATATTCATAATCTGCCTCATGTATTGTAAGCATTTCTTATTTTCTTTTCCCAACAATCCTACAAATATTATAAATGTCTTTCATAAAAATCAAAGAAAAAAATGAGTAGAATCATAAACCTCTATCAAGGTTGAATCTACAAATATTATAAATGTCTTTCATAAAAATCGAAGGAAAAAATGAGTAGAATCATAAACCTCTATCAAGGTTGAATCAAGGGAGAGCAAGTAGGATCACCAACATCCATGTCTTTCTTCTCCACATCATTAGCTTTTGCCCACAAAAGTAGGTAAAGACCCACAATCACCAGCACAGCTCCCACAATGCTACAAACCACATCCATCAAAACTACTTTAATTAATTAATTAATTAAAGAGCTACAAGCATATGATATAGCAATTACTATTTTCACAAACAATTTGTATTTTTTGGTAGACTTATACTACAAATCTTTTGCATTTACTAATTTACATTTGATTTCCCGAGACCGGATATAAAGAATATGACATGATACAAACAAGTGAAACTAAGATACAAAACAATAAGTAATAAGATGTAAATGTACTTTTGACGTCCTAATTAATCGTATTTTTTCGATATGTACCTCTTCATTAGTGTGATCGAACCCTAAATTAAAATATAAATTAGAGAGATAAAATACGTACCTGCCCAAATGGGCTGAACTACCCAGTACAAAGGTGTTCAAAAGGAAAGAGAAGAGCACAAGAAGTGGGTTAAATGAGGCTGAAAACACAGGACCCTTGATGCCAATAGACCATGTCATCACATAGTAAGATAACCCTGTCACTACAATTCCCTGAAAAATTCCTTCATATTAGTGTTTGTTTCAACTTTCAACAAAAATTAATTAAGGAGTTTAGGTAGGGTTCTTACCCCAAGTAATAAGGTGATGAGGACTAGGCCTCCATCCCACTGAAGTTCCCAAGCTGAGGATGAGACCACAAAGGCTGCCACTATGGCTGTTTGGATGGTTCCGAAGAAGCTCATCATTGCTGTTAGCGATATTTCTGCTGGGTATATTTGAATCACATGCCTCTGCAATATCATATTATATGCCAATTTTATTGCTTATGATCTTCAAAATACCGAATAACTATTGGTACCATATTTCCAAAAAGAGAAAAAAGAAGATAAAAAGAGATTTAGATCTTACCACCAAAATATTCCAAAAACTAGTTGCAAGAACACCAACAATGGTCATAATCCAGCCAAGGACACTATCACTTGTTGTGTCAAAGCTTATAGATAGCATAGCTTTCACTACAACAGGCCCCTTCCACAATACCAAAGCCAATGCTCCACCAAGTGAAATACCCAAACCCCATATCTTGGCCTGCCCATTGATACTCCTAAATCTTACCTTTTCTTGATGGAAAATCAGTGCCAACACAAATGTTATGGTTGGGACCATGTTCAATGCAATGCTTTCATATGTTGAAGAAATGTATTGTAGGGCCATTGTCATTAGCATTTGACACAGGGTAACCCTGTATATATATGTATCAACATGAAAGAAAAAAAAAAAAACATTAATTTAAAGAAAATTATTGATGTAGTAATTAATTGTAGTGGGAATTTACTCAACTGCAATAGTCCCATAAGGAATGCATAGCATAGTATCTTGAAAGTGATAGGAGGCCTATTGTTCCTGCAATCATTCACAGAGCAATACAATAATTGACTGAAACTCAAAAAGTGCTTGAACACAATGGGGAACTCTCCCATAAAACTGGGGAAAAAAACATAGGCATTGAACCCAACAAAGAAATATTCCAAACAGTTGAATGGTGGGTGTCCCTGGAAGAGCAATGATCCAAAAAACATATGGTAACAGTGAAGGGAGTTGATGACTTACTTTTCAAAGAAGAAAGATAGAAGTGACAAGACAATGGTGGCAAGGACGTGCTCATAAACCACAATAACCAGAGTGCTGATGCCACTGGAAGCCAGAGATTCTACCAAGACCAAGAAAACTGAAAGAGCCAGTTCATTTAGAGTGAGGAAAAGGTAGGGTTTGGATATCTGAAACCCCTTTGCCAACCTTCTCTGCAGCTCCATAGTCATCATTCTTCACACACTAATATTAACAGTAACACAGCCTTTTCCTCAGTTTCTTCTCTTGGGTTTCTCACAGAGTAGAGCTGTAGAGGTAGACTTCTCTGAGGAAATGCATATTTTGTTACTGAGGTTGGTGGTTTGACATATTGAAGGTTAGATGGAGAGTTAGAAGAGGTGCACGTGATGATGTGTTCTGGCCATGCTCCTTACATATAATATGGGTGTGACTTACTACTGTTTCCACCAGTGAATTTTTTTATTTTTTTATTTTTTTAATATTGTTTAATTAAAGTAAAAACTTAATCCTCGGAAAATAATTGTAATAAAAACATTTGTTTTTAGTATTTGTATAAGAGGGAAAATCGCTTGATATTTAGATAAAAAATATATATATATATATATATATATATATATATATATATATATATATATATATATATATATGATATTATTTATGGTAATGTGTTATTAGGTGGTAACATAGGTAGCGTTGGTTGGTGATCTTCCAGCCCCGATTCGCTACTCTTTGTGTCCAACAATATCGGATGGCGACTACCTGAGCTTCCTCAAACTCTCATTCTTTAGGGGAGTTGCTAATCTCCTTCGTAGGAAGGGGAAGTGTTTTCTTTCTGTTCTCCCTTTCTAATTCTTTTTGGGAAGGACCTGCTTTCTCATATCTAAGGGCCCTCCTTATATAGTTTTGGCCTATGCTGATTAGCTAGGGAGCGAGTCAAACGAGCTTCCCCAAGCTTGTTATGGGTTGGTTAGCTTCTCCAACCTTGGCTTTCCAGTGCCATGGAGGCTGATGGTGAAGCAGGTTCAAAACTGCAACAGGAAGAAGATGATGCAAGACATCGCTTCAGAATCAACTTCCTCTGCTAAAATTAAAAATTGGCACATCTCTAAAGAAATCCTCCTCCAGCTGGCAGATCCCTCTCTATCAAACAACTGCTCTTGCTACAGATAAGGTGTGTTAGGTTCATGGAATTGGACAACTAGCATATAACTTAGGACATGCATTCAAGTGCTGCGTACCTCCTCTTCCCCGGTTCTGATGGAAGGCCTTAGGATCTGAGAGCCATAGCCTCCGAGCTTACCATCCTTAAACCAGCTGCAGTAAACTTATCACTGAATGTTTTCCTTACAGAATCCATCACTTGCTTAAGATACTTCCTCTCGGCTCAATAAATCATTGTTACTTGCAGCTCCAGTGATTCAGGAATTTAGACAAACAGTTGGGAGACAAACTAAAGAAAAGAAAAATGATAAAACCAAACATGGGGGAAGAGGAAGAAGTTCAAACGAAATATAGAGATTGATTAGTACAATTTTAAGAGTACTTTGATCATAAGATGTAGAGATGGTCCAAGGATTTTCAGCAAAAGGGAAAGAGCAAGAAGAATATGACACAGAAAATTGGGAAGAAAGTTGAAAGAGACAGAAATCTAAGCAATGTCGCCTCAAGGGCAAAGCTTAAAAGCAGCAAATTCTTACTCCATCATCCACTATCTTAAAGATACATTCACATTCCTTTTTGACAGACTAAAAACCCTTTCAAACTAGCTTGTCAACCCACCAGCCTTAGCTAAAGGTTGCTCTAACCAAATTCTCACCAAAAACAGTAGCCTAGAATTTCTTAATAGTTTCTTTAGAAATAGTTCATAGTCCACACTTCTAGCCAAGCAACGTCCTTCTTCAGGGCTCCATAATAGAGCTTCAAATTTGAAATAGAGTCAGCTTTTGTACCTGTGTTAGTCAAATAAATAAAAGAAATTCAAGGGTTCAGGAAAGATACAATTTTTACAAAGTAATGTTGAATTGGTTTGAGGTTTGATGTGCGCCATACACATGTTGAACTACTTGTAATATTTCTGCATTCAGATACACACATTTAGAGATTAACATTCACTACCAACTAAAATTATGTAGTTGTTCCTTGCTAACAATCAAATAAAATAAAGTTTATTGGCCATGACGCTTAGAATAGTCAAATGTAGCAGAAGGTACCCGTTATTGACCTCTACTCCAAAATTTTCCCTTTTCCATTTTCTGCATTATACAATGAGTATCATAAAGAAACATCTACAGTCGTACACTTACAATACCAAACAGAATGAGAAATAAAATGCAGAGGGATCAAGGGCTACATTGTATAAACCTTGCATGACGCAAAGTACCTTTAGCCACCCAGTAGGCTAAAAAATGACTGAAGAAGAGCTCTATTGCCAGATCGTTTACACTTGTCTAGACATTTTATATCTCCCACTGGAAAGAGGCAAAAGCAGGGCAACATGCATGGAGAAAGGACATGAAAGATCTTTTTGTGCTGCTGTTCACCTAGTTAGCATCAATGTATAGGAGACTTCTCCACAAACAGAAGTGTGCCACTAGGTACACTAATAAGACTAATAACATATTAGGAAAACAACCTCTTGATTCTCCGTGTCAAAAGAGAATGAATGTGTCTGGGAGGGAAAATAGGAATGAGTTCTGTTTTTGTATTTTTTTTTTTTTTCTGGTTGGATTGGGCATCACAGCAGGTGAATCCTAATTCCATGCCCATGAAAGGATTCCTAAAAAGGATTCTTAACAGACCAGCTTCACTATTGAATGAAGCACACACCAGGAAGGCAGGAAATCTTGTTTGATATGTAAACGTTATGCATCTTGTTCTGCCCCATGAAAAGTTTCATGTTCAAAGGAAGTCAAACCCTTCAAATAACATGGTTTTATTATATGATAAAGAAGAAGAAAAGACTCCTTAACTGTTATTTATGGCACTCGAGTAAACTCTATCATGGTCAAATGTAAACAAAATCTAGAAGACACTACTCAAAATCATTTTTTCTTCTAACTCTTTTTCAAGTTAATAGCTAGTACTTTGTTTTAAGTTCAGGTCAATAAATGGTTTTTTTTTTCATTTTTATTATTTTTGCTCTTTTTAGGGGATTAGGAGGTGGTCTTAGATGTGTGTATCCGTGTGTTGTCTATTTTTTGTTCTTGATACCTCTAAAGCAGAGAATGAAACCATGTTAAACATACATAAAGAGTGGAACATTTTGAAAATTGAGAAATTTAAGATTAGAGATTCAGTCATTATTTACCTGCATCCACAAGCAAGCAATGGCCATTGGAATGACAAGGAGTAAAACTTGCCAAGTAACTTTTGTCAATAGACCAACAATACCAAGAAGCTGTATAGTCGTCGAAGCAAACCCACCAAGTCTAAAAGGAATGTCAAGATCCACAACACTTTGATCAATAGACACCTGGTAAATCACAAATGATCCATATGACAATAAATAATGTGAAAGAAGGAAAACGATTTGAGAATAAGCATCACATAGATTGTAATATAAAAAGGGCGAGCATATTTTAAGAGGGTATAATCAGTCAACAGAAACTTACACGATTCAGTATACGTCCAGCTGGAGTAGAGTCAAAGAAAGACGTTGGTGCTCGAAACAAACAATTTCTGCACAGCTTCTAGACCAAATGTGGCAACCAGAACAGCCCTAACAAATATGAAACAAGAGCTCCCAAAAGCAAAGGCCATAAAAACACCAAGAAGGACCATAGTACTTGTCTTCTGTGGTCCACCTTCAGTTTGTGGATTTGCCCAAGCCATCCACCAATTACTAGCTATTTGAAGCACCTGAAAAAGTGCCTGTGCAAGGATAATCAGTGGGATCAATAGGCCTTTATATGCTGCAGCCATATATGACAAATTGATCTTCATGCTGACCCTTCCCCATTCTCTTTCCTCTTCTTGAACAAGCTGCTTTTTCCTTGCACGTTTCCCTTTTTTTCCTTAATTGCTTTTTGGTCTGAAGTTGATACACCCTCTTGCACTTCCTTTGCTAAACTTTCAATATTATTTGCCTGCGTGTCACATTTTAACACAACAGATCCATTAGGAGGCATAATTTCATCTGAATCCTCAGATGAGTGACTGAGAATATCCATAGCTTCAACTGCTTCATGATGAGCTGAGACTAAAGTTTTAAAATCAGTTCCAGCTTGTAAAAGATCATCATATTTTCCTGCTTGGATGATATGCCCTTTCTTAGGAACCTGCACAGAATGGAGATGAACATTGGAGATTTCAAGACCATAGCACCACAATCTAATCTCTTCCTCTATGGATTACCTTCTTTCAGCTAAAGAAAGACAATTTTATATAAAACCCGATGAAAATAGTAATTCTAGAAATAAAAGCATGAAGTTGAAGGAAAAAAATAATAATAAATAAATATCTGCCCTCTTTAAGTCAAGCAATCAGAAAAAACCAGATGCTACTTTCTTTAAGGAAAACGGAAAGATACACATAAACTCTTTACGTCTGAGATGATCAGCTTCAAACATGGGTCCAATTCTGATTAAATATCAAAGCTCAATGTTCTAGTGAAGGCAGAAACAGGCACTCTGTTTTGGTCGAACAATCAATCTAACTTCTCAACTAAAATTTCAGATTAGAAAAATCGTCTAAGTTGCCACTGCATGATTTCTTGAACTTTCACTAAAATTTCATTATGTTTAGAGGAAACTTCCATAAAATGTTAATATTTTAACTCCCCAACCTTTCTTTTTTCAAGAAAAAAAGCAGAGTCTCTAAGCTTTTCTATTTTACTGATTATTACATCATGTCTACATGCAAGGAACAATACATGAATGTCATTGTGCACATTAACATATTACATATGAGTGTCAGAACAAGCAATATATAGAATTAAAGTCAAAAGACAATCCCATGCCAGTATCATATCAGCAGCTGGCAGAAATTCAACTTGGTGGGTCACAAAAATCAGTCTTAGTAGCTAGTGCAATCAATATGTACTCCTGCAGTTTCATGTAAGAGCTTTAGCCAAAATCCATTCATTTTAATTGCAATATCAACAATTCCATGAGTTTCTAACCTTAAATAATTCCGAACCAGTGTGTGCATCGACAGCACTGAAGGAGTCACCAAGTAAATAAATTTCCGCATCTTGATAGAGTGCCCTTGCAAGCTGCACTCGTTGCTTCTGCCCACCACTCAAATTTATGCCTCTGTCACCAATAATGGTTTGATCTCCATGCGAGAGTAGTTCCAAATCCTTCTTCAGTGAACAAGCATGGAGAACTTTCTTGTACTTTGCCCTATCCATTGGGCTGCCAAAAAGGATATTTTCTTCAATATTTCCAGACTGTATCCAAGCTGACTGAGAGACATAAGCAGCAGAACCACATATTCTAACCTGAACATATAAGCAAAATAACATTACAAATTTTCAACTGTTGCCCATCAAAAAGGTCTTCACTAACCAATAGAAAGGGAAGTTGATGTAAGGAAAAAGATAGTTCAGTCAAAACCAGCTTACTTCACCAGAAATTTTTGGAATCTCTCCGAGGATACAAGAGAGAAAGCTCGATTTCAGAACCAACCATTCCACATACAGCCACACGCATCCCCCTCTCCACTTTCATTTGTATTCCCGATAATGTCAGCTTTGAAGAAGTAGGGCCCCAGCCTTAGGCGCGCCGTGCGCCTCAGGCTGCAGGACTACTTTGCGCCTTGATGCGCTTGGGCGTTTTAAAACTATGCTCCCGCCTTATGTGACCGTTGGAAATCCCGCGTTCTTTGACAGTTTGAAATCCCGCGCTCTGTGACCGTTAGAGATTGAAAATCCCGCCTTTTTCAGATTAGAAAGAGCATTTGGGGTTTCAATTTATTAATCTTCCTAGAACCCTATAAACCCAAGACTTAGAAAAAGAACTTCATCTGCGATCACGGAGATAAACATGGGGATGACGAAAAGACGTAGAGATGAGGATGACGACAATTACGAATGGATGATTAGAAGGAGCTTTCCATTCAAATTTGCGAGGAGGATCTTCTTTCATGGAGGAGGCGTGGACAATTCTGATGGTCTGACTTGGATTTGCAGCCACTGTTTGAAAAAAATATGGATACAATGGAGAAAAGAAACACTTTCAAACACTCACTTTGATACAATAAAACTCTCAAAGTTACAAAATAAGAACAAGAAGAAAAAGAACACAAGAAAGGCTCAAACAAGTTCTTGGAACTTTGTCCAAAGACTCTATTTCCTCCCTCTTCTAGAAATCTTTTGGGAACTAAATGGAAATAGTCTTGGGATTGATAAAGCCTTTTCACTTTTCTGCATAAGATTTCAAAAAGAAGAAAAGGCATATAAAGCACTCTTAGGGTTGAAAAATGGTTACAAGGATGAGAAAAAACCCATTGTCTTCCTCAAACACTTCATCTTTGTAACATTCAAAAATTAAATCATATGTTTAATTCACACATTAAACATGATTTAATCTCAAATGTGTAACTCTTTTACACTTAACCTCTTAAGTTTTATAAAATTACAAAGATGAGAAGACTCATTGTCTTCCTTAACCTTTCAAGTTTTGTAACATTCCAAAACTTAATCATGTGTTTAATTCAAACATTAAAAGTGTAACTCTTCTTACACTTTATTTTTAACCAACAATATATATATATTTATATAAATATAACAATCCCCCACTTGGTTAAAAATAAACATCAACCCTTATAACCTCAACAGTGAAAATGCATAAAATAAAATATCTTTCGATTTGAATTTTACCTTAGTGTAATTGTCACAAAGCTCCGTTGAAATCCCAGGTTGCTTGTAGCATTGAACCAGTTATTCCTTGTAACGAAACCGGTAACAACACACACACTTCCACTAACTACACGAATGCCCATTATTTTCTTGCTTAGCACTTTTATGGCCATGTGCTCAATCCATTCATGAACTTTCTTGAAAGAAACTCCAACTCTCATGAGAGGCGGCACCACCCCTAAGTTCACATAGGTGAAATTCTTCCAACATCCTTTTTACCTTTAAGATGCTTGTCACACATAGACTGAATTTCATTAAAAGCTTTAAGCTTAACCCTCCAACGGTAACAACCAGCATTAATTATCACAGATGGAACTCACATGTTCTAATGCTGCCACAACCCACTTATCAATGACTTGTTTTTACCTATTGAACTTAAGACTAGTCATTTCTTAGTATTAAGTTGGGTTACCATCATTGGTGAATTTTATTTAAGGAGTTTTAGTCTCATCCCTCTAGATGTTATCCTTACTAAATCTCTTATAAGAGGTTTAATAAAAGGATCCGCCAAGTTTCCACTTGACCTCACAAATGAGATTGAGATGATTCCATTTTGAATCAATTGTCTCACATACTCATGTCTAATGCTTATATGTCTAGACTTCCCATTGTACACTCCACTGTACACACGAGCTAGAGTGGCTTGACTGTCACAATGTATCGACACTATTGACACATTATTTGCAGTAAAAGGGATGTCCATCATGAGATCCCTAAGCCACTCAACTTCTTTTCCAATTGCAGCTAGAACTATAAACTCTACTTCCATGGTTGAGTGTGATATACAAGTCTGTTTCTTAGATCCCCAAGAGACAGCCCCACCACCAAGTGTAAACACCCAACCTGTGGTAGATAACTTATCTCCCACACTCGATATCCAGCTTGCATCTGAATACCCTTCAAGTATAACAGGAAACTTTGAATATTGGAGGCTTAGTTCTTTGGTATTCTTTAGGTAACCAAGAACTCTACCAATAGCTTTCCAATGTTCCAAGCTTGGATTGCTAATAAACCTACTTAGTTTACTAACTGCAAATGAAATGTCAGCCCTAGTACACTGAGCAGCATACATAAGACTTCCAATTGCACTTGCATACTCAAGTTGAGCCACCGATCTACCATCATTCTTTTCAAGTTTTATACTTGAATCAAATGGAGTATTAGCATTTTTAATCTTGAGATGACTAAATTTGCTAACTACTTTCTCAATATAGTGGGTTTGGTTCAAAGCATAACCCCCATTATTTCTTTTCACTTTGATACCCAATATAGTATCAACTTCTCCAAGATCTTTCATCTTGAAGGTTGAGGATAGAAACCTTTTCGTTTCTATTATTCCTTTCATGTCATCACTCAAGATTAATATGTCATCCACATATAGACACACTATAACCACATAGTCATCACAAGTCTTAGAATATAAGCACTTGTCCACATTGTTGTGTCTAAAGCCATCCGAAAGAATAGCATGATCAAATTTCCCGTGCCATTGTTTGGGAGTTTGTTTTAAACCATATAATGATTTGACAAGCTTACACACTTTGTTTTCATTCCCCAGTAGAACAAAACCTTCCGGTTGTTCCATGTAGACCTCCTCATTGAGATCCCCATTCAAGAATGTCGTTTTGACATCCATTTGATGAACAAATAGATTATGAATTGATGCCAAAGCAAACAATATCCTAATCGATGTTGTTCTAGCCACCGGCGCATAGGTATCAAAATAATCAATACCTTCTCTTTGTTTAAACCTCTTAACTACTAATCTAGCCTTAAAGGTTTGTATCATGCCATCGGTGTGATATTTCCTTCGAAATACCCACTTGCACCCTATTGGTTTAGATCCTGGTGGAAGGTCTACCAATTCCCATGTTTGGTTGGACATAATTGAATCCATTTCATCATTGATAGCCTCTTTCCAAAAAGCAACATCTCTAGAAGCCATAGCTTCTTTGTATGTTTTGGGATCCTCCTCTATTTGAAGTACTATAGGAATTTTTCTTATAATATCTTTTCTATTTCCTTCTACTAAGTAAAAGGAAATTCTTTGAGAGTCAAGCTCATCCGATCCCAACACTTTCTCTTTTCTAGCTCTTTGGCTTTTCCGAGGCACAATGGGTTGCTCAACAACCTTTGAAGGTGTCTCCTCTTGAGACTCTCCAACACTAGTAGGTACTTGAGAATTGCTATCACTCAACAAATTCTCAAAGAACTCTACCTCTCTTGATTCAATTATCATATTAGACTCCAAGTCTAATAGCCTATAAGCTTTGCTATTTGAGGCATAGCCTACAAATGCACACTTAATGGCTCTTGGACCCAATTTTGTTTTATTTGGATCCGTTTTCTTGCAATAAGCAAGACACCCTCACACTTTAAAGTAACCTATATTAGGCTTCCTTCCTTTCCATAACTCATATGGAGATATCTCATTTTTCTTCATAAGAATTCTATTCAAAATATGGCAAGCAGTCAACAAAGCTTCACCCCACAAATTGAAATTCAATTTAGCATGCAATAACATAGCATTCACCATTTCCAAGAATGTTCTATTCTTTCTCTCCGCTATGCCATTGTGTTGAGGTGTATAGGGTGCGGTGCACTCATGTATTATGCCATATTCTTCACAAAAAGAATTGAATTCACTAGAGAAATATTCACCACCTCTATCACTTCTAAGCACCTTAATATTTTTTCCTAGTTGATTTTCAACTTCGGCTTTGTAAACTTTAAAGGCATTGAAAGTTTCACTTTTGTTTTTCAACAAAAACACATAGGTAAATCTAGAACAATCATCTATGAATGTAAGAAAATACCTATTTCCACCTCTTGTTAACATGCCATTAAGTTCACAAAGATCACTATGTATTAAATCAAGCAAATTAGATGATCTCTCAACACTATGAAAAAGCTTTTTAATCATCTTTGATTTAACACATATTTCACACTTTTCAAATTTCTTGGTATCACAAGCAATCAAACCACATTTCACAATCCTTTTAATAGTGCTTAAACCAACATGTGCAAGCCTATTATGCCACAAAAATAAAGAATTTGAATCACACATATAAGCGGAAGTAGGAGCCATTTTATTGATATTGTCATTGGTACAAAGTTTGATCATCTCATCACAAGAATACCCCTTTCCCACAAAGTTCCCCGATTTGGATAAAATTAGCTTACCGGATTCAAACACCGCTTTGATACCCGGTTTGCCAAGCAAATTCCCACTAACCAAATTTTTATTCATATCGGGGACATACAATACATTTATAAGGGTAACCTTTTTGCTGGAGGTAAAAACAACTTCAATAGTGCCCTTGCCAAGCACCTTGGATCTTCCTTCATTGCCCATTTGAACCTCTTAATCTCCCTTTGCATCTTCAAAGGTCTTGAAAAGAGATTTATCATAGGTAACATGAACTGTGGCACAAGTATCATACCACCATCCTTGCACCTTTCCTTGGACAACGCACACATCGCTTAGTGTTGCAATGATCTCCTCATCAATTGCATTCACCACAGCCCCTTTTTGGTCCTTTCGGTACCTACACTCCCTAGCATAATGCCCAGGTTTTCCACACACAAAACAAGGACCTTTCTTGCCCTTAAAGTGCTCTTGATTTTTCTTGGGGCTCATATAATTTCCGGAATTCTTTTTGTCGTTGTTATGTTTACCTCTAGGATGATTGGCCTTTGAAACCGCATTGGCTTTGTTAGTCCCACCATTGGACTCTTCCACCATTTTGTCTCTTGATCTCGATTCTTCCTCAATGCGAAGATGTTTTTGAATCTCTTCCAAGGAGTAATCTTCACTCTTGTGGAGAATCCTCTTCTGGTAACCTTTCCAACTTGATGGTAATTTAGCCACAATAGCACCAACTTGGAAGGCCTCCGGAAGTTCAATTTTGAGAACTTTCAACTTATTCACAATTACTTGCAACTCATGAATTTGTGGTAAGAGAGGCTTTTCATCAACAAATTTGAAATCTATGTATTGAGAAATAAGAAACTTTTTGGTACCTTCTTCCTCGGTTTTGTACTTGTTTTCAAGAGCCTCCCAAATCTCTCTCGCAGAATTGGTGTTGGTGTAGAGATCATATAGCCTATCAGATAAGGCGTTCAAAATATGACCCCTACATATGAGCTCATCCTCCTCCCTCTTCTTCCTTGCCGCCACCACTTGAGGTGTGTCATTTTCCTTTGGTTCCGGTAACGGTGCTAAGGTAGGATTAAGGATGTAGAAAATCCTGAGTGCTGTGAAAAGGAATCTCACCTTGTCTTGCCACCTAGTGAAGTTGGAACCATCAAAATGATCCAACCTCACAAGGTCTTGGTTCATAATCTTGATAGTCTCTCCTTCCATTGAAAATAGAGTCTTTGATTGTTTGAAAAAAATATGGATATAATGGAGAAAAGAAACACTTTCAAACACTCACTTTGATACAATAAAACTCTCAAAGTTACAAAATAAGAACAAGAAGAAAAAGAACACAAGAAAGGCTCAAACAAGTTCTTGGAACTTTGTCCAAATACTCTATTTCCTCCCTCTTCTAGAAATCTTTTGGGAACTAAATGGAAATAGTCTTGGGATTGATCAAGCCTTTTCACTTTTCTGCATAAGATTTCAAAAAGAAGAAAAGTCATATAAAGCACTCTTAGGGTTGAAAAATGGTTACAAGGATGAGAAAAAACCCATTGTCTTCCTCAAACACTTCATCTTTGTAACATTCAAAAATTAAATCATATGTTTAATTCACACATTAAACATGATTTAATCTCAAATGTGTAACTCTCTTACACTTAACCTCTTAAGTTTTATAAAATTACAAAGATGAGAAGACTCATTGTCTTCCTTAACCTTTCAAGTTTTGTAACATTTCAAAACTTAATCATATGTGTAAATACCTCTTAAGTTTTGTAACATTCCAAAACTTAATCATGTGTTTAATTCACACATTAAAAGTGTAACTCTTCTTACACTTAACAATATATATATATTTATATAAATATAACAGCCACAAGCTGGGCCAAGGAAGTTTTGCGTCTGTATACTCTGCAAAATTGAGATCAAAATCACTGGTTGTTTTCATTGATGATAATGGCGGCAGTTGCATCATGCCCTCTGAATTGGCGGTGAAATCAGCGGAAACCTCCAAAGCGTCGTCCCTCCACAGCGAAATGGAGATTCTTGGTGTTCTGAATTCCAATTCGTATGTGGTGCACTGTTATAGGGATGAAATCACAAGGTCAGGTGACGAAAAACTTTACTACAATATATTGGTGGAGAAGTGTTGTGGGGGTAGTTTGGGTAGTCGGATCAAGAATTCTGGTGGGGTGGGATTGCCGGAGAATGAGGTGAGGTGCTATACTCGGGATATAGTTCGAGGACTCAGTTGTATTCACGGCCATGGTTATGTCCACTGCGACATAAAACCCGATAATATTCTACTAGTGTCGACTTGTTGCAATGGTTTCAGAGCAAAGATTGGTGATTTTGGGTTGGCCAAGGAAGCCTATTATGACCCTGCGGATAAGGATGATGAGGGATGCAGTGGGGTGAGAGGTACTTTCCGATACATGTCCCCTGAATTATTGACACATAACATGCAGTGTTGGCTTTCAGATATTTGGGTCCTTGGGTGTGTGGTGATAGAAATGATGACCGGGAAGCAGGTCTGGAGTTGTGAACAATTTGAAGGTGTTGGGTTTTTCCTCACATGGAGGCCCAAATTAAGAGCCCAAGATTTAAGGCCTCTTAGGCCTTTATATAAAAGGGCTAGAAGAAGAATCCCTCTTCTTCTTCTTCCAATTTTTCGCAGCCACCAGAGGTAGGAGAAAAGAGAAAGAAAGGGAGAACCACAATTTTTGAAGTTAGAGAGAAAAATTCAATTTTTTTCTTTATTGCCCAGATTTCATCAAACGTCCATTCCTGCTTCTTTTGTGGGCCGATCGACCTGAAATTTTGAGGAGAGGTTCGTGACTCATTGATCTTCAATCTGAACGGTGGAGATCGGATTTGGAGATCTAGACGATCATCTTTTAGTCCAAGAACAGAGCCTCTATTTTGATGCGTTTTCTATCCGAACAGTTTTGATCATGGACACCGATCAAGGTTAATGCGTGGTTCGATTGCACCAATTTTTGAAGATCACGTTCAGAACTCATTGATCTTCATTCTGGACGGTGGAGATTGGATTTGGAGTTCATAATAGTTATATTTCAGTCCAAGAACAGTGGTGTGTTTAGTGAGATCTCTCCATTATTTTTATGCAAAGTTGTTGAAATTGTCAAGATTAATTTGTCTTAAGATATGGTTGATGTATGCCTCTAGTTTTATCTAGAGAGAATTGTGTAACTCATTAATTATATTAGTGGAGTTTTTAAGTGGGTTAAGGGTCCCGTGGTTTTTACTTCTCATATTGGAGAAGGTTTTCCATGCTAAAATTATTGGTTCATATACTTGTTGATTGGGTGAATTCTTGCTGCTCTATTTGATTGATTCCTATTAGGTTCTTACAAGAGGGGATAAAACCTGGTTGTGCATTTTTTGTATTTATCCCATCAAAGTGGTATCAGAGCATTGGTTTAAGATAATTTGTGCCTTGTGTAGAACAATGGAAAGCAATACAAGTAGAATGATTACTCTGAATGGCTCCAATTATCATGTTTGGAAAGGAAAGATGGAAGACTTATTGTATGTGAAGGATTATTATTTGCTTGTGTTTGCTTCTAAAAAGCCAAAAAATAAAACTGATGCAAAATGGAATTTACTTCATCGGCAAGTTTGTGGTTATATCAGACAGTGGGTAGATGATAATGTTCTCAATCATGTTAGTGAAGAGAAACATGCACAGAGTCTATGGAACAAGCTCGAACAGTTATATGCTCGAAAGACTGGTAACAATAAATTGTTTCTGATCACGAAGATGATTAGCTTGAAGTATCAAGATGGAACTCCTATGACAGATCACTTAAATGCATTCCAATGTATTATTAATCAGTTGGCTAGAATGAATATCAAGTTTGAGGAAGAGGTGCAAGGTTTGTAGCTTCTTAGTACATTACTAGACTCGTGGGAGACGTTTAGAACTTTTTTGTCTAACTCAGCCCCAAATGGTACTATGAATATGGATTTGGTTAAGAGTTGTATTCTGAATGAAGAGATGAGAAAAAAGTCACAGGGTTCTTCTTCACAGTCAGATGTCCTAGTTACTAAAAAGAGGGGGAGGAGTAAGAGTAGAGGTCTGAAGAACAGAGATAGAAGCAAAAGCAAGACTAACAAGTTTGCCAATGTTGAGTGTCATTATTTCCATTTGAAAGGGCATATAAGGAAGTATTGTCGCCAATTGAAGAGAGATATGAAACAAGGGAAAGTGAAGGACAAGAAGAATGACAATGATGGTGAAGATGATCAAATTGCCACTACCACTTCAGATTTCCTTATTGTTTATAATAGTGATGTTGTTAATTTTGCTTGCCAGGAGACTAGTTGGGTGATTGATAGTGGTGCCTCAATCCATGCTACACCTCAAAAAGATTTCTTTACATCCTACACATCCGGTGATTTTGGAAGTGTTAGGATGGGTAATGATGGCTCAACTAAAGCCATTGGTATGGGAGATGTGCGTTTGGAGACTAGTAATGGTACTGTGTTGATTTTGAAGAATGTCAAACACATTCCGAATATCCGCATGAATTTAATCTCCACAGGTAAGCTTGATGATGAAGGGTTTTGCAACACCTTTCGTGATAGTTATTGGAAGCTCACCAGAGGTTCTGTGGTGGTAGCAAAAGGAAAGAAGTGTTCCTCATTGTATTTGATGCAGGCAAGGGTAATTGATTCCAGTATCAATGCAGTGGATGATGATGGCACAGTTGAGCTTTGACACAATAGACTTGGTCACATGAGTGAGAAAGACTTGATGATTTTGGCCAAGAAGAATCTTCTTTCTGGTATGAAGAAGGGATCTTTAAAAAGGTGTGCTCATTGCTTAGGAGAAAAGCAGACCAGAGTTGCATTCAAAACACACCACCATACAAGAAAGTTATGTATGCTTGATTTAGTGTATTATGATATGTGTGGTCCCATGAAAACAAAAACACTTGGTGGATCTCTATATTTTGTGACTTTTATAGATGATCATTCAAGAAAGATTTGGGTGTATACCTTGAAAACAAAAGACCAAGTGTTAGAAGTGTTTAAGCAGTTTCATGCTCTTGTTAAGAGACAATCTGGTGAAAAATTGAAATGCATCTGAACTGATAATGAGGGTCAGTATTCTGGTCCTTTTGATGAGTATTGTAGACAACATGGTATTCGACATCAAAAGACACCTCCTAAGACTCCTCAGTTGAATGGGTTGGCTGAGAGAATGAATAGGACACTGGTTGAAAGGGTGAGATGTTTACTTTCACAGTCATAGTTGCCAAGATCCTTTTGGGGTGAGGCTTTGAATACTGTTGTACATGTTCTCAATCTTACACCATGTGTTCCTTTAGAATTTGATGTTTTAGATAGAATTTGGTCAGATAATGAAATCTTTTATGATTACTTGCGTGTCTTTGGATGCAAGGCTTTTGTGCACATTCCGAAAGATGAGAGGTCTAAGCTTGATGCTAAGACAAGACCTTGTGTATTCATTGGCTATGGTCAGGATGAGCTTGGTTATAGATTTTATCATCCGGTGAAGAAAAAGCTTGTAAGAAGCCGAGATGCTATGTTTATGGAAGATCATACCATACAGGACATTGAGAAGATTGATGCAACAGAGTTTCAGTATAGTGATAATCTGATTGACTTAGATCCAATTCCTTTGACACATCTTCCTACACAGGTTGACGATGAAGCACATGATGACCAATCTGACATTGGTGATGTTGAAACTCCCACACAGGTTGAGATGGATGATGATGTTCATGAGCAGTCACTAGTAGCAGATGTTCCACTAGATATTCCACTCAAGAGGTCTACTAGAGACGGACATCCTTCCACATGGTATTCTGTTGATGATTATGTATTACTAACTGACGGAGGAGAACTTGAAAGCTATGAGGAAGTCATGGGAGATGAAAATAAGATGAAGTGGGTTGATGCTATGCAAGATGAGATGAAGTCATTGCATGAGAATCACTCTTTTGAGCTTGTCAAGTTGCCAAAGGGAAAAAGAGCTTTGAAGAATAGGTGGGTTTACAGAGTGAAGCAAGAAGAACACACTTCACAGCCACGTCACAAAGCTAGATTGGTTGTCAAAGGATTCAGTCAAAAGAAATGTATTGATTTTGATGAGATTTTTTCTCCTGTTGTTAAGATGTGGTCTATTCGTGTAGTTTTGGGCTTGGTAGCTAGTCTTGATTTAGAGATTGAGCAGATGGATGTTAAGACTGCATTTCTCCATGGTGATTTAGACAAAGAAATTTATATGGAATAGCTAGAGGGTTTCATAATAAAAGGAAAAGAGGATTATATGTGTGAGTTGAAGAAAAGTCTTTATGGCTTAAAGAAGGCACCGAGGCAGTGGTATAAGAAGTTTGAATCAGTTATGGGAGAGCATGACTACTGAAAAACTACTTTTAACTATTATGTGTTTGTGCAGAAATTCTATGATGATGATTTTGTTATATTGTTGCTCTATGTTGATGATATCTTAATTGTTGGCAGGAATGTTTCAAGAATTGATAAGCTAAAGAAGTAGTTAAGCAAATCCTTTTTCATGAAGGATTTGGGGCCAGTAAAGAAAATTCTTGGTATTAGAATTGAGCGAGATAGAGCATCCAAGAAGCTGTATATGTCACAGGAGCAATATATTGAAAGGTGCTTGAAAGATTTAACATGAGCAAAGCTAAAGTGGTTAGTTCTCCTCTAGCTAGTCACTTTAAGTTAAGCAGCAGACATAACCCTTCTATAGATAAGGAGAAGGAAGACATGAGAAGAGTTCTGTATGCCTCAGCACTAGGAAGTTTGATGTATACCATGGTATGTACTAGACCAAACATAGCTTATGCAATTGGTGTTGTTAGCCTCTTTCTATCTAATCCAGGAAGACTACATTGGGAGGTAATCAAGTGGATTATGAGATATTTGCGAGGCACTTCCAAGTTGAAACTCACTTTTGGAAATGGGAAACCAGTACTTGTTGGCTACACTGATTCAGATATGGCAGGGAATGTAGATAATAGAAGGTCTACTTCAGGCTATTTGATGACATTCTCATGAGGCGTTGTGTCTTGGCAATCAAAACTACATAAATGTGTTGCACTTTCTACAATGGAGGCAGAGTACATTTTAGCAACAGAAGCATGTAAAGAGTTGTTGTGGATGAAACGTTTCATACACGAGCTTAGGTTTAAGCAGCAACGCTATGTGGTATACTGTGATAACCAGAGCGTCATTCACCTTAATAAGAATTCTACCTTTCATGCAAGATCAAAACACATTGATGTGAGGTATCATTGGATGAGAGATGTTCTTAATGACAACTTGTTTGAACTTAAGAAGATACATACCGATCACAATGACTCAGATATGTTAACGAAGTCCTAACCAAGGGAGAAGCTTGAAGTTTGTTGTTCAATCGCCGGGATGGCGAGTCCCTCCACATAATCGGAAATTGGGAGATTTGTTCGGTTTTTCCTCATGTGGAAGGCCCAAATTAAGAGCCCAAAATTTAAGGCCTCTTAGGCCTTTATATAAAAGGGCTAGAAGAAGAATCCCTCTTCTTCTTCTTCTTCTTCCATTTTTTCACAGCCACCGAAGGTAGGAGAAAAGAGAGAGAAAAGGAGAACCACCATTTTTGAAGTTAGAGAGAAAAATTCAGTTTTTTTCTTCACTGCCCAGATTTCATCAAAGGCCCGATCCCGCTTCATCTGTGGGCCGATCGACCTGAAATTTGGAAGAGAGGTTCATAACTCATTGATATTCAATCTGAACGGTGGAGATCGGATTTGGAGATCTGGACAATCATCTTTCAGTCCGAGAACAGAGTCTTTGTTTTTATGCATTTTCTATCCGGACAGTTTTGATCATGAACTCCGATCAAGGTTAATCTGTGGTTCAATTGAGCCAATTTTTGGAGAGCACATTCAGAACGCATTGATCTTCATTCTGAATGAGATTGGATTTGGAGTTCGGAACAGTTATATTTCAATCCGAGAACAATGGTGTGTTTGGTGAGATCTCTTCATTGTTTTTATGCAAAGTTGTTAAAATTGCCAAGATTAATTTGTCTTGAGATATGGTTGATGTATGTCTCTAGTTTTATCTAGAGAGAATTGTGTAACCCAGTAATTATATTAGTGGAGTTTTTAAGTGGCCTAAGGGTCTCGTGGTTTTTACTTCTCATATTGGAGAAGGTTTTCCACACTAAAATTATTGGTGTTCATATACTTGTTGATTGGGTGAATTCTTGCTGCTCTATTTAATTTATTCCTATTAGGTTCTCACAATAGGGGATAAAACCTAATTGTGCATTATTTGTATTTATCCCATCAGAAGGGTCGACATGAGAGATCTTTTAAGGCGGATAACTTACTGCCCTGAATTCCCAGAATTTCCAAGTAATATTTCAGAGCAAGAGAGGCATTTCTTAGAAAGTTGTCTTCATAGGGACATTAACGAGTGGTAGTCAGCCCTTATGCTATTGTGGCACCCTTTTCTATCAGAGAATGGCCAGAGATCTGTAAGCAACCTCTTAATGGAAGAAGGCGGGTCAGAACATCAATTTTCAAGTTTAGAAGGCAAAGAAGTGTATACTACGTACAGGGCAAGGCTAAAGGCAGTGGATTAAGGCGGGTTTTCTTGTCCTCTGAATAGAATAAGGTCTGATGAGGACTCCCATCAAGCCAAAAGGAGGGGAAAGCTTGGGCAATGAAATATTAGAGCGTAGAGTGCATTAGTTTAGGGGACAAAATGGTCAGATGCTTTATTCAGTTATACATTTTTGGAAAAACCATCATACAATACATCATTGTTGTAACATGTGATATGCATGAAAGTAGCAAAGTTCCAAGGTCATACATGTGTGTATCGAATTCTTACCATGATTGATAAGAATGATTTTCAAGAGTTTAAAGATTCATACATGAAAGTACAAAGGCTTTAATAGGTTGGCCATGATTTAAGTAAGGGCAAAGAGAGTAAGAATGCAAGAAGAACAAGGGCTGGAATTTGAACCATGTAGAATTGTTATACATGATTTCTACGGTTGAAACAGTGGAATACACATTTGACTCTCTAATTAATGCTCTACAAGTAAAACTAATGAAGCAAGAACCTAGTTTTATTGCACATTCTCGAAACAAATGGGCCACATTTCTTACTATTCACCTAATTATTACCAACCTCTCCCAACCCTGACTTATTTTCTCTATGAAGGCATATGCCAACCATGCATGAATCCAAGACTGAACTCTTCAATTTATACATGTTGCCTTGCTTCAACATCCAAACCACAGATGAACCCTTCGCCTGATGTTAACAGCATGAAATTGATGATTCAAGGCCTTCTTCAAACCAAGTCATTATTCTCACCCAAACTGGATTCTCAAATGTTTGATCCATCACAAACCCTTGAGATTGTTAATCCACACCTGAAATAATGTTCTAGACTACGTAAATGAAGAAAAATATATTCATTCCTGTAGCCATAGTAGTCATAGACTTCCAACATTCCGTCTTTGCCAACTTCCAAATCCTTGTATCTTCATGTTGCCTATCAAACAGCCTTTGCAACCAGAAAGGAGAATTAAGGTTGGTGGAATCTGTACAATACCCAGAAAACTAGTAGATAAGCTACAAAACAGTTAAGTGCTACCCACTTCCACTTCCTTCATAGTGATGGAAGCCCTTAGGTACTGAATCATATTCTTTAAAAACCCCACTCTTCAATCAAGTGCAGCAAACTTATTGCTACATGCTTCCTTCACAGAATCCGCCTCTTGGTTAAAACACTTGCCTTCGGAGATGGTATCTCATTGTTAATTGCATCTCCACAGAACACTAGTTTTTTTGGATCTAAAAATTACTTGTTGCTAGTTACATTCTAACAAGTAAATAACTATAAACAAAGCAATGACCAAGCTAAAAATACCATGAGAACACTTTTTTCTAGACCAAAAAGGCTTCTTGACCGTCATGAGGATCCCCTAACCAAAAAACCTACACCATGAACAGACATTGTATTTTTAAAAAAATTTTAAATGCTTTGACATTTAATATGAGGCCAATTTTTTGTTCAAAGAGGGGATTTTATCTCCAACCATTGACTAACAGCGCCATCAAAGGGTCTTACAATGAACTCATTCAGCTTCAACGCCAAGACCTCAACCCCTTCAGAGGTTCTACTACATCCCTCCAAATTCAATAAGCCATGCAAAGAGGAGCACCCTCCCATATGTTTTTCCTCTACTCTACAATGGACTTCTATGCCAACTCATCAGCAGCTCTTCCATCATGAGGAGGACCCAAATAAATACCAAAATAGCAAAGATCAAGGAACATAAGTTCCAAGGCATTGCAAAATGCGCAAAGGTTAGCAGCAGATTCCTCATCCCTTTAGCAAACAAAACACTAGTTACTAAGAAACATCCCCTCCTTTTCAAATGATGAATTGTTAATACCCTTTCCACATGGCAGATTGACAAAGGAGGTCACCTTAAATGGAGCTATAGAGACCCAAATCTCCTTATCTAGAATAACCTCCCTCACTCCATGAAACAAATCCTTAAAGAATGACTTCACCAACAATCACCAATCTCCTAACATTCATGACTTCATTCTTGAAAAATATTGCGTAAAGGCTCCATAAAGGGTTCGACAATTTCCAACTGCCACTCGAGGAAGTTTCTAATGAACCTTGAATTCCACAAATCTCTAGTTTCCTAATGACCTCTATAATCCACCACCTTTGGTCTGCCATGTACAGAAACTTGGTGAGTAGTTCTGAGACGCAGGCCACATATATATCATGCTCAAGCCTTACACTCTCCCAATTGCTTGCCCAATTTGAACCTCACATACTAGAGAATCTCTCCAACCCCTTCCACAACAAAATAAATTTGTTTTTTTGTTTTTTGTTTTTTAAATAATCTTGTTTTCAATGCAAATTCCTAAAAAATTACACTCTAATTAATTGGAAAAAAATTATTTCTTTTGTTTTTTTTTTTTTAATTTTCTAATGTTTTATTTAATGTAATTCTCATTTTTTTTTTCATATGCATTTGATAAACTCCAACAAGGCAGAAAATTAAGACCACATCAATTAAATTGCCATTTGTTATTTGATAAAGTAATTTTAATAAAATATATTTTGCATGTCTCAATTGCATAATAAAATGTTTGATTTGCCTTTTTTTTTTTTTTCTTTTTTTTAATAAAATTATTTTTTATTTTATACCATCTCTTAATTAATTGATTATAAACTACAATTTTAAAATAAATTGATTTTATTTTATTTTTTGTTGTCTTTTTTTTTTTTTTAAGTTTATATTTCTACATTTTAAATTTCCTTTAAAACAATTGAGAGCAAGTGAAGGGTAAAACGAAGGGGTTTTAGAGTCGGGTGTCATTTTTCTCTTCATCAGCTTTCCCCTCCTGAAAGCTTCAATCCTCAAAGGCCTAATTCAAAAGACCCTAATCCGCCATGAATTCACTGTCTCGAACATTCGTGAAGCTTCTATCTTCTCCCTCAACCAGAAACCGTGTTCTCCTCCCTCTCCTCACCACTCTCAACCAATCTTCCTCTTCTTCTTCTTCTTCTTCTTCTTCTTCTCTATTCTGCCACTTCACAGCCGCTGCCTCAACCCAGAAATGCCCATCCCGAAAATCTAAAGCCGCGCAACAATCTTCGTCGTTGTCGTCAGCATCGGTAATTGAGCCTAGTGCAGAGGATCATCCTAGGGACAGAGGAGCTCCGTCTGGTGATTGGCCGAGGCCAAGCGAGATTCCATGGCAGGCCAAGGTGTGCAATTCGGTGAATCTGATTGGTAAGGTTCATGCTCCGGTTCAGTTTCAGCAGTCTCTGGTGATTTGTCTCTTGTGTTCACATAGTTTAAATTTACAAAAAGAGACCATCACCTTATTCACCCCTTTAGGGTAATCACGGTAGGTTAAATTAGCATAATTTTTCTAACAATTATAAATGTCTTTCATTAAAATCAAAGAAACAAATGAGTAGAATCATAAACCTCTGTCAAGGTTGAATCTTTTTCATAAAAATCAGAGGAAAAAATGAGTAGAATCATAAACCTCTGTCAAGGTTGAATCAAAGGAGAGCAAGTAGAATCTCCAACATCCATGTCTTTCTTCTCCACATCATTAGCTTTTGCCCACAAAAATAGGTAAAGACCCACAATCACCAGCACTGCTCCCACAATACTACAAACCACAACCATCAAAACTACTTTAATTAATAAATTAATTAATGAGCTACAAGCATATGATATAGCAATTACTATTTTCACAAACAATTTGTATTTTTTGGTAGCTTTATACTACAAATCTTTTGCATTTACTAATATTACATTTGATTTCCCGAGACCGGATATAAAGAATATGGCATGACACAAACAAGTGAACCTAAGATACAAAACAATAAGTATAAAGTAATAAGATCAAAATGTACTTTTGATGTCATCTAATTAATCGTATGGTACCTCTTCATTAGTGTGACCGAACCCTAAATTAAAATATAAATATATAGAAAGATAAATACGTACCTGCCCAAATGGGCTGAACTACCCAGTACAAATGTGTTCAAAAGGAAAGAGAAGAGCACAAGAAGTGGGTTAAATGAGGCTGAAAACACAGGACCCTTGATGCCAATAGACCATGTCATCACATAGTAAGATAACCCTGTCACTACAATTCCCTGAAAAATTCCTTCATATTAGTGTTTGTTTCAACTTTCAACAAAAATTAATTAAGGAATTTAGGTAGGGTTCTTACCCCAAGTAATAAGGTGATGAGGACTAGGCCTCCATCCCACTGAAGTTCCCAAGCTGAGGATGAGACCACAAAGGCTGCCACTATGGCTGTTTGGATGGTTCCGAAGAAGCTCATCATTGCTGTTAGTGATATTTCTGCTGGGTATATTTGAATCACATGCCTCTGCAATATCATATTATATGCCAATTTTATTGCTTATGATCTTCAAAATACCAAATAACTATCGGTGTCATATTTCCAAAAAGAGAAAAAAGAAGATAAAAAGAGATTTAGATCTTACCACCAAAATATTCCAAAAACTGGTTGCAAGAACACCAACAATGGTCATAATCCAACCAAGGACACTATCACTTGCTGTGTCAAAGCTTATAGATAGCATAGCTTTCACTACAACAGGCCCCTTCCACAATACCAAAGCCAATGCTCCACCAAGTGAAATACCCGAACCCCATATCTTGGCCTGCCCATTGATGCTCCTAAATCTTAGCTTTTCTTGATGGAAAATCAGTGCCAACACAAATGTTATGGTTGGGACTATGTTCAGTGCAATGCTTTCATATGTTGAAGAAATGTATTGTAGGCCCATTGTCATTAGCATTTGACACAGTGTAACCCTGTATATATATGTATCAACAGGAAAGAAAATAAAAACATTAATTTAAAGAAAATTATTGATGTAGTAATTAATTGTAGTGGGAATGTACTCAACTGCAATAGTCCCATAAGGAATGCATAGCATAGTATCTTGAAAGTGATAGGAGGCCTCTTGTTCCTGCAATCATTCACAGAGCAATACAATAATTGACTGAAACTCAAAAAATGCTTGAACACAATGGGGAACCCTCCCATAAAACTGGGGAAAAAACATAGGCATTGAACCCAACAAAGAAATATTCCAAACAGTTGAATGGTGGGTGTCCCTGGAAGAGCAATGATCCAAAAAAACATATGGTAACAGTGAAGGGGGTTGATGACTTACTTTTCAAAGAAGAAAACTAGAAGTGACAAGACAATGGTGGCAAGGACTTGCTGATAAACCACAATAACCAGAGTGCTGATGCCACTGGAAGCCAGAGATTCTACCAAGAGCAAGAATACAGAAAGAGCCAGTTTATTTAAAGTGAGAAAAAGGTAGGGTTTGGATATCTGAAACCCCATTGCCAACCCCATCACAGAGTAGAGCTGTAAAGGTAGACTTCTCTGAGGAAATGCATATTTTGTTACTGAGGTTGGTGGTTGGGCGAAGGGAGAGGTCTTTGATGTACTGAAGGTTAGATGGAGAGTTAGAAGAGGTACACGCGATGATGTGTTCTGGCCATGCTCCTTACATATAATATGGGGTTGACTTACTACTATTTCCACCAGTGAATTTTTTTAATATTGTTTAAGTTGAAGTAAAAGTTAATCCTCGGAAAATAACTATAATAAAAACATTTGTTTTTAGTATTTGCGTAAGAGGGAAAATCGCTTGATATTTAGATTAAAAAAAAAAATGATATTATTTATGGTAATGTTTTATATATTCAAAAATCACTTCCAAACCAACTATAATCTTCTCATATTTGTTTAATGAGGTATGTAGCTTTATATAATATAAAATAAAATATTTATATTTACTTAACTCTAAACGGCTTATTAGAATTAATATCATATTTAATTAAACTATCAATTTAATTCAAAAGTATAAACTATTAGATATTAGGTGGTAACATTGGTAGTGTTGGTTGGTGATCTTCCAGCCCCGATTCGCTAATCTCGTTCGTAGGAAGGGTAAGTGTTTTCTTTCTGTTCTCCCTTTCTAATTCTTTTTGGGAAGGACCTGCTTTCTCATATCTAAGGGCCCTCCTTATATAGTTTTGGCCTATGCTGATTAGGTAGGGAGCGAGTCAACCTTTCCCTTGGGATGGGACAAATGGGCGAGTCAAACGAGCTTCTCCAAGCTTGTTATGGGTTGGTTAGCTTCTCCAACCTTGGGAATGAGCTTCCAGTGCCATGGAGGCTGATGGTGAAGCAGGTTCAAAACTGCAACAGGAAGAAGATGATGCAAGACATCGCTTCAGAATCAACTTCCTCTGCTAAAATAAAAATAGGGAAGAAGGTCGAAAGAGACAGAAATCTAAGCAATATATCACCTCAAGGGCAAACCTTAAAAGCAGCAAATTCTTCATCATCCACTATCTCAAAGATGCATTCACATTCCTTTTTGACAGACTAAAAACCCTTACAAACTAGCTTGTTAACCAACCAGCCTTAGCTAAAAGTTGCTCTAACCAAATTCTCACCAAAAACAGTACCCTAGAATTTCTTAGTAGTTTCTTTAGAAATAGTTCATAGTCCACACTTCTAGCCAAGCAACATCCTTCTTCAGGGCTCCATAACAGAGCTTCAAATTTGAAATACAATCAGCTTTTGTACCTGTGTTAGTCAAATAAATAAAAGAAATACAAGGTTTAAAGAAAGATGCAATTTTTAAAAAGTAACGTTGAATTGGTTTGAGGTTTGATTATGGAGAGAAAAGTGCTAGAAGGAAATAATAGCAGAAAGAAGCTGGGTGAGTCCTACATCTATTAAAATCAAATATTGGCTCCTCTCTCATAAGAACATCCATGACAAAATTGCCAAGGAAATCCTCCTCCAACTGATGTGCTATAGAATGGATTTGCACTTTCGCTGGATCAAATTTGAAGCTTCATTTCTTACCTATAAATGGCAGTCATGACATCCTCCATCCAAAATCTCACTGAGTAGCCAGGTGATAGAATCCAAGACTGAACTCTTCAATATATGCATGTTCCCTTGCTTCAACATCCAAACCGCAGATGAACCCTTTGCCTGATGTTACCAGGATGAAAGCGATGATTTAAGGCTTTCTTCAAACCAACTCCTTATTCCCACCCAAACTGGATTCTCAAATGCTTGATCCATCACAAACCCTTGAGATTGTTAATCCACACCTGAAATAATGTTCTAGACTACGTAAATCAAGTAAAATATATTCATTCCTGTAGCCATAGTAGTCATAGACTTCCAACATTCCGTCTTTGCCAGCTTCCAAATCCTTGTATCTCCATGTTGCCTATCAAACAGCCTTTGCAGCCAGAAAGGAGATTTAAGGTTGGTGGAATCTGTACAGTACCTACTAGAAATCTTATCGGTTGGTAGTTACTGTACCAGAAAACTAATAGATAAGCTACAAAACAGTTGAGTGCTACCCACCTCCACTTCCTTCAAAGCGATGGAAGCCCTTAGGTACTGAATCATATTCTTTAAAAACCCCACCCTTCAATCAAGTGCAGCAAACTTATTGCTCATGCTTCCTTCACAGAATCCACCTTTTGGTTAAAACACTTGCCTTCGGAGATGGTATCTTATTGTTAATTGCATCTCCATGGTTAAACAATTAGAACAAAAAGTTAAGGAACATATAAAACATAATAAATAAAATATCAAAATCGAAAAGAGCGGTTCCAAAAGGTAATATGTAAGGAAATCGGGCATCATATTTAACTCTGATACCAATATTGTGAGAAACAAGGATTTAGGACAGGGATAAGGATTTGATATAGAATATATTGGATTTTTAGGAGTTGATTATAGAGGGCATTGCAAACAAAATCAGCAGTTGAGTGGATTTTCTAATACCACGAGAACACTTTTTTCTAGACCAAAAAGGCTTCTTGACCATCATTAGGGTTCCTAACCAAAAAACCTACACCATCAACAGACATTGTATTTTTTAAAATTTTAGATGCTTTGACATTTAATATGAGCCCAATTTTTTGTTCAAAGAGGGGATTTTATCTCCAACCATTGACTAACAGCGCCATCAAAGGGTCTTACAATGAACTCATTCTGCTTCAACGCCAAGACCCCAACCCCTTCAGAGGTTCTACTACATCCCTCCAAATTCATCAAGCCATACAAAGAGGAGCAGCCTCCCTCCCATATGTGTTTCCTCTACTCTACAATGGACTTCTATGCCAACTCATCAGCAGCTCTTCCATCGTGAGGAGGACCCCAATAAATACCAAAATAGCAAAGATCAAGGAACATAAGTTCCAAGGCATTGCAAAATGCACAAAGGTTAGCAGCAGATTCCCCTTTTTTTTTTTTTCTGATAAGTAAAGGTTAGCAGCAGATTCCTCATCCCCTTAGCAAACAAAACACTAGTTGCTAAGAAACATCCCCTCCTTTTCAAATGATGAATTTTTAATACCCTTTCCACATGACAGATTGACAAAGGAGGTCACCTTAAACGGAGCTATAGAGACCCAAATCTCCTTATCTAGAATAACCTCCCTCACTCCATGAAACAGATCCTTAAAGAATGACTTCAACAATCACCAATCTCATAACTCCATACCCTAACATTCATGACTTCATTCCTGAAAAATATTGTTTAGAGGCTCCATGAAGGGTTCGACAATTTCCAACTGCCACCCGAGGAAGTTTCTAATGAACCTTGAATTCCACAAATCTCTAGTTTCCTAATGACCTCTATAATCCACCACCTTTAGTCTGCCATGTACAGCAACTTGGTGAGTAGTTCTGAGACGCAGGCCGCATATCACGCTCAAGCCTTACACTCTCCCAATTGCTTGCCCAATTTGAACCTCACATACTAGAGAATCTCTCCAACCCCTTCCACAACAAAATAATTTTGTTTTTTTGTTTTACAATGCAAATTCCTAAAAAATTACTCTCTAATTAATTGGAAAAAAAATTATTTCTTTTGTTTTTTTTTTTCATGTGCATGTGATAAACTCCAACAAGGCAGAAAATTAAGACCACATCAATTAAATTGCCATTTGTTATTGGATAAAGTAATTTTAATAAAATATATTTTGTGCATAAATATATTTTGCATGTCTCAATTGCATTATAAAATATTTGATTTGCATTTTTTTTTCTTTTTTTTTTTAATAAAATTATTTTTTATTTTTATTCCATCTATTAATTAATTTATTATAAACTACAAATTTAAAATAAATTGATTTTATTTTATTTTTTGTTGTCTTTTTGTTTTTTATTTTTTTGAAGTTTATATTTCTACATTTTAAATTTCCTTTAAAACAACTGAGGGCAAGTGAAGGGTTTAAAGAAGGGGTTTTAGTCAGGTGTCATTTTTCTCTTCATCAGCTCTCCCCTCCTCAAAGCCCTCATTCAAAAGACCCTAATCCGCCATGAATTCACTGTCTCGAACATTCGTGAAGCTTCTATCTTCTCCCTCAACCAGAAACCGTGTTCTCCTCCCTCTCCTCACCACTCTCAACCAATCTTCTTCTTCTTCTTCTTCTTCTTCTTCTTCTCTATTGTGCCACTTCACAGCTGCCGCCTCAACCCAGAAATACCCATCCCGAAAATCTAACGCCGCGCAACAATCTTCTTGGTTGTCGTCAGCATCGGTAATTGAGCCTAGTGCAAAGGATCATCCTAGGGACAGAGGAGCTCCGTCTGGTGATTGGCCGAGGCCAAGCGAGATTCCATGGCAGGCCAAGGTGTGCAATTCGGTGAATCTGATTGGTAAGGTTCATGCTCCAGTTCAGTTTCAGCAGTCTTCTGATGGCAAGTGTTGGGCTGTTACTGTCATCGCCCAGGACGCCGATGCTGCTTCCCATTCTCCGGCTCTGTGGTAATCTGCTTTGTGCTTCTTCTATGGTTTTTTGGGTGCTTTCTGTCCTGATTGTGATGTGACTTTCTGGTTTGGTAGCTGTAAGAGATGGGTTTGACTTAGTCTGTTGATATTCCCATTGGGGTTACTTGTGGTTTTAGTGAATGATCAATAAGTTGGGTGTTATTAGGTTGTGTTTCTTATGGTTTCTTTATGAAATCTAATCTATTGTTGCAGTGTTGTTGCTCTATTTCCTCCATTTGGTGTTTGTTGAGTTAGAAAAGAATGTTATAGGGTTCTTAGTAATGCAACGAGGTTGGAAATAAAGAAGAAAAGTGTATCAATTAAATATGATAATGCGCTAGTGTGAGAAAGATTGAATTTTTTATTAGAATAAGCTTACCCCAAGGATCAATGCAAGGAAATCCAAGAAAGGTCCTTTCAAGTCAAGGAGGCTAATAATCCTCTGAGAAGTCCTCCTGAGTCATAGCCCCTTCCTTGCTACAAAGTCATTCCCTGCACATCCAACCTCTAAAGTGCATCTTGAATCGCCCTTGTGATATACTCATACACCCATGATCCATAATTCCCAACAACCTCTGCCTCACCCAAGAACTAAGTAGAGAAGAGTCTCCTTCAGTACGCCAAACTATTGCCTACAAATTGGGGGATGCTGACAAAATTCTTCTTCAATGTCCCATATGAATTCAATGCTGAATTAACCCGGGTTACACAAAAGAGCATCCATTGAAGTTAAGTTTGACACTACCACCAGCTGGTTGTCTCCTAACCAAAGACAATTTTATTGCCTTTTGCCAATCATTTGACAATTGTTAGGACTATTGTTGGTTGAATAGTGTAAGCATTCCAGATGTTTTCAGCTTGATTTTCCTTTTCAAACTCCCTTTTGTTGGTTTAAGAGTGGATTTTCATTATTGTAAAAACAGAATAAATATTCAAGCTTCACCTTCTAAGAGTTATTAGGTGACGTGTGAGGAAGTCAATGAATTCACCAATTTCTGTCCTTTTCCATTGGGCGAGAATGTCAAATCTCACAAAGTGCTGTTTGAAAAATAATAAAGTTGCTGAAATATAACTGTACAAGGAAATGCAATTTTGGAGGAGAGGTAAAGTGGATTTGCTGAAATGTAAATGTGAGACAAATTATGAACTGTTGCAGGAAAACTAAATATGCAATGAACACAAAGGCTTTGTTTGAAATGTAAATTGTGCAAAAGATGAAGATTTGCGGCAAATGTAAATAACTTGTTAAGGGTAAATGTGCCAAAAAAAGGGTCAATTACATAAGAAAATGATTCCACAGAGCAAGGGAATGGTATCTTTGTAATTTTCTTTGGTTTTTTGATGGGCAATTCTTTTTATGAGTATGGGATATCAATATCTAGAATAACATAATAGCAGAAATCATTTCATGGCTGTGGCAATAAAGCTTCATTTAATAGATTTTGAGTATTTAATGGGTACTGATGATGGTCTTCCATCATGTAATCATGGGAGAGAGCTTTGTCGGATTGATTTCTTGTTTAAAGTCCTTAGGCTCGGTAGTTTGGAACTAGCTGAAGGAACCTGCATCTATGAGGCTTCTGTACCCATTAAATGAGACATTGAAACTGTGGAATATTGGTTGTGAACATCTAATCATGCAAGTAACTTATAAAGTTTGTCCCTCTTGTGATCACAGTTGTTAGAAACTTACACAATATAATACACTTTTAATATAAAATGATATGTAGCATTGGAATGTAATTGTGTCTGGTGGTACCTTTGTGATAAGTGATACAATGCGCAGTACAACAACAGAAGGATATAAGCACCTTTTGCTATTTTCATTATTTTCTGAGAAAAATCAGATTTGGTGGAGAAATTCTTAAAGAAATGATTACATTAGTTGTTTAAAATGTACTTTAAGGTCAAACATTGATTCCTATAGAAAAAAAAAGTGTTGGGGGGTGGGCTTGTGGTGCCACTAGGGGCTGGTTTAGAAATTGATGATAAGAGGGAAAGAGAGATGTAAAATAATATTACATCAAAATGATACAAACTTAAAGTCAAAAAGCGCACATGAATATTTTTAATTTGAGTAAATTTATTCTTCTATTTAATTTTGAGTGTTGCTATTTGCTTGAGTTTTGAATGTTGACTTGAACATGATAATGTGCGAAAACTTCTGTTTTTTTTTTTTTTTTTTTTGATAGGTAATTAGAAACATTTTATAAAAAGTAAGGCCAAAAAAAGCGTTCCAAAGTACATAGGATGTATAGAAAGAAACACCTCAAGACAACACAAAAACAAAAAGGAACACCATCAACAATCCCCTTAGCCCGAACCCAACCACTCCACAAAAATTTACAAAAGAAAGAAGACTAGGAACTATGTACAACTTGCACCAGGCCTAAAGATTACAAATGAAAGAGGATTTCAACCCTTGAATTGACTACCTCTCATTATTAAATGCCCTATTATTTCTTTCCTTCCAAACAATCCAAAAAAGGCATAAAGGAGAGCCCGTCACGCCCTTTTCCTTTTCTTACCTACAAAAAAACCATGCCATCCTAACAAAGCTTCTCTCACCAAGGAGGGGAGGACCCATGACACAACAAAAAGATAGAACAGTAGATGTCATAAAACTCTTTGTTTTATCCATGGTTTTAAAAACCGGACCGGACCAGCCTATCACGGTTCTGGTCCAATCCAATCAATTGGACCGGAATTGCATTAAACCAAGGTCGGACCGCTTGAATCGGTGGTCCAACAGGTGTAAACCAGACGAATCGGCCAGTTCCTTTTGAATTGATTGGCTCGATTAAATTTATTTATTTATTTTTTAAACAACATCAAAACGACGCCGTTTTGGAGGGTATATAATGAAAATCATGGCTGCAAGATGCAAACCCTCCCTCCTCCCCCCGCAGCAGTTGCTGATTGGCCGCTCCGCCCGCCCCTGACACACCATGGCCTGCAACACCCAAACAACTCCCGCCGGCGGCCGTTACAAGCCGACAACCCTTCCTGTCGTCACCTCTTCCCAGTTCCCCGCTGCAGCATTGGAAGCCGGCGTTGGAAACCTCCCTACTGCTGGAAGCCTGGAAACCACCCTAATCGATTGGTACCCTCTCCCCCTTCCCCTCCCCCCACCCAAGAAGAAATCCAAGATTGCATGATCGGAAAGAAGACCAAAAGTTCCTAATGTTGGCATTATTGTTGACCTCAACCACCTGGAAGAGATCTCATCTCACCTCCATCCATGGACGCTTTGGTCTAATGTTAAACCACAATATAGTCTCCTGTTAAACTAAAATAAAATAGAGGGAAAGGGAAAGAAACGGAAAAAGAAAAAAAATTTGCCATTATTCATGCAATCAGTTTGGTAGTTTCTTTTTGGGGGGTTCAATTGCAAAGAAAAAAGAAAAACTCTGTCTTTTTAGTTTGATATTTTTCTTTTTGGGGGTTTAATTAGTTTGGTAGTTTGACTAGTTTCTTTACTAATTTAGATAGAATTTAGATAGAATTTATTAATTTTTTTATTTTTAATAATATATAAAATAAAATATACATTTATGACATCACCAGTTCAACCGCCAGTCCGACCAGTGAACTGTGAACCTGTAACTTTTCTAGTTCAATGACCGGTCCGATTCTGAAAACATTGGTTTTATCATAATGAAGGAGAATGTGATTAATTGATTCTTCCTCCTTGAGGCATAGGAAACATCCATTCACCAAAGACCACCCTCTCCTCTGAATATGATCTAAAGTTAGAACCTTCCTCCAAGTAGCCTCCCAAACAAAGAAGACCACCCTCAGTGGCACCCACGAATTCCAAATCACACTTGTTTAATATATTTATTTTTCTTTTTCCATTGATGGAGGGAATTTTTTTTTTTTTTTTAAATGGCCAAAAGCAAAACATATATTAAAAGTGCCTAAAAGGAGGTGTAGCACACACAAAGCATACGAAATACGCTTGGTATAGCTAAAAATGGTAAGAAACAAAAAACCCTTTTCCTTAGTCTAAACTAAACCAATCTACAAAATTTAAATAGACGTCGTGTGATCCTCTTTGTACACCCTAGCCCAATTCACAAAAGTATACATAAAATTGGATTTGATTGCTTAGTCAGATTACCTAACATTATTAAAAGTTCTCCTATTCCTTTCCTTTCAAAGAGTCCATAATAAGCAAAAGGGAGTGGCTTTCCACCTTTTTTTTTTCCATTTTTCCCAACGAAAGAACCATGCCAATGCAATTGGTTCCTTCTTACTAAAGAATGCATCATCCACTCTAGTTCAAAAAGAGAATAAATCAAGTGTCACACTATTCTTACTTTGGAACAATGCAGAAGCAAGTTGTTTGTTGTTTCCTCCTCACCTTTGCACAAGTAACACCTATTTGGGAGAGTCCAACCCTTCTTTTTTGTTAGTAAAGAGTTAGAATTCTATCCTAAGATGCTTTCCAGGCAAAGAAATTAACCTTCACTATTGGCTAAGTGCTCCACACTATACTACCTGGGAAAGACTTTCTACGTCCCCTATAAAAGGAAAAATAGAGAGATCTAACTGAAAAATTACCATTCTTAGATTCATTCCAACTTAGTTTGTCCTCCATTTCTCTTTTAATTGCCAACAATTGTAATCTTCAAAAGTAAATCTCCACTTCATCAAGCTCCCAATCATTAAACTGCCTTGAAAAAAGGGAGCTCCAACCATCCCCATCCCCAACTTGCTTCCATGCCTCTGCCACAAGTTTAGAAAAGCTTGTTCCAATGTTTGATCCTTGCCACAACTCACAAGTCTTTCCAAAATCTAACCCTTCTTCCATTCCCAACTAAAAAGCAAGACCTACTTTTTATCCCATTCATTTATAATGGCTTTCCACATTCCCACTCCATATCCATCTCTCACCCTTCTCCGAAACTACCCCTTTTCTCCTCTCCAAATTTCGCTATTATGATTTGTTTCCATGAGGAATCCCTTTTTGTATCAAATCTCCAATTCCACTTACCAAGCAATGCCTTGTCTAGGGCAAAAAGGTTGTGAATTTCGAGGCCCTCATTCTTCTTTCCCAAGCGAACTAAGTTCCAATTAACCAAATGAGGTCTTTTCTCTAGTGTGCTACCTCACCATAAAAGTCTCTTGGATTCTTTTCTGGTCTTGAACCGACCTTTGATGATGAGTAAGGACATGATGTTAAGCAAAAGACTTGATAAAGTGCTTTGATCAGAGTAAGTCTCCTACCCTTAAAAACTTTGTATGCATTTCTCTTCATGCATTCCAAAAATGACCACCTGCAGAGCATGTTCTGCACTAAAGAGGGGGTCAAAGCTTAGAAACTCGCTAAGGCATTCTAGAAGAATCATATAAAAAAGAATTGTCGGTCAAACTGTCTCAGAAACTCTAGCTTCCATAGAATAGTAGGCTTTCAATAATGCTCAATTGCCAAGTTTCACTCCTCATATTTAGAACTTTTAGTAAAAAGTATGTTATTTTAAGTAAATCCAGAATTAATCAAAACTACATCAAGAACTAAGAAAACCCAGAGCCCAACCTCTAATGACTTTGACGCTAGACACTTAAATATCTAAAATAACCAAAATACCCTTGAATATGATTTACAGTGGGATGCCCCCATAGTGGCTTGGTTCAAGTGGTAAAGAGTTAGGGAGGGTTTGTGAGAGCTTCTAGGTTCAAGTTCCATGGAGACAAAAATTTACCTATATATATATGTGTGTGTGTGTGTGTGTGTAAAATGCGGGATGCCCCTATGATTCACTTTTGGGGCCTGCAGCTTTCTATTGAGTTCTTTATTCTCCATCTTTGTCACACCAACTGATTTAAAGATAGGGATGGGGGAAGTCGATTTAGAGGGTTTAGCAATGTGCAATTGTTGAGTATGTTGTGATTTGTTGACTAACTAATACTTGCTTTTCTGTTTGTATTTTGTTTTTCAATAATCTTGAGATGTTCATTTGACCTCCACTATGTTCCTTGGTGTTTAACTTTCGTCTTTTATTATCTTTGGCTGGTTATTCAAACAGTTTGTGGTCATTTAACATAAAAAAATATATATATTCACTAACTACATCGTCTGGTGTCGGGGGATGAGTCCTGAAAGAACTTGGTGGAAAACCCAGATAAATGGTGGGACAATAGATCATCAAAGGTAGAAACTCATGACTGTATCCTGGTAATGTCATGCCTCATTTTTTTGGTTTCTCATCCCCTGCCCTTTCTCATTAGACCAAGGAAAAGGCTCCTGATTTCAAACACAAAGATACTGGTGAGGCGCTATGGCTCTCCAGCTCACCAGCTTGGGTACTCTCCAAGTTGCCTCCCATAAAAACTGGAAAAAATGTGACCTTCACAAAGAGAGAGACGCTTCTGTCTTAAAGCCAATTTTAGGAAGGAGAAAATTTAAGGTAACCTGTTTCGATGCTTCAATGCTTGTGTTGTGCTAGTATTTAATCATTTCGAGATGAATTTAGTTTTTTATTTGCAGGAGCTGCACCTTACTGCCATCTTTAGAGCAACAGAAAGTTTCCAAATGCCGTATGCATCATTTGATCAGAAGGGAAGCATACTCGCATTATCATTTGACCATCATTCCGATCCTCGAGACATGGATGATTTATTCTTTCAGGATGAACCTTTTGGCACATAAATGAACCTTACTGCTAAGAACAATCATACATATATACAAGTTCTGCAGGATAAACTGTTTCAGAATGTATATATTGGGTCGGAACCTGAGCAACCAAGGTTCTATTTTGCTCCTGCTAGTAGATCATTTTACTCTGCAGGTGAAGGGTATTGGAAGGTGATGTTGACAGTTTAGATATGGCTTTTTTCTGGGCTAAAGAATTTTCTCCCTCCTGGGCAATTAAGGCCATAGGCGAAGGTACAGTAACCTAGCCTGGTTATGCTGTTTAAGTCAGTTAGAAATAAGCTAATATTTAATTTGTAAATCTATATACATGCTTGTCCAAACAATTATATCTTCGCCCATAATAGGTAATAAGGACTTGCATAAAATTGTTCTTAAAATGTTTTTAAGAACAACTTAGAAAAGCTTGTAGCATGAACGAAAATATTAGTTTTTACGGATATGTAAGGAAATATTGATGGTAATTTTGACAAAAACATATAGATGGAAAATGTTTTGAGAAAAAGTAGAATAAAATGATAAAATAAGAAATAATTAACTTAGAGAGCGTTTGTTTTTTCAGTTTTTTACTTAAAGTAATTTGTTTTTAAGCTTTAAGTTTGTTTTTTTATTTTTTCATAACTTATTATACATTTTTTGTTAAATAAAAAAAGTTAAAATATTTAATTTTTTCTAAATAAAAAAGTATTGTATTGGTTTTACTTTGCTTTTTAATATTTAATACTATTAAGCATTAAATTTTTATTTAAAATTAAGTAAAAAAAAAAAAAAAAACAAATGTCACCTTAATTTTTTTCAATTTTAATTAATATGTATAATGTAACTTATAATATTTGTATCTAGAAAAGTAGAGATATTTAAATATATAAAGGAAATGATGATATTGGTATAATTTTTAAAATGGTTATAATTTTATTTTTAAATTTATGTTTTTATTATATTTAATTCATGTAAAAAAAAATATTAACCAAGATCTATTAAAAAAAATTATGACAATGATTTTTATATTTTTAATACGAATTTGGTTATGAGAAATTAAAATTATATTTTTTATTAAAATTTTATTTTAATATTTTGTGTTTGATAAGAATATATTAAAAATATATTCATCTCCAAAGTTCCTTTTTTGTCAAAATGAGAGATGAAAAGTCAAGTGTATATAAATATATTAGCACTTATAAAGCATTAGAGTGCATTAGTCCAAGTGGTAATGTGATTTGAGGGTTGACTATTGGAAAAATCGGGTTGACCATAAAAAAAATTGGCATTTGTGGGAAAATCTTGAAATTTCGACAAAAAATCTATAAATATTTCTTAAAGGATGCATGTAGCGGAATATCCTATCAAGGTCTTTCGTAACCCAATTATTGCATGGAAATATCGATATGAGTATAAACGAAATGTAAATGATAAGAGTATAGATAAATATATAATACTTTTATAAATGTATAAATAGGAGGAAATCAAGAAAAGAAGAGAGAATTTTTTCGCTCGAGAATGAATTTTCTTTTCATTCCAAGAACCTTTCATAGGCTTATGAAAGTCCATTAATTGTTACTTCATTTATGGTTTTGGTAAATGTAATAAATGAAGCTTAAAATAAATGGAACATCAAAGGTAATAAAGGGCAAAGGGAGGGGGCAAAGGGGGTAGAAGGTGATGGTCATCTACCATTATACCGGTTGCATTTGTGAAAGCATTTATAACACTCCTCCTGGGATGTCTACCAAGCTAAAATGAATATGCCTTAAAAAAACCTTGCTCGTAAAAAACCTTATGGGAAAAATTCAATGAAGGTAAATGAGTACAATATTTTTTTAATTCTTTAGATTACTTTTAGTTTGTGAGGGAAACTTTGTTAAAAACTTTGTTGATAAAATCTAATGAGAAAAAACTTGTTGAAGGAAAAAATGGGACTTTAACATCCTTTTATAAACATACTCCCTCTCATGTCAATATCCTTGAGTTAATGCATTCCAATATTATGTTATTGACCTTTTTTCATATTGAAGTTGACAATGACTTTGTGAATAAACCTACTAAATTATCACTTGAACATATTTGTTGAATATTAATTTCACCACTCTTATAGAGTTGATACGTATAAAAAATTTTAGTGAAATATATCTAGTTTAATTTCCTTTAATATATATCTATGCAATGCATGCAACGTTGTCTTCATATAATATTGTTGAGTTGCTTTTGATAGAGGAGTCCACATGATTCCTAAATATGTTGGACTATAGATTTTAGCCATATATATTCATAATTTGCCTTATGTATTTTAAGTATTTTTAAATGATTTGATGATATGGTCAACATTACTTATTTGACAGATTTCCATGAAATAATAATACCACCACAATTAAACACATACATGTTAATGACCTAATCTTATGTGGGTTTGAAAGGCATCCTACATTTACATATTAAATTAATTATAACTTTGATTATCTTAAGTAAAAGAAACTCATATCATTAGTTTCGCAAAGATTGCATAATATATGTTTGGTACCATTACAAAGCCTTCAAATTGGAGTAGAATTATATCTTGTTAATAAATTGATAGAAAAAGCAATATCTAAGCGTGTTCAATTAGCAAGATACATAAGTGCACCAATAGCACTAATATATAGTATTTCAAGACTAAGTAATTTTTTGTCTTTTTTGCAAGGACAAAATGAGTCATTTTTCACTTCAAGTAATCAGATAACTATTAGAAAACTTAAAGGATGTATTTAATTCATATGAAAACGCTTCAAAAAAAAATTTAATGTATATTTATTGATATACTAAAACTCTATTTAGAAAATGCTAGATTTGCAAGCCGAAACAAAAAATAAAATATTTATTGAAACCCATTTTTTTTTCCCTTTAGTCGGATAAATAATTCTAAAATTTTGTTTGAGAAATGAAAGAATAATTGTTATTCACTTTGATTTTCAAATATCGACTACTTACAAAATTAAATTCCATTTGACATTGATTATAGGATGCGCTTTTAATTTAAAAAGTGTTTTTTTTATTAAAAAAAAAGTGTTTGATTAAATTTAGGAATCATTTTTAAAAATTTGAAATACCATTTATAGTTTTAAAATATCATTTGTGGTGTTTTATGAAAAAATGCTTAATAGACAATTTTCCTAAAAACACTTTTAGATAAAATACTTCTACTAAAAACACTTTGAATAGAAATACTATCAAATGCACTCTTAATCACATGTATGCTTAGTTTCTGGTATCCAGAGAACCAAAAATAAAACTTTGTTTTGAAGTGTGATTACTTGAAGGTTAAAATCCTTTTTATGTTTGAATACAAATTTAAATGAAGTAGTTTTTTTATTTTTTATTTTTTCCTACAAATATTATTGTAAAACCAAGGTTTGGTTAATCTCGGTTTTGATGATAAAAAAATAAGGTTTAGAATTAATAATTATATTTCAAGTGTGATTAGGCAATAAGATTTTCAAAATGGCAATCTCAAAGACAAAATCAAGCCAAAGAGAAATCAATAAAAAGAAGAAGACCTCAAAGAGAAGTTATTTTCAAGACCCAAACTTCATAAGATCTCTTTTTAAGGCTATTGGTGCACTAGGTTTTTTCATGCATTACATTCTTTACTTATGCACCAAAATTATCGAAGAGTTATTTCGTTTTAAATCCTTTAAAATTAAATGATTTCATGTTTTCAACTAAAACCTTGTAACAAATGTTTTCCAAACTTATTTAAAAAGTTTTAAGTTGCAAAGAATAGTTTTTAAGCCAAAAACGACTCAACTAGTTGAATCGGTCGAGGAGTAGGTCGACCCCCAGCTCAATCGGTCGAGGAGTAGGTCGACCCCCAACTCAACCAATCAAGGGGTGCAAAAAACATTTTCTCTCTATCAGAACAATTGTTCAACTAATCAATGTTAAACCTCAACCGGTCAAGGTTGAGCCTCAACCGGTCGAGGTCTGGTCAAGGGGCAATCGAGGTCTAATGGTTACCTACCAAGCATTAAATGCTAACGGCTAGTCAATCAATTGACTCCCAACTCAACCGGTTGAACCCCCAACGACTAGTTTGATCATTTTCTTCTATAAAAAGGCTTCAATCTTCATTGTTTCATGAGCTTAACCTTTCTAAACCTTTCTTGAATATATTTGAGCCTTGAAATGGTGTTTTTTAGTGCACCATTGTTCTAAAACTTGCATATCATTAGTGCACTATTCAATCATAGTTTTCTTGTATCATTTGAGTCTAAAGTTTTGTACTAAGATTTTGTGAAATCATTTGTAAATCTTTGAGAAGAAAAGTCTAAGTGTGAGGTATCACTTAAGGATTCTCAAGTGTGGAGTATCACTTGAGGGGTTGTTCAAGAGTTGGGTATCTTTTGAGAAGTGTAAAAGGTGCTTAGAGCCAAAAGTCCAAGAGGGTGGATTGAAACCATAATCCAATTGTATTGCCTGAATGCTTGGTTTGGAAGCCTTAAATTAGTGGAACCTCAAGCTTGGGATTGAAGTTAGAGGAGAGTGGATGTAGGTCGGGTTGCGCCGAACCACTATAAAATCTTGTGCTTGCATTCTCTCTTCCCTACTCTTTTACTTTATATGCAATTGTTTTTATATTGTTTTATTATATATTTACATATAATTGTCTCTTACATTTACATAATTTAAATTTACAAAAAAAAACCATCACCCTATTCACCCCCCCTCCCCTCCTCCTTTTTAGGGTGATTACCATAGATTGGATTAGTTTAATTTTTCTAACAATTATAAATGTTTTTCATAAAAATCAAAGGAAAAAATGAGTTGTCAAGGTTGAATCTACAAATATTATAAATGTCTTTCAGGAAAATCAAAGGAAAAAATGAGTAGAATCATAAACCTCTGTCAAGGTTGAATCAAGGGAGAGCAAGTAGAATCTCCAACATCCATGTCTTTCTTCTCAACATCGTTAGCTTTTGCCCACAAAAGTAGGTAAAGACCCACAATCACCAGCACTGCTCCCACAATACTACAAACCACAACCATAAAAACTACTTTCATTAATTAATTAATAAAAGAGCTACAAGCATATGATATAGCAATTACTATTTTCACAAACAATTTGTATTTTTTGGTAGATTTATACTACAAATCTTTTGCATTTACTAATATTACATTTGATTTTCCAAGACCGGATATAAAGAATATGGCATGATACAAATAAGTGAAACTAAGATACAAAACAATAAGTATAAAGTAATAAGATCAAAATGTACTTTTGACGTCATCTAATTAATCGTATTTTTTCACTTGGTACCTCTTCATTAGTGTGACCGAACCCTAAATTAAAATATAAATATATAGAGAGATAAATACGTACCTGCCCAAATGAGCTGAACTACCCAGTACAAATGTGTTCAAAAGGAAAGAGAAGAGCACAAGAAGTGGGTTAAATGAGGATGAAAACACAGGACCCTTGATGCCAATAGACCATGTCATCACATAGTATGATAACCCTGTCACTACAATTCCCTGAAAAATTCCTTCATATTAGTGTTTGTTTCAACTTTCAACAAAAATTAATTAAGGAATTTAGGTAGGGTTCTTACCCCAAGTAATAAGGTGATGAGGACTAGGCCTCCATCCCACTGAAGTTCCCAAGCTGAGGATGAGACCACAAAGGCTGCCACTATGGCTGTTTGGATGGTTCCAAAGAAGCTCATCATTGCTGTTAGTGATATTTCTGCTGGGTATATTTGAATCACATGCCTCTGCAATATCATATTATATGACAATTTTATTGCTTATGATCTTCAAAATACCGAATAACTATTGGTATCATATTTCCAAAAAGAGAAGAAAGAAGATAAAAAGAGATTTAGATCTTACCACCAAAATATTCCAAAAACTAGTTGCAAGAACACCAACAATGGTCATAATCCAACCAAGGACAGTATCACTTGTTGTGTCAAAGCTTATAGATAGCATAGCTTTCACTACAACAGGCCCCTTCCACAATACCAAAGCCAATGCTCCACCAAGTGAAATACCCAAACCCCATATCTTGGCCTGCCCATTGATGCTCCTAAATCTTAGTTTTTCTTGATGGAAAATCAGTGCCAACACAAATGTTATGGTTGGGACCATGTTCAGTGCAATGCTTTCATATGTTGAAGAAATGTATTGTAGGGCCATTGTCATTAGCATTTGACATAGGGTAACCCTGTATACATATGTATTGAAAGGAAAAAAAAACATTAATTTAAAGAAAATTATTGATGTAGTAATTAATTGTAGTGGGAATTTACTCAACTCCAATAGTCCCATAAGGAATGCATAGCATAGTATCTTGAAAGTGATAGGAGGCCTATTGTTCCTGCATTCATTCACAGAACAATACAATAATTGACTGAAACTCAAAAAATGCTTGAACACAGTGGGGAACTCTCCCATAAAACTGGGGAAAAAACATAGTCATTGAACTCAACAAAAAAAATTCCAAACAGTTGAATGGTGGGTGTCCCTGGAAGAGCAATGATCCAAAAAACATATGGTAACAGTGAAGGGAGTTGTTGACTTACTTTTCAAAGAAGAAAGCTAGAAGTGACAAGACAATGGTGGCAGGGACATGCTCATAAACCACAATAACCAGAGTGCTGATGCCACTGGAAGCCAGAGATTCTACCAAGACCAAGAATACTGAAAGAGCCAGTTTATTTAGAGTGAGGAAAAGGTAGGGTTTGGATATCTGAAACCCCATTGCCAACCCCATCACAGAGTAGAGCTGTAAAGGTAGACTTCTCTGAGGAAATGCATCTTTTGTTACCGAGGTTGGTGGTTGGGAGAAGGGAGAGGTCTTTGATGTACTGAAGGTTAGATGGAGAGTTAGAAGAGGTACACGCGATGATGTGTTCTGGCCATGCTCCTTACATATAATATGGGTTTGACTTACTACAGTTTCCACCAGTGAGTTTTTTTATTTTTTTATTTTTTTAATATTGTTTAATTAAAGTAAAAACTTAATCCTCGGAAAATAATTATAATAAAAACATTTGTTTTTAGTATTTGCATAAAAGGGAAAATCGCTTGATATTTAGATAAAAAAAAAAATTGATATTATTTATGGTAATGTGTTATATATTCAAAAATCACTTCCAAACCAACTATAATCTCATCATAATTGTTTAATGAGGTATGTAGCTTTATATAAAATAAAATATTTATATTTACTTAACTCTAAACGGCTTATTAGAATTAATATCATTTTTATTAAACAACATCGGATGGCGACTACCTGAGCTTCCTCAAACTCTCATTCTTTAGGGGAGTTGCTAATCTCCTTCGTAGGAAGGGAAAGTGTTTTCTTTCTGTTCTCCATTTCTAATTCTTTTTGGGAAGGACCAGCTTTCTCATATCTAAGGGCCCTCATATAGTTTTGGCCTATGCTGATTAGCTAGGGAGCGAGTCAACCTTTCCCTTGGGATGGGACAAATGGGCGAGTCAAACGAGCTTCTCCAAGCATGTTATGGGTTGGTTAGCTTCTCCAACCTTGGGAATGAGCTTCCACTGCCATGGAGGCTGATGGTGAAGCAGGTTCAAAACTGGCTCTATTAAAATCAAATATTGGCTCCTCTCTCTCATAAGAACATCCAAGAAAATTGCCGAGGAAATCCTCCTCCAACTGATGTGCTACTTAAATAGCATGCCTGTAGCATAGAATGGATTTGCACTTTAGCTGGATCAAATTTGAAGCTTCATTTCTTACCTATAAATGGCAATCACGACATCCTCCATCCAAAATCTCACTGAGTAGCCAGGTGATAGAATCCAAGACTGAACTCTTCGATATATACATGTTGCCTTGCTTCAACATCCAAACCGCAGATGAACCCTGTGCCTGATATTAGCAGGATGAAAGTGATGATTCAAGGCTTTCTTCAAACCAAGTCCTTATTCTCTCCCAAACTGGATTCTCAAATGCTTGATCATCACAAACCCTTGAGATTGTTAATCCACACCTGAACTAATGTTCTAGACTACGTGAATCAAGAAAAATATATTCATTCCTGTAGCCATAGTAGTCCTAGACTTCCAACATTCCATCTTTGCCAACTTCCAAATCCTTGTATCTCCATGTTGCCTATCAAACAGCCTTTGCAGCCAGAAAGGAGATTTAAGGTTGGTGGACTCTGTGCAGTACCAACTAGAAATCTTACCAGTTGGTAGTTAAGTGCTACCCACCTCCACTTCCTTCATAGTGATGGAAGCCCTTAGGTACTGAGTCACATTCTTTAAAAACCCCACCCTTCAATCAAGTGCAGCAAACTTATTGCTGCATGCTTCCTTCGCAGAATCCACCTCTTGGTTAAAACACTTGCCTTGGGAGATGGTATCTTATTGTCAATTGCATCTCCATGGTTAAACAATTAGAACAAAAAGTTAAGGAACATATAAAACATAATAAATAAAATATCAAAATCGAAAAGAGAGAGGTTCAAAAGGTAACATGTAAGGAAATCGGGTATCATATTTAACTCTGATACCAATACTGTGAGAAACACGGATTTAGGACAGGGGTAAGGATTTGATACACAATATATTGGATTTTTAGGAGTTGATTATAGAGGGCATTGCAAACAAAATCAGCAGTTGAGTGGATTTTCTTTATAATCTAAAGCTAAGGTTTCATTCCCAATATCAAATCAGATTCTAACATCAGAAAATTTTAAAGGAAAAAAAATGACATAGTAGTATAACAAGTTTACGAACAGAAGAACTGAAACTTCACCACTCAAACAAATGTTAAAGCCTCAAATTCGTAAGTCAATGGTCGCTAACTTGAAAGGGACTAGTAAATACCAACTACATGAACTCAAAAGCACAAAGAATACCTAATTCTAGCTATTGAATTTATAACAAATCCTAATCACAAATAAAACCTAGTGAAAAAGACTGAAAGCCCCAATGACACACCTACAATAATGAGAACAACACCACTAAGGTAAAATGAACAACACTAGCATGATCAGCACCGCTAAAATAACTAACTGAAGAACCTACCACAGAACTTGAGTTTTTTTGGATCTAAAAATTACTTGCTGCTAGTTACATTCTAACAAGTAAATAACAATAAACAAAGCAATGACCAACCTAAAAATACCACGAGAACACTTTTTTCTAGACCAAAAAGGCTTCTTGACCATCATGAGGGTTCCTAACCAAAAAACCTACACCATCAACAGACATTGTATTTTTTAAAAATTTTAGATGCTTTGACATTTAATATGAGCCCAATTTTTTGTTCAAAGAGGGGATTTTATCTCCAACCATTGACTAACAGCGCCATCAAAGGGTCTTACAATGAACTCATTCAGCTTCAACGCCAAGACCTCAACCCCTTTAGAGGTTCTACCACATCCCTCCAAATTCATCAAGCCATACAAAGAGGAGCAGCCTCCCATACGTTTTTCCTCCACTCTACAATGGACTTCTATGCCAACTCATCAGCAGCTCTCCTATCGTGAGGAGGACCCAATAAATACCAAAATAGCAAAGATCAAGGAACATAAGTTCCAAGGCATTGCAAAATGCACAAAGGTTAGCAGCAGATTCCTTTTTTTTTTTTTTTTGATAAGTAAAGGTTTGCAGCAGATTCCTCATCCCTTTAGCAAACAAAACACTAGTTACTAAGAAACATCCCCTCCTTTTCAAATGATGAATTGTTAATACCCTTTCCACATGGCAGATTGACAAAGGAGGTCACCTTAAACAGAGCTATAGAGACCCAAATCTCCTTATCTAGAATAACCTCCCTCACTCCATGAAACAGATCCTTAAAGAATGATTTCACCAACAATCACCAATCTCAGAACTCCATACCCTAACATTCATGACTTCATTCCTGAAAAATATTGTTTAAAGGCTCCATGAAGGGTTCAACAATTTCCAACTGCCACTCTAGGAAGTTTCTAATGAACCTTGAATTCCACAAATCTCTAGTTTCCTAATGACCTCTATAATCCATCACCTTTGGTCTGCCATGTACAGCAACTTGGTGAGTAGTTCTGAGACGCAGGCCACATATCACGCTCAAGCCTTACACTCTCCCAATTGCTTGCCCAATTTGAACCTCACATACTAGAGAATCTCTCCAACCCCTTCCACAACAAAATACTTTTTTTTAATAGGAGCAAAATACTCAGCCAGTGTAATATGCACAACAAGTAAGACAACAAAATAGAATCCAAACATTTTGTTAGAAGAGCACTGAAAGACATTATGCCTTTTTTATATGCACAAAAGTTCAAATACAGGCAATACCCATTATACAGCTATTAACAAGCTAAATATTATTTCAGTTCTACATTCCTCTGTCTAAAAATACCCTACATAGTTAGAACAAAACAGTCTTTGACATTCCATGCATTAAGGAACCAACATCCAAATAGATTATGTATTATGCATAGAACAAAACATTAAGAGTCAAAGTGAAAGAGGAAACCATATAATAATCGTACTAAAAATAGGTCCATACCATCAATGCCAGCTTGGCACATAAAAATCCAGTTTCCCCATCTCTTTAGAAATTGTGTGAATCACCCCGGTCCCCTCCTGTTTTAAATCCAACTCAATGAATAAAGATACCCTAAATAAACCATACCCAACTTTACATATAAAGTCCCAATAACAGCTTTCAAATATTAAGCTCAGTTAATCAGGGCATCGTACAATATAAGGTGTCAAATTCCAGCTAGATCCAAAACCCACCAAATAAGATAACCATCAACAACCATCCTTAGTAAAGACAATCCTAGGCCACTATATCATATTGACAGAAACAAATCGGATATGCTCACACCAATAGCCAAGACAACAATTTTGCATAATGGGAAGATGCAGTGTCCGTAGAGAAACCTTTAATTAGAATTATAGAAGGCTTCAGTACATTGATTGTTCCGTAAAACCACTGGTGACTCCAGAACAAATACAATAATTCACCACGGCAATGCCCTCGTTTTAACATGTAGCAGCTAAATATACATTATTCAAACAAAATAACCAAGTAAATCCACCAAAAAAGTTAAAAGAACATCGAACTCAGTAAGCCACGTATGTACACGAGAGAAATTCAGCTGCACCAGCATCACACAGGCGGTATATTGGAGAAAGAGAACCCCTTGTACCCCTTGTACGCGTAGTAGGCAATCCGCGTATAATAGAACCCGGGAATAAACAAGATCGCCCCCAAAATAGCAAAAAAGAACCCTAAATCCAGCACAAAAAAATCCAGATCAGCTCAGACCTCCGTTTGGCTGCCGAGAAAACAAAGGAAAAAAAGGGGAAAAAACTTTTGATATTTTTGAGATTGTTTTAAGGAATTCGAGAAATTACCGTGAGCTCTGTCGCCGCCGACTCTGTTGTAGGCCATGAGAATGCCAAGGATGATCCCTAGGGTTCCGAAGACGAGGAGCGCGATGGCGAGGGCGATCTCCTTAATCGGAGGGCGGTTGTGGACGACGTAAGAGGTCTCCATCATGATGTCCTCATCGGAGATGGAGAAAGCGTGGTCGACGTACGCCATTGAAGAGCCGGAGGTGGAAGGCTTCTCAGAATTTGCTCTTTACGTGTTCGATGAAACGTCTGAACGACTCGGCTTCTTCTTTTCACTGTGTTGCGTGGGGGTGGGTGATTTTATCCGAACGCCGAGTCCAAAATGGAGACTTTGAGAAAGAAGGGGGGAAAAAGAATGGTGCGTAATGCGCACCCCACCTCAGGTGCTGCCACGAGGGCAGAAAAAGTGGTTGTATTTTTATTTCGGTGGGACCGGTTTGGATCGCATGCGACGCGGGGTTGGATTGCGTGTCAGACCTGGGATCGCTGTCACGTGACTTGGAGGTTGCTTCATTTTTTTTCCCCTCTTTTGACCGACGTCTGATGGACATCTAGATTGAATTTTTTGAATTTCTTTTTGTTGGGTACCTAAAATTAAAAAGTTCAAAGATATATTTGAATTGAATTGCATTTTAAAAAGGGTTTTCCTATCTTCTCGATGTCAATACTTTTCAATCATATTGAAAATTGTCAATTAATGAAATATAATAATAACACGCAATCTCCTTTTTTTAATATGAATTTAGCAATACATCATACGTGACTTCAAATGTACTTCAACATTATTTTATATTTAATGTTATATTAATTTATACCTTATACGTGGTTTTATTTCTTTGTAATATCCTTTGATTTATTTGTTTTCCAATTCCATTTATTTGTCCACTAATTTATTGCCACTTTTCAATCATTGGCTCGTAATATATTAACATGTCATATAAAATAAAATAATTCCATAAAATAAATAAATATTAAAATTATTATAATAAATAAGATTTTATAAAAAATCAAAGATAATATCAAAATAAAATTTTGATAGCTCTCAAAGAAATCCATTGCAGACTTAAATTTGAAGATTTATTGAAGTTGAAGAATCGAAGAAGATTTAAAGATCTTCAAGAAAAGAAATTTTGAAGATTTTTTTTTATTTGAAGACTTTATGATTCATTATTTATTAAAGAAACTCATTTTGAACTAAAATTAAGCATTAAAATTCTTAAAAGGTGTTTTTGTCTTTGTAAGGAATAATCCCGGGCATAGTGGAGATCGTGCCTTCAAAATTTAAATTTTGCTAATGTTGTCACCAATTTCTTTATTTAAAGAAATTTATGTGAACAATGGTTTTTTATTTTTTAGAAAAAAAGAAAAACATAAAATAGGGTATTTTCTAATAACATATTTCAATTGTTTTCGTTTACATTTTTAAGAGTTATTTAAAAAAAAAAAAAAAAGGAGACTAATATGAAGAATAATTGAAATAAAATATTACACATAAAATTTATTTTTAAAAAATATTTCAAATTCCCGAGACTTTTGTTTTAGAAAAAAAAACTATTTTAAAAAAATTATTCTTAATAAATATTTTTTTATACTAGTTTTTAAAACCGTTACAAAAAAAATCTAACATTCGGATTCTTTGAATAAGACTAAAGCCTAAATTTATTGAATTAGATAAAATCTTACAAGAGCACAAAATAACCAAAACATAGAAACTAAGGGCCGTGTAGTCATGTGTTTCTTGAAGTTTGTTTTTAAAAACTTTTTTAATTCTCTAACTTAAAAATAATTTTTAGAAACAAGTTTGAGAAAACATGATCAAACTGACCCATGTTTTTTTTAAAAAAAACAAAATGGTTAAATAACTCATACTTATTCTTTAAAAATTATTCTCTATTTCGTTTTATTTTTAAAAATTATTTTAAGAGAATAACGACATTAGAAATTTTTAAAAACGATTTTCTATTTTTAAAGAAGGAATTAGTTGGTCTCTTGTTTTGCTTTGCATGGTATCAAAGCTTCAGCCAAAACAACAATGGCTATCCAATATCTCACATACCAAGAAGTTCCCTTAACCACTCCATGATCATCAAACTTTGATGAAAACAATCACCTGTTGTGAGGTCTCTAATTCCAACCATAATCTCAAACAGAAACCAAGAAGGTACTCATCAAGGAGTGACCAATTTGGCAATACAAAATGGAAATAAAAGGAATAGTGTTTTCAACGATAATAATTGAAATCCTTCGAGCAAGTTTTACCCAACCAATTTTCAAGGAATTCAATTTCAAAACAACTATCCAAATCAACATTACGCCAATATTAAGGTGTTGTTTGTTTTTAACTTTTTATTGAAAATAATTTACATTCAGATCTCAAATAGTTTGTTTTTTTATTTTTTATTTTTTATTAACTATTACTTATTTTTAAAATTTTTTAATTAAATAGAAAAAATTCAAATATTTGATTTTTTTTAATGCTAAAAATAATATATTACTTCATAATATTTAATAAAAATAATATGTTAAAACAACAAATAACTTAATACTTAACATTATTAAATACTATTTAATTTTAAGTATTATTTAAAATTAAGTATAAAAAACAAACACCACTGTGACAAAACGAAGGAGATGACAAATTCCAAAGTCCAACTAAATCACAATGTCAAGTATGTAGCAAACTTAGACACATGATTATGACTTGCTATCATAGATTTGATTACTCGTTTCTAGATATCAAATATCCCACATTGATCAAGAGAAAAAGGTCGGTCTTAGTACTTTATACGCATTGGGTTCATCTTCCCACTGTAAACTTATTTTGAAATTGCGAGAACCCATTAGACTTCAAAGTAGAAAATATTTGCATGGAAAGGAGCAAAGTACGCGGCACTGTTGGTTATACCCCACAAGAGTTGTTTGTCTGATCTCGCACACAACAAGGACTTTGCTCTACAAAACCAAAATTTGTATCCTGACTTTGGAAAATGGGCAGTCGATCGATAATAATACCATTTTTCTATATCATGAAGGATTCTGGTACAAAGAAAACACTCCTTAAAGGGAAGCTTAACCATGCAAATGGACTCTTATCAATTTTAGGTACCAAACTTCCAATCTATTCCTTTAAATAACTAGCAAAATAGCAATTGTCAGTTTTCTTCAAATGGCTGCCTCCCAATTCTTTCATGTAATGTTTTGTGAACATCTATCCTTCAATAAGCCTAGTCTTTATCTAACTCAAAGTAAGTATGGATGATCTGCTCAACAAAACTCAGATAATTCGTTGATAGTCGACTAATCCCCAAGTGCAAGGACTATAAGTTTATAATACCCGGAAAGCATCCTAGCAGACGAACCCAAAGGAAGTGACTGAGAAACTAGTTTAAGAAGGAGATAGAAGGGAAATTCTTTGGATAATTTTGAGCAGTTCGTTTTTAAACTCAATTTCTCAATATATTTTGATAATTTTACTAAAAAGGCTTCTTAAAGTTTAATATGAAAACCAGGATAATGTTACTTTTTGAAGAAGCCCTTTGTAAACTTATGCTGAGAGGTTTCATATTTAATTAAAATTTCTTTACATCAACATTGACCAGTTGAAATTAAGGCTTTTAGCTGAAGCTGAAAACAAGAAGCTATCCTATACAAGGACTAGTACCAACTAATCTGCAGAAGAATGCAAATTCAGAGAGATATGAAACAGTTTTCTACATACCTGTAAATTGAGGACAAAACAGGAACATCTTTAATGGATGGGACTGAAAATAGGAGAAGAAAAATCTGCAGAATCCAAAAATTTATAGGGAATCCAACCTGAAACAGAATTGAAAAACAAATATCTGAAACCCTAGAAGTTAAATGAAGAACTCTATTTAGAACTGAAACAAAGACAGGGAAAGTATCAACCATCAACAAAATTATAACATCCTTGAGGCTTGAGTAGCAGAGTTTTGTGTCCATTTTTCATCCTGTTCGAAGATTTCTCGGGCATTCTTCAATGAAGAACCCAAATTATAACTTTCTAAGTAATAACACAAGCATACAAAAGAAGAGAAGCCAGGAGGTAGAAGGATGGAAGCAGCTGCATAAGCTGAGCGTAGATACAACGTGCTTTAATATATGTAAGAGCTTAGCATTTCCAAAGGAAAATGTAATCCTGGATACTAAAACCCTTCTACATGATTCAACTCCTATCTTGTTTATCACATCATCCACAATATTTTGAAACAAAAAACAATCTAACAAGCAATTGCATATGTTCAAAAACATGGGAAACTCCTGCTGCTGCTGCTGCAACAATTGCTGAAATCCATTTCAGGAACCTTTGGAGTAACCTTCAGATTACAAACTGTTAGAAGTCAAATGTAACAGCAAGAAAAAATAGATTTGTTGTTGTTTTCTGTTCAGCTATCTTAAGTTCAAAGCTAACATTCATGCTGAAATATCACTGTAGCAGAATCTGAACCTTGATGAAGTAACAACATCAATAAAATGTGTGCCCATATCTTGTCTTGTGATCAAAATTCATATAATATCTTTAGGAATTGGAGACTCACCTGAGAAAATTACAAATGAATCAGTGAGTGCTAAAACAATTTTTTGACAGTGATATGTGCCCAAAAAGCCCAAGCAACTAACAATGAATATCCAAAAGTGATAATATACAAAATCATAATTCCATACGCTCCCTAATACGGAAAGTGAGCCTTCGCAATGATTGATCATCGAAGGACTTATCCATCTCTGTAATATTTGACACAAAATCCATAGCTTCTTTGTATTTTTTGCCTTTACAATAACCATCCACCGCAATCTTATAGGTCAGCTCATTGGGTCTGCAATCATGCTGAATCATATAACTGATCACCTCTTCAACTTCACTAAACATTCCTTTCCCTGAATAGCCTGCTACAAAAGTATTGTAAGTGACTATACAAGGTCGGATCCCACTAATTGTCATCTCTGAGAGAGTTCTTATTGCCTCCTGCATGAGCCCTTGCCTACAAAATCCTTTGATTACAGTGTTATAAGAAACAAGGTCTGGTTTTCCGCCAGATTTTTGTATCCCTTTGAGGATTTCTTCTCCTTTCCAACACTCTCCCCCTCTGGCATACATGTCCATCAAGCTATTGTATGTGACTAGATCAGGCTGCAATCCACTCTCACGTATCAGCTGCAGCATCTCATGGGCACGATCGTACATCTTGTTCTTGGCAAAAATCGAAAGCATTGAGTTAAACAAAACCAAATCAGGTTTGTATCCATGCTTGCAAAATTCTTGAAATGCTCTCTCCATGCCCATCAGTGCTCTACGCTTGAAGTTTGCAAGAACTAGGGTTCTCAAAAGTATCCAGCTGGGAAAAATATGTCCTTTATAAATTTCTACCTCAATCTTCTCTATCCCCCTCTCGTTCCCTCCCTTTGCATAACAATTGAGCATCAATGAGTATGAGGTTTCATTAGGCTTAAATCCCTTGTTCTTCATGTCTAGAATCACAGACTCTGCTGCTTCCCAATCCCCTCGCCGAGCAAGTGCATTCAGAAGTGCATTGTAAGTTGTAACACATGGAGTAAACCCAGCTTTAATCATTTCCTCATACATTTTGACAACATCAATTTGGGACCCACATCGGCCATATGCACCAATCAAAGCATTAAATGTGTCTCTGTTAGGATGAAAACCACAACTCTTCATCTCACGGAATACCCGGTTCACATACTTGTGCATACCCTTATTTCCACACATGGCAAGCATTGTATTCCAGGTAACTGAGTTAGGGGCACATCCATTTGATCTCATATCACAAAGCATATCTATCATCTCTTCTAACCGTGACTTCTTCCCCAACATACCAAGGATGGCATTATATGTACACACATTAGGAACACAACCCGATTCCTTCATCTGCCTGAAGAAACTCAAGGCCTTGTCCTCCTTTCCAGCTTTGCCATAGGCATTTATGACAGTAGTATATGTGATGGCATTTGGCATTATTCCCTTACGGATCATTGTATCTATGAAGTCAGCTCCTTCCTCATGGAACCCTGCTCTTACATAAGCTGCCACAAGCTCATTGTAAGTCACCAAGTCAGGGGGGCAGTTATTTTCCTCCATCTCTTTCAAAATACTCAAAGCCTCTGAGTAAATCCCGGCCTTCCCAAACACCTGCAACAAAGAATTGTAAGTAAAAGTTCCCGCAACATAACCCTCTGACTTCAATCTAGCAAAGAACTTCCTGGCTTCATCCAACAGCCCCTCTCTCCCACAAGCAGATATCACAGTGCTGCAAGTGAACTCATCAAACTCAAGTCCATTGCTTCTCATCTCATCCAAGAGGCCTAAAATTTTATTCCAAGACCTACCCATCTTCCCATAAACATCGAGCATGACATTATAGGTGACCAGAGTTGGAGATAGGCCCGTCTTCCTCATTTTCTCAAACATAGTAATCGCTCTCTCATACTTGCCAATACGAGAATATGCATGGAGAATGGTTGTCCAGGCTCGGACATCCAGTGAATATTCCTCAACAGAAATTTCATCAAGCAGCCTCAATGCAACCGAATGCTGAGACTCCCTCCCAAGAATCCTAACCATCAGTTCAACAAGCTGATTATCTATCTTCTCATTTCTAGAGTATAAATTCAAAATAGCCCATTCAAACAACAAAACAGCTCTTTCCCAATTGCCCGAAAGATCTAACCCCTTCAAGAGACTAACCAAATCAACATCAAGCAACTCAAACTTCACAGAATCAAAGAAATCATTCAAACCAGGTAAAGGGTGTTCCACAATGGAATTCAGCAGAAACTTACCCTTCCTTGACAAGAATTCAACAGACCCATCTGGTGATTGAGCCTCCTCTACTCTGCCCTCCAACTGTGACACTGAAAGAGCGCTGAATTTCTTCAAATTGGTTTTAGGTGGGTTGATGGGTTTGGGCTTAGGGGTAGGTGAAGAGAGGTGGAGCAGATGCTGAAGGAGAGAGTCCAATGGCAGAGAAGGAGGAGATGGGGATTGGGGAGGGAGAGGAAGAGTTGCAGGGTTGAATTTCACATGGGGGTGGTTGGGTTGAGTTGATTTTGTCCTTGGAATTGGGAATGAAGGCCTGTTTGGGAAAAGGGTACCTTCCATTAGAGAGAAAATGAGAGAAAATTTTGAGGGTTTTTGGCAGTTTTTAGAGCATCAGAGACATTGGGAATGGATAGCAGGTGGAGGCAAAGAGAGCATCACTCGATTCACTCCTTTGAGTTCGGGTTTTGGAACATACGTTTTACCAGAGCCAGAGGATGAGTAATCTACGATGGTTGGTCCTTATTTAGGAAGGCATGACCTGGACTTGGGCCTGGGCTGAGAGGTCAGGTGGAATTTGGGTTTGGATTGAAAAATAAAATGATAGTTGTACCGTACCATCACTTATACCAACTTGATCGGTGGTAATTAAATTTTAAAAAATATTTTATATTGAATAAACATTAATTTGAATTACCACCTACTATATAAGACAGACTCTATTTAGGAAGAGTTTTTGAAAATAGTTTTTAAAAATTGTTTTCTAATATTTTTCAAAATAAATCTGAACTTAAAATGTTTTTTTAACTTATTTTCTATATTTTTAAATATGTTTCAAAAATAATTCTTATATATAATTTTATTTTTAATTATTTTCTATATTTATTTAATTATTTTTTAAAACAACTATTAAAAAACAAATGAAAACAACTATGGCATGAAACCACGCTGAACCAATGTAGACCTATTGTGGGCCTATGGCCCACATTGGACAAGAAGGTCCATGGAGGCATCGGGCCCAAACTGAAGAGCTATATCTACACGGATGTTGATGGCTAAACCCAGACTGGACAACGTGATCTACAAAGAAGTGGACCCAAATTAGACCAATATAAACTTCATGTGAGCGTTGGGCCTAAATTGTACAACAATATGAACACGGAGGCCCCCACATGCGTTGGGCCCAAACTGGACAATAGCATTCACTTAAAAAAAAAAAAAAAATTGTTCAAATAATTATTTGCTTTTATAGTTCAAATAATTTGTTTTTTTTTTATTTTTACTTTTTGTTGACTTATTACTTATTTCTTTTTTTTTTAATTGAATAAAAAAAGTTCAAATATTTATAATTGGTTTGGTAACTATTTTCGAAAAGCTCTAAAAATAGTTTTTAAAAACAATTTTTAAAAATTGTTTTTTTTTATGTTTTATATAACAAAAATCTATTTGAAAACCTAAACTACTTTTAACCTATTTTTAATATTTTAAATATATTTTAAAAATTAATTTTATATTTAATGTTTTATTTTTAATCATTCTACATGTTTCTATAATTATTTTTTAAAACAACTCTTATAAAATAAGTTAAAACAACTAAAATATATTCTTTAAAAACACTTTGTTTTCTAGTATTAAGAACAAAAAAAAAATAGAAAATAATTTTTTTTTATTACTAAACGTATATTTCTTGTTTTTTGTTCTAATAAACAAAAAATTATTTTCGAAAATGGTTATCAAACATACTTACAATTTTTTCTAAATGCTAAAAGTGAATCATTATAATTAAAATGAATTTGTTAGTTTTTTTTTTTTTTTTTGTTAATACTTAATATAAATAAAATATTAAAAAAAACAAACTTAATACTCAACATTATTAAACAATATTTAATATTAAAATTGAAAAATTTATGTCTACATGGAGGAGTTATTGTTTTCCACAATCTCCACAGACCTATACATATTAAATCTCATAAGCACTTTTGAATCACCGGGCCCTCCTTATCTTTGTAGATAGGATGGTGGTTGGATACTTAAATTAAAGTGTTATTTTTTATTAAAAATAATTTGATTTCATAGTTCAAATAATAATAATTTTTTTTTTTGCTTTTTGTCGATTTATTATTTATTTCTTAAAATTTTCAATTAAACAAATAAAATAAAATATTTAATTTTTTTAAAATGCTAAAAGTGAACCATTATAAATAAAATGAATCCGTTAATGTATTTTTATTTATTAACAAAACAAAATTCTTTAAAAAATAACTTAATAGTTAATATTATTAAACAATATTTAATAGTATATTCTATTTAAAATTATATCAATAAACCAAATATCCCTCATGTCAATGTCTAATGTGACAAAACATAGAAGTTGGTTAAGGCATAGGGGCTCAAATTGGAAAAAACGATGTCTACGTGGAGTTGTAATTGTATTTGGAATGTAGATCGTCTTCCTCAATCTCCATGGACCCCGTACATATTAATTTGACAAGCACTTTTGAACCGGTGGCCTCTCCTGGGCAGTTGGGCAAGTGATAAGCTTAAGAGAGAGTCTTAATTGGTTACCCCGACAATGTCCATAGTGGCCATGTGGGTGTCACACCTTGACTAGTCTTTCCAACCCATTTTTAAGGGCACAAAAGAAAATTATCCTTTTTTTTTTCATAAATATTTTTACTTTCATAAATAAATTCAACAAAAGTGCTTAATTTTATATGATTTGTTGTGCAAGTAGAAGCTTGATATTGTAAATATGGTAATAAAAAAACACGAATATCAAATAATTCACACATAAAGGTCTATTAAATTTCAACGTGATTTAATTACATGTACACCCATGGATAAAAAAAAATAATTTCACTGTATTATAAGAAATATTACAAATGATAAAGATTAGATATAATTATTAGACCTTAAAACATCTCATGTTTTCTTTTTACTTCTATCAATATCTTGAACCATGAGCCTCCATGTTTTGTCGAATATCTTTCATTCATTTTCGTATCTCTTTTTATAAACCCGTCTTCATTTTATATAAATATTTTAGGTCATGAGGTATATAGAAAGTAATATATACCAATTAAAAATTTGAGACAATTTTCAACATGGTTTTTGGGTGTAGATTTTAAAAAAGAAATATGCTAAGAGGGTATTTGGTAAAACTTAATACTTATTACTTAATAATTTAAGTTGTTAGCTTGAAATTTACTACTTAATTATTACTTTAAGTATTATTGTTGTTTAATAAAATTAACTTAAAACTTATTTTAAATAATCAACTTTTTTTTCCTCATAAATTATAATTAAGATAAAGAAAGTCTAATAACAGTTGAGGTTGTGGAATAGTAAAAAATGTTATAGAAGTTATTAAGACAAATAAGGGTAAAAAGATAAAATAAATATATGAATTTAAAAATAAATTAATTATTTTTATTTATTATTTAAAATTACTTTTGAATTTAAGTCATATCATTAAATTATTTCAATAAATATACTTAACATATTTAATGACTTAAATTAAGTTATTAAATTATTTTAAGTCATTGTATTGATCTACCAAACACCTACTTAGTATTTAAATATGGTAAATAAGAAATTTATAAAATATTTAATAATATTAAATTGATTAAATACTTTAAAATATAAAGCCTATTTGGCAGCAAATTGAGAACTCTTCTTTGTTTTTCAAAACTATAAAAAACTTAAAAATGACATAAGCATATGTCAGAGACGATATCTTTATAAGTAGATACTTTCTCAATACTACCATCAAACAAAAGAATGCAACATTTAGCGAGCTGGCCCACCCAACCTAAATTTTAGATCTCTACTTAAATCAAAAATGGGTCCTGAGTTTACTTAAAAAGTCAAATTATAGTTACTTTAGATATTATTTCATTTGTCATTTGTCAGAAAAATATATAAATTTATTTATATTTTACTTGTTATCTTGAAATATTGTTTCATTACCTATTTAAATTTTTATATAAATATATATATATATATATATATATATATATATATATAAAGATATTCAACTTGATTTCAATATATACCACTTAATTAGTATGATTGTATTTTAGATGAACCTAAATCGAAAAAAAAAAAATTAGGTTGTTTTGATTAAATATTTATTAACTTAGATTTAACTTGAATTAGTCATCAACCCGATCAACGACAAATGTTCACGCTTACTAAAAGGTCATTTATCCATTTAGCTACTAATCGACCCTACTTATTGATATTTCTCATGTTAAGTTGCTAACACTTCAGTGAGATTTCCCATGCTTTATCGACCATGAGACAAAAATGGTCCTACAATTTAGACATTGGCTTTGAAACGTCATCATAAATGAATAATTTTTTAGGTTTTAAATAAATGGTTTTGCCTAACCAAAAAAGAATAATGCAACGTCATTAACTCCCTTTAATGATCCAAATCGGCAAAATCATTATTATTAGGTTTTCAAACATGTGGTGGAAAAAGTTGAGAATTTCCTTTTTTTTTTTTATAAATAAACATCTTGTGGAGAAAGTTAGGGATTTTTCCTATCACATGTTTGTTTATGGATGTGAACAAACATTCGTGAGAAAAGTTGAGATTTTTTTTTTCTCTATAAACAAATATCTTATAAAAAAAGATGATATTTTTTTTATGAGATGTTTGTTTTATGAATGTGAGACCTAGAAAATATATCACGTGGAAAATGGAATTTTTTGTTTTTTCCATAAACAAACATCTAGAAGAAAAAGTTGAGATTTTTCATATTAAATGTTTGTTTATGGAAAAATAAAGAAGTCTTAATTTTTTCTATGGGATGTTTGTCTTTCAAGAAAAAAAAAAGAAAAATCTTAAATTAAGTCTCATAATTTGAAATTAATAACAATAATAATAATAATAATATTAATAAAAAACAAATCTAAAAGGGGGCGAAGCCTCCACGCAAAGTCTACAAGTGATCGAGTACTTAAATAATAATTTAAAAAACTTTGGCTTTCTTTATATTTTTTAAATTAATAATAATTTTTTATTTTATAAATTTTAAATAATATTTTTTAAAAATTATTCTTAAAAATTATTTTTAATATTTTTTAAAATACTTTTCTGAACAACCCTGTTTGTCTATTATTATTATTATTATTATTATTTTTATTTTTTTTAAATTTCCAGAGCGCATCAAACTATTTTTAAAATCCCTGTCCAGGGCCCTTGTAGGTTTTGCTGTACAAATCATGAGGAGAGTCCAGAGCCCGAGGGGAGTTGTTGTGAGAAGGACAAAAACTCAGTCCTGTGGTCCACACTCTGTATTCCCACTTCAAAAGTCGCATACTCTTCCTTTCTTACTTGTTCCATTGGAACACTTCAAAGGGCCAAGGGTTCTTAGTCTTATAATTTAGTAACAAATACATCCAAGGAGGCCAGGACCCAGGCTAGAGAGAGGGCCCATTTTGTTTTCTGGGTCTTGTTATAAAGAGTGAAAACTGGTGGGAGTCTCCGTTGCATTCACTTTTGAAGAGACCCATGGATTCCATGCTTATTGGGTCCTTTCCGCGACCTTGTTCCTCTTATGTTTCCAGTGGTATGGGCTTGACTCTTGCTCTGGCTCTCGATGTGCTGATGATTGATTTTCGTTTCGTAATTCTGGGTATCGTTTTGTTTGCATATTTGAAGTGGTACATGATTGTGGTGTGGGTATCTTTTTAATTCTTGATAGATTCTTGGTTTTTAAATGTTCATACACAGAAAATACATATCCTATACTTCACTTTTCATCTGCAGATTCTCCTTTCTTGGGCATCTGACTGCCTCTGTTTGTTTAGCTTTATGTTTTTTTTCCTTTCAAAGTAAAAGATAAAAAAAAAAATCGCATTAATTTGTCTGTTGGGTTGGTTTGGTTTGGTTTCAAATTATCACTGGAGTGAGAAATGTTTATTTGTACGAGTACCTTGGTGATGACTCACAAATTCTTTTTCCTTTTTTATTTCTTTTATTTTTTGAATAGATGTATTTTCTATGCTGGAACATTTCTCACAGGGTTCCCCTTTGCTTGTTCTGGAATGTATGCATTTTTGGGTATGATTCAAATTAGGAGAGAAAAATAAAAATAAAAAGAGGCAAATCTCTATTTTTCATTATTGAAAAATTCATGGGCATAGAAGTTCAAGCTCAGAATAATTTTATCTACGCTGGTATATTCCATCTGGGTGTTTTCCATTTTCTTTTCTTTGTCTTCTTTTCTTGGCTACTTGACTCAGTGTTTTTAACTTTTTCATTTTCTAAATTCATGCATTCTTGGTTGTCATTGAGATTCTTAACCAAAAGAAAAAAATCTATGTTACCAGACACCATGATGCGTTTGCTTTTCTGATGCATATTTATTGATTGTATTGTCGGTGCAGATGACTGGAGAACTGTCAAATTCAAGCTGGGCCATTCTCCAAGTATGACTTTTCCTCTCCCTATCACAATTAAAATTCTGGTTGTCTTTCGTCGTCTGCCAATTAAATATGTCCCTTACTTAGTGATAGTGACAAGAAGTTCTAGATTTAGTTTGCAAGCTCACATCTGCTTGAACTATATACTATATGAGCTGAATGCCGAATTAACTTTTTACGCATGGGGCTATTGGGCTATCTGTTTATCTGTTTATTTGTTTATTTGTTTTTTCGGAAATTGATTATGGGGTTATATTGTTCTGAAGTTTTGGAAGTGTAGCATGTGCTATGCACCATAATTACTGTAACTTGCTTTATAAGGCTACAATGCCACAAAAAAACCTCTACATTTTCTCTTGCTACTTAATACTACAGCAAGTTCAACGACACTATATCAAAAAATATAAAATGTAAGGAAAAACAATTTTCTGGCGGAAACACTTTATTAATGGAAAAAATGGATTGAATATTTTAAGAATTTTACAGATGATGAAGGACCAGTGAACTGAGTTCCGCTTGATCAGGATGGTCCGAAGAGATGATTGTTTTAATTATAATGGGTCAAGTTGAAGTTGTATGATGTGGCCCATCTGAAGTAGTTTCTGTGTTGATGGTTGTTGTATGATGTGGCCCACCTGAAGCGCTTTCTGTGTTTGATGGTCTTAGATTATCTCTGGGAACTGGTGTGAAGGTGGCTGTAGCAAGAGTAGTTCTGAAAACCAGAGAGAAATGCGTGTTATTTTTATGAAGGGAGCACTGAGCCATGCCAATGCCTCATTGAAGCTGTAATTAGCCAAAGTGAAGAAGTTTTAGGAAATTGTCCTTGAGAAATGAAACCGTTGAGCTGAGGATTGGATTTGGTGATGATTCTCTTTGATGAAGGGTTGACATTCTGAAACTCATTGTATAACAGACCATTCTGTTTATAATTGTTTGCATCTAATAGGAGGTGATCAGGGCCTTGGTTCATTTGGGTTCTTTCATTGGTGTGTTTGCACTGATCGTCACCCTCCCTAATTCAATGTGAACTATTCTAAGTTATCTATGGGCATTAAAGTTGATCTCATGTACTTTGCAGTTAAATATACAAGTGCTTAGTTTGTGATTTTTTTTTTTCTTTTGGGTTGTGTTGGTGGGTGGGTGTGGGTGTGTGTTGGGAAGTGGACAGGGATGCTTTGTGTTTGGCTGTTAGTTGGACTTGAGTGCCAAAACACTCTTTCCCTAACAATCTTGTGTTATGGTTTGTATGTAGAAAAAGGCTCAATGCCTCTAATTGATTTTGTAAATGGGTGAGATCTAGCTGAGGGAGGGTAGTTATTTTTTGTCTTCTCTCTCTTTTAGGTAACATCTTTTAGTACCAATTGTACACATCTTGTGTACCTTGGTGTATAGCTTTACTTTTTAATATTTATAATATTTTCTTATTGAAAAAAAAAATTCTTTTTATTTAACTTTTCCATATTGAGCAATACAAAATCTCTAGGTGGGTAAGCTATGTGTAGATTATTCCTACGGTTCATGTGGATTATGCCTAGGTTGCTATGCTGACAAAGTTTCCCCTTTACTCTTTATGCTATAATTCTGTTTTAGTCTTCAATGGCCACAATTTGTCATCATTCCAGTCTCTTGGATGATAGGTTCCTATGTTCCAGTCCTGATTTCGAGGAATGGAGCAGGAAGATCTTATACTGTGAGCTTCCAGCAGCATCTTACAAAGCATCATGTCAGAGGTATCCAGGAAGGATGCACATTCTACAAGAGATGGAATACAAAGTATGTGGTGAATGCGGCCTCTGGACAACCTCTTGAATCTGAGCCTGGTGCTTCTAGTCCAAAGAGCACTTGGACACCTGTGAAAAATTCCTTAGATGCTTTCTACAGGTTTTCACGGCCTCACACAGTGATAGGCACAGTTACGTTCAATTTTGATAAACAAATCCTGCAAAGTTACATATTCGTTCTGAATCTTTACCCGTTTCTATGTGTGGACTTTATTTGTGAATCGGATTCATTTGGATTGATTTTGCAATTCCCTTTTTATAACTTTAGAGTACTGAAGACTTTTTTTCAAGCAGGCATTAAGCATAATCTCAGTTTCCCTCCTCGCAGTCAAGAAACTTTCAGACTTTTCTCCGTTATTCTTTACTGGGGTCTTGGAGGTAATGCTCCAAGTTTTTTTATCAATGTAAACAACATATTGCTTTATACTTATTATATATGACTGTTACAATTTGACTCTCTCTAATGTTTTTTTCAGGCAGTGGTAGCTGCCCTCTTAATGAATATTTACATTGTTGGTTTAAATCAGATATCTGACATAGAGATAGACAAGGTAAGATCATTTAAAAGAATAGGACTGCCTCCTGTTAGACCTTATGGGTACGCCCGTGCACTCACACACACATAAAATTGTTGTTGCGATTGTTGGTTTGGGAAACTGTTAGGTATGAGTTACCTGATGGAAGGTGCTTCTCCATTTGTACCATGCCCTGTGGTACCCAAGTGATAAAAGAGATATGTTTCCGGATAAATTATCCAACAATTCTTGTAGCTCCACATTTAACTATTTTTCCAAGTGCCCTTCTCAGACTTGTTGTACTTTGTACACTTGGAATTTGCTTGGACTTTGTAATGGTAACTGTTGGGTGCCTGTCTTATTTCAGGTTAACAAGCCATATCTTCCATTGGCATCAGGGGAATATTCTGTTGGAACTGGTGTTGGAATTGTCACATCTTTTGCCGTTATGGTATCAAAATTTTATATTATTCCTAGCTCTGGTAAAGGTTGATTGAGTTCAGTTTTTCAGTCATGGCAGTGGCATGGCTCTTCCATGTTGTGCATGTGAGCAACAAATCCTTCTTCCATGGCAGTGGCATGGATCTTCCTTGTTAAGCACTAAAGAAGAGGATGCCTCAAGCCATTCTGGCTACAATTGTTAGTTACCAAAATAAAAGATTTCTAGTTGCATTCCTTGATCTTCTATTTTAATAATTTGTTTACCTTCTTTTGTTAACATGTAAGCATTTCCACCAATTTTTATGAGTCTGGAAAATACTAACACTAATATGATTTGTGGAAGGATAATCAAAGAGAGAAAAGAAGCTGCTTTCCCTATCGCCTTATCTTATTTGTAGATCTGATTTCCACCCTTCAGTACCTACTTGACCCCATTAACAAATCAGGATTTTTCTTTAAACAGATTAACGTAATCCTTTTGTGGATCTAAGTTATCCTTGTTCATTAGACCTGCAATATCTATTCACCAAAATGCCCTAGAGTTAAAGAAACTCAAGGAAATAGGTTGTTTGACCACCTTTTAAAATGTAATATGGATCAAGTGTAATCTATCATTCATTAGATAATCTGTTCCTCTTCTAATTAATTTGTTTAGTCAAATTATATTTTTTCCATGATTTAGAAATTTGAGCATCACATCTTGACTAAAAGGATATGCTAATTATCTCCTTTCTTTCTTTTCAGAGTTTTTTGGTCGGATGGATTGTTGGTTCATGGCCGCTATTTTGGGCTCTTTTTGTTAGTTTTGTGCTTGGAACTGCATATTCCATTGATGTGAGTTGGTTATAGTAGCTAATAGTTATTCGTTTATTTATTTATTTCCATGACGGGTGGCTGGATGAAGATAGTTGAGTATTTGTTACTCATAAACTGTGTTTGTGTGTGTATATGAATCTCGATCGTAACTACGCCTATTGAAAAACATTTTGGTCTTTCACTTCCCAATATGTTTTTTTTTGAGGGGTTAACATTTAACAAAACCTACCATTGGATAATGTCTCCCTTATGCCCATTATACTTGCCAAATATCAACTTGATCAGAGGTCAAAGTGCTGTCCCATCCATATAGACTCTTAAGTAGAATCTTACATTAAATTGTTATATATGTGTGTTTGTGTGTATGAAATATTTAGAAGGTAGATGGCTGCCAGTTTCCTATCAAGTTAATATTTGGCAAGCACGGCTAGCATGAGGTGGGTATCAGATGATTATGAACTTTGTAAAAGGTGGAACCGCAAAAAGTTTGTGAGGGATGTAAGAATAAGAAGTTTTAACACTAAAATATGCTTTGATCTTGACCTCACTCTCTCTCTCTCTCATTTTAAGCATTATATACATGAGACAACTCTTAGACCCTGATAAATTCAAACTGAACTTCAAATGGAGTGGGCTCTCTCTCGCTCTGCCTGTCCATGCCTGTGTTGTGTGTTTGTACATGCACATGCTTAGACACAAATGCGATCCTCCTTTTCCCCACCAGCCTCTTTTTTGTTAGTATCATGGTGAATAAACCATCTGCTAATTTTTCTCAGTTCCAAATTGCCACCATTTTCACCAAATATTCCTTGTTTAACTTATAAAAGTTATATGGATAAACTGTTTGTGAACATGGATACCCATACATCAACTAATCTCATCAGCTCTTGAGGCTTTTGATATCAGACATATACATGGATCGCTCTCTGACCAAAAGAAGGGGAGAAAAGGATCTCTGCTTTTCTGAATCATAGTTTGTTATTTTCAGTTGCCACTCTTGAGATGGAAGAGATTTGCTCTGGTTGCAGCAATGTGCATCCTTGCTGTTCGGGCAGTGATTGTTCAAATTGCATTTTATATGCACGTGCAGGTTTTTTTATGCATTATATTTTTCATTCTCATATAATATACATGGTCCTTTTTCTTTTCTTCTTTAATAAATGCTACTTTTGTTTAGAAATTATGGTATCTGTGTAATAGCACTAGCACAGCTGGTGTTGTTCAACACTGTGACCTCACTACTGTACATAAACTTTCCAGACTTTCGTGTATGGAAGACCAGCAGTCTTTTCAAGGCCTTTGATTTTTGCTACCGCATTCATGAGCTTCTTCTCAGTTGTTATAGCCTTGTTTAAGGTAAATGCATTTAGTTTTTCATTTCAGAATTGTGGGCAATTAAGGGTTATTAGGAAGGGTGGCTATCATTGTTAACTACCAAAACCATTGGGTAGTTTGATGAACTTTTCTGAACTGGGCTTAAGTTTACAGATTAGTAAATACATAAAACATTTATACATCAATGACTCCACTCTTACATGAAATGGGCATAACTATCAGTTTGTTGCTAATATTGTCTGAGCATAAAAGTCTCAGAACCTTTGGTGGTGGTGGTGTGGGGGGAGGCGTTGGGGAATGTTTCGGTTGGTGTTTTTGGGCTAGTGAAGGAAAGGGTACCAAAATCAGACAAAACCATACTGGAATGCTACCTACTGAGCATCCCACAAAATAGCAAGGTGGATTCCTGATAAGAGAAATGTGGGGCCATGTTTCCCACAGCCAAGAATGTGCTTGTTTGGAAATCTATTGTGCTCATCTGAACGAACTGGAACCGCCTGAAATCAGACCTGTTGATGTGCCGTCCTTATGTAGTGGTGTCCCCACATAGTATTATCATTTCTTCATAAAGTTAAGGCCTTGCTTGGAAACTGGTTTTTTATTAGTTAAAAAAACATGTTTTACAAAATTTTAACTGAAGACAGATTTTTGAGAATTTATTCTAAAACTTGGTGGTTTTTTAGAACAAATTGGAGTGTTTTGGGTTGTTTTGGTAGTGTTCTAAGAAACAGTTAAAAACATGGAGAATAAGTTTGGAGCTTTTACATGATAGATAAATGTGCAGTGTCTTCGCAAAGAGTAATCTGAGAAAACTGTTATTACATTTGAATTATTAAATATAATTTTATTCTTGAAACTTTTTTTAAGAACTGTTTTCAAAAACTTATTTTTGAGAACAACTTTTGAAAACTGAAGAAATTGAGAATCACTCAAATGTACATTCAATCGTATGTGTTTAAATAATCGGGTCCTTATTTAACATATACACATAGAGCAAAATATGGAAAGAAAATAAAAATATGGAAACAATAAAATCACACAAATCACCACAATATCTGCCACAATTGGGGCCTCAATTATACCGGATTTCCACACTCCCCCTCAAGTTGGATCATAGATATTAATCATGTCTAACTTGCAAATAAAATCTTCAAAACTTGATTTCTATAACCCCTTGGTGAATATATCTGCCAATTGTTCCCCTGTGGGAATATAAGTCATGCAAATAGTCCCCTTCTCAATTTTCTCCTTTATAAAGTGTCTGTCTACTTTTATATGTTTGGTCTTGTCGTGCTGAATAGGATTATGAGAAATACTAATGGCAGCTTTGTTGTCACAATAGAGTTTGATGGGGAGCTTTGCTGTAATGTGTAGTTTTTCCAACAGTTTCTGCATACCTTGTGCAACTGCTCTGAATTCAGCCTCAGCACTGTTTCTGGTTACTACACTTTACTTCTTACTTCTCCATGTTACTAGATTCCCTCAGACATAAGTACAGTAGCCGGTAGTAGACCTTCTGTCTTCTGTTGATCTCGCCCAATCTGCATCTGTATGAATCTCTACCTTCTTAAAGAATAGTCCTATCCCTGGAGAACCCTTTAGATATTTGAGGATCTTATACACTGCTTCCAGGTGACTTTCCTTTGGTAAATGCATGTACTGGCTAACCACGCTTACGGCGAAAGCAATGTCTGGTCTAGTGTGAGAAAGGTAGATCAGTCTACTTACTAGTCGCTGATATCTCTCTCTATCCACGGGTTTTCTGTCGCTTTCCGTCCTTTTTCTTGCCTTGATAGGGGTATCGCTTGGCTTGCAACCAAGCATGTCAGTCTTAGTCAACAAGTCAAGTACATACTTTCTCTGGGAAATACTAATTCCCTTCCTTGATCTGGCTACCTCCATTCCTAGGAAATACCGCATTTGACCCAGATCTTTTACCTCAAACTCTGTGGCTAAGACCTTCTTCAACCTCTCCACTTCTCCTGTGCTATTTCCAGTGAGAATGATGTCATTGACATACACGATTAGGATGGTCATCCTTCCATCGTTGGACTGTTTGAAGAACATAGTATGATCCGACTGTCCCTGTTGGTATCCTTGGTTCTTAATCACCTTTGCAAATCTATCGAACCATGCTCTCGGTGATTGCTTGAGACCATACAGAGATTTCTTCAATTTGCATACCCTGGTTTCTTCTTCTTCTTCCTTACAAAACCCTGGTGGTAGCGTCATAAACACTTCTTCTTCCAGCTCACCATTCAAAAAGGCATTCTTGATATCAAACTGATGGAGTGGCTAGTCTAGGTTTCCTGCTAATGATAAAAGAACTCGTGTAGTGTTCAGCTTTGCCACTACTGCAAATGTCTCGGTATAGTCGATGCCGTAGGTCTGAGTGAACCCCTTTGCAACTAGGCGGGTTTTGTATCGTTCTACTGTACCATTCGCCTTATATTTCACTGTGAATACCCATTTACAACCCACTAGTTTCTTCCCTCTTGGCAAATTCATCACTTCCCAAGTCCCATTTTTTTCCAATGCCCTTATTTCTTCCATCATTGCCTCTTTCCATTCTGGAATCTCCAAGGCTTCTTGAATGTTTTTAGGAATTGGATTCTATTAAGGTTAGTTGTAAAAGTACGACACTTTGTAGAAAGAGCATTATAAGACACAAATTTTGAGATAGGATGGAGAGTGCATGAACGAGGTTGTTTCCTAAGAGCAATGGGTAAGCCATCTGTTGCCTGATCAGGATTGTAGCCAGACTCCCAAGGGGTTGGAACTATCACTGATTCTGACTCTTTTAGTGCTTTGGAGGTGAGTGTCTCATTGGACTTCGGTTTTGGCCTCCTTGAGTAGACAAGTGTTTCCCTATTTGTCTGTATTTCTGTATCTCTTCCTTCTGTATTAGGAGAAGGGGTAGATATAAGGCACAGAGTGGATTCGAACACAGCAACATCGAGATAGTCTAAGATTAAGGGTGGTCTAGCTTCACTCACGGACTCCCTCTGAAGCGAGTAGTAGGGAGTATGCTCAAAGAATGTGACATCTAGGCTAATATATAGCTTCTGTGAAATTGGGTCATAGCATTTGTAGTCTTTTTGTGTGGAAGAGTAGTCAAGAAAGACACATTTAAGCACTCTGGGATCCAATTTGTTCTGCTTAGGTGCGTGGGTGTGGACAAACACAGTGGACCCAAAGACACGAAGTGGAAGATGTGCACTGAGTCTAGAATGAGGAAAAAACTCTTGGAATTTCCGGAGGGGTGTAACAAAAGATAGAGCCTGACTAGGCATTCGGTTAATAAGGTATGTGGCTGTCAAAATGGAGTCATCCCAAAATTATGAGGCCATGTGAGAGGTAAACAACAAGGCATGAGCAACTTTAAGAATATGTCTATTTTTCCATTCTGCAACCCCATTTTGCTGAGGAGTGTCAACGCAAGAACTTTGATGGATAATACCATTTTCTTGTAGATAAGTGCTCAAGGAGTGATTAAAATACTCAGTACCATTATCAGTATGAAGAATTTGAATTTTAGTGTGAAACGGAGTTTGTATCATAGAGCGAAAGTTCATGAAGACTGATCAAACCTCAGTTTTATCAGTCAACAAATATACCCAATACAAGCGAGTGTGATCATCAATAAAAGTAATAAACCATTTTTTATGGGTCCTATTAGGGGTACGTGAGGGTCCCCATAGATCACTATGAATTAGAGTAAATGGTATGGATGATTTATACTTAGATTTAGGAAAAGACACACGATGGTGTTTGGCAAGTTCACACACTTCACACTGAAAATCCCATGAAGCTTTATTTGAACATAGTGAAGGAAATAAATGTTGCAAGTACTGTAAACTAGGATGACCCATCTTTTTGTGCCATAACAAAAGTTCACTTTCCGTAGGACAAGGTGCAGAATTACAAATAGTAGCAGGACAGTGTCCACGCACATCAGTTTTGTCGAAGTAATATAGACCCTCATGTTTCTTAGCATTGCCAATCGTTTTCCCCGATGATAGGCCTTGAAAAACACAATGAGAGGGTAGGAATTTAGCTGAACAATTAGACTGTTTGGTTAACTGGCTAGTAGACAGCAAATTGCAAGATAAATTAGGTACATGTAGGACAGGGTTGATGGTAATAGACTAAAAAATATGAATACTCTCTTTGCCAGCAACTGGGGATAAAGTACCATCTGCAATTTTTACTTTTAAATTACCGGCACAGGGAGAGTATATAGAAAATAAATGATGAGCATCAATCATATGATCAGATGCACCAGAGTCAATAATCCAGGGAGTAATATGAGACATGGTGCTAAGTGCTGTTAGAAAGGTACCTTTGTGGGCTAAAGAACCCAAGGATAGAGTAGTAGAAGACTGACCAGAGACTTGGAAATTAGAAAAAAGCTCATATAATTTCGCAAGCTAGTCGGAATTAAACCCCACACTAGAAGTTGACTGACGAAATTCTGTAGGTGTTTTTTCTGCTTGGGTTTTGGTGGAGGTCGATGACTATGGGCTTTATTGGGCTGTCTGGGCTTCCAATCTGCGGGCTTGCCATGTAAAGTCCAACAAGTGTCTTTAGTGTGGCCCATTTTCTTACAATGCTCACAATAAGTCCTCTTAGGTTGTCTTAGGCCTGATCTAGAGTGAGACCCACGGGTTACAAGGGCTGAAGCCTCGGGCCCAAACAAGAGATGTTTCTTCAACATCACTCTCCTTCTGCTTTCCTCTCGTCGCACCTCAAAGAAGACTTCTCGGATGGAGGGCAACGACCGACGACTGATAACTCTGCTCTTGACGTCGTCAAGCTCGCGGTTCAGCCCTGTTAGAAACTCGAAGACCCTCTTGTTCTCCATCTTCTTCTTGAAGCGCACACTGTTACCCGTGCACTCTCATTCCTCTTCATAGTTGAGATCGAGATCTTGCCACAAACCCAACATCTTGGTGTAGTATTCCGTGACTTCCCAATCTCCTTGCTTCATCTGCCAGAGCTTCGTCTTGAGTTCAAAGATTTGGGAAGCATTCTTGGCATCGGAGTATGTTTCTCGTATTGCATGTCACACATCCTTTGCCGTTGGGAGGAACATATAAGTTTTGCCAATGGCTGGCTACATGGAGTTAATCAAGCATGAGGTGATGAAGGAGTTTTTGGATTGCCATTTCTAGGATGCTGCTGCGTCGATTGGAGGTGGTCGCCGAGTCTCGCCGGTAAGAAACCCTAGCTTTCCCTTTCCTTCAATAACAAGCTTGATTGCCTGTGCCCCCTCTTTGTAATTCTTACCGTTCAATTTTTCAACGGTGAGATGGAGTGGGGAGTTGTCGAATGCACCGGCTGAGCCCATTGAGGAGTTTATCTCCGACTCTCTTTCATGGGTTGCTGATTGACTAGACTCATGGCTGTCTCCTTTTTGGGCAGCCATGGATTGATTAGGGTTTTAGAGCAAACTGTGCTTTGATACCATGAAGAAAGTGAGAATCACTCAAATGTACATTCAATCGTAAGTGTTTACATAATTGGGTCTCTATTTAACATATACACAGAGAGCAAAATATGGAAAGAAAATAAAAATACGGAAACAATAAAATCACACAAATCACCACAATATCTGCCACAATTGGGGCCTCAATTATACTGAATTTCCACAAAAACATTGTCAAACAGGCTTCAAGTTTCCTTGACTGCTTTTGGGAGTATGTTTAGCAAAGTTGTATAAAATTCTATTCCCAATAGAAAAAGAAAAAGGTGGGGCTAAGAAATAACAAGAACAGTATGCCTTTTCTTGGTAAATTGATGAATCCTAAAGCTTGAATGCCACTAGAGATTAGAAAAGCAAAAGAAAATATTTTTTTGCATGATTTTCGAGAATTAATTATAGAGAAGCGAAAAGGAAAGAGAAAATGTCTTAACTTTTTATTTATTTTTGTCCATTTTTTATTCTTTCGTTGTTTGGTTTTGGGCCAATAGATACTGCATTTCTGAATTTACAGGAGCTGATATTCAGTTTTAACTCTTGGTTGTTTGTAGGATATACCTGATATTGAAGGGGACAGGATATTCGGCATCCGGTCGTTTAGTGTACGTTTGGGTCAGAAGCGGGTTAGTCATCAACACATACATGCTCACTAAATGCAAAATACCGAAAGATAAAAGGAAATGTTAAACTAATATATTCATTTCTTTGGCTGAGCCATACTTACCTTGGGCAGGTGTTTTGGATTTGTATTTTGCTACTTGAAATGGCTTATGGTGCTGCAGTTTCAGTTGGAGCAACATCTTCCTGCCTTTGGAGCAAACTCGTCACGGTAAACCGTTCACCCCCTCAGCTTCTCTTCTCTTGCCAATTAGACTAAAGTGATTTCAGGTTCATCTCCAAATAATTTGAAGCTTTGAGGAAACATATCTTAATGGGTTATTGTATAGTTAAAATATTAATAGCTATGATAGCAATAAGTAGCATTTGATATATTGCTACTTACTAATTAGGTTTTGGTATATCTTGTTTCGATTTCTTGGGACATAGCATTTGATTGATTTTAGCTTTGAAAAGCTTGGTTTTATAGAAATAACTGTTGCCTGTGAAGTCAACAACATTCCAGGAGCAATATTTTACCATTTTAGGATGATCAAATAACTGCTGCACATGATTTAGTGTACGAGTTAGTAATCTTTATTCTCTATGTGAAACTTCCCCTAAGGGTTTTGATTCAAATTTTTTTTTTTTAAATTATTTAGGTGAACAATGTATATCATGTTCCAACACCTTCCTCATGTGCCGTCCCATGCCCTTCATGGGAAGCAAAGACAATAATAGCTTCAGACCATCACATATCTGTGATCACAACCAGAGTTCTGATACCATGTTGAATTACGAACTGTTAGGATTTAGGCTCATAATGTTTATCATGCTCAGCATCATCAATTAGTAAAAATATACACCATGTTTGGGATAATTTTACAATTAAAACTGTTTTTTCAAATTGCCATCATCCGACAGTTTTAACTTCTTAAAACTCGCCATTGGCGTTTTTTTTGAAGAAATATTTCTTCCACAGAATACATGCAGGATATAAAGAGGGCAGATTCCTTTCCGATGTCATACACGACCAGATTATTTTTAAAAGAACATGTGGCAGTTGTTTCCACAGAAACAAACTAAAACTGATTAGATGTTATGTGATCGATGATATTTGTGTTATTTTATATTCAAAATTTGGAGTAGTGAAGTCAACATTATGATTCACTCCTTTCTTTCCACTGGTCTAGGTGTTGGGACACGCTGTTTTGGCTTCTATTCTTTGGACCCGAGCCAAGTCTGTTGATCTAAAGAGCAAGGCTGCAATAACATCCTTCTACATGTTTATATGGCAGGTAAACTTCTATCATGCTTATTGACCATAAATCCTGCAGGAAATATTTTGTTCTAGTTTAACACCTTCCCAATGTTGGTTAATATAAATGTCATTCGATACATTTCCCCTTTTTTTTAAGTTTTAAAAATATAAAATAGTAGTAACTCCTCTATCAAAAGCCGGAATTCTAAAACAAAGATAATGCTTTCTAAAAACTGTTAAAGAATTTTGAAAGTAATTTTTGTACTTTTTGTATAAGAGTTCTTACATCTTATATTCAATTGTCGCCCTAGTAAGATAACCTGATGCCTCATATGATTTTGCCTTTATTAGATCAACCTATTTAGCCACTTCCAGCTTGCTTGTTTGATCGAACTCTACGCTATATGATCCCATTGATGCACTAGACTACTCACACATTCAAACACTGTCTTGTAATTTTGTTGTTGTAGTTGCTCGAGCCAAACCTAATTCAACTCCACCCGGCTTTCTTTTTTGATATCTCAATTATTTGTTTATGCTTTTTAAGCTCTGTTTTCATATTGTTTTTGTAGTCGTAGATCTAACTGGTTTGATTCTTTGTATTTTTTTTTATGGGTAAATTTTTGTCGGACTTCAACCTAGAACCTCCCATAAACCCTCTCCAACCCTGGGGCAACCCAACCCATTACGAGCTCTGCATGCAAGTTGTTTCAATTTTTTTTTGTCTAATGATTCAACAGCTGAGTACTTCTGCTTGCCTCTTGCAGCTCTTTTACGCTGAGTATTTTCTGATCCCACTTGTAAGGTGAGTTTTCCGGGAAAATTTGCAGAAGGGGGTCTGATTGTTCAAATGATGTTCCTCTTGGAAGAAGTTACCAAAACTGTTTGGAATGTAGTAGGTGTTTTACTCTGATTCCTTTGGTTTAAGAATTTGAGAAATGTTGTTGTGGGTAGATATTGTGGGTAAAATTGGAATTTTCATCAGACTTATAAAATCGGCTACAATCTGTATATTTTCTGACAAATATATATATATATTCCGCACAATAAAAATCTTCAAACCTTTAAATAAAATCTTCAAGTCTTTTATGAACATTTTCACATCTGTAATTCTTCCATGAAATTTTTCATTTGAAAATCTTCACTTTTTTTTTTCAGTATTTTCCCTCAAGTTGTCCGAGAATCAAACATAACCCTTATTCCTTGGAGCTTTTGGGTCTATTTGGTTACTGCTTTTGAAAACAATTATGAAAAACAGTTTTTAAGAATAGTTTTAAAAAATTGTTCCCTCTTGTAGAATAAAAGTTTGTTTGGAAATCTAAGGATATGTTTGATCATATTTTTAAAATTTGTTTATAAAAATTATTTCTAAAATTGATTTATTTTTTCCTTTTGTTTTTTAAAATAGGTGAAAATAAATTATTTTCTAAAACTTGTTCTTTATTTCATTTTGTTTCTAAAAATTGTTTATAGAGAACAATGATCAAACAATGTTAAGAATTTTCAAAAACAGTTCTCTTTTTAAAACAATGTTTTTAACTTGTTTTTAATAGTTTTAAAAATGATTTTTATGTCCAATGTTTTGTTTTTAATTATTTTATATATTTATATAATTATTTTTTAAAACAACTCATAAAAAAGAAGTAAAAATAATAAAAAACAACAAAAACATTTTTTAAAAATATTTTATTTTTTGTTCTTAAGAATAAAAAATTAAAAATAATTTTTGATTGTTAAATGCATTTTTCTATTGTTTTTGACACAAAACTATTTTTAAAAACAGTCCTCAAACATGTCCCTCCCTTCTAATAATTGAAGAATGAGAATAAGCCTTTTTCTTTGAAGGGGATGTATGACTTTCCCATAAATTCCAAGAAATCAAATCATCAGATGTAAAGTTTGGATTTGCTTGGGATTTGTGGGTCTGGTGAGAAAGAAAGAGCTTCAGGGCCCAACAACAATGGCTGCTAATTCTATATAATCCAAGAAACAAACAGACCCCTCAACCATAAATCCATGAAACAAATAGTCATCATTTTGAAAATGGAACATTGAAAAGTGACGAGTCACGACTTAGATGGAAGTGGTGTTGAAATTAACCAAGAAAAAAAAAAACAAAAAAGAGATTTATTATTGGGAGAATTATCATAGGGTAGGTTAGGAGTGATAATGACCCAAAAGGGTTATAAACTTTAATAATTCTTCACAAGGCATTGGAACCGGAAAGTCTAGGGGATTTTCTTGCAAGAGTTATTTGAAATTCTTTGGTGCCTTCGAGGGTGGGTTTTTTTGCTTGGAAGGCTACGTGGAAAAAGACCTTAACTTTGGATCGCATTCAGAAAAGAGGGTTCTCCTTAGCTAATAGATGTTACTTGTGTATGTTAGAGGAAGAGTCTATTGATCACATCCTCTTGTATTGTGGACTGGCCAAAAGTTTATGGAGCTTACTTTTTTCTCTCTTTGGGGTTTCGTGGGTGCTCCCCTCTTTAGTTAGAGAGGCGTTATTGGGGTGGCTTGGGCCTTGTGTGGGAAAGGAAAGGAAGAAAATGTGGTTTTAAGCTCCTTTGTGCCTTTTCTAGATTGTTTGGAAGGAAAGAAATAGTAGGGCGGTTGAAAATGAGGAGCATTCGATTCAAGGGTGTAAATCGTTTTTCCTTTGCACCTTGTGGGCGTGGACTATGGGGTTTTATGACTCTGACCCCCTTTCCGTTGTAGATTTTGTAGATTGGTTAGGCCCTGGTTAAGGGTGCTTTTCTCTCTTTTCTGTATATTACCCGTATACTTTGGAGTACTTCCTTGATGCGTCTCTTTTCTTTTAACATATTTCTCTTTATTCATAAAAAAAAAAAAAACTTTAATAATTCTTCAAAAGATCTCAAAATATAAAAACTCAAATATACCCTTATTCATTTGGCTTTAGAGTCAAACATATCCATATTGGTCATTTTTTCATTTTATCTTTTTCTCTTTTAATTATTATTATTTTAAAGATATTATAAATAACTTATTTAAAATAATAATAATAATATAATCTTAAAAATTATTATTTCATTTTGATAATCAAAAACATAAATTTATTATATTTTTTATTAAGTAAATTTCGTAAGAAAAGATTACAATAACAAATTTATTTTTTTTATATTTTATTAAATAGATTTTAGAAAATTTGAGTTGTTTAATTTACAATATAATTATTTAAAAATATTATAATAAAAAATTTGTTTTTGTAATTGTTAGAAAAAGAAATTAAGATATGTCGTAATATATTGTACTTTTAGTATACTTATATTATAAGTTCAATACATAAGTGTTATTTTTCTTTTAATTATTATTAACCTATCAAATAAGAATAATATATATATATAATATAATAAATAATTATAAATTATTGTTTCATTAATTATTATTTTAAAGATATTTTAAAATAACTTATCCAAAATGATAATAATATAATTTTTTTACAAATTATTTTTTTCATTCTTATAATTAAAATATTACAGGTAAGGAGAATGATTATTTGAAGGATGAAATTAGCTAATAAAATGAGCCAAACAAGAGGGCCCACTGCTTCCCACTAAATGGGCCCAAAACTGGGATAAAATGAGACTGTCTAGTCGTCATGGGGCTATACCGCTATACCTGATATGGGCCAAGCCCAACATAAAAGACCCACTTCCTATGAATCTCATACATATTTGGGAAAAAGGATAATTTTTTATTAATTTTAATTTTATTTATTTATTTTTATATTTTTCACAAAAAAACCAAACATGAAAATATAATTTTTCATAATATATTTTTGTCTTTCCTTAATACTTGTTGAAACATATCCTAAAAGTAAATTTTAAACGAATTCCATTTGACCAAAATACCCTTCATCTATTTTTTTTTTCTTTTAATATTCACTTTTTTCCTCTATTTTTTATTCTCTTTTTTATTTTTCTTCTTAACTCCTGTCTTTGAGAAAGGGGATCATTGACCGGCCGTCTTTCTGGTCCGGTTCATTGAGTTGGACCGCTAATGGGTTGGACCGGTCATAAACCGTTTGAATGGATGGTTGGACTGTCAACTTGGACGAACCGTCCGATTTTTAAGGAACTGGTCAAGGTAAAAGGCTAAGGGGCTCCAGACCTCTTCCCAACTTGGGCCACCACAATTGGACGTCAAAGCCCATTAATAAGCTTGCCTATGTGACTTTCGATATGGGATTGAAATTTATTTAACCAAGATGATATGTATCAATTTCTATATTATTTTTGTACAATAATATATATAAAACAATAATAATAATAATAATAATAATAATAATAATAATATTATTATTATTATTATTGATGGTTTTTTTTCTTCTTCAAATTTTATTATATAAAATCATTAAAAAGATATAAATATTTATTTTCACGTTTTTCTTTATTATAATTATATAATGATAATTATGAAAATAATATAAATTAATTAATATAATCCATTTTTAAAATTTTAAAATAATAAAATAAGTAGACATAGAGGTAAAATTAAATACTATAAATTTTATCTTAAATATATATTAAAACTTAAATATTATACATCTTCTATTTAATAAAATTTAAAATATGAATATATTTATATTTATATTTTATAATTTAATTAAAATATTATTAAAAAATTTAATTATACATATATATTTATATAATATATAAATTATATATTTATGATATCGTTGATTTGATTGCTTATTGGTTTGATAATTAAATCGTGAATTGACAACTTTTTAGATTTGATGGTCAATTTAGTTCTGAAAACATTACTTAACATATCTAATAAATTTATGGGATGAATATCGGAGAGACTAAGGACATGGTAGGCTTCTACATCAAATTCATAGCTCCACCATTAGTGGATGCAAGACTTTTCCCATAAATCCCATCAAATCACATGCCTTTTTTCATTAAGCCTATCATCAAAAACTAAAGTTTGAATTTGCTTAAGGTTTGTGGTTTTGGTGGGAAAGATAGGGCAGTGGGGCCCAACAGTGGCTGCAATTCAATAATGTAAAAAACCAAATTGGAAAACACCTCTAAGTAACATAAAAAGAAAAAAGAAAAAAACAAAAAAAGAAAAAGAAAAGAAAACCCAAAAAGAGATCCATGAGAAAGCACTGAGAGGCATAATCATCATTTTGCAAATGGGACATTGAAAAGTGAGAAGTCACATAAGATGTGATGTGTATAAATTATAGAACTTAGTAGAAAGTGGTGTCCTTGTATATATGTATAGATTTGGTATTCAAAAACATGGGGATGAGGGGATGTTTATGGGTGGTGGGAGGAGGGCCCATAGATAATTGAAGGGAAATTCATGGTTCTTCTTTGAATTCTAGGGATGGTGCTCTACAAATAGTGGTATCATCACATATACAAAGTTAATGGGTTTAGGTGGGTTATTGAAGCATGGATCATACCACATGTTCCCACCATAAAATGTTCCCATACTAATTGTGCATGCATGCATGCATGAGCCTTGCAGCAGTAGAGGTTGTTATAGGACCATTTTTTTATTATTTGGCTACCCTTTGATCATAAAAAAAGTATCGAAGAAAAAAAAATAAAAAAGAAAAGTAGAAGGTAATTTAGGACCAATTTGATAATTGGTTTCGAAAACAATTTTTTATTCTCTAAACAAAAAACAAAAAAATGCATTTGACTATCAAAAATTTAAAAATATTTTTTTATTCTTAAAAGTAAAAAATATGATATTTTTAGATAATATCTTTTAATTATTTTCAATTGTTTTTATTTATTGTTTAAGAGTTATTTTAAAATTTAATTATATAAATATGAAGAATGATTAAAAATAAAGCATTATATATAAAATTTATTTTTAAAACATGTTTAGAAAATATAAAAAAACAGGTTAAAAACATTTCACATTTTTAATCAGACATTTGTTTTACAAAATATTAAAAAATAGATTTAAACAATTTATTTTAAAACTATTTTAAAAAACAATTGCCAAACATTTGTCAAAGAGGGCCTTAAGATTTGTTAAAAATCGTTTTAAAAATAGTTTTTAAGAATAAAATTCTATTTAAGAAATCAAATATGAAAAACAATTTTCTTGATTTGTTCTCAATGAAAAAATGACTAATTTATATTCAATACAAAAGTTCTTTAACTTTTACCCATATTTTCAATTATTTCTTAAAATACCCTAATAAAAACACCTAAAAATGTTTTAGATTTATTTTAAAATATAGTATATTTTGAGTTTTAATTTGTCTCAAAAACCAACCTTGAATTGGTTTTCGAAAAGTCAATTTTATAATGTTAAACAAGTTATGTGACTGTATTAATAAAATAACACTATGACTTAAATTAATTTAAGCCCCAATAGTAAAGTCCAAACAGTGTAGAAGAAAACAAAGATAAACCATGTTTAAAGAAGAATGGACAGTAACCTTCCAAAAGAATATGCCATCCTGGCTTTCTCATTTTTAATACATTGTCATCAAAAAGTTGAAAAATTATATACCCTAATTGATTATCATATTAAAAAAAAAAAAATTGTGGGCACATGGATTCAATCAGTGTGAACTATTGACTTGGAAAGTGCTAAGAAAGGGAAAAAAAAAAAAAAAAAAAAAAGGAAAATGCTTTTTGTGAAATGAATTTTAAAAAATATATAAAAAATAATTTATTGATTTTGAATCGATTTTTTTATTTTTCTTTCACTTTTTCTTTTTCTTGTATTTTTCTTCAATTTTTTTCAAAACCAAACATAGCTATAGTGTTTACACATGAGTTTGATTTTTTAATTTTAGTTTTTCCGGTTTTCAGGGAAAAAAAAAAAATCTTCTAATCATGCATGGATTTTCATTAATTGATTGTATATGACAATAATTGATCTTTGCATTATTGAGTTTGTTGTGATTTGACTTAGATTGGATAAATTATTAGAATTTTAATAATGGTATTGGTAATTAAATAGTATTTTTTTTAATTTGATATATTTAATCATTTGGAAGGAGGATGTTACACCTGGTCTAAACTAGCTATAATGTAGATGAAAATAATTAATTTACTCATAATTGTTAAGTAGGATTAAAATACCTTGAATTGCCTAAAAAAATCATCAAAATAAAAAAGCTGCAAAAAAAATTAGACTACTTAATTAACTTAGAGTATGATTCATATATTTAACTCTATGTCATTCTAAATAAGAAATTCAAAATAAAGAAAATGTGACATAGCTCTAAAAATGACAACATGGTTACAAAATTGATGAAAATTAAAACTAAGAAAAGCGTGCTTCCAACGGTCCATTTTTTTGACAAATATCTTGAATTGCCTAAAAAAATCATCAAAATAAAAGAGCTGCAAAAAAATTTGACTACTTTATTAACCTAGAGTATGATTCATATATTTAACTCTATATCACTCTAAATAAGAAATTCAAAATAAAGAAAATGTGACATAGCTCTAAAAATGACAACATCGTTACAAAATTGATGAAAATTACAACTAAGAAAAGCGTGCTTCCAACGGTCCATTTTTTTGACAAATTCCCTCAATTATATATTCAAGAAATGACATAGTAATATGAACTCAATTAATATATTAATAATAGAAAGTTGCACGTACTTAATATTAATGCATGATAATTACTATTAATATAAACAATTAATGGACTCGCCTTTGATGTCACCTTGCTAAAAATATTTAAAAATATATTATAAGCAGAGAATAAAAAGGAGACGTGCCATGTATTCTTATTGTCATACTTTTGATATCGTCATGTCTTTTTAATAATACGTTAGCTAGTTTATTATTCAGATATTTCTTATACACACTCACCATAGTTGACCTTATACAAGTTCTTGGCCCTACATGATAAACATCTTCCATGTGAGGGGTGATTCTAAGAAATTTGTTCATGTGATGAGCCACCCTTCACTAGAAAACAAACTTCACTCAGTCCAACCTGTGAAACATATATTGTATTGTTGTATATCATAGAAGGAAGCTAGGTGTCGATATGATGTGCTCTTAGGTATCAAAGTCATTTTCATCCCAAAATCTTTAAACTAGTTTATCAAATTTTAAAATACACTAACAAAAATATTTTTTTTAATATGGGCTTTCGGTGGACTGCGCTAAATGCGGTTAAGCAACAAAACGCAGCGTATTATTAAATAACTCGAAAAATTAGTAAATTGATTAATGAAGGATTACTTTCATAAGGTTGCTGGCTTTTCAAAAGGCCAAAAGATAAGATATTGTCTTGAGCTGTCTATAGAATAAGGTCTACCTAGTGGAAGTATATATATAGGAAGTGTTGTCTTTTTGAGTGTCTTATGTGATTGTTTTGTTCTTCATGGTGTTCACATTCCATCCTGTGAGAGTACATGCAATTAGTACAAGTAGCCATGTACATATAATGAACATAGATAGTGGATAATTTGTTGTTCTTTTTACCTTTGCAAATTAAGTAAACAATGGTATATTGATTGATGAGATATGTTGTGTTATAAATAAATATTAATTCGATAGTATAAAGATAAAACAATCGATATAAAGTTGTATAAGGTTTTAACGTAGTATAATCAATCATGCTTATATCCACGGATAAAAGAGAATTTTTTTATTATATCATATAAAATATTATAAAGAATAAAGTTGGATACAATTATTGAGTTCTCGAAACATTTTATGTTTCCTATTTCTTTTATCCACACCTTGAACCACGAGCCTCTCTTTCTACTTGGTGTCTCTTATTTTTTCTTGTATTTCTATCTACTTTATATAATCTTTACAAACTCATCTTCATTTCATAACATTTTTCCCTCATAACCTAAAAATAGAGATATTTCCAATAATTTAATTTTTTTATTCTATAACGAAATCTAATATTACAAAAATATAGGAACTTAGAAAATATTCTATGCAAAAAAGAATTTTATTAATTACAAATTTAGAATACTTTCCAACAAGATATCATAGAAAAGTTTGGTTAATCTCACCAAAATTGTGAGAAAAACTTAAAAGATGAAACCCACTGAATTTGAATTCATTTTTCTCATGATAGTCATATGAACACCAGCTTGAAATTAAATTATTTTGAATGAAAATCGCTCATTGTTATATCATTTTTATCACCGTTTGAAGTGGCACATCGTGATTTATGGTAAAAATAATGATTAAAATACAATCATCATCTATCAACTAGGCCTTATATTAAAAATGTAGTACCATTAACATTTTGAGTCTATAGTGTCAAAAACACTAAAGAAAGTATGGAATAATATTTTTTTTTATATTTTTTTTTTTTGCTGAAATGAATTAATTGTAAAAATAAATAAATAATAAGTATTTTTAAAATTAGAAATATTTAGTCACTCTCATATAAATTTTTTAAAAAATTTTCATTGAAAAAGTAACTATTTAAAAACATAGTTATCATTTTTTTTATTTTTATTTAAATATAAGATGAAATACTAGCAGTGTCATGGATTCTTTTTCAACTATAACACAACATTATTGTAACTTTACCTTGATTCAAGGAGAGAATTCTGGCATTCAAAATTGTCCATTCCACAAGGAATTTGACTGAATTTATCTCAAAATCTTCTTTCTTTTTATAAAGTATTACACTTTGCCCTATGTTTAATATTAAAAAGGCAAGATGATTCTTGATGTTTGCATTAAGGAGCATTTGAAGAGATACTATTTTCACTTTATGAAGGGTTAGGCATTTTTTTATAAATGCAATCTTGGAGTTTCTCATGAGAGTGTGTTGAATGAATACTTAAAGAAGATTTGTTTGAAGGCAATTTGCTAGGTTTTGTTTTACATGGAAAAATAAGGATCAAAACCTACGGGCAATTGTCCGTGGTTGTAAAGTAGTCCTCATGAAGCTTTCAAGAAAAACAGGTTGTCTTGTGTGCATGCATAGCATTTTTGGTTGAACCCGTCCAACATTAATCAACTAGTAGATAAAGAATTTCAAACTCGAAAGGTTACTAACTTAGGCTTCAACCAAAATTCGATATCACAAAATCTCCTTTTGAAATCCTTTTATTTAATTCCATTTAAATATTACTTTTAAAGAAATTAAAAAATCATTTAAGCAAGAACCACTTTAAAATTAAAGTAATTGAGAAGAAAACAACTAGAAAAAAAGTTAAAAATTATCAGAATAATTTTTGACAATTTCACTACCAAACCACAAGTTTTTTTGTTTGTTTATTTGTTTTTATGCCTATAACTCTTAAAGCTTTTTTTTTTGAATATCAAGTCACTCAAAATTGGAAAGATTTTTTATTCTCATTCTTGGGACATAAAGGTAAAGGAAAGGTTGACATCCCATTTTTATTTCATCTTTCTAAGTTAGTCTAATTTTTATAAATATTATTTGAAAGGTTATTATGAAAATTGACATAAGTTCCAAGTAATTTGTAGGATAACTAAATATTTGAATGAGAATGAAGCTTGTTAGAAATTTCAAATTCCTAAATTTAACTAAATAGTAGAATAAAAATCTCACATCAATTACATTTTAGGATTTTATTTTGGAAAACATGAAGTTCTCTTCAAAAGTTTTTTTCTGAAAGCATTTTTATGTTTATACTGTTTTCCAGATTAGAAAATATGTTTGATAATTTTTTTTAAAAAAAAAAACTTATTTTAAGAATAGAATATTTTCTGAGAACATATTTGAATTATTTTTAGTTATTTTCTCTTAATTTTTTAGGGTTCTTTTAAAAAATAATTATACAAATACAAAAAATATTAAAAATAAAGCAATAAAAATTATTTTAAGGAGTATTTGAAAACATAAAAATCAGATTAAAAACATTCCAATTTCTTAAAAAAATTTTGTTTTAGAGAACAACGTAAAATCATTTTTTAAAACTATTCTTAGAAACCATTTTTTGATAACTATTTTTGAAAACTTTCCCAAATAGGGCTATGATTTCCATTCTTGAGTTTAAATATCAATAAATCAAACACACGTTAACAAGTTGTGTAAATTCAAACCGATGCATCCTTCAATGAATTCACTATGTTTCCTCCACCTCTTTTAAACACCACATTCTACTTTCTATAGTTTTGGTTGCTTCATTATTTGATCTTTTTCTTTGACGTGTGGAATACACAAAGTTGATAAAATGTTTGGAGAATTGGTGAACATCAAATCCTAATTAGGTATATGAGATTAGACACTAGTTTTTCAATCTATATCTCTTTTGCCTAAATGCCACATGCCTTGTCTAGATTTTTTGAAGTGTACTAAAATTGTCAAATTTATACTACAATTAAACACACCACTTGTAAGGGAAATGCAATAAAATTCATACCTCATTTCTAGTCGACAATCATCTACATCATCGGGATTGACTCTTATTAATTATATTAAGAGTTTCTCTCAACTCATGTATAGCATGTTATCATCCATATAAACCTACTTTTTGGTATATAAATGCACATATGTTAGGTTAGTAGAATCTGTGGATTTCTAATATATGCATGATCTCATTTAGTTGTTTGGTCAAATAATCAACTAAATTCAACTCAAGCCTTGTAGACCAAGGGATATAATTCGAGTATGATATAGTTACATTATTATCTTAGATTTACTACATATATGCTCATTCTCCGCCTTATATGTTGGACTTCTATATCAAGTTTTGATTGTTTTATTATCATATTACATGAGCATGGACATAACTAGTCTCTTCTAAAAAAGAAAAATGTTTAATAAAAGATTTTAAAGACATTCAACCTTAGTGCCTACATTTTCCCACCCATCCATAATTAATGGTCTCTCCTAGATACTTTAGTACTTAATAAATAATAGTCTTTTTAAAACACATTACCTTAATATCGGTTTTCTCTCACCCATAATTAATAATATATCCTAGATACATAAGTATTTTGTAAATAAAAATTCAATTGTCCATATTGAAATAAAGTATTTGATTAGCCTTTTAATAGGATAAACACCGTTCCATCATATGCCATTCATTAAGTATATTAGGTTACCAATCATTTAGGCATAATTTGTTTGAGAAATCCTATATAAATATCATTTGCTGCATGAGTGTCCAAATTTTATCAATATTATCTATAAAATGTTCTTATGATAATAACCAGACACCAAAATATTCAAGTAATTTTTATTTCAAGAATTATATCTACTGCACATTCGATCTTTCATATCAAAGTCAATAACCATCAAAATCAGTTGTCAAAAACCTTTTAGCTATTTCCACTTTCTTTTGCTAAAGTTTCATAGCTATATGCTTGATTTGGAATAGCCTTGGCTAGAGCCCTCCATTTTTCTATTCAAGACCAAAAAAAGTCAACAAAGGAAACTAAATTCATGCAATGCAAGGATGATACCTAGCAACACTAACATCATGTGGGCAACCCTTTCTTCTTTTGATGTTGATTTCTTATGCCAATATAAAATATATTAACTAAAATAAAACATTTATTTTATTTTTTACTTTCTCCTTTCTTTAAAAAAACCTTAGGTGAAGGATTATCATAAAACCAATGATCTTCGAAGACATAAGTTTTTGGTATGCTTTTTTTGTTGGTTAAACGTGTACCTCAAATAACACCGACCAAGCTTTTCAATTTGAACACTAAAAGCAAAACAAAATCATCTTCTTCACGTTGTCTCTTAGCAATAATATTTTATTTTCTTTCTTGTTATATTATATTGTTACATCATCATTATTTGTCTCTCTCCGTCTATGATGTTTCCTTCTCACCCTCTTTTTCATATTTATTCTCATATGAATCTATATATCTTTTGTCACTTTTCCTTTCTTTTCTCACCTCGTCCTCTTTCGTCCCTTTTTCATCCAATTTTCTCTTTTGAAGTCTTTGGACTATTTATTCTTTCTTTTTCCTAGTTTTATTTCTCTTCCTCCCAACATGGTCCCCTCCATACCTAAATATCTTAATGAATTTGTAAGACATATTGTTTAAGTCCGACAACTATTTTTCATGCCAAAAAGAAAAAAAAAAATTGTTTTTGATTACAGCACCCAAACAGACCCTTGTATTCTTACCCATACATAGAAAGTCTCTAAGGAGAAAGAAGAAAAAGCCTTCCAATACATTTAATCCCAAGCATTAATATTAAAGGGGACATGGACCATTCCACCTTACTATAAAAATTGCTCATTTCAATAGAGATCACCTTAACTCACCAATAAAGTGAAATATGAAATTTATGAATCAACAAAAGCAACCTGCATGAACAAAAAAAGCTGAAAAATCATAGATGAATGCATAAAGTGTGTAGTGGTGATTCACTCAATTATTTCTTATTGAAATTTTAAAAAATATTTATTTTATATCTTTATTGAGAAAAGTAATCCAAAAAAATTGAAATTATAAATGTTTTGAATTTTATAAAAAAATATTTGATTAACAACTTTTTTTTAAATACGATAAAAAAAAAAGTAATAACCAATCAAAAAAGATCATACGATTGAAATAGTCTCATTTACTTGTACTTTTTAGATTCTATTTATTTGTAACCAAATCCATTTACTCCAGTCAATTTTCTTTTTTATTTTCTATTTTGGTATTATTTTTTTCATATATTTATTTAACTATTTAGATTGAACTACATATATCAATGGATTGGATTGGATTTGAAAGTTTTTATAGAATTATTCAACACCTTAGCATTTTGATATTCTAATATATTTCCTTTAAATAATTGGATCATATAAACATCAGGCAAAAATATTTTTTTAATAAATAAAAATAAAAATACTCTTAATTTTATTAAAAAAATAAATCATACGTGTGAAATAAATCCAAAAGAATATATTTAGATAAAATAAAAAATAATTGTTTAAGAGTAGAAGGATCCTGAAAATCTTGGGAAACCTTGAGGAAGAAGCCAGGGAAAATGCAGGAGTTGGGGGGCCACATGCATGCATGGGACCAGCCTTAAGATATTCTGATAAAAGCAGCAAGTTCAGAGCTCTCTCTCTCTCTCCGAGTCTCTCTACTTTGGACTAGGCTTCGTCTTCTTCCTTGGCACATGCCCCAATAACATGGAAACTCCTGCCTTTCAATGTCTCGACCATTTTATTAATTCTCTCCGGTCTCCACATTATTTTCTCCATTATTTATAGGAGCATGTTAGGTAACTTTTTGAAATATAATTAATTCATGCGCCGAACTAGGTCGTTCTTCTTGATTGATGGTCAAGCAAACCTCTTTTGATCATATGGGTCGGTCCCTCAACCCTACATTAATTAGATATCAATATAAATATCATCGGAAGGAGTTTCAGGCGAGTTACTTCCATCCCAACCCCACGTCCATGATAGAAATGTTTGATCTCTATTTCAAAGCCGACGTGGAATTGAACGCACGGGAATCATATTCTCATGCTCACCAACCTTTTCTTGACTTTAAAATTTTCAAATATGACAAATAAATATAATTTATAAATAAGTTAATTAAGTTTTTATAACTTTGATGTTATACCAAATTAAGGGTTTGTTTGATTTATAATAGTTTTCTGTTCTCTAAAACAAAAAGTATAGAAAACATATTTAAAAATAAATTTATTTATTTATTTTTTTTCTTAAAAATAGAAAATATGGAGATTTTAGAAAATATTTTTTAGTTGTTTTTTTAGGATTGTTTTAAGAAATAATTATACAAATATGTAGAATGATTAAAAATAAAATATTAGATAGAAAAGTTATTTTTAAAACATATTTAAAAATATTAAAAACAAGTTAAAAATATTTTAAATTTTTAAACAAATTTTTATTTTATAAAAATAAGAAAATAATTTTCAAAAACTGTTCTTAAAAACTATTTTTCATAATTGTTTTCGAAAATAACTACCAAATTGATAATGATTTTTAAGAACAATTTTTTAAAACTCTTTTATAATGTTTTATATAACAAAAATTTAAAATATTTTTAATATTTTAAAATATATTTTAACATTAATTTTTATGTTTAATGCTTTATTTTTAATTATTCTATATATTTGTATAATTATTTTTTAAAAAATAACCTTTAGAAAGGAAGTAAAAGATGTTTTGTTTTCTAAAAATATCATATTTTTTATTTTTAAAAATAATGAAAATAATGTTACAATTGTCAAATGCGTGTTTTTTTGTTTTTTTGAGAAAAGAAACTGTTTTGAAAAAAAATTATCAAACAAATACAAAACTTTTATTTTATTTTTTATTTGTTGAAATGTTGATTTTTTAAAAAATATAATGCTTTTACCATCATTATTTTCCATATATTTCATACAATTTTTCTCTTTCAAACATGAGGCATTTTTAAAAATTTTCTTTCGATTCTTTCATTTGATACGACAACTTTAGCCACGTGATGTATAGATAAAAAGATCTAGAAACATTTATTATTTTTTAATATGAAAAATGTAATAAAAAAAAATAACTAATTTTTCCAATGGAAAATGATGGGGAGTACTCATGATTTAACAAATACTATTATTGTAAATAAAGTCAAATAAAATAAATTTTAAAAAAGGAAAATTCATATAGTTGGTTTATAAATTGAAATTGAAATTATTTTATGTTGAATATTTAGAAAATGGTTGGTGATATTTGAACACTTAACATGACAAAGTATAGCAAGAAATAGTCAAAATAATACTTTTTTCAATTTTTAATTTTCTTTTTCTCTTTCAAAAAATTAATGATGGCTATGTTTGATTCCTAGAAGATATTAAGAGAAAAAAAAAATTGTTAAGAAAAATAGAGTTTATTTGGAATTATGATTTAAAAATATTTATCTATTTTTAAAAAATAGATTGTTGTTTGAAAACGATTTTTGAAAATAAAATGAAATAGAAAACAATTTTTAGAGAATAAGTAAAAGTTGTTTTTATCGGTTTTTAAAAATAAAAGAAAAACATGAGTTCATTTGACCATGTTTTCTAAAACTTGTTTTTAAAAATTGTTTTTAAGTTAATGAATATAAACATTTTTTTAAAAATAAGTTTAAAAAAGCATGGCCAAACGGGTCCAAGCTTTCTCATATTTGGTTTCATTATAGAAAATACACAATAAAACCAAATATAATTAAAAATTTATGTAGTTTAAAATTATTTAATCTTTATATAATAGAAGAAAATAAATGAAATGAGTTTAAAAAAGTATTTAAAAATAATTTATTAACTTTGAATCTATTTATTATTTTCTTTCTACTTTTCCTCTTCATTTTCTTTCTCTCGCATTTCTATCAAATTTTATGATAATCAAACATAGCCTAAAAGTATAACATCAAATATTATGTTAAAATATTTAAAATTGGTTACTAGTCAAATTTCATTGAATTTTTTTGGACATTAGTCCACTTTCTTTATTGAATTTTATTGGTAGAAGAAAATTTCAATGGTAGTTAGTAGAAGAAAAAAAAAATTCAACATTTCTAATCCATTTGACGTTTGTGTAAATTTTGATTTCAACCAAATCCACATTTTTTTTTATTATTAATATTTATTTATTCATCTATTTTTGGTATCATTGGAGTTGGAAAGGACATATGACAAGCAGTGACAATTTCTCAGGGTCATGAGTGAAAATTAAAGGGAATTGATTGAAAATTTCATGTTATTTCTGTACAATTTACACAATGCATATAACATAATTTAAAACAAAATTAAAAATTAGAAACTAGAAATTTCAAAAAACTTGAAAAGGAAAAGTAAGAAAAAAAAAATCTCAATAAGAATGAAATAAAAGATATTAGGGTATGCTTAATGGCATTTTTGTTTTTCAAATTTTTTGAAGTTAGAAATTTTGGAAAAAAAAAAAAGAATAGAAATTTTGGTAACATATTTTCACTTTTTGTTGTTAAAATTAGTAGCACAAATTAAAAAATAAAAATAAAAGTATAAAAAAATTATTTCAAAAATTTTTAAATAGTTTTGAATAAGAACTTAAGGCTATGTTAGGTAATTATTTTTTAAAATAGTTTATTATTTTTTTTGAAAAAATAAAAATATGTTTGTTAACCAGAAAATAGAAAACAAGTTTTTATTATTAAAAAACAAAAATTATGGTGTTCATATAACATCTTTTTCTAGAGCTATTTTTTTAAAAATAATTATATAAAAATGAATAATAATTAAGATTAAAGTATGACATATAAATGTTATTTTTAAAATATATTTGAATGTATATAAAACAATTTAAGAACATTTTGAACTTTATAAGTTCCTAAAAAGATTTTTGTTTTGTTTTTATCAAATATTGGAAAATAATATTTTTTTTCCTTTTTTAATTTCTTATATATGATTCTCAAATATTTTTTTTCCTTTCATTTTTAAAATAAGAAACAAAATTAGAAATATACAACATGTTTCAACTTTACTTTATATGTTTAAAAACAATAAAAAAATAATCTTGGAAAATAAAATTATTTAGTCAATTCAAGCCATATTTAACTAAAAAAACATGCACAAATCTTACAAAAGACTCACATCAAGAACATTTTATTTTGTCTTAAACCCACACCCCAAAAAAAAAAAAAAAAAACAATCTAGTCATGACAAGTTGGGCTTGGTCATGGTGCATGATCCTACAACCAAACATTTTTATAAAAATAAAAAATAAAAAATATTATAAAGTCAATTACTAAGCAAAATTTGCCATATCTATCATGCTTACTCTAAAAAATTATACATTTGGTTGAATTATTGTTCCATGACTTCATCTCGTGGTATATATAATAAGCCTCGGTTGATGACATGCAGTAGAAATTGTACAATTTTAACTCCCAACTATACACCATGACTCTAGACATTGAAGGATTAAATAAATAAAAGAAAAAAAATTGTAATGGGAATTAATCAAAGCTTGTTGGGTTTTCCATGATAGGGATTGGAAACTAATTTCCAAATTAATAATTATAATTTCATTGGATGGGGGAGAAGTGCAAATTTTAACCTCAAGGAGTGGGTGAATAGTGAGTATTGATTTGAATTAGAGTTGAAAATGCAAAATGAAGTTTAATGACATGTTTAAATGCATTAAATATAATTTTGTTTTTGAAAAATTGAGTTCCAAAAGTGAAAAAGAGACATGTAAAGTTTGTTTAATAGTGATTTTAGAAAACGTTTTTAACTTAAAACTTGTTTTTGAGAAAAAAAATATTTAATATGTGATTTTCTTAAAAATACTTCGAGATAAAACATTTTTGTAAATTGCATGTTTTGTTTTTTTTTTTTTTTTTTTATATATAAAAAAAACATCTACAATTAGTTTTAAAAATAAACAATCTTAAAAAAAATAGTACTTGTAAAATTGATGACAAATCTAAAATAAAAAATATTAAAAAACCATTAAAACTAAATATATATAAAAATAAAATATTAATTCCCCATCACCAAACAAATTAGATATAAAAAGAATCAGAGAGTTAGACATAGAAGAAAAATATACAATATGAAATTAATAAAAGAGAAAGAGATTAATTAGAAGTGGAAATTAATATTTTATTTTTATATATTTATATTTTAAGTTTTATGATAGGAACTAATAAATTTTTTATTCAATTTGAATGAAAATCGATAAGAACATGAGGTGTTTTAAAAAGAAATGCTGGATTAATATAATAAAAGGTTGTAATTTATTATTAATCATTTAGGTTATGTTTAATTGATCAAATATTACTTGTTTTGAAAAATAAAAGTTTTTAACTAAAAAATTAAATTTGTAGTTAAAAATAAAAAGTACAAAAAAAATAGTTACGACATATATTGTAAAATATATAAAACCTTTTTATAGTATTATTTAATATATAAATATTTTTTCTATATTGAATAATATATTTTTATTTATAAATTTTAAATATTTTAACCATAAATATTAATAATAAATAAATAATTATTTACTAAATTTTATATCATTGAACAATTTCTAAATATCATTAAACGTAAAAGAGATTTCATATTTTTTTTAATAACAAATATTGGAATGTAAAGTAATTTTTATTTTAAATAAATATCAAAAAATTGAAAAATAATATTTTATTTTTATATTATTTTACAAATTAAATGTAAACATGACATAAAATATCTTATTAGATATATAAGAGCAAAAACATAACCTTGAGGAAAATAATTTGTTTCTTAAAATATTTGAAAGAAATTATAAAAAAAATAAAAATACATTTAAAATTAATAAATTTATTTTTACTTCAAACTCATTTTACTTTTTTTATATACAAATTAATAATTTAAAATACATAATTTTAATTATATTTACTTCTTTTTTTTATATATATATTTTTTCATAATAAACCAAATATAAAAAAAAAAATCATTTTTTTTACTTAAAACAATGAAAATAATAATAATAATAATAGAAGTGTTTAGTATTTTTACTTAAAATAAATTTATTTTATTTTTACATTCATGCATTATAACTTATCACATTTTTTAAAAATATTTTTTATTGATATAATATAGTAAAGATAATTTAAAATTGCTCTTTCTTTAAAAAAAAAAAATGCATTTGTCAAAAAAAAAAAAATTAAAAAAAAAATAAAACAATAAAAATGAATGATGCATTACAACTAACTACTCCAAAACAAAAAAAAAAAAAAAGAATAAGCAAGGAATAAAAAGTTCAGGCTTGGTTCTCTCATCCACGCCTTCGTGCATGCATCACTCACCATTAATTCAAACCTAATTTTTTAATCCAAAAAAAAAAAAAGAATAAGAATAAAATAAATAAATAAGGTCAACATGTTAATTATTTATTCTATTTATGATATTTAGAGAGAGAGAGAGAGAGAGAGAGATGGCCAATTGCATTAGTGGTTCTGGGGCGGAGGACCACGCCTCTATTATTGAACAAAAACAATCCCTTGTTTAGGCTGTCGAGGTGAGAAGACTTTTTATTTATTTATTTATTTAATTTTTCATTATTGGTGGGTCCCACCTCAAATCTAAAGTCAATCTATTTTTTTCTAATATTTTATAAAATATTAATTAATTATAAAGAGTGGCATGTGGTATTGGTTCTATTTTAGGTGTCATTTGGACCCCCCACTCCTTCGACAGGTAATCTGCCCCTTTCTTCTCTCAGTCCTCTCTTATTATCCTATTCTTTCCTCTTTTTTTTCCTTTTTCAAAAATATTAAATTATTATATCCTAATTGCCGTTGAACTCGTTTATTATCTTATTATTATTATTTAATCTTTCCTTTTCATGAAAAATATCTTTTTATATATTCAATTTTTTTTTTAAAAAAAACACTTATAAAAACTATTCTCGAAAAAAGAATTTTTACAACAATTTCAAAAATTTGTTTGAAATTCTAAAATATGTTTTTAAATAATTTGTTTGTCTTTAAATATTTATTAAAATAATTTTTTATTATTTGAATTTGCATAATAATTTTTTTTAAACAATTTTAGAAAACAAATTAAATATGTTTTCTGAAAACATGATGTCTAATTGAATCAAACTGTTTTCATATTTTTTGCTTTAAAAAATTTTATTTAAAAAAGGAAAAGTTCACAAATTTTATAAAAAATATTTTTTAAAGTATGTTTTTAATACTTAAAATGTGATGTTTGTTTTTTTATTAAATAAAAAAAATTAAATATTTTGACTTTTTTTATTTAATTAAAAGTAGTTTATTGATATCGTCTAATATAATTAAAGTGAATTTATTATTAATAGATTTAATTTAATTATGTTAAACAATATCAACATGTTAATTTTAGTTGAATAGAAAAAATAAAATATATTGACTTTTTTTATTCAATAAAAAAATAAACAATACTTTAAAAACACTTTCTTTTAATAAAAATTAGAAATGACAAAATTTTAAAAATTACTTAAAATAAAATAATTATTTCATTAATACTATATATATATATATATATATATATATATATATATATATATAATTTTTTAATAAAAATAATCAAAATACAAATGAAAATCACATAAGATCATATATAAATAATACTATATTTTCAATAATTTTAGAATAAAATATAATTGATTATTCATTAATTTAATATGTAACTTTTATGTTAATAATTTTTTTTTTAAAATTTGAGTTATTTGATTAAAAGAATTATTGAAAACCCAATTTCAAAAATCTAACCCTTTATATATATTTTTTTTATTATATTTTGACAAAAACATCCTCATTCTTTTCCAAAAAAATTAACAATTTCTTTTAAAACCTAATTATAAATATTTGAAATAATTAAAAATATTTATGTCAAAAATAAATTATTTTTTAAATAAAAATATGACAAAATTTAAATTCATAATTACGAAGATTATTTCGTCTTTTTAACTATACGTGGAAAGTTCATTGTCGCGTCCATTGTCACGTGACATAAACATCATCATTTATCATAAAATTGTAAAACAAAACCTCATCTTCAGGCGTTAATCTTGACGTCCATGGCAAGCCGTTATATTTTGTAACGGTCCAAAACGCCAAGTTTGGGACGGCGTGAATAACAGCAAACACAAATTAACATTTCCTTTCACATTGACGTGTACGGTGTCTACCCATTATTTCTTGAATTTTCACCGTCTAATTTAGTAATTTCCTTTTTATTTCTTTACATTTTCTAAAAAATTCATTAGTATATAAAAACTTTTATGCAATTGTATCAAAACACTAGATTCCTATAATCCGCCATCTTTCAACATAATCCTAAAAATGTGTCATCAATTAAGAGGGTGTCGTGTATACAAGGGTTCTCGATACCATATAGTTACTCGAATTTAAAGTTTAGTTATGATAATGCTAAATTGATATAATATTAAATTATAAAATTTTCAAAAGCTCATTAATTGTTAAATTTATGATTAAAAGTGAGTATTAATTTTATAAGAAGGCTTTTAAAATTTTTTCAGACAAATATTTATTATTTTTCTAAAAATACTAAAAAAAAAAATATTTTTACTAAAAACATTATCAAACACGGTATAATAAATATTATGACACGTGACACAAACTTTTTAAAATTTATTATTAATTTATGGTACTCAAAGAAAAATTGATAAGTTGGTGTGAAAATAGTGATTTCCTAAAATGAATGATGAAGGGGAGATTATAACTGGAGTGAAGAACATCCGGCGGAAGATGGAGCCCACAGGGAAGGGCGGGATTGGAACGGTGAGAAGAATAGGTATAAATGAAGGCATTGAGGGAGAGGGGGAGACGCCTTCCTCATTGTCGTCCTTGGTTTTCTTGGGAGACTCAAGACTCATACATTGAATGAGTGTCTCCACTCTTCTCTGATTCTTCTCTGGTTCTTTCATTTCTTCATCATCTTCATTGCTGTGCTGCGTCCCTCTGCTGCCAGATATGGGAGGCGAATCCATCACTCTCGAAGGAATTAAGAATGAAACTGTTGATCTGGTAACTCCTCTTTCGTTTTCGCTGATATTTTCTCGGGAAAATTATGTTTCTAAGGATCTGATTTGTTTCAGTTTTAAAAGAACAGAGTGTTTTCTCTGCTATGGTGTTCTTCTTCCATGCGGACTATTTAGCTTCTGTTACTTCAACTTTTTCTTGCTCATTTTGTCCGATTTTGATTTTGTTTCTAATGGAAAACTGGAAAATCATTTAAACTTTCTAAAGATTTTCTTTGGAAAGCCAAAGGCGAAGGTGTTGTTTGGAGAGGAGAGTGTTTTAGGAAGGTAGCTTTTTGTCTCTCATTTTTGCCTTAATGGAATTTTTTTCGTACTTTCTCAATTTGTGGTACCATGAAATTCAGTGTGTCTTTGGTTGGCCTTTGGGAATATTTGTTTCTTTCCCTTGTGTGCTTTCATTTAATTCATTGCTTTGACAATATGGGTTTCACATCCTCGTATTACCCAAACAACAAACTCGAAAAATTTTAATTTGTTCAGATCATATTATAGGATATAACGATTGATGATATTTTTTCAATTCGAATTATTGATGTTGGATATGAAATAGGTTAAAGAATTTTGATTGATGATACTTTTTCGATTCAAATCATATAAATTATATTTTTTTTCCGGTTTGGGGTCCCTTGCCCCTCACCCAAAAGATGGGTTAATTATGAAGACGTGTTTTAACCTGTGGTTTTTGTCATTTCCTTTAGAATCTAGTATGCAGGGTGGTGAGCAAAGCTCATAACAAAATCTCTAAAAATCCCCCCTCTTCAGGAGGCCCGTGAATAAAATTGGCCACATGGGCCATAGCAAATGGCACATACATAACCTGTAATTCATTTTATTTTTTAAAAATGATTTGGATCATTTATTGCTGAGAGCTTATAGGGAATAGGAAAGTGGTATGCCAAACATGACTTTATTGTGGCACATGGATGTCACGCCATCTATGGTTGGACCGCCCCTAACTCACCCTATTTTTTCTCGCCTTTGTCTGCGCCTTTTCCTAAAACCTTGTGCCACTGCACTAACTAACAATAACCAACTTTCACTGCATTCATTCATTTAATTTTAATCCCATTCATTAGTTTATACTTATGATGATCTTATTTATTTTTATTTTATTTTATTTATTTGTATTTTTATTCAAGGGCTCAAACTTCATTATAAATTGAAACTTTGATATGATATGATAAAACTTTTTTTTTTTTAATTCATCAATCCCCAAAAAATATTATAATAATTGTTAATAATTTTTATTTTTAATAATTTATTCACTAATTTAAACAATAATTAAGTTGGAATTTGTATGAGTATTTATTATTATTATTATTATTTATAATAACAATACTTCTCTTACTTATCAAAATTTTTTTTGTATGTATAGAAATTAAAGTTGATTCAAGGGAATATAGTGTTAAATCAAATTGGTTTAGATTTAAAGAACATTAAAATTGTTCATTTTGCTATCACTTTTTATTGGAAAAATGTTGTATGTTAAAATTTAATTTTTGTTTTCAGGAGAAAATTCCCATTGAGGAAGTGTTTGAGCAACTGAAATGCACCAAAGAAGGGTTAACCTCCCAGGAGGGAGAGGCCAGGCTGCAGATCTTTGGACCCAACAAACTAGAAGAGAAAAAGGTGTTTTTTCCTTTGTGATCAATGGGCATTTCATTGAATTTGATTCCATATAACCAGAGTTTTCTGAGGGTGTGTTTGGTGGGAAATGAACAGGAAAGCAAATTTCTCAAGTTTCTGGGGTTTATGTGGAACCCCTTGTCATGGGTCATGGAAGCTGCAGCTGTAATGGCAATTGCCCTTGCAAATGGAGATGGGCAGCCCCCGGATTGGCAGGACTTTGTTGGTATCATCTGCCTGCTGGTGATCAACTCAACTATCAGTTTCATTGAAGAAAACAATGCTGGCAATGCAGCTGCTGCCCTCATGGCTGGTCTTGCTCCCAAAACCAAGGTAGAAAATCTATGTGATTGTATGCATACAGAGGCTAAAACTAGGGAGCTGCAGTTTCTTATGGTTTTTTTTTTGGGATAATAGGTGCTTAGGGATGGGCGATGGAGCGAGCAGGATGCTGCAATTCTGGTCCCTGGAGACATTATTAGCATCAAGTTGGGTGACATCATCCCTGCTGATGCTCGTCTTCTTGAGGGTGATCCTCTGAAGGTTGATCAGTCTGCACTCACAGGGGAGTCCCTTCCAGTGACAAAGCATCCTTCTGATGAAGTTTTCTCGGGTTCCACTTGCAAGCAAGGTGAGATTGAAGCTGTGGTCATTGCTACTGGTGTCCATACCTTCTTTGGAAAGGCTGCGCATCTTGTGGACAGCACCAACCAAGTTGGGCACTTCCAGAAAGTGCTTACTGCTATTGGTAACTTCTGTATATGCTCCATTGCGGTTGGAATGGTGGTTGAAATTATTGTCATGTACCCGATTCAGCACAGGAAGTACAGGGATGGAATTGACAATCTGCTGGTTCTATTGATTGGGGGCATTCCTATTGCCATGCCCACTGTTTTGTCAGTGACAATGGCTATTGGATCACACAGACTGTCTCAGCAGGGTGCCATCACCAAGAGGATGACTGCTATCGAAGAGATGGCTGGCATGGATGTTCTCTGCAGTGACAAGACTGGGACCCTTACTCTTAACAAGCTGAGCGTGGACAGAAACTTGGTTGAGGTTTTTGCAAAGGGTGTCGATAAGGAACATGTACTCCTGCTTGCTGCAAGAGCTTCCAGGACTGAAAATCAAGATGCCATTGATGCTGCCATTGTTGGGATGCTTGCTGACCCGAAAGAGGTATGCCATTGCTCTTCTTTCACCAACACTGATTGTAAAGAATGAAGTTCTTATGATGGAGTTTTTCAGGCCCGAGCTGGTATCAGAGAAGTGCACTTTCTTCCTTTCAATCCAGTGGACAAGAGGACTGCTTTGACCTACATTGATGCTGATGGCAAGTGGCACCGAGCAAGCAAAGGTGCTCCTGAGCAGGTAAAGTTGTTGCTTCGATTGTAACTTGCCAGGGCATTGAATGAAACTACCACAAAAGGTCTAGTCACTCACTTGTTTCGGTGAATTCATTTCTCGAACAGATCTTAGATCTCTGCAAATGCAAGGAAGACGTCAGGAAAAAGGCCCATTCGATCATTGACAAGTTTGCTGAGCGCGGGCTTCGCTCCTTGGCTGTTGGAAGACAGGTTTGTAGTACTATTTGATGCATTTTGGCTATCTTGCCACTTCCTCTTCCTTACTAGTCATTACTTTTGTGCAATGTTTGCAGGAAGTTCCAGAGAAAAGTAAAGAAAGTCTGGGCAGTCCATGGCAGTTTGTTGGTCTGTTGCCCCTGTTTGATCCTCCAAGGCATGACAGTGCAGAAACCATCCGCAGAGCTCTCAATCTTGGAGTCAATGTCAAGATGATTACTGGTAATTCAACTCATTTATTCAGTCACTTGCAAAGCATTCATCATTTTCTTGCTTGTCGCTTACCTGAACTCCATTCCAATGTCTAGGTGACCAACTTGCCATTGCCAAGGAGACGGGCCGCAGGCTTGGAATGGGAACAAATATGTACCCTTCTGCTTCTTTGCTTGGTCAGGACAAGGATGCCTCCATAGCCGCACTCCCAGTGGAAGAGTTGATTGAGAGGGCTGATGGATTTGCCGGTGTATTTCCAGGTATATCAGACAAGAATTTTTCCTGAACCCTCTAGAAGTCATTGTTATCTAACTCTTGTTTCTGGGTATAGAACACAAGTATGAAATTGTGAAGAAGTTGCAAGAGAGGAAGCACATCTGTGGAATGACTGGAGATGGTGTCAATGATGCCCCTGCTCTGAAGAAGGCAGATATTGGAATTGCTGTTGCTGATGCTACTGATGCTGCAAGAGGTGCATCTGATATTGTGCTCACAGAGCCTGGGCTTAGTGTCATCATTAGTGCAGTGCTGACCAGCAGAGCCATCTTCCAGAGGATGAAGAATTACACTGTTAGTTACTTGATTTCTTTCGACCACACTTAAACTTTCTAGCTTGATGTGTAGTTAGTTAATGCCTTACTAATGTTTATTTCCTTGCAGATTTATGCAGTCTCCATCACAATTCGTATTGTGGTAAGTAGATGCTGGTGCTTTTAGACCGTACTAATTGTTTTATGGTTGTGTTCATTGATTGATATTCTTTCATTGCTCCTAGTTCGGGTTCCTGTTCATTGCTCTGATATGGAAATTCGACTTCTCCCCCTTCATGGTTTTGATCATTGCCATTCTAAACGATGGTGAAGTTTCTAGGCTTAAACCTTTCAAGCTTATACCTTACAGCTTGACATGGATTTGATGATTGAGGATTGAAATCGAGTTTTAATGTATCTATAGGAACAATCATGACCATCTCAAAGGATCGTGTGAAGCCATCTCCATTGCCTGATAGCTGGAAACTGAGAGAGATTTTTGCTACTGGGGTTGTGCTTGGAGGATACTTGGCTCTGATGACTGTTATATTCTTCTGGGCGATGAAGGATACTGACTTTTTCCCGGTATGGAGTTTGCTTACCTTATATTCAACCTAATTCCTTTGAAGGGTTCTTCTGTATTATAGTTTTGATCAGTTCATTTTTTTACAATGCAGAACAAGTTTGGCGTGAGATCCATCAAAGACAGTCCTCATGAAATGATGGCTGCCTTGTACCTTCAAGTGAGTGTTGTCAGTCAGGCACTGATTTTCGTCACCCGATCTCGCAGCTGGTCTTACGTTGAGCGCCCAGGACTGCTGTTAATGACCGCTTTCGTAATTGCACAACTAGTAAGAATCATTCTGGAAACCAGATTATGTTCATTGTTTCAAGTATAGGCCTATGCTTTACCTAGAACTTGAAAAATCAGTTGCTGAACATGTTTGATGCCTTGTTCATCAGGTGGCAACTCTGATTGCTGTGTATGCAAACTGGGGCTTTGCAAGGATCAAAGGAATGGGCTGGGGATGGGCCGGTGTTGTCTGGATTTACAGCGTTGTCTTCTATGTCCCACTTGACTTCATAAAGTTCTTCATTCGCTACGTCCTAAGTGGCAAGGCTTGGCTCAATTTGCTTGAGAACAAGGTATAGTTCATGGTTGCTATTTCCCTCATGTATCTTTGTGATGTTTGAGCCCTTGCCTCATACTTTTTTCACGAAACAGACTGCATTCACAACAAAGAAGGATTATGGAAAAGAGGAAAGAGAAGCTCAATGGGCTCATGCTCAGAGGACTCTCCATGGCCTTCAACCACCAGAAACCTCTAATCTCTTCAATGACAAGAACAGCTACAGAGAACTATCTGAGATTGCTGAGCAGGCCAAGAGGCGCGCTGAGGTTGCAAGGTAGGCCACCATTATTCTCCTAGGCTTCCCTTTTCAAGTACTAAAAATTCTGCAAAATAACTAGACCTGCAAACTGATACAATCATCATTGATGTTAGGCTCCGGGAGCTGCATACACTCAAGGGCCATGTTGAGTCAGTGGTCAAGCTGAAGGGTCTGGACATTGACACAATCCAACAGCATTACACAGTATGAGAACCAGATTAAAGGGGCTGCTGCTATTGAACAAGAAAAACCCGAACCAAGAAGGGAAAGAAAGGCCTAACTAGTTAAGAACTGTGTTAGATGGGGGAAGGAATTTCTGCGCTATAAGTCTCCCTCATTTGCTTACCTTTTCATTTTCTATGTATTTCCAGTGAGAAGAAAGGGGTTGTGTTTAGCTTCTTCTTGCTTTGATGTAAGAGCAAACTATGGTAAAATCACTAGTATACAGTTTTCCTTGTTTCCTCTCCTGTTTCTAATCTGAATTCTCTGAGATACCTCACACCTTTGAATGGTGATGATCTAATGATCTCAAACAGAGTATTGGGATGTTTTCATGTATGAGAATTTGTGAGTTCATGCAATCTTCTGTTGCCTTGGTTTTGATCTTGTAAATGGCTTTGTTGCTTTCATCTTCTTAGTCATTGCCAGGTGTTTCAAAATATAAATTGATGAAACCAATTTGACCTAAAAGTCTAAATGGTTTAAATTATGACAATTTAATAATATATATTAAGCTTATATAAGCTATAGTCCTAAACAACCAATCTCATGACCTTTCATAAAATGAGACTCTGATGCCATATTAAATAAGAATAGTTGCTCATTTTTCCTAGGGTTTTTTTTTTTTTTTTTTCTTTTAAGATTTAAATAATTATTTTTGGTTTATCTATATTGGATGTAATCCTCTTCACCAGGCCCAAATTTTCTCTCCCCCCAACCTTTTTAATTTTTTTTTTTATTTCCCTCTAAATAAAAATCCCCATGTTTGTTCACATTTTTCTTTTTCAAAATTATCCCTTTTTCAATGTTTTGTATCTAATAATTAATATTATATTTTTTACAATCCAACTACAAGTATTAAGTAAAAATCAGTTTCTAATAGTTAATATTCGATTTAATCTATAATAATTTATATTATATCTATAAAAATTGGGAAAAATAAAAATAAAAATCTAGTTTAAATTCAATAAATTTTTGTTATGAACACAACGGAAAACAAGAATAGGACCCTATTTTGCAATTATTTTTTAAAACAGTTTTTTGTTTTTCAAAATGAAAAACCAAAAAAATACATTTAACAATTAAAAACATATCTTTTATTTTATATTCTTAAAAATATAAAATTGAATATTTAAAAAGAATATTTTTTAATTGTTTTTACTTGTTTTTTATAGAGTATTTTAAAAAATAATTATATAAACATGAAGAATGATTTAAAATAAAATACTAGATATAAAAATTATTTATAAAATATATTTAAAAATATTAAAAACGTGATAAAAACGTTTCAGGTTGCTTAATAGATTCTTGTTTTATAAAACATTAGATATCAGTTTTTGAAACAGTTACCACACGGGGTTGAAGTATTCTCAAGCTTCCTAAGGAGTACGAAGCGCTACAATTCTCAAGCTTTCTATATATTATAAAGTTTTATTTTATTTTATTTTATTTTATTTTTCTTTTTGTCTTTTTCACCAACTCTCTTGGGATTGGATGTCCTGCCCTCCACTAGATCAGAACTCGACTTCGAGTTACAATACAGATAAAGAAGCTTGAAGGTCTTGGAAATGGCCATCTCTTCCAGCAGATTAATTTCATATACATTATCATTAATTTTCTTCAAAACTTGAAATAGCTCATACTTTTTAGCCTTTAGCTTGTTATAAGTCCAATCAAGAAATCTTTCCATGCGTAAAAACACCATCACCATAATCTTTACTTTAAACACCTTGTGTCTATGATGCTTGTCTGTTGTTGCTTTATATTTGGCTTTTGTTTCTTTGAGCCTTTGCTTATCCTCTTTTTGCATTGCTCAAATCTACTCAACTATGTGCACTATTGCAATGCATGTTTTTGCGGGCTCGTATATATATATATATATATATATATATATATATATATATATATATATATATATATATATATACGACCGCAAAAGGAGACTTTCATATTGCCCTACCAAAAAATTGTTGTATGCAAACTCAACTTGAGTAAGTGCAAAGTCCCATTATTTTTAGGGTTATCCCCATAAATGCCATGAATCAGATTTCCTAATGTCCTGTTTACAGCTTTAGGCTGACCATCTTTGTGGATGTATATTGTTGTGTATAAGGAAACTTTGATATCATTTGTTGTGCCAACATAAGCTCTAACACCACTTGTTAGTCATTGGAAACTCCACAGATGCGAACATATTAATGAAATAATACAAAAAAATAAAGCAAATCGCATATAAAGGCATATGAAGTTTTAACATGGTTTGATTAACCATTCTTACTTCTATGGATAAGAGATAACATTTCATTATATGATAAAAATTTAGAAGATAGAAATAAATACAATTATTGGGTTTGAAATATTACAGTTTCCTTATTCTTTGTATCTTCATCCTAAACCTTGAGCCATATCTTACTTATGCCATTCACTCTTCCTCAATTTTATACCTTGAATTGTGAGCCCTCTTGCTCCACCAAATATCTCTCTTTCTCATATTTTTATCAACCACATATGATCTTCACAAGACCATATCTCTCTTAAAACTTTTTTCTCTCATGACCTAGTATATGTATAGAGATATTCCTACCACTTTTCCTTATTCATATGAACTTGGGAAATATTATATATAATATTCTTTTTAAAAAATGAAATATATATCAATTAAGAATTTAAATCACTTTCCAACAATCTTTTATTGGGATTAACTTTCTAAAAGCAAGATGTGATGTAACAAAGTCATGTTTGATTGTCTCCTTACTATCCCTTTTATGCATTGACATTGATTTGAGCATTCAATTCATATTGTTTATAATGTATACATGACTTAAGTACATTAAGAGTTGTATAAAAAAATTCAGGTCATGAATTTCTTGTAAGTAAATAAACTGTCCATAATCAGTTCATAGATTTGGGCAATCTAATAGAGTACTACAATGTACTACCTCCTAATTTGAGGGATAATTTGTCATAACTATTAAGATAAGTTTCCCATAGTGAATACACCAATGCATCTGATGCATATTGGACAGGACTTATGGTGAATAATGACATAAAACTATCGATTGTCATGATTTACCAAGTTACTATGCTACATGAACTCTCAACCTTGAAATGAGATAATGCACTACAACCTCTAGTGAGTTACTTAGGCTCATGAGCTAACTTGAATATATCATTTACTTGTAAGGAATTCATGACTTAAATCTTCCGTACAACTCCTAAGACACCCAATTTATGTACAATACAAGAGATACAGTCAAAACACTCATAAAATATAATGCATGAAATGAAAATAGATAAAAGTGAAATTGAAATTATATTAATAAATAATAAACTCTAATATTTGTTACATTCTGTTATATTTTTAAGTATTTTATCCTAACAAGTCGAAATCTTCTTCATAGAGGTCGCCTACATGGGCATGGTAGAACAATTTTTCACAAACATTTTTTCCATGAATAGGCCGACCAAATAAGATCATCTAAGGCAACTCCTCTAGCATAATTCGGACTGTGAATATATTGTTAATCAACATTTAGATTATGTTAGACAAAAAGCTTACAAATCTCATTCAACTACTATCCTCATATATCAATTATTATTTCGATAAGATCCACCCCACAATCCCATCATTACGGAGAAAGTCTTCAACTACATTGTTAGCTAGCAAGCCAAGCAAATTCTTGTTCTGATACTAATTGATTCTACAAAAAACAAGAATAGGGAAAGAACACGTCTAACCCAGGGATAAAAAGAAGGAATAATGGTCCACCAAGAATAATAATAATAATAATAATAATAATAAAAGACTTCTATATTATTGAAGTTTTCCAAAATGAAAATGACAAGGAAAAAGCTTCATTCCCTATGGCCCTTCACTTCTATTTACCTTCATTGTCCTATTAGTCTCTAGCAACTTCCACTGTTCAGAAAAAACTAAAAACTTACCGGAGTATTTTCAATCATCCAAGGTACTATTAAAGTATCCAAGGTACTAGGATTCTCAAGCTTTCTTGGTACCATAAGGTTAATATTGTTTTTTTGCACCCCTCAATAACTTGATCACTCACTGGGACTGAATGTCCCTTTGTGAGCTACATACATGTCTAAATTTATTTATTTTTATCCTTTATATTATATAAGCAATAAGAAATTTGAAAATATATAATTTTTATTTAATAAATTTCATAATTATTAATTTTTTTTTTACCTTCCATGATAAAATAAAGAAAAAAATGAATCTTTCCTCCATTCTCTTAACCTTTTTAATACTTTCTATAATTTTTATAATCATTTGATCATGTTTTCTAAAATTTATTTTTTATTTTTTAACTTAAAAACAGTTTTTAAAAACAAATTTAAAAAAATATGGTCAAACGAACCCATATTTTCTTTTTATTTTTAAAAATTGATGGCCGTTCTCTATTTCACTTTATTTTTAAAAATTGTTTTAAGAGAATAACAATGAAACAATATTAAAAATTATTTAAAAACAGTTTTATGTTTTTTAAAAATAAAAAACTATTTTAAATCATACAGTAAAAAAAACTCTTATTCTTTATTTGAATTACAAAAAGTATTAGTTAAAGTAAAATACAAGTGGAAAAAAATATCTAACAATCTTTTACTTAATTATCATGTAAAGTTCCGTATTGTTGTCTTTTAAGATGTTTAATTAGCTTGATCTATTTTTCTCTTTCCTTCTATTTCTCTCTCCCTCGTTTTCCTTTCTTGGAACTTCGTCACAAACTCTGAAAGATGGATAAACGTCTTACATTTTTGAGGCAGCCAAGAAACTATTAAAAAAAAAAAAAGAAAAAAAAAAGAGAAAAAGGAAAAAAAAACATGAACCAAAATAAAGAAATGGTTTGATTTTAAGGGACAACAAAAGGGGACCTCACTCACGTGGTCACCCCTTGTCCTATATCAATTTTTGGACACATACAATATAATACACAAATGCCATGGGGTGCAAGCTTATGCTGAAACATACTCCATTCAAAATTAAAAAGCCAGCTAAATGTGATATGATATGATATGATATGTTACAACCCACTACTATCACTCCCAGTGACCACCATGATAGGTTTTGATTGCTTCAAGGAGGGCTATTTTGGTTCACAAGCCCTGGTGTCCTACCATCTCATATGCATGTGACATATCTTGGCTCCAATTTTTTCGGTGGAAAAGTTGTAGGCTTTTGTCCTTAATCACTCGCTTTCAGATGGTTTTGAATTTTGAAAAAGTCAAACTACTTTTCTAAAATGAATTTTTTTATAAGATTTTTTATTTGAAGTAATCAAATTATACTAGAAACAATTACGTCATATTTGAAAAGTAATTTGATTACAATGAATGAGAAAGCAATTTAGTTTAAGTAGTCAACAATATGATCATTCTAGACCCCACGATCAAGATTTGGTTTTGGCTTCATTTGGTTGAGTGAAAAGAATGAAACCCTTGTGCTTCCTTGGTAGTTGTATAACTTTTTTAAAATATATGTTCAGAGGATATAATGATGAAATATTTGGTTAAAAGGAGTGAAATAATTTTTAAATTGTTAATTTAATATTTTTTATAATTATTTTTTTTAAATAACTTTTTTTTTTACATAAATACCCTTTATCATTTCAAGTATTTATAGGTAGATTTAAAAAAAGAGGGTTATTTTTATAAGAAAATAATGAGGGTATTTTTATCCATAAGGTCAAAAAGGGTAGGAGGTTAAGTTTCAAAAATGGAGTTTTCAAAAACCCTTTTAATCAAATAATCCTATCATGATATGATACATAAATGCTTAGTGTTAGGAGTGTTTATTTGAAATTCTTAAAATGGATCCATTAATTGATCCATAGCAAGCTAGACAAAAAATAATGTGTTTTTATCATATGTTTTTTGAGGGCAGAAAAAGAAAAAGAAGAAGAAGAAGAAGAAAATAACATTGTTTCAATAAATAAAAATTAATTTTTTTTTTCAATAAGATTATGGGTATGTTTGATAACTGTTTTCAAAAATAGTTTTTTGTTTTATAGCATAAAAAAAAAACATGTTTGATAACTAAAAACCGTTTTTTGTTTTCTATTATTAAAAACAGAAAATATGGTGTTTTCAGAAAATATATTTTAATTGATTTATGTTGTTTTCACTTGTTTCTATTTTAAAAAATAATTACACAAGTATATAGAATGAAAAAGAATAAAATACTAGATATAAAAATTATTTTTAAAACTATTTAAAATAAATTAAAAATATTTTATATTTTCAAACAAACCTTTCTTCTATAAAACATCATAAAACTGTTTTTAAAATTTTTTTTCGAAAACACAAATAGACCTTACATCTCTACTTTAAAAATAATAACAGCACTTACTGGCCATACATGATTTTATCTCTTTTACTAAATTAGAAATTAAAGGTAGAGGCAAAGTAGAAGCATATCAAGATTCATTTAATATTTTGAATTTTTATTTAATTTTTTTTTTTAAATAAAAATAATTTTGAGGAAAACAAAACTTAAAGTCACTTTTTATATTGTAAAGGAGATATAAATGGCTTATCAGTAGTTAAGACAATTCATTAAATTGAGAAAAGTTAAAATAAATGGAAATTAGCAAGAAGTTTAGCTATTGGTACTTCAACTCTCTTCTTTGTCATTTTTTAACAACTCTTCTTATTTTTCTAGGACTTTATTTGGATTATGGAGGATAAAAAAAATGAAAGAAAATAAAAAATATACCTTAATTTAAAAAATTTGATTCGTACTTTTAAGATTTTTTTCTCTCATAGTAATTTTAATTTATAATGTCCTCATAGATGAAATAAGTTTAACTTTTCTTTCAAAATTTTAAGTAATTTAATTCGAGATCAATAATATGAAAAAAAAAAAAAAAAAAGATTTTTTGAATAATAGTACATTTTGTGCTCAAATTTTGGTGGAAAATGTTTTAGAATTACTAGACATTCAAATCAAAATTAGTACACGTGACTCTAAATGTTAAATTCCTCATCTTCCTTTTCCCTCTTTTTTTTTTGGTAACGATTAGATCCAACAAATCTTTTATAATTGCAAATTACTCAAGAATTGAAGAGTGGAAGTCATTCCTGATCTCATCCCATTAATTCTTATTGTTGAGCTCAAAAATATGATTATTAGCAATTAAAGAGGATAAAAATAGAGTATAGTCCATTACCAAATTTTCATTGCTCGTCTATTGGAATTTTTTTATGGGATGTGACCTTGATTTCTATGAATAAAACACTATTTTATCAAAATACGACTATGATCATAAAACTAAATTTATCACAGTATGATAAAATTATGCTTATATTTATATGTAAGAAAGTAATTTTTATCATTATTTGAACAAATTTAATCCTATCCTAAGTTCTTTTGTATTCACATGATTTTATGCTATAAATTATAATATATAGTTGTAATCCATTGACATTCATTCAACTTTATATTTTTGGTGAAGGAGATAGTGACAATGGTGGTGGTTATATGGCCACTGTGATCGTGGCGGTGATAGGACCTAGTGCACTGCAAAGAAGAGACAAATAACATAAAATTTAATATTTTGTATTTATTAATATTAGGATAAACTGATTTGATCTCATGGCACATTAATGGTGATTTGGTGGCAGCCATTGTGGGGGTGATGGAACATGTGAGTCATGCTAAAGAGACAAATAATTAAATTTATTTTTGTTATTACTAATATTCAAAGTCTTACTAATAAGAAAAAAATCGGTGAATCAGATAATGTCACGTGTGTAATTACTTTAATTCTAATTATTTGAAATATAATGTCGAAATTTTACACTTTTATTTATGGGTTCAAATTCAAAGTACGATAGATACGGATGGTATAATATAGTGAATTTTTTAATATTTACTCTCACGTTCTATTAGAAATTTAAAGTTACTAACAGAAATATAAGTAGAATGAGGCACATTTTCCCAGGATTCTATGATTTCAACCACCAGGAAAGCATGAAAGGTTAGTGGAAGAGTCTAAATGGTCTTTAGTTAAAGAATGGGGAGAGAGATGAAAGTGGTCTATGGTTAGAAGAGGGGAAAAGAGAGAAAGGGAGAGAAAAGCAAAGAGAGGGGAGAGAGATGGGAGAGGGAGAGTATGAGAAATGAGATGGTCTATAGTTAGGAGAGAGAGAGAGAGAGAGAGAGAGAGAGAGAGAGAGAGAGAGAGAGGGAGGGAGGGAGGGAGGGAGGGAGGGAGGATGAGTGAGCATGAGAGGCATGAGCTGGATGATTTGAAATGAGGGAAAAAAGTAGGGAGAGAGAAGCAGAGAAGGAGAGAGAGATATGGAAAAAGAGTTAGTACTAATGTGAAGTCATGTGAGGGCATTTATAGTGGGGTTCTCTTGTCTTGTTTCCTAGCGGTTGCACATGGGAGAGACTCCCTCTTTTGGGTGTTGTGTAAAGCAAATATGCATGTGATGCCATGTGCCTCTCCCAACACACCAACCCCAACTCCCTCCCAAGGTTTATTGCCTCTTCTCTCCGTAATCTCCTCTCCTCTCTCTCTCCCTCTCCCTCTCTTTCACTCAAACACACGAGAACAATTATTGACTTTCCTTATCACTCCAATTATTTCCCATATCTCATGCCCTCTCTGGTGACCATGAAAAAACTTTGAGCTGTGATGAGATCCACAATTCCTTTGTTTAAAACCCCCCCAGGTGATTCCATATACAAAACCACTTCAACTACTTCTCTTCCATCTCTCAGCTCTCACTAGCTTCTTCAAGGTCCTCCCATGCCCAAACCCCCATTCTCTCCTGTCCATTATTTAATTCTCACCTTTCTGTCCTCCTCCATTTGTTTTTTCAAATCCTTTGTCCTCTCCATAATCTTCTTGTTCTCGTTGTTTATTAATTTAAGTACTCTTCTTTCTCGCAGAATTGGCCTTCATTTGCTTGGATGGATCAGCACAGGATTACTAAAAGGAGGCGTGTTTATTCCCTCCAGCCAAACACATTGCCACGTACGGTATTTGCAAAGAAGTATGTGAATCATTTAGTGCCAGCTCTGATGGATATCGGAAACAAGCCTGATTCAGACCAAGGGAGGATCATGAGTTGGAGAAGCTCGTCCGCT